>JAZBNJ010000004.1:1730000-2980000 GCA_037349165.1 Choristoneura rosaceana | reverse complement strand
ATGGGAGAATTGTGTTTTGACAACTCATAAAAAGTACGTCAGTTGATTGGTGGTGTCAACATCCCTATTCAGCGCGAAGGGAGTCGCGGGTGGGTAAGAGCTTATTTAACTATACAAGCACTATACTACTTTGATGACACTGGATGACACAATGAGGGTATTCACAGAGGCGAAATATCGCTAGATGGCGTTAGTATCGTGAGGTCCGTTTGACGTTTGCTTGCGATTGGCTCATTTAGTTATTTAACCAATCACGAGCAAACGTCAAACGTCAACGATACCAACGCCATCTAGCGATATTTCGCCACCGTGAAAACCCTCATTAGTGAAATAGGGAACATTACTTAAATTTTCTCTCGTCAGGGTGCAGCACTAGCACGAAACCGTAAACAGTTTTTTGAGTATCTTAAAAGCCATAGTATCGTATTATTTCAACAAATGTTTTGGAAATTATAGCTTTATTGTTACTATCGATGTGAAATATCATGTTATTTTGTTACTCTTTTCGTTTTTTAGGGTTCCGTAGCCAAAATGGCAACGAAACCTTTATAGTTTCGCCATGTCTGTCTGTCCGTCCGCGGCTTTGCTCAGAGACTGTCAATGCTATAAAGCTGTAATTTTGCACGGATATACATGTAAACTATGCCTACAAAATGGTATATTAAAAAATTAAAAATATTTTTTTAGATTACCTCTCATAGACGTAAAGTGGGGGTGATTTTTTTTCTCATCCAGCCTTTTTGCGGACGTATCCGACACGGTCTTGGCCGGTTTTTCGTTCTATCGATGGACCTCCAGATCATCCATTCATCGTACGAAACACAGTGTAGCAAAACTGCTATTTCACGCCGGTATTCTGTGGGAGTGTGGTACTAACGGTCGAGCCAGCCCATTCGTACTGCAGCCAGCAAGTGGTCACAGTAAGGCTCTATCACATAAAAAATCTGTGATAAGTGTCACAAGAGTCCTGTTAACTCGTTATACACCATGTTATTTTTCATTTCCGTACTCGAGAACGTTCAATAGGTCAAATGAAGTTAATTTCTCCAAGATACTAGTGGCCTCACTCTTAAGTACTTAAAAGATAATTAAAGATTAAGTTAATTAATTATGCGCAGTAAAACCGCGTAAATGTTTATATTTTATGACGTTTTTTAATGTCCGCAACTAAAGTGTTTTTAATTCACACACATTTAGCAAAAGGAGGTTGAATAAGTGAGTTTTTATGTCTCATGAGCAAGGGTCGGAAAAACGCCCGTCATTTGAAATCATAACCCTGTTCCGTGCAGTAGAGACAAATAAATTTTGGCAAGTATAATAAATTTATAAAAATTAAATACCTAATAATATTTTAATTATTAATATAAGGATGTCTGTACTGTACGGAACAGGGTTATGTTTTCAAAATGACGGGCGTTTTTCCGACCCTTGCTCATGTGTCACGTCAATGTCACTCGTCAAGTTTGTATTTTTTACAATTTGATTCGAACTATGACTGTGAAGATTATACACCGTGGGCCCGAAAAACCCGAGGGATTTTAACAGGGTATTTCTGACGATAATACGAGTAAAAAATGTTATATGAACATAGGTTCAATTATGTACTTTAATTAAAATTATTTTTTAGAACAAAATAATTCAATTAAGCTTAGCACGGCCTTGTGAACAAGTCTTTAGTTAAGAGAGTGAGTAAGAGGAACCAATCTTTAGTAGAGAAACAGAGTAAGCGAACATGACACTTCACGAGTCGCTCCGATATCATACGATGCCCGAGTCAATGAGTGCAGTGTGGTTCATGTCATGTGACATGTTATTGTTTACTAGTTTGTGACAACAAATGTCATAACATGCTTGTATTGAACTAAATTAAATGAAAATATCTCAATTTGTTCATTCATAACCCACAAATTTAAAAAAAACTTTATTTTTGGTGTTTCTAGAAAAATACATTTCATTCTCTTCACCATAACCGGTAGAATAACCGTCTATGTGTATCCACGAAGGTGGAATGGTGCGGTACGCGACGAGTGGGAAATCTTCTCCGGTATTCAGCAACTGCTCTTTGCGAGTTGCCGTTACAAAACCCATAAATGAAATGGATGTCCGCTAAGTGAGCAGGAGGATAATTCGGCATAGCTATTTATTATTTATTACACTTTATTTGCAATACCGACTGTTCTAGCAAAAATAGGATTTAACACCGACCGTGATTTGATCTGACGTGACAATCAGTAATCATTTTTAACGTTGACATTTAGTAACATCTATTTCATGATATCGGCCAGTTATTATAGCATAGGTAAATACAAATAGTTTGCACTCTCGCAACTCGCGATTCCTATCGCGATACAAACAATCTTAAGTTTTAGCGATAAGTGAGGAGTACTAATTGTGATTAAGTCAAGAAAAAGATATTATAATTACACGGCTATGCAGCAGTCTGTTACTCAACTCAGTTTTAAGTCGCATCTTCAATATCGGTAGAAATAACCATGATAATGAAACCTACTTGTAGTTGGATATCAAACTTAAATACTGCCAACTGGCCAGAAAGCATGCCATTAGTATGTCTGCGTTTAAAAATATTAAGTGGTTAAACATACTACGTCACATACTTAGGGTGTATTACACTTGAGATTTTTCTACTTATGATTTTTCTTAAATAACGATTATCTCAAAAACGGGTTGTTATAGGACTATATGTTATACTACTTTATATACTCCAATTAGGCTCTAAAATCGATGGTTAAAATCCCTCGGGTTTTTCGGGCCCACGGTGTATTTGCCTACTAAAAAAAAAATTTTTATTCCTGAAAAAATATGTTTTTTTTTTTGGATTCGTAGTAGGTAGTTTATATCAATGAACTGAGCCCTCAGTCGAAGTTAACGGAAATCAAGAAAATCATGCTGTATAAAACTTCCTTTTCCCTTGGGATCTTGAAAATTTAGATCTGTGTTAGTGTACGTTTCCACCAGAGATGTGTGAGGATGATTTGCGAAGAATATGTTTTTGTGAACCAGTAGAAACACAGATGTATATGTATAGGCTGGGATGACGTACCTAAACCGGGTCCATATCGGCTCGCATACTTATAGAAGTCCAAATGTAATTTTTGTCAGAACGATCGTTTGTCATAACTCTTTTTTCTCTGAATCCAATGATTGTTTAGAATTCTTATAAAATAAACCTAGCCTAACCTATAGTTTTCTATAGAAAGACCATTTAAAATTTTTAGAAAAATATAAGGTTTCAGTGCGAAAAAAATTCGGACAAACGATGATTCGGACAAAAATTACGGTATGACTAGCGAAGAGTATGTGAACTTTACTGCTCCCACCTTGACATGAGCCATCCGATCGTCTTCATCATCCATCATTAACACAATATATGGAAATTAGTGTAAAATTCTGTCAATGACTGTTCAAAAAAGTACAAGAACACTTGTGGCTTTCACCAGTTGCCTATTGCGTGACAAATGACAAACATACCAACGGAATTATAATAAGCACTTATAAGTATATCATATAGTATACGAGTATATGTTTCTTAATGAAAGAAAAAATACATTTGTTCACATTCACAAAGACACAAATACAACAAAATAAAAAACCGGTCAAGTACGAGTCGGACTCACCGTTATATATACAACATTAAAAATTAGCAAAAAAAACAAAAAAACAGGTTTGTTGTATGAGATCCACCCTTAAATAATTATTTTAATTTAATTGTTTTTAAAGTGATCGTACAAAAATATTCTGTGAATATTTCAAGCGTCTACCTGTTGCCGTTATTAATATCAAGCAAAAAACGGCAAAATAATCACGTTAAATAACCCCCTTAAATATTTATTTTATTCTGTTAGTATTTGTTGATAGAGCCCTGTGACAGACGGTCGAACGGACAGGCAGCGGAGTCTCAGTAATAGAGTTCCGTTGGCACCCTTTGGGTACGGAACCCTAAAAATAAACAAACACTAAAAGCAAACTCAAAAAAATACAAAAATACCTATGAAACTCTTACTGAGTATATACCTTGTCAATAAATTATCATTTTTCCATAGCCTTAAAAATGGATGCCCCTTATTTCGCATAACATTAATTGTCCTAATATGACTTCGCATAACAGATTTGGCATAGCATAATTGTGCATAACAGCGAACTTGAATAATTATAAAATAACATTTATTCAGAATAATAATGAATCCGCATAATTGAAATATGCATAACATTATTAACTATAACTTAAACTGTTATAAAATGATAAAGCTTGTTCAGGACAAAATCGACTCGGTTAGGTTAGGTTCAGAAGGCTAAGGCGGGAGTAAATAAAACAATCATTTTACTTTTACCAATAATTTTTCACTTAATGTAACACTTTAATTGTTTGACAAATAAAATTTACAATTTCATTAAAATACCTAATGATTTTATGTTTAGGTATAGTCTTTTATACTTATGCAAAGTAATGTTAAGCTAATAGAATTTATGTCAATTTACCGTTATGGCAATCAACATTATGCCTATTCAGTTATGCGAATTAATGTTATGCGAATTAATAACTATGCGAAATAGCGTTAAGCCCATTTCAATTAAGATAATTAATTAATTTATGCTAAAATAAATTTATTGAGGAACAAATAATACATTTACAAATAATTGAAACAGTGAAAATAGTCCAGTAACTTTATACATCGGCAGTATGCGTCAAATCCGGTAGTTCTGAATTTTTGCAGACTTGTTTATGATGTTGGCCTAATGAATAATCCAAGTTTGCGACCTCGAGCGCCGAACGCAACTTTGTCAAAAATCGAAAAAACCGCAAAAAAAAATGTTAATAGTAATAATTTATTTTTAATGATTTATGCGAAAATGTAGACCTTTAATAATTTAAAAAGAAACGTACTTAGTTATTTTACAGAAAAGATAAACAGACTTACAAACTTTCGCATGTGTAGTGGGATGTTCCCCACGACGTTCTAGTAAACCCCATTTGGCACCATGGGCTCCCATAAACCTTTCTAGAGCAGTCCTACCCATAAACAAGCCAACCTCTCATATTCAATTTGCAAGCAGAACCGCCGTGATTACCTAGTTAAGAAAGCGTGGAGACCTCAAGAAATTACAACGTTATTTTGCTATCACACAGAGTTTATCTCATCTCTACCCCAACGATATAAGGTTGAAAGTTGAACGGTGGTTTGTTGGAGAACAGCGAAACTGTTTGTTATTGGTTGAGAACAAATTGTAGGTATTTCATGCTCATCGCTACGCGGACGGAATGAAAGGTTATCTTAAGATTTGTATGTTTGTATGTTTATTGCTACTAATGTGTTGAAGATGTAATGTACTAGCTTTTTCCAGCGGCTCCGCCCGCGTGGTATTCGGTTATCGCGCGCCGTTCCCTCCGGGATATAAAGTAGCTTATGTCACTCTCGGGCCCATAAACTATCTCTATGCCAAAAATCACGTCGATCCGTCGCTCCGTTACGGCGTGAAAGACGGTCAAACATACACACAACCACACCAACACTTTCGCATTTATAATATTTGTATGGATACCTAAGTATATAAATAGATATTTTGATGAGGTGTTGTCCGTCTGTCGCCCACGGGCGCGGGTGACCCGGTCACGGCTACAGTGGACTGAATAAAGCCATATAAATGTATATTTTATTCTAAAATATCCTGGTAACTGTACTTTCCGTCCATGTCTTGCGTGGGTTACTATTTTAAAAGTCTAATTCAGACAAAAAATTGCAGTCGTCAAAAAATCAAAGTCAAAGTCAAAATCTCTATTCAATTTAGACTATGACAAGCACTTATGAAACGTCATAAAATCTACCACCGGTTCGGAAAAAACCTCTGTTGAGAAGAATCCGGCAAGAAACTCAACGAGGTATTTTTTTTAAAACAGATTCACAATATTTACAAATTATATCTATATATTATACAATACAAGTGTTTAACACAATTTTATTTTTAACACAGTAGGTTCACTATTTGAAGGGATCGCTAATGCGGATCGGAATTAGTTCCAAATATCCCTGTCCATGATATAATCATTGAATTTATAATAAGTCTTTTTGACAGTAGATTTAAATTTTGTATCAGTTTCTTTAGTAATATTTTTTGGAAATAAGTAATACTTTGGAAAACAAGTATGTAAAATGATGTTTATAACGCACGGAATTATACCCGTCTCGCTCGCGCGCGCGCTATTCCATAGTTTCCGAAAGCATCGCAAGGTGGCCCATACACCCCCTTATATCAGCTCTATTGTTTAAGCTTTACTCAACAATAGGTTAGACGACTAAAAAAAGCTGTTTAGTCCGTCAGGTGGATAATTTAAAAATATTGTGCACATATTTTTTATTTTGTTTGACAAACAAAAAATGATGAGGTTACAGTGCTTAGAAGTTTCTAGTGACGTCACTATGTGGTACGATTTTTACCTAATAGTGACGTCACAAGCCCCCACTCCGGAAGTTTGATGATCAATACTTTTGTCGATTTTTAATAAATAGATAAACCAAAAAATACGTGTCCCATATTTTTCCATAATCTAACTGTCGAACTAAATACAATGATATATTTTTAACCCAGTCGTCATCCCTATTCTGAAACATTCCGAAATAATTTAAAAACATCCTGTATAGCAAAGGTGATTGAACTCAAAAGGTCATTGACCGATAACGCTTCATCTGCTTCGAGCACTATGAGCCTTCCGCTTTTGATAAGGAGACAATTAACCTACATAGGACCCGAGGCCGTATTGTCTAACGCGCATGCGCGATCACATCTACCATCTCTTTCTAATCATCGTATACTTACCGTGTGACAGGAAGAGTTGGTGGAAACGATTGTGAGTGCGGTAGACAATAGTTTCTGGTTGTAACTTTGTAACATATCTCTATGGTGGTTTTTAAGCTTTATACAGCGTGTATTTGGGCCAATCAACTATTTTACCGACACTTTGGGCGTCTCCTGCGTAACCGAAATTGTCTCTGGCGTTACCAAAAAATCGTACTTGCAACAAGATATTTCACGGTTTAATAAGTTGAACTTACGTAGGATGGCATTACAGAAAACACATGTTTACTTACAAAAATCTAATCGCGGACAGATTAGTGTCGGTAAAAAAGTTGATTGGCCCAGTTTATATTACCTCAAACTTTAATAGCAGTTAGTGAAAGCAATAATAATCACATTTTATTATGTATGAGCGTTCTGTAACAGTTTTATACATTATAAAACAAAGACAACCCCAATTTAGTTCATTTAAATACTCGAAAAAACGCCACAAAAACCCTGAACATTTACCGACTGCGGAACCCTAGAAAGTATAATCGAAACAACAAAGTATAACTTTCTGCCCCCCGGCCAGCAGGTGTTTGCTCACTGGGTCACAGGTTGTTACGCGTGACTCAGCGCTGGTATAAACTAACTGTTATTTTCTCTTAGGAATGAGTACGAGAATAATATAGTATTATACACATTTAATATATGCTGTAAGTAGTTCAGGTGACTTTGTTGCTTTGCTTGTGATATTTTAGGAGCTGTTGCGGATAGCCAAGTGGTTTGAACCTGAGTGTGAAGCTAGGTCCCGGGTTCAGTCGGCCGGGCAGATGTTTGTATTATGAATGTTCTCGAGACTTGAAATTTTAACATTAAAGATTAAATCAAATAATAAAGAAAAATCATGGGGCAATTGGCACCAATGAGGGTTATCGCGTATGAATTCGCCGCTAGAGGCGCTAGTGTAGCGTGAGGTCAACGAAATGTCAAATCTCATAGTTTTTGAGTGAGCTACGTGGGTTTATTTATAATTAGAATAATTTTGTGAATATTTTGTAGTAACTGAAATTAATTATGGCAATTATGCGTTACGGGGCAATGAATGTCTGTATTTTGAGACAGTTTTGTCTTTCGGAAACTTTTGTCCTACCTTTTTTTCCGAACAAATAAGACTACGCAACACTGTGGTTGCTCGATATTTGTATGGTATGGTTTAAAGGTGTATTAAATATGATTTTAATCTAAACATTGTTTTAACGCCCATAATAACAGACTTTGAAAGCCACACTTAAAACCTCACGCAACAGTGGCGCCATCTAGAAAGACAAAAAACGATAGCCCTCGTTGACTTAGTCCCAAACTAAGCAAAGCTTGTATTATGGGTACCAGGCAACGGATAAACATACTTATATAGATAAATACATACTTAAATACATATTAAACATCCATCAACAACATCAAGTAGGTATCATCATGTCAGCCGAAAGACGTCCACTACTGGACATAGGCCTCCCCCAAGGCACTCCATTCTTTATCTTGTACCTTGGGGGGAAAATGCCTTAGTCGCCACGCATGGCAGGCGGGTTGGCGACCGCAAGTAGGTATGTACGTATGTATTTATTAAAGATTAATTTCAAGTAGAACGGGTGTGGCCTGTAAAACGAGGTAAAAATTAAAACAAAGATCGTCCTCGACAAACTGAATAACAGTTCAGCGACTTTTAAAAATAATAGAGTCTTTAAAATGACCTTTTTTCATACAAATTAAATACTGATATCAATGTACGCCATCCTAAAACATAACTGACGTCGCCTGTCACGCTACAAACATCAAGCATTTTGCTTTACATTGGTGCTTCGAATAAACTTAAAAGTGTAGTAAAAATAAAAAAAACGTAGCCATTTTTAAAAATCGCTGAACTAATGTTGTTCAGTTTGACGAGTATGATCTATGTTTTAATTATTTCCTCATAGTAGAGGCCACACCCGGTATGTTCAATGTGTTACAAAAATTAATACAAGCTTTTCTTGCTGAGCGTATTTTTGTTAAATCAATCTTACATCCAAACTACTTTTCATTTCCGTACATCTTCGGGACCTTGCCATTGCAGGGCGAGGGCGGTTAGGATAGTGATAATTTATTTAGTAAACAAAAATAATGAAAAGGTACAAATTTTATCGCAAACTCATAAATATTGACTAGTATGACGCGGAACCCTACACAATGCGTGTCCGACACGGACTTGACTGGTTTTATATTGTTTAACGGTACCATTGGGTCCTTATACGTCAGCTTTAGGTCATCCGGTGAAAGCGCTTTCTCTCCGCTAGATGGCGCTTGAGACAGTGAGGAAAATCCTTCGTTTATTACTCATTGACCGCGTTAGAGCAGGAAGGGTGACTCGACCAAGTCTTTATTGCTTCAAGAGAAATTACTCAATAAAGTAGAAATGTTAGGTTAGGTTAGTACTTGTGTGTGTACGTATGTGTCGTTGTATGGCGACATTTGACAACTGACAGCTGTCAATCTGAACTTTTTTTTAATCAAACAGATTAAAGCACAAGACCTATTAATCTAACCAAACGTATGGTTTACCGAAATAAAGTTTCAATTTCTTTTTACAAAAAAAAACGGATAGTGAAAAAAACCTATCTACAGGAGTGAGCTACATTGTCTACTATCGATAGAAAATATAATATGGACCATCCTAGAAAAGTTAAGGTTCCCAATTAGATGACATTTCCTTTTATTTTTTAGACCTGTTTTCTCACTCGATAACCTGGAAACTGTAACAGAATCTTCTGGTGTCAACAAAAATGTGCCCACAAAAAACAAAATAACCTAACCAACAAAAAGTTGGAAAACCCCCGACTTTGTCACTTCAAAGTTCAATATCTTAAAAACGGCTGAACCGATTTTAATGAAACATATCTAAGACCCATCGCTACAAGACCTACATTCAAATAAAAAAAACCGTATTCAAATCGGTCTACTCGCTTAAGAACTACGGTGCCACAGACAGACATACACTTATAACACCCCTGTTGGGGGTTAATAACCCAAATTCTTTTTAACAACAGTTCAAGGTATAATAATATAATATCCACGTATAAATCCTAAGAATTCCAAACGGTTAGATTCGCCATTGGCATCCCAACGGATACCTGCATACCTCAGTAGGTGAGACGACTACCGTTACGCCGTCCACTGCGCTGTTAGTACTGGAATTAATCAGGTCGAGATTGGCAACCGGCAATGTAAGTTCCACGTGACATTTGACACGGATGGCCTGAGAAGTTGGGGTTGTCTATGTTAAGGATGTTAAGCCTAGATGTAAGGATACAAGTTTGACACCAGAAGCTTTATTGCCTAACGTTTCTGACACTCGCGATCGCAATAAAATGACAGCTTTTGTATGCAAAAAATGTCATTTTATTGCGATCATGAGTGTCAAAAACATTAGGCAATACGGCCTCATGTCAAAGCATTTTCAGATTGTCCGATCCGATAACGATATTGGACGCCGATACTTACCGATATCGGGGCAAGTAAAATATATGACAAATGTACCGTAAAATGGGGTTACTTTAAAATGCAGGGGCTACTTACTACCGCTACGTACTGCAGTACCGGCTGCTTTAGCTTATATATATATACTGTGCACAGGTGCTCTAAAAAAAAAAGGACATGGCGTAAAAACTGTTTTCCAAAGTAGCCCCTGCATTTTAAAGTAACCCCATTTTACGGTACATTTGTCATATATTTTACTTGCCCCGATATCGGTATATATATATATATATATATACTGTGACCTGTGGCAGTGAAATATTTTCTTTCTTTCATAAATTTCCTAACTTTTTACTTCATTTGCTCAATCCAGCTATGAATATTTGCGTTTTTATAACCATTTTAAATCTATCAAATTAGTCCCAAAAATTCCTAAAGTAACCTCAGTTTGCGGTACCTCTGTCTTTTAGATTATCCAATCTAATATCGGACCATATTTCATACATTTTACTTGCCCCGATATTGTATCGGCATCAGATACCGATATCGGACCAGATAATCTGAAAACAGTCTGTTTGTGGCGTCTCGGGTCTTGGATGTATAATAACATGTATTTAAGTATATTATTTTTCTATCTAATATATTCATCCGCTGCCTAGTACGAGTATTCATAGTACAAGCTTTGCTTAGTTTGGGCCTAGTTCAATCGGTACCAATGAGGGTTTTCACAGAGGTGAAATATCTAGATGGCGTTAGTATCTTCTTCTTCTCTTTTAAAATATGGCTTTCTGTCCCAATTAATAGGACAATTGTGCCAGTGTCAAAGTACTCTCTTCGAGAGGCACGTTGTACGGTGATTGTAGTTTTTGCAACTTGATAATAAAATTCCAGAAACCACGTGGAAACAACTTACGCATTAAAAAAATGACAGACACGTAAACAATATATAATTTTGTGATCACTGTTCATTGTTAAGGATAATCGCCGCATAAAACACTATCAAAATTATACTTCAACTAACAAAGAAACAGAGTAGCAAAATTAGACATTGTCTACATCCGCCATGTTCGAATGCTACAAATCGAATCCGGCGTTTGTATCGTGAGGTTGGTTTGACGATTGACGTTTGCTCGTGATTGGTTAAATAACTAAATGAGCCAATCGCAAAAAAACGTCAAACGGACCTCACGATACTAACGCCATCTAGCGATATTTCGCCTCTGAAAACTTTCATTGTCTCATTATATTTATTTATTTACTTATTTATAACTACCCCCGTGCTGCGCTGGCGCAGTGAACGACGCGTCAGTTCGTTACAAAACTATTCTAATTAAAACGGTGATGAATTAACATCACTTTCACCGACTTTTACTCGGCGAGGTTGTGTGATAATCTTTGTCACTGCCTGAATAAGTATATTACAAGGTTTTGACATTAGCCGTTTATTGTACTTTGCTATACGTACATAAGGTAAATGTACGAGTGCCCGTCACAGCCCCAGTAGTTGGCATCTTTAATCGATTCACTAATATGTTGCAGAAAATCGAATGTCATAATTTAGTTTCACATAAAAAAATCTTGATCTTAATCATTATATCACCGAATTACTTTTTGCATATTTTTTTCGCATACTATCATTTCTCATAATTTTGATAATCAGAATATTAAACATGGCATAATATCGATGAGAATAATATTTATATGTCCGAATAGTTAATACGCAGAAAGATATATCTCATTGTATTTAGTTTGCATAAGTATAAAAAGCAGAATAAAATTTTACTAAATATTACTTGCAATTAAATCACGGTTATTATATTTAGCCTAACCCTAACCCTTATTGGGAGCAGTAAGATTTTGGCGCTTCGCCATATTCTGAGAAATGACTACTATTCGAACTATAATTATGCAAAGTATATCATTATGCGAAAATACGAAGTGTATTTCGGAGAATCGATATTATGCAAAATGGGAATGAATAGTGTTGAACACACACAAACTTTGCAATTGTTATTACTATAGCCTTTTATCAGAGGATCGGTTCACGCATGCGCAAAGGCCGCTCTGATTTCTAAGGGAAATTGCCAAAGATAGTTTTTAGGTCATCATAGTATGAACGCGTTTATGAAGGCACAAGGTTGTATGTAGACGATGGCATTTTAACACTTTGTTCAAGCTAATTATTTGACTCTGTTTTTAATTTCTGATTCCTCTGGATGCTAAAAACTAAAAATTAAGTCAAAGTAGTACCTACCTACCAAAATAATACAATACAATACAAATACAATTTATTGTGCACCAGAAATAGTAAGCGATACAGAAAACAGGTACACAGAGAAAATTACAAGGTAAGCAATAGGCGGCCTTATCGCTTAAGAGCGATCTCTTCCAGGCAACCTTTTTACAGAAAGAAGGAAGGACTAGTTTACAGCAGGTGGTGCATTAACAGTAGATCAGAAAATGAAAAAGCAACCAAAACACATCTACACATACACATTATTGTACATATAATGTACGTCTAAAATAAATATAGGCAATGGGGTAATGGGCGGTGGATGCGAAAAGCACAAGACCGGTCTGAGTGGAGAGCCTTGGGGGAGGCCTATGTCCAGCAGTGGACGTCTTTCGGCTGACATGATGATGATGATGAATGGGATAAAGAGTCACATATCAATAAACGAATAAATAAATACACTAGGATAAAGCTAATTATTACACGATGACAGATACTTATGTTACTGAATAAATCTACTTTTACATGCACGTTTTTTTTTGTAAAAAAAAATGCGACAAAGAAATGAGAAATAATTTTGATTATTTTTAGTTTTGTATGCGAAATTCTGAGCCTAGTTATAAGACCTATAGTGAAACAACACGTCTAGGATCCATAATGTCGTCATTGGCAACACACATTGGTCAAAGACTTTCGTCTTAAGGCACTGAGGGATTTTGGACGAAAAGACATCAGAAAGGTACTCAAGTGGAGACCGCGGATCGGCAAGCGCAGCGTAGGACGTCCACCAACGAGATGGACGGAAGACCAGGTTAAAGTCGCGGGTTCACGGTGGATGCAGGCCGCTTCCAATCGAGGCAACTGGAGGTCTATAGGGAGGCCTATGTCCAACAGTAGACGTCCTATGGTTGATATGATGATGATGATGATGATGTGAAATTACAATTAAAATTCACCACGAGTTTAACGATGAAGGATGTTATGAGGAATTCAAGGATGCGTGTGAAGTTCCCAATCCGTACTAGGAACGCGAGGGGACTACAGCCCAAGCTCTCTCAGAATAAGATGCGCAAGTCTCACGATGTTTTCCTTTACCGTAAAAAAAATAAAATTTTACACATGAATTTGGAAAAACACAGAGGTGCGGACCGGGGTTTGAACCCACGAAACTCTGCTTGAGAGGCGATAGGTCAAACCACTAGGCCACCACGGCTTCCACGGTATAAAAGTAAACGATCTAATACATGCAAAATGAAGCTTTTACTGTTGTATTTATATTCTATAGCGTCTATTGAACTGACATATAATTTAAATTTACTACATAGTAGTAACGGAATAGAATTCATAGTTTATCGAATTTAGAACCGTACGCAAACCGGTGCGGCCGCGTAACTGGCCGCCTGACTCATCCCGTTAGATACCCTGCATGAATATTAAACGCAAACGTACAAAAATATATAATTTTATATTTAAATTGCAAATTATGTCAAGTTCGAACGGTAACCTTCATTTGACATTGCCGTTTTTGATATAAAAGACTTCAACGCGCTTGGCTTATGCTACGATATGAACTTACTCCAAATCTACATTACGGATTTGTACCGAAAAAAATATTTTTTGTTCTAAATGAATCATTTCATGATTGTTTTTTATGACGCTTTCATTTCCATATTTGAGACAAACCTTTATTTTGTTTATAACCCACTTTCTAGAACCGGGACGGGTGAACAATAAGAACTATATTAATGCCTTAACGCCAGTAAAAACATTAGAAAGATAATAATTAAATCTAAAAAACACTTACTATAATATTTGGGTCAAAATTATTGTTAATGCCTAATTTGGAAATGATATTTTTTAACTTTTGGAAAATTGTAGACGTCTCGAAATATTTTCCTAGCAGTGTTTAGTCAACCAGGCTTTTTTTTATGAATTTCCCAACTGTCTAATCTTACCCGGGTTTTTGATTATTTAAAAAAATATCTCATTTGGCATTTTCAAGTACAGTCAACGTCATAAATAAGTGATCATTTCTGTATCTTGTCGCTTTCAGCCATTAAACAATTTTGTACGGCTTTTCAAACATGACGTTAAAGTGACAAGGTACAAAAGTGATCATATGACATTGACTGTACTACTGCGTTGCGATGAAGTACAAATTATTCAATGGAGAACATTTAATTTATATAAATATCCAAAATCACAAAACATAGAATTCTCGGCTCGGTCTGTAGAAATGTCTAGTAAAGAAAAGAACGGTAAAAAAACGAAACGTAACGAAATGAGCATACAAAAAAGCTTTCATAAAAATGTATCTTATTTTGAATCCAAAACTAATCCATACTAATATTATAAATGCCGAAAGTGTGTTTGTATGTTTGTCCGTCTTTCACGTCGAAACGGAGCGACGGATCGACGTTATTTTTGGCATAAAGAACGTTTAGGCCAGAGAGTGAGATAAGCTACTTTTTATCCCGGAAAAATGCAAAGTTCCTGAGGGAACAGCGCGTGATAACCGAATCCCGGACGAAGCCGCGGGCAGAAGCTAGTTAAGTAAATATAAACGCACCAAACAGTATAAACAAACAACCGTTTACTCAGTAAAAGGGAAACATTCTACGAAAGTGAATCGCAAGTTTGTAAAGTAACCAAATAAGTTAAGTGAAAGTAGCATGTTCTCCCTTGTCACGACATGAGCTTGCCCAAATTAGACGCAAGTTTTATTGTAACGAGAAATGCTAAGGTAACGTACGAGTGCTCGACACTGTCTCAATAGTTGGCATCTTAGGGGTCATCATCATGTCAGCCGAAAGACGTCCACTGCTGGACATAGGCCTCCCCCAAGGCTCTCCACTCAGACCGGTCTTGTGCTTTCCGCATCCACCGCGATCCCGCGATCTTAACCAGGTCGTCGCTCCATCTTGTTGGAGGCCTACCGACAGCTCGTCTCCCGGTCCGCGGACGCCATTGGAGAATCTTTTGGCCTGAAGATTAGGACAGTATAGTAGTATATCTATTTACATACCACTATCATAGTAAATAGATACACTTTAATTGTTTTTTTTATGCATAGAAAAAGACGAAAATGTCATGAAAACTCACACCTGCCACCTCTGATAATATTGACTTATGAATATCAATACGAGTATGGATGAAGGCACTTGTATGATCTGGTACTAACTAAATTAAACTGGTATTAAAAATGTTTTTTTAACAAACCATCTCGCTCCCGCATAAAGTCTGCTATTTACATTTCTGATTTCCTTTTGAAATCGAAGCGTAATCCGACAAAGTTAACCAGTGCAACGGCCAAAATTGGAAACTCAAATCTACTATAAAAGAATTCCTATACCGTGAGACACTAGCGCCACCGCCAGCTGTAAAATAAAGTTGGTATCCGAGGCGTCTCGTCTGGACACAAAAAATGCATTCCTAAGGGAATTTAGGGCGCATCCCATGAAATTATCCAAAAAAATTAGGCATGCTGTTAAGCATGGAAATAACCGGCCGCGTGTTTTAAGAGGAGTCTCTTCGTTCCATTCTCCATACAAACGTAGTCCCGGTCTCATTTGAAAACTATGGAACAGAAGTGTGTGTGTGTGTGTGTGTGTGTGTGAAGCGCTGCAGCTCTGATTAAAGGGCTACGGCACATGCTGAGCTGAGTCCTTTTGGCATCACACTACAGCACAAAGTCTCTAATTGTTCTCTCTTCTCCTATTTATGTTTATACTGTGTTTTTGTTGTGATGTACTCGTAGTGTGTTTTTGTTGTCAATAAATTTAGTGAGTTTGAGTTTGTAAGTAGATGAAATTTTGTAAGTATGGACTAGACGTAATAGGGATGTTGACACCACCAATCAACCGAGGTACTTTTTATGAGCTGTCAAAACACAATTCTCCCATAAGAAATTATCAACTTCAAAAAATTGCATTTGCAATAAAACACTTAGAAAAGCGAAGCGTTGGCAGGCCTCCCACCAGGTGGACTGACGACATCGTGAGAGTTGCGGGAAACCGGTGGATGCAAGTGGCGAGTTGTCGTTCATTATAGCGTTCTAAGGGGGAGGCCTTTGTCCAGCAGTGGACGTCTTCCGGCTGATGAAGTCTTGAAATTACCGTGATTTAATGATATTGCTTTAGTTTATTGATTCATTAACTTATTATTGGTTATTAACATGAAATGTGCCAATCATATTTATCAATATTGTTTGTTGTGTTAAGTACAGTTATAACCACTGGTTCTTGACAAGTGAAATATGTAGATAGGTATATTAATGTATGTTGCATGCCTATGGAGGCCAAACAATGGACTATATTGTAATAATAACATCTGTACTTTTACATTGATTTCAAGCAATAAATGAATTGAATTGAATTGATGATGATGATGACTTAGAAAAGACTTTCAACAGAAAAGTTGCACTTTGCTCCCTCTCGCCAGGTTAGAAAAGTTACTTTTCTGAACAGGTGTGAAAAATATATACCTAGCTCCAGAGAAAATCCTGAGTTGATGAAACATTTGGGAAATCGAGTTGGGAAAGGCGGAGAATCCATTTTTATTTGTGTTATTATGAGTTTTGTTGCTTAGACAGTTGGTAAGGTTTTATCCAAGTCATTAAAGCTTGATGTCGTTATAATGACAAGCCGAAACAGCGGAAGCAAGGGTCTCGTGACTTCCGGCGTGAGGGGGACTTTTTTTAATCTGGGAACTTTGTTGCGAAATTTGTTTTTGGATAATTTGAATGGAATTTGAATTAATATGCCGCATGTTGTTGGAAACTGTTAAAGTTCGTTTTGAAAGCTATATGGAGCACACGGTAGCTCCCAAACAAAACGAAAGACAGGTTCAACGAACTATGGTTTGGTGATAATTATTGGCTAAATAGAACAAGAATTTATTTTCCTTCCGGCAAAAAAAAATACAGAGCTGGTAACTCCAAAATTGACAGGCAAGTAGCAGAAGGGCTACTCCGAAACGCAACGTTCGAAGTTCGTGTCGTGCGATCCCTCTCGCTCTTGTATTAAATAGTATAAGTGTGAGAGGGACCGCACGACACGAACTTCGAACGTTGTGTTTCGGAGTAGCCCTTCTGACGTCGAAATAAAATTGGCGTATAGCCTGACCAGGAATATAAAAAACCTGACGCGAGGGCAGCACTTCTACGTTTTATATTGCGACATTCTTTACACTTACTATACGATACCTACCAGTCATATTGACAACGGTGTCGGTGATGTTATTTAAAGGAATATTTTCTAATCCTACAGAATTTTTCAATGACAAATACTTTTATACATCGTGAATTATTTTCCTTCCAAGGCTATGGATAATCTTCGGCATTTTAACGCATAAAAACTCAAAATAACACTTTTTCTTCTTCTCTTTTAAAAAATGGCTTTCTGTCCTTATTAGGACAATTTCGCCAGTGTCAAAGTACTCTCTTTGAGAGGGACGTTGTTCGGTAGCCGTAGTTTTTGCAACTTGATAGTAAATTCCAGAAACCACGTGGAGACAACTTGCACATTAAAAAATGTCAGACACGAGAGCAATATAGAATTTTATAATCACTGTTCACTGTTAAGCTTAATCGCCGCATAAAACACTATCAAAATTATACTTCAACCAGCCAAAAAAACAGAAATAGCAAAATTATATATTGACTACATCTGCCATTTTCGAATGCCACAAATCGAATCCACACTTAAAAATACCACGCGCAAACAACGTTTAACTTTGACAGCAATAGACAGATGACGTTTGAATTTAGTGTTACCAGTGCAAGAAATTAGTTCTATTGGTTTTCCGCAATATGGCGAGGTTTTTATAATTCTGGTCAGCCTTTACTGCTACTCTGCCGCCTAAAGGAGAAAAACCATAAGTGACATTTTTTGCAAAATTTTATTTTCACCAGCCTCGTACTCAGGAAAAAATACTGAGTACGAGGCTGGTGAAAAGTCAATTTTGCAAAAAATTACACTTATTGTTTTTCTCCTTAAGACGGCAGTACTGCGTGTTGAACTCGCACACCGATGGTAAGACGGACAAACGAAAACGTGAATGATATTGAATAACTACACGTGCCTAAATATAACTGTGAGATTTCTACATGAAAAAAATCATAAGTCATACTGACGCAGCTGTCTCGCACGTGCGATTGCGGAGTACCTTAAAACTTGTATACACTAGCGTTTTTCCGGCGGTTTCTCGGCGGTGCGGGAACGCGGAACACACGCGGCATGTGTTTAATCGGAATTACTAATGTATGGCTAAAAAACTTTTCCAAAAGAAGGTATCACGTCCCAAAAAAATTTACTCAAATTATCATTTGGCAAAAAAAGTTGTAGCAATTTTACAGTTAATAAATTTTTATTTGGCAAATTATTGTTTCACAAATAATTACTTAGTCATGTTTCATATTGCCAAGTATTATTGGGTAAAATGTATCGTTTAGCATAACGTATTCTTCCTAAAATATCGCATGATATAATAACCTACTTTTCTGGGAACAGTTCGTTTCTGTGGGGGGGCGCAGTTCTAACCAAACCTAACCCACATTTCTGATAGCAGTTCGTTTTTGCGGGGGACGCAGTTTTAACCTATAATCTAACCTACTATTCTGGTTACAGTCCGTTTCTGTGGGGGACGCAGTCTAACCTCATCTACTTTTCTGATAGCAATTTGGCGAAAAATATTTTGCCGAAACGGCAGTACACCGTTTAATCGCCGCGTCCACGCGACGGCACCGCAGCGGCTCACTGAGATACTGCAGCGTGCTTGCCGCGTGCACGCCGCGTTCTCGCTCCGCCGAGAAAGCGCCAACAAAAACTTTAGCGTGCGTGTACAAGCTTTTAAAGTTGTAGTTTACTAAAGGTCTAGTTTATCAGTTCAGGAACGCGCAGCTTCATCTGTTATTAAACAAGCAGTGCCGTTAATTAACAGTTAATTAAACGCAAACGTAATCGGCCCCGCGTCGCGGCCACGCTCGAGTGCCGCGGGCGTAGGGTTGCCATGTCTCGGGATATGTCCTGAGATATCAGGATTTTGAGACACTTCTCAGGATTATGGCCGCATTTTGGGAAATCTCAGGATTTTTAACCGACTTCAAAAAAGGAGGAGGTTCTATGTTCCAACGTGTGTATTTTTTTATGTATGTTCACCGATTGCTCAGTCAATTGTGGACCGATTTTCAAAATTCTTTTTTTGATTTAAATAGAGGATTGTTACATCTTTTCGTTAAAAAGTAACAAAATCGAAAATTAATCTGTTGGCTGTTATTTACACTTACTTATCAATTTACTTGCTGGAAATTAAAATTTTGTTAGAAAGTTAACAAAGTCTCAATTTTAGTTTATTAATTATTATTTTATCTATTTATTCTCAAAAAAGGTACATAATTTTAATTACATCACTAATTTCGCCAAACTATGAGGTTAAATTAGTGTCATGGTTATTTACAGAAAAATACGCAACTTTTAACCTCCCTTAAAAAAAGCCTGGCTGCCGGTAACACGCCATTTTTTTATTTGACTGGATGGCAAACAAGCAAGTGGGTCTCCTGATGGTAAGTGATCACCACCACCCATAAACATCTGCAACACCAGTAATTTCACCGGCTGTCTTACTTTTCACGCCACAACACAACAGTGCAAGCACGGTGCTTCACGGCAGGATTTGCACAAGGTCTTACTTAGCACCTGCAAACTTTTAAAAGGCTGGCAACAGAGCTATGATTCTCCTTGAAATATACAAAAACAAATTCCGCCTCAAAAACGTGTCTGTTAGGGGTTTTTTACCTACTCTGTGGAAAAGTCGATGGGAACTAACATATAGCGTAGTTTTTAAAAACTATGAAAATGGGAAGCATCGATAATTTGAGTCGAAACTTTCGACTTTCGCGTGGGACCGGCGCGGGCGCCGCCAAACGCTTAAAACGAGAACGACTAGCGAATGACGAACGATGTTTATATCGTATCTTTACGTAGGCTCTGAGGGGCTACTACGACATTAGAAAATCGAGGTTCGTATCGTGCCATCCCTCTTGTTCTCGTATTAAATAGTATAAGCATCAGCATCTGTGCCCTTAGTGTAAGTTTTCGGTTACAAAATATGTCGCGATTGCGTTGCGTTAAAATCTCAATTTGTATGGAAACACGAACAGCGCCTCTAGCGGAACGTTTGCTGTGTCTTGTTTCCATAAAAATTTAAATTTTTAACGAGATAGAGAGATTGTAACCAAAAACTTACACTACGCGCCTGAAGGGCTAACCCAAAACACAAAATTCGAAGTTCGTATCGTGCGATCCCTCTCGCTCTCGTATTAAATAGTAAAGGTGTCAGAGGGACCGCACGACACGAACTTCGAATTTTGTGTTTCGGAGTAGCGCTTCTGTACCTGAAGGACTACTACGAAACACGAAACTCGAAGTTCGTGTCGTACGGTCCCTCAGACACATACTATTTAATACGAGATTGGATGGGAATAAAAAAATCACCCCCACTTTACGTCTATGGGAGGAATTCTAAAACTATTTTTTGAATTTTTTATTGTACTATTTTGTCGGCATAGTTTACAATACATTCGTGCAAAATTACAGCTTTCTAGTAGCATAACAAAGCCGCGGACAGACAGACAGACATAATGGGGATAATATAAGGGTTCCGTTATTGCCATTTTGGCTACGGAACCCTAAAAAAACTATGGCTCAAATAATACATTGTCCCAGGGATAGGATGCCAATATCAATAAATAAATAAACAAATCCCTAAGTATGCAAGAATTGCTCGTTTAGAGATAGAAAATAATTAATTCTGTGTTGATAATCAACCTCAAAGCAGCTGTAAAATTTCTTAGTTAAGTAAATTATTGCAAGCTATTTAAATAAGTAGTAACTTAGTAAAAAATATCTATCGCACTTACACTTATATTCTCTTCAACGAAACACAATTCGATGTGCAAAGACCAATTCAAAGAACGTAATTCAACATTTTGTTTTTTCAATAAAAACAAACACTTCGAAGCACGCATTTGCTTTCTAGGGTTCCTTAAACCTAACCTAAGGGCGCTATTGGAGCAGTAACATCATAGTTCCACTTTCTATCTGTCCATCTGTCACAGTCACAATGTTGTATCTTTTAAACCACACCAGACAACACGCTGTGTTTTTTTTCCTAATTCTTATTCTATACCTAATTATTATTCAAGCACGATTTTAATTAGATAAAATAGTTGTTGCTTAAGCAAAATTTTATATTCTAAAAATGGCAGCAGAATCCCCTGTTTGTCGCTAAGAACTTTAACCGCTATCTTCAAACGCTCTCTATTGAATATGCGAATAAGACAATCAAATAAAAAATTTCATTCATTCATAATATTCAATCCGTCGTTAATATTCATGAATAAGAGTTATTTTACTACACATTTTACGCTCTAAATATTACTTAAAAGAAAAAAAAATCTGAGAAATGGCTCTACGTCCACACGTCTTCACAGCGGATTGATTTTAAAACCATATCACTCAAAAAATACCGTTCGAAAGTGGTCAAAATTGTGCTCAATTTGTAGTACGAGAAGAGTTAACAGTCCCAATTAATCTCGGCAACTTGGACATACGCAAAATTTACTACACGACTTTCGAACGGCGTTTCCGCGGATGCATTTCCAAAAACGCTCCGCACGCAAAACAAAAAATTCAAAAATTGCGTCAGTGGTGTAACAAACTTTCCAAAAAAAATATTTCGCGTCGTTTCTAGAAAAACATCAACATGTTAAATTAAATTAAATTAGAACCGAGTATAAAAAGCTAAAACGCCATTGTTTTAGTCACCTGCTACTAGTAGTAGTGTTGTCCATCGGTAAACATCCATGGTGTTTCACTGAACTTCACTCACGTGACGCATGGCGCGCGGCGGTCGATGCGGCACTGGCGATGGCAGGTGCGCGTGCGACGGTGCTCCGGAGGGGTGGGGGGCGCCTGGGAACGCGTACGAAATACTATTCGCCGTTTACTATAGTCGCTACGATCCTATGGGGTAGTTAGGGCTGCCAACTTTCAAAACCAGTGTACACGGAGATTTTAGTTTTTTTTAATTAAATAAAACAATAAATTAATTTAGTGTATTTATAAAAATACTAGCTTTTGCCCGCGGCTCCGCCCGCAAGGTATTCGGTTATCGCACGCTGTTCCCTTAGGAACTGTGCATTTTTCCGGGATGAAGTAGCCTATGTCACTCTCGGGCCCATAAACTATGTCTATGCCAAAAATCACGTCGATCCGTCGCTCCGTTACTGCGTGAAAGACGGATAAAAACACAAACATACAAACACATTTTCGCATTTATATTATTAGTATGGATAAATGACCTAACTAGTGCTAGGTTGACTGGGGCCAGCTAGACACTTAAAACTATATTTTTTACTCTGCAGGGATTGTTTAAGCATCTCTATTTGCTCAGGTTTCTTCAAAAACTTCAAAAATTCTTGGCATTTCATATTGTACGAATAATTAATCTTTACAATTAACTCTGCCTTTACAACAACTGACAAGCAGTTTCGCTTGTCTGTCCACAAATTTGGCGACGGTGATCGCTCTCCATCAGGTGACCCATCTACTCGTTTGCCCCCTCTTATAAAAAAAACACTTTAAGACTAAAATTTGAAAATAATTAAGACTACCTATATTCAACAAGGGACTAAAACAAGCCATAATAATACGGTCGAGTGGCTATAGTTCGAGTATCATTATTCACATACACCGTGCTTGGCCAGTTTAGGAGTTTCTAAAGTAAAAAAAAAAAAAACTTTAATCCCTAGAGATTTAATTCCTTTAATCCCTATGAGGAGCTTTAGTCTCGATATGCAGAGACTAAAGTAACGTTTTAAGAGAATGAGAAGTGAAAAAATACAAAATAATTCTTTGCCTGTAGATTACAGAAAACCTTATAAGAAATGTGTGATTTAAAATAGGGATACAATAAAAAAATATGCGTATTACAATTTTTATCTCACTGAACCCTCTCCACCCACACCAGTTAGACTTGCACTTGTCCTATTATAACGCTTAGAGTCGCATCTTGGAATAATTTTTTTTGTAGTGTCAATTACTATCCTATTGTCATCGGGAAAAAAATTAAAATGTTAGTTTAAAATAAGTAACATCAGAGAAGAAATTATTAAATGACATGAGAAATATCCATTGTAGCAAGAGCGAAAGTTGAGTGTGTTGTGCGTGTGTGAGTAATTGTGTATTTTATTCCCTTGGAAATACTCAAAATATTCATCGCAATCATCCATCGCAATCTTCAATAATGATTCGGGTGACAGTCTTTCCCGGCCCGGATAACACCGACATGGAAACACCGGCCCTGTTTTTTGTTTACACGCCCATAGAAACTGACATGAACTTCTAATGGGCGTGTACACGAAAAACAGGGTCGGTATTTCCATGTCGGTATTATCCGGGCCGGGAACGAGTGTCACCCTAATGATTCTATATACAAAGAACACCTTTGCCTCTGTCTAAGTAAATATTTCACATGTGGTAGAGCCATAATGAGGCCGTGGTGGCCTAGTGGTTTGACCTCAAGCTGAGGGTCGTGGGTTCAAATCCCGGCTCGCACCTCTGAGTTTTTCGAAATTTATGTGCGCAATTTACCACGAGCTTTGCGGGGAAGGAAAACATCGTGAGGAAACCTGCACAAACGTGAAGTTCCCAATCCGCACTGGGCCCGCGTGGGAACTATGGCCCAAGCCCTCTCATTCCGAGAGGAGGCCTGTGCCCAGCAGTGGGACGTATATAGGCTGAGATGATGATGATGATGATGAGAGCCTCACTGTAACCACTTGCTGGCTGCAGTACGAATGGGCCAGCTCCACCGCGTTAGTACCACACTCCCACAGAATACCGGCGTCAAATAGTAGTTTTGCTACTGCGTTTCGTACGGTGAGTGAGAGATCCGGAGGCCCAACTCCCCTGCCCCTCCTCTATCCCTTTCCTCTGCAAGCAAGTAATTATTTTAGTATTTTTAATATGTATAATTATTAACTAACTTTAATACCTATTTATCATTATTTTATAAGGCAAACACGTCGTCAAGAGATATCGCTGGCATGGACCCTAGAACGCAGGCCGCATTACCTCTTTGAATAGCTATCCCTATTCCGCCAGCTCTATATAGTCCCTTGAGGCCAAAACTAACCTCCTAGACAAGTCTTTTAAGACTTTTTTCGTATCTGATGACCACGGTCCCATCGTTTCAAAAGCAAGCGCCGAAAATTCATGGTAGTTAAATTAGTTGGAAATATTATTATATCGCATAGAATAAGAAGGCGGTACTTCTGGACACGGCACGCATCGTCCGGAGGTTCCTCACTCTGCGGCCCTGACCACCGATAGCTTGGGCCCTGCTCCGTTACCGGCGGCAAACTAGATAGGTTGGTCCAAATCGGACTGGATTTTATTTACACATATTCGATACACATAAAATACATTAAATGGAAAGAATAAAAATAACATCTAATCAACTAACTAAAACTATATATAGATTAGGTTTTTATGATTTTTTTTATTTTGTATGTACTTTTCTGTATTTTAATTTTTATGACTATTATAAAAACCTAATCCTAAGAATAAAAAGAAATAAAGATAATAATAATAATAAATCTTTATTAACTTTACATTTTATTTCACAAATATAACTAATAGGCTAAACAGACACAGAATAGATGGAGGAGTCACAACCACAAGGGGTATCAGGAGCATAAATAAATAAAGACAGATGATGATGATTGTTGTTTTATTATGCGTTGACTCGAGTACTGTTGTGCGTACGCGCATGGAATACGATGCGCACTGGGTCAACGGGGCACGTGCTGGATACCAGAGCTGATATCCCCAGAGCCTTGGAGACGTTTTGCATTGTTTAACTCTTAAGGTAGAGGCGATTTAGCGACCACTTGCATTGAGAAACTGAACCTTATTATTTTCAAAATACGTCACAATTTCCATTGTAATTGATATTCTAAAACCATTAGGGGTTTGCTAAGACGATTTTTCAATTCCAGTAATTTGTTTGCGAAATATTCAACTTTAAAGTGCAAATTTTCATTAAAATCTAGCGTCCAACTCTAAAATCTAAACCGGTGGGTGGAAAAATTTGGAAAAATTCAGGATAGTAGTCAGTATATCAAACTTCCAAGGAAATCTACAACGGCTAAGTTTGCTTGAGAATTATTAGTAGTTTATGAGTAAATAGCAGCGTAAGATATAAAATATACCTAAACTTGGAAGATTCCGTATAAAATACGAAATCCTTAGAAAAATATTACTTATTTTTTTCGTAATGGCTACGGAACCCTATTTTGGGCGTGTCCGACACGCTCTTGACCGGTTTTTTTTTTTACTGGAGTGGTGCCTTCGAATTATTTTTAATGGCGTCAATATCCCTATACTCTATCCCTATTACTCTCGTTTGGCCTCACCTTAAGAAGTAGAGACGCGGAATTCAACAGTTCCGTGAAAAAACAAAATCGAGTTAAACTGCGCTTCCGGTTATTAAAAAAAAGAGTTTTTTCTCATAATAAACTTCCCTTATTGCACAACTTTACAAGTAGACAACCGCGACAGATCAATTGCGCGAGAAAGCGTCTGGGATTGTCTAAAAGTATGAAATTAACTCTCGTTAACGAGACACTAGTACCGGCTGCCATACAATGAAAGGGAATTAACTAATCTTTTATTATTATTATTTATCTAATCACATGCACATAATCATTAATGCTGTATAGATGTGATTAATTAATAATAATACTGTAATAATATATAATAATATTAATAATATCATCTTAATAATACTGTAATACTTACGGCTACTTGCTTGAAACACATGGATCTCGAGTTAGCGTTAAGCTCAGTTTAGTAGAGGCAAAATGTATGGAACTGTCAAGCTTAAGCCATGTTTAACTGCTAAACGGCTGCTAGACGGCCTTAGTGTGGAAATATTTATTTGTTTTTTTTATGTCTTTTCTGTATTCGATATTATTTTAGATTTAAGTCGCAAATTTGTACGCTTTATATCTAGAACGCAGAGAACTTTTCTTTATTTTATTGTACGACTCACTGTATTTTACCTGTGTATCACAAATTAATAAATAAATAAATAAATGCTTTTGGCAACTCTAGTTGCCACACTCTTATTTTGTTAATGAATAGAGTTCTAATCAAAATTCAAAGCAGGTGAGTGGTATAATGCACAGGCAGCTTATAGCTGATGCGTGTACTCATTATTGTCTTCAAAGTACTTATCAAGTCTGTTTTTAAAAGAATTCACTGAAGGTGCACTGATCACTGTCCCGGGCAAACTGTTCCACTGCCTCACGATGCGGTTGCCCAGGAAATGGCGCCTGGGGTTGCTTGTACAGTCAAGTAGAAAAATTTGACTTATTCAAAGTTTCAAAATAAGTACCAAAGACGCTTATTCCTTCGTAATAAGGCCGTAGTAACATATTTTTGATTGGTTCAAATATGGCGGTGTTGTTATATTTAGGGTTACTTTTGTAACCCTTCAAATACGGAACCATAGAAATTACGTTACTTCAATAACAGTTCTATAATACATCCGTGAAATCCGTAAGGTTTGTGAAGCACTCCGCAAAATGTTTTCCATCCCTGTAAACTACTTTACAATACTCATAAATACTTATGGTATATCGCTCATGGATTTCAAAACTCAAAGGTGCAAAGTCGGTTTTGAACCTACGATCATCTGCTTGAGAGCCCAGAGGTCAAACCATGGTCACCATGGCTTTTTTGTACAATCAACTTGTGAGGAAAAATTTATTCAAAATATGCTTCTACGCCGTTAACAATAGAGTCGTGTTCATATATGTTTGATCAAATTTCTGCTCAGAAGTTAATAAACTAGACTGTACTTGCCGTGTAGTTACCAAAAAAAGATATTCTTCTTTTAAACATTTGTGTGGCAACCGACAACCGAGTCTAGAGCCCTACAACACAAAGTTCTTTAATTTGAGCAATTCCTCTATGCTTTGTTGGTGACGCTCCATAAAATAAAATACCAATTTATTTAGTAATTTAACAGGTTTTAAAACTTTTCTTGGTCGCGCAGCAGGAGATGCGCAAAACACCATAACCTCCCTATTTTTTTTTGATCCGAAAATTGGTAAACAACTCAGAAACGTTGATTAATAAAAAAATATGTCATGGGACACTTCACACCAATTGACCTAGTCCCAAACTAAGCAAAGCTTGTACTATGGACACTAGGCAACGGATAAACATACTTATATAGATAAATACATACTTAAATACATATTAAACATCCAAGACCCGAGAACTAACATTCGTATTATTCATACAAATATCTGCCCGGCCGGCTTACAGGAATGATCTTGGTCTTGGAAGCTGATTTCTTAATCTCATTTAGTAGCAATCGTGGCAGTGGTGCAAATACAAGAAATTGGAGTGAATTAAAAAAATATATAACAGTGTTTTTGCCGAATTTGAAGTGTTTTTTTTTGCTCAGAGACTATCAATGCTAGAAAGCTGTAATTTTGCACGAATATATATGTAAACTATGCCGCCAAAACGGTACAAAAAAAATGGAAAAAAAATTCAGCGTGGAGAGTAAGACAGCCTGTGAAATTACTGGCACTTGAGGTAACCCATCCTAGGCCTCTAGGTTGGCAAAGCATCTGCAATGCCCCTGGTGTTGCAGATGTTTATGGGCGGTGGTGATCTCTTACCATCAGGAGACCCATTTGCTCGTTTTCCATTCAGTCGAATAAAAAAAATCTATCTACTAGCTATTTTATTGTCCATTTTTCCGGGATAAAAAGTAGCCTATGTCACTCTCTGGCCCATAAACTATCTCTATGACAAAAATCACGTCGATCAGCTCTGTTTCGACGTGAAAGACGGACAAACATACAAACATACATTATCGCATTTATAGTATGGATTAGCTTTTGCCCGCGGCTCCGCCCGCGCGGTATTCGGTTATCGCGCGCTGTTCCCTCGGGAATTGTGCATATTTCCGGGATAAAAAGTAGCCTATACCTACCACTATCTAGCCTATAAACTATTTCAATGCCAAAAATCACTTCGATCCACTCTGTTTCGACGTGAAAGACTTACAAACATACAAGCACACATTATCGCATTTATAGTATTGCTGCTGAGCGGCAGCTTCCCTGGTATGCAGGTTCAGTGGCGACGATTGGGGCCAGAGGGGCGGGGCGCGCGGGGGCAACTTTCTCTACCTGCGCGTGCGACTCCACGCATTATCAGAGGCTTGGCTTAGATTCAATGTCATTGTTTTATTGATGGTATCTCTTCTGCAAACTTATTTGGACTCGCTGTGTTAAAAAAAAAGTTTAAAAAAGTAAAATACCGACAGAATATCAGCGCTGTGACAGCAATGTTGCAGCACATGCTGAGTCGGCGTTTCGCGGCTGTGCCGTGACAACTTAATTTATAATGTACTAGCTTTTGCCCGCGGCTCCGCCCGCGTGGTATTCGGTTATGTGAAAAAATATTTTCCCGCTTTTCTTTTTAAATTTTTCCTGAATTTTCTTTGCTATAAACCTCACGGAGCCCGAGACCTTTCCAACGAATGCAAAACCTTTGAAATCTTTTCTTGCGTTCTGGAGTTATAGCGTCAGGAAGGAAAACCCGACTTATTTTTATATAGTAGATTTAACAACTCGAATCATTTGTTTTTGTACAATTGTCATGGCATGTTTGTGAATAAAGTTTTTTATCTATCTAAAGTACACTGAGCGGCGAAAAATCTGGTCCTCATGTATGCAGTATAGTAGGTAATTTTGTATGTAGAGTGGGCCAGATTTTGTGACGCTGAGTATATTTTCTTACGATGCCCAGAGTGCCTGGTGGATAGGGGGCCTGATTACAAAACTTGAGGTCCCAGGTTTGGTCCTCGGTCGGGAGAGATATTTTGAATATAAATTACGAATGTTTGTTCCCGAGTTTTGAATATTTGATTATGTATTTATCTGAACTATGTGTATACATATAATGTAAGGAAATAAACACAATGACATGAAAATTGTTTATTATTTTAACATTTATTTATTTTATTCGACTGGATGGCAAACGAGCAAGTGCGTCTCCTGATATTTTGATTTTGATCTGCTTCCAGTGTTCGGATTGGCTTGAAATTTGGCATTTTTACTAATGGTTGTATGTCAATGTACATTAAGTACCAACTTAAGCTTAGGCTCAACCCCCTTATTCATAAACAACAATCAAACCTATTTTAGTTAAAATGCCGCTAAAATTCGTTTGTCCTTATCCGTCACTTCGACATTTGTATTTGTTAGAAAAGGACAAAGCATTTGTTAGTTAACATAGGCTTGTTAAGTTTTATGAATAATGGGGTAAAACTCTATCTATCTAACCCTCCAATAAAACGCAGCTCCAGAATACAGCCCTAGCATAAGTCAAACATATACCTTCCGCCGCCTAACTTTGCCTAAAAGTTCATTGCCACGACTAGTAACACAAAAATTATAAAGGTGTATAATTTCAATAATTGAATATTCACTATGCCGATAAGCGATTCGAACACAATCCGGGAGTAACGTAAAAGATGTCGCATAAAAAATATATCTTAAAAATGCGTCAAAACTGAGTATTAATTAATTAAGTAATGGACTTTTAGGCCAGTTTCAGGCAGATTTATATGGCGCGTGGTATAATAATCTTTATTCAATTTAAATTATAGCAAACACTTTACGAATGTAAAAAAAATTATAACAAAAAATTGAACCGACTACAAAAAACCATGAAAATAATTTTCTACCTGTCTGAAGTGGGAACTATGGCCCAAGCCCTCTCATTCTAAGTGGAGGCCTGTGCCCAGCAGTGGGACGTATATAGGCTGGGACGAAACTGAAGTCGGTGCCTCAGCACGAGCCAGCAGGAGTGGACCTATAGTCGTCTTCTTCACCTACATACCTTATACATACCCATATACATACCCATACTTTATATATTAGACTTCAATCACTCCTGCTGTCTCGTACTGAGGCACCGACTTCAGTTTCGTCCCAGCCTATATACGTCCCACTGCTGGGCACAAGCCTCCACTTAGAATGAGAGGGCTTGGGCCATAGTTCCCACTTCAGACTGGTAGAAAATTATTTTCATGGTTTTTTGTAGTCGGTTCAATTTTTTGTTATAAAATTTTTTTTCACGCTTTTTAGTGTTAATAATCTAAGATACAATAGATTAATGTCAACTGCTTGACACCTTTTACGAAAGATTGCTTTTTCTGATGCAGAGACGTTCATTATTGAGGAGTCCTGGTGCTTCACCACCCATTCCATTTTACCATATGCATTACGACGAGCATAAATTGCTTAGCAACTGTGTTAAAGTAATTGAAATTCAACCCGTGAAGTACTTGTTATTGAGTAGTAGCTCTGTTGGTCAAATGTGGTATTCATCATCAGTTCCACTTCACCAAATTATGATTTCCAAGAGCAAATGCACGAGTTACTGCAAAATATATCCAAATTACCACAGGTGTCCCTACAACATTTGAAGAGTTCCCTCGATTTCCTTAGGATCCAATCATCAGATCCTGATTTGGTACTTATGGGACCTAATTGAAAGCATTCCTAAACAATCGCAAAAAAAAAATTCAAATCGGTTCACAAACGACGGAGTTCTGAGGTAACAAACATAAAAAAAAAAAATACAACCGAATTGATAACCTCCTCCTTTTTTTGAAGTCGGTTAAAAAATAATCTACCACCGCTCCCTCTTGTCGGAAGAACATGCTTTAACTCGAATCTAATACATAATATTATTCGAGACGAGCAAAAAACGTGTCTTGTTTTGTATACCATGTCACATAAATATATTCATTCATTCATTCCACTGTATTAAAAATGTGAACGTTTGTATGAGTAAGTATGTTTGTTACGGGTGACCCTGTTTCCCGGCCCGGATAATACCGACATGGGAATACCGACCCTGTTTTTCGTGTACACGCCCTCAGAAGCTCATGTCAGTTTCTATAGGCTTATCAATTTTTCCTATCAAATAAATATGTCGCTAAAGTCGAACTTTCAAGGTGAGAGACACGTCTTTTGGCATATTGTTTATGACATGCAAAGGATTATCAACTTTAGGGTGTTGACCACTTATAGTTTTAGTTTTATTTTCTTTAGTACTTAATATGTATGTACAGCCGTGGTGGCCGAGTGGTTTGCCTCTCAAGCAGAGTATCCTAGGTTCAAACCCCGGCTCGCACCGCTGAGTTTTTCGAAATTCAGGTGCATTACATTTGAAACTTACCACGAGCTTCACGGTGAAGGAAACCTGCACAAACCTGCAAAGCAATTCAATGGTGCGTGTGAAGTTCCCAATCCGCACTGGGCCCGCGCGGGAACTACTGCCCAAGTCCTCTCATTCTGAGAGATCTGTGCCGAGCAGTGGGACGTATATATAGACTGGGATGATGATAATGATGTTCAGTCAAACAATTTGATTTCTGACCCTTTTCGGATGAAATCCCCTTGTCAAGCAATGCGAGTCACTTATTTATGACTTGGTCTACGAAAGAATCCGCAGTGGGTCACGATTCAGTTGGTTCAAGTGTACATAACTAACGTATTTGTTAATCTTTGTACATATTGTGTGTAACTTACTTGAATTACAGAATTTTAACTTAACCTGAGTCACCAATTTATTGCAAGCGCCGTCCGAAATACCTACTCCTTTTAGTAGTTACTCAAGCGCTTATTACTTACAGTATGTATTCAGCTTGCAAAGGTGACCTCTTGGAGAAGAGCCAACTACATGGTACAGTCATAGTGTAATCATTTCTATTAACTATCTGTATATGCTAAACATACTGAATATTCACAGATGCCCACAGGGGCGGATCTACTTAAAGGCTTTTTGGGCTGCAGCCCAGGGCCCCGTGGATACAGAGGGCCCCCAACCTGAACTGAAAACAATAGACGATATTGTCAATAATAAAAATTATCTAGAATTAAAAAAAATCCGATCATGAGGTTTGGGTAATTAGGTAGGGCCCCTAAGCCATATGCCCAGGGCCCCAGAAATTCAAGATCCGTCCTGGATACCCACACTTTTGAATGGGAGCCTCTGTGCGCGAGTCCGATTTGTATTCGGCCGGGCTTTTAGCTTTTCTACAAATAAATCTATGTACTGTCGAACAAACTGAATCATGTGAAAGTGGAACCTTTTAATAATAAATTTCACTAAGATTTACTTGACAAAGGTATGGTATGTCAATATGACATTTAAGTAGCGCAAAGATTCCACCCTGGGTCATGATTCAGTTTGTTCGATTGTACATCCCTACTAATATTATAAATGCGAAAGTAACTCTGTCTGACTGTCTGTCTGTCTGTTACGCTTTCACGTCGAAACCACGCTGGACCGATATTGATGAAATTTGGTATATAGATAGTTTGAACCAGAAGGATCAACATAGGATGCCTTTTATTCCGGTAGAGGGCACCACCGCGCGATAACCTCGATCCGCGCAGACGAAGTCGCGGGCATAAGCTAGTAATAAATATGTATCGGTTGAAAAATTTCGAACAAACAACCGAACAGCGACATCTGCAGGTGGTAGGACCTTATGCAAGGTCCGCCCGGATTGCTACCACCATCTTGCTCGCTAATCCTGCCGTGAAGCAGCAGTGCTTGCACTGTTGTTTCGGCATGGATAGTAAGACAGCCGGTAAAATTACTGGCACTTGAGGTATCCCATCTTAGGCCTCTAAGTTGGCAACGCATTTGCAATCCCCCTGGTGTTGCAGGTGTCTATGGGTGGTGGTGATCTCTTACCATCAGGACATCCACTTGCTCGTTTGCCATCCAGTCGAATAAAATAAAATCTGTAAGTGTGATTTTTGGAATAAAAGAAAGTAGGTAGTTTCATGTTGTGATACATTGCGTGCCAATTGGTTTTATAAGGAGAATAAGTAGTTTTTTTATAAATGAAGATGTTTGTGTTTATTGGGACCCCTATTGTACAGATACCCTTAAAGTTTGCAATTGTAATAAAAATACTGACACTCGGTGACTGAAAGTTAACAATTCTGCTAACTGCAGAACTTACGATTCTATACTACTCAAAAGAATATAAGCGCCACTTGAATTTTCACCGGTAAAGTGAAATCAAAAATATGCTTACGTTTATATTGAATACATTTAATTGGAGGATGTTCATTTCTCCCATAAAATTCACGTGGCATTTTCTTTTGAGCATATTTACTTAGAACAAAGCATATTTATTTAAATATGCCACCATAATTAACAAATGTGCATACAATAGACACCCATTACGCTTCCTTTAAGGATAACTGACCCCATTCGACTAAAACAAAAGCATTTGTAGAAAACTAACCTACTTTAATACAATCAACACATACTGATACCCCTTCCATATACGTAAAAGGATTGTAAATTGTACACAATCCATCAAGCCGTCGATTTGTTTGGACAGTCTATATTATCGCCAACATACCACTTCATACTGAACTACTATAGCTGCCAAGATAATACAGCTCAATTTCGATACCGACCGCGGTTCATTAAAGTGGTGATTTTCAAATGGGTAGCCTTTGTTGACGACATTATGGTATGGTATGCGGGAAACACTTTCTTTTAACGCTTGTTTGGATGTTTAGATGAGCTAGGCTGGCCAACAGGCTATAGATAACAGGGTAATGGAGTGACGGTGCTGCTTGAATAACGATTGGGCTTATCGGTCTAATGGACGTGGCGACGATTTGGCTTGAGTTTTGGCTTGAAATTTGTTTTGGTTTAGAAGTGAACAGTGCCATTGAGGCAGTGACAACCAGGCGCTGATTCAGCCCTCAAAAAAAGGTTTGGGCACTAAATAGGTCAAGTGCGAGTTGGATGGAGCATGAACTCGCCTTTGAACAAACATGACTCATGCATGAACCACTTTTGAGTTTAATTATTTCCCTTAGACCGGGAAAGTGTGTGGTTACAAATCTTTTAGGGTTATGGGCATGTCCATCGTGGCCACTACAGTGGATCAGACCTTGGTGACAATGAGGGGCAGCACTGGGGGGGAGGGCAATCTAGGAGCCCCCTAATGCTGATTAGCAAATTATACACCGTGGCCCAAAATAATGTTGACAAAATTAAAAAGTAAAAATTTCAAAAATTGAACGTTTTGCGTTTTCTTTTGTTTTTTGTTATTGTGGGCTCATTCTTCGCCGTCATTTTTAACCGACTTCAAAAAAGGAGGAGGTTATCAATTCGGTTGTATGTTTTTTTTTTTTTTATTTTTTTTTTTTTTTATTTTTTTTTATGTTTGTTACCTCAGAACTCCGTCATTTATGAACCGATTAGAAAATTTTTTTTTGCGTTCGTCTAGGAATGCTTTCAATTAGGTCCCATAAGCACCAAATCAGGATCTGATGATTGGATCCTAAGGAAATCGAGGGAACTCTTCAAATGTTGTAGGGACACCTATGGTAATTTTGATATATTTAGTAGTAACTCGTGCATTTGCTCTTGAAAATCATCATTTGGTAAAGTGGAACTGATGATGAAGACCACAGTTGACCATCGGAGTTACTACTCAATAACAAGTATTTCATGGGTTGAATTTCAATTGCTTTAACACAGTTGCTAAGCAATTTATGCTCTTCGGAACACATATGGTGAAATGGAATGGGTGGTGAAGCACCAGGACTCCTCAATAATGAACATCTCTGCATCGGAAATAGCAATTTTTCGTAAAAGGTGATGAGCAGTTGACATTAAACTATTGTATCTTAGATGTTTTACACTAAAAAGCGTGAAAAAAAAATTTTATAACAAAAAATAGAACCGACTACAAAAAACCATGAAAATAATTTTCTACCAGTCTGAAGTCGGTGCCTCAGCACGAGCCAGCAGGAGTGGACCTATAATCGTCTACCTCACCTACAACTATACGATTAAATGGCTTCAATCCCTCCTGCTGGCTCGTGCTGAGGCACCGACTTCAGACTGGTAGAAAATTATTTTCATGGTTTTTTGTAGTCGGTTCTATTTTTTGTTATAAAATTTTTTTAAGCACTATATATGTACCTTTATTTTACTTCGTTTTATTGCGTAAAACGTACTGTGTGTTACCAAAAGGTACTTAATTTAAAAGCACTGATTATTTTGGCCGACAGAGGGCCTACTCAGAAGTTCGAACATCGAAGTTCCTATCGTACCGTCCCTCTCGCTCTTGTATTAAACAGTATAAGTGTCAGAGGGATCGAACGACAAGAACTTCGATTTTTGAATTTCGTAGTAGCCCTGCAGATTTTTCATGCTGAAGCCAACAAATTTCACCAGGAGTGATCAGCGCCGCTCATGGACACCTACAACAGTACCTACCATAGAACTGCTCTGCTGACGCTTAGGCTAGTATTTCTTACCAATATAGGCACATGTTATATATTCGCAAACAAGTTTTTTAACGTTTAAACTTTCTTGATTTTTACTAATAGTCAAAATACCACAGAGGCCGTATTGCCTAACGTTTCTGATGCTCGCGATCGCAAGTAAATGACAGTTTTTGTATGCGAAATCTGTCATTTGATTGCGATTGCGAGTGTCAGAAACGTTAGGCAATACGGTCTAATCAGAACTGATCACGCTAAAACACGAGTAATTATTTACCTTGACGTACTACTCGTGATCAAGGCCAGTGTAATGTGGTCGAAACGCCGAGGTAAATAATTCCTCGTGTGTTTTAGCGTGATAAGTCCTGAGGCCGTATTGCCTAATGTTTTTGACACTCATGATCGCAATCAAATGACATATTTCGTATACAAAAGCTGTCATTTTATTGCGATTGCGAGTGTCAGAAACGTTAGGTAATAAGGCCTCTGTTTGGTATTATGACTCCTAGTTTCTACACGGCGGATCGTCGGCATCGGCATGTTTTGTATTCTATTATTTGCTAATACAATACCCTCTCTTGCATACCGGTTATGCAAATAAAATATGTAGCTAAACGCAGTGTGAAATTAAGCTTCTAACGACAATATTTTTTTTTTTTTTTTTATACGACTGGAAGGCAAACGATATCGATATTTTCATGATTTGACTTAACAAAATTAAAATCAGAACAATGCCTATACAAACTGGAATATAGATGCACAGAAAAACCAGAAAAATAAGACCAGCATTGCTACTACTACAGTGGTTGTTCAGCAGTGGCGTAGCGGTATAGCATGCGGCACAGAATGCTGAGGACCTGGGTTCGATTCCCAGTGCCGGTCTTATTTTTTGTTTTTTTTGTGCATCTATATTTCAGTTTGTATTTTCAATTTAGGTTTTACGGGATGACCGTAAAAGTAAAAATTGTAATTGAAATAAAAAAATACAAAAAAATACAAAAAGAAAACAATCTTAATACCTACACATGTGTAGAAGAAACCAGAAACATTCTAAATAAGGTCCATGTACGTTAGTCTTTATAAATGTCAAATTAGAAGCGCAAGTAGCGTGCAACGAAACGTATTCGTGTCAAATCAATAAAAACCGCCCAAATGCGATAGATCTACAGCGCCCACGTTTCTCACACTTGATAGCGCCTTCTCAATTTACCAGCATTAGGTAGTAGACCACGATAATAACACTTGCATTAGCCTAACACAAGCCCAACATTAGCCCTTTAGCTTAGGGTATGTAAATAAAATATGAGTTAGAATTAATTAAAATCAACAATATAGTGAGATAATAGTGTTCGTTAAGTATAGATTTGCGTAACAGTGCCTAATTTGTTAATAATGAGCGATATGAGTAACGTTAAGATGCCGGAAGATTGCGCGAAGCAGTGGGAGATATTGCTGCTTCTACTGTCTTCTGAAGAGAAGAAAATAGACAGAACGAGTGACTGTGAAACCGACACGATGAACTACTTTCTGAAAAATGAAGGAGTTAGGTTAGTAAATATTTACTTTTACGGTACCCCTTTTCAAATAACATCCCCCGGCAAAAACGACTTTGGAAAATGGTAAAAATTGTGCTGAGTTTGAAATACGAGGCATTTTTAAACAACGAAAGTACCAAACTATAACTGACACTGTAAAAACTGGAGAACCAGGCTGGCACATAGTTCCTGGGTCATTCACCATGTCACCTCTCTGCAATGAAAGGCTCAGCCTCAATTTTTATCCTAAGTAAGAAACTAACTAACCTGTTCAATGGTGCAGTGAGTATTATTTTGAGTTGTCCAGTATCGGAAAAGATGCAGTATGAATTTACAGGTTTATCAAGCACTCCTTTTCCGCCAGATAATCTGGACATCGCAATAGAAGTGTTTGATGCATGTGGCCATCGAGTCTTTTAATGATGCTGGCATAGTCACACTGGTGCACATAAGCCTCGAAAAAAAATTATTAGGTATTTTTTTTTTTAAATGGGTCCCACTGAAAAACAGTGTTGCGGCTTGTCGTAACATTATGCTGAGTGGGGCCCGCTTTATAGTATTCAATGTTATTTTTTCCATCTAATGTATTTTTATGTGTATCGAATATCTGTAAATAAATGTTTTTTTCTAATTTCTATCTATTTCATTATAATTTTATATTTGAATTATCATTACAGAAAAATCCTACTACATTGGCTAAGTGAAATGCGTTCGACGTATGCTAAAAAAGTTAGCGACACAGACACCGCATTGAAATGTGATGAAGTATCACTTCTCTGGCGGCAACAGGGGAATGAGAAATTCCGTGCCAACCACGTACTGGACAGTTATAAGTGCTACACGAAGAGTGTCATGTACGCTACACACGATGGACCAATGTACCCTCTGGCCTTGGCTAATAGGTCTGCTGCTTTGCTACGGTTAAAAAGATTTCAGGTAATACTTTATACGCAGTACTACTACTTACGTGATAACATTTCATATTAGTAATATTTTTTTAATTCATTTTATTGTGTTAAATGACCTTGTAACGGATAAACTCACGTGTTAAATCGAGTTTAGCTCGACATCTTTCGAGCTATGTCGTTGTCTTTATTCATAGGAGTATGCGACTTGGCGGCTGCCGCAACCGCTCTTCTCACGCGACTGTCCGACGAAAACTCGATTTGAGACGCCAGTTACCCGTTAATATCATTTATTATGAGTGAGTCTCACGATAGTGGCATGTTCATTTTATTGTACAAGCCTTGTGTCACTATTACCATCTTGTTATTGATCATGATCACTACGTAAACATTAATAATCATAATTCTTGAAGTCATCGGATCATTACTTATTTTGTAGTAAAGCTCAGTACAAAGTTAGGTTTTCACGGATCTCCTCCTCCAGCCCCACCATTGTGAAAGTTCCACATGAAATCATGGGAACGCATCTGAATATCGAATGTTAAAATATTGAATGGGTCATAAAAACGAAAGGCTTTTTTTCGGAAACCGTAAACTTCTCAGGATTCATTAAAACGACATCGTATAGAACCCCTTAGGTTAGGTTAGGTTAGATTTATAACAATCTAAAAAAAATAAAGTCTTAAGAAAAAAACCTTTTCGATATTATGACCCATTCGAGATTTTAATACATTCTATATTTTAACAGTCGATATTTAGATATGTACCCGAAATCATATCTCCACCTCCTTGTCTGCATCCATAATATTACTGAGTTGTTATGTTGACATAGAACATGTCTGCAATTAATGATCCTCTAACCTAGGCCTCGGCAAAGGCGAAATCTCTTCCTTATGCCAATTTATATGGAACATTATAATGAATTTATTTGCTTCTCGGATTTCAAAGACTTTGATCACAAAAGCGAATGTCGATCAACTATTAATTGCAACTGCGAATTATAATATTTTGTAACAGTCAGCTAGCTTAGTTTGCGAAGAATTTGTTTATCGTTATGTTTATTATTAATATAAAATTCATATATCAAGAATTGAAAAAATCCAACATAAGCTTATTAAAAATCACTTAACAAACAAACAAACACAACATAATAACAAACATGACATGTAATAATGATTACCAATAAATGAGTATGAGTAACTACTGATCAGGTCTAAACCAACAGTTCATGTTTATTTATTTATTTACTAGCTTTTGCCCGCGACTTCGTCTGCGCGGATCTAGGTTATCGCGCGGAGGCGCCCTCTATCGGAATAAAACGTATCCTATGTTGATCCTTGGGGTCCAAACTACCTATATACCAAATTTCATCAAAATCGGTTCAGTGGTTTCAACGTGAAAGCGTAACAGACAGACAGAGAGACAGAGTTACTTTCGCATTTATAATATTAAGTAGGGATTCGGTAGGTAGAGAATAGGATGTAAACTATTTTAACCCCCGACGCAAAAAGAGGGGATAAGTTTACCGCTATGTGTGTCTGTCTGTGGCACCGTAGCTCTTATACGGGTTGACCGATTTGAATGCGGTTTTTTTTATTTGCTAGCAGGTTTTCTAGCGATGGTTCTTATATATGTTTCATCAAAATCGGGTCAGCCGTTTTTGAGATATTGAACTTTAAAGTGACAAAGTCTGGGGTTTTCCAGGTTTTTCATACTTTCACACGGTTCGGAGCCGCGGGCAACAGCTAGTATAATATAAGATTGTGTTTAAGCATTTATTTCTACGGAGACTTTAACCGAATAAAAAAAAAACTCATTTCAATTATCTGGATACCAACCCCCTTATTCATAAAACTTAACAAGCCTATGTTAACTAACAAATGCTTTGTCCTTTTCTAACAAATACAAATGTCGAAGTGACAGATAAGGATAAACGAAAATTAGCGGCATTTTAACTAAAATAGGTTTGATTGTCGTTTATGAATAAGGGGGTATATCTATTAGACCGTTTTAGTATAAAAACTTAACTAATATTATTTGCACAAAAAACATTGTATACTTATAGTATGGTAGAATGCTTGTGCTCAAAAAATGATTCTCATAATTTTATTTAAGTTTTATTTGTATGTTTTTGATTTTTTGAAATTTATTTTTAACTGCTAAGCGAATGTGAATACTGCTGTGCATTGAGAAGTTTCATAAATTCAAACACAATTTGACCAGCACTACTTATATGTATTTTCCTTATGTAACAATAATCTAATGATGTGCCGAAGGAAACTTTCCAAAATTGCGGAATTTTTCAATTATGGAAAAATTTCAAAAACTTCTCACAATTTTGTATGGGGTTGAAACTTTCCATTTCTTAAATTGTAATTTCCTATATTTTTGCTCGCGAATTCCAATTTTGTCAAGAATTCCCACGGGAGCTATGTAATTTTTCCTGATACAAACTATCCCCCTTATTCATAAAACTTTACAAGCCTATGTTAACTAACAATTGCTTTGTCCCTTTCTAACAAATACAAATGTCGAAGTGACAGATAAGGACAAACGAATTTTAGTGGCATTTTAACTAAAATAGGTTTGATTGTCGTTTATGAATAAGGGGGTATGTCTTTCCCAGGGTCCCAAACTATTCCCACATAAAATGTTATCTAAATCAGTTCAGCAGTTTAGTGTGAAGTATCAGACAAACAGACTTTCGCATTTATATAGTAAGGGTATTAATGATGACGTCTGCCATTGCCATGCCCATTACAGATTATATTGTGTAAATATCTTTTTTTTTTATAAGAATTAAAATAGAAAATTATTGGTGTAAATTGTGTTTGTTAGTTGATAAGATTACTGGCTGTGGCCCGCGACTGCATCTGCGCAGAATTCGTTGACCGCTATCCCGCGGGAACTGCAATTTTAAAATTTCCGTGCAACCATTGTAGCGTGAAGAAGTAACAAACAAAAATTCCCATGTGAATTCCCGAAAAATACATTGTTGTTTTCATTGACGTTGCATTAAAAGCATGACAAATTTCATGACTCTAAACTCAGCGGTTGTTATTAAAAGTACGACTAAACATGTAAACTAACCCTGACATAACCAAAATAAAACACACTTTCTGAATAAATTTTACTTACCTCATTTAATTATAATGACCAAAAATGAATTCACAGCCCTTTGTTCACCCTAATCACGGTATCACAGTAATTTTGTATTATAAATTAATACGTGATAGGTTTGATATTTATCACAATATCGCAATGAAATTTCAAAACGTCAGAACCTCAAAGCTGACATACTTGCGGACGCTAGGTGGCGCTGATGTCGTGCAGAGAGCCAATAACATCAGCCTAAGCATATTGGCTTAGTTTTGCATCCTCTTTTGCCCCAGGAGTGTCTCTCGGACGTGAGCCTGTCGCTAGAGGCGGGCTACCCGCGCGAGCAACGGCACAAGCTGCTTCTACGCCGCGCCGACTGTCTTGTGGAGCTGCGCCGGCGGCGCCGCGCCGCCGGCGCGCTGGCTGAGGCGCGCGCGCTCGCGGCGGCGGCGCCACTGTCGCCCGCCGACACAGGTCAGTGTCTCAAGAGGAAACCCTAAGGGCGAGAGAATTGAAGAATAGCCCCCTTATTCATAAAACTTAACAAGCCTCTGTTAACTAACAAATGTTTTGTCTCTTTCTAACAAATACAAATGTCGAAGTGACAGATAAGGACAAACGAATTTTAGCGGCATTTTAACTAAAATAGGTTTGATTGTCGTTTATGAATAAGGGGGTAGGTGTTTGTTATATACCTGATGCATCCTTACTTGTCTTATCATGTAAACAAACACTTCTCGAAGACACAGACACACCTTTCTCTTGGATTACATAATAACCATCACTTAAAATGTTCCTGTATACTTAAAGAAACTCACAAAGTATTGAAATCAACCAATTAACCACTGAAAAATATCATTTCTAATAAGATTGCCTTCAATAATTGAAGGAACGATTGAATAACTTCAAAAATGTCTGACATTGCAGTGTCAAGATTGTCTTTGGAACGGATTGAAAAGTATTGATGGGAAACGACAACTTATCGATGTGGACAAATGTGGCAATTAATACTTAATATCCTCCTAAGTCCTTGCGTACTTTATAAAGAACTAATCTATATGTCGGCGGCCGATCGTAAAATCAGCCAGATCACGAAATTCCTAGGCACATCATGAAATGGCGCCATTTCATGATATGCCTAGGAATTTCGTGATCTGGCGGATTTTACGATCGGCCGCCGACATATATACATAAAATTCTAAACTAAGCGAAGTGCCAGAAACGATTTGCCGGCATTTCATGATATGCCTAGGAATTTCATGATCTGCCTAAACTAGCCAAATCATGAAATGGCGGCGTTTCATGATATGCCTAGGAATTTCATGATCTGCCTAAACGTTACCAGGCAAATCGTCAAACGGTGAGTTTTGAACGATATGGCGGATGTCCCTTAGCTAATTCATGAAATGGCGCCATTTCACGATATGCCTAGGAATTTCGTGATCTGGCGGATTTTACGATCGGCCGCCGACATATATACATAAAATTCTAAACTAACTGACTGTTGATATATCAATGCACAGCCCAAACCACTGGACTGAGACTTGAAATTTTTTCACATATGTAGATACCTTATACAATGTAGGCACCCACTAATGAAGGATTTTTGGAAATTCCCACGGGATAAGGAAAAAACGGGTTTTATATTCAGTTCAACGGGATGGATTTTTCGTTTTATTGGTTGTAGAAAACTGAAATTTATTATTTAGATACCTTGGGGGGTGTATGGGAGCACTACAAAAGTATTTCCCGAAATTCTGACGGGAACGGGAAAAAACGGGATTTTTCGTTTTACTGGTCGTAGAAAGCTGAAATTTGGCATGCAGGTTGCTTGAGAAGTATAGGGAAGTATTAAAGAGATAATTTACCGAAATTCCCATGGGAAAGGGAAAAACGGGATTTTTCGTTTTACTGGACGTAGAAAGCTGAAAATCGGCATGCAGGTTGCTTAAAGGGGTGTAGAGGAGCATTGAGAGTGGAGTTTTCAAAATTCCCACGGGAACGGGGAAAAACGGGAATTTTCGTTTGACTGGTCGTAGAAATCTAAAATTCGGCAAGTGGGTTTCTTGGGGAGTGTAGGTGAGCTTTAAGAGACCATTTCCCAAAAATTATTAGGTAAGGGAACGGGAAAAGACAGGATTTTTCTTTTTCTCTTTCTCATTTATTTAAAAAAATCTTTTTTATTCGAAAGTGTATACTTCCGAGGTGGCCAGAAATCGAGGGCAACCCTCAAATTTTGTAGGCTCGCATTACGTTTTTCATATATTTTCACAAGCTATTTAAGTATTTGCGTCTGATAGATCTCATGTTGATGAGCTGATGATGGAAGGTAAAACTCCTTAACGGTTACACCAACACCTTCTGCACGGCTGCCTGGAACCGAAGCCCTGTCCTTCCTCTACTGCAAGGACTGCTGCTGCTTGCTGGCCCTGGAGCCCCTACTGCCTCCAGCCTTTGTCCAGCACCGGCAACCTGCACTTCGGACTATGATCCAAAGAAGCCTTCCCAAGAAACGCATTCCAACTCAACTCTTTCGTATCCGCGACCCTCGAGTTTTTTTTTATTCTGTCAGTAAAGCCTTAGGGGCTAAATAAACTTCTAAAACCTAATTTCGTTTTACTCAAATTGAACCCTCACTGCTCTACCCTTACGTGTTTAATTATAACAAAATCAATCAATTTACTATCATAATGTGTCTTTGTAACATGAAATAAAGACTTGAATTTGAATATATTTTATCGACATTTCCCATCACTAGTCATTGTCTATTATCTATGTCTACCATCTATGACGTCACGTTTGTTTACATGATAAGACAAGTAAGGATGCATCAGGTATAGTTATTTATGTCGCAAGAGAGCTATATATTAGCAACAATGCAGCCTTACCCGGCTTTAGAGTTAAATTTTACGCTGTGGGATGGGCGCAGGTTGAAATCAGCGCTGCAAGTTTCTTTCGCTCGCAGCTTATGCTGAGCCTGAGCCCATTGCCACCTAATTACGTGAAATTGTTTTTTTTTTCACTGTGTAGTCTTATTTTCTGTGACAAAAAATGATATTATTATTAAATAATTTATTGAATCAGGCGTTACTTTGCGGAGGTCCATATTAATGAACTAAAAGAATTTCTTTTCTCACCCGCGACCTTGAGATAGCTAAGTCTATGCAAATTATGCGTGGTCAGTGTATTGTGGTGGTGGTGATAGATGGGTTTGTGTAATTTGTGTGTGTTCTTACAGTGTGGAGGTGGAGGAACTGCATGAACACGCATAATTTGCATAGACTTAGCTATCTCAAGGTCGCGGGTGAGCAAAGAAATTCTTTTAGTTCATTGATATTATTATTATTAAATGACGTTGAATCCAGGATCTAGCGAAAGATTTTACTATAGAATCCTGAGCGTAATGGAAGCACTTTTCACACCGAGTATGACGCAGAATTGAAATAAAACAATTCTAAATATACCTAATTAATATAAGGCGGACTTTCAGGGTGTGCGTGCGTGCGTGCGTACGTGTGTGTGTGTGTGGGCTTTTTGTGTGTGTGGTGTGGTGTTTGTGTGAGATATCTAATTGAGTTTCGATCCCAAGACAAAAATTACAAGTCTGCTAGACCGCTAGCCACCGAAATCACCTAGATAGTATTGAAAAGTAGCAAATTTTACACGCAATGACCTTTAATTTTTTAGTGGAATTCGATCGTCTGGTAAAAGCTATGGAGGACAAGATGGCCGCCCAAGAGGACAAAGAGGAGGCGAAGGAGGAGCCCCTTCCAGGGCTGTACCTGGGGGAGAACCCTGACTTCCACGCCGCATCCAGTGCCGTCGAACTAAGGTACTGACTGAGCAATAAATAATAATAATAAATATCATGGGACAATTGACACCAATTGACCTAGTCCCAAACTAAGCAAAGCTTGTACTATGGACACTAGGCAACGGATAAACATACTTATATAGATAAATACATACTTAAATACATATTAAACACCCAAGACCCGAGAACAAACATTCGTATTATTCATACAAATATCTGCCCCGGCCAGGAATCGAACCTGGGACCTCAAGCTTCATAGTCAAGTTCTCTAACCACTAGGCCATCCGATCGTCGGCAAAACTGAAGGGTCCACGGAAAGAGCATGTCTAGTCACTTTTTTTTTTTAATTGAGATTTTAATGTCGAAATGTAGAGCTGACAAAGTACTGACTTACCATTGAATTAAATAATCTGATAACATTGTAACATAGAAACTCATGTTTTTAAAGAGTTGTTGTAAAGGGGACGTACCCATGGCAACGAGGTATAAGAAAAAGTTGATCGACTCAAATGCTAGTGCAGTAAATAAAGGTAGTGGACCCAGCAGTAATTCCTCAGCCCGAAAAAACTTGACAGTATGATAAAGTATCAATAAATAAAGAGTATTGTATAAACATCCAAAAAAAAAATAATTAAAAAAAAAATGCTCCGTTCAAACTTTCTTCACCATAGATATACTTACTCATTTAACGTATTGGAACAATATATGAAATATAAAAAAAAATATCCCAGTAGAAATGCCAATATTGCAAAAAAAAATTTTTTTGGCCTGTTTTGAACCGGAAAATTTCAGATTTTTTTCTAGTATCACATAGTGATACGAATTACTTATTTGGTGAAATAATTTTGGACTAATATAAACAGATTTGTGTTTCGTCACTACTTTGAAAAAATCTCGTATCTCAAATCAATACGTGAACAAAATTGAACCTTGACGTAATGGTCATAAAGTGCACTCGGAAAAATTATCCATTTCGAGATACGAGTTTTTTAAAAGTAGTGACGATTTTTAGGTATAAATACCTAACTTAGGTGTTTTTTTTTGGATTTTTTATATTTTAGTTACGGCTCATACTATACAATAACCAAGCAAAATTTCATCGACTGAGGAATTAATGCTTGGGTCTCCATACAACTTCCTTCATTTACTGCACCATGCATCTTTAATGTAAAAAGTTTTTTTTTTTCATAGACGAAGCGACGCGGCCGGTCGCTACGTGGTCACCAAAGAGGCGACGCGGCGGGGCGACGTCCTGTTCTCAGAGGAGCCCTACGCGTGGGTGGCGCTCCCGACGGACAGTCCCGTCTGCGAGGGCTGTTGCCAGCAGGACATCAACCCGGTGCCGTGAGTAGTCCAAGAAAATACCTACTTACAACAAAGCTCGTATCTCAATATGAAATTACTAACTAGATACGACATTTTGAAGAGCAGTGACAGAAATTTTAGTTGGTTTTCATTTTCAAGCGGCGAAGACGAAAGAGAGCCAGATCACGAAATTTCTATGCGTATCGTGAAATGGCGCCATTTCATGAATTGGCTAAGAGACCGCCATAGTATTCAACTCACCGTTTAACTGACGTTTAGGCAGATCATGAATTTCCCAGGCATATCATGAAACGCCACCATATTGGTTCTATCGTTGTGGTCACAATTCATACTAACCACTCCTCGCTTCGCTCGTCGTACCTTAATTTTCCTTTTTTCGGCATTTTACGATGTGCCCGGTATAGAGCTAGGAATATCGACGAATGCGTTGCTCTAATCGATCAGCCGTACTGTTTCTCAGGCACATCGTGATATGCCTCGCCAACTTATAGGCATGAAATGGCGCCATTTCATGATATGCCTAAGAATTTCGTGATCTGGCGGATTTTACAATCAGCCGCCGACATATATACCTTGTTTAGAATAACGAAACGAAAATTGACAATAAATGGAAAGCGTTCTAACTTGAAAGAGTTGAAAGGAATAATTAAGAGACGTCTACTTAGGCTTGCCGCGCACGGGTGAGTGTCCGGTGGCATGTCCGCAGACGCTCGTGCGTGGCGGCCCTTATCGAATTAATGGCATTACATAGATTTGCAGGTATTGTCACTTTCTAATTAAGTACTGGAAGAATTTTCTTTGAATAATTTCATATTGCAGTATTTCCTCATTATCATCCCAGCCTATATACGTCCCACTGCTGGGCACAGACCTCTCAGAACAAGAGGGCTTGGGCCATAGTTAACACGCGGGCCCAGTGCGGATTGGAAACTTCACACGCACCATTGAATTGCTTCGCAGGTTTGTGCAGGTTTCCTCACGATGTTTTCCTTCACCGCAAAGCTCGTGGTTAATTTCGAATATAATTCCGCACATGAATTTCGATAAACTGAGAGGTGAGCCGGGGTTTGAACCCCCGACCCTCTGCTTGAGAGGCCTGAGAGTAGACTGAAGTGTGGGGTGTCAAGTTTGCCTATCAGCGCGAGTTCTACGAACTACCCGCACACGCCCACACTTACCCCACCCCACACAAACACTTCAGTCTACTCGTGACCACGGCAACTGTAATGTTGCCGAAACGTCGAGGTAAATATTACTTGTGTAAAATAGCGTGATAAGTCCCGTTGTGGTATTTTGACTATGAGTGAGAATCACGAAAGTTTGAAACGTCATACTGAATAATATATTTTTACTTTTTTCATTTTTCATCTTTTAGTGCAGTAAATAAAGGTAGTGGACCCAACAGTAATTCCTCAGCCCGAAAAAACTTGACAGTATGATAAAGTATCAATAAATAAAGAGTATTGTATAAATAAAAAAATAAAAAAAATTAAATAAAAAAAAATGCTCCGTTCAAACTTTCTTTAACATAGACATACATACATAGATCATAATGTATTAGAACAATATAGGAAATATAAAAAAATATATCCCAGCAGAAATTAAGTTAAATTACTAATATAAACAGATTTGTGTTTCGTCACTACTTTGAAAAAATCTCGTATCTCAAATCAATACGTGAACCTTGAACCTTGACGTAATGGTCATAAAGTGCACTCGGAAAAATTATCCATTTCGAGATACGAGTTTTTTAAAAGTAGTGACGATTTTTAGCTTATAAATACCTAACTTAGGTGTTTTTTTTTTGGATTTTTTATATTTTAGTTACGGCTCATACTATACAATAACCAAGCAAAATTTCATCGACTGAGGAATTAATGCTTGGGTCTCCATACAACAACTTCCTTCATTTACTGCACCATTTGTTTTGTATACAGTTGCGGGGGTTGTTCGCGGGTGGCGTTTTGCAGCGCGCCGTGCCGCGCGCGCGCCGCCGCCCACCGCTGGGAGTGCGCCGGCGCCGCCGCCAACCTCTACCCCACTATCGGGATCGCACATCTCGCTCTCAGGTATGGTACAGTCATCATCATCATCATGCCACGTCTACTAATATTATAAATGCGAAAGTAACTCTGTCTGTCTGTCTGTCTGTTACGCTTTCACGTCGAAACCACTGAACCGATTTTGATGAAATTTGGTATATAGGTAGTTTGAACCCCAAGGATCAACATAGGATACCTTTTATTCCGGTAGAGGGCGCCACCGCGCGATAACCTAGGTCCGCGCAGAAGAAGTCGCGGGCATAAGCTAGTAAATTATATAAATACTAGCTTATGCCCGCGACTTCGTCAGCGCGGATGTAGGTTATCGCGCGGTGGCGCCCTCTATCGGAATGAAAAGTATCCTATGTTGATCCTTGAGGTTTAAACTATCTCTATACCAAATTTCATCAAAATCGGTTCAGTGGTTTCGACGTGAAAGCGTAACAGACAGACAGACAGAGTTACTTTCGCATTTATAATATTAGTAGGGATTTATTTCGTATATCTTTTTCCTTCCAGGGTGCTATTAATAAGCGCTGAGCACGGGTTCCCCCCCCTCCCGCGCGACGAGCCCGAGCCCGCCACCGCTGAACAGCTGTTCCGAGGGTACGCGCGCGTAGACTCCATACAGATATACAAAGCGGACACGCACCCCTTCTACAGGATGTTCAATCTGGTGACTAACTTCGACAAGATGAACAATAGCGATTATATACAGTATGCTCTGGTGAGTGGACAAAGTAAAAAAAAAAAAAACTTTTATTCAGTAAGGGCAGTTGTTTGATCAGTAGTTAAAGTTACTATAGTTAAATTTCCGTTGAAATGTGTCAACTTTTGTTATTTTTGCCATACATTTTAACTATTAGTTAGTTTAACTAATGATCAAACAACAGGCCCTAAATGAGCATTTCTTAAAAGTTTTGCGACTTTGATTTGTAAAAATTTGCAGGTAGATAGAGTGAACGATACTGAGTTTAGATAACATAGTCTCCCGAAATGTCCCAATTAACTTGTATGGAAAGTTCCTTTTCTGTTACTGCAAATCCATAGAGTTTTGGTCAAAATCAAATGTACAAACTTTTTTAGAAATGCTCAAATAGGCCGCAATGGGCACTTTTACACGTCATTTTTTAAACTACCAGCGCTTTCGGAAAGACCATTGCCAAGAAGAATGCGCCGCAAAAAGTCTATTTTTTTAAATAAAATAATTACATATAGTTAAAATACTTGAAAACTACAGTAAACCATTAACCAAAAAAAAAAACAAAAAAATATATAATAAAAAATAAAGGTTTTTCCGAGCTTTTGTTTGGCCATAGCCAATGTAGTCGTTGAACAAACTAAATGTACCTTTTAATTAGTGATGGGCCGAATGTGGTTTGAACCGAATACGAACTTCGGGCGAACATTCGGTAGTAATAAAAAATTCGGTCAAATTTCGGCCGAATTTGGTTCAATAACCCGCCTCTATGCTCCATTTAATTTAAGATTTGAATTAACGGTTAAATTGTAACACGTTTCTCGGTATTTCGAACACAAATGGACTAAAAATACCTACATGTACATTTATTAGCGGTATTTATTATATTTTTAGTATAGAAGTTAACACAAGTTTAAATATTATCATTGTTTCATTTAAAAACGTGTGTAAATTTCGCCGTTAAGTTTCAAACGTTAAAATAAATGGAGTATAGTGAATTTTAAATACGAGAAGATAGATAAGAAAGTATTGTTGAATTTGGTTGTTTTACGAATTGTAATCAATATGTTTATTAGAAGAATAAGTTTATTTAATATTTGTTGCATATTTTATTGATATGACATACATGCTCTGTATTAATTTCAGTCAAAATAGTACAAGTGGTTTCTTTTTTCTAGCGCCGAATGTTCATTCGGCGCTTAAACCGAAATTCGGCCGAATGCCGAAGTTGGGCTCAAGCTGCCGAAATTCGGTTAAACCGAATGTAAAACTAATTTCGGCGTATCCCTACTTTTAATAATCAATTTCACTATGATTTTCTTGACATACGAGTAAGTAGATGTCAACGGTATACGATTCTGTTTGTTGAACTGTTCTAATTATTTGTACGATTTTAAGGAATTTTAAATTAAATGATATTGTAACGGTTAACTCACGTCTTAAATCGAATTTAGCTCGACATGTTTCGGGCTATTTCGTAGCCCTTGTTCACAGGGTGCTCGACTCGGCGGCTGCCGCAACACGCGCACTACGCGCCACCCGTTACAATATCATTTAATACGAGTGAGTCCCACTGCTGGGCAAAGGCCTCCTCTTCTTTCCGCCACCTGTCCCTATCGAGAGCATGCTCCTGCCACTCCATTAACGAGCTGAAAAAAAAAATTAGTTAGGCTCACGGTAGTTTCATGGATTTTTTTTCAGACTGCCACAATGCTTACGCTTTATTTGGAAAACTACACGGAATTCTTCAGTTATCTGCCATCCAGGGTGAGTAAGTTTTATAATCTAATAACTTTTAAAACACTCGTGTTTCAAATGTTTGTAACAAAACTCCACTGAAACTGCTTGGCTGATTTTTATGTTTTTTTTTTGTATTATTATGATTTTTTTAATTTTATAGGCACACCTATGGCGATTCTCAAATTTTTAACTGACTTCAAAAAAGGATATGGTGCTTAATTCGTTTGTTTTTTTCTGTATGTGTAACTCCGCCAATAGGGATGTTGACACCACCAATCAACTGACGTACTTTTTATGAGCTGTCAAACACAATTCTCCCATAGACTATTAATGGCAAACTTACTATTTTTTTGTTTTAAAGCAACAAAAAATGAATCTTATTTTCAGGGCTAAAATAAAGCGTTTTTTACTGGAGTTAGTGCCTGCGAATAATTTTTTAATGGCGTCATCAGCCGTATTGGGGACCGATTTACAAATTTCTTTTTCACTTCTCATGCTCGTAAAGTTCTTGTTTATGCTGTATCTAGGCGACATAAAATGACTTGTTATGCTCTAGTGCATGAAATAAAATCTTCGTCTAATACCAACTCAAGACCAAGGTAATCAGGTGTCAACAGCCACAAACAAAAGAGTTTTTATATATTTTAAATAATTTTTAATTTATATAAAACTAAAAATCAATCCAATCAGTCATAATAAATCAGTAAAATTAATATAATTGAATTATTATAATAATGCATAAAAAATAAAAGCTACATAGAAAGTGAATCATTTTTTCCACTGTTGCTATTTCGTTTCCTCGCCATCGAAGTGAAAAGCAGAGTGCAAAACTCGAGCATTAAACCCATTTTCCCCTCGACGTTTATCCACCCTCGCCATACCGGCTCGGGTTATATGAACGTCTCGGGTAAAATGGCTCGTTTTGTGCTCTTGTTGTACAATGTATTATTTTAAAGTACGTTGTCGCAGGTGCCGTACGCGCTGTCGGCTTCCCAGCTACGGCTGGCGGCGGCGGGCGTCGTGCTGCGAGGGTTAGGTCAGCTCGTCTGCAACGGGCACGCCACGCTGAGCCTCGCCGCCGTCGACGATGGCGACGGTAAGCGAACAGTTCGAACGGCACCCGTTCGGGTAGACAGCGCCTCTGGTGGCTGGATGAAACACAACCGCCAAATATACTGGCAGACAGACATCGAGTCAATTTTTATCTTGCAAAAGAGAGCAGTCAGAGCAATTTATAATTTGAAAACGCGTGAATCTTTAAGATCTTTTTTAAGGAAACTGGTATCCTAACCCTGCCGTCGCTTTATGTTTATGAAATAAATAATAATCAATCATGTACGTTAGGAGGAACATATGTGATTTTCCCACTAACGTCGATAAGCCAAAGGCTACTAGAAACACAGGGAAGCTTAAAGTACCATCTTACAGACTGGCTAAAACTGGTTTTTATAATAAAATTCCAAAAAATATTACTAACGAAACCGATACAAAATTTAAATCTACTGTCAAGAAGACGTTAATATCTACCACTATCTTGCTCGTTAATCCTGCCGTGAAGCAGCAGTGCTTGTACTGTTGTGTTTCGGTGCGGAGAGTAAGACAGCCGGTGAAATTACTGGCACTTGAGGTATTCCAACTTAGGCCTCTAGGTTGGCAACGCATCTGCAATAGGTACCCCTGGTGTTGCAGATGTTTATGGGCGGTGGTGATCTCTTACCACTAGGAGACCCACTTGCTCGTTTGCCTTCCAGTCGAATAAAAAAAAACTGTAACCGGACGAAGATTTAACTTCTGCGTGCCGCTATCAAAACAAATCGTTAATTTACAATCAACTACCAGAGCGTAATTAATTTTTGAAATATTTTCGAGCAGCAATGTAACGCGTACAATAATTTCTTCTTCTCTTTTAAAATATGGCTTCTGTCCTAATTAATAGGACAATTTCGCCAGTGTCTAAAGTATTCTATTTCGAGAGGCAACGTTGTACGGTGATTGTAGTTTTTGTAACATGATAGTAAAATTCCAGAAACCAAGTGGAGACAACTTGCGCATTAAAAAATGTCAGACACGAGAGCAATATAGAATTTTGTGATCACTGTTCACTGTTAAGGTTAATCGCCGCATAAAACACTATCAAAATTATACTTCAACTAGCCAAAGAAACAAAAATAGCAAAATTAGATATTGTCTAGGTACATCCGCCATGTTCGAATGCCACAAATCGAATCCTACAATAATTTGATACGAGAGAAAAGTGTTCTGTGACACCTGTCGTATTGACTTATTGAAGTGCGACGTTTTGAATAAAAAAAAGTAGTTTCATGTAGTGATACATTGCGTGCTAATTAATTTTATGAGGAAAATAATAAGTCTAATTTTTTTACTAAAACATAAAACGTGATTATTAGGGCCTTCATTAACTACCCTTAAAGTTTGAGGTAGGATCAAAAATACACGCTGTATAGTATGAGTAAGTAGTTATAGTATGAATTTTTTGAGGTATCCCAATCTCTTTAACAGCCCACCTTTCGAACAAAGCTATTGTATTCTATTATGTCCTCAAGTGCATAAAATACTCAGTTTAAAATGAACGGAAAATAAGATATAACCACATAAAATATAAACTCATGGTTATAAAGGGCGAGTTACCACTATCTCCATTGACAGTACTATTATATTACTGTCAATGGAACTAGTCCCACTAGTTACACCTTTTAAAGGGTTGTCCTGGGGAAGTAACCGTGGCAACGTGGTACAAGTAAAAGTTGTCCGACTCAGTTAGCTTTACGGGTGACACTCTTTCCCGGCCCGGATAATACCGACATGGAAATACCGACCATGTTTTTCGTGTACACGCCCACAGAAGCTCCTGTCAGCTTCTATGGGCGTGTACACCAAAAACAGGGCCGGTATTCCGGGCCGGGAAAGAGTGTCACCCAGCGTTGCCTGTGTAGGTCGGACGGTGACCGAGCGAGAGGTGCGCCGAGCTACCGCCATATACCCCTCCGCCGCCATGATGAATCACTCCTGCGAGCCGAATATCATCAACACGTGAGTATAATGTGCTGTAGAATGTACACAATAAACAAAAAGGTGTTCACTATAGGGAACAAACTTAAGATGACCTGTTGTATGTAGCAGTAACGTGTCCGTATACTTAGATAAGCTGATGACGATGATGATATATTCGAATGACTTAACAATACGGTATTTGACAACTTCTGAATATGCCATATCTTAATATTATTATGAAAATATAGATATACAGACAGTGTTTAACGAAGAGAAAAATTTGTTATGAAGGTAGCTTAAAAATGCATTGTGTAGTTTTCATTTAAAAACACTAGCTTTTGCCCGCGGCTCCGCCCGCGTGGTGTTCGGTTATCGCGCGCTGTTCCCTCGGGAACTGTGCATTTTGCCGGGATAAAAAGTAGCCTATGTCACTCTCGGGCCCATAAACTATCCGTATGCCGAAAATCACGTCGATCCGTCGCTCCGTCAACATGCAAACACACTTTCGCATTTATAATATTAGTATGCATGATTCGATCGTGGGAATTAACAGAGTTGGATCTACAATTTGGCGATTTTAGGATTATAATGTCAACGTCAATATATAACAGTTTAGACGACCAGATGGCCAAGTGGTTAGAGACCCTGACTACGAAGCTTGAGGTCCCGGGTTCGATTCCAGTGTCGGGGCAGATATTTGTATGAAAAATACGAATGTTTGTTCTCGGGTCTTGGGTGTTTAATATGTGTTCGTTAGTCTCGCTAAAACTCGAGAACGGGTGGAACGATTTGGCTAATTTATGTTTTGAATTATTTGTGGAAGTCCAGGGAAGGTTTAAAAGCTGAGTAAATATTAAAAAAAGAGGCGGTACGAAGTTTGCTGGGTCAGCTAGTATATATATAAAAAAAAGCAGTATTTTTGACTTTGGCACAATATTTGCAGATCCGACTCTGTTAATTGTCACGGTCGATTGTGAACGGCTCGGGTCAAAAGGCGCGTTTTATGCTCTTGCTATACAACCTACTATTTCATACAATTTTTTATGGTCACCCGTTAACAGCTTCCACAAGAACCGGCTGATAATCCGCTGCGCTACGGAGCTGCCGGCCGGCGGCGAGGTGCTCAACTGCTACGGGCCGGCGCGCGCGCGCGAGCCCGCCGCGCACCGCCGCGCGTCGCTGCGCGCGCAGTACATGTTCACGTGCGCGTGCACAGCCTGCCGGGACCCGCAGAGGCGGGACTTCGTGGTGAGAACCCCTTTTTTTTCAGCATTAGATTTTTTTTAATCCACTGGATGGCAAACGAGTGGGTCTCCTGGTGGTAAAAGATCACCACCGCCCAGTGGCGGATTAGCCACGTAGCAAGAGTAGCAAATGCCACGGGCCCCGTGCGTCTAGGGGCCCCGCGGACCAATGCCTTCGGATCGTAAAAAACGTAAATTTAGATGTATTTCTTTTCTAAATCAATGTAAATACAATACTCCCATCACAAAACCAAAACAAACCGCCGCCAAAGAAAGAGATGGTATCAAAATGATCGACTATTACATTTTACTTATACTATGAACTTGAAGCAAATCAAAGGCCCCATGATAAAATTTGCTACAGGCCCCGCCATGGCTTAATCCGGCTCTGCCACCGCCCATAAACATGTGCAACACCAGGGTTATTGCAGATGCGTTGTCAACCTAGAGGCCTAAGATGGAATACCTCAAGTGCCAGCAATTTCACCGGCTGTCTTACTCTTCACGCCGAAACACAACAGTGCAAGCAAACACTGCTGCTTCACGTCAGGATTAGCGAGCAATGGTGGTAGCAATCCGGGCGGACCTTGCACAAGATCCTACCACCTGCGGAATGTTTCATATAGGAAAATTTCGGAAACTTTACACTTTTGTATGGGGATTGAAACATCCAATTCCATAAAATTATTACATACATACAAAAATCACGTTTGTATTCCCATAATAAACGTTACCGCTTCGAAGCCGCTTTTAGCAATTTTAGGTTTTAACTTTGACAAAAACGGTACAATAGTGACGGGTTGCTAGTATGTCGCCTACGGTATACCTTAACCTATATCCTCAGTCGGCTCTCACGACATCCACGGAAGAAATGGAGAGGTGTAATTCTAACCCGACACCACACGGGTCTTATTTTTCTTTTTTTTTTACTATATAAAAATAAGTCGGGTTTTCCTTCCTGACGCTATAACTCCAGAACGCAAGAAAAGATTTCAAAGGTTTTGCATTCGTTGGAAAGGTCTCGGGCTCCGTGAGGTTTATAGCAAAGAAAATTCAGGAAAAATTTAAAAAGAAAAGCGGGAAAATATTTTTTCACATAACCGAATACCACGCGGGCGGAGCCGCGGGCAAAAGCTAGTTTCTTATATTTCCCGTGAAAATTTCCAAAAAATTTCGAGTACTTACCCAACTTTCTGCAACTTGCCCATAGTCCTTCCGGATCCGCCGTTACCCCTGCCACTTGTTCCAGCTCCTGTTCTCTGCGTACGCGTGCCAGTCGTGCAAGGGCCCGGTGGCGTGCGCCGGCGCACGCGCGCAGTGCGCGCAGTGCCGCGCGCCCTTCCAACTGGCGAAAGCGCTCGCCACCATAGAACGGGCGCACGAGCTACTTCTACAAGGTAATAAACACCATTAGGCAAACCGCACTGCGTTTTTTAGGGTTCCAGAGCCAAAATGGCAAAAACGGAACCCTTATAGTTTCGCCATGTCTGTCTATCTGTCTGTCTGTCCGTCCGCGGCTTTGCTCAGGGAATATCAATGCTAGAAAGCTGTAATTTTGCACGGATATATAGTTAAACTATGCCGACAAAATAGTACAATTAAAAATTCAAAAACATTTTTTTTAGGGTACCTCCCATAGACGTAGTGTGGCGGTGATTTTTTTTTCTCATCCAACCCTATATTGTGGGAAATCGTTGGATAGGTATTTTAAAACCATTAGGGGTTTGCTCAAACGATTTTTTGATTCAGTAATTTGTTTACGAAATATTCAACTTTAAAGTGCAAATTTTCATTAAGATCGAGCTATATAAGTATCAAGGTCCTACCACCTGCCATTTCATTATTTTCTTGGGGGCGGGGTAGGTAGGGGTTCGCAGTAATCTAGTAACTTTACGGTACGTGGACCCATAAGTTTGAGAAACCCTGCTCTATTATTCTCTTTCCCGCCAGCGGAGCGCGCGTCCTCGATGGAGGAGCGGTGCGAGCGGACGCTCGCGGCGTTCAAGCTGAAGCAGCAGGTGTGGCACCGGCACCACAGCTCGCTGCGAGCCGCCGCCGACCGGCTGGCGAGGCTGTACGCCGACGCAGGTGCGGGCGACACTATACGCCACCTCTTATTTACATGGGCCAATCAACTTTTTTATGCTGGGGCCACACTAGCGGCTAACGTCAATGCCATTAGTGCGATAATTATTGCGATATTTTTTAATGCGTTAAGTGGATGGCTACACTTGAACGTTCAACGTGAATGCCCATGTACCGCCACTTGAGCTATCGCCTAACGCCAAACGGCGATGTTAATGCCGTTGTCAAATTATCGCGTTAAGTCGTGGCTACACTTACGATTAACGTCCATTGTCGCGAAATTAATGGCATTTCTCGTTAGTGTGGCCCCAGCATTACCGACACTGGGCGTTACCAAAATTGTCTCCGGCGTTACCAAAAAATCGTACTTCCAACAAGATATTTCACGGTTTAATAGGTTGAACTTACGTAGGATGGCATGTATTCATGTACACCATCTATTAAATTACAGAAAAAACATGTTTACTTATAAAAATCTGCAATTGTTTGAAAAAATTCGCGGACAGATTAGTGTCGGTAAAAAAGTTGATTGGCCCATTTACTTGTTATTACTGTACCTACATTATTGTTTTTTTTTTTAATTTGTTAAGGCAACAAACATTCACATAAACTCCATTTCATGACATCACGTTTTAGATGATAATCACGACAACAGGGACATGTATAATCAAGTGTGCCCGCGGTAAAGTATCTTAAATGTGTAGAAAATTGTCAGATTCTATTGAAATGTACTTTAGTTAAACATTGCATTTAAGACATGATAAGGTAATAAACCTCGAGTGCCACAGTAATAAAGTATACATCGGTAAACAGGAATGGTAGATGCGATAAAATGGCATTGCATTTTAGGTAGAAACTGGTACAATAATAATCCTTATACGCTGAAAAACAGTTAACCATTCTTATGGAGTTAAACAAGAAAATTGGAAAATTGTATAGAACTGCGTGTGATTACTTACCCCCTTATTCATAATCGACAATCAAACCTATTTTAGTTAAAATGCCGCTAAAATTCGTTTGTCCTTATCTGTCACTTCGACATTTGTATTTGTTAGAAAGGGACAAAGCATTTGTTAGTTAACATAGGCTTGTTAAGTTTTATGAATAAGGGGGGGGGGGGGGTTAGTATATCAAGAAACTCATCAGTTATGTTTAGACAGAGAACGCACTAGTTGCTTTGTGATTTTTAAAACGTCTGTATCATCTCATCATCATCGTGATCATCCTAGCCTACTTACCTCACACTGCTGGGCACAGGTCTCCTCTCAGAATGAGAGAGCTTTGGCCGTAGTGCCCACGCGGGCAGATTGCGAATTGGAAACCTTATGTCTGTTTCAGGTGAATTCACTAAAAGCGTCGAACTCATCAAGCAGAACATACAGAGCCACGAGTACCAGTTTGGTTCCTTCAGCGTGGAAGTAAGTACCTCTCACGACCAACAGCAATACAATATGCGACGCTATATGGTGGCGAAAGCATAACGTGGATAAGACTTTCATTAAAATTATGTTGAGTAAATTTATGCATAAAATTTGTTTTGTCAACAAGTACATATTTTACATGCTAATTTAAAAGAAATGAGGCCTTTGTTTAATTTATTTTGTTTATTAATTCAAAATTAGGTATATTACAACATACTTTATATATAAAAACTCATTGGCTTTACGGCCTCGCGATGTAATGCAACTTGCACGATTTTTCTTGCGAGTCTAAACTGACAAGACTTTATTTTTGTTTAGAGTTTTTTTATTTTTCTGCCCCTTTTTTCTAAGCACCCGTGCAAAATCGGGGCGGGTCGCTAGTATAACATAAAAAACTACCACCACACGATCACAGTATATATATAAGCTAAAGCAGTATGGAATCTACGAAGCTGCGACATTGCAGTACCGCGAGACCCTCTTAGAGGCCGTGTAGAGCGCGCGTCTGTGTGAGTGTGTTCGTTTCGATCGATTTGTTCGTAGCTTCCATACTGCTTTAGCTTATATATATACTGTGACACGATGTTTGGGAATGGAAAATTCTGAATTTTGCGAGCGAAGCAAAATTGAAAATACAAACCGAAACATAGATGCACAGAAAAACCAGAAAAATAAGACCAACACTGGGAATCGAACCCAGGTCCTCGGCATTCCGTGCCGCGTGCTATACCGCTACACCACTGCTGGTCCACCAGCAGCCTGCTGGTATTTGACCAGCAGTGGTGTAGCGGTATAGCACGCGGCACGGAATGCCGAGGACCTGGGTTCGATTCCCAGTGTTGGTCTTATTTTTCTGGTTTTTCTGTGCATCTATGTTTCGGTTTGTATTTTCAATTTAGGTTTCACGGGATGACCGTAAAAGTAAAAATTTGGAATTGAAATAAAAAATACAAAAAGATTCCAAAAAAAAAAACAATCATGAGCGAAGCAAAGTCATGTGCTAGTAGTTTATTAAAAAAAAACTTTTGCTCTGATGGCAGGTGGCGCATGAGCTGAGGAAACTATCCGATGTGATGCTGGAGAGGATACTGAATTCCCCGCAGAATCCTGACTATAGGTATTATCGAATAATAAGAGTTGTGGCCCTGTTTACTTTATCGAAAATACAAATTGAGACATGGATGCATAGAAAAACCAATCGAATCGAACCCAGGTCCTCGGCAATCCGTGCTTTTTACTAGATATTATTTACTAGATATCTTATATTGTTAGAGCGAGACCGCGCTCGTTACCATTTCATTACACAGTACCTATTTAAATATGTATTTAAAAACAAAACAAAACTTACAAAATATACAGCGATGTACAGTCGGAGTAAAAAAAGGTTCGTCACCCTAAGATCTATTTTCCTTTGCTCAGTATGAGCGCTCATCTGCTTTACCGATTGAGTAGGAAATACTGCGTCAACCTGTCAACCTACTAAACATAATCAGGTGACCATAGCAACCCTACAACTAAACTTTGGCACTGACAAACATTGACAATTAAATAGAACATTATGTGATTTAAACTTTTACGTAGTTGTTTATTAAAAAGGTTTTGTATTGATATGAAACTAGACATATGTCAGAGGTGTATACTATTTTGATCCTTGTTGTCATGCCAAGTAAGTATAATTTGATATGCACTTGTCTACTTAGTACTTTGGTTTCAAAACGTACTAAGAGTCTATGACTTCGTAAAGGAATCAATTTATATGTACTTATCATAGCCCAATCGATGTTTCCAGAGACTGGTGCCTCGAAACCCACAAGATATTAAAGAAGGCGGTCCAGCTGACGTCTCTGAACTACGGTTCCTGGGAGCCGCTGGTCCGGCGGCTGCGCGGCCACGAGGCGCTGGTGGCGGGGTTACTGGCAGACAGCCAAGCGCCCGCCCCAGCCAACACCGTACACAGAGACCTGCATTACAACCTCAAGATATAGTTGTCTTGGCCGTTGGAGAGGGCTGTTGAAATATACCACTCAAAAGTAGTACATATACGGTAGTCGAAATTTAACCTTATTCTCAACATCCTACCGGCTGCGCCAATGTAGTATACGGTAGTCGAAATTTAACCTTATTTTCAACATCCTACCGGCTGCGCCAATGTTGTATACGGTAGTCGAAATTTAACCTTATTTTCAATATCTTACCGGCTGCGCCAATGTATTATACGGTAGTCGAAATTTAACCTTATTCTCAACATCCTACCGGCTGCGCCAATGTAGTATACGGTAGTCGAAATTTAACCTTATTTTCAACATCCTACCGACTGCGCCAATGTAGTATTGCGGTGAAGGAAAACATCGTGAGGAAACCTGCCCAAACCTGCGAAGTAATTCAATGGTGCGTGTGAAGTTCTCAATCCGCACTGGGTCCGCGTGGGAACTACGGCCCAAGCCTTCTCATTCTAAAGGAGGTCTGTGCCCAGCAGTGGGACGTATATAGGCTGGGATGATGATGAGTATACGGTCATCGAAATTGAACCTTATTCTCAGCATCCTACCGGCTGCGCCAATGTAGTATACGGTAGTCGAAATTTAACCTTATTCTAAATATCCTGCCGGCTGCGCCAATGTGGTATACAGTAGTAAAGAACACACGACTGTCCGAGCAAGTGATTTATTTAAACTGAATCCAAGTCATGCCTGAATTATATACACATAAGCGTGTGGTTGAACAACAAACTGACGCGTTGTGGACTCCAACAAAGTTAATCCTCAGAGCAACACAACCGCTCATCGTCAACCGTTAATCTAACATCTGGTTGCATGGCTGTGTTGATCTGGTTGGCAGGCCATGTAACAAGGACAGGTGGCCGTTGGGGCCGAAAACTTCTCGAACGGAGAACGCAAATCGACGTATATTACGTCCACCAACGAGACAGACGGATGACCTGGTTAAAGCCGCGGGTTCTAGGTGGATACAGGCTTCCGACCGAAGCAACTAGGGGTATAAGTATGCGTGTGTCCAGGGGCCATCCATAAAATACGTCACACTAGTTTTGACCCTTTTAGAACCCCCCCCCCCTCCCTTGTCACACGTATTGCTATGAAATTTGCAATTATTTTGTTCCTGTGTCACTAACCGCTTGACCCACCCCCCCTTAATGTGTGACGTACTTTATGTATGACCCCCCAGCAGACGTCCTTGTGGCTGATATGATGACGATGACAAAATTGTAGTTTCGGACCATTGTAATTGAGCTAGTATTTTATTTCGTGATTTGAAATGGAATTATCTAGTTTAATTGAACGTAAATGTAGCACCAATATTGGACTTTGCATTCCAGACGTGAGTTCCTACAGCTAATTAACCTCTTCACCACCACAAAACAAACGAAGTGACGTGCTCTGTTTGGATTTTTAATGAATCCAACAAATTGATAATGCACTTTAGGTAGTGAATTTCATGAACATTGTCAGGATTAATTTCGAGTTGAATTTTCAAAATTCAAAAATTCATAATCATCTATTTATCAGGATTTTAGGTATACTAAGATCATAAAAATAGCACAAGAATCACAAAAATCTACCACAAATGGCATGTGAAATTAGAGAATACATTCACTTGTAGTCTAAAAACTCCTAAACACTATAAAAGCATTTTTCGATCAAGCACTTTTTCAGAGCTCGTTTAAATTTCATGAAGGTTAGGTCTTTTATTGTGTCAGGCAGCTTGTTAAATATTTTGATATATAACTATTCCTAGCAACCAGCGACAATCTTGACAATGGAATGTACAGTTTATTGCGATATTGCGAACGAGAAGTATTTCTATACATTCCTTTAGCTTGATCAAACATATAGGCATTCTTACATACAAATAAACATGCATCCAATATGTATAGATGTCATGTCATGTGTAGATGACTAGCGTGCGACGTATTTCATTTTCTATCATGACTAAACGACTGGGGCGGTGAAGAGGTTAAAAAAATCACTGCTAATATGGTCGTTGTATAACGAATAAAACAAAATGTAGTTTCACCATTTCGCTGACAACAGGTACACCGTTCTGGTGGATTACGTTCCATTCATGCGTTTGTCTTTTAATTTTTACTCACCTCAAAACTCGTTTGATTGTATAATTGGTTTTGGCGTTTTAAAAAAAGTGTACCCTTTCTTTTTTTGAAATTTTAGAAATATAGTTTTTCCTACTCAGAATCAAGAGCACGATCGACTACGATAGTTTAAAAAAATGTCCTCAAAATTTTTTTTCGTAGTTTTTCAAAAAAACTATTGGTATACTTTTTTTTTAAACGCCCGGTAACCGCAGGAACTCGCGGCTGTGGCATGTCGCACATAGAAACTAGTGATCGAACGCTTTACTAAAACGTAGCATAGACTAGCTTAGCTACTATTTTTATACAGTATGATAATAAAGAGTAGAAAAAGGGAAAAAAAAAAACATTTTTTTTTAATTTGTTGCCATATATTGCGCAAAAAATGACAGCTGATGACAGTTGCAAAAAGTGGCAATCATATAATTTCTACTCTCTATCGTCGTACTTTAACTTCGATCAACAATAACGTTACACAAATATAAATAATCGGTTCATTTTTCAAAGTCAAAATCTCTTTATTCAATTTAGGCTATGATAAGCACTTATGAACGTCAAAAGATCTACCACCGGTAGATTCTTTAGTATATAGACACGGAATGAAATATGGCTTTATAGGGCTCCAGACCTTAGACTTAAACGGAACCCTAGACTTAGTAGGGTCCACTCTTATGTATTAGCACGTTAATATAAAAAAAATGTCACGCCCAAATTTTTCTTACTTTTCACTTTATTGTCATTATTGTTGATCGAAGTTGCATAATAATATTAAGTTAGTAAAACAATACGCCTACATTTATTATTATTTGTAATAACTCATAAGCATCGAATATTATTAAGATTGTTCTAGAGTTTGCCCGAATTACATATGAAATAATGTATCGTTTCCCATAATTTTCATTTGTTATAAATTATTCAAACATTTTTTTTAAAGTATTTTTCCTATCTATCCTAACTTACTAGGTACATTTTATAACGAAAAAAAATCCTGGATACATTTTATGACAAATTAAATTATAGCAAACGGAGGTGATAAGTTTTAGAGGTTTATTGATTAGTTATTTTATATTTCCGGTCTGAAATCAGCCTAAAACAAACTAAATTAAATAAAAGGTGAATCAGCACACTAAGAAGTGCCAGTTAAAATATTAATTACCCATTACTTAAGATTTCCCACACATTTTTACGTAGAACTATTTTAGTATCGAACTAATTAACGTCTCTAAGTATGGCGATAATTTTTCTACGAGCAATGCGGTTCCCGTCTTAATGCAATAAACGTGTATATAGTTGGTGTTTTTGTAAATTAAATCGTAAGTTATATCACAGTTTTATAATGATACCAATACAGTTTCTACTATTAAAAATTATAACAGCTAATTGTTTTTTATTTGAACCTGTTCAATACTTATGGAAGCAGTGACGTAAGTATAACACCAGAGGCCCGTGGCGATGGACCGTTCTAATAAAAATCGTAATATTGTATTTTTTTCCCGTGGTTGGTTATATCTTAGCTCATTTTGCTACTCCTGCCAGTCTATGTTCACGCTGCTGTGATTTGCATAAGTGAGAGTATTCCTCACTCTTTCACACGAATTTTGGTACCTAATTTAGGGAATAAACGAGGATTTTGTTTTTATATTCCTACGGAATCGGGTTATAGTCCACCAATTTTTTTCATAGGTGAACAATCATGTTTTGCAAATATGAACCGTATCGTAATGACTAAAGGGCGGATGATGGATGCAATATGGTGACGAAAGCATAACATGGATAAGACTTTTATTAAGCTTCGATTAATATTTTTGTACAAAAAATGTATAGAAATTTGAGTGATGGTGATAATTTTCCTAATAATGGTGAAGTATCAGTTTAAGAATACACACCTCTTACATCTGTAGATCTAAAGAGGTCATTTTCCTGGTCCATTTTTAGATAGTGAACTATAAAAGATTGCTCTGAGAATATGCAATAAAAAATACGATTATTTACTACAACAGTAAAATTATCTATTTTTGAATTATGTTCTCTTTTTTTAAACCAATTGTAGTCATATCCATATTACGTATATCGTTCATCGTCTATCGTATAAATTTCATTACACTGCAGTCATCCGCCTACTGATAATGGCATCTTACGTCAGCCAATAAACGTAGTTATACAAACAATGACATTCAAAGTAAACAAAGGAATCTACTTAAACCATACATACGCACGAAAAATCCCTGAAATCTCAACTGCTAAGTCTAAAGATATGATTTTTTGCACAATTATACTACTCCCTTGCTCATACTTGAGCAAACAGGCGAGGGAGAGGGCTTTAGATTCTATTTTCAAGTCTACTATACAAGGTGATCCAAGAAGGTAGGCCGAATAAAACAAATAATAATATATTATCTTTATATTACCTTTTTCAAAATAATCTACGCGTACAAAAAAGAAGGTACATTGCTTTGTGTACAACCTTGCATTGGGATTAATCTCATACGTTTATACAAATAACTACGTTTAAACAAACTAATAAGGTAAACGTTCGAGTGCTCGACACACTAATACCCAATAGCCGACACCCTGCTGACATCTCTATTGCTAATGACATAAAATTAAAGGAGCCAACTACTGGGGCAGTGGCGAGCACTCGTACGTTTACCTTACGTCACATTGATCTCGATAACCTCACAGTAACAAAATAAAAAAGCTTAATTTAGGAAGACAATCATAATAATGATGACAACTTGCCAAAATTATTATTAAAATTTTTAATAAAAACACATTGGACACATTATTTTGTTTAAAAAAGCTCTCATGTTAAAATCCTCAAAACACTGCGTAAATGAATATAGAACAGTAAAGAAACAACACAGAGATCTTTAGATTAATTCGTACTAACAATTTGCTAATTTAATTATACTATTTCGAAACACAATTAAAATACTCCGATAAAAAAGAACAGCAAAAAATTAAAGCTAAATACAGAAGGTAAATAAAATTCCGTTTTAAAATTGTGATCGGAACATAAAAACAAAAAAAGTTGCGTAGGTAAAAACAGCGATACAAAATTAGTGTTTCTAGCTCAAATAATGCGGGACAATATACATTAACTTAATTGTTAAGATGGGTCTGTTTAAATTTAGGATGTTCATACTTTTTCAAAATTAAATCACAGAAAGTATGGACACCCTATATTTTAATAACAATATTGTAAAAAAAAATTAACGCTTTATATTGTCTAGTACTACTACTAATTTTGTATCGTAAATATGTAATCAAATCAATCAGGTATGTAAAAAAGTGACATGTTTGTATTAATGCCCGTGTACACCTAAAGGTTGTCATCATGTTAAAATTGGACTAATTTTTAATTATTTAACAGATAGCAAATAAAATAATACAAAAGTTACAATTAGTTACCAAAAGTTACTGTTTTGAACAATGTTGCTCCACAAAAAAAGAGGTCCCAAAGAAAGAACAGCAAGGCTACCACGAAATTCGAAAATCGAAGTTCGTATCGTGCCGTCCCGCCTACGCTTATGTTATTTAATACGAGATTGAGAGGGACGGCACGATACGAACTTCGAATTTCGTGTTTCGGAGTAGCCCTTCAGCTCCGTTCGCAAGACCGACAATTTTGCTGATTTGGGACCTTATAAAATTTTAATTTCTTTTTTGTTACTTTTCTTTGTTTCTTTCAAAAGTTACATTTTCCAGGCATAGTGCATTATAGCGACCACATAAATGTACACAAATATTCTACCTTACTTACTTTACAATATGGTACAAATTCAATTGAAGTCGTTAAAAATATTATTTTTTTAAATAATCCCTCATAGCTAAACAATATTACACTATGATTCATTCTGTGGTAGCATATCTAGATGAGCGGGGCCTGGAAAAAGGGTATACTTCGTTTTTTTAGCATTGGAAATAAGGTAAACAATCTTGACGAGTCTTTTTATTAAAAAACGTTTAAAAAAAACAGTAACTATTACTCATGATACCAAAAGAATGTAAATGATCATATGTCCTTGCTAATTGTTACGTATTTGCTGTGACTTATTTTTCAAAAGTGTTTTTCAATAAAAAGATACGTCAAGATCGCTTTCCTTCTTTCTAATGCTAAACTAAAAAAATGAAGTATACCTGCAGTTCGGATGCACCTAATTCTTATTCCACGGAACATGTGTTCTATACAACTTTAAAATAATGATAATGCTACATGTCCAACCCAAAACGCTAAGTTATTTCAATTTTTTCGGACAAAAATATAATAACACCACTGTCTGTGGGCGCGTCTACTTGGTAACGTTTTGATTCGTTTATGTGTAACAGTTAAGTGTGGAGAAGTGGACAAACGAATAAAAGTCACCCTCTAACGAATTGTGAGGTACTCTGAAGGGCTACTCCGAAACACAACGTTCGAAGTTCGTGTCGTGCGGTCCCTCTCACACTTATACTATTTAATACGAGAGCGAGAGGGATCGCACGACACGAACTTCGAACGTTGTGTTTCGGAGTAGCCCTTCTGGTAGCACAGACGGTTCACATCGTCACTCGTCCCTTATGCTAGGTTTACACTAGCTTAGTACTTGTCATTAGTGGTAACCCTTAATTTGACAAAAATAAAAAAGTTCGTGATTAAAACCGCGTCGTAATTTTGGAGTCCTAAAAATTCTATGTATAAAAAAAGCAAGCTTTATTTTATCAAATATACTGTACACTGCCAAATTAAGGGAATAGAGAATATTACTGAAATTTTCTTCCGCCAGAGTGCAGCACTAGCACAAAACCGTAAACAGTTTTTTGAGTATCTTAAATGCCATAATATCGTATTTTTTGAAGTACAACTCATCGTTACTATCGATGTAAAATATCATGTTATTTTGTTACTATATCATGATTTCTAGAGGTACTAATACTCTTTGGTCATGATCTGTCATGGCGACAAAATACAAAGAGAACTGACGTCATCATGCGTTTGCGCTAGTGTCGCCCCCTGTGCAGAGCTTTGCCTAATATGCCCTATACGATACTCAACTGGAAAGCGACAAGCGTAACTGGGTAAATATTCAGCGTTTTTCCGGCGTTCTTAGTACTCATTACCCTTCAAGTATATTTTAGTATTTTTTTGTATTATAGTTGGTTACATTTTTATGAAAACTAAACACAATGACGATGCTTAATCTAAACAAGGGATGGTAATGAAATTTAACCGAGCTGTCAAAACGTTTGGAATATTTACCCCACTGCTCTGCCTTCCATCTGCTGTTTTAATTGGGGTTACAAGTTTTTATTTGCCGCTTAGTAAACTTACACTGAAACTTGAAAAGTGAAAATGACAAGTACTAAAGTATTCGTTCTTAAGCTCGTGTAAACTTAGCATTAGTTTATAATAGTGTGATTGATACCGACGATCAAGAAACGTGAAACAGCCTATCTATCCTGAACACAGTACCATGACAAGATAAGGACAGAAACATATCATAGTTAAGTATCCTATTCACACAAAAATCCGTATTAGTTTATGATAAGATTAAACAACGGTTTGTGTGTTACCTTCGTTTAAATGCCTAATTAAAATAGATGTAGTAGTCTCTATTGTATAAAATAAATGGTTCATTTAAAAAACAAATTTCCTAGTTTTAAATTTTAGTTAGATAAAAAACAAATAAATATCATAATAAGACAGAAAATTATAATCGGATACATTCCGCACCACGAAATAAAACTGAGCGACAATTATAAAACAGGGGTTTATCAAATCGTGGTTTACTTACATGTGTACAAAGTGTACAAAGATATGATAGTTCCACGAAACAATATGGGAATTACCTACTAAAGTAAGCTGCCAGTCTAAGGAAGGTGATTAAAAAGCAAATAATACTAAATACGACAAAACAAATGCCATATCTTAAAAAAAAGCTAACAACCCAAAATCCGTTTGGTTCGGGTCGGTTGGTATACTGTCAGCAGCAGAAGTCGAGACGTCAATTAATACTTATACTCGAGTCCAAAGCAAAACTTGACAAATGTTACCAATTTCACCAGTGCTGTAATATCGATATTAAAAAACACTTAATATCGATATTAAAAAAAACTTTATACGAAATAATAATAAAATTAGGGGCTGTTTCACCATCCATTGATTAGTGTTAATGACGGTTAAACATCTGTATTTGTTTTGATCGAATAGACGGAAACGGCATAACATTTAACCGTCAGTTAACACTAATCAATGGATGGTGAAACAGCCCCTAAATCTTTTATTTGAACAATTTGGAAAAAACCTGTTGAACATCGGCCGTTCGCCATTTTGTTTTGTTGAAGTTTCATATTATATGTCATTCCACTTGATTGCCATCGGTTTACTATCTCCCGTTATTGTGACTTATTTTTAATTGTGTTATCCTTTATGCCGTTTTCAAGCCTAAAGCTATTGCAATAAAGCCCAAAAGTGAAACATTTTCATTCCGTGTCTACACCACGCGCCATATAAATCTGTCTAAAAGTTCATTACTTAATACTCAGTTTTGACCCATTTTTGAGATACATTTTTTATGCGACGTCTTTACATTACTCCCGGATTATGTTCGAATCGCTTAACGGTATAGTGCCTAATCAATTCGTGGAATTATTTGTATACCTTTATAGTTTTTGTGGTACTAGTCGTGGCAATGAACTTTTAGGCAAAGTTAGGCGGTGGAAGCTATATACACAAGATTATATCGACACATTTGTGTGTCTCGTAACATTGTCAGCTGTCAATCTAGTTCACCTAACTCTGGACTCAACTATAATTCAAAGTATAGGGCCGTGAGTGCTGCCTTCAGGCCGAAATATGTGTTCCGGCGGTTCCGGGGCACCATGCCGCAGATGAATGCGACGTCGGGGATTGTCACCTAACTAATTAGTTTCAAATATTGTTTTCCTTATAAATTCTATATTAGTCTTTAAGGTATTTATCGAATGGATCGTGTTGCCTGAAATAATGGTTTATTATTATTATAATAGCAAAAGCCGAGTCCATTTTCAATGTACAATACGATAATAGTTGTACAAGCGATTGGATGATCCTTGAATGTCTATAAAACAGTACTGACACGACTGGACCAAAAAATTTGTAAATGGGCCAATCAACTTTTTTACCGACACTAATCTGTCCGCGACATTTTTCAAACAATTGCAGATTTTTATGAGTAAACATGTTTTTTCTGTAATTTAATAGACGGTGTACATGAATACATGCCATCCTACGTAACTTCAACCTATGAAACCGTGAAATATCTTGTTGGAAGCACGATTTTTTGGTAACGCCGGAGACAATTTTGGTAACGCAGGAGACACCCAAAGTGTCGGTAAAATAGTTGATGGGCCCAAATTGGCAGAGGAATAGGCTCCAAAACGTATCAACCGCTCATCGAAAAGATCTAGAAAGAGGCTAGAGATTTTAACCGAACAGATTTTGTCCACACATCGGACTATAACAATCTGAATAACTTCGGCGTAAGTATCGTGAGGTTTTTTTGACGTCACTGTTTTTATTCGACTGGATGGCAAACGAGCAAGTGGGTCTTCTGATGGTAAGAGATCACCACCGCTCATAAGCATCTGCAACACCAGAGGTATTGCATATGCGTTGCCAACCTAGAGGCCTAAGATGGGACACCTCAAATGCCAGTGATTTCACCGGCTGTCTTACTCTCCACGCCGAAACAACAGTGCAAGCACTGCTGCTTCACTGCAGGATTAGCGAGTAAGATGGTAGCAGCTATCCGGGCGGACCTTGCACAAGGTCCTACCACCTGCAAAAAGGTTGACCAATCACCACCGTGATAAGAATGTCTAACGGACCTCAAGATACTAATGCCATGACATTTCCCATGTCAAGATATGAAACCCTCATCGACTGTGTAGGGGAATAGTTATTAATATAGATTCAAACAATCGCTTGTACGCCTTTAAAACCATGTCTCTACGACGCAGCTCTTAACAACCAGGTAACAATTCGAAAACGCATTTAAAAAAACAAGTGTACCCTTTTAAAAAAGAAAAAAAAAATTCAAATAATCATGCAAGTTTACTGCCCCTCCGAAATCAATCCTTTACCCCCACTTAGTCAGGGCCTCGTTTAATTTCTGCTCTTTACCGTCGCACTCTAGCCATGGATATGTTTAAATTCTGTTTAATTTTGTAACTGGTATGTTAAAAGCAGACTCGTAGAAGACGTACCGCCGTACACAGTCATAAATAGACACTTAAAACATTCACAGATGCTCTTAATACTCTTCAATCAAACGATTTCGTGTCCCTCAAATATCTCTGAGTACGACGGTTAGTTATCTAACAGTCAGTCCATAATTTACAATATATAACCATGCCGCGTTCGCATATCAAAAAATATATGACATTTTACACTTACGAGATACTTATTGAAGTATGAACACAGTATGAAGCCAGTAAGTAATCTACAGACGCACTTGCAAAAGCTCACTTTCGCACACTCTACTTTCGTAGACTACGACATAAAACAGCAGTGCCCTTAATGTAAGTTTTCGGTTACAAAATACGTCTCGATCGCGTTCGCGTTAAAATCTCAATTTCTATGGAAACACGAACATCGCAATCGTTCCGCTAGAGGCGCTGTTCGTGTTTCCATACAAATTGAAATTTTAACGCGAACGCGATCGAGACGTATTTTGGAACCGAAAACTTACACTAAGGGTACAGAACAATAATGAAAAATTAAACTAAAATTTTATATGAAAAAATTGTCATTTCCAAGCGTGTTACATGAAAAATGTGGCATTTGTAAAGATAATAGCGCTCTGCTCTCATCCAGTTTCTAATAGATACCCTACTACAGTAACTGCGCTATGTAGATTACTTATTTCTTTTATACTGTGTTAGTCACAGTTTTCAAACATATGGCGACGTTCCTTAACTCCGCGATTGAGACATGAGATTAATTTTCAATACATTTGTTTATTCCGAGTCCTTTTTTACTAGAACCAATCAAGCTGGTAATTATTTTATTAGTAGAGCCTGCCGTAGCTATGTCTTTTTTTTAAACGATATATTTAACTACTCCTTGTTCAAGTTTGAAGCTTCTCTATTGGATCTAGTTAGTCATTAAGTTTTGTTTCTTTGTTGCACACATTTTTTTATAAAAAAAAGTATATATTTAAAAAAAAAGTAAATTTTGAATGACTAAACCACCGCAGCTAGACTTAAAATGCGACCGTAACGTTCCTTAAGGGTCATAGAGTTGCACTGATTAGGGAGTTTTTCGAAATCTTCACGGGATAGAGAGCTATGTTTTATTTTTCCACGGAAACAAAACCGCTGGACAGCCAGTTATATATTATAATACTCAAATCCCGATTTTCGAATGTTATTTTCATGAATGGAAATTGAACAAAACGACAAAAAAACCTTAATTCAACATTAAATCTCATTTGGCATAATAAGACATAAGGAACATTGTCCTATGTTTGAAAACCACAGATAGATATTAGAATACCTAGATTAAAATACATATATACAAGACATTAGTCACTTGTCGATAAAATATAATATTTGGCTAGAGATTACTTTGTTAGCAGAAATTAAGAAATTATGATTTCGTCCACTATTTAAAAAAATCTCATATTAAAACTTCTAATTAAAACGTATTGCATTCAATTAAAATTTAAACAACACGGTGTAAAATTTGTCTCTCACTGTGTAAAAAACTGATGATATTTTTATCATTGATGGAACATGGGCGGACTTTTTTTTAATGTTAGTTATTGCTGTCAGATTTTATGTCTGTCTGTCTATATCGGTAACCATGTAAAATGGCCCCACTCCGCACAGTTTGCTTTGGAGAGGTGCTCTGCTAAGACTGGATATAAATAAATAAGCTACAAATTTGTACGGAACCCTAGGTGCGCAAGTCTGACATGCACTTGGTCCGTTTAAAAAAAATTCTCAATCCAAGTGGACTACAAAGAGCAAATAACATTATGGACAATTAACTTCAAGTTTTATAAAATTAAGTGTTTTATAAAGGGCTCTTTCACCATTAATTAATTTTATTTGACGGATAAATATGATGCCGTCTCCGTCTATTCGAACAAATCAAACGGAGACGGCATCACGATATTTCGTGTATATTGCTTGCAAGTTTTGATCGACGGAACTAAATGCAGCTTGTTTTAAAAAAAACGCGATCATTTTTAAAGGTATGTAAGTTATTTTTGTAGCTTTTAGTAAATCTGTTATAGGCCCAACGCAAGGCCATATAAAAATGCGACAAAATACGTTTAAATTATATATTTCTAAAACTAGGCCCAATTTATCATATTATGAACTCTGCGAGACGGTAAAGAAAACTATATTTTTTGCTCCATAAAAATATGTTAGCTATAATCTTTTGAACGGATTATTTATAAAAATATATCTTACAACATTAAAAGCAAAGCTGAAAAGTTTTGTTGGCCTTATTAAAAAATATAAGAAATGTGCAATTATTTCTATGTTACACTAAGATCTCCTTTGTAATAATTTCTACCCCTAAATGTATACATATAATATAATTACACGATATAAATATACTCATTTGGCATATCTAGCACACCGTTTTCCCACTAGTGGGCTTTGTGACATATCGACCACCTCTTAGTTAGGTGGACAATAAATATATAAATTGAAATCATGAAAATATCTAGAAAAACCATATACAAGTCAAGTGCAAAAATATGTATATCAGACCACTCTAAAATCCACCACGTCCTTATTGTGTTCGTATGAGAGCATGTGGTACATATTTTTGAAGCGTTGCACAAGTATAGAAGTAGAGAATGGGCATTTTTAATTTAAGATGACGCAACCAAATTTTTTTTCAGATTTTTTTATCTTTTTTTTTTCTTCGTCAAAATCAATAGTTCGGAGAACCCAGGGTTACCCAATTCTGAAAAAAAGGTTGCGTCATTTAAAGTAAAAATGTCCATTCACTACATCTATACCTGTGCAACGCTTCAAAAATATTTACCACAGGCTTTCGTTCCAACATAATGACATAATGATTGACATACGTAATGATTTTCACAAAGAAAAAAAAGAAATGTCCCTAATTTTCCATAATTTATTTTTGCCCATTATACATTATGAAAAAAAAAGTCACGAAACTGACAAAAAACATAGGGACACTTTTTTTTCTTCATTTAAATCAATAGTACTCGTGATTCTGAGTGAGGAGAATCCAGAATTACTAAATTCTAAAAAAAAAAGTTTCGTCAATCGAAGTAAAAATGCCCGAATAGTGGTTTGCCATCATATTTTATCGGAACAGTTCGTTCGTAACTTGCTTTTATAAGAAGCTTACTCAAGCTAATGGAGAAAGTAAGATGCAAACTTATCCGACAAAATACGGCGCAAAAATATTATTCAATAGATCTGTAATACATATTTTTCTACTTAACTGGTTTAGAATTCAATTTGAACCACTAAAAAGCAGAGTTGTGGATAACGCACAATTCGAGGCTTAAACACTCGAACCCTTAAGACTCCAGTCTTAAAGACTCGACTATATTTGAGAATGAAATTGGCTTATTTTATGCGTATGGATGTAATTCGTCGCATTTGAGTCGTTAAGCCTATCTAATCTTAATATTCGAATCTTTAAGCCTCGAAATGAGCATCTTACACAACTTTACTAAAAAGGTTTCCATTCATAATTAGTATCATGATTCCTACAGCATCAATATTGATTAAGACTAAGGATGTCACGAATATTTGTACTCGCATTCGCATATGCGAATAATTCGCATCAACATTCGCATTCGCATAAAATGATGCGAATATTTTGCGAATGCGAATGTGTGCAAGTCGTGACGTGTTACGCCTGCGCCGGCCACCGGCCGCCGAGACGCCGACTCGCGCATGTGCAAAGCGCGCCAACCCGTATTGCGTCATTAATTTTGACCAATAGAAAGCACTTTTACTTGTGAGAGTGGCTTGTGATTGCTGGATTAGTTTTGTTTTTGAAGTTGAGTTTTTAATGTACTCCCTTAATATTCGCATTCGCATATTCGCGTCTTAAATATTCGCATCCGCATTCGCATTCCCAAATGTGATAGACATGACATTCGTGACATCCCTAATTAAGACACACATATTATTTAGCTGATGTTCGGTAGATTTGACTCGTAAAATATACAATATTTAGCCTTCGTTCATTATCATCTCTCGTTGTGAGAGGAGACCTGTATTAAGCAGTAGGTGAAACTATTGGTTAATAAGTTAATAACTTCACGAAATATGTCGAAGGAATCTAAAGATACCATGTTACAGCACACGCAAGATTGCTATAAAAAGACGATGGAATTCGTCTATGTGATAAAAAATAAATTAACCTATCTCGATTTGAATTCTTCAACTTCCTACCTATTTGCTCTTAGAAGAAAATAAGTCGAGAAATAACTAAAATCTAGACTAAGCAAAGGTCTGTCACAACCTTTTAATTTGCATATATCAAGTTGCATACATTTACCTTGATTTACAAATAAAGTTCGAAACTTTAAAATATTTGGAAGATCAATCAATAAAATTAAAAAGTGCAGTCCAGTCTAAAAATACATAAAACTCGTCGCTACTTTAAGAAAAATCTGATTCATAAAATTCTCTCAAAAAAAATTTACGATTTTGTGGTACATTTTTTTCTTTTAAGTAATTACCATATTTCTAAAATGAGACTGCACATAAAATGTGTTAATTAAAATACTTTTCATAACATAATCTGTTAGCTTGTGATACACCGCGGCTCGCGCCATTTGTTCAGTTTCAACTAAACAAAACATTGTACTAAAATTTAATGAGTAAAAGTAAAAATTTCACTAAATAAAAACTAAAGTATATAAAAGTCTTCTCCATCTGACCACGCGACAAAATAAAATATACTCGATTAAAATGAATCTTAGGCCTTAAGGATCCTTTGCTTTTATTACACTTGTAAAACTGATTTTTTAAAAAGTAACTTTGTTAAAATGTCATATAGACAACTAAAATAAATATACATGATAAAATTGTACGCATACAATAACATACTGTTTTAAAATCGCTAATCATATGTTGAACACAAAGTATAATTGGGGTCGTTTACATTCATCATTTAAATTGTTAAAAGAACCTGCGCTGGCGACGACGCCCGAGCTCTCCCGAAGCTTCCCGAAGGTTCCCGCAGCGGCGAGGCTAGCATGTTGATAGTAGGGTAGGCCTAAGCGTGGTGTATGGGGTTCTACGGCCGTGCAGGCCCGAGGTTTAGTCGCCGACGCTGCTGCCGGCGGTACTACGCCTCCTGTAAGATACAGTTTAATAAGTATTCGACGAAAAAAAAATAGGGATGTTGACACCACCAATCAACTAACGTACTTTTTATGAGCTGTCAAAACACAATTCTCCCATAGAGTTTCTGTGGCAATAGAGAATTATGACGTCACTATCCAGTCCACACGCCACTGCGTGGAAATGGGTCAAATTTAGCTTCCAAGATTTGACCCAAACAAACAAATAAAGAAAAGTTTGTAACGTGTAAAAACCGCATCCATTTCGAGAACTACGACAACATTTCAAAACAAACAGGTATTGGTGTGAAACGTATATCACCCCTTTTATTGCGGCAGGGGGTTGTAGACGTAGGGCACTGACCTGTCGGCAGCCATTAAGGCTTGGTGCGCGTCCCGTTGCGCGGAGACTTGCACCAGCTCCGCTACCGTCGCCGCCTGTTGCTCCGCTATAGACAATTGGAACACCATCAGAAGGGCTACTCCGAAACACAAAATTCGTAGTTCGTGTCGTGCCATCCCTCTCGCTCTCGTATTAAATAGTATAAGTGTCATAGGGACCGCACGACACGAACTTCGAATTTTGTGTTTCGGAGTAGCCCTTCTGTACTCTACGTATACCCTCGTACGACCCAATGTGCAACAGGCCCTGTAGTCACCAGTATTAATATCTGCCACAGCAGCGCGTGCAAAAATATCTGACATGTCCTTCCGGCCCTAGAAATACAGGGTGGAAAGTTGAGATGGGGCAGCAATACTGGGTTAGGACACTAACTTTAGTTAAAATTTTCATTTTTTAGTTGTCTACATACTGTTTAATTTTCTTTAAGCATAAATATAAATATTTTACAATGGATAAATTAATTTAATTTAATCGAATAATCGAAATTGTATTTAATGTTATGGAATTATTTATAAATCTACTAACATAGTTGTAAGATTAATATTACTAACCATCTATGGACATTGTGTTTGAAATAAATGGATTATTATTATTATAAAGTATTCATATTCGTAAAAAAACAACATGCGCAAGTTTCACTTTGCAAATTAGTACCCTACGAACGTATGGAAAAAGTTTTCTTTGAGTTGTGGGTGTTCTAGTACTCTAACCTTAGTTGGTCTCAAAAATATTTTAACCCTTGATAGAAATGGGACCGATTGGCTTTAAAAAAGGCCAATTCTGTCGATTTTCTCGCTGACTGTACATTTTATCAAAAATCTGTGAATGTCGATTGTCATCACTCAAGAAGTTAGTAAAAGTCTCTTAAGAGCATTTTCGCGTAGCAGCAAGGGATCTAGTAGCTGCCCTTGCTCAACTTTCTACCCTGTAGAGTAGTATCAGATATTTATGCACGCTTGTTGTGTCAGATATTGGTGATGCTGACTGTACTACGAAGTGAAAAATTCGAACTTCGTATCTTGCCGTTGCTGACGCTAGGTAATATTATTTAATACGAGAGTATGTTCTCTGTGACGAGAGTGAGAGGGACCACGTCAAAGATATCTTTACAATTTACTACCTCGTCGCTGTTGCTGATTAAAATTATACATGAAATTGCAAAAAGGCGTACTGAACAGGTACTAAAGTGTAAAGATATCTTTATCTCGGCTATTCTCAATAAATTCATGAATCACTACAGATAAAGATTACACTAGATAACGCAAACACCTCAATCTGTATAAAAACCAACCGTGTCACTTTTTTATATCTACTGTGATGTCGCAAGAGCGAATTAGCGATGTTTATTTAGTAACTGCACTTAAGAGATAGATACAACTAGACGATTAAAAGCACAAAATATTGAGCTTGCTTCTTAGAAAGCAATCGTCGTAAAGCCCGACCAGGAATTAAAAAAACCTGCCGTGGTGGCATATATATTAGCAATAATTATAGCAACACTAGTGCAGTCGTATATATGCGAATTGGCTAGTGTAAAAATATTAGAAGTTAATATTGATTATTGATTAAATAAGTTTAGAAGTTAAGAAGAAAGTTCCTGTAGTTTTCCGCAATATGGCGAGGGTTTTTTAATTCCCAGTTGGATTTTATAACAATATTGAATTTTGTATCTGTTAACTTCTTGTCTATGAATGAGGAGTGAATGAAAAACAAAAGTGATTAAAACATGTCAAAGAAAAAAAAATTAAGTATAGACTAATTTTTGCAAATAGCAAAAGCTGTGGCATACTTACATACATACTAGATGTTGTAGTATGGAAATCTCGTAGACGTATCGTCTTTGATCATCTCTGCTTTGCCATTTCAATGTTTTTTTTTTACCTGACATCGGGCGCAACAGACGGCGCTCAAGCCGTATGAGTCGCGACTAACCGAGCGTCTAACCAGAGCAGCGCCGCGTCCCAACAGACGTGTTGTTTGTCGCTGTGGCCGGTGTTACCTGACAGCTGGCGCTCGAGCCGCGACTAACCGCGCGCCTAACCAGAGCCGCGCCGCGTCCCAACAGAGGTCTCGTTTGTCGCTGTGGCCGGTGTTACCTGACAGCGGTGCGACAGCTGGTGACCAGAGCTTCCCAACAGAGGTCTTGTTTGTCGCTGTGGCCGGTGTTACCTGAGAGCGGGCGCGACAGCCGGTGCTCGAGCCTCGACTAACCGCGCGTCTAACCAGAGCTTTCCAACAGGGTCTCGTTTGTCGCTGTGGCCGGTGTTACCTGACAGCTGGCGCTCGAACCGCGCGTCTAACCAGAGCTTCCCAACAGGGTCTCGTTTGTCGCTGTGGCCGGTGTTACATGACAGCGGTGCGACAGCTGGTGCTCGAGCCTCGACTAACCGCGCGTCTAATCAGAGCTGCGCCGCGTCCCATCTACAACACACGTGTTGTAGGTAGGTGTTGTAGGTAGCTATGGCCGGTGTTACCTGAGAGCGGGCGCGACAGCCGGCGCTCGAGCCGCGTGAGCCGCGCGTCGCGCCGCGGGTCGCGCGCGCGCCGCTGCGCCACCAGCCGCGCCCAGCGCGCCTCGAACCAGAGCTGCATCGCGTCCCGCTCGTCCGCGTCCTCCGGCGGGCCTGCTGTTAGTCGTGTTACGTGACGCGTGCGCAAATCATAAAGAAGCTAAACCGTGGTGACTTTACACTACAAACTTGACAAAATGTAACTCTGTCTGTCTGTCTGTCTGTTACGCTTTCACGTCGAAACCACTGAACCGATTTTGATGAAATTTGGATATAGGCAGTTTGAACCTCAAGGATTAACATAGGATACCTTTTATTCCGGTAGAGGGCGCCACCGCGCGATAATCTAGATCCGGGCAGACGAAGTCGCGGGCATAAGCTAGTTAAAAATATGTAAGTAATATTTTCTGATAATCAAACTGAGATTGGTGTTTTGGAATCTTTTTGTATGTTTTATTTCAATTCTAAATTTTTGTTACTTTTACGGTCATCCCGTAAAACCTAAATCGAAAATACAAACTGAAATACAAATGCACAGAAAAACCAGAAAAATAAGACCAGCGGTGGTGTAGCGGTATAGCACGCGGCACGGAATACCAAGGACCTGGGTTCGATTTTGGTTTTTCTGTGCATCTATATGTCAGTTTGTATTTTCGAATCAAACTGAGGATCGAATAGAATATTTTTTTCACCCAAGAAACTTCCCAATTCTCGTGTCTGCATCTTTTTTTCAACTGTGCACATATTGAGAATATTTCCCAATTTCCCAACAAGAGGAAAAATGCGAGTAGTTCGCAATACGAACAAAAGGGGTGCGAAATAGAAAATTTTTATTCGTGTTTGGTATTCCCAAATAGTCGATATCACGGACATCACCATTGATTTTCTTTTCGTAAATATGTCAAACATTTTAAAACCATCAGTCACCGCGGTTTACGGTAAATATGATAACAAAAATTAAACATGGAGTAACCGAAAAGAACTATTATGCATGTGTTTTTATTATTCACGAATGGAGTTTCGTTAAGTTTGTTACAAAATATGAACTGATGTAACGATGTGTAGCAAATGAGTTAACTTTCTATGAACAGCACTACGTTACAGGATTTATATAGACGACATTATTCTTGACAAACTTCCGTTGAATCTTTTAAACGCTTTTTAAATCGTAAATAGATTGCTGCGGATTTTAATTAAGAACGTAACGAACAGTTTTCTATAGCATGACCATTTAAAAAAAAATTATGACAAACGATAATTCGGACATACAAAATTATGACTCGCGAAAAGTATGCGAACTTTGGCACGGCCTACCTGGCAGTCGCGCGGGGCAGGGCTCCGGCGGACAGTAGCGCGCCGGCGGGGGCGGGACCGGCGGTGGCTCCAGCAGGGTGCCCGTAGACTTGTGCGCGGCGTAGCAGCTCGCCGGGGGATCCTGGGAACGCGCGGTCGAGTTACTTACCCACGCTTGGGTTTAGCTAAAGTCCTAGGGGAACTAAAGGAAGCATGGGCTCGGAGTCTGTATGTTCTACAATAATAGTGGCAAGGGTTTTAAAAATACTATCGTTAAATAGAATATTTAATTACTCTTGAGATTGCCATATCCTTTATATTATTATGGAATGTATACAGCCAATGTTTAGCGAAGAAAAAAAATACGGTTGGAAAAAAAAATGTTGGATTGAAGACATACGTGGACCAATCAACTTTTTTACCGACACTAATCTGTCCGCGAAATTTTTCAAACAATTGCAGATTTTTGTAAGGAAACATGTTTTTTCTGTAATTTAATAGATGGTGTAACTGAATACATGCCATCCTACGTAAGTTCGATCTATTAACCCGTGAAATATCTTTTTGGAAGTACGATTTTTTGGTAACGCCAGAGACAATTTTGGTAACGCAGGAGACGCCCAAAGTGTCGGTAAAAAAGTTGATTGGCCCACCTATCTCAGCTTCTCTTACTCCCCGGTTTGCAAAGATATATGGCAACTCTTGTTACAAGTAAAGATAGAAATTTAGAGATAAATACATGCTTTTAATATAGTAACGATAAATCAGACTCAGTTTTGTCCCAAGAGCCTCTTTTGTTCCCCTGCTATATATATTCTTTGACAATACACGCATTGTCACAAACATGGAAGCAGTATATAAAAGCAATCTCAAAAAGGTATATTATAGAAAATTGTCGCTGTCAAACCATAATGTACGAAAGTATCATATTTTTACGACAAGATTTCTTCGACACACCTAATACAGTACTTTTATCAGGGAAATTGTTCTGGCATAACCTGTATGTTTTTTTTTGTGTCTCTTACGACATCCACGGAAGAAATAGAGAGGTGTAATTCTAACCCTGCCGGGTTACAGGCAAAGAAACTTGTTTAAATAAAATACTCAGATCTTCAGTTAAAAGGCAGTTGAGTATTCACTATTTTGTCGACCGGCATAAACCATTAAAAGGAGATAAGGTGGGAGAGTTCGAGCGTTAAAGCCTATTTAAAAACAGAGATAAATAGCTTAAAATATGCACAAAAGTTCTGCGTGCAAAGAAAACTTGGCATAGCAATAATCTGAGCGTACAAATAACACATCCAATAAACTTTCACAAGGCCACGAGAGACAACGCGTTGAAACAATACGCATTACAAACCACAGATCGTACATAAAATCCAGAAGACAGGGAAGTAGATAGCTAATTTCCATACAAAAGTTATTTTTAAAATAAAAATATGTGGGATACACAGGCTAGTACCCTAAAAAGGGTTATTCCTACCCATTACCACTAATTTGATACAAGTGGTAACAGGTGGGAAATGTTTTCCCATATTTTACCATTGGTAACCAATGGGAATAAAATTTCCCAGCTGTTACCACTAAACTAATTGGTGGTAACAACTGGGATTTTTTACAGTAGTTACCACCAATTACTTTATTGGTAACAAATGGGAAAAACATTCCCAGTTGTTGCCACCGAGTTAGTGGTAAAAGATGGAAAAAAAATTAATAACAACGGGTAATTTTTTTACCCAGGATACTATCCAATGAGGGTTAAAAGATAGGCGAAAAATCGCTAGATGGCGTTAATATCGTGAGGTTTTTTTGACGTTACGGTCTTGCTTGCAACTGGCTAATAACTAAATGAGCCAATCGCAAGCAAGACCGTAACGGCAAAAAAACTTCACGACACTAGCGCCATCTAGTGATATTTCACCTGTCCTTTAGTCTTCATTATCATACTGGACATTTTTAAATACCACGTATTGTACAGTAAATTACATAGGTATTATTTTAAGACAAGGCAGTGTCAAACCTTACCACTACAGCCCGGACATCCTGAAGAAACCTAACACAACCCAGTACAAGGACAGCACAAGATTGAATCATGCCCCTTAGTCTATGGGACAACAGTACCACGCATGCACCCTACATTCACGTAGCCAACCATACATTGCAAGTGTCCTAAACAACATACATTTAGGTGTACAACTTGTATAGCTCGTTTGCCCCCTCTTACGAGTACATAAAAAAAGTTGACCACAGAATCAATAAGATGAATAGATGTGACGCGGCGAAAAGCTCGAGGCGCCTATGTGGTTTGAAGCCATGTATCCGCGGCCTAAGCTGCGGTTCCACCAATAATGTGCGAGGAATATGCTTTACATTAACCAATAGAAACACTTCCTTTAAACATCCTCTCACAGCACATCTCTAGTGTAGACAGCTGAGCGGAGTGAGACGAGATAATTGAAGCGGTTCTATTGGTTCATGAAAAACACATTCTTCGCAACACATCCTTAGATCCAAACCCACATCCGTAGAGTGACGTGTATACAAACCCCAGCTCTATAAGTTGTACGCCTTTATAAACAGCAAGCCCATTGAGATAGCGACTAAAAGGTCAAAACGACCACGTGACTGACGTTGGATAAAAAATTAGTTCCGACTTTTCTGATCATTTATCTTTTATCTCATCCTTACTTCCCATCTAGTAATAAAAGTGCCGATGAGACACACGTACGGAGAACTCTGTAGTTTAAAAGCCAGAAAACATGAGTTTGTACTTTACCTACAGCTTTTATGTAAAACAAAAAAAAAAACTCATGGACTTCGCGTTGACATCGAGTTATGATAAGCAAGAAGTAGGATTCATAAGGTAAGGGTCTCCCTTATAGCTATTGACGCAGAAGGGCATTTCTATCTACCGTTGTACCCTGAGTTTATCTCTCCGATTTCAACTAAATTTGGTAGGTAGACTCAGTCCATGACTCCGAGCTGCAAAAACAGGGTCTCCGGATGTGTCACCAAAATATTGTATGGATTTGTCCGTTTTGTTACGAAAAATATTAAGAAATATTCGTAACAAAACGGACACATCCATACAATATTTTGGGGAAACATCTGGAGACGTTGTTTTTGCAGCTCGGAATCATGGACTGAGTCTACCTACCAAATTTAGTTGAAATCGGAGAGCAACTCTGGGTACAACGGTAGATGGAAATGCACAGAATCTGTTTAAGGCGATCAAAAAATGCTTTACGTTCACGCAATATTTCAGAACGAAAACGACGTCGATCAGCTCGACATTTATCGACGAAAAAATCTTTTTCAGAAGACACCTCGAAAGCAATTCTGTCCTAGAATTTCAATGAAGCACAAAGTAAACTTTTGCTGGCCTTTAAATTTGTACGAAACCATCAGTACGCGTCTGCGACATACTAAGTATTTTTTCCGGTAACGACAAATTTCACCTTTGTCTCACTCACTCAGTCGACATGTAGACTATTTTTTATCCAACATCACAGCAAGCCGTGCACAGCGATCAGAGCGGCTAGCACGACACATCGCCGCTGACATTTAACTTTTCATTAAAGCCTTTATTGGTAGCAACAGTGTGTCGTGCTAGCCGCGTTGCGAGCATGCCACGACACGTAGTTTGTTTCCTTACATGTGATGAGAGATCCGGCTCCGAATACCACTGCAAAATCAACGTGTGTTAGTCTACTGTCAGGGTGTCCTTGACTATGTGTTTTTGAGCATAAGAATAGAAACATCCTCGAAAAAATACAGGAACTTGGTTACAGGTCGCTTTTGGACTTATTTGTTACGCGTACGTTAAATTAGATAAGACATGAAAAATTTGGTCATTTCAAATAACATCCATACATACATTACATTTCAGAATTTACAAAAAACATCACAGATAAAGTGAATGAAACTGAACCGAAATAACGTCTCTCAAAATGTTCCTATTCATTAACGAGAAAAAAATTTGTCAGCAAAATCCTTTACCTCGTGAAAACAAAAATGGAAATTATGTCACTAAAGCTAGATTATACAAAAGTATATTGCCCCTAGCAACCTGCATATTTTCTCTCAAATCAGTCTCAAATTAAACAGGCAAAAACTTTTTAGAAATGCCCAACAACTAAACAGGTTTAAAACGGGGAATAGTAAGAAATATCTGCCAAACGCAAAATACGCAGTAACTATTTTATTTCGTTTTTATTCTTATGCAATAAGTGATTCCAATATAATTAACAGTGGTCTAACTACAATTGCCAACTGCTGGACACCCCATCTAATATTAAACTGCCACCTTCGTCTACTTCGATTATTTACATTATCAACAAATGATACCCCCAAAAGTAACAAGTTCAAAAACAATACCTTTTGCCGTGGTCCAAGCCGTCGATTCAAATAGTTGGATATACTCTTCATGATGCTTTTCCTACGTCGCTCCCTCGCTAGCTCCGGGTCTGAGAAGGAGGGGGTGACTTGCATGAGGGGAGGAGCCGGTCTGGGCGGGGGAGGGGGGATTTCCGGTGGGGGAGGGAGAGGCGGCGGCGCCGGGAGAGTAGGAGGCGGCGGTACCGGCGGTGGGACGTTCGAACAAGGGGATATCTTCGTTCGTCGCGTGGACTTTCTATTCAGCCTTGGACCACTGCCTAGCCTTTCTAGGACCAATCTCCGTACCACCTCGGTCTGTTCCTCGCGCTCCCGCTTGAGCTCTTGGACTTTGTCTGTCGTGTTTAGTGGCACAGGGCTGACCGGTGACACGGACCCTGAGCTTAGCATTATAGAAACGGATAGCTCTATACTCCGCGATGGTGAATCGGTGCTTCTCGAATAGGACAGGTTGATGTTATCACTAGCGGACCTACATATGGCTGGCGAGTACACCCGCAAGCAGGGTGTCGGGAACGGGACTGCTGTATTAGAATTGTAAAGGGAATTCGTTTCGTTCGGCGTCTTTGGTGTTTCGGGCGCTAGTGGTGGGGATTCAGAGTCGATTTCAGGCTTTTCATCCTTTTCTAGAGGCGGCGACACTTCCGAGAGAGAAAGAGAGTCTATTATCATATCCGGTGACAGGGAGTCTTTATTGTCTTCAACTGGATCGACCGTTTCGCTAGGTTTCTCGTTGTCTAAAGGTGTGGTCAGCGGTGATTCTGGTTTCGTTTCTGGCGTTTTCACTTCTATGACCGGTTCTACTTCTACAACTTCGGACGCAGCCAGGCTGGGTTTAACGACGGTTTCGGAGCATGTTCTCTCGATGAAACACATGGACCTATCGTTGCTGGGTGAATACGGGTCGTATTCGTCCACGAGTTCCATATAACCCTCGTTTCGGGGGGTAGCCGGGGTCTCTATCGACGGGTCCTGGTCGCCCTCGTCGGCGAACTCGAAATGCTCCAACGCGTTGGAATAGACCACGGCTTCCGGGCTCGCCTTGCCGCAGACATGTGAGGATATTGCGGATATATTTTTGGCGTCGTGCACTGTTTTTAAGCCGCTCAGTTTTCTAGGTTTGTTGCGTTTGCTGTCGTCGAGGCATTCGTCTAGTACGGCGCTCTCTGCTGCCCAATCGGAGAGCTCAGTCTCCGTGAGGGCCAATGTTGTCGCATCCCTGCATGATTCTGAAGATTCTGATTCAGCAGCAACTATGGTCGGACCGGTGGCTGTCGCCGTCCCTGACGCTTTGTCCTCCGTATCTTCCGTGCTATTAATAATGGTTAAACTATCCAGCTGTATCAGCTCTCCTCCTTCGTCGTGGACTTCTACTCTAGGAACTGACTTCGGCGCCGTTTCCGTGTGAGAAGAATCCGATAAAGAATCTGAATCCAGCTCTTGTTCCTTCTCCTTTATAGTCTCTTCTCTCCATTCCTTATTTACGGCTTTTATAGACTCTCTCGACAGTAAGTCAACAGGAGCATCGTCGCACAGATTTTTGATGATGTCGGGCATAGGTTGGGCTTTCTTTTCTTCTGTCTGGAAAGCGACGACAGGACTCTGATTGGCTGTAGTTGCAGGGTGGAGAAGTTTCTGGAACTCCGTTATAGTAGATCTGAAGGCTTCGAACTTCGTGTCCAATTGGGAGGTCGAATCAGATTTTCTGACAGCGGGTGGCGAAGGTTCTCCGAGGAGGTATCTCCTCTTCAGTTCTAAAGCTCGTTTGGTGGCCAGTCCGCCGGCTGATTTGGTTCTGCTGAGGGGATATTCTATGGTAGGTTTGGGGGGAGGTGGGGGCTCGGTGACGAGAATGGCGGGAGGGGGAGCGACCTCCTCGGCCGCGAATTCGCTGTCGGTGGAAACCTCAGTGGCTGAGGATACGTCGTCGTCGCTCGAGGAGCTTTCGTCTTCGGACTCCACCTGTGAGCGGCGCGATGTAGTTGGCAGGAAGCAAGCAATTATAACTTAATTGGGATGTTGAAAGATTGTATGTGAATAATTTCGATAAGAATTTTTCGAACGGTTGACATATTTGGCCAGGGAAAAGTCATAACCATAGATAAATTGGACTAATGATTTCTCAGTTAATGTCTACCGCTTGAGAAATCCCAGTGAAATTAAAATATAGTCAAATGCACTTTAACCAAAAATATATGATTGAAATAGTAAAAGCTAGCCACGCCTCTACGGCGTAATAAAATAGAATGATTGTCACTGGAGTATTCAAAAAACGCTATTGTACACTGATGATAAGGCTGTATCAAATCATTGTTTTATTTATCCAATCATATATCTTTGTGGTCAAAGCTCATTTTATCCAACCCTTTATGTGGAGAAGGACTTTGAGAATCTGTTATCTAAAACGTGCCTCAAATTGAATATTCAGTATTCAACTAATACCATGGACCACACCAAAATCTGACGTATTTATGGATAGCCCTCAATCTCTGACACATGATGGTGCTTCGCCAAATATTTGAGATACGCTTAGAAGTAATTTATATTTGCCATTTCGATTCGCTTCACGAAATAGAAAAAAAGAGGGAATATAGTCCCGATTTGTACCGAAACCGGGGTCGTCGGAAATGCTCATGCGTATTTATCCACACTTTGGAATCTTTGCGATTTTTAGTCTTAGGTTCTGCTCGCAAAAAGTAATAACTTAAGAACCGATAGCATAATTATTCTAATTAGAATGGTATATCGTTGTCTTATTATTATTATCATCATTCCAGCCTATATACGTCCCACTGCTGGGCACAGGCCACCTCTCAGAATGAGAGGGCTTGGGCCGTAGTTCCCACGCGGGCCCAGTGCGGGTTGGGAACTTCACAGGCACCATTTGATTGCTTCGCAGGCTTGTGCAGGTTTCCTCACGATGTTTTCCTTCACCGCGAAGCTCGTGGTAAATTTCAAATGTAATTCCGCACTTTAATTTCGAAAAACTCAGAGGTGCGAGCCGGGGTTTGAAACCACGACATAAAATTAACTACACGTAAGAAACTAAATATGCACAGTTATCTTACAATCGGCGTGTCTCACTGACATGTCATTTCCTCTTTTTTCCATTTCGTGATTTGTAACCATTAAAATAATAAGACTGTGGAATTCCGATTAGAAGGTTCGTTTTTTACTAGCTTCCTATTTCGACTTATTTAAATAACTATAAAAACATACAAAACAAAAAAAAATAGTGAATATACTTTATATTGTCCAGTTGTTAGTAACAATAATTTTCAAAGTGGTTTCTCTTCTTTTCTATAATAACTTTGGTCTCTATTGAAGATTGATTAAAAAAAAGAAATATTTTAACATCTAAAAAGAACAGTCTTATTATTTTATCAACAACCATGTCAATAACAAGATCAATAAAAGTCAAATTTGCACATCACGCTCCAAAGACTCGGAAGAAAAGTGTATCTATAAATTAAGAGTCGTTTTACGCAATTTTGACCTTTAGTGCTTAGAATAGGAAAGTGCGCTGTGAATGGTATCCACACTAACTTACCGCCCGCACTTTGAGATGGCACATTGCTTGTCAATTAGTACTCAAAATAGCTTGAACAAACTGGGTAATTCATTCCAACACTTTCATAAACATTTCCGCCAGATATTCAAGCGATTTTGATCCCAAACGACTTCCCATTTGACACCAAAATATAAATACAATAAAATACAAATGTTATATAAAACCCAACACAGCGTTACTTACACATATAGGTATAAAATATTATAAACAGATATATACATACATCGGATTTTTGATACATATTTATAATTCAAAGCAGTTAATAACAGAATTAAGCATATATAGATATATAGACATCAAGAAGCGCCATCAAATTGTAGTTACTTGAAGGTTTTCAAAAATCAAAAACTTTTTGAATCTACGAAAATACTTATAACATCATTTTATATTAACATCGACTTTAGTAGCTATTGCATAATACTTTTCTCAACAACTGAATTTATTTTTAAACAGCCAAGGGTGAGCCGGACCCACATATCAAGAGTTCCGTATCAAGAGTTCCGTACCACCGCACGTCGTTACGATTATTAAAAAAAAATATATCGAGTCAGCCATTTTCTTTAACGCTGGTACTCCGCTATTACAAGTGTAAGACATTTTGTGTGGTGTTTGTGATAATTGAGCCTGCGCGACACATTTTGATTCAGGTGAAAGTGGAAGGTGGTTGTTTCTACATGAAAACACGCGTCGCACAGATGTACCCTAGCACATGTGGTAGCAGAGTAGCGAGGAAAAAAACATGGCTCTCCTTCGGGCGGTCGGGTAAACTATACGGGTAGCTCACTAATAAGATCGAAACACGCGAAACTCGTTTCAGAGGGACCCCCTCGTATTTTTAAATTGATGGAGCCACCTCTCCTAAAGAATTAAATTAAACTTTATTTTAGCTGAAATATCGGGTCATTTTTGTTAAAACATGTACCAAGCAACGGCATAAAGTTAAAAGTTGTCAGTTTTGTGACGATTTTCCCCTACAGTTAATATGGAATAAAACGTCACAAAACTGACAATATTTAACTTTTCCTTAATTATGCCGTTGCTAGGTACATATTTCAGTAAAAATGCACATCTACTCATTACGGCTCAAAAGATAGAACCCTGTGATAGACGGAAAGCGGTGCTGTAGCAATATAGTCCTATTGGCAATTAGAAAACGAAACTTTGAAATAACAAAAGAATATCGCCTTTTCGAGCTGAATCGATGTTCAAAATGCATGTTCTTCAATTAAAAACCTTCAACTGTTGGACGATAGTTAGTGTGGGCACACTACACTCTTGCCGCCTGACCGCCGCCCCCTGTTAAGCTAGCGTGAACATAGTGTATGATCGTGAGTGATCTGCCATATTGCACCCCGACAGTACTAGATCTCCCTATACCAGGTGTGGTCTGTAATACGAGCAAAAAATTAAAACATAGATCGTCCTCGTTAAACTGAACAACATTAGTTCAGCGACTTTTAAAAATAATGGAGTCTTTGAATTTTCCTTTTTTCATAAAAATTAAATACTGCCATCAATGTACGCCATCCTAGAACACAACTGACGTCGCCTGTCACGCTACAAACATCAAGCATTTTGCTGTACATTGCTTCTGCGAATAAACTTAAATGTGTAATAAAAAATAAAAAACTAATTATTTTTTAAATTCGCTGAACTAATGTTGTGCAGTTCGAGGAGTATGATCTATGTTTTAATTGTTTGCTTATATTACAGGCCACACCCGGTTTTCAGAATGCAGCTTAGAATGAAACAAAGTTCTCTTTGTAATGCCAGTGCATTAAAGCTAGTGCAGTTTCAAATTGTATGAAACATATTTGTTTATTCAACTGATTTTCAAAAAATGATTTCTAAAATAATCAGAGTTAATTTACCTTTTTTCTGATCAAAAGAAACCAAGTATCAATCCCCACTTTGTGCACTAACAAATTAGACGAACCTAATTGACCAATTGTACGAATGTTTGAACATATAGCAAAACATTGAATGATTGAATGAATGGTTGATTGAATGGGTGAGGCGGCGGGGCGGCGTCAGACAGTCTCACGGCGCACCTCCCTACCGCTTCCATAGTTCGATCCCGGAGAGGCCTCCAGACCCAAAGCGACGCGTTAGTTCCACAACTAAGTTACAACCCTGAATTGCACTAATTAAGTAATAAAATAATAATAAATGCTTAGTGACTACGTTTATAAGTTGAGCGGTTTGATGTTGACTGCAAATGAAGTTGAATATTTTATGTTTTTTGATTTGCTTTTGAATTAAAGCAATAATCAAATATTTTCCGCGAAATCTTCATTTAAAAAGCGCTTACATAAAGTAATTAAATATAAATCGTGACTATTTTCAATTTTACTAAATTTCAGATCCTTTGTCCTCGGAAGGGCCATCATACTAAATTAAGAACATAGACAACTCGATCGACATTTAGGTTCAAATTCTGACAATCAAAATTTGACGTGGCTCTAAGCAGGTCTCATTCGATATTTACACAAATTTAGACCTTTCATCATCCTAATTTAGTTTAAAAATTTACCTATTCTTTAAACAATTTACACCAATCTCCCACAACCTTCCGAAATTAGACTACACTCGGTTAAATTATTCGTTCTTAAGATTTTTAACTCAATTTACATTCACCTCCCACAACCCTCCAAAATACGGCTACACTCGCTTAAATTTTTCTGTTCCGAAATTTATAACTTAATTTACATCCACCTCCCAAAACCCTCCAAAATTCGGCTACACTCGTGTCATCTGTTCAAATCATTTTTTTTCACTCCGCTACCGCTTCACAAGCCGGTTGCACTCGCGTAATTTTTCTAATTTATTTTTCACTCAATTTACTCCCGTCTCCCACAACCCTCCGTAAGCCGGTGACACAGGCGGCAATTTTTCGCGTCTCTAACACTAGTTGTGGAACTAACGTCCGCCCGGTCAGGCGAGCCGGCAGCGCGGTACCTCGCTGCTGTCGGTGGGCGGGCGGGCGTCCGCGGGCACCTCGCGGCGGCGCGCCTCGCGGGCCGCGCGCATGCGCGAGCACGACTCGCCGCCTGACGACTCCGCGCCTGAGGGGACATACGTTCAGGCTTAACGAAGTCGTGGAGCAATGTATAATACAATTTTGATCATGAAACTACCGTGGGACTCGCTCATATTAAATGATATTTTAACACATGTTAACATGTCGAGCTAAACTCGATTTAAGACGTGAGCTATCCGTTACAATATCATTTAATATGTATAATGCAGAAAATGGGCGAAGCGTGGAACCATTTTTAGCGGATTTAAGTGGCGCCGTACGTATTTTGACATAGCAAGTTAGTAGTATTCTCTAAAATACACAATACTTGATCGATTTTAATACCTCTGAGGGCTAATTTGTTACATTAACTTTAGGATTTGAACCTTTTCCAAGTTAGAGGCGATATCGCCTCTTTGGTATATTGTTATACCAAACTTACATGTTTCGCAACATGATACCAATTTCACTGTATCATACTAGTATTGAAATTTCACTTATTCCAAAACTATTTGCTTGTATCTACCTAACAACTCCTGTAGGTAATTGTTTTTTTGCCAAAATTAACAGCAATCATTCAGAACATCAAACTTCATATCGCGCCATCCGAGCTCACACTAATGCGTGACAAGGACTAATTTGGGACACCCTGTTTAATAGTCAAGTCAGTGAACTCACACTCGGGGCCGGTGGATAGGTCGTCGTACCCGCTCGACTCGTCCGAGTAGAGCGACGGCCGGATGCGGGGCGGCGCCGGCACCGGCGACTGCCCGCCGGACCGGTCCGACGCGGCGTCCGTGTACTCGTCCGAACTGGACTCGTCTTCGTCGCTGATGGAAAAGAAAGGGTTGCTTTTGGTGATTGTACACAGGCAACTATATTTCGTCACTACTTTGAAAAAATCTCGTATCTCAAATCAATAGGTCAACAAATTTGACCCTTAAAATAATGCTCATGTAGTGCTGCGTTGTACGGCGTACGTTGTACTTTAGTAGGGCTGCGTTGCGCGGCACTTTGGGCAGTTCTGTATCGCATGCCAACTAGGATCCACATAATATCAGCGTCGAGTCGCCCTCCGTGACCTGATAAATGCTGAGTGGATTCCTTTTTCATAACAAACGTATTTAGATAGTTATTGGAATATTTGTTACTTCGTAATTGATTATGTTAGTTGATTATGTAAATAAATTTTTCTTATTCTTATTCTCATTCAGTTCACTTTGAAAGATCATCGATTTTGAGACACCAGCTTTTTTCAAAGTAGTGACGATTTAGTGTTCATAAACATCCGATACCACTCTATTTCTACGGTCGGTAGGACGTGTCAGATATTTTTGCACGCTACGCTGCGGCAGATATAAATGCACGGCGCGCATCTATTCGCATTGTTCGAAAACTATACGAGTATATGCAAGTTATAATGTAAAGTCCCAGTATCCTACTATCCATACTAATATTATAAATGCGAACGTGTTTGTCCGTCTTTCACGCCGTAACGGAGCGACGGATCGACGTGATTTTTGGCATAGAGGTAGTTTATGGGCCCGAGAGTGACATTGGCTACTTTTTATCCCTGAAAAATGCAGTTCCCGATGGAACAGCGCGCGATAACCGAATACCGCGCGGGCGGAGCCGCGGGCAAAAGCTAGTAATATTATAAATGCGAAAGTGAAGATATTTGGATGTTTGTAGCTCTAATCACGTCAAAACCGCCGAAACGATTTAGATGAAATTCGGTACACAGACAGTTTGAGTCCCGGAAGGACAAACTACGCAAGCGAAGTAGCGGGACCCATAAATGCAGGTGACTGCGGAGAGCAAGATTCAGCGTTCACAACCGTACGATAATTATCGTACTTTTACTTCAAGTCTGTGTATTATTGTTCCGTTTCATATGTTTTTTTAATGTATTATAGTCATCATCCTGATAGGTACGATAATCCATACTAATATTATAAATGCGAAAGTAACTCTGTCTGTCTGTCTGTCTGTCTGTTACGCTTTCACGCCAAAACCGCTAAACCGATTTTGATGAAATTTGGTACAGAGATAGACTAGACCTTGGGAAAGGACATAGACTACCTTTTATTCCGAAAAAAAGGCTTGAAGGGGTTGAAATAGGGGATGAAAGTTTATATGGGAGTTCGTCATTTTTAAAGATAAAACCATGAAACTTGACATTTAGGCAGTTAATAAGAAGTAATTAGATATTAGTTCGAGCATTTTTGAAAATTCGGCTGAGAGGGGTTTTTTTTTTTTATTTAATATAATCGAAAACAAACAAATACAATAAACTTATTATGCCACTATTGGAAACCCACTGGGGGTTTATGTAATAGTAGGCGAGTTGCAGCGGTTCAGTAGGTACAATATGGATATTTTATTATAATTGAATTGAAGTAGGTATACTTAGTTAATAGTTATTACTTAGTACATAGGTAGGTACTTTGTTGTCACTCTCAAGGTAATATTTTTTGAGTATATTCTTACATTTTACCGGATTGTTGGCAGTATTTACAACTTCGTTTAACAATTCCTTTGGAAGGGTATTTAGAATGGCAGGTACTAGGTACGAGTTTGTTCTCCTTCCATAGGAATTATTATTACATGGTAAGTCGTAAGCCGGCAAGTACTGCAGGCGGCGCAGTCGTTGTGAACGGGTCTTTTGTTCGATTGTAGGTATGGTAGCGCATTCCTCTGTGAGGACGGATATATTAAGGATGAAATAGGGGATCAATTTTTATATGGAAGGAAGAAAAAATACTTCCCATAATAACTATTCAACGCGGACGGAGTCGCGGGCAAAAGCTAGTTTTTTTTTATAATTGTGACGAATATACGATAATTTGACGGCCCTAGTACGATAGCTGCCTAGCTTCAGGTTGTGAACACTGGCAACATTTGCGAGGGTTCACCTGAGCCCGCCGGCCGCGCTGGCCTCGCTGAGCAAGCAGTTCCGATCGGTCCACTCGTCCTCGTCGATCTCGCGCGCGCCGCTGTCGGACACCTCGACGCTGATCCGCTCCGGCGTGGGCGTGGCCGGCGGCGGCTCTGGCGGCGCCGCGCCGTGCCGCAGGCACACCAGCCGGCTGCCGTAGCGCTCCATCGTGTAGCTCCTGGGATAACGGCACCGTTCGTACAATACAATACAATACAATACAAATACTCTTTATTGTACAGCAGAAATAATAAGCGATACAAAAAACAGGTACACAGATGAAATTACAAGGTAAGCAATAGGCTGCCTTATCGTTTAAGAGCGATCTCTTCCAGGCAACCTTTTTACAGAGAGAAGGAAGGACTAGTTTATAGCAGGTGGTGCATTAACAGTAGATCAGAAAATGAAAAAGCAACAAAAACAAATCTACACACACACATCATCGCACATATATTACACGTCTAAAATAAAAATATAAATAGGTAATGGGATAAACAATCACATATGAATAAACGAATAAATAAATAAACTAGGATAAAGCTAATTATTACACGATGACATATAGTTCGTATTTTAAATGCTGCTAATATTACACTCATCAAAAGGGGTGAGTAAGTATTATTTCATCTAAAAAAGAGCTGGTCTAAGCAGCAAGAGGTCTAAGAAGAAACTGGTGTAAGTAGCAAGTGGTTAAATTTTTTTAAAGTCGACAGAGCACCGGAGCTCCTATTCCGCGTAACTGAAGCGCCGCGAGACGGTTTTTTTTTCAAGTTTTCAACTTAAACAGATTAGAACCAATAGGGATGTTGACGCTATTAAAAAATAATTCGAAGGCACGACTCCAGTAAAAAAACGCTTTATTTTAGCCCTGAAAACCAGATTAATTTTAGATTTAGAAGAAAGAAAGAAAGAAAGAAAATAATTTATTTATAACAGCAATGTACATACAACAGGTTAGAAAAAATAAACAACGGAAGTGTTGCCGCTATAAAAAGGTCCCATTTACTGTAAAATTAGATTTTTTTATTGCTTTAAAACTAATAAATTGGTTTGAAACTAATACTCGTAATTGATCCATTATCGTAGTTCTTTTCATACTGGACTAGGTTGGAAAGGGCTAAGTCCGCCCCTGATGTCCAGCCTGTCCCGACACTCACCCGGGCCGCAGCACGGCCTTGCACACGGCGCAGCGGAAGCACGCGCGGTGCAACTGCAGCCCGTCGGCGGTGACGCGCTCGGCGGCGAACACGCGCGTGCCGCACGCGGCGCATTGCACGCCCGCCGACAGCGGGCCGCCCCACTTCTTCTTTAACTGCACCAAAATTGATAACGTTAGATACATCTATACGCACCGTGAGCTCTTAAATCCATACTAATATAATAAATGCGAAAGTGTGTTTGTATGTTTGTCAGTTTTTCACGCCATAACGGAGCGACGGATCGACGTGATTTTCGGAATAGAGATAGTTTATGGCCCGAGAGTGACATAGGCTACTTTTTATCCCGGAAAAATGCACAGTTCCCAAGAGAACAGTACATAAATAAATAAGTGGTGGTTTTAACTGCTCTATATAAATCAATGAAAACACAACGAGTGCACTCTCCGCGTGATTGCTTGCTAAAAAGTCACAAAGACATTTGTCATTTTCTGCAACACGAATCCTTCCGATTTCCCCCGAAACCGGAAGGTTTTTTTCTAAGAGCTCACGGATTCAACAGTCAGCAACAAAGATACGAATACAGCCAAAGTGCAATAAATATGTATACACGAACTTAAAGTTCAGGCAGTAAAGTCCTGTATACATATTTTTGGCACTGGCTGTATCCATCTTTGAGGTAAGAAGACGTCTACTTACCTCGTCTTTCGGTTGAACTTTGGCATCCGGTTCCTCCTTTTTAACAAACTTCGTTGCTAAGTTGGCGACCTGAGGACAAACAGCAGAACAAAACAATATTTGACACCGCTGACCAATAATTCCAAACACACAGCTCTAATAAAAAAAACGTCTAATTTTACCCTGGAAAATCAGGTAAATGTTGAATCAACTCTAACATAAATAAAAACCTGAGCCGGGTAACAAACAAGTGACGTCACACTTCAGTAATACCAAACAAAATCTACGAAGAGACTAATCTACTGAGTCCATCGATGGTTTAACGGTTTGTGCGGTTGACCTAGGCCACAGTATAAATATAAGCTAAAGTAGTATGGAAGCTACGATCAAAACGAACACACTCACACAGACGCGCGCGCTACACGGCCTCTAAGGGGGTACTGCAGTACCGCGAGATCCCTCAGAGGCCGTGTAGAGCGCGCGTCTGTGTGTGTTTGTTTCGATCGATTTGTTCGTAGCTTCCATACTGCTTTAGCTTATATATCGTCACTTCTTCAAAAAAACTCGTAGCTCAAATTAGATAATTTTTCTGAGTGAACTTTATAGACATTACATCAAGGTTCAATTTTGTTGACATATTGATTTTAGATGGGTGAATCAACTATTTTACCGACACTTTGGGCGTCTACTGCGTTACCAAAATTGTCTCTGGAGTTACCAAAAAATCGTACTTCCATCAAGATATTTCACGGTTTAATAGGTTGAACTTACGTAGGATGGCATGGATTCATGTATACCATCAATTAAATTACAGAAAAAACATGTTTACTAACAAAAAACCTGCAAATGTTTGAAAAATGTCGCGGACAGATTAGTGGCGGTAAAAAAGTTGAAAATCATAATCATAATCATTTATTCATTTGTCCAACATAGGTAACATTTATTTGGTCTTAAATTATGTTTTTGAGTATCACTATGTGGTGCCTCAGGGCATACAAATATTGCCTTATATTAAACCTATTTACTATTTTTTTTTAATTAATACATACTAAAAACAAACTATAAATTGATTGGTTGATTGGCCCAGATACGAGATTTTTTCAAAGTACTGACGATATATATACTGTGCCAAGGCCTTATAGGTGACGTCAGACAGTTCGTTTACCTTCTTAGTGCCGTGGTCCGGGCGCCCTGAGTCCTTTAACTTCTGATCGAGCTTCTGAAGCGTCTCGTCGATCTCCCCCCACTTCTCTTCATTCTCGCCCTCCTTGAGGCGCCTCTGGCGGCCCAGGAACTGAAACAAATAAAACACGGTCTCCTGAGACACTTTTTAAACAGTAATTTTTTGGATCAAAATTTGCCAAACATGGATTTTTGTGGTAGTATCAAGCCCCTTTTATAATTAGTCATCTAATAAGCATGTTAGTATAATGTGACACAACATTTCTTCTGACAAACTACCACTTTTGTCCCCTCGCTGACGGGACAGATTAACAACAAGAAATAGTTTATCCATAAACACGTACAAAAATGAGTAGTTTTCTGGCAAAAAAAACCTCATAAACTTTTATTTAGGATACGTGGTCCAGTCTTCTAAAGACTATAGTAAGTACTGTAAGAAATGAGTTCTCAATCGAATTAAGATTGGTTTTTGGAGTCTTTTTATATTTTTTATTTCAACTCCAGCAGCAAAAAAGGGCAGGCTGGAAGGTGTCTAGACAAATTTCACACGAAAACACATGCCGAAACATGAATGCACAGAAAAACCAGAAAAAATAGACCAGCGCTGGGAATCGAACCCAGGTCCTCAGCATTCCGTGCTGCGTGCTATTCCCCTACACCACCACTGGACAGGAGACTAGACACGAATTTTTCCTATGCACCCATATCTCGACATGGATTCTTTTCATTAGTCACTTTAGCAGCGACACTAACGCCATCTATGATCTACGTTCTCAACGAGAAACATTTTTCACTCCCATGAAACTATCCGTTCACCAGGGACAAGAGATGTCGCTATTAAGCAATCAAATCAAGATTACGATTTGGAGTCTTTTTGTATTTTTTATTTCAACTCCAAATTTTTGTTTCTTTTACGGTCATCCCGTGAAAGTTTATATAAATTTCACACGAAAACACATGCCGAAACATGAATGCACAGAAAAACCAGAAAAAATAGACCAGCGCTGGGAATCGAACCCAGGTCCTCAGCATTCCGTGCTGCGTGCTATTCCCCTACACCACCACTGGACAGGAGACTAGACACGAATTTTTCCTATGCACCCATATCTCGACATGGATTCTTTTCATTAGTCACTTTAGCAGCGACACTAACGCCATCTATGATCTACGTTCTCAACGAGAAACATTTTTCATTTACGGTCGGTCGGGATGACCGTAAAAGAAACAAAAATTTGGAGTTGAAATAAAAAATACAAAAAGACTCCAAATCGTAATCTTGATTTGATTGCTTAATAGCGACATCTCTTGTCCCTGGTGAACGGATAGTTTCATGGGAGTGAAAAATGTTTCTCGTTGAGAACGTAGATCATAGATGGCGTTAGTGTCGCTGCTAAAGTGACTAATGAAAAGAATCCATGTCGAGATATGGGTGCATAGGAAAAATTCGTGTCTAGTCTCCTGTCCAGTGGTGGTGTAGGGGAATAGCACGCAGCACGGAATGCTGAGGACCTGGGTTCGATTCCCAGCGCTGGTCTATTTTTTCTGGTTTTTCTGTGCATTCATGTTTCGGCATGTGTTTTCGTGTGAAATTTATATAAACTTTCACGGGATGACCGTAAAAGAAACAAAAATTTGGAGTTGAAATAAAAAATACAAAAAGACTCCAAATCGTAATCTTGAGGTGTCTAGACTCCTAGTGAAAAGTCTAAATGGGGTTTAAGTCTAAGAAAACACTAACAAAATGTGGATCATGCTGTCTGGATAAATAAATATTATTAAATAAATAAATAGTTAGATTTCTCAGCAAATATTTGATACCTATGTATTTTTTGTTATCAATCAACCAAAAAATTATAAACAGAATTCCAAGCGTTATTTTTCTATTATTATTTTTTCCACTTTTTTAATTATTTTAGCATCAAAGTTCTTAATAAGTGTGCATCATTGTTCGAATAATTAATAAGTAAGTGAACAAAAGTCATTTAAAACTGGCTAAACCAAAAAAAAAAACAAAAAACCCAACTCACTTGCTCCCTATCCCACTTGGGCACCCTCTCGGCAGCTTTCGGCTCGGGCCTTCCCATCTTGTTCTCCAATATCTTCCTCTCAATCTCTTTGACGTTCCAGTCGTCCCTCTCTATCTTGCCGACGGAGCGCATCAAGTCTTTGGGTTTGGAGGACTTGGGCGAGGCTGGAGGGGCGGTGCCGGAGAGCTCGGCTGCGAGGCGGGCGACGCGAGCGCCGCCCCCGGCGGTGCGGCCGCCGCCGCCAACTATACGGCCTTCCTCCTGTAGTTCAAAGATAGTGTTAAGTTGCTGTTCGAAATTAGAAGGCTGCTGTTCGATTTGCGATTTGTTTGTGACCAGTAATTTTTAAAAAATGTTTTATCTCGTTTATACGCCGCTTGAGGGTCGAAGCATTATCGTGACTACTTTTAAAAAGCTCGAATGGTCGAGTTAATAAAATTGTGAGCAAAAATTTTATCAAAGATATTATGAACACGGCTATATTGTTAACGGTGTAGAAGCGTTTATAGATATTTTTGATCAAATTTTTGCTCAGTAGTTTATTAAGTCGACTGTACGAGCTTTTTTAAAAGTAGTGACGATAATTATTTATAAAAAAATACATATTTTTCCACGACTGCAAATGAAAATTGATGATTTTTCTGAGTTAACTTTATTTTGAGGGTCAATTATACTGACGCATTTATTTGAGAACAAGTGGTCAAATTATTCATTACCAATTTCATTGCTTGCATTTTGCCGTCAAACTACTAAATATAAAAAAAAACTTGTCATATCGCACTTGGACTGTTATTAACGGTCATCATAACCATAATAAATCGCAAACGAAATGAGCAGCCGAAACGTCAATGTTAGTAAAAACGTGAATCATTTTCAAAACAACAAAAAAGTACACGAGTGAACCAATCCGAAAACGAAGCAAAACACGCACTAATGAGGGCTATAGCGTATGAATTCGCCGCTAGAGGCGCTAGTGTAGCGTGAGGTCTCCGAAATGTCAAATCTCGTAGTTTTTGGGTGAGCTACGCGGGTTTATTTATAATTAGAATAATTTTGTGAATATTTTGCATTACCTGAAATGAATTATAGCAATTATTGAGACAGTTTTTTCTTTCAGAAACTTTTGTCCTCCCTTTTTTTCCCTACAAAACGGGACTACGCAACACTATGGTTGCTCGATATTTTCATGGTACGGTTTTGAGGTGTATTAAATATGATTTTAATCTAAACTTTGTTTTCACGCCCGTAATAAAAGACTTTGAAAGCCACACTTAAAAATCTCACACAACAGTGGCGCCATCTAGAAAGACAGAAAACGATAGCCCTCATTGTGAATAACATCAGATATCTTAAGCTTTTGTTCATTTTCGGATTGTATTGAGTTGAGCATTAAAACGGTGTGGACGTTAAATAAATCGGAAGTAACAAATAATATAACATCTCTAGGAAGTATCTTGTAAGTCTTGGTGTTCTTAAACCGTACTTTACATGATAAAACTTTACAGAGCTTGGAAAGGATCAGCTGTTCTGAGTTTGCATAACATGGACATACCCTGTCATTTAATGGTAGTTCCATGATTTTTCGCTATCTACAAGTGGATACTAGACGCAAGAAGAAATGATCATAGACATAGAAAAAAAAAACTGATACTAACACTTTAACTGTACCTCGCTTTTGCAACTGTCATGGGTCGGTACGTCCGTGAATTACAGGTAATGGAGAAATGTATAGAATCATCCATTTCTGACATCACGTAGACGTGGCAGAGTGTTAATTTATTACAATATTACAGAAACTAGAATAAATTAAAAAGCTTAGTGAGTACTCGTTTTGGAATATACGTATTATCAATATCATTTGAGTTTAATAATAATGAGTAGTTTTGTTTGTGTTAATAATTATTTTCAGGGTGTATCCATACTAATATCTACACTTGACAGAAAAACCTACTCTTTCCAAGCTCACGTAATCAATGATACCTTTACGCATTCACTATTTGTTACTTTTACAGTTTAATTAAATCAAACAGTCATGCGTCAATAAAAATATACCTATTCAGAACGAATGAAAGGATTCTGTTATAAAAAAAATCTGAATAGGATTTTATGGGCCCACAACACTTGCAAACAATAAAAAAGTGAGACTATTCATGAAAATGTGCAATTTCATTAAATAATCAAAAACTTTTATTAATTTATTTTAAAAAGATCACACATAGATTATCTTTATTCTCGAAGCCGCAAAGGGCTCTTTTCACATGTCACTTTTAAACTACTAACACGCTTTTGGAAAGACCATAATTCCCGACAAGAATGCGCCACAAGAAACATGGCAAAAAGCTTTTTTTAAGTAAAATAAAATACTTATTGGAATTAGTTATGCTCACTGCTCCGCGAGTGTAGTAGGACCATTAAAAAAAAAACAGTTTAAAACTCCTTTGGTTAAAAGTCAACACTATGTTAAAACAAACGTGCTTATTAAATATTAGAATTCGTAGTTCGCCTAAAATGTACAAAGTACCTAACTTGTTAATTTTTTATGTTCACTGATCAAATACATTTTATTTTATTTTTATAATTCGAAGCTTTAAAAGCCTTGATCAATACAACGTCACACCAAATGTATTTTTATCGCACTGCTAGAACTACCCCCCTTTCGCCATGCTCTATTAAGTTCTTGCATCTATGATGCAATCCGTTTATTTTCTTCGTTTAATCAGAGACTGCACCACATTACTATTACTTGACAGAGTGGTGAAACCGGACATAAGACTTACCCCCTGCGTCACCAATCAGATATTAATAAATTATATGTGACAGATAAAATGTGATGCCATATTATCCTTGTTTGTTTCTTCGAAATAAACAGAAATATAATCACATTTATCAAACTGATGAACCAGGCCCTGAGGGTTGAAAGACCAGCGATCAACTAAAACAGATTCCCTTACATGTTTCTTATCCCAGAAAGTAGCCTAACGTACAGTCACCAACAGTAATATCTGCCACAGCGGAGCGTGCAAAAATATCTGACAAGTCCTTCCGGCCCTAGAAATAAGAATCGTATCAGATATTTATGCACGCTTGTTGTATCAGATATTGGTGCTGGTGACTGTACATCAATTAGTGAGCGCATGCCACACCACATAAAACCTCACATAGTGCTGCAACTGTTTCTCCAGCGTCTTCACCCTCTCCCCAAAATGGGGGGCACTGGCACGGTACTGCTGCAGACCGTAATCGTTATCCAGATCGGCAGAGGCAAACTCCATCCTCGGCTCGGCGGCCAACATCTGTAGACTCTTCTCGAACCTCTGCTTCATGACGACCCTGGCTGCTTTCCTTCTGCCACCGCTCTTCTTCTTCCCCTCAGCTCTCTTCTGCATCATTTCATTTACGCGTTGCAAACGGAACGCCTGCATTTCTGAGAGCTCTGATCTTCTAACATCCTCGATCTCCTTTGGTTTTTGACCGTGGATCAGCTCGTGCATTCGCTGCCTGCGTGCCGCCAACTCGCGGTTGCCTATCGACTCGGTTAACTTTGTTCTTTCTGGGCTCGAAGTGTGTTTGCCTTCGATCATTTGCGCCATGCGTTGGCACCGCAGCATCATTTCAGGAGTGCTGATGGAGCTGGAGCGTTTCGTGCGGGACTCTGGACTGGGCGTGCTCCGCCGCGAATGACCTTCGAACATGAGCGCTATGCGTTTCGTGTTCTTCACTATTTCCGGTGAGTCTATGGAGTTCGAACGGTGCTGGAGTTTCGCTTCGGGACTTTGCGAACTCCTGTTCCTGTTGGCGTATAAGACTTCAGATAATCTCCTGCCTTTCAAAGGGCTCTCCACGGAAGATGTCCTGGTCAGCTTAGGTGTTTCTGTAGACGATGAGCGCGTGAATTTCGGCGAGGGTCTTTTGAACTCAGAGCTGACTAGAGTAGCGTCAGTATCGGCGGAGCTATCTTGAAATATGTCTGAGAAATCTGGTACTTTAATCGAGGAAGCGTCTAGTCCCTTTAATCTTCTCGGTGGCTTGATAGGTTTCTCTACTTGTTGATTAAAATAATTCATCACTGTTCCAGCTTTATCTTTGTTCTTGACTTGGCTTTTCGTAGTGCCCTGGAGGAGGTTGGAGAGGGTTTCTCTAAGGACTTTAGGGTCCGGCGTGTCGTCTGGATCTAGAAGGGCTAGTATTTGTTCCTGTAATTCTTTCTGTTTGTTAGCGTGTGTGTCAGTAGCGTCGTGGCCGTCGATGAGGCGAGCTAGAGTGGTTATATCGTTGAGGTCGAGCTTCCCTATCTGCTTGCGGATGTACTCGGCGGGGTCGGTACTTACTTGGGGTGTGCGGAGACCGCGACGCTTCTTTCTATAGGACGAGTAGGATTTCTCGGCTTCGGCTGCGTCTACGTAAAAAAATATACTAGATTGTACAAGTGCATAAAACTCTTCATTTCGCCCGAGGTGTTGTATCCACTCGAGCCGTAAGCGAGGGTCGATAGTTAAGTCGAGGGTAAAATGAGTTTTATGAACAAGTTATAAACTCTGTTTAAACTTTGATTTTGAGGAAATTTAATAGCAACAGTGGAAACAATAAATGCTCATTTGAATAAAATCAATACATAAGTATAAATTACGAAAAAAAACTTCAATTAAATATATCCCAACGAAATGGAATGTGATGTGTGTACACTTACTCGAATAAACCGATATCGCATCGTTCGCTGCTCTCGCGTGCTTCTCGCTCTGTTGGCTTATTTTGATCTGTAATTTGGAATTCAATTTTCACACACTCAAGTCAATCAAACAAAATTCAGCCGAATTAATAGCCTCCTTTCTTAAGCCGGTTAAAAATTAACCGCTTCTGTGGTTACAGTGAGATAAAAAAAAACATGGGACAATTGACACCAATTGACCTAGTCCCAAACTAAGCAAAGCTTGTACTATGGACACTAGGCAACGGATAAACATACTTATATAGATAAATACATACTTAAATACATATTAAACATCCAAGACCCGAGAAAAAACATTCGTATTATTCATACAAATCTGCCCCGGCCGGGATTCGAACCCGGGACCTCAAGCTTCGTAGTCAGGTTCTCTAACCACTCGGCCATCCGGTCGTCATAAATGTATTTTCTTTCTTTCTTTCTTTCTTTTTCTTTTAATCCAAAGACGTGAATGGAGATCAAACATGGGCACAGACCTGATCGAACACGTCGGACTGATGATGCACGTGTGGTATCTCCCCCTTGAAGGCTCCATACACCCTCAAAAGGTACGAGCGCAGCTTGGACTCTGCTATGTCACGCGTCGAGCCATTAGCAGAGAACGGAGCGATGCCTGAGAGATAGTTTCATGTTAAAATAGTAGATTATACAACAAGAGCATAAAACGAGCCATTTTACCCGAGTCATATAGCCGCCCGAGCCGGTACGAGGGGAAAATGGGTTTAATGCTCGAGTTTTACACTCTGCTTTTCACTTCGATGGCGAGGAAATGAAATAGCAACAGTGGAAACAATCATTCACTTTCTATGTACCTTTTATTTTTTATGCATTATTATAATAATTTAATTATTTGAATTTTACTGAATTATTACGATTGATTAAATTGATTTTTAGTTTTATATAAATTAAACATTATTTAAAAAATATATAGAAACTTTTTTGTTTGTGGCTGTTGACACCTGATTACCTTGTTCTTGAGTTGGTATTAGATAAAGATTATATTTTATGCACTACAGCATAAAAAGTCATTTTATGTCGCCTAGATCCAGGATAAACACGAACTTTACGAGCATGAGAAGTGAAAAATCCATTTTTAATATCGACGGTAAAAAGCAATCCTGCTGTAACCCACAAAATCCAAAGTGTTCACCAGAGCCCAAAAACTTTTGAGATTTTAGAAAAAAAATCATATCTTCTAAACTATCAATCCTATAAATGTCATTTTTAGAATAAGAATGCCTTTTTTGATTGTTTATCAAGTCGAATACCAAAAACTAACTAGAAGTTAGTTTTAGTCTATGTTTGTGTGGGTTACAGCATTAACACTTTTTTTTCTTTTACGCAAATATGCTGTAAATGAAGGAGATAACTGTATGGGCGGCTCCAAAACAAGTATTTTACTTTAAAGCAAAACTGCTGTTATTACTTATCACAATTATTCATTTGTGTCAATTTTGACGTAAATGAAAAAAATCTATGTAACTAGGTGCACTTAATTGTTTTAAATGTAAGAAGATAAGAAAGGATAGTAAAATTAAAACGATGTAAGTATGGAGTGACATTTATTTAACGTCATTTTAAAATGTTTCAGAACATAAAACACTTCTAAATTACTAAATGAGATCAAAAATTATAACATTTCTGACACCTAGTTAAGTAACAATAGACGCTGAATCACAGGAAATACTCTACTGCTATTTAGTTGTACATAAAATCTAGTGAAAAAATAACAGCATTCGTTTGAATAATAATAAGTAGGTACCTATCGGTATTTTAAGAGTCTTAATTATTTTTAAGATTTATTCAATTGCATCATCATTTTCTGAACTTAATTTAATTACCTTGCTACCCCGCGAAAACAGGTGCAAGACAGCTAAGTATGTGCGACACATATATTACTTAGGTACTTATTATATTTTCATGCAAAAACCCAAGCCCTCATCCTCTTTCACATGAACATTCATGTGTGTTCATTAAAATGGACCTCCGCAAAGTTGATTCAATAAATTATTCACCATTTTCTATTTTATCTAATTACGTCTTCTTCGTCTGAACCCGCTAAAACATCCTTTGCTTTATTGTTTACTTTCATATTCGTCGCGGAGTAACTGAACGACATGCGGTAAGCCGCGGTCAAATCAGCGCGAGCGCGTGTTTCAAATGCGGTAAATGCGCATGATCAATAGACGACTACTGTATTGAAAAGGGCATAAATAGCAAATTTCGTAAAACTTAGTGTTTTCAATTTGGCGTAACTAGTCATTGTATATAATACCATATTTGTTTAGAATGTAGTAAACTACGATGATCAAAAGTTTAGTATCTAATAAAATGTAGTAAACACGGTACGTTACTTAAATATTATATGCAATTATGCTGTAACCCGCACTACTCAACAAGTGTTGAGTAGTGAGTTGCGTTGTAACTACAAAGATCATATTATTTGCAAAAGTGAAATTGGTGTAAATTCCAAATGATAGAAAAATGCTGTTTTTCGTGCTATTTACAGCAAGTATTCAGTTGTCTTTTTGAAAAAATAGGGTAAACTCAAATGCTGTACAAAAACTTCTAGAGGTCGTAGAGCCACGAGAATAGGACCATTCGACGCAGAATTTTTTTCTGATTCTAAATATGAAATAAAAAAAATTTGTGAAGGGTGTGGTTTACAGAGGATTGCTTTTCACCGTCGATATGTACCTACAAGATTTTTGCTGACTGTATTTTTTGTTATTGAACTGAAACAATTACTTACCAGCGATTCTCCAGAAAAACACAGTTTGTCATAGATATTTACTCTGACTCAGTTAGATGCTGTTATGCAATAGTGTGTTCATTCTGATAAATTCTGCAATACAATGTCAACCTTTAGAAAACATTTATGACATTGTATTGCAAAATGACAGTGAGTTGACTCAGTATTGCAAAACAGTATCCAGTTAAACAATGGAATTCAACTTTGTGCCCAAAGAACGAAATAAAGTAGATAAGCAGACCTTTTTAATGACCTAACTCATTCAGTCAGCTTTATTGGTTTTTGGTCCATTTGACGCATGGTCCTTCCAAGATTTGACACAAGCAAGCAAATAATAGTACATTGTGCATTAAGGGGCGTAAGTAGGGGATTACTAACGTGAGTCTGTTAGAAGCCCTACGCCGTGACTCGAGTATTTAATCCCCTTACGACTCGTGATACACACAATGATTTTCATCACATTGCGAGGGAACAATGTAAGACGGGCAAAAATTATACGTAAATCCATTATTCCCGCGGGAACAATTGAGGCCATTGTCATTTAGCGTACAGGCATGGAATAACATAATTGACGAGCAAGTGTGATGAAAATAACTAAACAGGGCAAGGCAAAGCAGCAAGCAAGGCAAGGCAGGGCAAGGTAAGACAGCCGGTAAAATTACTGGCTTTTGAGGTATTCCAACTAGGCCTCTAGGTTGGCAACGCATCTGCAATACCCCTGGTGTTGCAGATGTTTATGGGCGGTGGTGATCTCTTACCAGGAGACCCACTTGCTCGTTTGCCTTACAGTCGAATAAAAAAAAAGCTAAAGAAAATCTAGTAAAAAAAAATTTCTGTCACTGACCCAGCTCCATCTGCAGTGCGAGATGCGGCGCGTCCCCCAGCAGGTCGGGCCGGTAGCGACGCAACAACTGTTGCAGGGCGGCGGGCCCGCAGGCCGCCCGCAGCCCGCCCTCGGACACGCCCGCCCACGCGAGCAGCGCGTCGTCGGAGACCTCCGCTTCTGCGGGAACAATGTATGGTCAGCGGCGTGCCACAGATAACATAATGCCGCATTTACACCCGCGTAGGGTGACAGACGAAGCGTTGGCAGGCCCCCCACCAGGTAGACTGACGACATCGTGAGAGTTGCGGGAAACCGTTGGATGCAAGTGGCGAGTTGTCGTTCATTATGGCGTTCTAAGGGGGAGGCCTTTGTCCAGCAGTGGACGTCTTCCGGCTGATGATGATGATGATGATGATGAGGGTGACAGTTTTTACCGACATGTAAATACCGGCCCTGTGTACACGCCCATACAAACTGACAGGAGCTTCTATGGGCGAGTACACGAAAAACAGGGCCGGTATTTACATGTAGGTGTTAGCCGGGCCGGTAAAGACTGTCACCCCCCGCGTACGAGTCGCGAGAGCGCGTCGTCGGAGACTTCAGCCTCTGCGGGAACAATGTATGGTCAGCGCCGTGCCACAGATAACATAATGCCGCATATACACCCGCGTAGGGTAACAGTCTTTACCGACATGTAAATACCGGCCCTGTTTTTTGTGTACACGCCCCAATGACATTTAAACCAGGACGCACATTGCCGAACAAAATCCCCTTCAAAGAATGTCAGAACTATTGATTTGTTTGTGTGACAAATAAAATCATCTCACAAAAAATAATTAAAATAATACGAGACGAAATTTGAACCTAGTCTTTACTCTATTACGGGCGAATTTCGCTAGCGGCAAAACTCCACAACGCTTGACACTTGACAACAACGTACTTAGAAAAAAGAAGGCCAGTTTTACCAAAGTGGCAGGCGAGCATTCTACCAACCTATCTACCTACTATCGACCTACCGATCGACTTATCGACCAACCTATCGACCTAACCTATCCCGGTGATCTGAACCAGTGATTTTAGGCCAGTGATTCAAACTGGCGCTCATTTGGCTCGGACATATTTGGGCGCGCGATTGTGAATCTACAGGTATAATTCATCAAAGACACGCCCATTGTGAGTGAGTACACGAAAAACAGGGCCGGTATTTACATGTCGGGGTTAGCCGGGCCGGTAAAGACTGTCACCCCCCGCGAACGAGTCGCGAGACGAGGCGCGAGGCGAGGTACGAGGCGAGGTACGAAGTGACTGTGAACAGACGCGCGCGACCAATCATGCGGTTTTTACACTCCCGCCTCGTGCCTCGTCTCGTATCTATGCCCGCGACTCGCGCAATCCCTACTAATATTATAAATGTGAAAGTAACTCTGTCTGTCTGTCTGTTACGCTTTCACATCAAAATCACCAACCGATTTTGATGAAATTTGGTGCATAGGTAATTTGAACCCCAAGGATCAACATAGGATACTTTTTATTCCGATAGAGGGCGCCACCGCGCGATAACCTAGATCCTCGCAGACGAAGTCGCGGGCATAAGCTAGTCGATAATAAATGAGCTTCCTGTTTACACTCTTGTGGCGAGTTCAGTCGTCTTTGAGCTTACAACCTGCGCAGCACAAGGTTCAAACTCGAATGAAGCGTGAGCGCGAATGTAAACATCAAGCCCGCGTTCGTCGTTTTAAAAACCTCACGCAACAGTGGCGCCATCTAGTGAGATAAAAAACGATAACCCTCATTTTGTTGACATATTGATTTTAGATACGAGATTTTTTCAAAGCAGTGATGATCTGTTTCCTTTGTTTCTTCCTTACTACCGGCTGTGTAACATTCTAGACTAGTGTACAGTCGGAGTAAAAAAAGGTTCGTCACCTTAAGATCTATTTTCCTTTACTCAGTATGAGCGCTCATCTGCTTTACCGATTGAGTAGGACATACTGCGTCAACCTGTCAACCTGCTAAACATAATCAGGTGACCATAGCAACCCTACAACTAAACCACGGCACTGACAAACATTGACAATTAAATACAACATTATTTGATTGAAACTTTTACGTAGTTGTTTATTAAAAAGGTTTTGTATTGATATGAAACTAGACATATATCAGAGGTGTATACTATTTTGATCCTTGTTGTCATGCCAAGGATAATTTGATATGCACTTGTCTACTTAGTACTTTGGTTTCAAAACGTACTAAGAGCCTATGACTTCGTAAGGCACTGGTCCCACCGGCGGCTACAAACTATTAGCGAGTAAAACTATAAACTACAAACGAGTGGGCGAGAGGCAAGAAGCGAGTAGTTTTGCTAGTTTAGACGCTCGGCTATAAGCGAGTGTTTGCGTGCGACGGGCGATTACTCGCTGCACTAGCTCAGCTCGAGTACCGTTGAGCTAGTTTTATAGTCGATAGCTTATCGCTGCGGTCAACTAGTCGACAGTGGTCCCACCGCCAGCTATCGGCGAGCTCGGCGGTCAACTAGTAAAATTCTGTACTAGAAATAGTTGACAATCGGCGGGCGGCTAGTAAACAATTCTATGGAATTATCGCTTACTCGCCGGGCGGTGGGAGAGTATCCTCGCCGGCAGTGTGAACAGCCAGCTATGAACTATAAAAATATAACTCTCTCTTTTATGTACACGGAAGCGATTATCTTTTGTTCGTTTCTTAGGCTAGAAAATAGCCGATAGCTCATAGCTTACTAGCTCGCGGTGGGACCAGTGCCTAAAGGAATCAATTTAAAAGGTTTTTCTACCCCCACTGTACGTACCGCGGCGTCGCTTGCGCAGCGCGGTGCCCGCGTCCAGCGGCAGCGGCTCGTCCGAGTCGTAGAAGGAGGCGACGCGCGGCGCCGGCACCGCCGTCCGGTTCAGGTTGCGGTACCGCGTGCCCGGGTCCAGAGTGTACGCGCCGAAGTCGCGGTGCAAGTTCTCTGGGGTCGTCTGGGCTGGAATTGGATTTTTTTTTTATTTGACTGGATGGCAAACGAGCAAGTGGGTCTCCTGTAAGAGACCACCACCGCCTATAAATACCTACAACACCAGGAGTATTGCAGATGGGTGGATCAACATATTATATATATTAACATTAACAAAATTGAGTGGCTAAGAGAAGGAAACCAGTGTAGCTTAAGGAAAGTTAAAAATACTCTCAAAAGGATTCTTTTGCAAAAACTGCCTTAGGGTAAATTTTTGCAAAAGTATCCACATCTCTATATATGTTGTAACTTTTGTTTTGTTTTTGTTTAGATGCATGCTTAAATAAATAGGTAGTTACATATAATTAATTGTAAAGAGCGCATTCTCGCCAACAAACTGTAATATCAGTTTGGCGAGTGGATATGTAAATGAAGTAAGTGTATGTAATGCCTATGAGAAATAAATAAATAAATAAAACTATTCTTTGCTGTTATTCTGTCCGGTCAGCCAGGGGAAAAAAGTAGTACAGTTTAATAGAAAAAATGTTGTGTCACATTATACTAACATGCTTATTAGACGACCAGTAATAGAAGGGACTAAAAACGACTACAAAAATGCATGTTTGGTAAATTTCAATCCTATAAACATACGGTTTAAAGAGTGACTCAGCAGAACGTAACTATAGCAACGAGTGACAAGAAAAAGTTGATCGACCAAGATACGTTGCTAACCTAGAGCCCTAAGGTGGGACACCTCAAGTGCCAGTAATTTCAGCGGCTGTCTTACTCTCCACACAGAAACACAACAGTACAAGCACTGCTGCTTCACGGCAGGACTAGCAAGCTAGATGGTAGTAGCAATCCGGGCGGACCTTGCACAAGGTTCACCTGCAAAAATGTCAATGAGAATTTTGCTGACGCTTTGACTAAGGGGCTGTTTCACCATCCATTGACTAATTTTAACTGACGGAAAAATGTGATGCCGTCTCCGTGCAGGTTCTCGGGGGTAGTCTGGACTGGAATCAGTTGTCGCGGGTCAGTGAACAGTGCTCGTAAACATAGTCGTAACATGCAGGCCCAAATAAAGCCCTCGACCTTAATATACTTGTCATGAAACCCGAGGTCGGCATGACGGTCGGGCTCATGCTGCGGAGGGGGGGAGCTGACGCTGCCAAAAGCGCAGTAAGCGGTAGCGGCAATTTTTGAAAAAAGATTAGTTTTCCTTTTACAATTTTATTCGCAACTGTGATGACAAACATTGTATGCCGCACGGACGGTACTTCGACTTCGGGCTTGTAATAAGACTCTCGTTCGTAATTCCTTATTTACCGCCGTTAAGACACAATGTACTATTTGCTAACGCTTTAGACTAGATAAAGTAATCTATCAAATGTTCGCGGACAGGAAGCCGCGCGCGCAGCCCGAGCCCGTCGGCCAGACGGCTCAGACAGAGACGGCACCAGCCAGCTGTCCCACTCACCCAGCAGCCGGTACACGCTCTCGCGCTCGGCCAGCACGAGCAGCGGGTGCGCGGCGGAGCTCCACGCGCGCACGGCCCACGCGGCGTCCAGCGCGGACAGGAAGCCGCGCGCGCAGCCCGAGCCCGTCGGCCAGAACGGCTCCAAAAGACTGTCCCCGACCAGCTGGCAGAGCAGGCGGCGGCCGCGACGCTCGTACACCTGACGGTACACACGTTTATACGCATCGATAAAAATGAAATTATGCAAACTGGTAGAAGAAATAACATACCAAAAATAAAATACAAGCATAAGACGTGTGTCAGTTCGTGAGCACAACAAGAATAACAGTTTATTTGGTTGCTGTGTCAACCATTCTTTGTTAACATGTAATAGGATCACATTATTATTGAGCCAGTATTAATATAGGCGCTATACAGCCTCTAATAGATAAACTACTTTTCGGTCAAGCTGAAGTGGGACGAAACTTAAAAAAAGAAGCTTCGAATGAGGGTTTTTACGGAAGCGAAATATCGCTAGATGGCGTTAGTTATTTAACCAATCACGAGAAAATGTCAAACGGACCTCACGATACTAACAACGCCATCTAGCGATAGGTTTGTTAGATCAATTTCCCAGGATCGTTATTTCCTAGCAGTAAAATTGCACATGTTTTTTTCTATGTTTTTTCACTGGAGCTTATTTTGACAGTAGCGTTTTTTTTAAGAATCGACAAAGATACAGTGTCGACGGAGCTCCGCTTCAGCGGAGCTCCTACTTCTATGGCCAGTGCAAACTCAACATAACCTAAACCCTTAAACCTAACCTACATTTCTGAGTCGATTTAAATTGGGAAAAACGCGATTTTTCAAGTAAGTCTCAGTAAAAAATCATAGCAGAAAAAAGCAATTGGGAAGAATCGCGAAAGGGAAAATTTGCTATAAGGAAATAACGATTCCAGGAAATCAACCCAACAAGCCTAAGCCTAAGTTCGCCTTTGTACATATATCTCAATGTTTGTCAATAGGAATGTTGACGCCATTAAAAAATAATTCTAAGGCACGACTCCAGTAAAAAAACGCTTTATAGCCCTTAAAACCAGATTAATTTTCGATTTACTGTAAAATTAGATTTTTTGTTACTTTAAAACAAATAAATAGTTAGTACATTGAGTTGACGAACAAATAGCGACTTATGACGTCATAATTTTCTATTGGCATTGAAACTCTACGGTTGAACTAAGGGTTGACGCATTTCCTATAAAATTGTTGATCTCTGGAAGCTGTGGTACAATGATTTTCATCTCATCGTCTCCTGTTTTCACCAGTGTACTTTTAAAGTTGAGGTTGAGAATTGTGTTTTGACAGCTCATAAAAAGTACGTCAGTTGATTGGCGGTGTCAACATCGCTATTGTGTTTGTTACTTATTTTGTACAATAAAGAATTTACATACATACAAGCCTATGGATCATATCGTCAACATAAACAAATGTATCCACTCACCATGCTGGCATTCTCCGCGGCATACATGGACGTGAAGTCGAAGAGCGCGACGTCGGGCTCCCCGTAGTGGTTCAGCGCGAACTCCTGGAGCGGCAGCCTGCCTTCCGTGGAGAAGCGGGCGGCTTCCTGGGCGTACCGCATGAGGGCGGCGCGATCCACGTTCTCTACGGAGAGCAGGCGGGACACCTCCGCGAAGTCCTGGTAACGAAACATATACAGGATGGCCCATTTATATCGGTCAGTATGGGAAAGTCTGAAACTATACGACATACGAAAATTTCTTCTCAGGAACTATGACATCGATTTTAATAACAAGAAAAACTGCATTCATGCATTTAAAAAAACCTGTACTCAGCTCGGAAATCGAACCCGGTTGTTATGAAAAAAAAAAAACTTACATTATTTCTATTTAGATATCGATTGTGTACGTCTTAAGCAGTAAATGTCTCCATGAAAGATTATGTCTAAAATGAATAAAATGCATTGTTTTCACATACTTTAATTTATTTTAGTAGGTGTTCTAAGTGTCCACCGTTACTTATACTTATGCATTTTATTCATTTTAGACATAATATTTCATGGAGACATTTATTGCTTAAGACGTACACAATCGATATCTAAATAGAAATAGTGTATTTTTTTTTTCAAAACAACCGGGTTCGATTCCCAAGCTGAGTACAGGTTTTTTTTTAAATGCATGAATGCAGTTTTTCTTGTTATTAAAATCGATGTCATGGTTCTTCAGAAGAAATTTTCGTACGTCGTATAGTTTCAGACTTTCCCATACTGACCGATTTAAATGGGCCATCCTGTATACTCAGCGGCACATGGCACATACAAAATTATATAACTCACGTCTTAAATCGAGTTTAGCTTGACATGTTTACATTCTTTTTTTTATTCCACTGGATGGTAAACGAGCAAGTGAGTCTCCTGATGGTAAGAGATCACCACCGTCCATAGACATTTGCAACACCAGGGGGATTGCAAATGCGCTGCCAACTTAGAGGCCTAAGGGCTACCTCAAGTGCCAGTAATTCCACCGGCTGTCTTACTCTCCGCGCCGAAACACAACAATGCAAGCACTGGTGATTCACGGCAGGATTAGCGAGCGAGATGGTGGTAGCAATCCGGGCAGACCTTGCACAAGGTCCTACCACCTGCATTATATTGTCAGCGATCAGGGAAAGGACTGGATTTAGTACTTTGTACTTCAAGTATTACTAAAATGCGTCGCCGCGACATTAGTAGTGTGCGTATCGCGTGACATGGCCGTTCAGCTTCAAGAGATCCTGGCAATGTAGTGCTATCCTTTTTCCGCGCACAGTAACCTCGTATCGCTTGCCTGTACGCTCCATAATAGGCAAATATGGATATGCGTATTCGATGTATTACGTCATTGTCATGTACATGAATATGAATATAGTTTTTTTCTCACGAAATGTATTTAAAGGTATACTCACTCATGAAATGTAATTCTAGTATCTTTAGAATGTTTTCTGGTATCACTCTTACACGTTTTTATTATGCATGTCGGCATTTTTGCAATATTAAAGACACGAGAAACATTGCAAAATTACGGGCACTCACGGTAGCTGTCAACGTCAGACTGCGGGCAATAGGTAGTGTTTTTAAATTGAGTTTTCATGGAACGCGACTCAGACGTACTTGCTACATCCAGTCCTTTTCCTGATCGCTGTATTGCACATTGGGCCGCACGAGGTTATACTGCGAAGATCACTCACGTTCAGCAACACCCCTTTGTCCAGCAGACTGTGCTTCTTCGCCGTCATCACGAAGTAGTGCGTGTCGTCTTTGTAGTAGACTATGTTCTCTAGATCGATCCCGGTGACCTCGTACAGCTCCTTGAAGAATTTCTGGTTGAATATGAACGCGACGCCGCTTATTTCTGGCACCTGCGTTAGGATTGGAACAACTTTAGATTTACACATACTTATATCGAAAATACAAACTGAAATATCCACAGAAAAACCAGAAAAATAAGACCAGCGCTGGAAATCGAGCCCAGGTCCTCGGGGGTGTAATGCATTACCGGCATGTAAATACCGAAATGTAAATACCGGCCCTGTTTTTTGTGTACACGCCCATACAAACATGACAGGAGCTTCTGTGGGCGAATACACGAAAAACAGGGTCGGTATTTCCATGTCGGTATTATCCGGGCCAGGAAAGAGTGTCGCCCTATGGTTCTCTATCGTTTGTCCGAATTTCATATGCCCGAATGTATCGTTTTCTAGAATTTTCATTTGCCATAAAGCAATTTATTTCTGAACTTTAGAATTGATATTAAACTAACCTAACCTACTGCATTCTATGATGACATTCAAAAAAATCCTCTTGCTCCTGTCAGTTTCTATGGGCGTGTAGGCAAAAAACAGGACCGGTATTTCCATGTCGGTGTTATCCGGGCCGGGAAAGAGTGTCACCCAAACCATATTTCAGCTCATGTACATAAATGCGGTAGCAGGGCGCGTCATTCTAGATCAGTGGTCGTCAGCTTTTGTGTGCGTCCACAGAATATGCTGAGCCCAATCCATTTATCACACTTAGTTAACACTTAGTTATGTTATAGTTATAAGTTTAATGTAGAAAATATCTTCCGTTTATTAATAATGTTTATGTTGCTCTGTGTGTTCATCATCATCATCATCATCATGTCAGCCGAAAGAAGGCTCTCCACTCAGACCGGTCTTGTGCTTTTCGCATCCACCGCGATCCCGCGATCTTAGCCAGGTCGTCGCTCCATCATGTTGGAGGCACCGACAGCTCGTCTCCCGGTCCGCGGACGCCATTCGAGAACCTTTAAGTGTGTTAATAAAAGCTTATTCTATTCTATTCTATTCTAAGTTGTGGCCCGTGGCCAGTATTGGTGCGGCCCGCGACAAAGCAAATTATTTCAATAGTCAAACCGTCGTCGCAAGGTACAGTGCGTCTATTTTCCAATAAATATTCTAATGAAAAACAATGTATGAGTACTATTTTAAATTTCCTTGAATGTGAATTGAATAACGAAATGAACCGAATAATAAGGGCCAATCAACTTTTTTACCCACACTAATCTGTCCACGACATTTTTCAAACAATTGCAGATTTTTGTAAGTAAACATGTTTTTTCTGTAATTTAATAGATGGTGTACATGATACACACATGTACATACATACCATCCTAAGTAAGTTCAACCATGGATGAAATAGAGTATGGATTGTTATTCTCCATACTAAAAAACGTTCACCGGAACAAAGCCAAAATCCAGTGTTAATGCTAGATGGCGCTGAGACTTTTACTACATTATATCTAGATGGCACTAAACGCAAAATAATAACGCATTTAATCCAGGGAAACGGAGCTGAGATTTTTCCGACATTATATCTAGATGGCACTATTCACGTAAATACTTTAGCTGTCAAAAAACCACCTTTATCTTTATGCAGTCAACCAAAAAGGTCAACACATCAAATATATCTGAACAACATAGAAAAATAGGTCGAACATTGATAAAAAAAATATCTATGCTAATTTCAGGTAAGCGATGTGACAATCATCGAAAACAGTACAGTATTGTCATCACATACATCTGTCTCACATTTTTCTCTTCAATAATTTGACAGATGCATCTCTAGCTGTAGCATTAATACGCTAAATAAATAATAATACGGTAAATGCCCTAATGGGCATTTCTATCTACCATGAGTTTATCTCTCCGATTTCAACAAACTTTGAAAGATAGACTCAGTCCATGATTACGAGTCGGACGGAGCAAAAACGGAACTGACTGACTATCGAAGCAGTGTTTGGTCGTGTTCAAACGTAACCCGAAGGAGTTTCTGCGTCGTTTCGTGACCGTGGACGAAACGTGGGTTCACCACTACACCCCCAGAATGAAAGAGCATTCGAAGCAGTGGATTTTACCGGGTGAACCTGCTCCAAAGAAAGCAAAAACCGTCCCATCGGCTGAAAAGGTCATGGCGAGTATTTTTTGGGATTCCCAGGGTATTATACATATGGAAAAGGGGAAAACGATAACAGGGCAGTACTATGACAATTTATTGGCTAAATTTGACTCCGTGTTGAAAGACAAACGACCCCATTTAAAAAAGAAAAAAGAACTGTTTCATCACGACAACGCCCCGGCTCATTCGTCCAGAGTTGTGACTGCGATTTCTTTTTGTATCCCAACCTAAAAAAAAAATGGCTTGGTGGTAAGCGATTTGGATCAAATGACGAAGTCATTGCCGCCACAGAGGCCTATTTTAATGACTTTCCAAAATCATACTTTTTAGATGGTTTAATAAAGCTTGAGTATAGGTGGAACAAATGTATAGAGTTAAAAGGTGACTACGTAGAAAAATAAATGCATAAATACAAAAAAAAAGTGTTTTCTTTCCATAACCGGGTACTTTTCAAACAGCCCTCGTAATATGTCAGATTGCGGATTCAAATCAAACTCCATAGTAATAAGCTCACACGTAAATCGTGAACAATTCTGTAATTGCTGCGAAAAAAATTTGGCGCTTGAAGGAATATAACGCCATCTAGTATTATCTTCTACAAAATAACGAAGTTTAGTAAACTCACAGAGGTACTTTAAAGAGTTGAACATTATTGCCACCATGCTAGATAGAGCAATGTCGCCACTAAAATTATGTATTAATCCGGTGCAATACATCTGGCGACATCTAGTTCGTTCTTTCGTACTAAGCAACGAGGAACTATCTTATGTATGGAGACTGCACGTCCATACTATACTTCGTCCATGGTTCAACCTATTAAACCGTGAAATATCTTGTTGAAAGTATGATTTTTTGGTAATGCCAGAGACTATTTTGGTAACGCAGGAGACGCCCAAAGTGTCGGTAAAAAAGTTGATTGGCCCATAAGTGGGCAAATACTCTGCGACCCGGTGCTGATACCCGCATGGTCCTGTGTGGCCCTTGGCCATAAAAGTGTGACGACCGCTGCTCTAGATCAGACAAGACAAGCCCTCCTAAACTCACCGAGGCCTCCTGCTCCGTGTGCCGATTGATGAAGTTCGCAGTGATTGCCATGGCGAGCTTCCCCCGGAACTCCTTCCGCTTGAAGCCCTGCAGCGTGTTCCGTTTGCCATCGGCACCGAGCAGCACGTCGAACTCGTACTGGGACGCCGGGTGCTCGGGGGGCGACACCCGCGCGCGCCAGCCCAAAGCTGGAGAAACACGGTCATAGAATTGAGGGGTTAGTTTGCGTGGAATGAATCTGGGTAAAAGTGCATTTATACCTACACCCTTTTCCCAGACGATATGATATGACCACTTGACAGTCCGGAGCGCGCGATCAATATGCTTCAAACCGTCCCGGTTTTTTATTGACGGACGAAACGCGTTGTGTCCACAATTTTTTAACAACAAGGTTTTGAATAAAGAAGAAATACCGAGACGTTATATTTACACATATATTTACTATTGTTTTGTTCGAATAGACGGAGACGCCATCACATTCATCCCTCGGATAAAATCAATCAATGGGTGGTGAAACAGCCCCTTCAATGAACTTAGCCCTTTTTTATTACTTTTTTTTCAGTTCATTGATATGGACGGCAAAGTAACGTTTGCATCAATAGAACACACTCACTTTCGGAATTCTCTGTGACAGTCGGCTCTAGTAGCCCCTCGAAGCTGACCCCCTCGTGGATCTCCACTCCCAGCAGTAATGCCACCTGTCAAAAAAACAATGATGAATGAGGTTTTTTTTATGTATTTGTATGTTCTTTATTTCTTTTTGTTGCGCAGACACCTTCTAGGCAAACGTGTACCATTTTATGCCTCATCTTCGCCTTCCATCAAGCGAGATTGAGGCCAAACTTAAGCATATTTTTATAAAATATTTTTTTTATAAAAATAAATAAAATAAAATATAAATAAATGAAAAGCGAACCTTTGAAAACAAATGAATGCATTTTTGTTTCTTTTGTTCATAATTCGTGAATCATTTTATGATAATGGTGAAATGATTAGGCCTTTAAAACTAAAGCCTTTTTGATTTTTGGCATATAATTTATGGACCCGAGTGACATAGGCTACTTTTTATCCCGGAAAAATGCACAGTTCCCGAGGGAACAGCGCGCGATAACCGAATACCACGCGGGCGGAGCCGCGGGCAAAAGCTAGTCTGTTATATTTATGAAATAAACGCCTGCCTACACTCAACGATACCCTGTATACCTTGAGCAGGATACACTGCAGCTGCCTGATGCTGATGTGATCTATGGAGCCGGCGCAGAACTTGCCGAAGAACTTCTTCGCGGCGAGCGCGCGCAGGTCGTGTATCACGAAAGGCCACAGGTGGAGCACGTTGTTGCGCGACATGCGGTCGCGTTTCTCGACGACCACCTGGAAATGTACAGTCAGCGTCATATAGTACGTAGCAGTCAACATCACCAAATACTTGGATACATTCAAATAGTCACTAACATTGACCCAATCAAAGCGATCAAATTGCTCAGGACATCCATCGTGTACAAATAAATCGGAGCACGCACATCACCACGGTAGCTTTAGCAGCCATAATAACCAAAAAGTATGGGACACACTACAAGACTGAGCTTTATTTAAAAGGTTTAAGGTTTAATCTCGAGTTGAGTGCGAAATAAATTACGAGTAACACGTCATAAGATTCGACTTTTTGTCTTTGAGAATCATCGAGAAACGACCAAATATCGAAAATGAGCACCTTGTATAGGCCACAAACACGGCCCTCCCTCTACACCTAGTGCTACTCACGCGCCTAACGTATTCAACAAGGCCTGGGCCTTATTACAGTACTCTACAAGGCGGTGCTGGTCGCGTGCCGGGAGGCTGTAATGAGCGGTGACCTTTGTACTGGCCGAATAATAACCTGGGCCTTATTACAATGTTCTTCTATAAGGCCACTTACCACTTTGGCCCCGAGCAGCTGGCACTCGACGGCGGCGCGCAAGCCGCAAGGCCCAGCTCCGATGATGAGCACCTTATTCTGGGCACAAATACGGCCCTTCCCGTACACCTTGTGGTTGGCTCGCGCGTCGAACTTCTTGAATAAGGCCTGGGCCTTCCATGAACTGCTCAGTTTTGTCTGGAAAATGAAAGATTTCTTTCAGTTTAACGTCATTGTAAGGAGCAACAGACCGTGTTCCTGAGAAGAAAGGTCTTGAGAGACAGACTGAAAAGAAAGTGATTCTATAAAGGTTCCCTTTTTGCCGACTGAGGGACGGAACCCTAAAAAACACTCTTTTATTACGGCCCATTAATTTATTTACGGCAATATTTTCAAAGTGGTTATTATCGCAATAGATAACATAAAATAAAAGCTAAAATTAAATTAGTTTGAAATATATCAGAGCATTGCGAAAAAAAATACACAACTTATTAAAAAAAACATGACCGAGCATGGTGCAGCATTTGAAGTCTTAGGGGCTGTTTCACCATCCATTGACCACTGTTAACTGACGGTTAAGTGATGCCGTCTCCGTCTATTCGAACAAAACTAATAGAGACGGCATCGCATTTAACCGTCAGTTAACACTAATCAATGGATGGTGAAACATCCCCTTAATATAATGTTTGTAATTTTTTTTTCTACCCGATATTGTTAAATTTTCAGTAATTTCTAAAAGACATCCTGTGGAATTTTATAGATAAGGTTAGATTTGTTTTATAACAATTCAAGACAATTAATGGATTCAGAGAGAAAAAAAAAAGAGTTGTGAGTCATGACAAAGGACAAACAATACATAAGTACAGTCAACAACAATGCGATCGATACGGCGAAAGTTACAAAAATATGTTATGTTATAATATGTGTGTCGTGTAGGTATACATTTTTTGTAACTTTGGCCTTAACTATGTCGTTGACTAAACATGAAGTTTAAAGTCATACCACCTTTAAAACCATTATGTGCAATAAAATACTGAGTAAAGTACAGTCAAGGGCATGAATAGTACGTTACCAAGACGCCAAAAATATCGATACACCCTTATGCCACTAACCATAACGGCTAACCATAACCACTAATATCTGACACAACAAGCGTGATACGGCTCTATTTCTAAGGCCGGAAGGACGTGTCAGATATTTTTGCACGCTCCGCTGTGGCAGATATTAATGCTGGGAACTGTACATTATGCCAAACATACATTATGACTTTTAACAACAATGCAAGCCGACATGTACCAAAAGGGCTACTCCGAAACACAAAATTCGAAGTTCGTATCGTACCATCCCTCTCACTCTCGTATTAAATAACATAAGCGTAGGCGGGACGGTAAGATACGAACTTCGATTTTCGAATTTCGTGGTAGCCTTGCAGATCCTACGCCAGGAAAAAATACAAAAAGACCAAGTAATATTCGCTCGGTGCGTACATTAAAGTTCAAACACATTAAAGCCCACGCTTGGCCGTGGGCTCATAATTTTATAACAATTCGCATATTTCGTTCGCTCAGTGATGGCGAAATTAGGGCTATCGGCCTCATCCGGGTTTCGTTTACCCGAGTTAGTTACTAGAAGCCCGTATAGAGTCGCCTCTCTCAAATTCAAATACAAATCATATTTTTTTTATTCGACTGGAAGGAAAACGAGCAAGTGGGTCTCCTGATGGTAAGATATCACCACCACCCATAGACACCTGCAACTCCAGGGGGGATTGCAGATGCGTTGCCAACCTAGAGGCCTAAGATGGGATACCTCAAGTGCCAGTAATTTCACCGGCTATCTTACTCTCCACGCCGAAACACAACAGTGCAAGCACTGCTGCTTCATGGCAGGATTAGCTTATTCAGTAAATAGGCCGCAATGTGCACTTTTACACGTCATTTCTTTAAACTACCAGCGCTTTCGGAAAGACCATCATTGCCAAGAAGAATGCGCCGCAAGAAACTTGGCAGAAAGTCATTTTTCCAAAATAAAATAATTACAAATAAAATACTTAAAAACTACAGTAAACAATTAAATAAAAAATTACAAAAAAAAAATAAAAATAATAATACAGGGATGTATGGGGTCTCTTAGTTACAAAACTAAACACTAACTATATCTACGTTAAGCGGAAGTGTAGAATGCTTCCACCGTCATAAATGAAAAAATAATAATAAAAAAAAAATATTCTGAAAAATACATTTCAGCTCAAGTCTCGCACTCCTGTTAAATATAAATCGCGTGACAGGGTCGGGAATAAGGCCATTATTTGACACCAACAAACATTGACATACTTGTTACGAGCTGTCAAAACGCAATTCTTTTTGACATTTTGACATCACCTAATGAGGGCTACCGTTTTCGCGATCACCAGTTGGCGCCACTGTAGACAAAGGTTCTGCCTGAAGTATACCACTATAACAAGGAATTACCTAATATTACGATATTAAAAAAAATGTTTATTACTGGCGCTGATATTACTAAATAATTCACACGGACGCGCATTGCGTTACATTTATTTATTCACGGACATCTTAAACAGCTAGTGTTACATTACATTAGCAATAGCTTACGAACTCGCAATGCAGAAATATACAATTATGAAAGGTTCAGCGTTGCGTATAGTATTATGAAATAAGTTTTTATAATTAAAAGAAAGTCGCTTGCATAAATATAAGCCGTTACTCATAGCCTAGGACTTATACTGTTACTAATAGGTGCGGCTACAATTGGTATTACTCGTCATAAGTATACTCTATTTGTTCTTCTTCTTCTCTTTTAAAATATGGCTTCTGTCCTAATTAATAAGACAATTTCGACAGTGTCAAAGTATTCTCTTTCGAGAGGCAACGTTGTACGGTGATTGTAGTTTTTGTAACTTGATAGTAAAATTCCAGAAACCACGTGGAGACAACTTGCGCATTAAAAAATGTCAGACACGAGAGCAATATTGAATATTGTGATCACTGTTCACTGTTAAGGTTAATCGCCGCATAAAACACTATCAAAATTATACTTCAACTAGCCAAAGAAACAGAAATAGCAAAATTAAATATTGTCTACATCCTCATGTTCGAATGCCACAAATCGAATCTACTCTATTTGTTCTAACATGATTGAAATGACACATAATGATCATGTATGTAACTTGAGGCGGTAACTATTTTTTTATTTTTTCCACCAGAAATCAGATTATAATGCTTGAAAAAATGATCACATTAAAACTGTTGATTTTTCGAATATTTGAACTCAAATTTGCTAACAAATTGCTAAGTTACTGCGCTGGCACTGAGTTATATTATTTTTCTTTAATAAACGCCTATATGTAGAATGTTGTTTCAATAGGCCGCAATTGCTAGAGGTGAGGGTTATCGGTAAAAATAAAAGCGGTAAGATGAACGGACTTATCATTAATTTGCAAGACTATTCGTCAGAGCTGGAAAGTGTTGAAAAATTATATTTGAAAATTCAAATAAGACTTTCAGTTTGATATGTGCGTGTGTGTCTGTGTGTGTGATTGAGAAAAACATCCAAACTCCAATGTCCACACTTTAGGGTAATTTACCCTAAATTCAGGGTATTTTTACGCGTTAAGGTTATTTTTTGAGGTAGCAAAATACTTAGATTATTTTTTAGGGTAAAAGTTTTCGAATAAAATGTACGATTTCAAGAAAAAACTACTGCAGCTGACATAGAAGCCAAGACTATTATGAATGCACTCCAAGAATGTTTCAAAATGGTGTAGCAGTTTAGCTATTAATTTATTAATAAATCGCATTTATTTACGCTGGTAGGCCTCCAACAAGATGGAGCGACGACCTGGCTAAGATCGCGGGATCGCGGTGGATGCGAAAAGCGCAAGACCGGTCTGAGTGGAGAGCCTTGGGGGAGGCCTATGTCCAGCAGTGGACGTCTTTCGCCTGAAATGATGATGATGATGATTTATTTACTTTGTTCTTTGGGGTAAAAAATAAATAAATGTGCCTAATTTAGGGTAATTTAGCGCAGCGTCAGGGTAAAAAAATATCTGAGGTGGCAACACTGAAACTTTCTCATTTATAATATCAGTAAGATTTATTATATCTAATTACTAATCGTAACTACCGTAGCAGCAGTTTCGCAGTTTTTTTTAACATTTTAAATTGCATTTTCACCTGATTGTTTATGGCTGCCGCCTAAACACAATGGCGAGATACATAAATTCATTTAATTGACACAGCACGAACATAATTCTGACAGTTACAAGAGACAAACGCAAGAATAAGTAATAGCAAGTGTCAAATGCATTTATCTGGCACCTGTGTGCAATATGCATGAATTACTTCAAACATTCACTTTTATGCCTAAATGTACATAGATAATAGATTTTTTATCGTAGCGCCATGTCATCATCATCATCATCGTCATCTCTAGACGACCAGATGGCCGTGGTTAGAGACCCTGACTACGAAGCTTGAGGTCCCGGGTTCGATTCCCGTGTCGGGGCAGATATTTGTATGAAAAATACGAATGTTTGTTCTCGGGTCTTGGGTGTTTAATATGTATTTAAGTATGTATCTATCTATGTAATTATGTTTATCCGTTGCTTAGTACCCATAACACAAGCTTTGCTAAGCTTACTTTGGGACTAGGTCAATTCGTGTGAATTGTCCCGTGATATTTATTTTATCTCAGCCGTAGGACGTCCACTGTTAGACATAGGCCTCCCCCATAGACCTCCAGTTGCTTCGGTTAGCAGCGGCCTGCATCCACCGTGAACCCGCGGCTTTAACCAGACGTCTCACGCTGCGCTTGCCGATCCGCGGCCTCCACTCGAGAACTCGCCATGTAAGATGATTAAAACACAAGGAAGCCGTCTTGCGATTCATTTATTCCTTCTCTACTACATACATTGTTTCGGTCTCACTTTTAAATAAGTGACGAGATTTGTGACCAGGTACAAAATAATGTTGAACCGTGAAACCGCGGCTTTAACCTGGTCATCCGTCCACCCCGTTGGTGGACGTCCTACGCTGCGCTTGCCGATCCGCCTCCACTCGAGAACCTTTCGGCCCCAGCGGCCATCTGTTCTCCGAGCTATATGGCCTGCCCATTGCCACTTCAACGAGCTAATTCACTTGTCTATATCGTCGGTGTTTTTCTATGAATCTCCTAATTAATTTCATTTTTAACCCCCGATGCAAATAGGGGTGTTATAAGTTTGACTGCTATATGTGTCTGTGTGTTTGTCTGTCTGTCTGTGACACCATAGCTCTTAAACGAGTGGACCGATTTAAATGCGGTTTTATTTACTCGATTACGGCAAAGCCAAAGGAAGAGTAATGATTTTAGCAGTCTATGTATGTATGTTTTTATTTGAAAGCAGGTTTTCTAGCGATGATTGGCGCTGCAGCTCTGATTACAGGGCCACAGCACATGCTGAGCTGATTCCAGGCATTACACTACAGCTCTACTTGTTCAACAACACTACGTCTCTAATTGTCCTCTCTTCTCCTGTTTATGTTTATACCTACTGTGTTTTTGTTGTGATGTAGTGTGTTTTTGTTTTCAATAAGTATTATGAGTTTGAGTTTTGGTTCTTACATCAAAATCGGTTTAGCCGTTTTTAAGATATTGAACATTGAAGTGACAAAGTCGGTGGTTTTGGAACTTTTTGTTGGTCATTTGAATCCATACTAATATTATAAATGCGAAAGTGTGTTTGTGTGTTTGTATGTTTGTCCCTCTTTCACGCCGTAACGGAGCGACGGATCGACGTGATTTTTGGCATAGAGATAGTTTATGGGCCCGAGAGTGACATATGCTACTTTTTATCCCGGAAAAATGCGCAGTTCCCGAGGGAACAGCGCGCGATAACCGAATACCGCGCGGGCCGAGCCGCGGACAAAAGCTAGTTTATTATAATCCCGAAACTGTCAAATCTAATGGATTAGGTACGCGTGCAAAACCGCGAGTAAACCCTTGTATACAAATCAATAAGACCTTGTATATTAATTATATTAATAGTGAACACACCGACCACGCTTGAATGACACCATACAGCACTTGCACAGCAATATGACCCGTAAACCGTGGTGTTAAGGTCCACTGTCGCAGTCTAAACGTATGCATACGGATTACATTTACCATTCCAACTGGCATACTTGAATGCTAATACACTATGAGTAATTTTCTTTCGCTAGAATAGGCTCGACTACTTGCTACTGACTTATCATCATCATCATCATGTCAGCCGAAAGACGGCCACTGCTGGACATAGGGCTCCCCCAAGGCTCTCCACTCAGACCAGTCTTGTGCCTTTCGCCTCCACCGCGGTCCCGCGATCTTAGCCAGGTCGTCGCTCCATCTTGTTGGAGGCCTACCGACAGCTCGTCTCCCTGTCCGCGGACGCCATTCGAGACTCCTGACCCATCGGCCATCAGTCCTGCGAGCAATGTGCCCCGCCCACTGCCACTGACTTCTACAGTGCCCGTATTTGCCTACAGGGTAGTTCCATTATTGTATGATTTTTAGGGTTCCTTACAGATGGGTGCAGATATAAGCATTTATTCAAACCTCTCAATAACCAACAAGAAGTTGGAAAACCCCCGACCTTGTCACTTCAATCTCAAAAAAGGCTGAACCGATTTTGTTAAAACATGTCTACATAACAACCGTCGTTAGAAAACCTGCTTTCAATTAAAAAACCGCATTCAAATCGGTCCACCCGTTTAAGAGCTACGGTGTCACAGACCGACAACACAGACAAACATAGTGGTCAAACTTATAACCCCTCATTTTGCGTCGGGGGTTAGTAAAAAATCATCAATCTTTCAAACTTACAAGGAAAACTATAACAGTTAAGTTTTCTTGATAATTTTTAGTACTTTAAGAGTAAATAGCAGTCTAAGGTACAAAATACACCTAAACTTGGAATATTCCGTACAAAATACGAAATCCTTAGAAAAATATTACTTAAATTTTTCGTAATGGCTACGGAACCCTATCTCGGGCGTGTCCGACACGCTCTTAGCCATTTATTTCTTTCCTTTATTTTTGCCTGACACGTTACTGTCACGGTCATAATATGCTACGGTATGGTACCTTAACCTGACGACCTGGTTTAGATCGCGGGATCGCGATGGATGCAAAAAGCACAAGACCGGTCTGAGTGGAGAGCCTTGGGGGAGGCCTATGTCCAGCAGTGGACGTCTTTCGGCTAACATGATGTGATGATGGTACCTTAGTATCGTACCTTAAACCAGTTGCAGTGTGCGTCAAGCTTCCACTCACTAGGTCGGATTGTTTTCAAATAGTCCCGCCCACCCCCTGCTCTAGCCTTGACGGCCACGCGCACCATTAACGACTCTACGCGGTACGCGCAAGGTCGTAAATCGATCAGACGGTGCAATCTATTTATTGTTCCAATTGAATTGATCGGAGTGATTTGCTGTTCGTACGCGTTTGATTCCTGGCCGACGGCACGTTTTTCATCATCATCATCATCATCATAACCGTTAAACAATCCCTAATTAGTCCATCATAATTTAATTGCTTAGGGCCCGTTGTTTGATCAGTAGTTAAAGTTACTATAGTCAAATTTCCGTTGAAATGTGTTAGCTATTGTTATTTTTGCCATACATTTTAACTATTAGTTAGTTTAACTAATGATCAAACAACAGGCCCTTAGTAGCGACATCTTTTATCTGGGTGTGCTAGTGTTAGCATCCTAAAATTACTTATTTGTCCGTCCCCACTAAATGGGACAAATAGGGTTTGCATATCGTAAATACACGTTCACAAATTAGATTTTTCTTAATTGATAGATATATAGTCATTTAAAAAAATAAAACCAACTGAAACAAAAGACAATCTGTTGGCCATGGCCAGCAATGTTGTATGAAATTCCATTACTGTCCTCTAATTTTAAATTCGAACGAATGTTCAACAAGTGCTAATACAAAAACGTACTTCCAGTTCTATCATCACGAATATAAGAACGACATTTCGTTGGATGTCTGAGAAAAAAAGATACGTGTAAATTTTTTTCTAATAATTTCCCTGACGGACTAACTAAATGAAAAAAAAAAAACAAGGAATCTACCCATTTATATTTTTTCCACTAACGTCGATAAGCCAAAGGCCACACATAGGTTTGTGAAGAAATTTCATACGCCACTTACTAATTGTCTGAACACAAAAAGAATAAAACCGAAGCAACTAAACCTACATAAATTAAAAGATTAAAGTGCTGTTTCACCACTTAATGATTAATTTTATTTGACGGATAAATGTGACACCGTCACCGTCTATTCGAACAAAACAATCAGAGACGGCATCACGTTTATCCGTCAGATAAATTTAATCAATGGTAAAACAGGGGATAGATGGATGGTTCCACTAAATTTAACACGGGTCAGTAACACAAGCTTCTATATCACTCAAATCACAACTCTATTCCCCAAAGCGGAACCTTCAATTTCAATCCTCGCAACCATCTTAATATAACATCTAGAGCATAAAATATCTACTTTGTAATTGACGTAAAAAAGGAAAGTGCGCATCGTAACGTAATTTGGCTAATTTGGATGTTTTTTTAATTAAGTCGCTCGGTGAACAGCGACTAGGGTTGCCACCCGTACGTTACGCCCGTACGTTATAATAAAGTATTGTACCATCGAGTGCAGCGTCGCCTTTCCCCCCTTAGGTCGCAATTTGTTTGCGCTCTTAGAAAGCTCCGGTCCCCGCCTAGAATCGACAAGCGCCAATAGAAATTCGACACTACTACAAAATATTTTTTTTGCAGGTTAAAATATGTAGTATATTTTCTCTTAAATTTTGCCCAAATCCATAAAAAATGGTCCTTTCTTAATTATGAGAGCTGAATGGTTTACTTAATAAGGGGCGGGGCAAGCAAAATTTCTGGTTGCAAGGGATTTTGTCGAAAAAGGGGAAAGGCGACGCTGCACTCGATGTAAGTTATTTCAGGTAATTGTACTCTATACTTTATGAGTACAATAAAGTACGCGAAATACTTTATCTCATATGGTTTGATTTCCTGGGCTTTTTAAAAGTTAAGTCGTAAGTATTTTTTCGTTAAAACGAAATTTATAGATTGGTGCTGAGTCGATGTCGCCCTCGCGAGCGCCATATCATAAATTGTACTTTATTTTGATACTATGTACTTTTATTTTCTGACCTATACTAACCAATAGTCGGGTATCGTTATGTTTGCTGACGACACGTCTTTACTGTTCAAGGTTAGTAGAAAAGATACCGACTTCACTGAACCCAATGAAACCCTGTCCGTGATATCCGCATGGTTTGCTGCCAATAATTTGTTACTAAATCCTAAGAAAACCAAATGTATTAAATTCTCATTGATAAATTCATCTAACTCGAATTCAATTTCTAATATAAAGTTAAATGGGCAAACTATTGAATTTGTAAAATCAACAGTATTTTTAGGAATAACACTCGATTCTAAACTGCAGTGGGGACCTCATGTCACTGCAATCGCGGGTAGATTGAGCTCTGCTGCTTTTGCAGTTTGGAAAATACGGCAGCTAACCGATGTGGCGACGGCACGGTTGGTGTATTTTGCGTACTTTAATAGCATTATGTCGTACGGGCTTATTTTATGGGGATCTGCTGCAGACATCGAATCAATTTTTATCTTGCAAAAGAGAGCAGTTAGAGCAATTTATAATTTGAAGACGCGTGAATCTTTAAGATCATTTTTTAAGGAAACTGGTATCCTAACCCTGCCGTCGCTTTATGTTTTTGAAATAATCATGTACGTTAGGAAGAACATATGTGATTTTCCCACTAACGTCGATAAGCCAAAGGCTACTAGAAACACAGGGAAGCTTAAAGTACCATCTTACAGACTGGCTAAAACCAAAAAGTCGTTTTTGGGAAGTTGCATACGTTTTTATAATAAAATTCCAAAAAATATTACTGAAGAAACTGATACAAAATTTAAATCTACTGTCAAAAAGACATTAATATCTAAGGCTTATTATAAAGTTAACGATTATATCATGGACAGGGATATTTGGAAATAATTCCGATCCGCACTAGCGATCCCTTCAAATAGTGAACCTACTGTGTTAAAAATAAAATTGTGTTAAATACTTGTAATGTATAGTACATAGATGTCATTTATAAATATTGTGAATCTGTTTTTAAAAAAAAAATACCTCGTTGAGTTTCTTGCCGGATTCTTCTCAACAGAGGTTTTTTTTCCGAACCGGTGGTAGATTAAAAAAATGACGTGTAAAAGTGCCCATTGCGGCCTATTTGCTGAATAAATGATTTGACTTTGACTTTGACTTTGACTACTTATGTGACGTTTGTCAGTCGTGGTACAGGTGCAATAGAGTACGGACGCATTTAGATGAAAATAAATAACAAAGAGTTGTTGAAACCCCCCAAAACTTTAAATTGTACTATGGAATCTTTAGGAAAAATAGGGAGCTATCCTTTTTTTAGTGGTTGCAACAGCTCTTTATAGATATCCGAAGTTTACATGTCATTTGACGTAAACTAATTAAGTCCATAAAGGTGCAATATTTATCTATCTATCTAAGACATTTAAACGAGCAATTCTTGTATATATGTATAATGTATATATTTTGGGGATCTCGGAAACGGCTTCAAAAGATTTCGATGAAATTTAATATGTGGGGGTTTTCGAGGATGACAAATCGATCTAGCGTAGTCTTATCTCTGCGAAAACACTTATTATTGAGTTTCAGCCCGAGCAAAGCTCGGTTGCCCAGGTACTTTTATATAAAACGTCACTTAATAAATACGATGATTGATGGACGGTCGCTACAATATTCTGGGAACTGCAAAATAAAATTGTTTTAATGCCACTTTATTTGCGTGTCGTCAATTGTTATTCTAGTACAAATTGTACAATCCGTGAGCTTAACTCGAATTCAATTTCTAATATGAAGTTAAATGGGCAAACTATTGAATTTGTAAAATCAACAGTATTTTTAGGAATAACACTCGATTCTAAACTGCAGTGGGGACCTCATGTCACTGCAATCGCGGGTAGATTGAGCTCTGCTGCTTTTGCAGTTTGGAAAATACGGCAGCTAACCGATGTGGCGACGGCACGGTTGGTGTATTTTGCGTACTTTAATAGCATCATTTCGTATGGGCTTATTTTATGGGGATCTGCTGCAGACATCGAATCAATTTTTATCTTGCAAAAGAGAGCAGTTAGAGCAATTTATAATTTGAAGACGCGTGAATCTTTAAGATCATTTTTTAAGGAAACTGGTATCCTAACCCTGCCGTCGCTTTATGTTTTTGAAATAATCATGTACGTTAGGAAAAACATATGTGATTTTCCCACTAACGTCGATAAGCCAAAGGCTACTAGAAACACAGGGAAGCTTAAAGATCCATCTTACAGACTGGCTAAAACCAAAAAGTCGTTTTTGGGAAGTTGCATACGTTTTTATAATAAAATTCTAAAAAATATTACTGAAGAAACTGATACAAAATTTAAATCTACTGTCAAAAAGACGTTAATATCTAAGGCTTATTATAAAGTTAACGATTATATCATGGACAGGGATATTTGGAAATAATTCCGATCCGCACTAGCGATCCATTCAAATAGTGAACCTACTGTGTTAAAAATAAAATTGTGTTAAATACTTGTAATGTATAGTACATAGATATCATTTATAAATATTGTGAATCTGCTTTTTAAAAAAAAAAATACCTCGTTGAATTTCTTGCCGGATTCTTCTCAACAGAGATTTTTTTCCGAACCGGTGGTAGATTAAAAAAATGACGTGTAAAAGTGCCCATTGCGGCCTATTTGCTGAATAAATGATTTGAATTGAATTGAATTGAATGTACTTTAACTGTACAAAAAAAAGGTGGCAACCCTAGCAGCGACCAACGAGTCTCTACTTGATTAAATAATTAACCCCTGACTATTTGAATCACAAGTCTAACATAACAAGAGGAATTAAGCAGGTGGTAGGACCTTGTGCAAGGTCCGCCCGGATTGCTACCACTATCTTGCTCGCTAATCCTGACGTGAAGTAGTGCTTGCACTGTTGCGTTTCCGCGTGGAGAGTAAGACAGCCGGTGAAATAACTGGCACTTGAGGTATCCCACCTTAGGCCTCTAGGTTGGCAACGCATCTGCAATACTCCTGGTATTGCAGGTGTCGATGGGCGGTGGTGATCTCTTACCATCAGGAGCACTTGCTCGTTTGCCATCCAGTCGAATAACCTAACCAACAAAAAGTTGGAAACCCCCGACTTCATCACTTTAAAGTTCAATATCTCAAAAATGGCTGAACCGATTTTGATGAAACGTCTAAGAACCATCGCTAGAAAACCAAAAAATAAAAAAAACCGCATTCAAATCGGTCCACCCGTTTAAGAGCTACGGTGCAACAGACAGACACACAGACACACATAGCGGTCAAACTTATAACAAGAAAAAGAGGGGTCTTTTTGCGTCGGGGGTTTAAAAAAAAAGTAAGGCAGACGCTATTAAGGCAGTTTCCCTCCAGGGCCGGTTAGGGCAAGGAGAGTTATTACCACTGTTTTATTACCACTGTTTTATTACTATTCCAATGAAATCGAACGTGAACAACGCCCATACGAGCAGTTAGCACGTCTCCAATCTGCATTTATAATTATCACAACATAAAGCATACGATTTCTAATTAATACGAACGTACGCAACCGATGTGTGCTTATCGTCAAGTGTTAAACGACATAGTTTTTATGTGAAACGGAAACCGACGCATCAATCTACGCCGTGTTTTTTTTTATTTGTGTTAACTTCAACAGACGCTCAGCTCATTGTTAGAAACTACCTGGTACTTAATTATCTTTTTTTGCTAATTTGAAAAAAAGACTTTATTTTTCTAACATAACTTCAACAGTGATTGAATAAAAATAACTGTTATTAACATTATTAATCCGTTGCCTAGTATATAATACCTATGTAAATCGCGTGACTATAATAATCTGGTAGTAACATCCTGGTAATCCAGCCAGGATCGTCTCCGCAGGACGGAACTCTTCAACGGTTAATAGCATCGACTTGAAATTTGGTACGGAAATGTAGTTTGGATGACAATGCGAGTACAGTCAACAAAAAGTACCATCAGCAAAAAAGCTTGTATTAAATATGATTTTTTTATGATTAGGTTATTTTATAAGAAAAGGTGATCACCTAATAGAAAACAATCACCGCCACCCATTATCACCCATAACAAGTTCAATTACGGATACTTTTAGAAAAGTGAAAGCTCGTCTTTGAAAATTCTCAAGTTAACGTACGTATAAATCATAACCTAACCAACAAAAAGTTGGAAAACCCCCGACTTTGTCACTTTAAAATTCAGTATTTCAAAAACGGCTGAACCGATTTTGATGAAACATGTCTAAGAACCATCGCTATAAAACCTGCTATCAAATAAAAAAACCGCATTCAAATCGGTCCACCCGTTTAAGAGCTACGGAGCCACAAACAGACACACATAGCAGTTAAACTTATAACACCCCTCTTACAAATAAAATAACTAAATAAAATAAATAATATAATAAAATAACTAAAATAACACGGTGTATAACCACTAGCTTGACCCGTCGACACAAGCAGTGTCCAGTCGCCACGCCCTTGTTAATATTTGGCCCTGCGTCACCTTGGACAACATAATTTACAAAGTGGATTGTTTTATTAGTCTTTAAAAATATAGTCACAGTATAAATCGAGTAACTAATCTACTCAAAACGTGCACCACTCCATTCGCCCAAACGTTTTTCGAATCACACTTCTGAATGGGCCACAAGAAAATATAATTAAATACAATAAAATTACTCTTTATTGTACACCAGAAATAATAAGCGATACCACAATACACACAACTAAGCAGTAATCCGACTTCATACTAGCGGCCGAATCGCCGCACGCACACAGCCAAGCGTAAGCCAAGAAAAAAAAATTTTTTTTTTGATGCGTTAGAAGCTTCGGGCATAAATAAGTCCTTCATGATGGGGCGTCCGGCATTTTTGCCCGAAAGTACAGCCAAACTGGCTGGTCTGTCCGGCTATTACGTTTGAGGACCTGGCAAGCCACATACGCGACACATGGTTACTGGATAACCTACTTGCTTAACACTGTGACCTAACCTAGAATCCAGCCGTGAATAGTGCTAAAGCATTCCTGGAAGGTCTCGCAGACCGAGTGACCTTCCGCCCTGGACGAATCACTCCAAACCAACCATGGCGTGCTGCCAACGGCGATGCATTTCCTGCTCACCTCGTGGGATTCCTGTTTCTATTTCACCTGAATCTCTATGATTCAAATTGTTAAAGTTTCGGCGCTTGGCTGTATCAGACTAACTCGTTCCAACGTCAATAGTAAGGGTAATTAGTCAGTATAGTAAGGGGCTGTTTCACCATCCATTTCATTTGACGGATACCCTTTCTCTGCAGCTGACTGTACCTTTATGTACCATTTTGTTTAAAATGTCTTATTTCTATTTGTTTTTATTTGACATTTTTCACATTATGTGACTTTATTTATTTTTTCTTTTATTTTAATCATTGACATTATTTTGTCCTGTTTTTTGTGGACTAAATTTTATTTAACATTGACTTTTATTGCATTGACATTTTAATTAGGTAATTTTTATTTGATATAGTAATTGTAACTAATTATTACTTTTAAGCCTTTACCCTTGATTATTGTTATTATTTTTAAATTTAATTCTCATTTGACATTGTAATTCTAATTATATTTTTAACTGACATTTTATTGTAATTTGCTATTATCATACATGATTATTTTTTGTATACAATTTGACGATCCTTTTGTGAATATCTTATAACTACCTTACATGTACTTATAATGCATTTTTTCATAAGGAAATAAATGAATCTATCTATCTATCATGTGATGCCGTCTCCGCCTATTCGAACAAAACAAACAGAGACGGCATCATATTAATCCGTCCGATAAAGGGGCTGTTTCGCCACCCATATATTATTTTTAATATGGTCAGGTGCAGATGGAAACATGCGTCGGGCGACGTGGCGTGGCGTCGCGTTTTACCGTTCCCGTCTTTCACTAGGCTTGAGTCGGTCCTGAACTAAGAACTAAAAAGAATGAATTCCTATCGCGGACCGAAAAGAACTAGTTCCTCGTAAACGATCTTAATCGGTCTCGGTCCCGCTCCCGGTCCGCGCTCCTTAGCTTCGGTCGGTCGGAGTCAAGAGCTAAAACGGTATGAGAGCGAGCATTGGGAGCTGGGAATGGGAGTGTGTTTCGGTCGGAACCGCTCCTCGGACTTCTCTTTTAAAATATGGCTTCTGTCCTAATTAATAGGACAATTTCGCCAATGTCTAAGTATTCTCTTTCGAGAGGCAACGTTGTACGGTGATTGTAGTTTTTGTAACTTGATAGTAAAATTCCAGAAACCACGTGGAGACAACTTGCGCATTAAAAAATGTCAGACACGAGAGCAAAATGGAATTTTGTGATCACTGTTCACTGTTAAGGTTAATCGCCGCATAAAACACTATCAAAATTATACTTCAACTAGCCAAAGAAACAGAAATAGCAAAATTAGATGTTGTCTACATCCGCCATGTTCGAATGCCACAAATCAAATCCCGCTCCTCGGAGCTAAAGGAACTAAAAGACCGAACTAGTTCATTTGACCGATTGACCGAGATCGGAGCGCTCCCTTTAAAGACCGAACGTTCGCGACTCTATCTTCCACGCGTTGTTGTTACCTTCAGCTTCGGATAGAAATCCGGCAGCCTGTTCGGTTTGAGGCCGAGCGTGACGCACATCTCCCGGAACAGCGCGAGCGTCTGCTTCATGGTGACCGCCGCGCAGAAGTGGTTGAGCATGTCTGCGGCGAGCGCGCACTCCGGCGGCGTCGGCTCCGCGCGCCCGCGGTTCATTTTGAGGGGCTGGTGACAATACAGAGGTGATCAAAATCATTTACAAATACAAAATACAAATACAAATAGTTTATTTGTTTAACACGGGTAAAATTCTACATAGGCACAGAGCTTAAGTATAAAGTAGTAGTAGTAATAGTAGTAAAGTAGTAGTAGTAGTAGTAGTTAAGTAGTAGTAAGTAGTAGTAGTAGTAGTAGTAATCGTAGTAGTAGTAGTAGTAGTAATCGTAGTAGTAGTAGTAGTAGTAGTAAAGTAGTAGTAGTAGTAAAGTAGTAGTAGTAGTAGTAAAGTAGTAGTAGTAGTAGTAGTAGTAGTTTCAGTAAATAGGCCGCAATGGGCACTTTTGCACGTCATTCTTTAAACTACCAGCGCTTTCGGAAAGACCATCATTGCCAAGAAGAACAAAACAGGTGCTGGTGCAGTCCTTGACTTTCCCTGACTTTCCAGAAAGTGGACACCTTGTTCCTATCAAATGAATATGTCGCCAAAGTCGAACTTTCAAGTTGACAGACACGTCTATTGCCATTTATTGGTTTATAACGTTCAAACGATTATCATCTTTAGCAACATATTCATTTGATAGGAACTTGTTCAAAAATTGATAGACCACTTATTTGGCTGATGGTACAGTCACCAGCATTAATATCTACCACAGCGGAGCGTCCAAAAATATCTGACGCGTCCTTCCGGCCCTAGAAATAGAGTCGTATGAGATATTTATGCACGCTTGTTGTGTCAGATATTGGTGCTGGTGACTGTACATGATTCAGTTTGTTCCGACTGACATCACAAATCAAAACAGTTTCCACCGTGTTTCCCAAGACGGAAGTAATGTATTCAGTTATTTTCCGAGCATTAAATTTTCCATGTCGATGAGAGAAAGCTACATGTGAGTGGATCGAGTGACAAACACGATTTGACTCGCAAAACGTGAAGTGAAGTGTGTAGTTAACCCTTTGCGTTATGGTTTACTAGCTTTTGCCCGCGGCTCCGCCCGCGTGGTATTCGGTTATCGCGCGCTGTTCCCTCGGGAACTGTGCATTTTCCCGGGATAAAAAGTAGCCTATGTCACTCTCGGGCTCATAAACTATCTCTATGCCAAAAATCACATCGATCCGTCGATCCGTTACGGCGTGAAAGACGGACAAACACATAAACAAACACACTTTCACATTTATAATATTAGTATGGATTGTACAATCTAAACGGTCTGTTTATTGAATTAGCATTTTGTATTTTGCGTATTTCGAAATAAAATATACACGGCCGCGGCAGCAGGCGGCCAAGTGCCAGAACCGATATGGCGGCGTTTCATGATATGCCTAAGAATTCCATGATCTGCCTAAACGTCACTAGGCAAATCGTTAAACGGAGAGTTTAGTACGATATGGAGGATGTCCCTTAGCCAATTCATGAAATGGCACCATTTCATGATATGTTTGCCTAGGAATTTCTAGGATCGACCACCGTAATTGATTTCGACATTAATCGTGGAGGTTATAACATCTCGGAATGATATAAATCAATCTCGTCGTTTTACATTTATTTTGTCACTCATTAAGAAAGTACTATCCTATTTATACACATAGTACTTTCGTAGGGTACTTTCTACCCTATTTGTTAAATACAAGCGTGTCACTAATTTATACAATCATTCATAGACATGTCGGTAGCATTCGGAAATATTCGTGTTCTGAATTCTCCCGATGTGAACGGATTTTTCACTACATCTGTAATCTGCTTGTCAAGCAGACCAAGCTTCTTTCTAAACGTCATAAAAGTGCTTAACATGTACATAAAATTGACGTGGCTGCCAAGCAATTTGACCAAAGCATCCGACTCTGCTAACCAACCTAATTGCAATCCGGCGGAATCAGGTGCCAATTAGTACAGCTGTGCAGTGCACTCGGTAAAGCAATTGGACTGAACTGTCCTATTCTGAATAACAAGCAGACATTAGTTTGAGCGAGACAGAGTTTATAAGACCCACTAAAAATAAATTAATTATGGTCACTTGCTGGAATGGAAACACATAAATTTCGAGTTACCGTTAAGCTCAGTTTAGTAGTGTCAAAATGTATGGAAATGTCAAGCTTAAGCCAGGTTTAACTGCTAAATCTAGATTTATTTTTTCCTGCAAGACGGCCTAAGAGCCTAAGACTGCGTTTCCACCAGAGATGTGCGAGGAAGGTGCTTCTCAAGGTGCTACCACATTAGCTGTTATAAATCCATACTAATATGTATTACCAGCTTTTGCCGCGGCTCCGCCTCGGGAACAGAGCATTTTTCCGGGATAAAAAGTAGCCTATGTAACTCTCGGCCACATAAACTATCTCTATGCCAAAAAAAAAATTTTATAACAAAAAATAGAACCGACTACAAAAAACCATGAAAATAATTTTCTACCAGTCTGAAATCGGTGCCTCAGCACGAGCCAGCAGGAGTGGACCTATACCTCACCTCACCTACAACTATACGAGTAAATAGCTTCAATCACTCCTGCTGGCTCGTGCTGAGGCACCGATTTCAGACTGGTAGAAAATTATTTTCATGGTTTTTTGTAGTCGGTTCTATTTTTTGTTATAAAATTTTTTTATTCACGCTTTTTAGTGTAAAACATCTAAGATACAATAGTTTAATGTTAACTGCTCGTCACCTTTTACGAAAAATTGCTTTTTCCGATGCAGAGATGTTCATTATTGAGGAGTCCTGGTGCTTCACCACCCATTCCATTTCAGCATATGCGTTCCGAGGAGCATAAATTGCTTAGCAACTGCTTTAAAGCAATTGAAATTCAACCCATGGAATACTTGTTATTGAGTAGTAACTCCGATGGTCAACTGTGGTCTTCATCATCAGTTCCACTTTACCAAATGATGGTTTTCAAGAGCAAATGTACGAGTGACTACAAAATACATGAAAATTAACATAGATGTCCCTACAACATTTGAAGAGTTCCCTCGATTTCCTTAGGATCCAATCATCAGATCCTGATTTGGTGCTTATGGGACCTAATTGAAAGCATTCCTAGACGAACGCAAAAAAAATTTTTCAAATCGGTTCATAAATGACGGAGTTCTGAGGTAACAAACATTAAAAAAAAAAAAAAAAAAAAAAAAAAAAAAACATACAATCGAATTGATAACCTCCTCCTTTTTTTGAAGTCGGTTAAAAATCACGTCAATCCGTTGCTCCATTACGGCGTGAAAGACGGACAAACATACAAGCACACAGACTTTCGCATTTATAATAGGTATTAATATGACTTTTTGGACCAAATCTTACATGTATTTGGATAAAAAAAACTATTAAATAAAAACATCTATCCCGAATAATACTTCGCCTCTAAACATAATCGTGTACACAATTTTGAAACATACGTCCAGTTCGCAAGATCTCAATTGGTTCGACGACCCTCCGGGATTGCTCCCGATTGGCTAACAGCTATCTTACGACCTTACGACTTCGCAGACCGGCAGTGACGTCATAATTGCCACAAGTGTCAATGCACCGGTGACAAAGTGTCTGCATAGGCGCGGCCACATGCAAATCGCTCAACGCTCGTTTCCAGCAATAAATCTGGTCACATAACAGATCATAAGCTGAAAATATTGAACTTTATCGCTGAAAAAAAACCCTCTTCAATTTCGGAAAAAAGCACTGTTTTTTTCCTTCATTCCAATTCCTTTTATTTGTACCACTGCCACGATACTGCTTCTAAATGAGATTAAGAAATCATCTTCCAAGGCCAAGATCATTCCTGCAAGCAGCCATCTTGTCGCTGCTGCTCAACGTGTCGACTTGACGCTACTTTATAGAGTCGCGGGAATCAAAAATCGCATGCAAAATGGGGTCACGTGACCAGATTTGTCGCTGCAAACGAGCAACAAGCGACTGCATGTGACCGCACCTTCAGAGAACTTATAACAAGGGAATAGAAACGACGGTCATTCGTCACTCAACATCCTCCAAAAATAAACTAAATGCATTAATTACACTTGCTAAATTGACCTCAACACAAAACAATAAAAAAATCCAAGTCGCATGTCGTCTGTAGAAGGTGTTAATTAATTAAATGAAAACCTCAGACACATCAACTGTTTGATAAGACTACAAGTCTATTTGATCCTTAACTCTACATATTCTACTATATAAAAATAAGTCGGGTTTTCCTTCCTGACGCTATAACTCCAGAACGCAAGAAAAGATTTCAAAGGTTTTGCATTCGTTGGAAAGGTCTCGGGCTCCGTGAGGTTTATAGCAAAGAAAATTCAGAAAAAATTTAAAAAGAAAAGCGGGAGCGCGCGATAACCGAATACCACGCGGGCGGAGCCGCGAGCAAAAGCTATCTACTATATAAAAATAAGTCGGGTTTTCCTTCCTGACGCTATAACTCCAGAACGCAAGAAAAGATTTCAAAGGTTTTGCATTCGTTGGAAAGGTCTCGGGCTCCGTGAGGTTTTTCGCAAAGAAAATTCCGAATACCACGCGGGCGGAGCCGCGGGCAAAAGCTAGTTATATATAAATTCGTACTTCAGAGCTTCGCGTCGCCATTTTTAGAAAACTAACTTGACGGAATAACGGCTAATATAATAATATAATAATATCATGGGACACTTGACACCAATTGACCTAGTCCCAAACTAAGCAAAGCTTGTATTATGGGCACTAGGCAACGGATAAACATAGGTACTTATATAGATAAATACATACTTAAATACATATTAAACATCCAAGACCCGAGAACAAACATTCGTATTATTCATACAAATATCTGCCCCGGCCGGGATTCGAACCCGGGACCTTAAGCTTCGTAGTCAGGTTCTCTAACCACTAGGCCATCCAGTCGTCATTATCGACGACGACGACGACGACTATATCAATTTATTACCTACCTAAATAACATAAAACCTCGTAAAAACATCTATTTCGTGTCGTATGTACGTAGACTGGGCATAAAGACTTTCACCACTAAAGCATTAAATATACCTAGACAAGTCCAAAAACAAGAACGCTTTAAAATATGCTTTTCTAATTGATTCACTCGATTCTGAACAAACTACTTTCAGGTTTTCAGTTATTTCATGAGAGATGAGCTGTGGTTGAGTTCGGAACGCGTCTGTGTGGAGTGGTGGTGGTGATATATTTTATATGGGTTTGTGTGATTTGTGTGTGTTCTTACAGAGTGGAGGTGGAGGAACTGCATGAACACGCATATTTTGCATAAGCTTAGCTATCGTAAGGTCGCGGTTGAGCAAGGAAATTCATTTAGTTCATTGATATGGACCTCCGCAAAGTAACGCCTGATTCAATAAATCATTATAATAGTAGCAAAAATTTTCTCAAACTATACTTCATTTAATTTAGAATTAGAAACCACAATAACATTATATTGCGTCTGGTCAACTATTTCTTACCTAGCAATTAGTCCAGTACAATATTCTGGGAACCGCAAAATAAATTTGTTTTAATGCCACTTTATTTGCGTGTCGTCAATTGTTATTCTAGTACAAATTGTAAATGATTGTAAAGAGATTACAGTTCGAGAGCCGCAATATAATGTTGCTGTGGTTTCTAATTCTAATTTAAATGAAGTATACGAACTACTTAATTAAAAAGTGACACGAACACTGCCATAGGAAGCTCTAATCAGATCACTTAATTGCTATATCGTCCTTAATATGCTGTAAAATTCGCATTCCACGGCACTATAGGAAGTTGCGTAATGCAATTTGAACGGCATAACTGCTGGCGTAACGTAAAAACGGAAAACGATATAATTGCTACGTTCACCGACGAAAACGTAAAAGATTCGGCGGAGCGATATGGTTAATATATGCTGTGCAGTCAAGGGCAAAAATATGTGTACACTTTCTTCATCTCTTTTAAAATATGGCTTTTCTGTCCTAATTAATAGGACAATTTCGCCAGTGTCAAAGTACTCTCTTTGAGAGGGACGTTGTACGGTGATTGCAGTTTTTGCAACGTGGAGACAACTTGCGCATTAAAAAATGTCAGACACGAGAGCAATATAGAATTTTGTGATCACTGTTCCCTATTAAAGTTAATCGCCGCATAAAACACTATCAAAATTATACTTCAACTAGCCAAAGAAACAGAAATAGCAAAATGAGATATTGTCTACATCCGCCATGTTCGAAAGCCACAAGTCGAATCCATATACACTTTAGTACCTTGTCTATTTTCCTCATATTTAAACTGCCATTATATGAACTGTCACAGTGGAAAGTGACAAGGTACTAAAGTGTATACATATTTTTGCCCTTGACTGTAAATCTTTACGTAGTATAAAACAAAGTCTGTTCCCGCCGACTGTACACAGATCTCTTAAATGCGGTGTTGAGCATCGGTTAGATCATTTTTGGCGAAAGATTTCAAATCAAAGTCAAACTAGGCTATAACAAACACCTATGAATGTCAAAAAAAAGTCTACCACCGGTTCGGAAAAACCTCTATGATACATATAGAGACGCGCCCCGGCTTCACGCGGATGTAGTTTTTGAGAAATGGAACTGAAAAAGAGCAAACCCAAGGCGGGTCGCTAGTTGGAATATAAAAAGCACACGCAATCTTCTCCAAATGGCGGAGCAAAGAATTTGTGTTCTTTTTACAAGCTTTTATTTATTTTCACCTGATCCGTTGTCTGTCTGTGTGTAATCAAATCTTGCAAGTTAAATTCGACCAACTTCCAGTAGTTTGACTTGAAATTTGGTATACTTATATAGATTGTGTGACAATATAATAATCTGGTAGTGTCATCCTGGTAGTCAGCCAGGATCGTCTCCACAGGACGGAACTCTTCAACGGTAATGGCCTCAACTTGAAATTTGGTATGCAAATGTTGTTTAGTACAGTCAGCAAAAAAAGCTTGTATTAAAAACGAAATTTTCTCCAAAAACTTTTTTTTTACGAGAAACAAGCAAGCGAGTCATCTGAAGGTATATCACCACTGCCCATGAGTACAAACTACTCAAGGAGTAATTTGGTTCCATACATATTCCCTATTGTTCACGCGAACGAAGCTACGGGTGAATGCTAGTCAATATTTCAAGGTTAGTAAACTGTGTATGTATGTTTTCGGTCAATGTCAGTCGGTCACGCGAGGGCCGAACCTTCGCACAGACGATTAGTAATTAAAAACATTACACTTAATTGTTGTCGATGTACCTTCAGCCAAATATGTGGTATACCACCCTAAAGTTGATCATCGTTTCCATGCCACAAAACAATAATGCCAATAGACGTGTCTGTCAACTTGAAAGTGCTACTTTAACGACATATTCATTTGATAGAAACTTGTTTAAAAATTTATAGATAGACCACTTACAGTAACTAGCCATAAAGATTGCAAGTATATAAATAAATAAAAAATCACGGGACAATTCACACCAATTGACCTTAGCCCCAAAGTAAGCTTAGCAAAGCTTGTGTTATGGATACTAAGCAACGGATAAACATAATTATATAAATAGATACATACTTAAATACATATTAAACACCCAAGACCCGAGAACAAACATTCGTATTTTTCATACAAATATCTGCCGCGACACGGGAATCTAACCCAGGACCTCAAGCTTCGTAGTCAGGTTCTCTAACCACTAGGCCATTCTGGTCGTCTAAAAAGTCAAGTCAAGTCGGTCTTTGGAAAGAGACTCGGCTAATTTCGGCTTCGTAGAGCGTTGTCACACACTACCTTTCAGAGCAGGACTTTCCAACCGGGGGGGCACGCCCCCCTAGGGAGGCGTAGAGAAATGTTAGGGAGGGCGTCGTACGTAATATGTAAGATTATATTTCCAAAAAAAACCTATATAAATACTTAAATAAATAATTCAATTAATAAAAAAAATGTGCGTTTCTTATTTTTGTTGAAACTTACCTAAAGGGGGCATGAAAATATTTTTGGCTCGGAGAGGCTCCGCGAAATAAAGATTGGGAAACCCTGGTTGAAAGTCTAAACTTTAGACCATACTTAGACATTATAAGATTAAGATTTTTCAGACTTTTCGTAGTGCTATTTCAATGATTCGGAATTGCTATTGTTTTGTAAAAATAACTAGTTAGGGTTCCGGAGACAAAATGGCAAAAACGGAACCCTTATAGTTTCGCCATGTCTGTCTGTCTGTCTGTCCGTCTGTCTGTCTGTCCGTCCGCGGCTTTGCTCAGAGACTATCAATGTTAGAAAGCTGTAATTTTGCACGAATATATAAGTAAACTATGCCGACAAAACAGTACAATTAAAAATTCAAAAACAATTTTTTTTAGGGTACCTCCCATAGACGTAAAGTGGCGGTGTTTTTTTTTTTCTCATCCAACCCTATAGTGTGGGGTATCGTTGGATAGGTATTTTAAAACCATTAGGGGTTTGCTAAAACGATTTTTCGATTCAGTCATTTGTTTGCGAAATATTCAACTTTAAAGTGCAAATTTTCATTAAAATCGAGCGTCCCCCCCCCTCTAAAATCTAAACCGGTGGGTGGAAAAATTTGAAAAAATTCAGGATGGTAGTCAGTATATTAAACTTCCAAGGAAAACTATAGCGGCTAAGTTTGCTTGAGAATTATTAGTAGTTTATGAGTAAATAGCAGCGTAAGGTATAAAATATACCCATACTTCGAAGATTCCGTATAAAGTACGAAATCCTTAGAAAAATATTACTTAATTTTTTCGTAATGGCTCCAGAACCCTATTTTGGGCGTGTCCGACACGCTCTTGGCCGGTTTTTATTAATAATGGATAATCATGACGCAAAATCTTACGAGTAGGTATAACAGACATTTTCAAACTTCCGATTCAGACTGGAGAAGTTATAATATCCGTAAAAGCCGTGGTGGCCTAGTGGTTTGACCTATCGCCTCTCAAGCAGAGGAGAGTTCAAATCCCGGCTAGCACCTCTGAGTTTTTCTAAATTCATGTGCGCAATTTACCACGAGCTTTGCGGTGAAGGAAAACATCGTGAGGAAACCTGCACAAACCTGCGAAGCAATTCAATGGTGCGTGTGAAGTTCCCAATCCGCACTGGGCCCGCGTGGGAACTATGGCCCAAGCCCTCTCATTCCGAGAGGAGGCCTGTGCCCAGCAGTGGGACGTATATAGGCTGAGATGATGATGATGATGAAGTTATAATATGAAAAAAGCGCACTCATACGAACCGCACAGTACACGAAGACATAACGCGTCATTACACCCGCTTTTCTATTCTTATACCAACGTGGAGCAAACCAATCGATGGTAGTAGTCTAGGCCGAATCGATTTAGCATTTTGTAGATAAACAGCAGGGCTACTACGAAATTCGAAAATGGAAGTTCGTGTCGTTCCGTCCTTCTGACACATACTATTTGATACGAGCGCGAGAGGGACCGCACGACACGAACTTCGAGTTTCGAGTTTCGGAGTAGCCCTGCTGGCCTAACTGCGAGAGAAAACTGCGGCGGACGATGAAAAAAAACGGCCGATTGCAAGTAAAAAACCGGCCAAGAGCGTGTCGAACACGCCCGAAATAGGGTTCCGTAGCCATTACAAAAAAATTAAGCAATATTTTTCGAAGGATATCGTATTTTGTACTGAATATAGTATTGTAGTTTAGGTATATTTTACCCACCAAAAACATTACATGTAAAAAGCTGCAAGTCTCGCAACGCAATGCAGTTCTTGTAATGCTAAAAAGGTTTGAGATGCAATGTTATACCAAGTCGTTAATTTTTGACAGTAGGTACCGGGGGGTTTCCATAGAACTCGATTTTCACCAACTTGCTTATTTTAAAACCATAGAAGAATACAGTTTATAGTTCTCAAATAAAGAGTAAACCAAATTATTTTTAAACACATAAATGACTTGGCCATCGCAAGACATAATGACATAAGAATTATAATCATCAACGTCAGCTATTTAAAGTAATTCTAATTAAAGATAGCGCTAGCCCCAGCCTTGCAGTTTGAGTGATACACATAATACGAGAATGACTAAAGGTTGAGTGCGATGGCCAAGTCATTATGTGTTTAAAAAATAATTTGGTTTACTCTTTATTTGAGAACTATAAACTGTATTTTTCTATGGTTTTAAAATAAGCAAGTTGGTGAAAATTGGTGAAAATCGAGTTCTATGGAAACCCCCCGGTACCTACTGTCAAAAATTAACGACTTGGTATAACATTGCATCTCAAACCTTTTTAGCATTACAAGAACTGCATTGCGTTGCGAGACTTGCAGCTTTTTACATGTAATGTTTTTGGTGGGATCTCATCACTTTTTGTAGGCAGTTCTTTTTTTTCGGGTACTACTTCTTGTAATAACGCATTACTATCTTCATTTGTTCATCCTTCCTTGTCCATCGTCCATCGTCCATCCTCGTCTATCGTCCATCGTCCATTCTCGTCCATCGTCGCCCATTGTTGAACTTCCGTCGTCCGTCTACCGTCTGTCGTCTATCGTACATCTTCCATCGTCCACCCTCCATCATCCGTCGTCGATCGTCGGTCATCGTCCGTCATCCGTTGTCTTGTCCGTCGTCGGTCGTCGTCGCCATCGTCTATCGTTCGTTGTCCGTCGTCTGTCGGCGTTCGTCGTCTGTCGTCGTCCGTCGTCTGTCATCGTCCGTTGTCCGTCATCGTCCGTCGTCGAACTTCCCTCGTCAGTCATCGTCTGTCTTTCGTCGTCGAACTTCCGTCGTCATCCATCGTCTTTCGTCGGTCGTTCGTCTTTCGCCCGTCTAACTTCCGTCATCCGTCGTCGTCCGTCGTTTTCTGTCGTCCGTCGTCGTCCATCGTTCATCCTCCACCATCCATCGTCCGCACTGGGCTCGCGTGGGAACTAAGGCCCAAGCCCTATTATTCTGAGAGGAGGCTTGTGCCCAGCAGTGGGACGCATATAGGCTGGGATGATGATGATGATCCATCGTCCGTCGCCCATCGTCCATCGTCCACACTCCATCGTCCAACGTCCATTTTCTACCCATCGTCCATCGACCATTATCCATTGTCCATCATCCATATTCCAATTTCCATCGTCCATCCTCGCGTCCACTCGCATCGCACAAACATTCACAAACAAACGAACTTTGGTACTTATTACATTAGTAAGATAAACAATTTCATTTTAACCCTTAATACTCAGGTATTAAGACTCAACATTAATACGTATACAATACGACTTATTCTTATTCTTATTCTTTATTCAGAAACAATACAAAGATTGTGTTTGAAATACAATAAATTAAATACAGCTACATCACATATTTAGATTGCACATACCTATTATACGTATAACATGATAATAAATTATTTAAATATTATTTGATACATTTATAATTATTTTAAATCTACTTCTTACTTGTTACACGAATTTTAATATATACACTAATTGTCGGCAAAAATTTCGTCAACGCTGTAGAAGCACCTTCTCAACAAAAACAACTTTAATTTGTTATGGAAAGCCGTACTGTTGGTAATGATCTTTAAATCAATGGGTAGTTTGTTGAAAATTTTTACCGTTTGATGCATAGCCCAGTGCTCCTCAACTTTGCGCTTCGGGCAAAATTTGTGCTTTATATTTTTAGTTCGCGTCAAAAGGCGCAACTCTTGCTCCTCTAATGACTCGTACCTTGATGAATTTTTCACAAAGTCTGTAAGTAATACAAGGACGTACAAACTTGGAACCGTCAAAATGCCCAATTTCTTAAAATATTCCCTGCAAGAGACTAATTGAGGAATACGCACTATAGTTCGTATTGCTCTTTTTTGAGCAACCAGAGCTTGGTTGATGTTATACCTGAAACTGTTCCCCCAGAGCTTGATGCTATACCGCAGCTTAGACTCCACTAAAGCGTGATACACTGATTTAAGTTGTTCGACTGTCAGTTCCTCCCTAAGACTCCTGAGTGCATAACAGGCGGAATGAATAGAATTTACAACGGCATCCAGCTCCATTTTCCAGTTCAGTCCAGCATCAATATGTATGCCGAGGAATTTGACACTATCAACTACTTCTATTGCGGCTTCATTTACAACTATATCTAGCTTGTCTGTTCCTTTTTTGTTGTGTCTAAATAACATTATCTGGGTTTTATTAGCATTAAGTCGCAAATTATTCACATTAAACCAATTTTGGAAAACCGTAAGAGCCTTTCTCATTAATCCTCCAAGCTGTGACATACTTTCAGCAGCAACAACCGCACTAGTGTCATCAGCAAATAAGGTTAACCAGCAATTGGGAACTGTGTTCTCTACATAATTAATAAGATCGTTTGTAAATAAGATAAATAGTATAGGACCCAAAACGGAACCCTGTGGAACTCCTCTCTTTACTGTAACTAATTTAGACCTAACGAGATTATCATGAACATGACTATTATTGAAGTTTTTTAACTCCACGAATTGCTTTCTATTTTTAAGATAGTTATACAGTAGACGATAAGCGTTTCCTCTGATGCCATAAAAATCTAACTTCCGCATAAGTATTTCATGGTCTACCGTGTCAAAAGCAGAGCTAAGATCCAGGAATAAGCCCGCCACTCTTTTTTTATTTTGAAGTTGGGATACAACGTCATCCACGAAAGAATCAATAGCATCTTTAGTCCCCATTTTTTCCTGAAACCCAAATTGCCTTGGGTTGATAATATTGTTTCCTTTTATATGTTTTAAAAGGCGGGATTTTATTAGTTTTTCGAAAATTTTTGACAAAACCGGTAGGAGTGAAATCGGCCTGTAATTTTTTGGATCAGTTTTAATGCCTTTTTTAAATACTGGTAACACTCTGGCTATTTTCAGCTGATCTGGAAATATGCCATTTTCGTAACACTTATTAAACAGGTGAGCAAGTGGACTAGCAATTATATCTACACAGCTCTTAACTACGTTCTGACTACGTTCAATAAAGTCATTGCAGTGTAACTTTGTAATCGCTAGTATTTATATGGGATTACAAACTTACTTGTGCGGTTTGTATAACTTTGAAACGTGACTGAAATTGCAACATTTTGGATTTTTTCGTGACCATGTAGGCTAAAAACTAACTATGTTTAAAATTTGGACCTTGTGGGTCTGCTAGAATTATGATGATCAAAAGTCAGTGTGTAGGTATGTCAGTGACAAAACTGAGGAACTTTAACATGTGATAGTTCTTAATCTACGTGTTCAAACTGAATGTTATTGATAATATATCTAAGTCCCATTAGGCCCTATAGGTAACTGAAAATTCAGGGTTCTAGCTTTAGCCATAACAAAAATACAGGGTGTTGAAAATAGCCTGAATGGCTTCGAGAAAAGTATGGTACGGCCGTGCCTTTGTTTTTTTTTGCTCGACTTGGCGGGGGCACTGCCGTGCCCCCAGATACCTTAGGCTGCTTACTCTTAGGCCGTCTTGCAGGAAAAATAAATCTAGATTTAGTAATTAAACCTGGCTCAAGCTTGACAGTTCCGTACATTTTGACACTACTAAACTGTGCTTAACACTAACTCGAGATTTATGTTTCCAGCAAGTAGCCATTAAAGTACTAATAATTCTCAAGAAAACTTAACCGTTATAGTTTTCCTTGTAAGTTTGCTATACTTACCACCTTCCTGAATTTTTCCGAATTTTTCCACCCACCGGTTTAGATTTCAACGGGGAGGAGGACGCTCGATTTTAATGAAAATTTGCACTTTAAATATGAATATTTTGCAAACAAATCACTAATTCGAAAAATCGTTTTAGCAACCCATTAATGGTTTTAAAACATCTATCCAACGACACCCCCCTCTAAAGGTTGGATGAGAAAAAAAATCACCCCCTAAGTGTCTATGGGAGGTCAATGGGAAGTACTGAATTTTTTTTTTAAATTTTTATTGTACATATTATTTTGTCGGCATAGTTTACATATATCTTCATGCAAAATTACAGCTTCCTAGCATTGATACTTCCTGAGCAAAGCCGCGGACGGACAGACAGACGGACATGACGAAACTACCCAAGCAGCAATTAAGTGTCGTGAACATCAATAAACCAGCGCATTTAGAACTTAAAGTTCTATAGGAGACTTACAAGAGAGTTACAAAAAGATTTAGTCTTTATAAGAGCGGTTTACCAGTTATTATACAGCTCAAGCTGTATAAAAGCATTATTAAGGAATCCGCGTTAGCTTATGGTGTTTTAATAGAATATTAAAACTCTACTATAACACTTTAACTATAGTGGGATACCGCAAGCTACTTTTATCTTTAAAGCTGTATAAAGGCTGTATTTTGCATGTAATTACTTACTTATTTCAGCTCTAAGTGTTATTATAGTATAATCTGACACTTATTTCTTTACAAGAGTATATGCCAACTCCGTTGTAAAACTAATTCTTATCGCGTAATTTTACACTCTTATAAGTACAGTAGTTTTATAACTTCTGTCCAGGAAGACATTTAAGAACTAAAAAAATAAATTACAGCTATAGTACAGCTTTAGTCTGTATTACTGACAGTTACGAAACGGTTTTTGCGCATGTGCTTAAATTTCTGCCGCCCTGCTTGGAAATTTTGTTGTTAATCGCTACTGCAGCTGTAATAATATGGAAAAAAAGGAAATTGTCTGGTGCAGTCAAAAGACGCATTAATAACGAATTTTTAAATATAAAAAACTACGACACAAATGACAATAGACCATCAACATCATCAGAAAACCATAGTACACCAATAAATCAGACAACGAATAATCCAGTGTCAGTTCCATCGACATCCAACGAAGGTTCCGTGGCAGTAGAAATATTAAACAGTGAAAATCAGACAACGAATAATCCAGTGTCAGTTCCATCGACATCCAACGAAGGTTCCGTAGCAGTAGAAATATTAAACAGTGAAAATAAACATAGTGATTGTGACAAATTGTGTGTGGATTTAGACAAATCTTTGGAACCTGATGCTGAAGTTTGCCATGCCAAGAGATGGCGCCACCGGTCAAATTAAATCGCGCCAAAGTAACGGAGACTGCGCTAGGCGCTAGGAACTGTAGGAACGGATGTGATTTTGTAACGTTGTTCTTTTGTGAAAAGTCACAGTGACAGCTCCTGACGGCGAGTCACGGTGACATTGTCACCGTGACGTTATTTATCCCCCATGTCTAGCTTGCTCATTCTTGAAAAATGCGTTCTTAAATAGACAAGGATGCCAATCATTAACGGCCGCGACAACACTACGGAAGAAATTTTGTTCTGTCATTTACTCAAGTTTCACTGCTGCTGTGCGCTGGTATTTTTAAAAACCTCGTATTATGCTTTGTACCGTAAATAAATTAATATTTTACGAATTAAATCAGTGTTTTTTCTACAAATATTATTTTTATTTTGGTGATAAGTATCCTACTTCCTTCCTACTAATATTATTGATATATTTAATATTATAAACGCGAAAGTTTGTATGGATGGATGTTTGTTTGGGTGTATGTTCGTTACTCTTTCACGCAAAAACTACTAAACGGATTTCCATGAAATTTAGCATACAGGTATTATATACCCTGGAATAATACATAGGCTACTTTTTATCCCAATGTTCCCACGGGATAGGGATAAAATCTCGAAATAAATCTTGAAATCTCCGCGGGTGTCATGACCACTTAACGGATTTTTTAAATGGCCGCGCCACTAAGTACAATATTTTTAAAAATGGCGGATGCCAACCGAAAGGCTAACTAAACAGTGTTTTTAGCCTTTCGGTTGGCATCCGAATTTTTCCAAATTTATATAGTAAATGGAAACCCTCGGAGTATACGCTATTTTTAATCATATACCTATATTGCCTGCATACTACGCCATTGCAAATTAATCCGCTTTGACCTCTGCAGGGTTTTTCATATCTTCATACGTATCTCTAAGGAGAATTATAGTTGACTAGCTTTTGCCCGCGACTTCGTCCGCGTGTACTTTAGTTATCAGGCTATATGTTTTATTTAATTAACCTCCATATTGTATGAAAAACCCCCTCCCCTATTGAAGTCGTCAACACCATACGGATTATTTTGAATGGTGACCAGCCATATTTTTAGTGTAGAAATAAGGAAGTCTCATAAAAACTCCCCCCTAATAAGTCGAAAGCTACTTCTTCTTTCTTTATCTTTGCCTACGGAGATAATTTTTATGTGTTATCAGGACCCTTAATACCAATAGGTATATGTATACTTACCTAATAGCAATTTTCATACTGCTAAGTCCAGAAATCAGAAAATTTCAATACAAACTTCACCCCCCATTTTACCTTTTTAGAGGTAATTTAATCCATTTCACCTACATAGATAGTTTTTAATTGTAATCGAAAACTTGTATACCTATATTTTTCATATATCTAAATCCAGAAATGAGACAATTTCCATATAATCTTTACCCCCCATTTTACACCTTTAGGGTATAATTTTATCTATTTCACCTACACAGATAATTTTAAATTGTAATCGAGAACTTGTATACCTATTTTCATACTTCTAAGTCTAGAAATGAGAAAATTTCCATATAATCTTTACCCTCCATTTTATCCCTTTAGGGGAGGAATTTTATCCATTTCATCTGGACAGATAATTTTTAATTGTAATCGAGAACTTAAACACCTATTTTCATAGTTCTAAGTTCAGAAATGGGAAAATTTCCATGCAAACTTTACACCCCCATTTTACCCCATTAGGGGGAAATTTTATCCATTTTATATACTCAGGTAATTTTTGATTGTAATCGAGAACCTATATACCTATTTTCATAGATCTAATTCCAAAAATGAGAAAATTTCCATACATACTTTACCCCCCCATTTGACACTTTTAGGGGGGAATTTTATCCATTTCGCTCACACAGATAATTTTTAATTGTAATCGAAAACTTATATACCTATTTTCATTCTTCTAAGTCCAGAAATGAGAAAATTTCCATACAAACTTTACCCCCCATTTTACCCCATTAGGGGGGAATTTTATCCATTTCATATACTCAGATAATTTTTGATTGTAATCGAGAACCTATATACTTATTTTCATAGATCTAATTCCAGAAATGAGAAAATTTCCATACAAACGTTACCCCCCCATTTTACACTTTTAGGGGAGAATTTTATCCATTTCGCTTACACAGATAATTTTTAATTGTAGTCAAGAACTTATATACCTATTTTCATACTTCTAAGTCCAGAAATGAGAAAATTTCCATACAAACTTTACCCCCCCATTTTACCCCTTTAAGGGGGTATTTTATTCATTTCACCTAAACAGATCATTTCTAATTGTAATCAAGAACTTATACACCTATTTTCATACTTCTAAGTCCAAAAATGACAAAATTGCATATAAGCTTCACCCCCCCATTTCACCCCCTTAGGGGATTAATTTCCAAAAATCCTTTCTTAGTGCTCACTTACATCATAAAAGGAACCCCTGTACCAAATTTCAAGTTTCTAGGCCCAGCGGTTTGGGCTGTGCGTTGATATATAACCCAGTGAGTCAGGTTTGCCTTTTATATATATAGATGTGTTAGGAACCGAAATACAGCATAAAGAATAAAAATATTCTAATATAAAACTGATTAAAAACCAAAAGCTGTATAATAGATTCCATTTATTCCGTAGTACAGCTACTGAGACTATAAGTCTCTCCAAATATTCTTAAGGCTGTTAAAAAAATTGTCGCCATTTTCTATTAAACAAAGAACATTTGAAAAGATAATTAAAGGAATACTTGACAATATTTGGCCATAACTAAGGTCGTATCGTGATTATTAGCTAAAATAATGATGACTGTGTCCTCCTTGCCTCTATTTAAAACTCTTTGATTTTATAACCTATAAAAAAACTCTTTAACTTACCTTATTTGTCTTCTTTTATTGTTATTTTCAATATTCTTGGTGGCGCGTGAATATTTGGTTAAAAAACACACACTGCTTCACAATAAATATGAATTTGCATGTAAAATGCACATTCACCAACATCACAAACCGCGTTGATAATTCTTTGATATTATTTTTTCTAATACGATTAAAAAAGATTTCGCCATTATCAGCTTATAAGTAGCACTCGTGTCTTAAATCCACAACAAATATTTTTTATTCTTCTGAAATTATCTTTTAAAACCTATTTAGAACTTTTATTCTTACAAGAGGCCTATAACACACTATCTGTAGTGTTATAGTTTCCAATTACACCGAATAACAGCTCTTATACAGCTATTATTCTTACAAGAGGCTGGTAAGACACTATCTGTAGTGTTATAGTTTCCAATTACACCGAATAACAGCTCTTATACAGCTCTTATAACGCTAAAAGCTGAATAATTTGGGCCCTTTTTGCACTTATAACGGCTGTATAAGCGCTTATACAGCCTTTATACAGCCTAATTAAACAGCGTTAAGTATAAACAGGAACCGATATACAGCTTCTATACAGCTTGTCATGCTACTTGGGTATAAGGGTTCCCTAAAGAGCGGCCAATTGGAAATACTTTAAAAAAAATATTTGTCTATTTTCAAACTTGCACGGAATCCTCTTTGCGCAATCCGACTGGCACTTGACCAGTTTTAAAACGCGTGGACGTCGAGAACACTCAACAATAATATTAAGCTCACACAAAAACGCTTCATCAGGCTATTAGCTTGTGACCTTTAAGCGCATTTACCCGCGTTTGTGTGTATGTATGTATGTAAGTATAGTATCATTAACTGAATGTCCTTCCTTGTTTGAACGTCAGCTGGAGAACGCTCGGTATTTTTATACCTCCTTGTACGTCCATCCATACTAATAATATGAATGCGAAAGTGTTTGTATGTTTGTCCGTCTTTCACGCCGTAACGGAGCGACGGATCGACGTGATTTTTGGTATAGAGATAGTTTATGGGCCCGAGAGTGACATAGGCTACTTTTTATCCCGGAAAATCCACACTAATATTATAAATGCGAAAGTGTGTTTGTATGTTTGTCCGTCTTTTTCGCCGTAAGGGAGCGACGGATCGACGTGATTTTTGGCATAGAGATAGTTTATGAGCACGAGAGTGACATCGGCTACTTTTTATCCGCGCGCGATAACCGAATGCCACGCGGGCGGAGCTGCGGGCAAAAGCTAGTAATCATATTTTGCATGAAAAATTGTTTCTACTGTTGCTGTTTAATTTTCTTGCAACCTATGTGTAAAGCAGAGTGTAAAACTCGAGCATTAAACCCATTTTTCCCTCGACGTGTCTATCCACCCTCGCCGTACCGGCTCGTTGCTGCGGCTGTTTTACGCTCGTGTTGTACAAACTACTATATTTTTTCTATCTTTACGAATCGCGACAGTTGTTTGCAGAAAAAAATACAATTATATATGTATCGTATTAATTACCACTCTTATCTCTGGGCTCTGGCATAATTATAGCGATCGAGACAGACAACTTTTTCCTTTGTTCATAATACAAGCGGAGTAAACAACTTTATCGATATACTGTCAAGATAGACGGACTAAACTGCTGAGGAAAAGAGACAGCTAATGAAAGTGAAACATGTCGAAGACCAGTGCGATTACCGGTAATGCCGTGGTAATACCGGAATTTTGAAGGTAGGACCTTGTGCAATGTCCGCCCGCATTGCTACCACCATGTTGCTCGCTAATCCTGCCGTGAAGCAGCAGTGCTTGCACTGTTGTGTTTCGGCGTGGAAAGTAAGGCAGCCGGTGAAATTACTGGCACTTGAGGTATCCCATCTTAGGCCTTTAGGTTGGCAACGCATCTGAAATACCCCTGGTTAAAATGTTATGATAGACCAAGTGCCATACAAACTCGCCCATTCTGTTACATCCATACTAATGTTATAAATGCGAAAGTAACTCTGTCTGTCTATCTGTTACGCTTTCACGTCGAAACCACTGAACCGATTTTGATCAAATTTGGTATATAGGTAGTTTGAACCCCAAGGATCAACACAGGATACCTTTTATTCCGGTAGAGGGCGCTGACGCGCGATAACCTAGATCCGCGCAGACGAAGTCGCGGGCATGAGCTAGCATCAAATAAAATCTTGGAATTTTATATCATTTTTCCAAGTAAAAGTAACGTTTGTGAGTTAAATCTAGTATCGAACCGGCGCGGGTGCCCGTGGCACCCCCTGTCAAACTGTCAAGCTGTCACTTTGGTTACGAATAAAGGCGCTCCATTTTTAGCAATACGTTTGAATAAATAAAAGCTTGTAACGTCAATGGTGATTTCAAATACGCCACCGGAATTGAAATGAAATAGACAAAGGCATTACTTTATTTCGACATCAAACTTAAAATCCTACTTCCTACTAATCCTACTAATATTATAAATGTGAAAGTTTGTGAATGAGTGAGGATGTGAGTGAGTGAGTGAGTATGTTTGTTACCTGTTCACGCTGAAACGGCTGAACTGATTTCGATGAAATTTGGCAAAAAGTTAGTTTATAACCTAGATTAAAACATAGGATACTTTTTATTCCGATATTCCCACGGGATAGGGATAAAATCTCAAAATAACAACCGCTGGGCTTAGAGTCATGAAATTTGGCATGGTTGTTATAATTTAACGTAAATAAAAACCACAATGTAATTTTAGGGAATTCCCACGAGAATTTAATAAAATCCCGGAATTTCAATTCTACTGCTGTATCTAATGATTTACGCGTGCGAAGCCGCGGGTAAACACTAGTATTATAAATGCGAAAGTTTCTGAGTGAATGAGTGAGTAAGTGAGTATGTTTGTTACTGCTTCACGCTTAAACGGCTGGACGGATTTGGATGAAAATTGATTTGGATGAAAGTTGGACATCTGGAATAAAACATAGGCTACTTTTTATCCCGATACTCCCACGGGATGGGGATCAAATTTCGATTGCTTGCTTCTTTGAAATGTTTATGGTGGTGAACTTGCTTAGATGTTTGCTTGCGTGCTTGCTGGCGTGCTTGCTTAATTGCTTGCTTCTTTGAACTGTTTTTGATCACGCGAGCGAAGCTGCGGGTAAAAGCTAGTAATACATAATTTACAGAAAAGAAAAACATTTGATGATATCGAAAAAGAACTTGATTCACTAGGAATAAATAGCAATTTTATATTACGTTTATTAATTATTTAAAGTTAATATGTTATTGAAATGTTTTGCTCTATTTTTAACCCCGAGGCATAAGGAGAGGTGTTAAAAGTTTGACCGCTGTGTGTGACTGTGTGTGTCGGTCTGTCTGTGGCACCGTAGCTCGTAGTGTATAAAATCCCTTCCCTATTAATATTACAAATGCGAAAGTAACTCTGTCTGTCTGTGTATGTCTGTTACGCTTTCACATCGAAACCACGAAACCGATTTTGATGACACTTGGTATATAGTCTGAACCCCAAGGATCAACATAGGACACTTTTTATTCCGATAGAGGGCGCCACCGCACGATAACCTAGATCCGCGCAGACGAAGTCGCGGGCATAAGCTAGTGCCCTATATATCTAAGAATAACTATCGGTTACAGCGAAAGCACGTCGAGAGCGAAATTAAAATAAACTCCAGAGGCAGAAACAATCGAGTTTCCCGGTAATTCTATTTTTATTGCCGTCGTACATACACTGGAGGGTTCGTTGCAAGAAAGCATTTATTTATTCGACTGTATGGCAAACGAGCAAGTCTCCTGATGGTAAGAGATCACCACTGCCCATAAACATCAAAGTCAAAGTCAAAATCTCTTTATTCAATTTAGGCTATGAGAAGCACTTATGAACGTCATAAAATCTGCCACCGATTCGGAAAAAACCTCTATTGAGAAGAATCCGGCAAGAAACTCAACGAGGTATTTTTTTTTAAAACAGATTCACAATATTTATAAATGATATCTATATACTATACATTACAAGTAGGTATTTAACACAATTTTATTTTTAACACAGTAGGTTCACTATTTGAAGGGATCGCTAGTGCGGATCGGAATTATTTCCAAATATCCCTGTCCATGATATAATCGTTGACTTTATAATAAGCCTTAGATATTAACATCTTTTTGACAATAGATTTAAATTTTGTATCAGTTTCTTCAGTAATATTTTTTGGAATTTTATCATAAAAACGTATGCAACTTCCCAAAAACGACATCTGCAACACCAGGGGTACTGCAGAAGCGTTGCCAACCTAGAGTCCTAAGATGAGCTCAAGTGCCAGTAATTGCATCGGCTGTCTTTCTCTCCACGCCGAAACACAACAGTGCAAGCACTGCTGCTTTACGGCAGGATTAGCGAGCAAGATGGTAGCAATCCGGGCGGACCTTGCACAAGGTCCTACCACCTGCAAAGGTACAGTCAAGAGCAAAAATATGTATACATTTTAGTACCTACCTTGTCTATTTTCGTCATATTTAAACTGCCATAAGTAGGTATATGAACTGTCACAGTGGTTAAAGTAACAACTGTGACAGGGTACTAAAGTGTATACATATTTTTGCCCTTGACTGTTTATGCGCCTAACTCTTTAATAAGTCTTTATCAATTGCACTAATCCTACTATTCTACGAATCCATACTAATGTAATAAATGCGAAAGTGTGTGTTAGTGTGTATGTTTTTCCGTCTTTCACGTCGAAACGCAGCGACGGATCGACGTGATTTTTGGCATAGAGATAGTTTATGGGCCAGAGATTGACATAGGCTACTTTTTATCCCGGAAAAATGCATAGTTCATGAAAAACTTTCCTCGCAACGCACCCTCGCTCATCTGGTAGAGACTGTGCCTTAAGAAGTTCGTGTCGTGCGGTCCCTCTGACACTTATACTATTTAATACGAGAGCGAGAGGGACCGCACGACACGAACTTCTAGTTTCGGAGTAGCCCTGCTGAATGCTTCAGCTGATTTGGCTGCCTGCATTACATTTATTCTTGTTCTACACTCACGCGAAACTATTGTGGTTATAAACATGAACTAAAACATTACTATCTGTCGATAAGCGATAAGCGGGAGCGATAGCGGAGAAATTATTAAAATCTAATCAATAGCGCTACATAATTCAATTTTACTGGGAATTTGATTCTAGATAACGCTCGTCATCGCTGCATCGGTGAAAATGATGCCAGCAAGTATTTTATCAGTGGATTTGTGGATTTAGTAAAACAATGTACAGTCACCAGCAATATCTGATACAGTCTACCGGTTCTACAAATAGAATCGCATCAGATATGCACGTTTTGTTGTGTACTTCGTTTTTAGGGTTCCGTATCCAAAATACAAAACGCAACCCTTACGAACGGAACCCTTACCCTTAACCCTTATAGTTTCACCATGTCTGTCTGTCTGTCCGTCCGCGGCTTTACTCAGGGACTATCAATGCTAGAAAGCTGTAATTTTGCACGAATATATATGTAAACTATGCCAACGAAATGGTACAATAAAAAACTTAAAAAAAAAATTTTTAGAGTACCTCCCATAGACGTAAAGTGGGGATGTTTTTTTTTTCTCATCCAATCTTGAAGTGTGGTTTATCGTTGGATAGATCTTTTAAAACCATTACTGGGTTGCTAAGACGATTTTTCGATTCAGCGATTAGTTTGCAAAATATTCAACTTTAAAGTGCAAATTTTCATTAAAATCGAGCGTCAAAAATTGGAAATAAATAAACCAGCCACGTTCCGGCAATGGGTACCAATCTCAGCGAATGCTGGACACATGGCAGCATGCACCCAGCGCCTTAATAGGGCCAAACTTTTTTACCGACACTAATCTATCCGCGAAATTTTTCAAACAATTGCACTTGCTCGTTTGCCTTCCAGTAGAATAAAAAAAAAAAAAAAAAAGATTTTTGTAAGCAAACACGTTTTTTCGGTAATTTAATAGATGGTGTACCTACATGAATACATGCCATCCTACGTAAGTTCAACCTATTTAACCGTGAAATATCTTGTTGGAATTACGATTTGGTAACGCCAGAGACAATTTTGGTAACGCAGGAGACGCCCAAAGCGTCGGTAAATAGTAGATTGGCCCAAAATCGCCTTAATCTTATATTTTATATCACATCATCTCGCAGAAGGTAGAGATCTGTTTTACGTCAGCCGGTTTTCCATTCATTAGATAACCAGACTTGAAAAAGACATATTTATTGCCTTCCGCTCATGACTTTGACTAAGTAGAAACAGTAGTCACAGTCCCGCGGGAACTGTGTTGTATGTATTGTATGTATGTATGTAAACTCTTTATTGTACGAAAGAAACAAAATACAATTGACAATCTTGAGTGTTACATGGTGTTACTCAGATGCGTTTTTGTTAAAATCATCGTTTTTAGAAGCTTCTGTTGAACGAGTGAAAGAGAGAGAGATATTTACATATTCGTTTTGCTGATTTGCTAGAGGAGCGTAGCTCTAGGCGCCGATGGCCAAGGGCGCCATCTTCCAGTTTCCAGTGCAAAATAAAACTTTCATGGCGCCTTTTAGCCCAACAAAATGAAGATAGACTGGGCATTTGCTCCGTTGAAAGTATGAAAAACCGACGACTCCCACTTGGCCAGTAAGAAAATACTTTCACGACGACCTAAAACGACCGTGAAAAAGACCTTGGGTCCTCTTTGGATAAGAGTGGCGGCAGATAAACTCAGTGGAAGGCGGTGGAGAAGGCCTATGCCGTAAGGCACACCGAGCAACGATATATTGTAAAAAAAAACTTACTATGTTCCGTGGAAGTCTAGAATGCTTCCACCATTATTAATCAAAAAAAAATGATTCTGAAATATTCATTTCAGATCAAGTAGCCCTTAAGCTTTTTGATTCCGAAGACAAGCACAAAAATCTGGTATTACTTGAAATTCTGGGATTTCCCAAAACATTAACATTGCTACGAACGCGCAAGGAAACTCGCTTTCACTTAAAAAAACCGCATCAAAATAGCTCCATCCGTCTGAGAGCTACAATGCTGCAGACAGACATAACACCCCAACTTTTGCGTAGGTACTTTATGGAGGTGATTAAACCATTAATTTTGGAAGCTCTTGACTCAACAGGAATCGTGACACACTGCACTTTTTGAGTAGAATGAGTAACAATTGGCATTACACTGCAATGTCACAAGTGCCACATTCTTTCTAAGCGACTATCAACTTTATTACAACAATGCAGAATCCACAATTCAATGTTTTGAATGGAGACCTAATATTATTTAGTCGTATCATTTAACTGGCTACTTGCCAGCTACCTGATATTAGCCAGTGTTTATATACACATTCGATTATTTATGTTTGTATGTTACACATGGCCTTATCGCTCCGGCTCCTTTCTTCTAGAGCAACCTGGAGTACAGTCTTTGAGCTGTCAACTTAATCTTTCGAATGTGGAATGTAAAAAAGCTGCATTCTACATTCTTTTGTTTTAACCCTCAAAAAAATAGAGACTTTAGCCACAAAAAAAATAGAGAAAAAATAAATAATAGCAATAACGTGGATTAAGACCCAAGATCACTCTATGGCTATACCAGTCAGTCATCAGACCTATAATCAGCTATGGCGCAGTGGTTTGGTGGCCAAGAACCAAACTAATCACCGTCGAAGCAAAGCTACAACGACTCCAGAGGCTGGCTTGCATGGCAACCACGGGCTGCATGAGGACTACTCCGACTGCGACCCTGGAAGCTCTGCTCGGCCTGCCGCCGCTGCTCCTGTTTATCCAGCAGGAGGCAGGGGCGACGGCGGTAAGGCTAAAAAAGCTAAACCTATGGAAAAGCGTAAGAGTTCCACACGCTAAACTGCTTGATGAACTGGTACACAGGGAACCACTCTTTGAGGCGGTCACCGACAGGATACCCAAACAGTGCGTATTTGACAAAAAATACAAGATACAACTGCACGAAGACCCGGGTGAAGGACTCAACTTGAAAGAGCTAAGGATCTTCACGGACGGGTCAAAGACATCAACTGGTACAGGCTCTGGAACACATTCAGAGGATCTGAATATCAACATATCAACGCCACTAGGAGCCCATAATACCGTCTTCCAAGCGGAGTGTATGGGAATCATAATGGCAACTGCAGCGATTGACTCCAGAAAGGTACAGGATTTTCCTATCCGTATACTGTCTGACAGCAAATCGGTCTTGCAAGCCCTGCAGAGCGACACAATGACATCAGGGCTAATCTACGAGTGCCATCGAGCTCTGACGTTGGTAAGTGAGACAAACACCATAACACTACAATGGATAAAAGGACACAGTGGATCGCGAGGTAACGATGCGGCCGACCGATTGGCTAGAGAGGGGTCGGAAATGAAGAGCTTCGGACCCGAACCCATCCTACCTCTGCCCTTTGGATGGCTGCGTAGCAAACTGCGACACAATACCAAGGTAATGCACCAACAACATTGGACAAACCTAGACACATGCAGGCAAACCAGAGAAGCCCTCCCGACGATCAACCCCGGATTGTCCCGCAAGCTTCGCGGACTTAGGAGGGATTAACTCCGACTGCTGGTCGGTGCTCTTACTGGACACGCCTTGCTAAACAAGCACTTACATAATTTAGGTGTTACAGACAGCCCCCTGTGCAGAGCATGCATGGAGGCAGAAGAAACAGCCACCCACATCCTCCTGGAATGCTCTGGTGTGGCGAACTACAGGGCACTACACCTCGGGTCACCGAGGTCACTGCAGGAAGTCACCGGCAACGTGAAGGGTCTGCTAGGCTTCCTTCAGGAGCTAGGCTGGCATGAATAGTGCCACACAGCCTAATCACGCAAAAAAGGCGCACTAAGACGTCGAGTTGCGGAAAATAGCCCGCCAATACCTATACCTATACCTAACGTGGATTAAGAAAAAATTGAAAAATGCTTAAATTTTGGACTGATCCAGGCCAAAGCATACAAAAGATTGAATTCGCATAGAACAGACATATTTTTCACTCATCTTTTATTATCTAGATCACTAAATAATAATAAATAAATTGCCACAAGTGGTTACAATCAACTTCTTCCTTTCGTAAGTATAAATATGTATACATCCTCAAAAATCGTAATTCTGATTATGGCATAGTTTAGGGTTGGAGAATGGATTTGATTGTAAAGCATACAAATTTGTTATTCTAAAAAAAAATGAATTATCTAACTTTCCAGGAGTACTTTTGAACAATTAATACTTGTATAATATGTATTGTATATTTTAAAAAGCCCAGTAATTTTTCTGTGAATGGTGATCACAGTAGTGACAATATTTAAATCTTGGTAATGGCTTTTAATGATTTCAATGTAAACTGTGGGGGTTTCCAGGGGGTGGGGGGAAGAATTGAGATACATTTTTTATGTCTAGATAATATTTTTACACACATACTGCATTCAAAGTGTAATGTAACCGCAAATGCCAACTGTCAATACATTTTTCACAGCAGTTTGATTGCAGTCAGCGCAATTGCACACTCACTGCATTTGAAATATATGTGCATGTCTGCATTTGTAGTTATGTTGCTGTTGAAATGCAGTCCTGTCTGTATTGACCCCTAATATTACAAATGGGCAAGTTTGTGTTACTTTGTTACACTATCTTACTAAAATTTCTGGATGGTGTTAAGAAGAATTTGAGACACGGTTTATAATTTGATTTAACACTTATATAGGATATCTCATAATGAGAAAATAGCTAAATTCCTGCAGAATAGCAATACATATATTATTTAAGGACAAAGTTGTTCAAAATGACTAGTAATTGAAAGAAATGTAAAACATAACCAATTATTTGCTTTCCTCGCACTAACCTCCTTATTAACACTTAATAAAAAGTTTTATAGCATTTAACAAAGTGTATTTTAACTAAGGCCAATAAATAAATAAATAGATAAATAATATCACAGAACAATTCACACCAATTGACCTAGTCCTAAAATATGCTTTGCAAAGCTTGTGTTAGGGTACTAAGCAATGGATAAATATAATTATATAGATAGATACATACTTAAACACCCAATGCAAATGAACTGTAGTATAAAAAATACTAGCTTTTGGCCGCAGCTCCGCCCGCGTGGTATTCGGTTATCGTGCACTGTTCCCCTGGGAACTGTGCATTTTTCCAGGATAAAAAGTAGCCTATGTCACTCTCGGTCCCATAAACTATCTCTATGCCAAAAATCACGTCGATCCGTCGCTCCGTTACGGCGTGAAAGACCGACAAACATACAAACACACAAACAAACACACTTTCGCATTCATAATATTAGTATGGATTAACTGTGCACTGACAATAGTTTGTACATGCCAACACTAGAGAAAGTTTTGGTATGATTAGGCTTAATTTTAGTGCATTATAAATAGGAAAGCGCCGTTTAAGTAGAGGGACCATTACGATTTCAAAGTCAAGTTTAGAAAACATACAATCGCGTTTACAGCTAGTAGGTCAGTCTAGCCACTCCTATAATCACTAAGAACTATGCAAAATACAGCGTCAATTTGAATTAAACTGCACTTTGTTTCAGCTAAATACGTATTCAGCCCAACCAAAATACAAGAGAGAAGTGTTATACATCTAGAGGTGAACGCACCAAGTGTAAATTTAGAAAAATACACCTACTTAAAAACCTACAGTGGACTCTAATACTAGAGTAACAATTCATTGTTTCGTCTCTAAACCTGTAATTAATTTATCGTACCAACACACTCACTAAAATAATCGGTAAATAAACAAAGAAATATTTACTTTTTAACACGATTAAAGGTTTTACCTATTATTTCAGTTCGGGTCCAATCCTGCACCGCTGACACAACACAATTAAATAAATTAGCAATAATTGTTTACACGGTATTCATTGTGATATTAAAATGCACTTCGTAATGTTAATCACTGATTAAAAAATTAACACTCACCTGCAATTCACTAGAAATTAAAAACACTCCCCTTCCGTGACTTTGGTTTCGTCGTTATCATACCACAGATGCGGTATAGTTTGGTGCAGGGTCGGTTTGCCGTGTTGTTTAACTTTCACAAAGTCACATTTGTAGTCTGTGGTTCTGTCAAACTATATGTAACGTTTATTGTAACGTTGGTACTTTGTAGCAGAGAATAGTATAATAAACAGTGTGTATGCGATTAGTGAAATTTCGTTTTGTTTGTTACGTGTACAACAATAAAATTACCTAATTATCGTACAATTCGTACAGCTTCCGTAACCATTATTTTTTTTAATTAATTGTTGCCAACTAAACCGACATAAGGTGAAATGACGTGTAATCAGCTGTTTAGTTTTTTTTTTTTATTTGACATGGGTATGCCGGTTTCGGCCTTCCTTTGTTTCCTTTTTAACCTACAACCAATTAGTACCACCCAGTACTCAACACAATTAATTGAAATAATGCGTAAGGAGGGGCATGGATCAAGTTCCATAATTCCATGAATCTTACTCGATAATCCTACCTATCCTATTCTAATACTAAACGGCAGTATTTGCACTGATGTCTTTGTTACAAACTTTAGGAAAGCCAGGGAAATCATGAATGAAAAAGATGTTTAGATTTTTAACAAATATGTTATTTTGTTTTTAATAAGGGTGGCCTTGTTCGCCTGTCATACTTAATCTGTGTCATTAAGGTCCAAATCAGACTGTCGTTTCAGTTTTTTTATTTATTTTGCAATATCCGAGATAGACTCGACAGGGCTACTACTATACGAAACTCAAATTTCGTGTCGTGCGATCTCTCTCGCTCTCGTATTAAACAGTATTGGTGTCAGAGAGACCGCACGACACGACCTTTACGCTACGCGTCCACTAAAACCGATTTATCGGCCGATTTCGGATCGGAACTGTTCGGACGACTGTCTCGGACGTTCGTCTGTGTAAACTGCTTCCGACATCGGACGTTGCCGCTCTTCTTTAGTTTGACTGAAAGCTTTAAAGAGTGAGGACGCGGTTTTAAAATGGACAATTTAGAAGAAATGTATCTTTTAGAAAATTCGTACCGTCATTTAATTCGTCGACGTCAACGTCGGCGACGTCGTCGCGTCTGGGTTAATGAAATATTTATGAGCAGAAGACAACTGGGTGAATTTCACCACCATTATAGACACTACTAATGAGCTTTTCGATTTCCATAGTAATTTTTCGAAAGAGTTGCTTTATTTTAACTAAATATACAATTTATTTTAAGTAAACAAACACACAACTTTGCAGTAGCCGGTACAATACTGACGACAAATCCAAACAAGTTCGGATTCGGCAGTTGATCGGCCGTTTTCGGACGTCAACGGAAGATGGCGGTTGTAGCAGTGAACGCGCTCTCGTTCATTTACATACGTTTGATTCGATCGGCCGAGTTCGGACGACGACGTCCGAACATAGTTCGTACGACAACGGATTAAGTGGACGCGTACCGTTAGGATAAATTAGAGACAACCCGCGTCGAGGGAGTAGCTGAAGGAAGATCGCACTTTAAAAATGCCGCCATAAAAAAAAAGTATAGAGTAAAAAAAAACATTTATTTACCAAAAAACTTAGGTACAATGGAAAGACGATCAAGCATTTGTACCCGTACATCAGATACACTGGGGTTAAGACATCCTTAGGACATCCATAGATGAAGGTATAGAGCGGGTTCTGGAGGGTTGTTTATGCAAAATTAGAGGACATTCTGTGAATACTTATGAACTCAGAAAAGTTTACAAATTATGATTCTAAATGTAGCCAGGAGGCCCGATGGTCCCTTAATTTTGCATACGCAACTTCCCTTGGCGCCTGCTCTAGTATTCAATACTAAATTACATCCTATTTTATTTATAATCTAAACTCATCGTTGTTGGGAATCAGGAGTGTAGTGGCCCATTGAGACAGACGCAAAATCGACGAATCAGGCTCAATACTGCGAAGCGCAAAATTAGAACTTCGTATCTTGCCGTCCCGCTGACGATTTTATTTGATACGAGTGAGAGGGACGGTACGATACGAACTTCGATTTTCGACTCGTAGTAGCCTCCCGATTACATCACGTTAGTGAGAGATGTGGATCAGGGTTGTTGCGAATATCAGCATCAGCATCAGCATCCGCGGATAATCAGCATGGTTTTCTATATCAGCATCCGCATCAGCATCAGCAACAATCGATGCTGATTTTTAATGCTGAGTCGTAACGTGTTTGTTGAAGGCGGGACTTACCGCGAGGCACGTGGAAGTTTCGACCAATCACAGACAGTTATACAATAAAAGCTGTCACTTGTTCCCTCATTTGATTGTTTTGTCAAGAATTAGTTGAAAGTGTTTTCTTTATGTATAAATTGCCTTATTGTTTTACTATTAATTTCCTAGTAGGATATGATTTATTGAAGTAATTTATTAATATCAGCATCAGCATCAGCATCCGCTGATATTGGTGTGAGAAAATCAGCATCAGCATTAGCATCCGCTGATATGGTAAAAACCTGCATCAGCAACAACCCTGATGTGGATACCAACTAACGCGATGGGTCGATCCTCCACTGTCTCATCGGAAGCGTAATCTAATGCCCAGTTTACACATGTAAGAGAATTGTAAAAGTAACGATACATTGCGGGGCTGCGTGCTTAAGAATACAAAATTATGATGCTACATTCAACTTTTTACACAGAATTCGAGTGTAGTTAATGCAAAACAGAGTATTTGTTGTCCCAGAATATACGTTCAAATAACGAACGCCCTAATAATTCAACTCGAAACTCGAATTAACTCGAAACTCAAAGTTCGTGTCGTGTGGTCCCTCTGACGCTTATACTGTTTAATAGGAGAGCGAGAGGGACGGTACGATACGAACTTCGAGTTTCGTAGTAGCCCTGCAAATCGATTCACGAGAGCTGGCATGGCACGAATGGATTGACGAGTGAATGAAAGTTATGTATTATCTATTTGAATACACTTCTTCTTCTTATCTTTTAAAATATGGCTTTTCTGTCCTAATTAATAGGACAATTTCGCCAGTTTATAAGTACTCTCTTTGAGAGGCAACGTTGTACGGTGATTGTAGTTTTTGTAACTTGATAGTAAAATTCCAGAAACCACGTGGAGACAACTTGCGAATTAAAAAATGTCAGACACGAGAGCAATATAGAATTTTGTGATCACTGTTCACTGTTAAGGTTAATCGCCGCATAAAACACTATCAAAATTATACTTCAACTAGCCAAAGAAACAGAAATAGCCAAATTAGATATTGTCTACATCCGCCATGTTCGAATGCCACAAATCGAATCTGGAATACACTTCAAAAAAATATAAAAATGTCACGCGTTTGTCATTTTACTACACAAATAACGTTAGATCCATTCGTGCCAGCTCTAGTAAATCGATCCATACTAGTAAATCAACATTATTCTAGCGGCAAAGTAGGCAAGAAGGACGGTTTATAATGGAACTCAGTCGTGTAAACCGCTGCACTATAAAAGGCATCGTGTTGTGACAATACAAAAAACAGCCAGCATGTTGCATTTACGATCATCTCGACGCAGTGGGTAACAGTATTTACCGGCACGGAATACCGGCATGGAAATACCGACCCGACATTTCGTACAATCAACTATTTTACCGACACTTTGTTGGGCGTCTCCTGCGTTACCAAAATTGTCTCTTGCGTTACCAAAAAATCGTACTGCCAACAAGATATTTCATGGTTTAATAGGTTGAACTTACGTAGGATGGCATGTGTTCATGTACACCATCTAATAAATTAAAGAAAAAACATTTTTACTTCCAAAAATTTGCGATTGTTTGAAAAATGTCGCGGACAGATTAGTGTGGGTAAAAAAGTTGATTGGTTTACAAACTGGTGTCAAACCGACAAGAGTTTCTATGGGCGTGTACACGAAAAATCGGGCCGGTATTACCATGTCGGTATTGTACGGCCGGTAAATAGTGTCACCCGATGCACTTGCCTAAATCTTAAAATGCGGCACCAATTGAAGACATGGAAGTTTGATATGCATTGACATAATAGGGAATATTTTTTGTTAAATAAACCCCCTAACAAAAAAACGGGGCACCTATGGTTTTTCAGATTCTTAGGCACTGAAGCTTAGAAAGTAAGCTTTCATGCACATAAAATACAAAAACCATAGGTGCCCGTTTTTTTTGCAATGAGTTTATGTTACAAAACTGGACAATACAACGAATAACACAAAAGTCATCAATATATGTTGAAAAATTCAAAAAAAATGAAATTGAGTACGGATTTTATATAACATTATAGTACATATCAGAGGCCTTATTGTCTAACGCACTCGGTATCGCAATCATTGTCACCATTTCTTTCTGTCACACGGTATAAGATGAGGGCGGAAAGAGATGGTGCGTGCGATTGCGAGCGCCCGCGAATTAAACGATACGGCCTCAGACCTCTCAGTCCAATTGGCAATTTATAACGTCCATAAATCATTCAATTTAATTAAGATATTAAGAGGGGCCTGTTTCACCATCCATTGGTTAGTGTTAACCGACGGTTAAATCTGATGCCTTCTCTATTTGTTTTGTTCGAATAGTCGGAGACGGCATCACATTTAACCGTTAATTAACACTAATCAATGGATGGTGAAACAGCCCCTTAGTTTGAATAATTCAAATCACGTTTATAAATTACAAACTGTATAATATTAATAAAGATATACTCGATTTCAACACCCATTGATTTTAACTGACGGATAAATGTGATGCCGTCTTCGTCTGTTCGAACAAAACAGACAGAGACGGCATCACATGTATCATCCAGATAAATTTAATCAATAAATGCTGAAACAGGGTGTAAGAAACTAATCTTGTATATTCCCTATTGCCAATCCAGTTGAAAAGATTCTCACAGCCGCTCATGCTAGCTTCATTATTGTAATTAATTATCAATATAGTTTAATTCCAATATTTTCACACAAAGGAATGTTTCGTTTTGCGTCACACTAAATTCTAACAATCATTATTATTACATCTTATTATAATTACATTAAATAAGTACAAACGTTCATTGCCAAACCTTCGCAAAAATCGAATTCCGGTCGGGGTTAGAAGACAGTAAAAAAAAGTACGCAAAAATGTATTTTTTTTTTGTAATAATTGGTCATCAAATCAAACTCAATAACACGAAACGTTTTCGGTCTAATCAAATTCGATCAAACGTTTACAGTTACCAATTAAATCTCCAAGTGATATGCAGCTATTCAAAGTTTCGCAAAATGGCCGCCGTAGTCTTTCTACTGCCGCTAACCCCGCTCTTCGCTTCATCAAAAATACCTTACACTAGTTTCGTATACTAAAAACTCGATTGGAGGTGGGAACGCGTTCACAGGAATTAATATCATTTACAATATAATACTTGATCATTGCTCCTGATAATTTTCAAAAGTTGCACACACATCGGCAGAATGACGACTGATTACAGTACAGTCCAGTCTATTATTTATTACATGTCAAAAAAATAATGTACAGTTGCTGGTGCCATGGAAAGAACTTGTATAAGCACCTAAGCAACTTTTGAGTTATAACGGTTTGAAAGTTGGTCATCACAAACAATAACTATGGAACCACATTTCTTTAAAAGTGAGAAAAAAAAGTATTGTTTTCAGATTATTTAGTACTTTGTGAGCTCTAAATTTTGAGATTAAAATCTCAATTAAAAAAAAAAAGGTGACTAAGCAATGTTCTTTCCGTGGACCCTTCCGTTGTAGTGAATAAGGCTGTGCCATCGTACAAGAATTATTAAAAATAAAATAAAGTAAAAAAGTAAAGGGGGTCGTCAGACAAAAAATAGTGTTTTATTGCAGCGTTTTTTGGTTGCCAGGCACTTTTAGGCGGCCAAAGTGACAGCTGACAGTTGCTAAGGGCGCGAGTGACCCTATGTTATTGTTTGGATTCGTTTGAAGTAAAAGTACTTAACCAGGGGCAAAAAGTACAGTCCGCAAAAAAGCTCGTATAAGAATTTTTAACAAAAACTTCAAAAAATATTACAGAACTGTTTTTACATTGCACTGTAGTACGGAACCCTTCGTGTACGAGTCCGACTCGCACTTGACCAATTTTATACCAGTTGCTACCAATGCGGAATAGTTCACAGTGCGGACAACTGGCAAAAGCCCTATTGGTCTACTGGAGGTCATCCAAGTACGTCACACATTTGGTTGGGGTTTGTGACACAGGAACAAAATAATTGCAAATTTCATAGCAATACGTGTGGCAAGGGGAGGGTGTCTAAAAGGGTCAAAACTAGTGTGACATACTTTATAGATGGCCCCCTACCCACAACCGAACGTTGCAACTCCAGTGATTTAAAAATTGCATGCCATTTGGAGATCACTTGTATCAGCTCGAAAAGTTACAAGTCATAAAAGTCATGTTTCAAGCGCAACCTTTACAGTTACCAATGCGGTCAACTGTACAGCCAGTCTTGTTAAATTGTAACATATAGTACTTACACCTAATTACACTATACAAAAAAAGAGGGCAATTATGGGAAACTTTCGAACCTTAAACGTTGATTGTTAGCCGCAGTATACAGTATTAGGTACAGCGCCGACTCCAGCATTTGTTCAAGGTAGAGAGGTCTACACTACTTCCGCACCTCCCAAAAGGCGCCATTTTAATCTTATTTTGCACTTGAAACTGGAAAGAGACCACCCCTCTTGCTCTAACCAAGGGCCGGCGCTATTTAGACATTAACCTTCTGAATACCAATGACACTCAAAGGAATTCGTTGAAATCGGTATTATCGAGATATATGTATAAATTTTTACCTTAAAAAGTTTTTTATTATGATTACAACTGAACTAAACTTGCTTTTGATACGCAAGGGACAAACTTATGAAAGAGGACACTTATACACTCAGCCGTTCAAATAATTGACAAATAACTTACTTTTAACTAAGACGAGTTTAGAACGAGACTATAATAATAATAATTCGCGAATTAATCTATTCCCAGTTGGATCGCACCATTTTGTTCGCACTGTTTTAACCAGTGTTTTATCCCTGTTGTTCGCAACGCGAACTAGTGGCAAAAAAACCATGTATCCAATACGAACAACCGGAAATAGCTTTAAAAATCTACCCCGAAATAGAAAACTGAGGCCGTATTGCCTAATGTTTTTGACACTCAAGATCGCAATCAAATGACATATTTCGCATACAAAAGCTGTCATTTTATTGCGATCGCGAGTGTCAGAAACGTTAGGCAATAAGGCCTCTGGTTCTTGCGGGAACCGAGAAATCAATTGTCATATTTTCAATGTGCACGTTATACAAAATAAATTCGAGCTTACAAATCAGATCCTATAGTAAAAAAAAACTCAGATGAGCTATATAAAAAAAGATATAAATATTCGTTACGCTTACACGGACGCATCGTCGATACATAATTAGAAAACGCCTTTTCAGGCTATTAAGAAATCATTCATCAATTTGATCATCCATTTTTTCTACTAATTACTATCTAGAAAAGAATATCATGTCCTGTATTCAAAAAAATAAACCTATTAGTGCGCAATCTGATATATCCATTCTAGTAAATCAACAGTTTTACTCGTAAATATAGGATCGCATGAAAAAAGAAAAGTATAAGCTTCGAGTCCAACAAATACGTTTTTACAAGGTGACCTTATGCCTCTGGACAAATAATGAAACCATGGATAAGACTGATGCTTAGCAATATCTTACAATAGTTATTTGCTTAATTAGACAAGAAAAAAAATCTAGGAAATCAGATCATCCAAATACACAGGCTGCTCCAAAGTGATACATTGAAAACCGTTAGTTTTTCGGTAAATATTGGACTGATTGTTATGATACTTTGCAGTTTGGTTTTAAATATCTTGCTAAGCCAGTAGTATTCGTATTTGTCCAGAGGCTAAGGTCACCCAGTATATCATTAACGCACTTTGTTAATTTCCTTTGACCCGTGTGGTGTGAGATTACAATTACACCTCTCCATTTCTTCCGTGGATGTCGTAAGAGGCGACTGAGGATATAGGTTAAGGTATACCGTAGGCGACAGGCTAGCAACCTGTCACTATTGTACCGTTTTTGTCAAACTTAAAACCTAAAATTGCTAAAAGTGGCTCCGAAGCGGTAACGTTTCGTGTGCTCTGCCTACCCCATTTGGGAATACAAGCGTGATGTTTGTGTTTGTCTGTGTTAATTCCCGAAATATTTGTTAAGTGCATAAAACGCGCATTTTTACCCGAGCCGCAAACGAGGGTTGATAGTAAGTCGAGGGTAAAACACTCCGCTTTTCATTTCGTATGCGAGAAAATTAAGCAGAAACATTGCAAATAAATGTCATTTACAACTTTCTACATTCCAGGTAGTTCTATTTTTATTAGATCATTATTTAGTATATGAAGTTAGTAATATAGAACGCGAAATCCATACTAATATTATAAATGCGAAAGCGTGTTTGTATGTTTGTCCCTCTTTCACGCCGTAACGGAGGGACGGATCGACGTGATTTTTGGCATAGAGATAGTTTATGGGCCCGAGAGTGACATCAGCTACTTTTTATCCCGGAAAAATGTACAGTTCCCGAGGGAAAAGCGCGCGATAACCGAATACCGCGCGGGCGGAGCCGCGGGCAAAAACTAGTCATAAATAAACAAACGCATTACGCAAGGTAAAATTGAAATATTAACTATACATATACATAAATATTTCAAAATCATTTTGCGATATGTTTTATACACGTATTCTTTAAAAATTATGCCGCGTTTTGTTCCTGATATTAAATGGGTTCAACTGTACATTTGATACAATTTATGTACAATTGGAGTAGACACATTAACTTATATTATTAAGTTTTTCATTTTCATTAAATTTTTATGGAATAATCGAGAAAAACTCAGCAGGGTTTATCCCTCTTAAGTAAATTGACTTTCGATTTACTATGATGGATATACCGTAATGCTTACAGACGTGCCGAGACAGCGTGAGAGCGCCTCGGCCCGCGCCACAGTGTAACTCAACATGTCATCTTAAAGCAACACGCCAACCACGGGATTGTCAACCGAACAGATTACTTACTACTTTTATACTGGGGTTTAGCTGGCGTTAGCTGATGGGAAAAGTTTTAAGGATCGAAGACTGGCATGGTGGCGAGCTTCTGCTTCACAGCGTCCGTGGTGTCGTCGCAGAGTAGCAGGGTGTGGGAATAGCCCATGGCCACCTGGGTGACGTTGGTGCCGTCCATACGGGCCACCTCCTTGGGCCGCGCCGTGGACTTGTTGAGCTCGCCGAGACCCTGGGAAAATGGTCAAAAACGAGTCACAAAAAGAGTCTAATAGTGCCAAAACGTGTAATACTGGAACACTATTTATAATTATAACCCAACTAAACTACGCACAGCTGTTGAATAAATATTACGGGATTTAACTAATTTTCCAAAAATTACCTCACGGATTATATTAACGTTTACAAGACTCCCATCATAAGTGCTTGTTATATGCTAAATAGAAATGTTTACACCATTAAAAAATAATTCAAATGCACGACTCCATTAAAAAAAACGCTTTATTTTACCCCTGAAAATCAGATAATTTTCGATTTACTGTAAAATTTGATTTTTTGTTGCTTTAAAACATATAAATAGTTAGTTGATTGAGTTGGCGAAACAAAACGCGACTTATGACGTCATAAGTCGCTATTGCCATTGAAACCCTACGAGAGAATTGTATTTTGACAACTAATTTTGGGACTAGATTACTTGGTGTCGTATGTCTCATGATTCATTTAATTTTACCCGACTGCCCTGCCCGTTTTACCGAGCTATGAAGTATTTAGACACATTTTTTTTCCTTTTTTTTTCCTCGCAATGTGATGAAAATCACTGCGTGTATCACGGGCAGTAAGGGTATTACAAACTCGAGTAATGAAAATCCCTCCGGCTCCGGCGTCGGGCTTCTAATACTCTCGGTAGTAATCCCCGTCTTACGGCCCTCGATGCGCAATGTACTATCGCGTGTATGTATGGTAGTGTACTTACCAGCTCGCCGTAGACCGGCGCAACTCCCCACGCGATGAGCGAGTCGTCCGCCGCTATCACTATAGAGGTATTGCTTGTGCCCACGCTGCGGATGTTCCAGCCTGGAATATATATAAAATAAATAACGGAGTGCCCCCCTCTATAAATATTTATTTTTGTATTTTAAGTACAAAACTAAATAGCGGCTTTGACAAGACATCTGTACTCCAAATTTCATTGATATACATCTCGTAGTTTTCGAGTAAAATGCCTGTGACATACTGTCGGATGGACGGACAGACAGAGAGACAGACAGAAAGACGGACTTGACGAACCTATAGGGGTTCCGTTTTTGCCATTTTGGCTCAGGAACCTTAAAAAGTAATTAATCACAAAAGTCAAAGAGAACAGCAAAATTATACTGATGTACAATCGAAACAGCCCTCTCATTCTGAGAGGAGGCCTGTGCCCAGCAGTGGGACGTATATAGGCTGGGATGGATGAATAATCGAACCAGCACTGCCAGTGCTGTTTCTATGATTACAGCACTACCAACTTTTCAATACGGTATTTGACAACTTCTGAATTTGCCATATCTTAATATTATTATGAAAATATAGATATACAGACAGTGTTTAGCGAAGAAAAAACTTAAATAGGTTGATAATTGGATTAATAGCGATTTTCTGAAAAATCTATATGTATACCTGTCTCTTTCTCAAGCGCTTTTCTATATGCATCAAGTATGGCGGTACTGGCGTGTGACGTCACATGCCAGTATGTCTTTCTTTGTTTAATCTTGAATTTCAAATCTTTATAACTTTTTTATTTGTAAAGGTAGCTTAAAAATTGTTTCTCTATTCGATAACGGGCATTGTGTAGTTTTTTATTAATAAAACATATACAAAATAGTTAAATACCGTATTGAAAATGTAGTTTTTATTCTTCGCAGGGCCGGATTTAGGGGAGGGCAAAGGGGGCAACTGCCCGGGGCCTCCACAAAATAGGGGCCCCCACAATAGAGACATCGCAAAAAAAATCTTTCAAATTCCGACGAGTAAATACTGGGAAACAACAATTCATATATTTCTTCACTTCAATCAGGCAATCAGTAAAATATCAAAAGACCCTCATTGGCCTCCACGTCTTTGTTGCCCCAAGGCCTCCACACCTCTAAATGCGGCCCTGATTCTTCGAACCAAAAAAATTAAGCGACAAACATCTGTTAACATTAACACAACAGAGAGCGTCTATTCTTACCGGTGAGATCTTGCACTGGTTTGGGATACATGTTCGCCTCCCCGGTACGCTTGGTCTGGCCGAACATGAACAGTGAACCTGCAACCAAGGACATAATCATACCTTTCCTCCACGACGAGTTAAAGGTGTTGTCGGAAGAAAAATCAAACGCAATTTGACGAAATGGTTACTGACTTACAGCCTTATTCATAAAAAATCCTTAATTGAGGTTTGATCGGTCTGTTAGTTAACAGACTGATTAAGCTTGTTTGACGTTTGTCAAAAAGTATGATTCATAAACGCTTGTTAGCAGTCTGCTAGTTGATGAGCTGTTGATAGACTGATTAGACGCGTTATGTTGGCACTCTTGACAAATCAAAGACAAAAAATAGCCTTATCGAGAATTAAAAAAAAAAAATTTACAGCAGTGACAGCAGAGATGTTTGTTTTCCCGCCATTTCCGATCCGCGTGTTTTAGTAGACCTAAACTAAGTGCAAAAAGCCGTAACTATTTTAATCATCGTAATTTTATTTTTTTCATATTATTAGAGGATTTTTAAATAAAAATTCCTGAAAATAAATTTTCCTGATTTTTTTTTAATCTTTGCGTAAACTTCCATAAAAATATCATCGGTATGGTTTTTTGCTCTTGTCAAAGTCAGCTGTTCAAATTTGTGGCGGCCATTTTGTGACTTAGCAGAGAGATAAAGGAGGGTCTACGGTCTTCTAACTTTAGCAGAGCCTTGATCAACTGATTAGCGCTAACAGACGTTTATGAATCACGTTTTTTAGCATCGGGACATCAAGGAGCCTTCAAGGAGGCTCTAACTTTTTATGAATAAGGCTGAAAGTGTTTATAGTTTTAAGGAGTACTTAAATAAACTTTTTGCAGGTGGTAGGACCTCGTGCAAGGTCCGCCCGGATTGCTACCACCATCTTGCTCACTAATCCTGCCGTGAAGCAGCAGTGCTTGCACTGTTGTGTTTCGGCGTGGAGAGTAAGACAGCCGGTGAAATTACTGGCACTTGAGGCATCCCATCTTAGGCCTCTAGGTTGGCAACGCATCTGCAATACCCCTGGTGTTGCAGGTGTCTATGGGCGGTGGTGATCTCTTACCATCAGGAGGCCCACATGCTCGTTTGCCATCCAGTCGAATAAAAAAAAAAAAACTTAAATTATAGGCAATATTAATGATATTATTTTTGAACATTATTATCATTATTATTTATTTTAACGGAATTATAAATTACCTTTAGCTTATTTAATGAAATATTTGTACACTTGCTTGCAAGCTGAATACAAGGACAACAGTTATAATTATAAGACCAATGTATTATTTTACTGTATTCTTACAAATAAAGTTAATTTGAATATCCCCAGCCGTATGTAGCTTCTGTGATAATCAGGGTGGCGTTAGTATTTATATATTTATTTATTAGCTAGGTACAATTACATATTAACAACAGCACAAATTAAAAAATACCATGAGGATTTCTACAACATGATTACAACTGTACAGTCGCCATCAGATATTTCGGAGTGGTCAAGGTGATCAAAAATATCGAAACAAATCAACAACTCTAATGCCTTAATAACAGTGTTTATCTACTTTCATATCGTAATATTCGAATTATAAAATTCAAAACGAGTTTATATTTACATACTTTTTTAATACAATACCGAAATATGAAAAAAAAAAGCTATTTATGCAACTGTAACTGTATCGTAATAGGGGTCCTTAAAACACGAGTGTGGTTTCATGAAACGAGGCGTAGTCGAGTTTCATAAAATGGTCACATGAGTCCTAATTACGTACAGTTACATACAATATTTTATCTACGTTCATATATTAAATCCTCTATCATGTGTTCAAGAACCATTGAGAATTACCTGCATTGCAACCAGAACTTATACTAGGACCTTTGCTGGTAAATTATGAGTCATTTCCTTCGCCGCATCTAAAATATTGGGCGGAGTCAAATTTTTTTTCACATTCACTGGTTCATGGACATTTTTAAGCAAAAACAAAATATTCCCACGAAAATTCGTACAACAAAACGACAACGTCTCGGTTACGCCTCGTTTCATGAAACCACACTCGTGTTATAAGGACCCCTATTACGATACAGTTGCATAAATAGCTATTATTACTCACCGAGCTCGTTGATAGCGAGGCTGTAAGTGGCGCCGCAGTGGACGGAGCGCACGCCGCGCGCCGCCGTGTCGAAGTACTTTATGAGGCGCGGCACGGACTCGTCCTTCTGCTCCGCGTGCCCGAGACGCCCGAAACCGCCGAAGCCCCAGCTGTACGCGCGCTTCTTTGAGTCTATCGCCACCTGGTGGGCGACAAGAACTGCGATCAAAAGGTATCTCGGCTAGGGTCGTATTCAGGGTGTCCACTACAAATCCCAAAAAAAAATCACTGACTTTTCCTTGACTTTCCCTGACCACCTTGAGCTTCCCCGATTTTCCATAAAGTGGACACCCTGGTATTATAAAATTCTCGTGGGCATTGCAGCGTGGTCTTTAGTGACCTTGCATTAAAAACAACCATGCCAAATTTCACGACTCTAAGGGTATCACCACTAAAGGGCGGATGATGGATGCAATATGGTGACGAAAGCATTAGATGGATAAAACTTTTATTAAGCTTCGATTAATATTTTTGTACAAAAATGTATAGAAATTTGAGTGATGGTAATAATGTTCCTTATAATGGTGAAGTATCACTTCACGAATACACGCCTCTTAGATTTGCAAGTGTTAAAAAGGTCATTTTCCCTACAGACTTGGATAGTGAACTAGAAAAGAATGCTCTGAAATATGTAATATATGTTGAAAGAAAAAGATTTTTTCCTACAACAATAAAATTATCTAACTATTTTTCAATTAACTATTCTTATTCTTCTTTAAAATATGGCTTCTGTCCTAATTAATAAGACAATTTCGCCTATGTATTCTCTTTCGAGAGGCAACGTTGTACGGTGATTGTAGCTTCTGCAACCCGATAGTAAAATTCCAGAAACCACGTGGAAACAACTTGCGCATTAAAAAATGTCAGACACGAGAGCAGTATAGAATTTTGTGATCACTGTTCACTGTTAAGGTTAATCGCCGCATAAAACACTATCAAAATTATACTTCAACCAGCCAAAGAAACAGAAATAGCAGAATTCTATTCAGTCCACATCCGCCACGTTCGAATGCCACAAATCGAATCCTTCAATTAACTATGTTCTCTTTTTTAAATCAATTGTAGTCATATCCATATTACATGATTTTGACGTAAATTGCATCCGTCATCCGCCCACTTACCACCACTCATGGTTAAATTTTATTTGGCAGATAAAAGTGATGCCGTCTCCGTCTATTCGGACAAAACAAAGAGAGGCGGCATCACAGATAGCTGTCACATTAAATTAAACAATTAATTGAAGCAGGGGGTGACCCTATTAGCCTAGTAGTTATTTCGAAATTTTATCCCTATCCCGAGAAATATCGGGATAAAAAGTAGCCCATGTTACTCCAGACGTCCAGCTATCTACATACCAAATATCATCCAAATCCATCCAGCGGTTTTACCGTGAAGAAGTAACAAACATACAGACAGACTCACATATACAAACTTACGCTTTTATAACACTAGCTTTTACGCGCGGCTTCGCACGCGTAAACTATTCGGTCTTTATCCCTAGGTATCCCGTGGGAATATCGGGTCAAAAAGTCGCTAATGTATTATTCCAGACGTCCAGCTACCTACATACCAAATTTCATGACTCCAACCCCAGAGATTGTTATTTTGAGATTTTATCCCTATCCCGTGGGAATATCGGGATAAAATGTATCCTATGTTTTAATCCAAGTTATAAACTAACTTTTTGCCAAATTTGATCAAAATCCGTCCAGCCGTTTCAGCGTGAAGAAGTAACAAACATACTCACTCACTCACAAACTTTCACATTTATAATATTAGTAGAATTAGTAGGATTAGTATGTATGATCTATTGGGTACTGACCGTGTGGTTATTCCCGCAGGAGAAGTCGACGATGTCGACGTCTTTCACCGGCAGCACGTGGCCGTCCTTGGTCTTCTCGAAGAACAGCGCTACGTGTTTCGGCACCGTCTCGAAGTGGAACGAGAGCTTGGTCGACGTCACGAAGTACTTGCCGTCCGTGTTGTGACCTACGAAAGCACACAATTCGAAAAAACTTAGGGAATTCCCGTGGAAATTTTGTAGTATCACGGAGATTAGATATAATTTATAAGGTTGACTGGTCCCTTATTATTATTATTATTTCCCTTGATGGCGGCCTTAAGGCTTGGGCCAATGTCAGTTACGATGACAGGGTTACAGTGATTCTGCAGAACGCCAACAGTTTGACAGGAGCAAGAAAATAATTTTGAAAATAAAAATAAATCCTTTCTGCCTAACGCTGTTGCAGGACTCACGTCACACTACGACAAAGACAAAACATGTTATTATTAGACTGGTCCCTTAAGTCCGCCTTTGTACAAGTATCTCAAAGTTTGTCAAATGTGTTTTGTTTCTTTTCTTTTGTACAATAAAGAGTTTACATACATACATACAATTTATTACTCTTTAGTAGCTTTACTCGTTCTTTAAAGCGTTCTTTTTTAGAAATAATAAGTAATCAAAATAAACTTTAAAAATAAAACGTTGACCAAATAAATGTATAAATAAAAAGAAAAATAAATAAACTTGTAATCATAATGCAACGAAATATCGAGAGCTCATGACAGTCACGTTCTATATTTGCTGATTTTGATTTGGATTTTTTGGTTGATTTTGTTCTTGTTTGTTGACTGCTGATTTGGGACCATTTCGTGACATGCATAGCTATATTTTGTTTTGTTTTTTTTATTTAGGTATTTTATTTTTGTCACGAATAAATGTTTTCTTCCTTTCTTTCTATATCCAGTTAGAAATACGAGCTATTTGTAATGAAATTAATAGAGACCGGATAGTATGCATTTGCATATTTAAGCCATTTTCAGCGCTAATAGCATATTTTTCCTAAGAGCTAGTGATGATGCATATTTTCGCTATAATTTACAGTATTTTTCGAGCGCAGCGCACTCAGCAGCCGCGCGTCTTTTGTTTTGGTACTATAATAAAATGAAAGAGACAAATGATCGTCGCGCTTGCCTACCGCACTGCTCCCATGTTACTTTCATTGTTGACGCGCGTGCTCATTGATCTGCAGTTAAAGTTTTTAAGTAATAAAGTAAAACTTAAAACAAGTATTTATTAACAATAAACTTAAATCTAAAGGAATAATATTTACAAAACAAGAAACAAAATGTTACTTAATGTTGCAAATTCTGTCAGTTTTCGTGCATATTTCAAGCATTTTTCATGCATACTTGCATGCATATTTCAAGCATTTTATGTTGCATATAATCCGGTCTCTAGTAATTAACAATGTTAGCACTAAAAACTGTTAGCAGTTAAAACCAACTTACCCAGCTGGCCATACTCTGGCAGCCCGAAGGAGTGCAGGCCTCCGTGACAGTCCAGTATCATGGAGAATTCAGCCCCGCACCCCACTTTCACTATCGGTTTACCCCTGCAACAAACACAGCTAGTAAGGGCGTGTCAGAGCGCTAAAAATGGTCAAAATTGGTGTGACGTACTTTACGGATTTTTTTCCTGTTTTTGTTGAGGCTTTGAACACTCCAGGTGATCATGTCATGTTCGCTCAGTTTCCCTACACAAGGGACATATTAAAAAAGTGGTAAATGCAAATGGCTTTTTCAGATGCTGACTCTGAGAGCCAACACTAGACCTGGCCATTGTGCATGGAGCCCAAACCCCCAAGAACTCTTCACCTTAAGTCTGAGTTCCGAGCACATTCCAACAACAAACGGGACAAATTTTCTACCTTCTGGCAAATCTCACACAGAGGTGATGGTTTAACTCTCATCATGTGTAAGAATTTGTTTGTTGGGATGTATCCGGAATATACCCTGAAAGCAGATACTAACACTTCTTGTAAGGTTGGCAGTTTCAAACCAAGGTGTCCACAAGGGACTGGCTTGGATGATTCTGTACCAGACACCTACAGCACTGGATAACCTAAGCTTACAGGGCGTAAACATATCGTCAAGTCTTTCTTTGTACAACGTGATGATGATAATGACGATGACTCACGTGAACCGTATGCGCGTAGGTTTCAGCACCTGCGGGGTGCTGCTGCCGAGGCCGCACTGCCCGCTCTTGTTGTCGCCGCACGCGTACACGGTGCCGGTGTCTGCAAATGAGACCGTCTTTAAGTTATGGCCGATTTCGTTTATCCTACCGCCCGTCGTCCTTTATTCTTTATATGGGACTTATAGTAATTTGAGATCGAACTCTCACAATGCTGCGGCTACATTAAACTAAAGATTCAGTTTCATTGGTCGATATACAGCGTGCGGTGTCTCTCCCGCAGTTGGTGTCATGACTAGTGAAACCCATAAGTCGATAATTCGGTCGACATATACATACAGCGTACGGTGTCTCCCCGCAGGCGATATAATTATTGGAACTCATAAGGACATAAGTCGATAACTTGGTCGATATACAGCGTGCGGTGTCTCCCCGCAGACGGTATAATAACTAGTGAAACTCATAAGTCGATAACTCGGTCGACATACTGCGTGTAGTGACTGCCCGCAGGCAGTATACAACTAGTGAAAGCCAAATGCAGACCTTATCAGCCGATGAAAACGGTTCCCCGAATGCGAGCACTATGGCATGTGTTACGGAAATTTCCCGTACCCCGCATTAAGGTCCTATCGACCAATAAAAATGAGCCTTTATAGAAATCTCCCGTACCCCGCATGTGATGTAAGTGATGTCGGTGATGTAAGTCTCCCGTACTCCACGTGCGAGGTCTAACGACCAATAAAAACGGTTCCCCGAATGCGGGCCTATGGCATGCGTTATAGATAATTTATTGAATCAGGCGTTACTTTGCGGAGGTCCATATCAATGAACTAAAAGAATTTCCTTGCTCACCCGCGACCTTAAGATAGCTAAGTTTATGCAAATTATGCGTGTTCATGCAGTTCCTCCAGCTATCTTAAGGTCGCGGGTGAGCAAGGAAATTCTTTTAGTTCATGCGTTATAGAAATCTTCCCGTAGCCCGCATTAGCGCTACAGACCAAAGGAACTGGCTGAACGGTGTTACCTGTGACGAACAGCGTGTGGTGGCGCCCGACGGCTGCGTGGATCACGTTCATCCCTTGGAGGGTGGGTATCGGCTCGGGGACGTAGCGGGTCGTCGTATCCCCCATGCCGAGCTGTCCGCACGTGTTGCGACCTGACATTAAAAAAAGATAAAGATAAAGATAAAAATATTTTATTTGCTTAAACATGAGTAATCGTCAAATACAGTTGGTACACATAAAAAAGAAAAAAAGTCCTACATGTTTTACCTTGCGGCGTACAAATTAAAAGCAACATCCACCATTATTATTCACTACATCGGTAAAATTGTCTGTACTACACATTACAATACAATACAATACAAATATTCTTTACTAGCTTATGCCCGCGACTTCGTCTGCGCGGACCTAGGTTATTGCGCGGTGGCGCCCTCTACCGGAATAAAAAGTATCCTATGTTAGTCCTTGGGGCTTAAACTATCCCTATACCAAATTTCATCAAAATCGGTTCGGCGGTTTTGACGTGCAAGCGTAACAGACAGACAGACAGACAGTTACTTTCACATTTATAATATTAGTAGGGATTGCACACCCATAAAGCAGTACAAAAAAAACTTATAATAAAAACACTTAGATTCAGGGTAGACAATAGGCGGTCTTACCGCTTAAAAGCGATCTCTTCCAGACAACCATTTGGGTACACGAAATTAATGTGTAACAAAAATAGTGGCGGAAACAGAAACAGAAAATAAAACAAACAAAAAATCAATAATATTAAAATAAATACAAATGATATAACTCTATAAATACATACATGCAATACTTATACAATACATAAACTTCTAACATAAAATCCCTACTAATATTATAAATGTGAAAGTAACTCTGTCTGTCTGTATGTCTGTCTGTTACGCTTTCACGTCGAAACCACTGAACCGATTTTGATGAAATTTGGTATATAGGTAGTTTGAACCCCAAGGATCAACATAGGATACCTTTCATTCCGGTAGAGGACGCCACCGCGCAATAACCTAGATCCGCGCAGACGAAGTCGCGGGCATAAGCTAGTAGCAATATAAATTGCACATGGTGCCTTATGGGCGGTAAATAAAGAATTACGAACAAGAGCCAAGAAGTCAGACCCATGTGATATTTGTGAGTAAATATATAAAACTAGCTTTTACCCGCGGCTTCGCACGCGTAAACTAATCGGTCTGGTAGTGGCAATTGAAATATCCCGTGGGAGTATAGGGATAAAAAATAGCGTATGTGTTATTCCAGACGTGCAGCTACCTACATACCAAATTTCATGACTTTTAGCCCAGCGGTTATTATTTCAAAATTTTATTCCTATCCCGTGGGAATATCGGGGTAAAAAATAGCCTATGTGTTATTCCAGAGGTTCAGCTACCTACACACCAAATTTCATAGCTCTAAGCCCAGTGGTTGTTACTTCGAGATTTTATCCTTTGATATCCCGTGGGAATTTCGGGTCAAAAAGTCACTTATGTATTATTCCAGACGTGCAGCTCCCTACATATCAAATTTCATAACTCTAAGCCCAGCGGTTATTATTTCAAAATTTTATCCCTATCCCGTGGGAATATCAGGATAAAAAGTAGCCTTCGTGTTATTCCAGAGGTCCAGCTACCTACATACTAAATTTTATGGCTCTAAGCCCAGCGGTTGTTATTTCGAGATCTTATCCCTAGTTATCCCGTGGGAATATCGGGTCAAAAAGTCACCTATGTGTTATTCCATACGTCCAACTACCTACATATCAAATTTCATGACTCTAAGCCCAGAGGTTCTTATTTCGAAATTTTATCCCTATCCCGTGGGAATATCAGGATAAAAAGTAGCCTTCGTGTTATTCCAGAGGTCCAGATACCTACATACTAAATTTTATGGCTCTAAGCCCAGCGGTTGTTATTTCGAGATCTTATCCCTAGTTATCCCGTGGGAATATCGGGTCAAAAAGTCACCTATGTGTTATTCCATACGTCCAACTACCTACATACCAAATTTCATGACTTTAAGCCCAGAGGTTCTTATTTCGAGATTTTATCCCTATCCCGTGGGAATATCGGGATAAAAAGTAGCCTATGTCCTTTCCCAAGGTCTATTCTATCTCTGTACCAAATTTCATCTAAATCGGTTCAGCGGTTTTGGCGTGAAAGCGTAACATACAGACAGACAGACAGACAGAGTTACTTTCGCATTTATAATATTAGTATGGAAGTATGGATTATCTGCTATAAATCATTGTGTTACATGTCAACATACCAAAAGCATAAGCCTCCCCCTCTTCAGTTATCAGAATGGAATGGCCGGCGCTGCATCCGCTTACTATGAGACGGTACTGAAACAAAATAAAAAAAGTCAAGCACAGATATAGATTACACTAGATAACGCAAACACCTCAATCTGTATGAAAACCAACCGTGTCACTTTTTTATATCTGCTGTGACGTCTCAAGGGCGAATTAGCGACGTGAATTCCCTGATATCTGCGCAAAATCGATTCAAAGGCGCCGCCCGCCCGCGCCGTGGGGCTCGAGTCAGTCACTAGTCGTGATTAGTCAGTTAGCGGTCAGTCTTTGTATGGGGCCAACCCTGACGTTTGGTCGGGGTTCGGATATGCGAAATAGATGCACTTGCGTAATCTAGTGTAATCTATATCTGTGAAGTCTAGTCTCTGTCACTAGACGAAACCGGCGAAAATAAGTCAATTGAGAGAGCTCTTATTTACACATTCGATCCACAAAAAAATTATATATTAGAAGAAAAAAATTATTTACTAAGTAAATAAACTAACCAACAAAAAGTTGGAAAACCCCCTACATTGTCAATTCAAAGTTCAACATCTCAAAAACGGCTGAACCAATTTTGATAGAAAACCTGACACACAGACAGATACACAGACACACATAGCGGTCAAACTTATAGCACCCCTCTTTTTGCGTTGGGGGTTAAAAACTAGTCAAATACCGTCCTAAATACGTACAGTCAGCATGCTTATTAGCATTAACATTTTACAAGTTGGAATATGCGAGCGTACTGGTAGTTTTTGGGAATTCCCACAGGAATTTTTGAGATTGAGATCTAATGGTTAATGCGAGTGAAATTGAGGGCGAAGCACGGTTCTGGCCTCGACAAAAGCCATATCTCAAACAAAATCACTTTTGCATTATTATACCATCTTATACAGTCTAAAGTTACACAATGGCATAAATAGGTTAGCAACATATTCAATTGTTTTGTACATACAAAAACCTATCTCAAGTATATTTATTCAATAACGCCTTTTGCTTTGAGCGCTGAGTTAAACACTAAACCACAGTATAAATATAAGCTAAAGCAGTATGGAAGCTACGAACAAGCAGTACCGCGAGACCCCCTTAGAGGCCGTGTAGAGCGCGCGTCTGTGTGAATGTGTTCGTTTCGATCGTAGCTTCGTAGCTTCCATACTGCTTTAGCTTATATATACACTGTGACTAAACAGAATAAGGGCTACCGTTTTCGCGCTCACCAGTTGGCGCCACTGTCCTGCCTCAAGTATATCGGTTAGTTTGTTATTACGGGCGCGAAAACAAAATTTACTTATAAAACTTATTCAATACCTAAAAATCGTATCATAAAAATATTCAGCACGCCGCAGTGTTGCGTAGTCCCGTTTTGTTCGGGAAAAAGGGACAAAGGTTTCCGAAAGACAACTGTCTCAAAACACAGACATTCATTGCCCCGTAACGCATATTTTCCATTAATTTCAGGTATTGCAAAATAATTCTAATCTATCTATATATATAAAAATCAATTGCTGTTCGTTAGTCTCAGTAAAACTCGAGAACCGCTGGACCGATTTGGCTAATTCATGTTTTGAATTATTTGTGGAAGTCCAGGGAAGGTTTAAAAGGTGAGTAAATATGAAAAAAAAAATGAGGCGGTACGAAGTTTGCCGGGTCAGCTAGTTATAAATAAACCCGCGTAGCTCACCCAAAAACTGAGATTTGACATTTCGGAGACCTCTCGCTACACTAGCGCCTCTAGCGACGAATTCATACGCTATAGCTCTCATTCAAATGTATTCTAGACATTTGACTGTGTCAACATCTTTCACATTTGAATTAATACACAGGATTGATCAAGGTTTTTACACATCGAGATAACGGAGGTGCCGCACCTTATGCATGAAACATGATGTTTTTTAAACAGCTGTTTAATTCATTGACTTCGTTTCAGCTGATGTAACGGGATGTGGATATGCTAAAGTCAAAACTCTTTTTAAAATCTTTTATTTTATGAATTATATTAATACTAGTTTTTGCACGCGGCCCGGCCCGCGCGGTATTCGGTTATCGCGCGCTGTTCCTGCCTCATAGTTTATGCTCGGGCTCATAAACTATCTCTATGCCAAAAATCACGTCGATCGGTCGCTCTGTTGCGGCGTGAAAGAGGGACAAACATACAAACACACAAACACACTTTCGCATTTATACTATTAGTATGGATTATTACATTGAATGAATAAATAAACTAAGTTTAAAACAATAGGATAGGTAGACAGAGAGGTGTCCCAACAAATAAAAAAAAATACTTCAGCCTCATATGTTAGTTACAAATAAACTTAAAAACTATGTAAATGGGTTGATCAACTATCCCTTGCTTTTATTCTATCCCGTCAGCCAGGGGACGTAGTACAGTTGAATAGAAGAAATGTTGTGTCACATTATACTAAAATGCTTATTAGATGACCAGTAATAGAAGTTTGTCAAATTTTAATCCTATAAACTTACGGTTTAAAGAGTGACTCAGGAGACCGTAACTATGGCAACGAGTGGCAAGAAAAAATTGATCGACCCAAATAGCAATTTCACACCATCACACTGGGAGACTACTAGGAAATTCTAAAATCGAAGTTCGTATCTTACCATCCCCCTCTCTCGTATCTCACTACTATTATAAATGCGAAAGTTTGTACGCGACCAAGCCTCTACCTCCACCTCCAAGCTGTAAGAAGAACACTACACAGGCGCGTTTCGAACTCAACCAGAGGTCATCTTCAAAGCAGCACAACTTGTGTCGCGGGTGAGCAAAGTAATGAGGGCTATCGCGTATGAATTCGCCGCTAGAGGCGCTAGTGTAGCGTGAGGTCAACGAAATGTAAAATCTCATAGTTTTTGAGTGAGCTACGCGGGTTTATTTATAATTATAATAATTTTGTGAATATTTTGCATTACCTTAAATTAACTATGGCAATTATGCGATAAGGGGCAATGAACGTCTGTAATTTGAGACAGTTTTCAATTGTAATTTACCTTTTACTACAGAAGGTGCCTCTTAGCACAGGTATTTTATACTTAAAAAGAGGAGCCAACCATTGTAAAACATTGTACTTTTAGCAACCTTAATAAATAATTTTGAATTTTGAATTTTTTGAGTTTTGTCTTTCGAAAACTTTTGTCCTCCCTTTTTTCCGAAGAAAACGGGATTACGCAATACTGTGGTTGCTCGATATTTTTATGGTATCGTTTTAAGATGTATTAAATATGATTTTAATCTAAACTTTGTTTTCACGCCCGTTATAACAGACTTTTAAAAACCTCACGCAACAGTGGCGCGATCTAGTGACATAAAAAACGATAGCCCTCATTGCTTTAGTTCATGGAGAGATCTTTATCGGCAGTGGACGTTTTCTGGTTGATGATGATAACAATCATGATTATTAATTTTGTTGGATAAAGCATTTTATTCAGTAAATGAATTTATAAATTTGAAATTTTAATTATATTGTTTAAATTGTTATTATTATTTATTGTTTTTATTTTATTGTTTTATTTTTATTATTATGTCTTGTTTTTATTTTTATTTTTATTGTTTTTACATTGACATTCGAATTGTTACTGAATTATTCCTAATTTATTAATCTTTACATATCCTTGACATTTTGGCAATTATTCTTTTTTAATGTAATTTTATTGTGTTTTCATTGTTTTCAATCTGACGATCCCTTCAGGAGAACCAGTCTTATTGTAATTGTTTTCATCAAATATTGACATGCTTTGAATTTTATTTTATTAATTATTACTAATCTTATTACTTTGACGATTTCAATACAAATTCTTATAACTGACATTTATGTAAATTATAATGTAATGATGTATTGAATGAATAAATAAACTAAACTAAACTAAACTAATGGAGTTGATACACTTACCCTGCGGTCAGTGAACCTATGGAACGTGTACAGGTTGGGATGCGTGCGCGCCGTCGCGTTCTCCTTCTTCGCCACGAGATCCCAGGAGACCAGGCCGGCTATCATGAGCACGCCCGGCGTTTTATAAAATGTCTTCAGCAGTTCCTGTTGGGACACACAAAATTATCCATACTAATATTATAAACTAATATTATAAATGCGAAAGTAACTCTGTCTGTCTGTCTGTCTGTTACGCTTTCACACCAAAACCACTGAACCGATTTGGATGAAATTTGGTACAGAGATAGAATAGACCTTGGGAAAGGACATAGGCTACCTTTTATCGCGAAAAAGAGGCTTCAAGGGGTTAAAATTTGGGGTGAAAGTTTATATGGTGGAAGTCCGTCGCTGTCGAAGATAAAACTATGAAACTTGGCATTTAGGCATTTAATATACTATCCATATCCATACTAATATTATAAATGTCAAATTGTGTTTGTATGTTTGTATGTTTGTCCGTCTTTCACGCCGTAACGGAGCGACGGATCGACGTGATTTTTGGCATGGAGATAGTCTACGGGCCCGAGAGTGATATAGGCTACTTTTTATCCCGGAAAAATGCACAGATCCCGAGGGAACAGCGCGCGATAACTGAATACCACGCGGGCGGAGCCGCGGGCAAAAGCTAGTAATGCTATACATTGCTGTGCTGGCAATTATAATTTTGCTACAAAGTTAACAGTCTGAACTTCATTTTATTAATTGAATTAAAATCTTATGCAATGTGCTGTTATTTTTTCTATCTAATAAATAAACATTTTATTAATGTCATGGTCACGTTACAGAAATACGTTACTTTAACATTAACCTTAAAAAAAGCTGACATAGTCACATTAGGTGTACTACAGCCTTGTTAAAATCCATACTAATTATAAATGCATTTTTTGGTGGAGTGTGTATTGACTAAAGATAGCCGTGAGAGGTATTTGAGTGATTTGGACCTGTCCAATGATGCAAAGAGCCATGGAGAGAAGTATGATGCACAAGAGACGAATGGACAAAATAAGAAATGAAGAATTGCGAACCAAAACAGGGTTGATAGATGTGACTCATAAAATTAAAAAAACTAAATGGAAATGGGCCGGGCAAGTCATGCGAGGTCCAGATAAATGGAGCAAACTTGTAACCGCATGGTACCCAAGAGATGGGAAAAGGAACAAGGGAAGGCAATTTCGTCGCTGGGAAGACGAAATAGCCGGAGCGGCTGGCAGAACATGGGCAAGAGTAGCTGCATGCAAGAGGGATTGGAGACTGTTGGGGGAGGCCTTTGCCAACAGGCACACGGATGCTGAAGAGTAGGAAAAAAAAAACTGTTATGTTTAAATATTTAATTATCTTGTATTTGCATTTGAATAAAGAGGCTTAATAATAATATTAATAATAATAATGGTGCAGTGAATATTATTTTGAGTTGTCCGGTATCAGAAGATGCAGTACGAAATTACAGGCTCATCAAGCACTCCTTTTCAGCCAGATAATCTGGACATCGCAATAGAAGTGTTTTATGAATGTGACCATCGAGTCTTTCAATGAGGCTGGCACAGTCACACAGGTGCCCTTAAACCTCAAAAAAAATAGAAAAAAAAATATAAATGCAAAGTGTGTGTTTGTATGTTTGTCCGTCTTTAACGACATAACGGTGCGACGGATTGACGTGATTTTTGGCAATGAGATAGTCTACGGGCCAGAGAGTGACATAGGCTACTTTTTATCCCGGAAAAATGCACAGTTCCCGAGTGAACAGCTCGCCATAAGCGACTTCTACGCGGGCGAAGCCGCAGGTAAAAGCTACTAGTACATAAAAAAAGTTGAGCTAAGAGCATTTAGTCAAAGTTAGTTATCCTGTGAAATAAATGATTTTGAATTTGAATTTGAATTTGAATTGAAAGGTGATCTTAAGCCTGAATGTTATTGTATGCAGCTCGGACATGTTGCCGAATTAACACTTTGAAATTTTAAAAAATACCTCAGGCATCTTGATAGTGGGTTCATCGCCAAGCGGAGACGGGGTTCTCTGGTTCTCTTGCGGCTGCTGGTCCAGTAGCACGGAGTCGTTGCTGTCCTCGTCCTCTGACTGGGGCTTTCGGGGCTTGCGGGCCTTCCCGGGCCTCCCAGCAGCCGGCGCGGCGCGCTTACGGTTCCCGTTGTTTGACATGACGCTGCAAGAATGGTAAATAAGTTTGGTTCAATTACATTTTTAAATTTATTAATGAATCCCCGGCTCCTCTGATTCAATAAATCCCTATTTAATATTATAAATGCGAAAGTAACTCCGTTTGTCTGTCTGTCTCTTACGCTTTCACGTCAAAACCACTGGACCGATTTTGATGAAATTTGGTATACAGGTAGTTTGAACCCCAAGGATCAACATAGGATACCTTTTATTTCGGTAGAGGGCGCCACCGCGCGATAACTTAGATCCGCGCAGACGAAGTCGCGGGCATAAGCTAGTCATTTATAAATTAGTTTTTTTTAAATAAAAAAAAAGAATCTTTTTTCTTTTAAAGGTCTACCCACTACTCCGTATCATGCCATGCATGATCGTAATAGGAATGTGTCAGGAATAGAATGTCGAACGCATTCATGACACGCGATGTCTACATTGGTTACGGAACATGCTAGTGGGCATACTTCATACATAGGTAGTTTTCGATTCAAAAAATATATTTGAGAATATATTTTTTCCTGACACATTGCTATTATGGTCATGATATGTATACCTATGATGTAATGAGTAGAGGAGACTATTAAGCACCATTAGCCTATGGAAGAATTATTTTTAGCATTTTTTTTTTCGATATGTCACTACAACTATATGGCACTAAACAAAAATAAGAAAAAAAATATGGCTCCATCAAAACAATTTTGCTAGTATCTATCAAGTTTTGCAATTATTTTTGGTACTTAAATAAAAATCTAGAGAATGAAATATGAACAGTAAAAGATGACCAAATTTTTTTTTATTTAAGTTGGCAGGTGACAGAATTTTTATAATACATTATTATCATAACACAAGACATAATATTATTACATAATTTATTGAATCAGGCGTTACTTTGTGGCGGAGCGAAGTTCCAAATTTTTCCAGTTCATAACAATATTCTGTTAAAAAAAATATGTTTCACTGAGCAAACATTTTACTAATAAAAATTGTTACGACACTCAAAAAAATTTTTTTTTAAAGATTTGATGGTTGATTTTTGTCTTAAATCTGAACAGTCTATTTTATAATATTACTGAGTAGCACATTGAAACAGGGTTTTATTAACTGTATGAGTAATTAATAACATTAAGCTTCCAAGCTAGGGCCTTTCCTGCAATAAAAGCAAAATGTTGAGGTAATTTAAAAAAAACATTGTTAAGGTACTTAATTTAGAGATCTTTGAAAAAAATATATTTATTTATTTTATATATTTATTTATTATGAATTGTGTTAGGTGAATAATAAATTCATCATATCTTCAGAATTAAACAAACTTTCCCTTCCATTTAATACATACTTTATTGAAAATATAGTACTGTTGAAAACAAAATTTTTGTAATTTTATTCATCACGTATTTTTTCATGCCATTCGGTTGATCGCAATGACTACCGAATTGTAACAATGCAGAATAATTATTAAAATTATTCATTACAAAGAAAAGCTACGTTTCGGGAGTTGAAATCTTTACGAACATAAATATAAACAATTACGGAGATGTAAAAAGCGTAGCGTGAGTATATTTAAAAGTTACTCACTCGATTGTTTTTAAAAAGAAAATAACACTGTTTTGACTGGAGTTCCCACGATACGTGACTAGCGGTAACGGACGGCTACGCCAGGACAATGGGTAAAAGCAGCCGGACAATATATTAAATAACCGTAAACAAGAGTAATTTCACTAAGCGGCATGTTACCAACAATTAGCACCTGTATAATCATACAATAATGTTTGCTTCCAAATTAACGTTTATCCGTAATTTTCCCCTAATTACGGTGCAAACCGTAGCCAAACCGACACGTGCCGAAAAAGGATATGTTAAGTTACAACTTAATTATTTGTTAAAACGAGGAAAACCCTTAATTGTAGCAGCCAAAACCGTAATAAACTCACCAATTTAACACAATAAACTGAACTTAAATAAATATTATTTAAAATTATACCTATCAAAGCTTGCGTTGTTGCGGCCTTAAAAAAATGGGGATGCCGTTAAAAAAATATCAAACACCGTTTGTTTTCTATTTCCTGTGCTACATTGCTGTTATTATTATCTCATTTTTGTACTCATTTCATTAGTCTGTGGTCGTAAAAAATAATATACACAGACTATACATGCTACAGACTCGCTAATGCTAATAAAATAACAGACGTTCCGATTTGGCAGACGCCAACCAAAGAGAATTTAACCACTACGTAACCAACCACGACCAAATCGAAATTTGTGAGGAGCTACTCCGAAAGTTCCGAAACTCAAAATGTATGGTATTGTATAGTGTCATTTCTCTCACATTCATGTTAAATACTACAAATAAGTGAGCTAAACTGAATGGCATGATAAGTTTGAAAATCTAATTACGAAGTAGCACTTCCGTTCTGGCATTTGCCGACTAAGTACTTAGGTACTCCAGTAGATAGATGCCAATGCCTCAAGCACCACCAGCAGGGCTACAATAAGACTCGAAGTTCGTGTCGTGTGGTCTCTCTCGCTCTCGTATTAAATAGTATAAGTGTCAGAGAGACCGCACGATACGAACTTCGAGTTTCGTGGTAGCCGTGCAGGCATGTGGTGTACAGTTTGTGGATAGTTGACCTACAAAAAAGCTTATTTTGTTATTTTCTTTTCGGTCAAAACGTTTTTAGGACCGGCGATAAGTCGATCTCTAAAGTATTTCTTCTTGGTCACAATACAAGTAATTTTATTACTTGTATTATGTATGACTTGGTCGATGTTTCTCTAAATGTAACATTTGTTAGTAACTTGTTACCTTGTTAGTTAATTCTAATATTTTAATATTTATTTCTAATAGCATTGTCGCCGTCTTTGTCGACAAAGGAAAGTCTTATTAATTAGTTATCATTATAGTTATTATAGTTATTATTAGTTATCATACCGTCTCTTTCTTTTTTCTGCAAAACACTATTAGCGATTAGCGTGAGTGAGTAAACAGGTCTCCGTCGTAACACTTTCGCCATAAACACTTTTGACATATCATACTTTTGCCATAATGATCTCAAGTCCTAATAATCATAAGCCATAATATCACATGTCCTAATACTCTATATCTCTAATATGTTTTGTACTAATATAGTAAGACATTAAATATACGAGTAATAATATTAAAATCCATAACATGTATTAAATGCCATAACAGAGCACTTGTTGTCAAACAGCGACTTGCGAACCAGAAAAGTAGATTAGGTTAGAACTATGACACCTTCAGAAACGAACCGTAACCATAAAAGTAGGTTAGGTTAGGTTAGAACTGCGACCCCTACAAAAACGAACCGTAGCCATAAAAGTAGGTTAGTTTAGGTTAGAACTGCTATCCCTACAAAAACAAACCGCAGCCTTAAAAGTAGGTTAGGTTAGGTTAGAACTGCGACCCCTACAGAAACGAACAGCAGCCAGAAAAGTAGCTTAAGTTACAATTGCGACTCAATATTAGGACAAAAATGTTATGACATTTACATTATGGGAAATGTTTTTATGGCAAAAGATCATTATGACAAAAGTTGTTACTTATGTATTTTGAAATTAGAGCAAATAAGCATTGGGATATTCAATACTAGGACAAAAAATATTATGGCATTTACATTATGGCAAACATTATTGGGTCTGGCCGCCAAGTTGTACCTTAACACACTAGAAAAAATAACACATATAACACACGAACACACATAAGGTACGTTCACATGTGATTTTTTAACCGACTCAAATTTGTCAGTTCATCATCATCATCATCATCATCATCATCATCATCATGTCAGTCATTACAGGTGGTAGGATCTTGTGCAAGGTCCGCCCGATTGCTTCCACCATCTTGCTCGCTAATCCTGCCGTGAAGCAGCAGTGCTTGCACTGTTGTGTTTCGGCGTGAAGAGTAAGATAGTCGGTGAAATTACTGGCACTTGAAGTATTCTAACTTAGGCCTCTAGGTTGGCAACGCATCTGCGATACCCCTGGTGTTGCAGATGTTTATGGGCGGTAATTTGTCAGTAACTTTTTTAAATTTGTTCAATGCCATTTTGCGAAACTTTGACTCACTATATATGCGTTGTTTATGTGCAGGTTTCCTCGTGATATTTGCCTTCACTGAAATGCTTGTGGCAAAAATTGGTTTAATTATTAATAACAAATAGTTTATCTCAGTATATAATAATTCTCCTCGTCGGTTTTGATGACGGCGACCCTAAAAGAATTATGACACCTATTAACTCAGTTTATCTAGCCACTAACATGTCTCTATTGATTAAGTAAGATTCACTTTTATAAATTTGAATTTTTTCTTGCTGCATAATATATTTAAATAATAAAGCGTTGTGAATTTGCCTTTACAATGTTCCAAAATAACACACGCAACGCACAGCGTAACAGACATAACGCACAGCATAACACACATAACACACAACATAACACACGTAATGCACAAACCGTAACACACTAAATGGAAAAAATATAAATCGCTCTACAGCTGATACTTTTGAAGCTACTGCCGTGAGTCTTCATGATAAATAAGGGAAAATAATCCATACTTCGAATACAACAATAATTACGATTAGTTTCAATACATAATTTTGCGAAAAAGTTCCACTAAATGTTTTATCGTTCCAAATTTCACCTGTCCCTGTACCAAAAACCTAGAATTGTGTAGACAAATGATACGTCACCTGATTCAAAAGGGTATAGCCCTGTATGGATGGCGAAACTGCCTTTGACGAGAAAGTGGTTTTCCTTTGGCTCGGATAATTGTCTTTACATACGTTGTAATTTGACCAAATTTTAGCCCCAAAATGGGCGTGGTTTTTGAGATAATTAAAAAAAAAGGAAAATCGTTTTTATTTTTTATTTACCAAACTAGTGGCCCGATTTTCACGAAATTTTTATATATTATGTAGAAAATTAAGAGCGTTTTTTTCTTTAAAAAAAATCCAATTAATTTTATATTTAAGTAAAAAAAAATCATTTTTTTAATATTCATAATTTTTTTTTTTTTACTTGCGAGGTGGCGACACCTACCAATATCAGATATATTATGACCCATTTAATACTCTAATACATATATTTTTTTCAAAAACATTCATTTGGATCATCAGGTTAAAATAAGCGAATTTGTAACATCTCATACATAGCCTTCCCTTTACTACGTACATGGGCGTTTTCAAAAAAGTTGTTGAAATGACTTATTTTTTAGAAGTGGATGAAATTTGGTATTCCTACTCAGAATCAGGAGCACTTTCGATTATAATAGGAGAAAAAAAAATGTCTCAATATTTTTTATTCCATTACGTTACCGTTTTCATACGCGTATCTGTGGCGGTAGTGTAATGGATAACAAAAAATGATATGAAAAACCTGGGACACTTTTTTTTCCTATTGCAATCGAAAGTGCTCCTGATTCTGATTAGGAATACCAAATTTCATCCACATCTGACAAAAAAAGTCATTTCAACATCTTTTTTTTGAAAACGCCCACCTACGTAACATAGGATTCAATAGTAGGGTGGGTTGAAAAAAAATTTTTTTATTTATTTTCTTAGCATGGGGGTAGAATTTGTACCTTAAGAAAAAAGAAAATTTTTCAAAAAAAAAAATTTTTTTTATCTAATGTTTTGAGGTGGCCCACTCGCTTTTAAAATTAATAATTTATCAAATGAGGTAGTTCCAACAAAAAAAAATTTTTTCGGTCAAACATCGTGGAAGACGACTAAAAATTGTCGATTGTGATTTTTTTTATTTTAATACAAAAGAAAAAGAAGTCATTTTTTGATTTTTTACATTAATTACAATGATAATAGATTATTTTTTTTACTTTTGATTTCCAATTGGCTTTCGAGGGGTGACCCTACAGGTTCTAGAACACCTTTAATATATATTTTTTGGTACTACTTCATTTAATAGATTATTAATTTTAAAAGGGAGTGGGCCATCTCAAAATATTAAGTAAAAATTTTTCTTTTTTCATAAGGTACCTACAAATTCTAACCCCCTTGCTAAGAAAATAAAAAAAAATTTTTTTTCAACCCACCCTACTATTGAATCCTATGTTACGTAGGTGGGCGTTTTCAAAAAAAAAGATGTTGAAATGACTTTTTTGTCAGATGTGGATGAAATTTGGTATTCCTAATCAGAATCAGGAGCACTTTCGATTGCAATAGGAAAAAAAAGTGTCCCAGGTTTTTCATATAATTTTGTGTTATCCATGACACTACCGCCACAGACACGCGTATGAAAACGGTAACGTAATGGAATAAAAAATATTGAGATATATTTTTTTCTCCTATTATAATCGAAAGTGCTCCTGATTCTGAGTAGGAATACCAAATTTCATCCACTTCTAAAAAATAAGTCATTTCAACAACTTTTTTGAAAACGCCCATGTACGTAGTAAAGGGAAGGCTATGTATGAGATGTTACAAATTCGCTTATTTTAACCTGATGATCCAAATGAATGTTTTTGAAAAAAATATATGTATTAGAGTATTAAATGGGTCATAATATATCTGATATTGGTAGGTGTCGCCACCTCGCAAGTAAAAAAAAAAAAATTATGAATATTAAAAAAATGATTTTTTTTTTACTTAAATATAAAATTAATTGGATTTTTTTTAAAGAAAAAAACGCTCTTAATTTTCTACATAACATATAAAAATTTCGTGAAAATCGGGCCACTAGTTTGGTAAATAAAAAATAAAAACGATTTTCCTTTTTTTTTAATTATCTCAAAAACCACGCCCATTTTGGGGCTAAAATTTGGTCAAATTACAACGTATGTAAAGACAATTATCCGAGCCAAAGGAAAACCACTTTCTCGTCAAAGGCAGTTTCGCCATCCATACAGGGCTATACCCTTTCTACCAGCATACTATTAGTGTTGCCCGTCTTTAAAAACCTGAGACATTGTTGCTACAATAAGAAACAAAAGTTGCATGCATATAAAAAGTGTGTGTTACGTTTGTTAGCTTAACTAGTTTAAGGGCAATTTCTTACCAAGTTTGCTGAGCCTGGTTTTATTTGTATACTTATTTCCGTTAAAAAATTGTAGGTGTTCAAGTTCTGCAAGGTCACACTAAAATTCACGTTTTTTGCCAACTTTTTAGTGTTTCGTTAGGTTTTTGGTGCTTAATCAATACTGTTTTGTAATATTTAATTGTTTTGTCGTATGGGAAAAACGTTTTAGAACGTAATGTCCTAAGTTGTTTGTCATTATACCTTTGTATTATTTTTCTACGAGGGTTAAACTGCGAGTTTCAAACGAAAAGTACAACTTTTGGCGGCCAGACCCTATTATGGCAAAAGATCATTATGACAAAAGTTGTTATGGATTTTGAAATTAGGACAAAAGATATTATGGATTCCAATATAGACCCTGAGCAAACCATAGACCAAACAAATGCATCCTAATAGAGCACTTAAATTATTACTTTAATGGTAATATGTATGTATGTACTATCTGTGCATTTTTTCAGCTTTTTCTATGTCTGTGCTTCGTTTGATACAGTTTGTTATTGAATTGAAAATATGCAAGGATTTACGGTGTCTGTTTGCTAAAAAACTACGTCCTTTACAACAGGAAAGATGAAACAGTAAGTTGTAAAATTAAGTCTTTCTTTTGTTTATGTTATCGAAAAAGTTAATTTGTCTCTAATGTCACTTTTAATTAAGTAATTTCGATGAGGAATTTCAATGGGATTTGTTCGCTCTTCACGTGTTGTTTTCTCTTATTATATCTCTTTCGAAAACAATGTTGTGATAGGATTTTGTAGTTGGCCCTTTTTCATCCTTAATATAAGCATGCCGCACGCTTATTTTACGTAAACTTATAAGTTTCCATCGTCATATTAATTAATAGTATGTTTCCTGAAAGAAAAACAAAATGGTCGGTTACACAGACAGAAAATAGCAAAGGCCTTATACAGTGCGAGCCGCCTCTGGAGGAATAGGTACATTTGTGGTATAAAGTCAAAGTCAAAGTCAAAGTCAAAGTGAAAATCTCTTTATTCAATTTAGGCTATGATAAGCACTTATGAACATCAAAAAATCTACCACCGGTTCGGAACAAACCTCTGTTGAGAAGAATCCGGCAAGAAACACAACGAGGTATTTTTAGACATAGGGCTTCAAATTGAACCTAAAACGGCTGCCTCGCGAGCAGCTCTCTTAATTTGCACCTTATTGGCTATGTATCGCTCCGTTCGCGCGTTGTACGATTTAACCTAACACTTCACCCTTCTTTACTTGTTGTATCCAGCCTTCAGGTTATTAAAGAAAGAAAGAAAGAAAGTAAGAAAGAAAATACATTTATTCACAACACAAGACACAACAATGGCATTAAGTACAAATAGACAACACATAGGAAATTATGCGTCATTGCGGTTGTGAATCGGACACTGGCTCAGCATAATGCTGAAGCGTTTATAACAAACACCTCAGCGCTGATTTTCAGCCAGCACCGTTGGTGACCCTCGGACCGCTACAAAGATATACTATAGTTTTATTACTATACCTACATAAGACTACATAAATAGATAATTTGTAAACTATGAAACATATTATATATTTTATGACTTTGAAAAACATTAGTACATGAACGTAATTATAATAACTATTATTCACCCACTTGCCAAGTATACAACACCGTTAGGTACCACGGGTTAAAAGAAAACAAGAAATTAACAATCGAAACAAAAAAGAAGTTTTGTGTAATAGTGCTGGAAGGGAGAGGAATTAGAGCTTTTGAAATGCCAACAAATAGCCTTTGAGCTTTCGCCCAAAGGTGTACCTGCTGGTCACTCCGAGTATAGGAGCAGGGATGTCATTTATCTTTCTTCTACTATATAAAAATAAGTCGGGTTTTCCTTCCTGATACTATAACTCCAGAACGCAAGAAAAGATTTCAAAGGTTTTGCATTCGTTGGAAAGGTCTCGGGCTCCGTGAGGTTTATAGCAAAGAAAATTCGCGATAACTGAATACCGCGCGGGCGGAGCCGCGGGCAAAAGCTAGTGATTTATAAATTAGAAAAAAAAAAACAAGTCTCACCCAATAATTACTGAATACTACTGAAAACTGAACTCCCAATAATTTTGAAAATCAAAGAAGCTCTACACCAATGCAAAAAAAGGAACAAGAAGTTGCTCTTGCATGGATTCCGGGCCACTGTGGCATAATGGGAAATGAAAGAGCGGACATGTGGGCAAAAGAGGCCATCACGATTGGTTGTCAGGATTATAAAACTATCTTACCTTCAGACCTAATGATGTCCACGCGAACTGATTTGAGGGTCTCCTGGCAGAACATGTGGAACCTCTCCAGACACCAGAAAGGTCGACACTATGGGAACATTCAAATGTGTGTGAACCTAGCATCCCAAGTAGCATGACAAACCTGGTACACCACTCTTATAAAGACAAAATCTTTTTGTAACTCTCTTGTAAGTCTCTTAAAGAACTTTAAGTTCTAAATGCGCTGATATATTGATGTTCACGACACTTAAATGCTGCTTATATCAATTTCTAGAATCTCAAAATGTAATTGCTGTTCTAGTACTCGTAGCATCCCGAATAGTTCTACAGTTCTGGATATTTTTTTTTTATTAGTTCAGTTTTGATCATGAAACTACCATGAGACTCACTCATATTAAATGATATTGACCGGATTACTCACGTCTTAAATCGAGTTTAGCTCGACATGTTTCGGGTTATTTTATTTATTTATTTATTTATTTAGAAAGTACATCCACATCATGTATATTACATATTGAGCCATATTATAAACTATTTAAAGGTATTTTATTCCGATATACACGACAATTACGGAGCACATGTCTTTGACCATAAATGCGAGATGTCCATTACAATGCAAAAAATTTTGATACTTAAAAAAATCAAATTAAATTAAATAGTCACAGATTAAAATTAAAATAAAATTGATAAAAAAAGAAGAATACATTGGAACACAATTCAATCAAAAATAAAAAATAAAATGTATATAAATGTCAAAAAATATTAATGTCGTGCGAGCAAACAAAATAAAAATACGAAAAAAAAATAAAAAAAAATAAAAAATTACACATATTAAGTCAAAATCAAGTCAAAATCGCTTATACATATAGACATAAAAATAACAATTTTGAAACCCTTCATCAATGGAGCACGCGACTCGGCGGCTGCCGCAACACGCGCACTACGTGCCACCGCTCTGATCGCGCGACTGTCCGACGAAACTAACTCAGGTGCACAACTACCCACATTTTCATCGTCATTTTTATTGTCACCATAAATGTAGGGTAGCACACAACACTAACAACATCGTTCCGTAAAGGCACGTTCACACCAACCGATGACGCAGCACGAGTATTTAATACTGTTTTCCAACTTGAGGGTACCGACCAACCACAATCCCGGTTAAAATTCGGGTGACGACCAATCTCAATGGCTTCACGCACTTTCCGCGGAATAAAAAACTACTAGTACTTTTATAGTTCAGCTCAATTTTTTTTTAATCGATTTTATAAAAATGAGATGACGGTGTGAAAAGCGCTTTTGAAAAGCCTTATTTTAGAATTTTGAAAAGGTTAACATACCCTACTACCACCAGTACAAAAGACAAATTAGAATTCCAGGGTAATTCCTGGTTTAACGGACCTGGTTAGAAATTTGCTAGTATTAATGTCTACATGCATGCATTCATTAAGTAACTAACGTATAACCTATAGTAACGAAAAACAACTATTAAAATATGTCTTTCGCACAAGGTAATTATTCGAAAAAAACTTTTTAGCTAAAGGAGCGTTTAGGTAAACTATAGATTATTAAACAAAATTAGCAACGAAAAGGTATCCTCTTCAGGAACTCCACACCGACGGAACCCACGAAGCAGTAGGTGTCACACGCACCAGACTCACGTGATTAAACGTGCGGACAATACCACAAGTCGGCACCCATCACGAGTAGGTGGTAGATCAGGATGTGAGTAGGGGTATAGGTAGGACTGAAAAGAAAATTTTAATTAGCCCACAACAAGAAAAATAAACCCAAACAAACACGACCCCCTAGGCAACCACGGAATAAAGACTTACCCGATGAAAATCGGCAGTATCGTAGAATTCGATAAAACGGCCCGTATACGGGCGTGCAGCAGAAAAGCAGCGGGCAAACGCTTAATAACTCGCGGCACAAGCTGGCCACTTGGTAAAATCACTTATACTGGCACTGGTATCACAATACTAAAGGACAAACTGGTCGCATAAAAAAATCCAGGATAAAAATTTCAACTCGGACGAGCGCACCGCGCTATCCAACATGTGATCAAGGAATCGAGGCCAAAACAAAAACAACAGTCGAACCAACGAAACAAAGAATTAAATTTTCAAATTTCAAATCAGAAATCAAATCTGTAAGACAAAAGAGTTAACTGCCAGCACACAACCGGCCAGTAAAAATGCTTGGAAAATGAAAGAAAAGTTTGCAACACTTAACGTACATGCAGCGATGTAATGCTGCATATTATATTATTATTCCCTGTACGATGCGTTGCCGAAGGAAGTTCTGCGCCCTATGAATTTTCTGACACTTCTTTCTATACTTGATTCTCCTCTTTTAAAAATATTGATAAAATTTATACAGTGCCACAGCATTAAATTATAGCAACTACAACATACTTAATATTATATGTATATTTCATACTTCCTCTTCACTTTATCCTTTTATGTTAGCATGCTTAACTGTCTGCCATTCCCCTCCGTTAAAAAAAAATCGTTTCGTCTGTTTTCGTCTTGTTATTATAGTCAGTGTACCGTCCATAACCATTGGTATTTGTTTTAGGTTTCCAGTCTAATCCTCCCCCCGAAATCAAAATTATTCAAACTGAACAGTCTCCTCGTGTGTGTAACGTCCACATCATCGACATTGGCAAAATACATCTGGCTAAAAAAAAAAAAAAAAAAACAATATTAAGTGATCTTTCCAGATCTTTCGCGTCAGATAGCCCTCATTGTTCATTTCTCATTTCCCAAGTGTAGTTGTGAGGGTATTTTTGTTTCCTTATATTTTCCAGGAGTTGCGCGATGAGACTAGTGCAGCGCAAGTTTGCCCAGGGCGTGCCGATCCCGCCCAGCATCAGCGTGCCTCCGCCCGCCCCGGAGCGGAAGCCAGATAAGGAGGACCAGCGGACAGTATACCACAATGGCATGTCGGCGAGGAGCCTACTAGACATAGTAGCTCTGCAAAGTAAGTATCAATCTGGCTGAGTGTACATATTGTTGGGTCATGGGCACATAGTTTATTGTCAATATCACTGGACAGAATTTAAAAACGAATTGTAGGAAATCCTATGTTATTGATTAGATAAGTTGTAACAATGATGATCTCGTAAATCACATCATTTTGTCAGCCGAAAGACGTCCACTGCTGAACATAGGCCTCCCCCAAGGCTCTCCACTCAGACCAGTCTAGTGCTTTCCGCATCCACCGCGATCCCGCGATCTTAGCCAGGTCGTCGCTCCATCTTGTTGGAGACCTACCGACAGCTCGTCTCCCGGTCCGCGGACGCCATTCGAGACTTCTGACCCCATCGGCCATCTGTCCTGCGAGCAATGTGCCCCGCCCACTGCCACTTTAGTCTCGCAATTCTTCGGATCACGTAAATAAATCCATACTAATATTATAAATTTACCACGAGATTTGCGGTGAAGGAAAACATCGTGAGGAAACCTGCACAAATCTGCGAAGCAATTCAATGGTGCGTGTGAAGTTCCCAATCCGCACTGGGCCCGCGTGGGAACTATGGCCCAAGCCCTCTCATTCCGAGAGGAGGCCTGTGCCCAGCAGTGGGACGTATATAGGCTGAGATGATGATGATGAATATTATAAATGCGAAAGTGTGTTTGTATGTTAGTGTGTTTGTGTGTTTGTATGTTACGGAGCGAAGGATCGACGTGATTTTAGGCATAGAGATAGTTTATGGGCCCGAGAGTGACATAGGCTACTTTTTGTCCCGAAAAAATGCACAGTTCCCAAGGGAACAGCTCGCGATAACCGAATACCACGCGGGCGGAGCCGCGGGCAAAAGCTAGTAGGTAATAAAAAAAAAGTACCTTAGTGTCAAGTGCAGTATATATTAGTCTAGTTACAAATACCACTTACATGTTTTAGTGGGAGCTGGTTAGGAAGGCAGTGCATGTTGGTCTCTTAAATTATTTTATAAGAAAATAATGTATACACTTTAGAGTCGCGCCCGCTCGGTCTTCAAAGGGAGCGCTCCGATCTCGGTCAATCAGTCAAATGAACTAGTTCGGTCTTTTCCTTTAGCTTTAGCTCCGAGGAGCGGCTCCGACCGAAACAATGCTTAAGATCGGGGAGCGAGTTTATTTAGTTCCGCACTTTATTCGTTTCCTCGTTCAATCATATATCGCTCACTCACTCCCGCTCCCAATGCTCGCTCCCATACTGTTTTAGCTCCGACTCCGACCGATCGAAGCTAAGGAGCGCGGACCGGGAACGGGACCGAGACCGATTAAGATCGTTTACGAGGAACTAGTTCTTTTCGGTCCGCAATGGGAATTCATTCTTTTTAGTTCTTAGTTCAGGACCGACTCAAGCCTAATACACTTCTGTTTGCTCTTCTTGAATAAATAAATAAACGGTAATCCCCTATTTCAGATGTACATAGACATAAGCAGCCTATGGTCTTGCTGGAGAGGCTTCGAGAAGACGAAATCCCGGTGACAGTTCCCACTAAGGTGAAGAAGCGACAAATCGCTTTTAAAGCCAAGAAGAAAAATAGCATGTGCCTTAGGCCTAGGGACAAGCCTAAGCCGGAGGCGCGTGTTCTCAAGAGGAAGTCTGTGGAGGTGGCTAAGGTGTGTATACTGTGTCAACTCCGTATCCTTGCTTACTAATTTACTGTTCTATTGTATGGGACTTTTGTGTTTTGGAACCCTGACGCACAAAGAGGCGTGTTATAAGTTTGACATAGGTCTCAAACCGACAGACCGATTTTGATGTGTTTTTTTTTACGTAAAAGGGGATGTTCGAGGACCTATGTGTTGAATATAACGCAATTTTTGAAGATTTAGATCCTACCTCATCCCATGTAACGCGCTGTAACGTTTCTCTGAACTCCCCTCCCCCTTCCTAAATGTTACGTAACACGCAAATGACCATCCATATACTTAATAATATAATAAATGCGAAAGTGTGTTTGTGTGTTTGTATGTTTGTCCTTTTTCACGCCGTAACGGAGCGATGGATCGCCATGATATTTGGCATAGGGATAGTTTATGAGCCCAAGAGTGACATAGGCTACTTTTTATCCCGGAAAAATGCACAGTTCCCGAGGGAACAGCGCGCGATAACCGAATACCACGCGAACGAAGCCGCGGGCAAAAGCTAGTTTTTACTTAAAAGTCTTAGCTTTTCTTTACCCGTTTTAGAATAACAGATGATGCGAATCTCCCACTTTGAGGACATTATAATATGAACTTTTTTATAAAAAAAAACGCGAGGCAACACGTTGTTCGAAGCTCCCTCCCGCCGCTGTAACGCATAGGCATAGTAACGTTTTACATGACTAAATTGCGTTACGTAATACGAGAAGAATACGAGTTTCCATGCAAACACGAGTTCTCACATTTGCCATAGTGAGCGTTACGAGGGTATATCGAGACTCCGCGACGCCACTAAGCGCGATGTGACACTACATAGTATTCGAATCTGATCAGCGGATTTACTATGCCATCGGCTTTAAATAAAATTAAATAAAAAACTTCATTTCGAATTATGCATCCAAATATGTGTTAGTAACAAAAACAAGTTATGAATAATGTTACTAGCAACACATTATATTAAAGAAATCCTTACAACCTTGCACTTACAGCCTCAAATCATGCCAGAAACACCCACCCATAACTTTTTTTTGTTTTTATAGTCTTTTTTTTGTAGGTATAATTTGAAATTTACAGCGCATTGTTTTCAATTTAATGCTCTAATTTTTATTGGCAAATAAATAAATAATAACATACTTAGTATTATGTTACTAGTAGGATGTCATAGTCAAAATACCACCAACGGGACTTATCACGCTAACACACACAAGTAATATTCATAGTACCGGCACGATACCGACGTGATACGAATCACGAACTACCCGCACTTGGTCGTTTTTTTTTGAGTGAGAATCACGAAAGTTTATAACGTTGTAGTAGGATGATATTTTGTATATGTTTATTATCAAAATCTCGCCTATATGATACATCTAAAGCGTCTGCAATGGCTTCCTCTCACAATAACTCGTATGTTGTTGTTTTTCCAGTCTCCAAGTAAGAAGCGACCCTGCGTGAACCATCAAACAAATCGAAGCGAAGACAAATCTGAAGATGACATGCCTCTGTTATATCTGTCAAGCTCAGCTCCAGGTACGCCTCCAGGTACGTACTTATTAGGGCGTACGTTAGCTGGCTCGGGTGCAGGTACAATCCTATGCTTGCGACGCGCGCAGTTAGCGCTGCTCGTACTGTTGTTCAACAGGCGGCCATCCGCTCCGTGCAAACCGCGACAGCTAGCGTATGCCCTTGGATGTACCGGTTTTTAGGCGATTTACGCACTATGCGGTTAGTCGCGCGGTTTTATCGTGCCGTCCCTCTTTAAAGTATTGTTTGAGAAAGAGAAAGTGCGCTCAAACCGCACGGTTTGCTGCATATTGCATAGAAACTTGTCGCTTTCTTTCGAACGGAACGTTATTGCGTTATAGAAAAGGTTTTTGCGACATAAAATAACTGAAAGTACCTTTTTAGTTTATAATATCTAAGTTTATTATTTATAATATCGGATTAGGATATTGTAAACAAAATTTACAAATTTCATGACTATAAGGGATGAAATTTCGAGATTTTATCCCGATCCTGTGGGACTATCATGATAAAAGTGGCCTATGTGTTATTCCCAACATCCAGCTATCTTCATGACAAATTTCATCCCAATCCGTCTAGCTGTTTTAGCGTGAAGGAGGAACAAACATGCTCACTCACTCACTCATAAACTTTCCCATTTATAATATTAGTATGAGATGACGCTCGTATATTGTGCTTGTTTCAGTAATAAATATGGCGAACTTGTTTTTTTTACGTTTGTTATCACTCGGATTGAATTTTAATTTTAAATATATAAGTTACTAGCGTTTACCCGCGGCTTCGCATGCGTAAATCATTAGATACAGCAGTTGAATTGAAATTCCGGGATTTTATTAAATTCTTGTGAGAATTCACTAAAATTACATCGTGCTTTTCATTGACGTTAAATTAAAACATCCATGCCAAATTTCATGACTCTAAGCCCAGAGGTTGTTATTTCGAAATTTTATCCCTATCCCGTGGGAATATCGGGATAAAAAGTAACCTAAGTGTTATTCCAGACGTCCAACTACCAACATTCCAAATTTCATGACTCTAAGCCCAGCGGTTGTTATTTCGAGAATTTATCCCTTGGGAATATCGGGATAAAACGTATCCTATGTTTTAATTCAAGTTATAAACTAACTTTTTGCCAAATTTCATCAAAATCCGTCCAGCCGTTTTAGCGTGAAGAAGTAACAAACATACTTACTCACTCACATCCTCACTCACAAACTTTCACATTTATAATATTAGTAGGATTAGTAGGATTGCTGGCGCGAATTTTTTTAAAGTTTTATTTCTATTGCGATGCGAACGCTCAGCGAATGAGGTCATGTTTACTAGTGACACAGGGCGGCCGCGCAGTGTAAAATACGCGTTATGAATCTACATAGGCACGACGTCTGTCAGAATGAGAGGGCTTGGGCCGTAGTTCCCACGCGGGCCCAGTGCAGATTGGGAACTTCACACATACTACAGAATTTCATCGCAGGTTTGTGCAGGTTCCAACACGATGTTTTCCTTCACCGTTAAAGCTCGTAGTAAATTTGAAATGTGATTTTGAAAAACTTGTTGCGAACCCACGATCGTAAATAACTCAAAAATGTTTGTTTTACATGCTTTTTAGCTGGCCCTGTTTGTTTAATGTGGCATACTTATGTATATTTGATGGAATACAGTAACCTGGCAGTGACATTCTAGTAGTCCAGCCAGGATCGTCTCCGCACGAGGGAACTTCTCAATGGTTAATAGTCATCATCATCTCAGCCTATAGCCCACTGCTGGGCACAGGCCTCCTCTCGGAATGAGAGGGCTTGGGCCATAGTTCCCACGCGGGCCCAGTGCGGATTGGGAACTTCACACGCACCATTGAATTGCTTCGCAGGTTTGTGCAGGTTTCCTCACGATGTTTTCCTTCACCGCAAAGCTCGTGGTAAATTGCGCACATGAATTTAGAAAAACTCAGAGGTACGAGCCGGGATTTGAACCCACGACCCTCAGTTTGAGAGGCGATAGGTCAAACCACTAAGCCACCATGGCTTCCATGGTTATTAATGGTTAATAGTACCGACTTGAAATTTGTTACGTAGTCAACGAAAAGGACAGTGAGCGAAAAAGCTTGTATTAATGATTTTTTTAATATTAGTATTTAGATACCTTAAGAGTATATAGCATGATCTCAAAAGGCGAATGGCGATTATAATATAACCTAACTCTCACTACTTTCTGCAATATGTGGTCTACCACCCTGAAGTTGATAATCGTTTGCATGTCATTAAATAATATTAATAGACGTGTCTGACGACTTGAATGTTCCTAATTTTATAGGAACTTGTTTAGAAATTGATAGACCATTTATTTAGCTGATGGTACCCGCAGAGCATCGAGCGAACTTCTAGTCTAGGAGACTATTAGTGTTTCTTTTTCAGCTGTGTTTCAGCAATGTTTTTATTTACTACTTATTTTACGCCTCCACTCGAGAACCTTTCAGCCCCAACGGCCATCTGTTCTCCATGCTATATGGTTTGCCCATTGCCACTTCAACGAGCTAATTCGCTTGGCTATATCGGTGACCCTTGTTCTTCTACGTATCTCCTCATTTCTGATTCGATTCCGTAGAGATACTCCAAGCATAGCTCTCTCCATAGCGGAAGTAATAAAATAAATTATATGAGTTTACGAATAAAATAAATTCTTTGATAAGCAATACATAGCATATGATTTACTCAATCTGTATGAAAACCAACCGTGTCACTTTTTTATTAACCGACTTCAGAAAAAGGAGGAGGTTATCAATTCGGTTGTGTTTTTTTTTAATTTTTTTTTTATGTTTGTTACCTCAGAACTCCGTCATTTATGAACCGATTTGAAAAATTTTTTTTGCGTTCGTCTAGGAATGCTTTCAATTAGGTCCCATAAGCACCAAATCAGGATCTGAGGATTGGATCCTAAGGAAATCAAGGGAACTCTTCAAATGTTGTAGGGACACCTATGGTAATTTTCATATATTTAGTAGTAACTCGTGCATTTGCTCTTGAAAACCATCATTTGGTAAAGTGGAACTGGTGATGAAGACCACAGTTGGCCATCGGAGTTACTACACAATAACAAATATTTCATGGGTTGAATTTCATTGCTTTAACACAGTTGCTAAGCAATTTATACTCCTCGGAACGCATATGCTGAAATGGAATGGGTGGTGAAGCACCAGGACTCCTCAATAATGAACATCTCTGCATCGGAAAAAGCAATTTTTCGTAAAAGGTGACGAGCAGTTGACATTAAACTATTGTACCTTAGATGTTTTACACTAAAAAGCGTGAAAAAAAAATTTTATAACAAAAAATAGAACCGACTACAAAAAACCATGAAAATAATTTTCTACCAGCCTGAAGTCGGTGCCTCAGCACGAGCCAGCAGGAGTGATTGAAGTGATATACTCATATAGTTGTAGGTGAGGTATAGGTCCACTCCTGCTGGCTCGTGCTGAGGCACCGACTTCAGACTGGTAGAAAATTATTTTCATGGTTTTTTGTAGTCGGTTCTATTTTTTGTTATAATTTTTTTTTTATCTACTGTGTCATCTCAAAAGCGAATTAGCGATGTGAATTCCCCGATGTCTGCGCAAAATCGATTCAGTCACTAGTCATAATTAGTCAATTAGCGGTCAGTTTTTGTATGGGGCCAACCCCGACGTTTGGTCGGGGTTTGGATACGCGAAGTAGATAGATGCATTTGCGTAATCTAGTGTAATCTATATCTGTGATTTTGGAATTATGACTGAAGATCATGAGATTTCTAAACATAATTACGATATATTGTATTTGTTATAGAAACAAAGAAGGAAGGAACTTCACCTTCAAACTTCACTTTCAAATGTCCATCGAGCAAGATAGTCAGCCGCAAGTTTAAACGAAGCCCCAGGAGGATGTCTATACTATCTGCAGGTACAGTCGGATCAGGTATGCGAACTGGCAAAACCGATTACCCCGTAGATTTTGTATGACAATGTTTAGAATAGACAGCTGTGAAAGTTTTGAGAGTTTGCATAACATGGACATAACATGAATTTTGCAGGTGGTAGGACCTTGTGCAAGGTCCGCCCGGATTGCTACCACCATCTTGCTCGCTAATCTTGCCGTGAAGCAGCAGTGCTTGCACTGTTGTGTTTCGGCGCGGAGAGTAAGACAGCCGGTGAAATTACTGGCACTTGAGGTATTCCAACTTTGGCCTCTAGATTGGCAACGCATCTGCAATAATACCCCTGGTGTTGCAGATGTTTATGGGCGGTGGTGATCTGTTACCACCAGGAGACCCACTTGCTCGTTTGCCTTCCAGTCGAATAAAAAAAAACCGGTTATTTAATGGTAATTGTCCTATGTGTAATTTTATGAACAAAGCTCTGAAAGATTGAGCCGTTTTTAAGAGTTTGCATAACATGGACATACCCGGTCATTTAATGGTTGTTGTCCCATGTGTAATTTTATAATGAAAAGAGCTGGGAAAGGCTGAGTTGTTTTAAGGGTTTGCATAACATGGACATATCCTGTCCTTTACAGATCCAGTTAATAGTGTTTTGCCATAGTGTTTTTTCGGAAAACTTCCTATTACGTAACAGTTGCTTAAATTGCTACAGTAGAATCCGGTTAAATGGTCCGGTTGTATCCGGTTTGCCGACGGTCATCATCATCATCATCATCATGTCAGCCGAAAGACGTCCACTGCTGGACATAGGCCTCCCCCAAGGCTCTCCACTCAGACCGGTCTTGTGCTTTCGCATCCACCGCGATCCCGCGATCTTAGCCAGGTCGTCGCTCCATCTTGTGGCTGAAAATCAGCGCTAGGGTGTTTTTAACGCTTCAGCATTATGCTGAGCCAGTGTCCGATTCACAATCGCAATGACACATTCCTTTGTGTTGTTTATTTGTACCTAATAGTATTGTTGTCTCTTTCTCTGAAATTGATTTTCTGGAAGAGATCGTATTTTAGCGATAAGACCGCCTATTGTCTAACTGAATTTTTTATTTTTGTGAAGTCTCTGTACTGTTTTTGGTTATCAATAAAGAATATTTGTATAACAAACACAAGACAACAAGTCTTGTGTTCTGAATAAATGTATTTTCTTTCTTCTTTCTTTCTTTCGGTTATAACGACGGCCAAGAGACCGGTGATATTACGTCGTACTAAACGGACGCCGTACTAAACGAACGGATGTACTTTCATGGTAGCTCGTATTAAAACCAAACGTATGCCTATACTTAAGTGAGGGCTACGGCATACTTGTCGCTAGTGTCGCTACTTATGTGGCTAAATAAAGAAACAAACAAGCTAAGATATGTGGTGCATAGAAGAAATTCGTGTCTGTACCGTTGTCCAGTGGTGGTGTAGCGGTATAGCACGCGGCACGGAATGCCGAGGACCTGGGTTCGATTCCCAGCGCTGGTCTTATTTTTCTGGTTTTTCTGTGCATCTATATTTCAGTTTGTGTTTTCGATATAGGTTTTGCGGGATGACCGTAAAAGTAACAAAAAATTTGGAATTGAAATAAAAAATACAAAAAGATAAAAAAAAACAATTTTAATTATACTTAAGTCGCTAAAAACGGTTGGTTGTTAAATGCGGAGTCATACTAAACGGACACTGTATTTCTGTCTTTATATCATACTTGGGTTGTCTAGGTCGTCCGTTGCCGAGCCCGCTGCCGAGCCCTATTCCGAGCGCGCCCTTCAAAACCAAGGCGATCGTGCGGCGCTCGTCGCGGCGCGCCGGAGCCCCCGCGCCGCCCTCGCCCGCCGCCCGCCCCACGCGCCGCCCCAGGCAAACCTCAGGTGACACGCTGACTGTATACCACTAGTGTTCACCACGCTTTGCACGCGCATTTACCCCCTTATTCATAAACGACAATCAAACCTATTTTAGTTCAAATGCTGCTAAAATTCGTTTGTCCTTATCTGTCACTTCGACAATTTTTTTTTTTTTAATTTATTTATTTACTCAAATAAAAGAAAAGAAGTTCAAAATTACTTAAAAATATAAACTTCTGCCAAACTGCATAGCAGTTTGTTGGCAGAAAGTGTAGAACTCTCATGCACTATTTTTAACACTTAATCACTATTGTTTATTGTTTATTTGTATTTGTTAGAAAGGGACAAAGCATTGGTTAGTTAACATAGGCTTGTTAAGTTTTATGAATAAGGGGGTTTATCTTTACTTGCCCGAATTTTACTTGCTATACCAACGTCTGCCGTACTGGGTTAGCCTCTGGACAAATACGAATACTGCTGGCTTAGCAAGATATTTAAAACCAAAGTTGCGAAGTATCATAACAATCAGTCCAATATTTACCGAAAAACTAACGGTTTTCAATGTATCACTTTGGAGCAGCCTGTGTATTTGGATGATCTGATTTCATAGATTTTTTTCTTGTCTGATTAAGCAAATAACTATTTTAAGATATTGCTAAGTATCACTCTTATCCATGGTTTTATTAGTCCAGAGGCTAAGGTTACCTTGTGCTGTTTTCAGGATTTTTTGAGTGTCATTATATAGAATGCAGTGGGTTGGGTTAGTTTAATATCAACTCTGAAGAAATTACTATTTCGAAAATAAATTACTTTATGGCAAATGAAAACGATACATTCGTGTATATGAAATTCAAGCAAAAGATAGAGAACCTTAGAGTTTAGACTTGCAAGAAAAACGTGTAAGTTGCATTACATCGCGAGGCCGTAAAGCCAACGGGTTTGTAGTGGTCAATCGAGCGCCGCAATGTTATGCAACTTGCACGATTTTTCTTGCAAGTCTAAATTTTGCTTTAGATACATCTGTAAAACTGAAATTCCGGGATCTTACAAAGTTCCCGTGGAAATTACATCTTGGTCTGTGCGAACTGTTAAAAAAAACCATGCCTAATTTCATGACTAACCCCAGCGGTTATTTCGTGATTGTATCCCTATGCCGTGGAACTATTGAGATAAAGAGTAACCCATGTGTTATTCCAGATCTTCAGTTATCTACATACCAAATTTCAGCCAAATTCGTCCTGCCATTCTACCGTGAAGAAGTAACAAACACACACACACGTTTACGTCACACGCACCCGCGTATCAATTTAAACAATAGAGAATATGCAGGCATTTTTTTATCTGTCTGTTTAAATATACATATCGTCACTACTTAAAATAAAACTCGTAGCTCAAAATAGATGATTTTTCTGAGTGATCTTTATAGACATTACATCAAGGTTCAATTTTGTTGACATATTGATTTTAGATACGAGATTTTTTCAAAGTAGTGACGATATATTGGACGTCGTCCGGCTGGTGATGACGTTTAACTGCGAATGTTTTAATAACAGTATGTTTTATTTTGTTATTTTCAGTAAAACCCAAAAGAAAAGTCATTATTCCTGCCAGACTCAACAGCACAGGTACTTGTAGTTTTATCTATAATTTCACTAATGCACAGTATATATATAAGCTAAAGCAGTATGGAAGCTACGAACAAATAGATCGAAACAAACACACTCACACATACGCGCGCTCTACGCGGCCTCTAAGGAGGTCTCGCGGTACTGCATGATTGCAGTGTGACAGGCGACGTCAGTTGTGTTCAGTTCAGTATGGACTATGGACTACATTGATTGCATTATTTATTAAGGAAATCTAATGACTCCATAATTTTTGACAGTCTCTGTACTAATGTTGTTCAGTTTGACAAGTACGATCTATGTTTTAATTATTTGCTCGTATTACGGGCCACACCCGGTATATTGTATTTTTTTTTTCTAGATAAACGTACGAGCTTAGAGAAGCTTACCCCAGAAAGTAAAGGTACCACTCCATCGCCAGCAAAAACAGCAACGACAGGTAAGAAGGCTTATCTTACTAAACCACTGGTTTCCACCAGGGATGTGCGAGGATCAGTAGTAGAAATGCAGGTGCAGGCGCAGGTTTGCAGGTGGTAGGACCTTGTGCAAGGTCCGCCCGGATTGCTACCACTATCTTGCTCGCTCATCCTGCCGTGAAGAAGCAGTGCTTGCACTATTGTGTTTCGGCGTGGAGAGTAAGACAGCCGGTCAAATTACTGGCACTTGAGGTATCCCATCTTAGGCCTCTAGGTTGGCAACGCATCTGCAATACCCCTGGTGTTGCAGATGTTTATGGGCGCTGGTGATCTCTTACCATCAGGAGACCCACTTGCTCGTTTGCCATCCAGTCGAATAAAAAAACGTTCATTTATCTATACTCGCACAGTACCGCTCTGGTGGCAAACAGATGAGCGGAACGAAGCTAGGTAAATTGAGCGTTTCTATTGGTTCATGAAAAAGAACCCTCGCACATTATTGATGGAAACGGAGCTTTAAAGAGTTTTTAACATCTGACACAATGTAAATATGTTTTTTTTTTCATTCAAAGTACAAAAAATTACATATACTATAAAATCGAATTAAATTGATTAATGTGAGTACCATTAAAACATCGAAAAGTATCATAAGCACTAATAACGACATCTTACAACCACGCACCAAAGACCTGCCCTAAGACTTGTAAGATGTCGTTAGTAGTGCAATATCAATACTTTTCGATACTTCAATGGTAGGCGCATTTACCCCCTTGCTGGCGCGCTTGCCCCGACTCACCTTATACAAGGTGACCTTAGCCTCTGGACACATAATGAAACCATGGATAGGAGTGATACTTAGCAATATCTTAAAATAGTTATTTGCTTAATCAGACAAGAAAAAAAAAATTTATAACAAAAAATAGAACCGACTACAAAAAACCATGAAAATAATTTTCTACCAGCCTGAAGTCGGTGCCTCAGCACGAGCCAGCAGGAGTGGACCTATAATCGTCTACCTCACCTACAACTATACGAGTAAATGGCTTTAATCACTCCTGCTGGCTCGTGCTGAGGCACCGACTTCAGGCTGGTAGAAAATTATTTTCATGGTTTTTTGTAGTCGGTTCTATTTTTTGTTATAAATTTTTTTTTCACGCTTCTTAGTGTAAAACATCTAAGATACAATAGTTTAATGTCAACTGCTCGTCACCTTTTACAAAAAATTGCTTTTTCCGATGCAGAGACGTTCATTATTGAGGAGTCCTGGTGCTTCACCACCCATTCCATTTCACCATATCCGTTCCGAGGAGCATAAATTGCTTAGCAACTGTGTTAAAGCAATTGAAATTCAACCCATGAAATACTTATTATTGAGTAGTAACTCCGATGGTCAACTGTGGTCTTCATCATCAGTTCCACTTCACCAAATGATGTTTTTCAAGAGCAAATGCTCGAGTTACTACTAAATATATCAAAATTACCATAGGTGTCCCTACAACATTTGAAGAGTTCCCTCGATTTCCTTAAGATCCAATCATCAGATCCTGATTTGGTGCTTATGGGACCTAATTGAAAGCATTCCTAGACGAACGCAAAAAAAATTTTTCAAATCGGTTCATAAATGACGGAGTTCTGAGGTAACAAACATTAAAAAAAAAAAAAAAAAAAAATACAACCGAATTGATAACCTCCTCCTTTTTTTGAAGTCGGTTAAAAAAATCTAGAAATCAGATCATCCAAATACACAGGCTGCTCCAAAGTGATACATTGAAAACCGTTAGTTTTTCGGTAAATATTGGACTGATTGTTATGATTAAAATTGGTTTTTTGGAATCTTTTTGTATTTTTTATTTCAATTTCAAATTTTTACTTTTGTCATCCCGAAACCTAAATTGAATATACAAACTGAAATATAGATGCACAGAGAAACAGAAAAATAAGACCAACACTGGGAATCGAACCCAGGTCCTCGGCATTCCGTGCCGCGTGCTATACCGCCACACCACACCACTGATGGTGTTGGTGAGAACCTGGGGTAGATTCCCAGTGTTGGTCTTATTTTTCTGTTTTTCTGTGCATCTATATTTCAGTTTGTATTTTCAATTTTGATTGTTATGATACTTTGCAGTTCGGTTTTTAATATCTTGCTAAGCCAGTTTCGTATTTGTCCAGAGGCTAAGGTCACCCAGTATTTCTTCCAAACATCCAAAACCTTGCCAGCCAAGGGTCCGCGGCCTTGTTTTACAAACAACACAATTTCCAGGTGGCTTCTCCCCTACGATTTCGCCCTCGCCAGCCGTCCGCGCCGCCCGTCGCGCGTCTACTTCCATCCAGAATAAACCTGGTAAAAGCCTTGCACTAACCTCTTTTACAAAATACTAGAGATGTGCCGACTAGTCGGTAAAGCCGACTATCCGGCCACTATCGTAGTCGGCGACTAGTCGGCGAATAGTCGGCAAAAAGCGCCGACAATCCGGCTTCTTACTTTGTATGTATTTTTCAATAAAATATACAGTTTCATGTAAATGCAGAGTTGGATTATTTATAAATACTTGAATTTTATAATCATTCTTATTCATTTTTAAATTTCACGTGACCATTGTACATCAATTTTTTTTTCAGTGTACATATTTTTGTTTAATTGTTTTTGTTTTAACTTACTTTTTGAAATTAAAAAAAAAAAACATTAAAGTCACTTTAATGAATAATAAGAGTAGGTAAAATATTTTTAATCAGAAACAGCGCTTTGATAGGTAACTTACACGCCTCGGTTGCGACTTGCGTGCGAATCAGCTGGTTAAAGAAGCGTCATAGTAATCCCAGAAACTATGATCGGCTTGGCCGACTAGTCGGCCGATTAGTCGGCTTCTTTACAACCGACTAATCGGCTAATCGGCTAGTCGGCTAGTCGACCAAAGTCATGATCGGCACATCTCTACAAAATACACATCTTCACATCACATCTTTTACACATACTAACACTTTGGATTCAAAGTCCGCAATAAATGATTTGTATTTGTATTTGTACTAACCTCTTTTAGTAGAAATCGGCAGAAATAGATGGGTGGTGACATAAAAAAGCCGTGGTGGCCTAGTGGTTTGACCTATCGCCTCTCAAGCAGAGGGTCATGGGTTCATACCCCGGCTCGCACCTCTAGAGTTTTTCCAAATTTATGTGCGGAAATACATTTGAAATTTATCACGAGTTTTGCGGTGAAGGAAAACATTGTGAGGAAACCTGAACGAACCTGCGGAGCAATTCAATGGTGCGTGTGGTGTTCCCAATCCGCACTGGGCCCGCGTGGGAACTATGGCCCATGCCCTCTGTGTTCTGAGAGGAGGCCCGTGCCCAGCAGTGGGATTTATATAGGCTGGGATGATGATAATGATGATGATGATGGGTGGTTAGGTTTTAGGTCAGGTCCTCCCCTATATCCGGCCTTGGACGGCATTCGTTAGGGCTATCTAAGAGGGAGGCCTTTGTTTCGATTTTTAAAATAGGGACATAACAATCGTTATTGTTTGTTTTCAGTCAAACGGAGAGAGAAAATTGCGAGTCTTGCAAGGACTAAGAGCACAGGTATACTATGGATTGTATTTACTAGTATTTACACGCGGCTTCGCTCGCGTGAACGTCATATAGTTTGATGAGCTTTTTCTAGTATAACGTTACCTGGACAACTGTTTAAAACTATGATTTTGTACATGTTTTCTTTGGTTAAAATTAATCGAGAGAATATTTTTTGTCGTAGTTACATGCCTATTATCTTATAGACCATGTCCTAAGTACATTAGAAGCATATATTACAACAGTTTTTTTTTAAACTGCCACTGTTTTCTCTTGGACAACGGGACAGAATGACAAGAAAAAAGTTCATTGATCCAAGTACAGTCAATGAAAAAGGTTTATCGAAAATACAAACTGAAATATAGATGCACAGAAAAATCAGAAAAATAAAACCAGTGCTAGGAATCGAACCTAGGTCCTCGGCATTCCGTGCCGCGTGCCATACCGCTGCACCACCACTGGTTTGTATTTTCGATATGGGTTTTACGGGATGACCGTAAAAGTAACATAAATTAGAAGTTGAAACCAAAAACCAATCTGAATGAAAAAGGTTGTATTCAAAAAAAAAATTTTAATAATAATTTATTTTGTTTTAGATCAGTCTCCTCTATCAGAGCCCAAAAAAGCAATCATAATGTCCCCTGAAACAGCAGCTGCGGGTAAGAAACACTATTGTTTATTTATATTAAATTATATTGTAACGTATAACTCACGTCTTAAAACGAGTTTAGCTCGACATGTTTCGGGCTATTTCGTAGCCCTTCTTCAAAGAAGCATGCTACTCGACGGCTGCCGCAACACGCGCACTACGCGCCACCGCTCTGCTCGCGCGACTGTCCGACGAAACAACATTAACATGTGTAACATGTCGAGCTAAACTCGATTTAAGACGTGAGTTATCTGTTACATTATCATTTAATATTAGTGAGTCTCACGGTAGTTTCATGTTCAAATTATAGTTTAATTGAATAATTTATGGGCCAATCAACTTTTTTACCCACACTAATCTGTCCGCGTCATTTTTCAAACAATTGCACATTTTCGTAAGTTAACATGTTATTTCTGTAATTTAATAGATGGTGTACATGAATACATGCCATCCTACGTAAGTTCAACCTATTAAACCGTGAAATATCTTGTTGGAAGTACGATGTTTTGGTAACGCAGGAGACGCCCAAAGTGTCGGTAAAATAGTTGATTGGCCTATATTGTATGGCGCTATATCGCCACACTCGTGACATAACTGTATGTCAGCACCCAGGACTTGTCATGTTAACACTTTCGGCCCCGGCAACGATTTAGTAACACTAACTCATATTTCTCGGACTGTACCTGAGCATTTCTCTCATTTCGTGCAAAACGCAAAAATTAGCGAGATTTTTTTATTTTTATTGCGCGCTTGTTTAGAAATTTTGCGATAAAAGAACATGTAATTTAATTCTCAGTTGATTATACTTAAAATTAGCAGAAATATGATTTTTTTATGAGATGGTAATGAGATTTAACAATTGGAATATCTTTATTTACACATATTCTATAAACTATACATAGTAATAACAAATAAAAATTGAAGACAAATAAATTGATTAACTATGAAAAAAAAATTGTCAAGTCAGTCTGTCAGTCGGAGTGTGGTAGGGCATCACCAACATCAAAGCCAAATAGCTTCGCTGCTGGCTTCCATTTGTGACGGGTTCCTCGAATGCACATGCTAGTCGCTCTGGTAATGAGATTTAGGCTATAAAAAATATTATTACTTACTAATTATCATATTAAGTAAAAAGTTTTAGGTGGCAAATATACTTTGATACTCAGATAAAACGTAGAAAAATATTTGGTTGTTGTAGAGTACGTAGTATTTTTTTAAATTAAGATTGTTTTAACACGCGATTTGCACGAAATGAGAGAATTACCCACCTACTCTAAACACTAAAAAAACTTACCTCAGAAGTCTTTCTGCCGTAATGATTCAATGTAGTTATGTATAAAGAAGAAAAAGGATTGAGAACTGTTTTTTTTTTTTCAAGAACCAGTACCCGAAGAGCCTATAAGTAAAGTCCCGGAGTCTGTGGCAGTGCAGCCGACGGATATGAAAGGTATATATTTAATAATACTTATAAAGTCTGTAATCGACAAACTCTGACAAACTTTCGGACAGACAGACTTTGAAAAATAATTAAATAATAAATTTTTTACCGATAAAAAACTCATTTTAACCTCCTAAGTCCTCGCGTACTTTATAAAGGACTGATTAACACTAAGAATAATGGCCGAATGTACTTTATAAAGTACAAATCGTTCATTGAATAAAGAATTCTAAGAACTTTGAAATAAAATCCAAAATAACAAAGCAGGTCAACCACGTCTAGGTCTTAAACGCTAAGTTTGTTAAAAAATTTCAGGACTTAGGAGTTTAAATAATTACTAACCCTTTCACGGGCATATCGATAGATGTAGCGAGTTTAATGAATCATTTTGATTAACTTAGAAATCGTGTATGAAAACATCGTCTTACGACTATTTTACCTATACCAATGAAATGGTTAACAATATAAAACAGAAAACTCAAAGCGCATTTCAGAAGGAAGTAGCAACTTGTCCGCTTGGCCAGGAGCTTGACAATAATAGTTTCATGTATTATCTTCCAACTAGATGTTTAGATAGTTTTCAAATGTAACTACATTTTCTTAACAAAAAATGAAGAAACTTGCATAAACGGTGCGCGCTGGGGTTTAGAGCATGCCCGCTTGTACTCATACGGTCATTGGCAGTTATATATAAGCTAAAGCAGTATGGAAGCTACGAACAAATTTGCAGTACCGCGAGACCCCCTTAGAGGCCGTGTAGAGCGCGCGTCTGTGTGAGTGTGTTCGTTTCGATCGTAGCTTCGTAGCTTCCGTACTGCTTTAGCTTATACTTATATATATACTGTGATTCAGGTTCGCTAAGTAGTAGAACTTCAACTGCACACGTTTGAACTTTTTTTTTATAAAAAATAGGCTTACGTTTGGGGTCAATTTCGCTTGATGGAAGGCGAAGATGAGGCCTAACTGTTTTAGTTAAGTTTTTTTACTTTTATATGTTTTTTCATGAGTTTTTGGCGTGGGTGTCATTCGTTTTTCTTTCTTTCTTTATTTCTTACATGTATGTAGTTTTACTTCAAAGAAACACTTAAACTGGCGAGATAAAATATAATTCGTAAGAAACTCAAAAGAAACACAATCTTAATTAAAATTATTCAATCAACTACGTCTTTTCGCGCACACGTCCTACGTCTTTCTCCACAACACTCATTCACTCCATCTCCCTCATTCGATCATCACATTCAATCAGTCATTCAGTATACCACTCATTCCTACAGCTCGGCCGTCCTGCTTGTGCCTGTCCTCAGGCACACCGTACCTAAAGTTACACAATACCAAATATCTTTAAACTGGAAACAAAAATAAACCGTCACTCATCAAACTAAACAATGAGAACAAACTCTTAACATTAACGCCTAATTTCAACATAAAATCTCATTAAAAACATCTCATATCATTTTACCCAGTAAAATCTTAAAAATTCGTTTGATGGGCAGTCAGTCGAATACTTTTTGCGAAACCAAAAGAACATAAGAAATAAAAATTGTACCTTATGTGTAGTGCAGCATAACGTCTTTTGACTGACCCGCAGTTCATTGACCCCTAGGCCACGGCTTCATGTAATCAGCTGACGTGGAAGTACGAGTAGGCCCTTCTGTCGAACTGTCTGTCTTCTCTACGTCGTAGCGGTCCTTGCCCGTCACGGCTGTCACCCGGTAAGGTCCTAGAAACTTAGGTTTCAATTTCAAACATGTACCAAACTGCGTCCTCATGATAGCCACACGATCTCCAACGTGATACAATGTGCTAACTTTGCGTCGTTTATTGTAGTTACGTCTATTTTCTTCTTGCACCTTTAATATCTGCGCCTTCGCGGAACTTCTTAGCTGCTCTCGGTTACATATATAAGCATCTCGTTCCTCTTGCAATAACATGTCGTATATTTCAATATCTTCCTTTGTTCGCATTTTCGTTCCAAACATCAGTTCAAAAGGTGTCGTATCGATACTTCTTTGATACGTGCTATTAAGAGCTGTCTGCAGTCTCGCAACGTGCTTATACCACAATCCTGGATCTGAAATGCACAGTTTCGTCAATACTGATACTAAAATGCGATGGATTCTTTCAACTTGTCCGTTTCCTCTTGGAATTCCAGTCGTAATAAGCGTATGTTGAATATTCTCCGTCTGACAATATTCCTTAAACTCATTGCTCGTAAACGCAGCTCCTCGATCTGTAATAAGTCTATAAGGATTACCAAAAGCCTGTTGATGTATCCTTAGCTTGTCCAATGTCTCTTTCGCGGTTGTGCTCTTAGTTGGAAATACCCAAACAAACTTCGTGAATGCGTCAACAATCGTAAGTATATAGTTATACTGCTTCTTTGTTTCAGATAAAGGTCCAATATGATCGCAATGTAGTGTGTGTAATGGAATACTGCCCTTATCAATGCAATGAAGAAAACCTTCTTGTTTTCCACTCTTCTTAGTCGCCAGCAGACACGGAATACACGTGACCATAAACTCGTCTATCTTTTTATGTAAATCTTGTATATGGTAATCTCTATTAATTAATTCCACCATCTTCTTTTTTCCAAAATGTCCATTCTCATGTACTCTTTTTATGATATCACCTTCCATTCCCTGTGGAATGACTAATTGCAGTCCTTTGTACAGTATATCATTCTGCATACAGTAATCCATGTATGGTTTTTCTCTCAAAATCTCTCGAATCGCCCTTAAACCACAATCTAGTTCTTGAGCTTTCTTGATCTGCTCATGAAATTCTCTGGTAACTACTCCGACATATCTGCTCAAAGCATCAACATGTTTCATCTGCGATCCTGTACGATGTACTATTTCATAGTCGTACTCCTGTAGTACTAATACCCATCGAGCCACTCGAGTAGTCAAATCTTTTTTCCTCAGCGTCATTTCAAAAGCCTGGCAATCAGTAATAATTTTAAATTTCAGTCCGAATAAATAATGTCTAAATTTCTTCACTCCTTCAATTATCGCTAAAGCCTCAAGCTCGTAACTTGTGTACTTCTGTTCTGCGTCATTAGTTTTTCTGCTCATATAATACACTGGGTGCATAAGGTTGTCACCTGGACATCGTTGAAGTAAAATAGCAGCTACTGCGTACATCGATGCATCTGTGTGCAATTCTGTGTACAAACATGGGTCAAAAATTCTTAATACAGGCTTACTTATCAGTTCCTTCTTCAGCATGTTAAACGCTGCTTTTTGGGGTTCATCAAACGTAAAATCAACATCTTTCTTAAGCAGTTCTGTTAAAGGTCGTGCTATAAAAGCAAAGTTTTGGATGAACTTCCTGAAATACGACGCTAGACCAACAAATGCATGTAACTGCTTCACATTAGTAGGTTGAGGAAATCTCACCACAGCATCTACCTTTTCTGGTGTTGGTTGCACAGTTCCATCTTCGACAACATGACCAAGATACTCCACCTTCCTTTGAATCAGTTGCGCCTTTTTCCAGTTGATCTCGAGTCCATACTGAGATGCTCTTACTAGTACTAACTTAAGTCGTTCAACTGCTTGTGTCTCGTCCTCTGCAATTATAATGACGTCATCAATGAAAATCAGAACAATTCCCACCTCAATTAAATCTCTGAAAATCGCGTTAATAAACCTTGTGAACACCTTCGGGCACACCGATAAACCAAACGGAGCCTTTAAAAATTCATATTGCCCGTTATGTGTCACAAAAGCAGTATATTTGACAGAGTCTTCGTGAACTGTCAAATGAAAATACCCATTCTTCAAATCAATTGTACTAAACACCCTTCCCTTTGCCAGCTTATCAATATGATCTCCTATGACTGGCAACGGATATTCGTCTTTCACCATCTTTTTGTTTATCTGTCGGTAATCAACACAAATCCTAGTGCTACCATCCTTCTTTTTGACAAGCACTAATGGGCTAGCATATTCGGAATAACTTACCCGAACCACCCCGTCTTCTAGCCATTGCTTCACCTGACGCTCAACCTCTTGTTGCTCGGCCAAAGCCAGCCGTCGTGGTCGTTGCGCAACCGGGACGTCATCCTTCAATGTAATGCGCAACTGAACTGGAGCCTCTTTCGTCTTGTTGGGCCTATACGTCTCAACAGCTTGTCTTACCTCCTCTTGTAACTCTGGATACTTCATGTAACCTATAACATCGGAAACGCAAAAACTACACATAAAGTTACGGTACCAATCATTTTTAGACTTTAATAAAAGTACTCGACTGCCTTCCATAACAAACGTTACGTTCTTCAAAAAATCTTGGCCTAAAATTATAGAAAACGGCATTATATTCCTAGGCACAACATGTAAAATCATGTCTTCGAAACATTGTCCGTCTATAAAAATGTTTGTTTTGATAAAACCTAACGAATGAATACCCGTCGAACCAAGTCCACTCAAAGAAATCACGCTCTGCTCATATTTTGGCGCGTTCAAAGCTTGAAAACAGTCAATCGAAATTAAATTAATGTCACTTCCTGAGTCTATCAATGCACTAATATTTTTTCCAAATAAAATAATTTCTTTCATCGGTTTGCGATACGTCGGCCGTCCGCCATCATCCTTGACATTGTCGTTGTCATTAGTTACGGTCGTCTCGTGTGGCGCCGTCATTGCCGCCATCTTGACCGAACTGAATGAAGTTTCGATCTCGTTCTGTCGTTCGCTCTTGTTCCCGTTCGGAATGTTGTTATTTTCCGTTGTATTCGAATTCTTTTGAACACACATGTGACTCGCCGCTGATCCGCCATTTTGCCTTTGATGACTTTTACTTGTTCCCGCCATCGATGTACATTGCGATGAAATGTGACCAAATTCATTGCACCGGAAACATTTTAGTCCTTTAGGCTTATGCGGACAATCATTGGACATGTGGTTACTCTCTCCGCAACTATAACACTTACTTTTCGGCTTGTTTCTAAATTCTTGGTTAGGCAAATTTGGGGTCTTCTTAGTTTTCGAATCTTCTTTAATCGTCTCATAAATTTTGAATTTTTCCTTCAATTCTGAATAAGTCGTCACTCCATACAACATCATTTTCTTCATTGGGTCGTCTCTTATACCGTCGATGATATACTTAATCGCGACATAATCGGGCATCTTTCCTCGTTTACCTAGTTCTTTCATGATCAACATGTAGTCGATGCACGATTCGTCAGACTTCTTCACTCGAGAACTCATCATTTCGTGGATAGTCTTACTGTCAATGGTATCCGGGAATTCTTTTAAAAGACTAGCTTTTAACTCATCCCACGTCTTGTACATCTTTTCAGCGCGTAACCATAGTGCCGCAGTACCTGTCAACGACCGCCTTGCCATGAGTAACTGCTGTACTGGTGTCCATCCAAACACCTCGGCATTGTCTTCCACGTCTTGGATCCACTTGGTCGCAGGATACGTCTTATCCTGGCCGGAGAACTTTGGAACCAGTTCCTCTGTCAGATGCAACATGGCACCGCCCCCTCGTGATGATGACATCGCTTCTTCAAAAGAATCTTCAAATTCTACTCGCCGACTATTACGTCTTGTTTCTTTAGGCATTTTCTTCGTCACAAATTGTATTCAAATCGTATTTTCGTCGTCTGGATTTTTTCGTTTGACGTGAGCCGTCGTCGTCGTCTTTTGTTCTATGAACACGTCGTCGTCTGAAAAAATCCAGTTGGATCGCTGTGATCCCGGTCGAGCCCCCAAAAACTGTAGTTTTACTTCAAAGAAACACTTAAACTGGCGAGATAAAATATAATTCGTAAGAAACTCAAAAGAAACACAATCTTAATTAAAATTATTCAATCAACTACGTCTTTTCGCGCACACGTCCTACGTCTTTCTCCACAACACTCATTCACTCCATCTCCCTCATTCGATCATCACATTCAATCAGTCATTCAGTATACCACTCATTCCTACATGTATGCCTTATCTTTTTTCAATTGTTATGTTATTGTGATGTTTTTATGACTATGAATGATTTTTTTTCTTTCTTTCTTTTAGTGACTGTTTCACCACCCATTGATTGATTTTATTTGACGGATAAATGTGATGCCGTCTCCGTCTATTCGAACAAAACAAACAGAGACCTTGTTTTTCATCTACACGCTCACAGAAGCTCATGTCAGTTTCTATGGGCGTGTATATGAAAAACAGGGTTGGTATTTTCATGTCAGTATTATTCGGCCTGGTAAAGAGTGTCACCTGCCAAAATGATCGAGTCAAAGACACATAAATTATTTTTTAACGTTATTTATTCTGGACTATGGAACAACCCGTAACCGACCGGACTGTCGTAATTTGGCTGTAAAGAAAATTCTTACATTTTTCAAAATTAATCGATTATACAAAAAAAAAAAAAAAAATTCGAAGGCACGACTCCAGTAAAAAACGCATTGTTTTAGCCCTGAAAACCAGATTAATTATCGATTTACTGTAATATTAGATTTTTTGTTGCTTTAAAACAAATAAATAGTTAGTTGATTGAGTTGGCGAACAAATAGCGACTTATGACGTAGTAAGTCGGTGTTGTCATTGAAACTTTGGGAGAATTGTGTTTTGACAGCTCATAAAAAGTACGTCAGTTGATTGGTGGTGTCAACATCCCTATTGAACAATAATGTTAATTTTTAGAGGAACATACAGTCCCGGAGGTTGAGCTTGCAGCGCCACCTGTTAACGTAGATGACGACGACAAATCCGATATCATCAGGCTGTATTATGATTGTAAGTACTGGTCGATATCATCATCATCATCATATCAGCCATAGAACATCTACTGATGGACATAAACCTCCCCCCATAAATTTGCTTCGGTTCGGAAGCGGCTTGCATCCACCGTGAACCCGCGGCTTTAACCAGGTCATCCGTCCATCTCGTTGGTGGACGTCCCTGCGCTTGTCGATACGCGGTCTCCACTCGAGAACTTTTCAGCCCCAATAACTCCAATTCTCCGTGCTATGTGGCCTGACTATTGGCAATTCAACGAGCTAATTCACTTGGCTAAGTCGGAGACTAATTCTTCTATGTATCTCCTCATTTCTGATTCGATCCGACAGAAAACACGGGTTTAGCTCTCTCCATAGCTCGCTGAGCAACTCTGAGCCTTTTTATAAGGCCTATAGTGAAGCACCACGTCTCGGATCCATATGTCATCACTGGCAACACACACCCACTTTCACCTATGGCACTGAGGAATGTCGTACGAAAAAACGTTGTGTACTTTTCTAAACGCTGCATTATCTATTTATAAAAAATATCTAGTACAAGCTTTTTAGCTTACTGTATTTTTTGTTGATTGTACATTGTGATCCAAAATACATTTGCGTACCATTGGCGTAGGCCGTGGATTTTGAGATTTTTGGCCTTAAAGCCGCAGAACATGGCAATTGCCGTGGCAACACTGAATTTGAACTGGCCTAGAGCATGCTATCAAAAGGCATGTGTATCGCAAAGTTTGTTTTGAGCATGCTTATTTAGGAGCATATTTAAAAATAGCATTATCCAGTGGCCTAACTATACCATCTGGGGCAGTGGCAAATTCTTTTGATGGGGCCCTATCAGTAAAAATCGTCACATACTTAATTTTAAGTACAATAAAATACTTGGGTACAATGTTAAAAAAATATTTTTGAGCCGGGCTCTTGGGCCGGGGGCCCGTGGCATTTTGCCAGCCCTGCCACCGTGTAGTTACGCCACTGTGCTTATTGCTAGCAAATGTAAACAGTCCTTGAGCATGCTCATTACTGGCATGGTCATTGGCCATAAGCATGCTTGTTCTTCTTCTTTCTACATGCTTCATCACATTACACGCTAACAATAATTACTGCTTAGTTTGTGTCAAACCTATCTAGTTGACACCATTCGTCATTTACTCACCCAATAGACTTAAATAATCAAGCATATAATATTAAGAATTGATAATAATAATTAAATCATGTATGTCAGTTATAATTAGACAAGACATTCATCAGGATATCAAGTTTAGCCAATAGTAATAAGAATAAATAAAACTAATATAAAAAAAAAAACATTTATTTCAGGTCATTTTGGTAACCTATATTTTTACATATCTAAGTATAAATTAAATTAAATCAAACTGTTTTAAATTAAATTACTGACATTAAATTAAATAATAGAAATTTACGGTTTTGTGCTGTGCACTTCTTTATTTAATGTGTCAACGAGGTTGAATACTATTTAAATAATTTAATAGTGGCCGTTTTAGAATAGAATAGAATTACAGTCTTAGCAAAACACACGATTATTTTTTTGGTATCATAAAGTTACTCCAAAATAAATGCAATCAACTAACTTAAAATTAAAAACTAGTTGTTTAATTATCACCTTGTATATTTTTAACAATGTAGCCTAAAGCTGCGTTACCAGTATTACCTCCTATAGATTAGATTACCTTACCCTTTATTACCTTTTGAAAAAATACATTATAAACACATGTCAGTTTTACAAGAAATTCACAAAAGGATCGTCAAAATTTATACAAAAAATAAATCTTATTACAATAAATTGTTAGCCAAAATAAAAAATAGAATTTACAATGTTAAATTAGAGTTCAATTCAGTAATAATAATTAAAAGCAAAACAAGAATATACTTAAAATCTAAGTCAAATTTATGCAAAAACAATCAAATGAACAAGAAAATAATTAAAATGTCGAAATCAACAAAATTAAAATGTACTTCACAACTGTGAAAAATGTCAACAAGTAATAACGTATTATATTATTATTTGATAAACAAAATATAATATGCGAGGATGTGTTGCTAGGAATGTGTTTTTCAGTAACCAATAACACAGCCTAATAAGACGCCCCTTAGAAACCGTTTGTTACAGCGGACTCTGATATAGAAGCGCCCGCCGCGACCCCGCAAGCCGTCGACCCGGAGTCCTGCCCGTCCAACCGCTACAACTCGGTCCAAGACGTCGTGGTGGCATCCAACGCCAAATGCCAGTTCCTGGCGGCGCGCTGTCGGAACTGTCGCGGCTGCGGCATCGTCGACAAAATCATACAGCTCACGCGGCTGGTACGTTTACGTCTTTTTTTAAGTAGCCTGTATAGCGTCCCACTGGGCAAAGGCCTCCCCTCTTGACCTCCACAACTTTCGTTCTGACGCTATGTCAGCAAGGCTACCACGAAATTCGAAAATCGAAGTTCGTATCGTACCGTCCCGCCTACGCTTATGTTATTTAATACGAGAGTGAGAGGGACGGCACGATATGAACTTCGAATTTCGTGTTTCGGAGTGCCAGTCCTTTGCGTACGTGTCCAGATCGTCCCGCCATCTTCTCGGTCTGCCTCGATGTCGCTGGCCGTTCTCCGGCACCCACCGAGTAACTGTGTGAGCCCACCTTTGTGGGTGCATGCGGCAGACGTGTCCAGCCCAGTCCCATTTTAGCTTAGCTGTCTCTACGCGTTGGAAAATAATTTCCACAAAATCGTTATTTCCTATTCGCAAAATTTCCGTCTCTACGCGTTGGAAAATAATTTCAACAAAATATTTATTTCCTATTCGCAAAATTTCCATTCACGTTTTTTACCAATATGCTTTTGTACAGAAGCTTATTTTCACAGTAGGTTTTTTTACCAATCAGAATCGATACAAACAGAGGTAGGTTTAGGCACAAAACACAGATAGTTCAGAAGTCAATCTCCATACAAGTGCGCTCGAGCAACGCACACTTAGACACTGCTCACGGACACGATATCTCGGCCCGGTTGGGACCAGTGCGAGCGCGAGCGCCATGCGCTTGAGATACGCGTCTGTGAACTTTTTTGTGCAATAATGGAGCAACAAAGAAAAGTTATTATAACTGTGCAGTGCACGGTTGTTTAAATCGTCGCAAGATATTTTCTGTGACAAATTTATAATATAACGATGACATTAAAATAAAAATATTTTAGTTATTAATTTACATTTCCATTCTTTCCGTTTCATTCTCAACAATAAATCAAACTAGATACGAGTGCCACTACCACGATAGTTTTTTGGTGCATAAGCCATAGTTGACAACCTTACTGCCGAGCGTAGGTATGAAAAGTGAAGTACATTGACTTCTGAACTATCTGTATTTTATGGTTTAGGCCATGTTAAGTTTGTTAACTTGAAAAAAAAACGCTACTGTGAAAATAGGCTTCAGTAAAAAAGCATATTGGGAAAAAAAGCATTTGGGGAAAAACGCGAAAGGAAACGTTCCAAGGAAATAACGATTTCGGGGAAATGATCAAACCAGTCGATGTCAGTGGCTATTTCTTGGGACTTGTGACGTTAACATTCTTGGTCAAAGCACTTCCAAATACCATGCACTTATACTACAGATGCAGCCAGCGTACTATACAGCAGGCGACGTGTATGACTTCAACGCGGAACTGGCCGAGGCGATCAGTCCGTCCCTGTCCTGCCTTCGGAACCAGAGCAGGCAGGCGCGAGCGCTCGAAGAAGAAAGCCACTTGTTCATGGATCTGTTGCCTCAGAACAGCCAGCATATCATTCAGGTCTGTAGTATTTTAGTTCTTCGTTATAGGACTTTGTTATAGGACAAAGGTTGAACTTTCAACTGTTTTTTTACTAGTACTAACACAGATAGGAATGATCCCCAACTATGAAATTTGGATATTGAGCACTTTGGAAAGTATTACGTAGTTATCAAACGTCATAAAATTACGCCTTAAATTCGTCATACTCTAAAATTCAATTTTTATATATTTTTGTTCGGAATGATGTTAGAAATCAAGGCGGGAAGCATAAAAAAAATATTGGAATCAAATTAAATATTAAGTATAATATTTTGAAGAAAAGTTTATTCTATTTCAGAATTACTCATCATTTTTGAGAAAGCTTTATATTAGTCTCGGCTGAAATAGCAATTGCTGGCTTTGTACTAGTTAAACGGACTCGCATGCTCGCCCGTTTAACACTCAACTCAGCCAGCAATTGCCTACTTCAATGCCCTGACAATAATCTACTATTAATTCATCATCATCTCAGCCTATATACGTCCCACCGCTGGGCACAGGCCTCCTCTCGGAATGAGAGGGTTTGGGCTATAGTTCCCACGCGGGCCCAGTGCGGATTGGGAACTTCACACGCACCATTGAATTGCTTCGCAGGTTTGTGCAGGTTTCCTCACGATGTTTTCCTTCACCGCAAGGCTTGTGGTAAATTGCGCACATGAATTTCGAAAAACTCAGAGGTGCGAGCCGGGATTTGAACCCACGACCCTCAGCTTGAGAGGCGATAGGTCAAACCACTAGGCCACCACGGCTTCTACTAATTTAATCACAAATATACTATTAATTTAATCACAAATATTTTCCCCAGGGCCGCATTTAGAGGTGTGGAGGCCTTAGGGCAACAAAGGAGTGGAGGCCAATGAGGGCCTTTTGATATTTTACTGATTGCCTTATTGAAGTGAAGAAATATACGAATTGTTGTTTCCCAGTATTTACTCGTCGGAATTTGAAAGTTTTTTTTTTCTATGTCTCTATTGTGGGGGCCCCTATTTTGTGGAGGCCCCGGGCAGTTGCCCCCTTTGCCCTCCCCTAAATCCGGCCCTGATTTTCCCCACAGATAACACTAAAACGCACAGCAGAAAGCCAGTGCATATCAAAGGCCTGCATAGTCAACCGGGACGTGATGGCCAACACGCCTCAGCCCAGTCTGATCGAGCACGAGAACCTGCTCGACAGGCTGTTGGAATGCCTCTCGGCGGCCTCCCAGAGCCAGCACGAGAGGGAGGAGGCCCAGCCCTCCACCAGTAAGAGCTTCGGGCCCGCCGGGCCGCCGGACGTCATCCGGCCGGCTTTGCGGGCCTGCACCGTCAATCTGGGGAAGCAGGTGAGTCCCCTTGCAACTTAAACGCATAGCCAAAAACCAGTGCAACTATAATAAATACCAAATAAATACCACCACGGGACAATTCACACCAATTAGCAGGTGGTAGGACCTTGTGCAAGGTCCGCCCGGATTGCTACCACCATCTTGCTCGCTAATCCTGCCGTGAAGCAGGAAAGCTTGCAATGTTGTGTTTCGGCGCGGAGAGTAAGACAGCCGGTGAAATTACTGGCACTAGAGGTATTCTAACTTAGGCCTCTAGGTTGGCAACGCATCTGCAATACCCCTGGTGCACTATCGGTGCAAGAGCTTCGGGCCCGCCGGGCCGCCGGACGTCATCCGGCCGGCTTTGCGGGCCTGCACCGTCAATCTGGGGAAGCAGGTGAGTCCTGTTTCAGCTAAAACTCAGCCAGTGCAACTATAAAATAGACTATATTTCACACGAAAACACAAGCCGAAACACGGATGCAGAGAAAAACCAGAAATTTAGATTTTAATTTTTTAATTTTTTCTTTTTTAATATTTCTTCATCTGACTGGGGTAAAGGAACGGGCTCATGCATACATATTTACCGTCTGGGCTCCACAGAAAACCAGCGTTGCTGCACATAATGTGCGGCAACACATGCTGAGTGGAGACCCTTTTTGGTGTCCTGTCGTGTCACTATGTATTTAATATAGTTATAGTGCTAGTTTTAATCTTAGTCTTAGGTGGTACTTATGGAGCCAAAATATTTTTTTCTTTCTTTTCTTTTGAAAAGAAAAGTCTTTTCAAATAGACCAGCGCTGGGAATCGAGCCCAGGTCCTCAGCATTCCGTGCTGCGTGCTATTCCTCTACACCACCGCTAGACATAAAAAAAAATTCGTGCCTAGTCTCCTGTCCAGGGGTGGTGTAGGGGAAGCACGCTGGTCTATTTTTCTGGTTTTTCTGTGCATCCGTGTTTCGGCTTGGGTTTTCGTGTGAAATATATAGACTATCACGGGATGACCGTAAAAGAAAAAATTTGGAGTTGAAACAAAAAATACAAAAAGACTCCAAATAGTAATTTTGTTTTTTTTTATAAAATAGACCAAAAGGTTCACAAATATCGTCAACGTAAGTAAATATTATGTGTGTATAGGTGAAAAACTTAAGTAAAGGACCTGTTGTATGTAGTAGTAACTTGTCCATATAAACAAACGTTCCAAATTCGCAAAATGACTTAAGCTCCATGTCAATTCTGTGCACCACTACATACAACAGGTCCTTTACCATCGATATATACTTACTAGATATCGCGATCCGAACACTTATTGTGTTCCACTGCTTTGCACCTTGCACCCTTGCAAAGGACTTTAGTATGACTTTGACATTCATGAGCGGCGGACGGACTAGTTTTTGATTGAGACTCCGAATATAAGCGTGAACCTGCACGTAAGGAACAATTCACTACTCAAGTAAGTAAAATTACATCTCGTTCAAGTGATACGCAACTAATAATATTGTAATACCACAATAAAAACATTTTTTAAAATAAGACGTCACGCCATCTTACAATCATAGACTAAAAACGTGCAGACGTTCCGTTCCTATTCAGAATTGGTTGTAGGTCTGTAAAAAATTGTGGCTGATTATGAATGACAATTCGTTTAATTGCTTTATTTATACCCAGTTTGATATTTTGAATATTTATTTTATGTTCTTTCTTTTTGGTCTAAATAATATAATTTTTTTTTTCGAAAATATCTATTACCTATTATTATCACTTCTGCGATGTATAATCTATATAGCGATGACGTCTTGTGACAGTCCGGTATTTGAACATATTGTTGACATGAACGTTCGTGTCCAGAATATAAGTCAATGTCCTTTACTTAAGTTTTTTACCTGTAGTTGATTACCATTTGTTCCTTCATTAGTTCCCGGAAACGCCCGATTCAAATTCCGATTTCGACGACTCGCGGGAGGCAACGACCGATACCCGGCAAGTACTCGACGCGCCCGTCTTCTATCCCACTGAGGAGGAATTCACGGTAAGCTAAGCTGCGGAGAAGGCACGATACATTCATAGGGCAAATATTCAGCGTTTTGGCAGCGTATTTTTGTCATTGGTATCTTCGTAAGCGTTAAATAAAAGGGGTGATGCCCAGTGTTGTTTTTTTATGAAAAACTAGCTTTTGCCCGCGGCTCCGCCCGCGCGGTATTCAGTTATCGCGAATTTTCTTTGCTATAAACCTCACGGAGCCCGAGACCTTTCCAACGAATGCAAAACCTTTGAAATCTTTTCTTGTGTTCTGGAGTTACAGCGTCAGGAAGGAAAACCCGACTTATTTTTATATTACTATATATAAGAGAAGAAGAAGATTAAAACAACACCGATACTGAATTTATCGTGATTAAAATTCTTGTGACTTGTCTTTCCGTTGTGCTATATAAACGGGACGCTAATGACGTTTGACAGCGCGGTCAAAACGCTCGAATTTTTGCCCCATAGCAGAGAACGAAAGAGAGAGAGAAACATTTGGCTTCACACTAGCTTTTGCCCTCTTCGCCCGCGTGGAATTCTGTTATCGCGCGCTGTTCCCTCGGGATGCATTTTTTCGGGATAAAAAGTAGCCTATGTCCACTCTCTGGCCCGTAAACTTTCTCTATGCCAAAAATCACGATGATCCGTCGCTCCGTTACGGCGTGAAAGCAAAGAAAGAAAACATTTATTCGTGACAAACAATGAATAAAAATGAAATAGAGAAAAAAACAAAATAAGGGTATTTATATCACGAAATGGTCCCAAATCAGCAATCTGCCGGTCTTGCAAACGGTGCTGGTCTTCCTTTGGGACCATCTGGTCATCATACATTAAAAAAATACACAGTAAAATACAGCGAAAACGACAACAATTCAGCTCATAATAATAATAATCATCCCAGCCTGTATACGTCCCACTGCTGGGCACAGGCCTCCTCAGAATGAGAGGGCTTAGGCCATAGTTCCCACGCGGGTCCAGTGCGGATTGGGAACTTCACACGCACCATTGAATTGCTTCTCAAGTTTGTTCAGGTTTCCTCACGATGTTTTCCTTCACCGCAAAGCTCGTGGTAAATTTCAAATGTAATTCCGCACATGAATTTCGAAAAACTCAGAGGTGCGAGCCTGGGTTTGAACCTACGACCCTCTACTTGAGAGGCGATAGGTCAAACAACTAGGACACCACGGATTTTTTTTATAATAATAATTTAAAATTAAATATTTTATTATAATGTTACCTAACTAAAAGAACAAACAAACAAATTCACTTTCCCCTTTATAGTAAGTATTTTTTATTTTATTTTTTGAATCCCCAGGACCCGATAGGATATTACGAGAAAATCGCCCCGACGGCGTCCAAATTCGGCCTCTGCAAGATAGTCGCGCCGGCCGGCTTCGCCCCGCCGTGCGTCATGAACGAGCAGTTCCGATTCGCCGTCATATACCAGTACATATCGAAGCTGTACTCGCGATGGGGGCCCGCGTCGCGCGAGCTCGCGGCCATCAAGGCACATATGAAGACGCAGAGCGTCGTGTTCCCTCGCTCGCCACTGGTGAGTACTGACCCTTACAAGGTGAACGAATTTTGAACATAAAACTAGAGACTAGAATGTGAGACTCACTCATGTTAAATATATTGACCCGGATAACTCACGTCTTAAATCGAGTTTAGCTCGACATGTTTCTTTATAGGTTAGGTTAGGTTTGTTTTATAATAGTTCTGAAAAATAAATGGTTTCAGAGAAAAAAAGAGTCATGTCAAACATTAAGTGTACTGCCTTTTCGGCGAAATATTTTTTGGCCAAATTTCACTTAGCAACCAATCTTTCGCCGAAGTTTCATTTGGCAAACCAATCGTTGGCATAACTTTACTTCGCATTTTTCTAATTTCGCAACATTTTTATATTGCATAATTTTACTTCTTCACACTTTTATGTGGTAAATAATTATGTAGCAAATGATTGGCTTAGACAAATAACAAATTGTCAAATAACATTTGACCAATTTTAATGTTGCAAAGTTTTACTTCAAAATTTGTGCGAGGGAACGAAGCGAGCGAGTAAGACGGTTCGGAGCAGAAGCGACTTGGATAGTTTAGGTTCAGAAGGCTAAGGCGGGAGCGAAGCGGATCGTGGCTCCCACCTTAGCCTTCGATGTTAGGTTTTTTTTTATAGCAGCCAGTATAACCTGCCACCAGGAAAGTAGATTGGATGCCATTCAATATGTTGCTAAGTTAAGATATGCCAATCAATACAATATTTTGACCAAAACTTAAACGACATCTTAAATAAATCCCAGATAATAATTTGCACAATAATAATTTATCAAATTAGAGTTGGGAAATAAAATTTCGCCTAAATAAAAATATGGAATAAATAGTTTGGGAGCTAATAATTTGCTAAATAATTTTCGCCGAAACATTAGTAAACCAAACATTACATTACGACTAACAATTTTCGACCAGTCAATATACCCGTTCCAAATTCCCACTTCCAGTTGGACGGCAGCGAGGTGAACCTCCCGAAGCTCCACCACTCCGTGCAGCGCAACGGCGGCCCCACCAACGTGATCCAGCGCAAGCGCTGGGGCCGCGTCGCCGAGGAGATGAAGCTGACCAAGCTGCAGAACCCGGAGAGGAAACTGGACCAGCTGTTCATGCGGTACCTGCTTCCGTACACCATGCTGTCCAACCGTGAGTATTCTGAACGTTAAACTACCGTGAGACCAGCGAGAACTTATACCGGGTGTGGCCTGTAATACGAGCAAAAAATTAAAACATAGATCGTCCTCGTTAAACTGAACAACTTCAATTCAAATTCAAATCATTTATTCAGTAAATAGGCCGCAATGGGCACTTTTACACGTCATTTTTTTTAAACTACCAGCGCTTTCGGAAAGACCATCATTGCCAAGAAGAATGCGCCGCAAGAAACTTGGCAGAAAGTCATTTTTTCAAAATAAAATAATTACAAATAAAATACTTAAAAACTACAGTAAACAATTAAACAAAAAATCACAAAAAAATAATTAAATAATAATACAGGGATGTATGGTCCCTTAGTTACAAAATTAAACACTAGTTAAACAAAATTAAACAAAAGTCACACAACATTAGTTGTGTGACTTTTAAAAATAATGGAGTCTTTGAATTTTCCTTTTTTCATACAAATTAAATACTGCCATCAATGTACGCCATCCTAGAACACAACTGACGTCGCCTGTCACGCTACAAACATCAAGCATTTTGCTTTACATTGCTTCTGCGAATAAACTTAAAAGTGTAATAAAAAATTAAAAAAATAATTATTTTAAAATTCGCTAAACTAATGTTGTTCAGTTTGAGGAATATTATCTGTTTTAATTTTTTGCTTATGCTACAGGCCACACCCGGTATGCAGGTGGTAGGACCTTGTGCAACTGTACTTTTGTCTAGGAAATCATTATGAAAATAATTATTAAAAGGTTCCACCCTGGGTCATGATTCGATTTGTTCGACTGTACTTTTTTCAACGGCCAATGAAAGTTTAATCTGTTTAAATTGCCTCACTGAAATCACTATAACTACGAATACATATTAGATATATATAAAGGGATGATAACGTGAGTAGGTATTTGCATGCAAGTGTTATTTTATTTAGATAAATTAACCGCGTTGATAATACATAGTTGGATACATAATATCGATAAAAAGCGGTGCTCTCTCCTTACAATCTTCCAATAGCCGGACGCAAAATTCTGGGCCCTATTCATCACTGAACCGATTCAGATGACAATTTTATCTAAATTGGTATACAGATTTGAGTCCCTGAGAAGGACTTAGATAGTTTTTAACCCGGAAAATTGCATCTTTTCCGCGGCGTAGCGGTGAACAACTTATCAAAGTCAAAGTCAAAATCTCTTTATTCAATTTAGGCTATGACAAGCACTTATGAACGTCATAATATCTATCGTCATAATTATCATAACTATCTTTATCTTCGCAGTCGGAGTCGCGGGCAAAGCCTAGTATTATCTAAGCGAAAGTTCTTTTCGTGCGTTTCGTTCATTGTGAAGTTGTCAGCAATCTCAATCCTAATGTTATTTTCCGAGTTACACTTTTCATACCCCAACGTTTGTGCACAGAGGAGCGTCAAAAGAAAATGGCCGAAGTCGAGAAATGCTGGACGGTGAAATACCAAAAGATGCTGGAGCGGGCGCGCAACCCGTTCCACAGGCAGAAGCGGATGCTCGGCGAGTCGGAGTCTTCAGAGGACGAGGTGGAAGACAACGACACGGCCGGGGCCCTGGACGAGGCCGAAGACTGCATCGTCCAGGGACGCATCATGAACCTCGCCACATTCAAGAAGGTAACCACTAACATACTCGTACATATATTTACCACTGTCAAAAGCCGGGTAACCACCAACACAGAGCAGGTAACCACCACCACAGACCGGGTAACCTTTATCACAGAAAGGGTAACCACTAGTGGGTAACGGTCCACCACGGTCCAGGCGGATCTGCGACGTCTTCAAGTCGACGACAGCAAGAGGCTGCGTACGATCGGGACAGATGGCATGTTCTCGTTTCGGAGGCCAAGACCCTCTTTAGGTCGCTGAGCCAAATGAGGCCGGGCAACCACCAATACAGAGCAGGGAACCACCACCACAGACTGGGTAACCTTATCACAAAACGGGTAACCACTACCAAATAGTGGGTAACCACTACCATAGAGCGGGCAACCCGTTCCACAGCCAGAAACGGATGCTCGCCAAGTCGGAATCTTCAGAAGACGTAGCGGAGGACAACCACACGGCCGGGGCCCTGAACGAAGCCGAGAATTGCATCATGCAGGTACTAACACAACAAGTAAAGTACAATTCAATAGAATCTGACAATTTCCTACACATTTAACACACCCTAACGTGGGCACGCTTGATTATATATGTCCCTGTTGTTGCAATTATCATCTAAAAGGAATCAAAAAAGAATAATAGTCACAGCACAAAGCCTTAGACAGCCCGGTGTTCATATTAGTAGGCTGGAAAGTCTACAGGATTGTCAGATTCTATTGAATTGGAGTATAACTACCATCGCAGACCGGATAACCATCAACAGAAAGCGAGTTACCACTACCACAGAGCGGGTAACCACCCATCATAAAGAGGTCATAGTCGTGTAGGTGTAGGTATAGTCAAGTGCAAAGATATCGACACGGCCAAATTTGCAAAAATATGTTTGTTTGTTTTTTTAAACTCTTTATTGTACAAAAAGGAAATAGGTACAAAAATAACACACAAAAGAAAGTGCTAAGTACAAAGGCGGACTTATCCCTGAAGGGATCTCTGCCAATCAACCTTTGAGTGGTAGAGAAAAGCAATCGAAAAAAGATAAGGATCGACAAATAGAGCAAAACATTTGAATAAATATAAATGCATATATAAACCCTAAGTACCTAAATATATACAGTATTATACAGAATACATAACCTCAATATACCTGTTACCAAATATAAAATAAATAAATACACATATAATACATACAATACATAAATAACACAAGTATAAAGGATAACTAGTTACTAAATAATATGTATACTTACACGGCCTTAATGTTAAGTGCAATAAAGTCGTGTCGTGTCGATACCTTTGCCCTTGACTGTACACGACTAATGCACTTTTAAGAGCTTGTTTCTGGTAACAGAATGTGATGTGTGTGTGTCTGTTGATTCGAACAAAAAAACAGAGACGACATCACAGCTTATCTGTCATAAATATCAATGAGTGGTAACACAGCGCCTAACGCTTTCAATTCCCAGATCGCAACGTCCCTGATGGAGGCCCATTTCGAGGCGGGCACGGCGCCGGCGGCGGCGGCCGTCGAGGCGGCGTACTGGCGGGCGGTGTTGCACGGCACGGAGCACATCGTCGCCAACACGGCGTCCATAGACACCGGCGAGGAGGGGTACGGCTTCCCGAAGGACTCTGCCGTCAGCTATGGCGGCCACCCGTGGAATTTGAAGGTGGGTAACTAAACCCCCTTGTAAAAAACTGGGCACCTATGCTTTTGTATTTTATGTGCATGAAAGCTTACTTTCTAAGCTTCAATGCCTAAAAATCTGAAAAACTATAGGTGCCAGTTTTTTTGCACGGGGATTTATATGACGCTTTTAGACTTGTATCATTAGGGGGTGTCCGTGAAATATGTAGCAGCAGTGTCATTTGGACGTATTTTAGTAAAATGTTTCCAAAGCAAAGTCGGTGCCTCAGCACGAGTCAGCAGGAGTGATTAAAACCAAATTACATATGTAGGTGAGGTAGACGACTCGTGCTGAGGCACCAACTTCAAACTATTAGAAATTTTTTGTCAAGGTTTTTTAAGTCGGTTCAATTTTTGTACAAATTTTTTTTTTATTGTTTTTAGTGATTTGTAGTCAAAGTCCATCTCACATGGCATAGTTATATTATTTTATAACAGAGTACAGTCACCAGCACCAATATCTGACACAACAGGCGTGCATAAATATCTGATACGACTCTATTTCTAGGGCCGGAAGGACATGTCAGATATTTTTTCACGCTCCGCTGTGGCAGATATTAATGCTGGTGACTGTACCGGTACCTACGGTCTTCATCATCAGGTTCAGTTCACCAAATGATACTTTCTGAAAGTAAATATACTTGATTGGTTGTCAAAAATGCCAAAATTTCTCTGCGATTCTATCATCAGATCCTGACTTTGTGTCAATGGGACCACCTTGGAAGTATGTCCTTTAGAACTAAAAAAGAATTTTGAAATTCGGTCCATAATTCGGCACACGCCACGGACCACAAATCTGGACCCAATTATTTGAGTGATTAAACTTGATTCATCTAATGTCAAGATTACTTATTTGGAGTCTTTTTGTATTTTTTTTATTTCAACTCCAAATTTTTGTTTCTTTTACGATCATCCCGTGAAAGTCTATATATTATTATTTCACACGAAAATAAGCCGAAACATGGATGCACAGAAAAACCACAGCGCACAGCGCTGGTCTGTTTTTCTGGTTTTTCTGTGCATCCATGCATCCATGTTTCGGCTTACTGAAATGATCGCTCATTAGTTTGCATAGATACGAGCCCGTCACTGCACGCGCATTGAACTTCAGCTGAATGTCCGAAGGGACAGATTGCGAATTCGGCTTGTGTTGTCGTGTGAAATATATCATCTAATGTCATCGGCAGAGACTGAGTCAGAACCCGGGCAACGTGCTCCGCTTCCTCGGCCCAGTGTTGGGCGTGACCGTGCCCACGCTGCACCTCGGGATGCTCTTCAGCACGTCCTGCTGGCACCGGGACCCTCACGGCTTACCCTGGACCGAGTTCATGCACAGCGGGCCTGAGAAGATCTGGTCAGTGGAACTCTGTTTCTTTTTTTTTTATTATCATAGGTCTCCTGATGGTAAGAGATCACCACCGCCCATAGACACCTGCAACACCAGGGGGATTGCAGATGCGTTGCCAACCTAGAGGCCTAAGATGGGGTACCTCAAGTGCCAGTAAATACTGTTATACCAGCGTCGCTGTCACGTGAGCTCTGATGCTGATGCCGTTTTTAGGGCTCTGTAGCCAAAATGGCAAAAACGGGACCGTTGTAGTTTCGCCTTGTCGGTCTGTCTGTCCGTCCGTCCGCGGCTTTGCTCAGAGACTATTAATGCTGGTAAGCTGTAATTTTGTACGAATATTTATGTAAACCATGCTGACAAAACAGATTCGCATTCGCATATTTTTGCATATTAGCACTCGCAAAATTTTTGCGAATGTTTTGTGAATATGAATATCGGAAAAAATACAATTATTAGATAATAGTAGGTTGATAAAATCAAAATACATTCAATTCTTATGTTTTTTAATACAAAAAAATCACAATCACATTATAGTATTCACTTAATCATTTGGTATGAAGTATTTATTTATTTACTTCGCAATGCGTTCGTATAAACTCGGTAATTCTCGGAACTAAATACAAACGGAACGCACTTCGTTCGAACGAGACTGCCACAGACAATTGGGCGCCAGAAAGGAAAACTGAATGTTTAAAAAACGACATTCGTTACATCACTAACACATGCTAACACGTATGCAATTCAGTCCCCATGCTCCAGTCGAAAGACGAAAAAAAAAAGTTTGCGAAAGATTGTTCTCACATTTGTCATCACAGGTACGGCATCCCGAGCGGGCAGAGCGCGAATTTCCGTCGCGCAGTCGAGACGCTCTGCCCAGCGTATTGCCAAAGCAAGTCCATATGGCTGGCGTCAGACATCGCCATGATACCGCCGGATATCCTCGCCGAGCACAACGTGACGCTCTCGCGCGCCACGCAGAAGCCCGGCGAGTACATAATGGTGTTCCCCGAGGCCCATTCCTGCTCGATCACGACGGGGTTCGCGATATCGGAAAGCGTGTACTTCGCGTCCAGCTCTTGGTTGGATAATGTATACCAGCTGTTCCAAGTGAGTATGGCTCGCGTCTGGCCTTGTACTATACTTCGTTTTTTTAGCATTAGAATGTTTTTTTTATTTTTTTTTTCGACTGGACGGCAAACGAGCGAATGGGTCTCCTGATGGTAAGAGATCAACACCAGGGGTATTGCAGATGCGTTGCCAACCTAGAGGCCTAAGTTGGGATACCTCAAGTGCCAGTAATTTCACCGGCTGTCTTACTCTCCGCGCCGAAACACAACAGTGCAAGCACTGCTGCTTAACGGCAGGATTAGCGAGCAAGATGGTGGTAGCAATCCGGGCGGACCCTGCACAAGGTCCTACATACCAAAAACATGTAAAATGACCATATGTCCTTCCTTACTAATTGTTAATGTTACACGTTTGCAGTGACCTATTTTTAAAATGTTATCAATAAATGGACACGTCAAGATCGCTTACCTTTTTTGTAATGCTAAAAAGTATAAGAAATGCAAAATTCGAACTTAGTATCTTGTCTTACCGTCCCGCTAACGCTAATATTATTTTAATACGAGAGTGAGAGAGACTGTACGACACGAACTTCGATTTGCGAATTTCGTACTACCCCTCCCTGATATCGCGATGATACCGCCGGACATCGTTGCCGAACGCAAAGTAACGCTCGCGACGAAATCGTTGCGTCGTCTCGCTTTCAACTCGCCCTTAAACGTCAGTGTGATAAAGCTCTTAAAAGGACCAATCTACTTTTTTACTGACACTAATCTGTCCGTGAATTTTTTCAAACAATCGCAGATTTTTGGAAGTAAACATGATTTTCTGTAATTTAATAGATGGTGTACATGAAATAAAAAAAAACAAATTTAAATCAAATCAAAGCAAATCAAAGTCTCAAATTGTTCTCTCTTCTCCTATTTATGTTTTTATTGTTTTTGCTGTGATGTAGTGTGTTTTTGTTGTCAATAAATATTGTGAGTTTGAGTTTGAAATATCTTGTTGGAATTACGATTTTTTGGTAACGCCAGAGACAATTTTGGTAACGCGGGGGACGCCCAAAGTGTCGGTAAAAAAGTTGATAGGTCCAGAAGCCGTCTTTATCACGTTCATACCTCAACAGGAGCTGCGCAACAGCTGCGAGCCGACCATGTTCTCGCTGGAACAGCTGCTCATGAGCGGCGGCGGCGACCGCGCGGCGCCGCGCCGCGTGCTGCCCGCCGTGCTGGCCACGCTCGTGGGTGAGGAGCTGGCGCACCGCCGCACTCTGGAGCGCAGGGGGCTGCAGGTATGACCAACCACCACAAACCAACGATCAACCAACCACAAACGAACCACCAACGAACCACCAACCACCAACAAACCAACGACCAACCAAACCAACCACCAACAAACCAACGAACCACCAACGAACCACCAACAAACCAACGACCAACCAACCACCAACGAACCACCAACGACCAACAAACCAACCACCAACAAACCAACCACCAACAAATCAACGACCAACCAACTACCAACGAACCACCAACCACCAACGAACCACCAACCACCAACAAACCAACGACCAACCAAACCAACCACCAACAAACCAACGACCAACAAACCAACGACGAACCAACCACCAACAAAACAACGACCAACCAACCACCAACAAATCAACGACGAACCAACGACCAACCAACCACCAACAAACCAACGACGAACCAACGACCAACCAACCACCAACAAACCAACGACCAACCAACGACCAACCAACCACCAACAAACCAACGACGAACCAACGACCAACCAACCACCGACCAACCAACCACCGACCAACCAACCACCGACCAACCAATCAATGACAAACCAACGACCAACCAACCACCAACAAACCAACTACAAACCAACTACAAACCAACGACCAACCAACCACCAACAAACCAACGACCAACCAACCACCAACAAATCAACGTCGAACCAAAGACCAACCAACCACCAACAAACCAATTTTGAGTTAAAATATTCGAACAATCAGCAGTTTTAATGCGCTTGAATTTTTTTATCATTATATCTCTGTTGGAAAAAATAAAAATTAGTTACCGCCTTACAAAGTTACATAATCATCATGTATCATTTGAATCATGTTAGAAAAAATTGAGTATATTCTTACAAATACAGAAAATTACGACTTGAATAATACAGCTACTACAAATAATAGCGATACTAAAATTGTTCTCAGTTGGTGGTTCAAATCAGCGAGCCCGACGAGGAGTCCCAGTCCCAGGCGTGGACGGCGCGGAACCAGGACGAATGCGAGTTCTGCCGCTCGACGCTCTACTTCTCCAAGGTACGTGGGGGTAGGAAAACTTTCGTCAGTTATTAAATTGACTCCTTTACAAAGTCATAGACTCTTATACTTCATTTAATTTAGAATTGGAGGCCACGGCAACATTGTATTGCATCTGGTCAACTATTTCTTACCTAGCAAATAGTCCAGTGCAATAGTCTGGGAGCCGCAAAATAAAATTGTTTTAATGCCACTTTATTTGCGTGTCGTCAATTGTTATTCTAGTACAAATTGTAAAGAGATTACAGTTCAACTGCCGCAATACAATATTCTAAATTCTAAATTAAATTAAGTATAGTACGTTTTGAAACCAAAGTATTAAGTAGACAAGTGCATATCAAATTACACTTACTTGACATGATAACAAGGCTCAAAATAGTATACACCTCTAAAATATCTATTTTCATATCAATACAAACCCTATTTAATAAACAACTTCGTAAAAGTTACGATCAAATAATTTTCTATTTAATTGTCAGTGTTTGTCAGTGCCAAGGTGTAGTGGTAGGGTTGCTATGGTCACCTGATTATGTTTAGCAGGTTGACAGGTTGACACAGTCAATCGGTAAACCAGATTAGCGCTCATACTGAGCAAAGGAAAATAGATCTTAGGGTGACGAACCTTTTTTTACTCCGACTGTATGTGGGAAAAGGTCGAGCTACTTGTGGCCCTTGCCTGGCTGCGTGATCGTAGAAGCATGTTCAGATATTTTTGATCAAATTTTATGAACTCGACTGTACTGGCTTAGGCTTAGTCCATAAAATATGGGCTTGTAGTTACGAAATTTTAGCCACAGAAAACATAGATACTCATGTTTGATAGAGTTGTCCAGGGGACGTCACCATAGCAACGAGGTACAAGAAAACTGTTATTTTCAGGTAATCGGCTTGACGGGCAAGAAGTCCCTAGTGTGCCCCGAGCACGCGCTCCGTTTACTGGACACGCAGAAGTATCGGGAGGTGAACGTGAAGAGTCTCGGCTTCGTCACGCGCTACTCCTCCAAGATGCTCCAGGAACTATGGGACAGGCTCGAATGCCACGGCAAAGACGAGAACGCACCGGCCAACAAGTAGCTCGGACTTGTTCGTGTTAACTGTAAGAGTACAATTTACGTGGATGTGTCAGTCAACTGTTTTGTGTAGCTGTTGTCAGGGTAAAATGTCCCCTGGGTTACTTATTAAAAGTATTATTTTGGTTGGTTGGGAGTTGTGACAGTTTTAAGGCAATTCCTCAGCGTGCTGATACGTAGTATACGTTGGAAACATTTTTCTAACAAAGTGTATCACTGATGTCTCCTGGGTTACGGGACAGAATAACAGCGCTAAAAAGTTGATTGACCTGGATGCATGTTACATTTAGGGTTGCCAACTTTTTTTTAGAAGAAGTAAAGTATTTCGGTCTGAGAAGGGCGACAAACAGTATTTTGGAAAAACTAACAGTATTTTAATTTTTTCATGTTTTTGGGTACTTCACGCACAACTTATCAATTTAGTATAATTTTTAAAGGCTTCGTAGAATTCGACAGAATCTAAACTAAGATTAAAATAAATGGGCCAATCAACTTTTTTACCGACACTAATCTGTCCGCGACATTTTTCAAACAATTGCAGATTTTTGTAAGTAAACATGGTTTTTCTGTAATTTAATAGATTGTACATGAATACATGCCATCATACGTAAGTTTAAACTATTAAACCGTGAAATACCTTGTTGAAAACGATTTTTCGGTAACGCGGGAGACGCCCAAAGTGTCGGTAAAATAGTTGGCCCATAATACTGTTTTTAAATAGTATAGTTGGCAACCCTAGTTCTATGGCCTAACGCGTCAACTTTAAGCGGGAACCTGAGGCGCGAGGCACACAGAGACGTGGGACGAGGGCGCGTCGTGGACTTTTTTTTTAATTTATTTAACTCAAAACAATTAAACATGCATTACATTAGTGTTACTCGCCAAACTGTAACGTTTATTGGCGAGAAGCGCTCATTTTATTTTAACTTACTTACATAACTAACCTAACTATCTCATTCTAAATTCTTATACTTGCAAACAGAAGTAGGTAACAAGAGAAAGAAAAAAAACATATGTATGTGTAAGAAACCTTCACACACAAAAGTACTGGACTGGGCGAATACGTGATGAGGGCGTCTCTGCCTCGTCTCTTCTTTCTGCTTTGTATCGCGACGTTTCTTCACATTTAAGCTTGAAACACACAAAGAGCGGTGGCGGGGCGGTACAGCGAACATGAAACATGAAAGAGGTCACACAAAACCGCGCAGGAAATAATCGTAGCCAAGGGCGTTGTCAACCATGGCCCAGAGGAATGAGAAAAGTATGAATTGTAGGTATTTATTGGAATTGGTGAATTCATTTGAGTTTCGGTTTCGACGAACGGGAATGATCAAGTAAGTCAAGTTACAGACTTGGGGCTGTTTCACCGTCCATTGATTAGTGTTAACTGACGGTTAAATGTTATGCCGTCTCCGTCTATGCGAACTAAACAAATAGAGACGGCATCACATTTAACCGTCAGTGAACACTAATCAATGATGGTGAAACAGCCCCTTAGGGTTCTGGTTTGGTTGCTTTACATTTGGCAACTTTTTTAGAATCTCTGGACGCTTTCACGTTAGCTCGACCGGCTGTTACAACCGGCACCGCTTCCGGGCCGCACCGCTCCGCCTCCGGCGTCAGTGTGTTTCTAGCTTTAGCATGAAAATTGATTTAAGTTTAAGGGACGTCACTTCTGTGTGGCTTGCGCCTTAGCCCTGTCCTGTTTGAGAGGAGGCAGTTACCTGTGATAGGCCGGAGAGAAGTAACGCGTCTGCACTCATCGCAATCACGCACGGCATTTCTTTCTATTATAAGATTTAAGACAGAGATGGTCGTCGTATACAACATTTTTGATTTTTCGAAATTTTTTACATTAGAGTTTTTGTGTGAAAGGTTTGCACAGACTGAGAATGGTTTTCATTTAAAGCCCACTAGGAATTAAAAAAAAACTGATCTGGGAGCGCTAGCTGTATTACCAATAATTATTAACAATACTAAGTACAGTCGTACAATGCGAATTGGCTAGTGTAAAAATATTACTATGTTAATATAGATTATTGATGAAATAAAATCAACTTTAATTTAGGTACGACGTCTATATACATGTTTTAAATTATAATTAAATGAATTTTCATTGCAGTTAAACTAACTATGGTCCGCTTTTAATACAGTAAAATAAATGAATAAAAGCACTAATTTTCAACTGTACTTAAATATAATAATTTATTATTAATTACTAAAATTAATTGTCTTGTTAGGCATAAGTTGCCTTGTCTTGTGTGTTCGACTAGCTGCAAATTTAGCCAGATAATTTTTAGACGCGTTGATGTCGTGTACACGGTATATAAGCTAAAGCTAATATGGAAGCTACGAACAAATCGATCAAAACGAACACACTCACACAGACGCGCGCTCTACACGGCCTCTGAGGGGTCTCGCGGTACTGCAGTGTTCGTTTCGATCGTAGCTTCGTAGCTTCCTTACTGCTTTAGCTTGTATATATATATATATATATATAAGCTTGTATATATATATATATATATATATACTGTGCCGTGGACCAGTTGTGTTTCGTTTTGATACTTACCCATGAACAGGTTGTGTCTACTGACCGGTTCAGTAACACATATATCGGACTCTTTGTCAGTTGTAAATCTAGGTGTTTTCTATCAATGCTGTTGTATTAATAATTGGGTAATTCTTCAATTTATTCATTGTTCTTATGCGATGTCTGATCTGCTCTTGGTATTTTAATTACAGAAGATCGGGATATACCTAAAATAAATAAATAAAATAAGACTTACTTTAACCAATTTATTTAGACACTAGCCAATTTCGATCATAAACACTATGATGTACTTACAAGTCATGTTGACAACAAGGTAGTGATGTTATTTAGAGGAAATAGAATTAATCCTACAGACTTCTTTCCGAATAACTTCGTCATATTCTAAATAACTTTTCTTAAGTACTTTTAATAGTTTTTGGCATTTTAGCGCACAAGTAACTCACAATATCCAAGAAATGGATACGCATCTGAATATCGAATGTTAAAATATTGAATATATTAAAATATCGAATGGGTCATAATATCGAAAGGTTTATTTTCTGAAACCGAAATTTCTCAGGATTGTTTAAAACGGCATCGTATGGAACCTATTGGGTTAGATTTTTAACAATCTAAAAAAATACAGTCTTAACAAAAATACCTTTTCGATATTATGACCCATTCGATATTTTAATACGTTCGGTATTTTAACATTCGATATTCAGTACGTAACCCAAGAAATATACCTTGCATAATAGTCACTTAGCTTTGATAGCAATTGACAGATGGCGTTAATGACCTCTTTATTACTGTCGCCAGTTGAAGAAATTAGTTTCCAGTAGTTTTCCGTAGTATGGCGAGTTTTTTTTAACTCCTGGTCGGGCTGCAATTGTTATAATGATTAAGAAAAAAAATATATAAATCATCGAATAATTGATTGGAGAATTAAAGTTTTTTTTTTACATAACTGACCGTGATGGACCCCAATCTCACTTGATCTTAGTGCAGATGAGACCAAAGGTGTATCTCACTGGCTCAGTAACAGCCTATTCACTCTAGCCGTGAGAGCCTTAGATTATATATATTTAACATCCTGAGCCCTCGCGTACTTTATAAAGGACCAATTAACACTAAGAATAATGGCCGAATGTACTTTATAAAGTACACATTGTCCATTGAAAAAATAGTTCTAAGAATTTTGAAATAAAACGCAAATTAACAAAGCTGGTTAACCACGTCCAGAGGCCTTATTGCCTAACGTTTCTGACAGTCGCGATCGCAATAAAATGACAGCTTTTGTATGCGAACTATGTCATTTGATTGCGATCACGAGCGTCAAAAACATTAGGCAATACGGCCTCTGGTCGCACTAAGTTTCTTAAAAAAAGTCAGGACTCAGGGGGATATAGGTAATATAAATGTATTTTAAGAAAGAAGACTTATATGAGGTTCAAAATTTTATGTATTAAGACTAAGAAGATAGTTAACGTAAAAAAAGGCTTAGAAGCTAGTCAGTTCCAACGGTCGTGGTGTTCGCATTCCACACCAGGCTACTACGAAATTTGAAAATCGAAGTTCGTATCGCACCGTCTCTCTCACTCTCGTATTGAATAATATAAGCGTGAGTAGGACGGCAAGATACGAAATTCGAAATTTGCACTTCGTACTGCAAGGCTACCACGAAATTCGAAAATCGAAGTTCGTATCGTACCGTCCCGCCTACGCTTATGTTATTTAATACGAGAGTGAGAGGGATGGTACGATACGAACTTCGAATTTTGTGTTTCGGAGTAGCCCTTCAGGGCCTGGTGGTTGCGTGCAGGGTGTTAGTTTAATGTCAATAAAGGTGTTTATAACTTGAGTGTTAATTTGTAATGAGCATTCTAGAGAATGTTACATTGCAGGTATAAGTATTTAGGGTTGTACCGTCCCTCTCACTCTCGTATTAAACAGTATAAGCGTCAGAGAGACGGAATAACACGAAATTCGATTTTCGAATTTACATTTTAAAACGCCGGAAACTCGATCATCTGTAGCTTATTACAAGTAAATGCAGAAGTTAAGCATCTTTTATAATTATAATTTTTAAACAAAAAACTTCTTGAGTATTTATCTACACACATATCATGAATTATGTAAAAAAACGACTTCGTTTTTCAGTTGATTCGTTTTTGTTGATGTTCAATTTGTATTGAAGCAATTTTTTTTGTGTGGAGATAAAGCGGTGTACGTATATGTACATAATTAACTACGCTAATTATTATTATGTAACAGTCATGTAAACTACTATTGGGTGAATCTACGAGCGTCTCAACCGCTGTCAGTCCCTAGCTGATTATATTAAGAAGTAAATAACTCATATGCATTGATTTTTGTATTGAAATAGATCCTGGCCTGAGTACAGAAGCTATTTACGTCATAATTAAAAACAATCTGCCTTCCAATTCTTAAAATCTCAGGCAAGGGACTGACAGCGGTTGAGACGCTCGTGGAAGCACCCTATTATATTTCGGTTTTTTGAACAAAGCAACTAAACTACCTTTTGTCTTTTTATTGAGACATGCTCTTCACTATGAAATTATAGTTTAGTCACTTCTATTGCTCAAAAATCGAAGTTTAATATATGTAAGATGAAAGAAAATGTTGATTAGAATGTTTCTAAATAATTAGGTAACGATGCAGTAGTGCAAGATCGGTACAATGTCACCGCACTTGTCGTTAAAAAAGCACTATTCTCGCATAATAAAAAAACCAAAAATGTTCCGTTAGGGTAAGGTTAAGGTAAGGGTGAATCCACGAGCGTCTCAACCGCTGTCAGTCCCTAGCTGTTTATATTAAGAAGTAAATAATTCATGGCCATTTATGGCCTGAGTACAGAAGCTATAATAATCAAATGTCATAATTAAAAAACAATCTGCCTTTCAATTCTTAAAATCTCTGGCAAGGGACTGACAGCGGTTGAGACGCTCGTGGATTCACCCGTAAAAGGATGTTTTATGTTATTTAAGTATAGTTATGTAAGCATGTACTGGTTATTGGCGACTTCGCCGACGCACGTCTAGTAGTAATGAAGAGTTAACCCGCACTCAGAGAGGTCAATTAACATAAACGCACTAATTAGCAGTTAAATGCGCTCTGAATATGGCAGACGAAATTGCTAATAATAAATTGTAACAAGTATATCGAATTAAATGACAATACTATTCAATGAACTTTAGGGTATGATTTGTTGACAACCTCACTCGCTATCTGTCAATTTTAGAGACCTCCCACACTAGCGTCTTTCGAGCGTCGTCATCGTATCAGCGGTAACTTTACGTCGACTGGCCGGCTACCAAACGCAGGGCTTACGCAGCGCTGGTGTCTCATTACCGCGGTTACATTACAAGCAAAAATCCAAATCGCTCGACGCTCGTTTCCAGCGTATAATCTGGTCCCAATTTATTTCACTTGTACCACTGCCACGGCTGCTACTAAATGAGATTAAAAAATCAGCTTGCAACACCAAGATCATTCCTGCAAGCAGCCATTTTGTTGCTGCTCGACGCGGCGACTTGACGCTACCTTTTTAGTCGCGGGTAATTCAAAATCACATTCTTAATGGGGTCACGTGACCAGATTTATCGTTGCAAACGAGCGACTGCATGTGGCCGCACCCTAAGCCCACCACCGTTGGCACGACGACGCTCGAAGGACGCTAGTGTGGGGGGATGTCTAAAGTTGCAAGCTCAAAGGTCCAAGGGCCCACTGGGCCACAGTACATATAAACCCCTTTGCAAAAAAACGGGCACCTATGGTTTTTCAGATTTTTAGGCATTGAAGCTTAGAAAATAAGCTTTCATGCACATAAAATACAAAAATCATAGGTGCCCGTTTTTTTGCAAGGGAGTTTGTAAGCTAAAGCAGTATGGAAGCTATAAACAAATCAATCGAAACGAACACTCACACAGACGCGCGCGTGAAGTGTGTTCGTTTCGATCGATTTGTTCGTAGTTTGTCATACTGCTGTAGCTTATATACAGGGCGTCCCACGGCGATGCCACATGGAGGGAAAGTACCTTAAATATCATAGATAGGATGTTTTGCTGAAAGAAGGCTTTATTTTATTTTTAAAAGTTAGTAAAACTGCATTCAAAGATTTTTGAATAATTACATGGTTTGACTGGGAATCGAACCCGCTCCACTAGAAAAAAAAACACCCTGTAGTTTTCTCATACCGATCGAAAGGGTTTATTATAAGGATTATTTTTTGCTAAATAACCTATGGCCGGAAATAAACGGAACACCATAAATTTTAACATTTGATGTGAAATTTTGTTCGGAAAATGACATTTCCGTAAGGCCACACAACTGACATTATACCAAACGTAATTTGATAAATTGATTTTTTTTATTAAAAATGTTAAAATTTATGGTGTTCCGTTTATTTCCGGCACTAGGTTATTCAGCAAAAAATAATCCTTATAATAAACCCTTTCGATCGGTATGAGAAAACTACAGGGTGTTTTTTTTTCTAGTGGAGCGGGTTCGATTCCCAGTCAAACCATGTAATTATTCAAAAATATTTGAATGCAGTTTTACTAACTTTTAAAAATAAAATAAAGCCTTCTTTCAGCAAAACATCCTATCTATGATATTTAAGGTACTTTCCCTCCATGTGGCATCGCCGTGGGACGCCCTGTATATACTGTGACTGGGCTGAGCGAGGCAGCCTAGTATGTATGTATGTGTCAAATTAAATCCTAAAGCTAAATTGCGTTAGTCAAAGGACATGTTTCTGGATTTCTCTGAATATTTAGTTAAATGTTTTTGATTATCTTTTTTTTATGATAGTTAAACGAGCGCCAATGCATGTCTGTGTATTGAAAATGATGTTTAAAGATGATTGTATTTATTGAATAGATTTATTTCTATTTTCTTGATTAGGTCGTGCCAATGGCAATATGTAAGACTTTGATGGTTGATGTCATATTACTTAATAAAAAACAACAGAAGAAGTCTTGTATTATTTATTATTAGTTTACCCGCGGCTTCGCACGCGTATTTAAACTATTCGATCTGGCAGTTACAATTGAAATTCCGGGATTTTACAAAATTCCCCTGGGAAATCCCAAAATTTATATCGTGATCTTCATTGTGTTAAGAACAACTGTACAAAATTTCATGGCTGTAAAACCAGCGGTTGTTATTTCGAGATTTTATCCCTATCCCGTGAGAATATCGGAATAAAAAGTAGCCTATGTGTTATTCGAGACGTTCAGCTATCTACGTACCAAATTTCATCCAAAGGCGTTCAGCCGTTTTAGCGTGAAGGAGTAAAATACATACACACACAAATAAACTTTCGCATTTATATTATAATCCCAGTTTACCCGTGGCTTCATACGCGTAATCTATTCGATGTTGTAGTTACGATTGAAATTACAGTATTAAAGAGACAAATGTCATCGGTACTAACTCGTTCATCGTGGTTTTGCAAGTGCTCAGTCCCGTTTAAGTAGTACGTCCATGGGTCGGTCTCCCACTAGTTGGACCCTTGAGTTGGACTGACGACACACAGGTAACCTTGATGATGATAGAGGCTGTCTTGTCGACATAAAAGGTCATCTTTCGCATCGGTGTGACTCTGGCAGTAGCGATTTTTGCTGTTGAGAATATTGTAAAGCCGCGTTTAGACTTGCAAGAAAAATCGTGAAAGTTGCATTACATTGCGAGGCCGTAAAGCCAACGAGTTTGTAGTGGGCAATCGAGCGCCGCAATGTAATGCAACTTAACGATTTTTCTTACAAGTCTAAACCTCGGCTTAAGATTGATCGTCGCTAATGCTTACCTTGTTGTTAACCGACTTCACAAAAAGAGTCGTTGCTCCACATCAGGATGCCCACTTAATTTTCTATGCCATTAGAATTGGTTGTCAAATGAAGCAATCTCGATGGCATTTCGATATCTCTGGTAGTTTGGCTGAGCTCTTAAGGCGCTTGCTGACGCGGTTTGCACGGAGTGGGTGAACGTTTGTTGAGAAATACGAGGGCGACACTGAAAGTTTTTAGAACTGGCCACTTGTAAACAATATAATAAAAAAGTAAGTTTAAATTTTGAAAATGGAACTCTTTGCCAATATTATTGAGTATGTATTTCATTCATTTGTCATTAGTTTTACGATTTGGCGGCAAATTGAAAATTGTCTGTGTCACGTCAACATGAATTTAACTCGCGAAAATTTTCGTGCAATGATTTTTTATGACTTTCGATGTCATTTAAGTCAACAAGAAAGCTATGATAGACTTCGATTGGCCTTTCATGATGAAGCTCCATCTCGTGCGACCATTTACAACTGGTTTAATGAGTTTAAACGTGGTCGCACTAATCTCACCGACGATCTGCGTGAGGGACGGCCTTCTACGGCGACGACTGAAAATAACATCAGTGTTGTGCAGCGTATGATAGAGACTGACAAAAGAGTGACGTATCAGCAGATTCGGACAAGCTTAGGCATCGGTATGAGTCAAGTGCATAAAATCCTCCATGAACATTTAGCGGTCAGGAAGCTTTGTGCGAGGTGGATACCTCATAATTTGACCGAGGCCCAAAAACTCCGTCGGGTTGATTGGTGCCGTGAAATGATTGAAAGATTTAACGGAGGTGACTCAAATGCTGTTTTCAACATACGGGTGACGAAAGCTGAGTTTACTGTTATGATCCAGAAACCAAGAGACAGTCTGCTCAATGGGTGTTTCCTTTCGAGGAGTTGCCAACTAAAGTGAAGAGAGGTCGAAGCGTGGGAAAAAAGATGGTGGCCTCGTTCTTCGGAAGGACAGGTCACTATGCGACAATTGCTTTAGAGGATCAAAAAACAGTTACTGCAGAGTGGTACACTAACAATTGTTTGCCACTTGTATTGGAAAAAGTTCGGGAGAAGCGACCTCGAAGTAGGATCCTTCTTCACCACGACAACGCCTCGTCGCACACCGCCAGGCGAACAATCGACTATTTAGTGACGTCAAACGTGGAATTACTGGATTACCCGCCGTATAGCCCCGACCTCGCACCTTGCGATTTTTATTTATTCCCGAAAATAAAAGAAAAACTTCGAGGATAACTTTTTATGAACACCGAGGAAGCAGTGGGTGCGTTTCAAAAGGCCGTCGAAGAGACCCCTAAGGACGACTGGGCTAAGTGCTTTTCTCAGTGGTTCCATCGGATGCAGCGGTGTATTGATGTGAATGGACACTATTTTGAAAAGATATAATAAAACTAATAACTTGCTAGTTTGCTCAGTTTTTGATTTTCTAAGAACTTTCAGTTTGACCCTCGTAGCACAAAACACAGATAGTTCAGAAGTCAATCTCCTGTATGTACTTCACTTTTCTACCTACGCCTACGCTCAGCAGTCGCTCTAAGGTTGACCATTATGGCTTATGCACCAAAAATCTACCGTGGTAGTGGCACTCGTATTTAGTTGTTTGATTTATTGTTGAGAATGAAACGGGAAATAATGGAAATATAAGTTAATAACTAAAATATCTTAATTTTAATGTCATTGTTACATTATAAATTTGTCACAGAAAATATCTTGAGACGATTTCTTTATTGACAAAATTCATGATAATTTAATTTAAACAACCGTCCACTGAACAGTTATAATAACTTTTTTTGTTGCTTCATTATTGCACTAAAAAGTTTACAGACGCGTGTGTCAAGCGGATGGCACTCGCGCTCGCACTGGCCCCAACCGGGCCGAGATATCGTGTCCGTGAGCAGTGTCTATGTTTGCGTTGCTCGAGCGCACTTGTATGGAGATTGACTTCTGAACTATCTGTTTTGTGGATTTGTATGAGCAACGCTAACTGCGCGCGTCCCGTGCGACGGATTTTACCTGTATTTTACCAGGCGTCTCCGCCCGCTCCGCGGGAACCCGTGTCAGCTAGCTTAGGCACGTGTATTGTGGCGTAGGCCCTGTTTCGTTGACCTTCCGGGTTTTCATGGGTTTTCCCTATTACTTGGGTATCAAACGCTATCACTGTGCAAAATTTCAGAAAAATATTGTCTAAAAATTAGTTTATTTTTGATGATTTAATCAGACTTCGAAACCCTATAAACAAATTAAGCTACCCTGAAACTTTGGGCTCTGAGAAGAACTCTTACTAAATGAGCAGAATTTCCAACCTTCTATTGCTATTAGATAGAAACTTGAAAATACGAAGAAATCCTTCGAGAAAAGATAGTAACTAGGTTGGTCTGTGCCTCTTTTGGTTTGCCTTGTGCTCGACTTGGAGGATACTGCCGTGTTCCCAGATTTTGCTGAGCATAGATATTGATAAATAGTCGTAACGCTACACTCTTTAGTTAATAAACGGACAAGATTGAATACAAAGTACTTAGTTTAATTTCACAAACACGCGTTTAAGAATACCAACCTACATTCTTTACATATACATATACCAGGGGAGTTAACAATTAACTGGACGTAAGGGACCAATCGGATGATCATTCGGATAGGACATGGCAGGTATAAACAATCGTTAGTTGCTGCGCGTTTTGCTGCCACATTTGATGGGATATTTTTTGTCTTCAGGGTTCGTAGATAAGTGTTCAAATTAGAAATGTAACTCTTGAAAACCTCGGGTACTCAATCTGTTGAATATTTACAAACGTAAAGCAACCACTTATGTCATCAACATACACATGATATAGGTACTACTATGAAGTACTATGTCCATATATTCTGATTCATAGCGGCATCACGACCTATCTGGCTCCTCCGTTTAAGCTTACGCTTTGACATGGTCTGAGCTATAGCTGATTTCATCTTTCTCAGCTCTTTTCGATATCTGGGTTCCGGTGGGTTATGCCAGCATCCGCTGTGGATGGATGTTCTGTTAAATAGCGTATTAGCGCCTGTTTCCTGTTGATAATCATCATAACTACTCTCTGGCTCCATGTTTTCAATTACATAATTGTTCCTTTGGGGATTCCGGTAGTAGGTGGGTGTCAGAATTCCCGATCGACTAGTCGATGGACCCGGGACTTGTAAATAACAGTTGCCAGTTATTTGTTCAGGGGCTCCTATTTGCCCATTGGGGTCGTCGCTCATTTGGCTTTGAAGACCAGACATTTGTCCGTAAGTGAATCCATTAATTGGTCCCTGGAGCCCTCCTAAATGTCCGTAAGTGGCACTCGCTGCTTGTCCATACGGAGTAACCGCATATTGTCCATAAGGCCCAGCTAAAGGCCCATAAGAGTTCATTTGGCGATGTCGAGAAGCTGACTGTTGCGCCGTTGGATACAGTCTGGGTTGGCCTTGAGGGCTTCTGGTTGATGGACCATAGGAACAGAGGCTTGCTTGCGCTTGAGAACCTCTCGTTGGCCCGTAGCCTCTTCTCAGCGGACCTTGAGTACGCGCCATTTGCGCGTAAGAGGATCTTCTCATTTGCTTTTGAGAGCCTCCGTACGAGGATCCTCTCTTCTGTCCTTGCGTGTTACTCATTTGGTCTGTTTTGCACCCACATCCTCTTCTTTGTCTTTGATTATCTCCCATTTGTCCATAAGAACACCCTATCATATGTTTTTGAGACCCTCCATAAGAGGATCCTCTTTTTTGCCCTTGCGGGCTACTTATTTGGTCGTAGAGAGTTCCCGCTTGTTCGTACGGGGTTCCCTCTTGTTCGTAAGGGGTTTCCATGCGGACGTATGGAGCCTCCAAGCGAGCGAAAGGTGCATCCATGCGTGCATAAGGGGCTTCCATGCGTGCGAAAGGGGCGTCCATGCGTGAGTAAGGCACATCCATTCGTGTATAAGGAGCCTGTTGATATGGAGCAACCATTTGTTCATATGGAGTGGGTATTTGGGACGGGCGTGTATAAAGACTTTCTACGCCACGTTCTCGAGGAACGGGCATTGGTTCGTAAGCTGGAACTTGTACATTTTGAACAACTGGTGGACTATACTGTTCACCGGCTACTTGTCTAAGCACACTAGGTTCGCGATGTACTCGAGGAACATACGCTTGTTCATAGGCTTCCATTGTTTCTGCACGAGCCCTTTGAGTGGCTAAAGCTACTTCTTGGGGTCCTCCTAAGTTATGAATCGATGGTTTCTTGTTACGAGCAGCTTCATCCTCTTTTTTCTTTGCACATGGACAAGGATCCGTAAGGAATTGCCGTAATTTGTCATCTAAACATAGCGTAACACCACTTGCCACTTCTATGCGATAAGGTACTTTGGTGTCAGCGTTTTTCTTTGGGGGGTGTTCCTGATTATCCTCTTCCCTAAAAGGGCATCTTAAATTCGCATTGATGAGAGAACCACGACACGGTCCGTATAAATACTCATCGTCGTATTGTTCACTCTCGCATGGACAATAATTCAAGATTTTTTCACAGAGTTTTAATATCGACTGATAAGTTGACTGCGTCGATTGCGTTGAATGTTTAAGAAACAAAGTAGGACTGGGGTCTTTTAGACGAGGAGCTGGCTCTGGCGCCTGTCTCTCTGGTTCGGGTTCCGGTGCCATACTAGGCTGTTTCGACGGTATGCGTGTCATTGTAGGGTGCTTTGATGGTGGGGGTAACATAGTAGGCTGCCTTGATGCTACGGGTTGCGCACTAGGCTGCTTTGATGGTACGTATGGAGGAGTTGCTGTAGGATGTCTTGAGGGTACGGGTGCCATAGTTGGGTGCCGTGATGGTGGGGGCTGCACACTAGGCTGTTTTGATGGTACCGGTGCCAGGGTAGGCTGCCTTACTGGTTCTGGTGCCACTGTAGGTTGCCTTACTGGTTCTGGTGCTACAGTAGGTTGTCTTACTGGTTCGGGTGCCACAGTAGGCTGCCTCACTGGTTCGGGAGCCACGGTTGGCTGTCTTACTGGTTCAGGTACTACAGTAGGTTGTCTTACTGGTTCAGGTACCACAGTAGGCTGCCTTACTGGTTCAGGTACCACAGTAGGCTGCCTTACTGGTTCGGGTACAACAGTAGGTTGCCTTACTGGTTCGGGTACAACAGTAGGTTGCCTTACTGGTTCGGGTACAACAGTTGGTTGCCTTACTGGTTCAGGTACCACAGTAGGCTTTCTTACTGGCTCAGGTACCACAGTTGGCTGCCTTACTGGTTCAGGTACAACAGTAGGCTGCCTTACTGGTTCGGGTACAATAGTTGGCTGCCTTACTGGTTCAGGGACCACAGTTGGCTGCCTAACTGGTTCAGGTACCACAGTCGGCTGCCTTACTGGTTCAGGTATCACAGTCGGTTGCCTGACTGGTTCGGGTACTACGGTAGGCTGCCTCACTGGTTCAGGTATTACCGTAGGCTGCCTTACTGGTTCAGGTATCACGGTAGGCTGCCTTACTGGCTCGGGTATTATAGTTGGCTCCCGCACAGGTTCAGGTATCACAGTCGGTTGCCTGACTGGTTCAGGTATCACAGTGGGCTGCCTTTCAGGTTCACTAGGCAATTTTACAGGAACGAGGGAGGGTTCTTTCGGTGCAGCAACTGTAGGCACACGCGACGGTTCTCGCGTTGGTTTTCGACTAGGTTTCTTAGCTCTGCTGGCTGGGCAACCTGAGCAGGGCACAGATTGTAGTTCTGAAATTTACAAAGTAGCTATAATGCCATATTATATCAAGGACTCATTCATCGTGAACGTGACGAAAGTAAAGTACTGTGTAGCCAATCTTATTCTCTTGTTTCTTATGGTAAAATCGCTTCTGTTCCTTGATAAAGCCTAAACAACGTTATGTGGTCTAAGTCTAGATTGTACCCCTATTTTTGACAAACTGAGAAACGCTGTGATTGAAATCGAAAGCAAGAAATACGGATCAAGAATCGATTGAAGCTCAATTTCCGTTTTCGAACAACTTTTTCAAAATTGTAATTTCACCCCTAGTTAATAGTCGGTTCCCTAACTTATTTTAAGCTAGATATGTATACTTTTTCTCACTAGTTGTGTAGAAAAGAGGATACGTATGTTAGGGCATTGACTGCACCAAGATTATTTAGCTTGCTTAAACTGGTCATCAGTGCGCATGACTGTTTGATAGTCATAAAATCTCTGTTAGTAGATTTTAAGAACAATCCTTCGACATTTCGAGACAGCGGCGTCTTTATACCATGTAGCGCCCGTGTGCAATTTTTGAACTACGTTACGAGTGTTTCATAGTTTAAGGGAATTAATATCACGGCGGACAATCAAGTATAACTGAAAAGTATTTTTGAACTTATCATTTAGGCATTACATCATATATTTCATTAAGTTTCCCAATTATTTCCATGATACCCTGATCTAAACAGACTTTTCTATTTTAACCATACTTTACCTGAATTGATGAAATTATTTGAAACTTAATCGACAAATATATTTTGAGCGAACTATGTTAATGTAAATATAGATGACATATTTATATTTGGATTAACATAATTCATAGTCATAGTTATAAATCTAAATGACATAATATTTCACATAACTACAAAAACTGTAATTTGATTGCAATACCGAGGCTAGCGTCAGAAACGTTAGGCAATACGGCCTCTGGACTAGTTCCATTTGTCGATAATTATTTACTAGAGAACTGACAGTTCTAAGCGCTAAGTTTATAATATTCTAACATCTACAAAATTTTAGTTGCAAGCTGATATTTTTTATAGACATAGATTTCGAGAAACAAAATTTTAATAGCCTTTTTTTTAGTCGCTTAAATTCGGCTTGATAAATGTGGATTAATAATTAAAATGGTATAAATTTATGAAAACTAAATAGGCTTGAAAGCTGTAATTGGCTTTATTCCATAAAGACAGGGTTACAATATAGTAAAAAAAAGGTTAGCAGAGGTCGACAGTTATAATTTTAACATTGAATTAACAACGATTATACATAGCGGATCCAAACAGTTTTCAATACCTAAGGACTTTGTGTCATATTGAAGCAAAATACCCCGGACAAACCAGGACTCTCCCCTCCTTTTCCTTCAACATAAAATTTCAACCCTTTAAAAGTATCATCTTCAACAACTATGACATTGTCAGCAGATTTATCTGAATCAGAATCAGTTGGACTGTTTTTGTCTTTCCCTTTCTTTTTTTTATTACTAAAAAACCCTTTAGATTTACTCTTAACTTTGGGGTTCACTCTGGAGCATTCAGAATCGACTTCAGAACTATATTCACTGCTGTCGAAACTTGAATCACTGGTGCAAAAAACTAACGGCCGTTTAGTTTGCGAGATCTGAAACCCAGACGTGGAGCGCGCCAAGTCTGACTTCAATGCGCTCAGTTCTTTCAGACACGTCTTCCGAAGATCATGCCAACTACAGCACATCTCTTTGCTGCATCCACCACTTTTCGCTGCCTTGATTAATAAAGTTTTGAGAGCCTCTGATTCCTGCCTTTGTTTATTAGCATGATACTGAACCATGAGAGGATCCTCCATCTTATCTTCGTCCGATATTTGTCCTTTGTTTTGCTGCGTTTTGGTTTTGGGCTTTGCTTGAACGGTTTTAGGGGGTGGTGTACCGGCGTCCGTCGGTTTTAACTGAGAACCTCTGGGTGATTGTGTTCCGGCACCCATCGGCTGTAACTGAGAGCCTCTGTATGATGGCGCCCTGGGACCCATTGGCTGTGCCTGAGAACCTCTAGGTGATGGTGGCCTAGGACCCATTGGCTGTGCCTGAGAACCTCTAGGTGATGGTGGCCTGGGACCCATTGGCTGTGCCTGAGAACCTCTAGGTGACGGCGGCCTGGGACCCACTGGCTGTGCCTGAGAACCTCTCGGTGATGGTGGCCTGGGACCCATTGGCTGTGCTTGAGAAACTCTAGGTGATGGCGGCCTGGGACCCATTGGCTGTGCTTCAGAAGCTCTAGGTGATGGTGGCCTGGGACCCATTGGCTGTGTTTGAGGACCTCTAGGAGATGGCGGCCTGGGACCCATCGGAGAACCATCGGGTGATGGTGGTCCAGGGTCCACTGGGTATACTAGAGAACCTCTGGATAGTGTTGACCTGGGGCCCATCGATTGTATCTGAGAGGCTCTGATAGATGGTGTTCTGAGCATCTCTGAGTTTGCATTAAGAGCTTTCGAGGATGGTGACCTCGACCACTGCGGAGCTAGAATAGGTCGTCCTGACATTGTAGGGTGAGTATCGTAAGTATTAGTTGCGTAAGATACTCGATGATTTACTTCTTGTTGATAAATATTTCTATTTAAGTATTCTTGAGAGCTTTCTCGATTTCGATCACTGTGTCGTCGCCAAGATTCCATGTCATTTCGATTGTCGTATAAGATATGTTCTTGTGGGCTTTTTATGTATTGAGTTTGGGGGCCTGCTGCCATAGGCCCTGCTAAGTATTGATAATACTGAGTGCCCTGGCATGGCATTTGTGCATCCTCTGTTGGCCTGCATGAGCAAGATGCATCAATATTATTCCAACTATTTTCATCAAATGGAATGGAAACGGATTCATGGTCATAGGGATATAATGGTAGTTGAAGTCGAGAACATGTTTTACGATCATAGCTACTACATCTAGATTGTCCTTGGCTTTTTCTCGCCATTTCTTCGTGACAAATTCTTGATGCGCGTCTTCCTGGTATTATCCTACCACCAGAATACGAACGTTGGAAATCCATTTGTCCTTGCGAGCCCAACCATCGATAATTAGAACTTTGTACAGAAGGATAATCCGAAACGTGCCCTCTATTGTGATACATGACTTGACCTTGGGAACCTTTTCTCGATGGCCATTGTTGGCTTCCAGTTTGTTCTTGGGGGTCTAGTAGCAGATTATAACGGCTTCTTAACTGGTCTTGAGAGACTTTTGTCATTGTTCCTACTGAGCTCCCAATCATCTTGCCCTCAGGGCCATATATTATCGCATCTAATGGATTTATACTATAATATCTTCCGTTCATTTGTCCACGCGGTCCTATTATCTGGTCAAGGTAGCCTCCTTCCATTTGGTCAGGGTAGCTTTCTTCCATTTGATCAGGATAAAGTCCATTCATTTGATCAGCATAAACTCCCATTTGGTCAGGATAGCCTCCTACCATAGGGTTCAAAAAGCCTCCTGCCAGATGGTTAGTATAGTCTCCCAGCAGATGATCAGTATAGCCTCCTGTCATGCGGTCATCATAACTCCCTGTCATCTGATCAGGATAGCCTACTGATATGTGATCAGGGTATCGTCCTAACATAGTACCCTGAGGGCCATATATTATTTGAACTGTTGGACCTTCTTCCTCTTTTTTTTCTGCGCGCTCTTCATCCTTTTCTTCATTATTATCTTCTTCATCTCCTTCATCATCAGCTTCAGCCTTTGTTTGCTTTGATTTTTTCTTTTCTTTTTTCAAGTCTGATCCCGCTTGACTTTTCTCGTTTTTTGACTTTCGGCCTTCATCCTTTTTGAATTTTGTTTTGAAGAAAGATTTTATCTGCGTTAATACATCGCTACACTTTAGTTTCTCTTGTTTTTCGATGACTACTAAAGGTCCAGGATCTGGTCCACATGGGCATGGTTCCGAAACATTTTTCCAAACTTTCTGATTAAAGCAAGATCGTTTTGTCGGACAAACGCATTCTGGCTTTTGTTCCTGTGGCGGTTGTTCTGGTGGTTGTACGTCTCCTTCAGCTTTTTTACTTGCCTTCGATTCCTTTGGTGCGTCATCATCATCTTCGTCCTGTTCCATAGATTTTCTTTCAGATTCTCGGGCCTCGTTATCTACTTGTTGTGATACGTTTTGAACAATTTGGCCTCGAGAACGAGTGATCTGTTGACGCAAACTTAACTGTTGTCCTTGAGAACCCGCCATTAAGTTAAACGATTCATTCGTCCGATTAAGAATATTGGAACGCATTGGTCCCTGAATATTTTGTATTATTTGCCTACTGGGTCCTTTTCCAATGAGATGTGGTGGGTATGGCATTTGTCTTTGCTGAACGTTATTAAATTGTTTTTGGGTTAAAGAACGGTTTTGTGTCATTTGTGCAGGACTCATCGTTTGCTGATGCATCCTTAATACGTGTCCTTGAGGATTTACTACTTGGTCATAAGGCGTTTTTATCTGTCCTTGAAAGATATCGGGGCCTCCTACATCGGGGTTTTGAATGAAGGTTTCGTCAAGACCTAACGTTTCTTGCTGCATATTTGGATTTTTTCCTTGAAAGTCCATCATATCGTAATTGGGCTCTTGCCCTGTCTGTAATTGTGTTTGAGGCACCCACATTCCGTAATGGGGACCCACATTCTGTCCCTGAGGGCCCATTGGTTGATAATTGGGATTATCGATCTGTCCTTGTGGGCCTATTGGTTGGTAATTGAGATTTTCGATTAGTCCCTGAGGGCCCATTGGTTGATAATTGAGATTTTCGATCTGTCCTTGTGGGCCCATTGGTTGATAATTGAGATTTTCGATCTGTCCTAGTGGGCCTATTGGTTGGTAATTGGGATTTTCGATTGGTCCCTGAGGGCCCATTGGTTGATAATAGTGATTTTCGATCTGTCCTTGTGGGCCTATTGGTTGATAATTAGGATTTTCTATCTGTCCTTGTGGGCCTATTGGTTGATAATTAGGATTTTCAATCTGTCCCTGAGGTCCCATTGGTTGATAATTAGGATTTTCAATCTGTCCCTGAGGGCCCATTGGTTGATAGTTGGGATTTTCGATATGTCCCTCAGGACCCAGTGGTTGATAATTGGGATTTTCAATCTGTCCTTGTGGGCCTATTGGTTGATAATTGGGATTTTCGATTTGTCCTTGAGGGCCCATTGGTTGATAATTGGGATTTTCAATCTGTCCTTGAGGGCCTATTGGCTGATAATTGGGATTTTCTATATATCCCTGAGGACTCATTGGTTGATAATTGGGATTTTGGATCTGTCCGTCAGTTGGATAATATGGTTCTTGCGTCTGATAGCCTTTATTTAATATACCACGAGGAGCTATGTTTTGATCACGAAATTGGTATAATTCTCCAGCATCACCTGGTGTTTGCTGATATGGGATTAGATTTTGTCCTTCGGGGCCCAACATTTTACCATCTGGGCCTAATATTGGTGTTGGTGATACGAAGCATCCGCCTTGGGGACCCGCCAAGTGTGGTTGTCCACATAGTGGATTCAACGGGCATTTCCTTGGTTCTCTTTGAAGACATTTTCCTACTGGTGCTCGGGCTCCGCAAGTCTGTCCCTGTTGGTTTTTCATGCTACATCTAGTATTATTGGTTCTCCGAATAGGATAGTCTGGTACATAGCACTTACAAGCGTTAACTCCGCATTGGCAAGGACGTAGTAGTCTCTCACAAAGCTTTCGATCAACGCAAATTACAGTACCACTCGCCGTACGCGGTAGATTTTTAGCAAGCTGTGCAAGACTGAGTTTTGGAGGACCCGACGCCGTTGAATTTTTGGGGTTACAAGGAGAACAACGCCTAGGTTTTTCTGTTAAACAGTTTTCGGGACGATTAATGCTACTCCGGCGACTATTGCTGTCCAAACGTTCACATTTACAAGCGGTACAGCTATTGCCACAACCATTATTACCACTCTTGCGCGCATTGGGATCCTGAGGAGAGCTTTTCACGTTATTAGTTTGTTCAGTGTTATTAGTCTGATCACATTTGCAAGAGTTGTCTACGCCGGTCTTATTCACGGCACGAGCGCGTGGATTATATACAGCAGGAGCATAATACCTTGGTACTACTTGAGAGTACTGCTTGGGTATAATAGAAGGGTTCATGGAAGGAGCGTTGGTACAGCCAATGTTCTGCCCAGGGCAAATCTTGGTCTCTCCATTAGGACCATTATTGTTCATTTTTCTCATTGCTTCTTGTACACAGCTTTCGCAGCCCTTGTCTTTCTCATCTATTTGCGTAAACTTGCAGGAACAAACATTATCAGTTGGACCATATTTGGGAACAGGTGCATGACCCTTGCTGTCGTCGGGTTGCGATGGCTTACAACAGCAAGCACTTTCACAATTATTGGGGTCTGGTGCAACAGGAACAGGATTGCCCTGACCAGTGAAATTTACTGTCGTCTTGGGAAGATGCATCCCTTTACAAGAACACTGTTTGCTAAAGTTATTAGGCACATTTGGTTGTACATTTGGTTGTACATTTGGTTGTACATTTGGTTGTATATTTGGTTGTACATTTTGATAGTTCTGAGTTGGGTTATCTGGATGACTGTTCGCTTGGACAGCGTTGTTAGGCCGTGAGTACGAGTACATGGCACCAAGAACCGTTGGATTTGCTTTACGTACATTGTGGTCACAATTGGAGCAACTGACAGGGCCGCTTGTTTTATCAGGCTGTATATTGTTAAAGGTGCGAGGGCAAATATTAGGAGAATTATTGTACGCAACCACCGGTTCACATGCAGAGCAGCTAAATGTATAGGTAAAGTCATCTTGTTTTGGTGGTGGCGGGTCACACTTACAAGTGCCCACATTACTAGATTTCCTCCGACTTCGGTGTCCACTAGAAGTGCCGATGTTAGTTTGGCTAATTTTCTCGGATTTTTTACAATTGCATCGGTTGGTGTTACTCTGGTGTACATCTGATGAACACTGGTTCCGATTTGGATGTCGAGAAAATACGGCAAAATGGTGGTATGACAAGTTCTTTGGATAATTCTGGTAGACATGAGCAACTCTTGTTTGTTGGGCCGTGTTGGTTAATCGTTGAGTCATGCGAGGAGAATCCAGCAAATGCTGAGGAATATAGCCAGAACCGGTTCCTAAAGCTGCATTGCGTTTTCCCAGAGTTAAGCGGACACCAGGGGGCTCAGCAGGTAAGTTAAAGCTTTGCTGAGTAATTTTGTCGACGGTGGTTTGTAAAGGTACATGCAGATTCTGCTGGGATATCCGGCCAGCATTAGGCTCAGGGTTCATTATAGGACTTTGTTGAAAATTTTCCGGAGACTGGAATTCTGAGGCATTCACTGGGTATCTTCCCAAATTCATATTACTTTTTTGTCGATTTATATTGTAAGAGTTTGGTTTTGGGGCTGAATACGGTAAATGCTGAAGTAGGATGATAGAGCTGTGACTCACGACTACATCAGGTTGCTTTTGAGGTACAACGTCAGGAGCGCCAGGGCTCGATTCCGGGGCCGGCTTCTGTGGCACAAGATCCGGACTGTTTTCCACTTCAACTGTCTGGTCACGTAATTCCTCAGGAGGCGAAGCTGCCCTGGTTTCAACAGGTGGATTTGATGTTTTCTCAGTTGCTGCAGAGGCAGGGGTGGATCCCTCGACATGTGTGGGTGATTGCTCATCTTGCTTAGGTGATTCTTTAGTTGGTTTAGGTTCTTCCTTTACGGGGTTAGATTTTCCTTTAGAAGTCCGCGGATGTGGCCGTCCTGAAATTCGCAAATAAACTAATATCTTATAATAAAGAGGTCAGGCATCACTCCCGTCGCCTGAATAAACTGGAACGGCACGGTTTGTCACGAGAATGAACGGTTTAGACTTTATCTCGGGTCATAAACAAGTGCCAGCTATACAGAAAAATAAGATTGGCTGGCAAATGTCCCATGGTATTATGAAGAGAGTAGTGGATCTAACAAAGCGGGGTCAAAAAGTTTCTCTCTGATGTGGGTAAGTCACCCCCTCTCCCAAGTTCTGGATACAAATGTGCAAGTTGCGCAAATTTTACAAAAAGTTGGAAAAGTTCTCAGAAAACTCTGAAAATTTTCAATTGATATAATATATTTGATTCAGTCAATTAAGGGATGAGAAGAGATATTCGTAACGAGATATGTGACTTTTGAGACAATATTTAGAACTCCAAAATTAAGCTGTGTACAGTCGGTGCCCTAACATAGGTATCCACTTTTCTATACAACTAGTATGAAAAAGTGGATACATAAGTTAGGAAACCGACCGTACGAATTTCCAGCTTATGATCTCTCATTCCGAATCTCCTTATATGACTGCCTGCATCATAGGTACCTATAGGAAATTTAAATTTAAGAAACGAGAAGTGTCATTCCTCATACAATATTGTTAGAAGTTTCCGAAATTTTTCTACATGCAAATTTATTTGTATTGTGTAACTATAAATTAAACAAATCTGAGTAAATCTGGTTTTGAGAAAAGTAAATATACGTACCACACGGAGCAGGCGGCGAGAAACAGGCTTCTTTCATAACTTTATTCAACATTTTCTCAAACAAGGCTGAATTGCACAAGCAAGGTGAAGTCTTTTTTGTCAGGTCCGTAATCTTGGTTACTACCTCATTCTCATTTTTCGCTTTTCTAGTTCTCAAGTAATTCTTGCAGTCGGCATGCCTTCTTCCACAGGGTTTTTTCTTTTCATCATGGAGGGTATGCCTGTTGTTATTGCCATGAGGGTTACATTTTCTAGAGATACAAGAAGGCCTTCTGCATCCATCTACATCATCTCTTTCCCTGGTATGTGTGTGTCTTTTTGGATCAGCAGATGTTCTTCTGCTTTCATCAAATTCTTCTGGTTCCTCGTTATCATCTTCTTTGGGTCGTGGAGTATGAGGATAGCATTTTCTAGAGTTACAAGGTGTCTTTCTTTTGCATGTCTCTCTATGTGCTACTGCTGGTTTAGGATTACAATTGCAGTCTCCTATACTTCCAGTATCGTTAAGGTATTCTGAAACACGTTTTAATACATGAAGCATAGCGTTCTGTTCTTTTGTAAGGCAAGACTTATCTGTTGTATCTCGTCTGCATTTACGTGATGGTTCTGGTTGGTTGATTGGACAACATGTATCAATATCGTCAAGGTCATCATCATAGTCTTTTTCATTATTTTCATTATTTATAATTTCAGTTAAAGGGCACTGGCACTCAGTCCTTTGTTCTTTTTTCTCTTTTGTCTTTTTTTCTTTCTTTTCTTTTTTCTCTTTTTTCTTTTTTGATCCTGCTTTAGTTTCTGAATCGTTCTCATCTAGTTTGTCTTCGGTTTCCTTTTTTTCTTCGGCCGCTTTTTTTTCTTCGGCTTCTTTTGTTTCGGCTTCTTTTTTTTCCTCCGCTTCTTTTTTTTCTTCGGCTTCTTTTTTAACTTCTGATTCTATATTAATAGGCGAAAGTGATTTTTCCGCACGTGGTGGGGGGCCCTCATTCACAGGACAAACTGGCCTTTTGCATAATGGCGACATTCCTTCGTATTCGTCTTCTACTTTTCGTGTACAGCAAGTTTTACGTTGAGTACATAGTCTTGATCTTGGCCTTGCATGCTCATTCAAAGAGTGGGTTGATGTCATAGAATCTCTATGTGAAGTTACAGAGTCCTTACCTGACATAGAATCTCTACGTGACCTCTTGTTATACGAAGATTGTTGGTCATCATCAATATGTTCTCTAGAACACCCGCCTCCCATTGAAGCCATAAGTCGCTGGAATACGCTTTTACGCTGTTTTGAACTTCTTTGTTTTTCCTTTGGACATTGACATGATATAAGAGCTTCTTCAGATTTCGTTCGCTCCTTTGATTTTTTTCTTTGAAGACAACTTTTTGGTACGCAAGGTCGTTCAGGTTCTGTTCTGCTGTCGCAGGGCTCCGTAGACACATCAGGACAGGATGCTCTCGGTAAGCACGGATTAGCGCGTCGACGAGGAGAACATATCTTTTCGGTCTCAGAATCAAAACTCCCACGGTCAGTACACTTTTGTGGCGGAAAAGAATTAAGACTGGTAGAGTAATTAGATTTTTGTCTAGGGCAAGATTCGGCACTAGCTTTACGATGAGGCTTCTTTCTGTAGCAACACTCCACACTAGGCTTTTTATCACCCTTTTTCTTCTTACAGGGAGGTTCAACATCGTCATGATGAGGGCACTTTACTTGACAACAAGGCATCCCAATGTCTTGATGGGAGCACTTCTTTTGGCAACAAGGTTGCCCAGCATCATGATGAGAGCACTTTTTCTGGAAACAACACTGCCCGACGTCATTGCGAGTTTCCTTTTTTTTGGAAGTAGCCTTCATAGTATTATGATGAGAACACTTTTTGAGGCAACAAGGCTCCCCAGTGTCTTGATGAGAACACTTTTGGTGACAACAAGGCTGCCCAGCGTTATGATGAGAGCACTTTTCAATATCTTGGTAAGATTTCTTTTTTTTGGGAGTCTTTTTAGTGTCATGTTTAGAGCCCTTCTTTTGGCAACAGGATTCCTCAATTTCTTGATGTGAACACTTCTTTTCGCAACAACTTTTCCCTAAGTCATTATGAGAGCACTTTAGGTGGCAACAGGGCTCCCCAGCGTTATGATGAGAGCACTTTTCAATGTCTTGTTGGGATTTCTTTTTTTTGGGAGGCTTCTTAGCGTCATGATGAGAGCACTTTTTTTGGCAACAAGTTTTCGCAATGTCTTGATAAGAGCACTTTCCAAGATCTTCGCGAGATTTCTTTTTTTTAGTTGGCTTCTTAGTATCGTGATGTGAGCACTTTTTCTGGCAACAAGGTTTCCCGATGTCTTGATGTGAACACTTCTTTTGACAACAAGGCAGCCCAGCATCATGATGAGAACATTTTTTTTGGCAACAACACTTACCCATATCTTGATGAGAGCATTGTTTTTGGCAACAAGGCTTTCCAATGTCATGATGAGAGCACTTTTTTTTACAAACAAGGTTTTTAATGTCTTCATGAGAACACTTTTTTTTGCAGCAAGGCCGCTTATTGTAAGATTGCTTAATGTCTTGATAAGAGTCCTTTTTCTGGCAACAAGGCTGAGTGATATCTTGATGGGAACCTACTTTTTGGCAACAGGGCTTGCCACTGTCTTGATGAGAGCACTTTTTTTGGCAACATGGCTTCCCTACGTCATGATGAGAGCACGATTTTGGGTAACTAGGTTTCACATTATCATGATGTGTGCATTTTTTAGGGTAACAAGGTTCAATTTTATCATGGTGATCAAAATTTTCAGGATAACATGTGTCAAAATTGTCTGGAGAATAGGACTTTTTAGCCTTTCCAGACTTCACAGCGTCGTTACCATCATGATGACTACACTTTCTTGGGCAAGGAGATTCCAATGTTTTATGAATATTATCACAAGGATGACACCTTCCTGCGCTAGACCTCACACTTATCTGAGAGGCTCGCCTTGCTTGAGCTGATTTCGTATGACTATTTTCGAGACAATATTTTTTTCCGTCACAAGGTCTCAAGTCATCATAAGGTTTTTTGGTATTTGGGGAGTGTTCATGTCGGGAACAACATTTTTTTGAGTCGCCAGATTTAAGACTGTTATTAGGAGAGTACTTATTTATGCTGTGAGATTCTCCACTATGACGGGAACAGCACGCTTCTTCGTAACTGGGTTCTGAACTACTATAAGGGGGGTTCTTCTTTTTGTGATGCGATTTCATGCAGTCACGAGCATTTTTTCCGCAACAAGATTTCATATTATCATCAGAAATAGAAGTTTTTGGACGGTCACGGTTACAGCACTTTTCTTCCTGGTTGGGTTTTATACAGTCACTAGGAAGGTACTTTTTCCTATGGTGGGTTTCCCCGCCGTCGCGAGTACAACATGTTTCTTCATGGCTGGGTGCTAAACTACCATAAGGAGATTGTTTTTTTCCATGATGTGGTTTCGCGCAGTCACGAGCCCTTTTTCCGCAACTCGATTTCAAGTTATCATCAGAACTAGGAATTAGTCCACCGTCACGGGAACAACACTTTTCATGGCTGCGCTTTACAGTGTCATATGGAGGGTACTTTTTTGCGTGACGGTTTTCTCCGCCATCGCGAGTACAGCACGTTTCTTCATAGCTGGGCTCTAGACTACCATAAGGAGAACGTTTTTTTGCGTGATGTGATTTCGCGCAGTCGCGAGCTCTTTTTCCGCAACTGGATTTCAAGTTATCATCAGAAGTAGGAGTTGGTCCACTGTCACGGGAACAGCACTTTTCTTGGTTAGCCTTTACATTGTCATGAGGGTACTTTTTTGCGTGACGGGTTTCTCCACCGTCGCGAGTACAGCACGTTTCATCATAGCTGGCTTCTAGACTATTATAAGGAGAGCGTTTTTTTGCGTGATGTGGTTTCGCGCAGTCACGAGCTCTTTTCCCGCAACTGGATTTCAAGTTATCATCAGAATATCTTTTTGCTTTGTGGAATCCTGTACCGTCGTGAGAACAACCGTTTTTTACATTACCTGAAGTTAGACTATCATAGGGAGAGTGTTTCTTAGCGTGGTAATGCAAACTATCTTGAGAATAAGATTTTTTTTTGTAACGGTCATTGCCACTGTCGTTAGAACTTGCGTCTCGAATATAATATTTTTTTGTGTATTGAATTTTCAAGTCATTGTTGAAAGAATTTTTACTTGCGGAGTGTGATTCTGCGTTGTGGCGAGAACAGCATTTCCTGGAGTGACCGGATTTCAGACTTGCCACTGGAGAGCCCTTTCTCGGGTAAGAGGAATCATTACTGCCATAAGAAGATTTCTGCGTATAACGTGACTCCATGCTGTCAAGAGGAGAGTGCCTTTTCCTGTGCCGTGATTCCCAACTGTCATGATAAGAGCACGATTTTGGGTGACGTGACGCCATACTGTCGTAGTAAGAGTGCTTTTTCGAGTGACGTGAATCCATACTACTATGGTAAGAACACTTATTCATGTAACGTGACGGGATGCTGTCATGTTGAGAGCCCTTTTTTGGATAACGTGACTCCGTGCTGTCATATGGAGACTTTCTGTGACGATGTCGCGAACTGTCATGGGAGTGAGACTTTTTCGAGTAACCAGATCCCGCACTGTCGTTGGAGCTGGACCTTGTTGCATAGCTAGATTTAGAACGATGTCTCGTATGATGATGTTTGCCATAACGTGATCCCGAACTGTCAAGCAGAGAGCTCTTATTGAGACACCGATATTGTGCGCTATCATGAGAATAAGACTTCTTTAAGCGATTAGAGTCCGCGCTCTCGCAAGAATCGCCCTTTTGCGTGTAATTTGACTTCACATCGTCAAGAGAGTAGCCCTTTTTTTTCAAACTAGACTTTTTCTTATGGTGCCTCTTCTTCTTTTTTGTGTAAGTCACACTGTCACGAGCATTTACAATTTTGTCTAATTGAGAGTCCACATCATCGGCAGGAGGATGCTTTTTCTTCGCGAAACTAGAATCCTCGGCTTTAGGTATGCGTTTCTTGGATAGACAAGTTGGAGGATTGATGTTGGACAAATCAAGATTCAAGCTATCCTCGCACACGCAGCTTTTCGCTTTCTTCACTGGTCTTTGACTTTTGCAATCCTCTGAACATTTTTTTGTTTGGCGCCGGGCTGTGTAAAGTGCCGGATTAACACATCCTCTACTCCTCGCTCCTACACTAGAGAATATCGTAGACGCCAAGCTTACTTCTGAATTTGCAGGCAACATGTCTGGCTCGGCGGGATACTGTACAAGGTTATTCCAGTCAACGGAATCCACATTATCACCATAATGTTGATTGTATATCGAATTTTCCCTTTGTGAAGATCCGTCAGGCTTCATGCTGTATCCAGAATGCTCTGCCGGAGTCATGTAGCCTCCCGTAGTGACCATGCTGTCACTGGGGTAGCATGTGGACGACGGTATGTGGTGGTATTCCATTTTCATATAAGCATCTTTGATTAAGCCTGAAATTAAAAAATATCCTCACTAACAAAGTCGTCAAAGTACACTCAGATATTAATGCAGTTGTTTTGCTACTGTTCAGTCGAACAAATTGAATCATGACTCAGGGTGGAACCTTTTTTGACATCTCATACTTTTGTCAAAGAGAAATCATAGTGAAATTGATTATTAAAAGGTTCCACCCTGGGTCATGATTCAATTTGTTCGACTGTAGGTACATGACCATTTCTCACTAGAATGCAACAATATAATGCTATTACCTTGTGCAACTTTTTCGCGTGCAATCATGGGTCGGATGATTTCAGATACAACGTTGGGCTTGCTTTCACTAGGTTCAACTTTGCAGCCATCATCAGTGGAGCGATAGCGCAAGCGGTCCCTAGCCGTGTCCATGCTTAACGCTTGACTGGGCCGCTGATCTTTTATCTTGCCTGCTGAAGCTTGGCACTTCATGGCCATTTTGTGAGCTGCCTTTGCGCAAGCATGTATACTCTTCTTAAAGCCGTGCTCCCCGGTAAAACTTTTTTGTTTGCCCCTCTTTAGATATGAACGTTTTCTGTTGAAAATATCGAATCTGCTCAACTTCATTTTCTTCGTGTCCATCCACGCTCTAGCTTTCGAAATAACTGAAATTAAATTTGCGCTGTTTAGGGTTTAATTTTTTTATCTAAATCCAATTTTCACATTAAACATTTGGTGGACATGGCTACAGAATAAGATACTATTGACACCATTCACCAACAATTTCAAGACACAGCTCTAATTTAAAAAACCATATAATTTTATTGCAGAAAACTCAACATTAAAAATAACTTTATAGTAAATTTAATTGGCAAATAAATTAAACATATCTCGCTCACTATTGCTATATCAATTATTCAGTGGAGTCAAGTACTCTGTAACTTACTGTTTTGAGAACTCTGAGATTTCGACATAGTGTCCAAATACTGGTCAGAATAGGGCTGATCTATCCCCGACGTAGACACCATGATGAAAATGGACGAGGATCCAGTGAGTCGAGTGCTCGATATAACATTCTTCTTTGCCAGCGCCGGGCAGCGTCCGGTGACTTGTAGCTTCAAACTTTTAGAACGAAACGGCTGCTGACTCTGACGGTATATAGTAACGTCCTCTTCAAAATTTTGCTGCTGACTTTCTTGACTTGAATCGGCTAAATAGCGGCTGTTTCTGGAAATGTTTTAGTAATGTCTTAAATGGCTACCAACGTAAGTGTGAAAAATTAAAGTAGTTACTCAAGTTCTTTCTTACCTCAACAACGTGTCGACGGGCACTAAATCAGTCTCTTTCACTAATGACTCAGTGTACTCTGTGTCGTAATATTCCTCGTTTACAGATCGTTGCAACAAAAACGAGTCTGTTGAAAACCCTAAGTTTCTTGCCAGGGTAGAAAGGAAACTTAGTGTGTCTCGAATGTAATTCGAATCAGTTACGGCCGACGATGATACCGTTTCAATAGAATAAAAAGATCCTGAACAGGAGTCTGCGACGGGACACGCTAGTTGTGACGTCTGGTTATAATTGCGCTGGATGTCCGCTCGGCTAATCGCGAAGCGGGATTGATAAATGTAAGACACCGGCTTGTCTCTCTGTCTGTAGTCTCTTATACTTTCATCAAAATCGCCACTGTCTATGGATTCACGCAACAGACGTTTTATATCACTTATGCTTACATCGCTCTCTGAATTGTAAATATACACAATGGATGTTGAACTGGAATAGTCTGTAGTATAATCACTGTCTACAGACGAAATTTCTAAAGAAATGTGACTATGGCTATAGGCAAAATCATGGAATTCCTCTTCTGAATGTTTCGATACCGGATATTGAAGCGGGGTTTGCTTTAAAGGCGTTAGACGTTGAACTTTGTATGATGGTGAACCTGTTGCCGTTTCGACTGTAACTTTGATACCATCGTTATCGGCAAAGACTCCACTACTCATACCTGGGCAGTCGTATGGGCATGAACAAAAGGACGAAGTGTCTGGCGACGTGACTCTTATCTTAACATAACTATGCTTGAATCGTATTTTCTTTTTATTACAACCACAACCCATTTCGCACGTGCCTTTAATCTTATCTTTTTCTTCACGGTCTTCTTTAATAACGGCAACTGATTGTGTCACGATCCCCTTCGTTTTTCTCACATGACCAGTACCAGTTTTGATCGATCTGACGCTCTTTGATTTTTCTTTTGGCGGATCGCACTGTACACGTTGAATTCTGGTGTCAGACATTCTTTTTATAATGTTTTCAGCTTGAATTGAAATCTTACTTTCAAGTGGGACTTTGTTGCATATCGTTCGAGGTACTGACAACTTGTCTTTTAGAGATGGCGTTATTGTTTCTAAAGGGAGAACCGTTTCTGTCCGAATCTTCCTTATCAACTCTTTGTCCGATGCCGTTCGACCTTCAGGTAAAGGTAACCCAGATTTCGCTAATCTTCTTAGCATCTTTTCTTTGTCGTATTGACCCTTTCGTTCCGGCGTAATCACTAAACCTTTTGTTTTTGAGATTGTCATTCTTTGCGCATGTGACTTATCGGAAGATGTTCGCTCTTCAGCTAATTTCGAACTTGATGCCTTCAACTTTCTCATACGTAGTGCCTTTTGCTCTGGTGTCTCTCCTTTCAGTGGGGTAATAACAGAAGCTGATTTCACTTTTCTATTTATATCATTATTGTATGAAGTATTATTCTCCAGGGCCTCCATATTGCATCTATTTTTTTTCTTTTGATCGATTGCTTTTCTTTCGGCTTGTGTAATAAGACTTTGAGCCTTGTTTTTCTCAGATTTTGCTGTTTGTGTGCATTTCGCGGATGGTTCTGGAGGCAGTCCCAACTGAGCTCTAATTTTTTTGGCAATTTTCTTTTCTGATGGCGTTTTAGCTTCAGGAAAAGGTATTTCTTGATTAGCTAAACTTCTTATGACTTTTTCTTTTTCAGTTTGTGTTTTTCCTTGAAGCTGAGAAAACAATCCTGCTGTTTCAGAAGCTTTAACTGTTTCAAATGTTATGCGGCAAGGAGAAGCATTTTTTGATTCGGTTTTTTTGCTGCTTTGCGGTGTCGAAAAACTACACCTTCGTAGATCTCCTTTTCCTTCTTTCGTAGCTTTAGATTTTTTGTCATAAGATTTTCTTCTTTTTTCTGGGCCTTCTGGCGAGGGACATGGCAAAAGACTTCGTGACATTATTGGTTTAATCATTTTAGCCAGAGCAGATTTTGTTATTGGTGACGTTAAGCCGAGCTCTTTTCTGATCTTGTCAATTAGTTTTCTTTCTGAAAATGTTTTCTCATCTTCTAGACATATTTCTTGTTGTTCATTATCCGGAAATTCAACTACTTTATATTCTAGTGCCTCGTCAGGTATCAATAGATCGACCTCTCGTGCTTTCCGCAATTTTTCCGATTGAGCTCGAGTGTCAAGTGGCATCTTCTTAAGTTCTATTGTCGGTTTAGCTTTCTGCGGTTGCATTCTTTTCTCGGCTACTGCTCGGAGTATCGTTTCTTTTTGAGATTTTTTTTCAAACAGTGCTGTGTGTCCCAATATTATATTTTTAGGGTCTCTTTCATTTTCTAATACACGCCTTACTTCCAGCGGAAGACCAAGCTCTTTTCTAACTTGGTTAATGACTTTATTGTCTGGTGCTTTCTTCCTTGCGTTAAGGGGTGAGCCACTTTGTATAAGAGCGTTGTTTGTCTTTTCTCTTTGGGTAGATGAATATCCTTCTAGTGTCGGCAGAATGCCGGATGCTTGAGCTTTACGCAATTTGTCTAGCTGTGTACTTAATGGCTCCTTAGAGATTGTCGCGATTTTGGGTTCTTTTATCTCTGTAGGCTTTCCATTCAAAGATGTGAACAGCCCATAATCTTTCGATTTTTTCAACGTTTCTTTAGTCTTATGTTTTGTGGCAACTGTTTCTACTCCCACACTCACTTTTGATCTAGAAACTTCGCCTGAGAGTAGCTTACGCTTCGCTTTGTGAAGAGAGCCACACAAAATACAGTTGCAGTTGACACAATTTTTATTGGCGTAACAATCATAAAGGCCTTTCAAGACATCGAAGAAGGCATCAGAATTGCATGCTTGACAATATTTTTCTTCATGGCTACCTAACTGGCAACGATATATTCTCATCTGAGCCTGCATCAGCGGGTGTTTGATCAAGTCGTGACAATTCGGCGGGATTGTATGAGGCTCCAAGGTAACGGTGTTGACAATGAACTTCGTGTCGATTGGAGTAATTTTATTAATATGAGTGTCAGAGCAAGAACTTTTCTTCTTTTGCTTTCTGTTTACATACGCTTTGTTCACATCTGGGGTGCTACAGTTCTTAGCCAGTATTTTTAAGTACTCGCCAGTGCTGATGGAACAAGGCCTGGTATCGGACTTCCTACACCGCTGAATGCTTTCCTCCCTTTTTGGAATTTGTTCTTTCTGCTGCTCATTACTTTTTTGTGTAATGACGATGCTGATTTTCTCGTTGCCACGTCGATCGCATTGTTCCTCTTTGGTTTCAACAAACTTGTCGCGTGATGTTTCGAATACATACGTGTTAAGTGCGTAGCCATCGTCCGAATATTTTACAACTTTATTAATTTTGAAATCGCTGGCATTTACTTCAGATGAATCATATTTTTGTCGCGGGCGGTAGATTACTTCCTTTTCATCTATCATTATATTCGATTCAGATCATCACCACTAACAATTTAATATTCCTCGACCGAGCCTGAATCTGTAATAAGGAAATATAAAGTAATAAGCTTTAAGGTGGGATCTGTTTCGTTGGTACGTTTATATAGTAGACAATAGCCGTTCAAACGCCGACAAATATCCAATAAATTGTAAGCAGTGCCAGATTAAGACTATTTGATGCCTTAAGCAATACTCCCAACCCCTCCCCTCACCCATCCATAAGAAGCCGTATACAGCCTTACCTTTCATTTGCTAGCAAGTTTTTTTGGTGCTGTTTATGGTGCCTCCCAAGACGTGCTGTCCTAAACAATTGCTTACTTTGTTTATGGGCTAATCTGGCACTGATTGTCAGCAAGTTACGGAAGCGGTTTAGGTTTGAAGTATCAGCGCGAGAACGGGTGAACGACATCGCGCGCTCGCTGGGCGATATCGCGTTTTTGCCCTATATGTAGTTAGAATAAAATGATAATTCGGCTGAGATTGATCAGTCTGTAATTACTGAACAATAAACTGAAACATACTCAATAGTCAACTGACTAAACTCCAGTTCAATAGAATCTGAGAATTTTAAGATTAAATAGTAGCCTAAGGTATAAAATATACCTAAACTTCGAATATTCCGCACAAAATACAAAATCCTTAAAAAAATACTTAATTTTTTCGTAGTGGCTGCGGAACCCTATTTCAGACGTGTCCGACACGCTCTTGGCCGGTTTTTTCTGTAACCTGAGTGCTTGCAGTATCAAATAAACGTTTTATCTATCATCTATACTCCGCAGCACAAAATTCGGCGCATCCCACTCCACGTACAAAACTACCACTACTACCAATGTATGCATTTGAGGTCCAGATTTTTTGAGGCTCAGTATATCGAAACTTGTGCATAGGCCCTACGCTGGCTGACGCGGTTTGCACGGAGCGGGTGGACTTCTGTGGAACAACAGTATGAGCAGCGCTAACTGCGCGCGTCGCGTGCATAGGATTGTACCTGCAACCGCGAAGTTTTTGCGGCGCATTCTTCTTGGCAATGATGGTCTTTCCGAAAGCGTTGGTAGTTAAAAAAAAATGACGTGTAAAAGTGCCCATTGCGGCCTATTTACTGAATAAATGATTTTGATTTTTTGTGCACCCGCGCCGCCTACCGCCAATAATATAAAGGATAATATAAGTAAGATAAGTATGATATAATATAAATATAAAGGACTAACCGCTTTTTTTCGCAACACTCGCAACGGACCCCGCCAACCGTCGCAAGCGCTGCAGCTTCAACTGAGGTTACATGTCTTATTTTTCAATTTTTATAACTTCATTTATCTAGATTTTACCAAAAGCACCGTGTAGCAATCTAGATAAAATATTTACTAATGACACGCATGTGACATGATAGTAAAGTGACGTTCTTGTCGACTTCTTTTCGGCCTGAGTTTATCATGTCAGAATAGAAAAAAAAACATTTTAAAAACAAGCTTTTATTTAACACGCTCTAAAAAAGAAAATATGCCAAACCCTTGCCAAACCCGCCAAACATGCGCCAAACCAATCAACCTTAGAAGAATTCCCTCATGAGGAGGCGACCCTAGCTGCAGTATCATAAACTGCAGAAAAATCATGCAGTTTCGTATCTGTGCTCTGCCATAACTATTGAAGAACTCCATACTGCGGAGACCTGGCCGAACTATCAGGGCGTCACTGCCCGATTGTTGTACTTACTCTTTGTTGTACTTTCACCAGATTTATATAATTCCGTGTTTTTACACAATATCCAAAAATTACATCATTATCTTTATTTGCCTTGTATGGACGAAGAACATCCGTGCAAAATTTGGACCAGTTATCTAACATACCAAATTTTATCCAAATTCGTCCAGCCGTTTTAGTGTGAACGACTAATACGGATTACGGATATCAAACAAAAACATATATACTAATTTTTGCAGTTCTTTTTTTAAGTAGGCTTATTGATCCACATTTACTCGGGTAAATAAGTACGCTACACGTTGAAAACACAGTTTTATTGTCCAATTTACAAAGACGTGACTAAAAAAAGACATTTTTTATTAAATTACATTAGAAGCCGACAACAGACAGTTTTAGCTAAATAAATGTTCTGTTTACTGTTTATATCAGTCGATATCGCGACAGGGAAGGGCAACTGGTGGGAACGGGTATACCTGGAGCGAGCGGTACAATATTCATAACCGACTCATACAGTATGGCAGTGGGCGAGCACTCACAAAGCTATCACAGAAATCGCTAGAAGGACACTCGCATATCACTTTCTTCTTCTTCTTCTGCATTGGATCATCCTCGGGATGCAGCTCGAAGTACGCTAGAGCCTCCTCAAAACACATGGTGTGGTCTACACGAGCCGCTGGTTTCTTCTTGACCGAGAACCCAGATTTGTTGCATGTCTCTCTTGACTTCATCTTCCACTGCTCCTTCACACAGGGTGGGTCACACCCTCTCTCCGTCGTCGGCGGCTCCGGCGGACAAATGCATGGCGGTATCTTTTTCTTCCCCCACCGCCCTTGGCCCGACGATTTGTTTTTTGTCTTGCATATATTCTTTAGCGGACGGTCGGTGTACGAACATTTGTCTATTTTGTCTTGTGTCATTTGTCCCTGATCGCATTCTACCACATTCTTCTTTTGGCTCTTCTTCTCATTCTCATCTGTTGCAAGACAAGGCGGCGGTGAGGGTGGTGGTGGTGGACAGTCTTTGGGACAAGGTGGTTCCGGTGGACAATCTTTTTCAGGATTTAAGTCAACCTCTTCTACGAAGAGCGGGCACGGACATTCGCATTTGTGATTCTTCTTTAACCGACAGAAAGGCTCGTCTTTACAGAAACAGGGTGTGGAGCCGTGTGTACACGAAGTGTCCACTTTTTTCTCTCCGGTCTTGATTTTTGCTTGATTTTTTGCATTTTTCTTTAACTGCTTTTTCTTTTGGGAAGACATGCATGTGGAGTCACAGGTTTCATCCTCGCGCAGAGGTGGGCATTCACTTATGACGTATTTCTTTTGACACCATTTTACCCGGGTCTTTTTATTCTGGCACTCAGTGCACTCCTCACTGCTCGAGCCTTCCCCTGCTTGTCCTGGACTTTTCTTTTTCAAGCTGAGAGTTATCTTATTTGAGCAAGCTGTGTTCTGACAAGGTGCTTTTGCGGGCACTTGGCTCAATTGTAACTTGTCCTTTGAAGGACTTTCACAAATTACCGTTTTTTTAAAACGGCCGGATTTAGAGTTTTGTGATTTTTTACCCGTATCTGCCTTGGCAAGGTTATCGCATGAACGTTGTTCTCCTTTTTTACATTGAACAGCTGTTGTTTGTTCTTTAACTATAGTTGTTGGTCGAGGGCAGTCACCAATGGTGTTCTGCGCACTGCAAGGGCCCGACGAAACTCCTTGACACGTTCCATTTCTACAAATCTGTCCTGGTGTTAGTCCTGAAGGAGTCGGGCGTGGGCATTCGCATATGATGTTATTCTTACCACCAGGCCCAGTGATCATACACTGACATGGACCATTTTTTCCACCTGTACCTACCGCCGTTTGTTCTGTAATCTTCGGTCGTGGGCATTCGCATGTGACTTTTGTCTTACCGCCAGGCCCCAATGTCATACACTGACACCTTCCGTCATTTCCATACTGGCTTCCTGGCGCTTGTTCTGTAGCTTTCAGCGGTGGACATTCGCATATGGCATTCATACCGCCAGAACCCGGTGGCATACCCGGACAAGTTCCAAAATTTCCATTCTGGGCTCCTGCCCTGTTATCTGTACTATTCGGTCGCGGGCATTCGAATGTGGTATTTTTCTTACCACTAGACTCAGACATGCCTTGACACGTTCCAGTTTTACCATTCTGGCCTCTTGCCCTTTGTTCCGATACTTTCAGGGGTTGACATTCGCATATGACATTTTCCTTACCGCCAGGCGTTGACAGCATACATCGGCAAGTATCAACTTTTCCATTCTCGCCTCCTGCCCTGAGTTCTGTAGGGGTCGTTATACCTTGACACATTCCATTATTTCTATTCTGTTCTATAGGCTTCAGTTCCGGGCATTTGCCAGTGAGATTTTCCTTACCGCCAGGCCTCAACATTGTACCCTGACACGGCCCGTCTTTTCCATTCTGGCCTCCGGCCGTTTGTTCCGTAGCCTTCGGTCGTAGGCATTCACATGTTATTTTTTTCTTTCCGTCGCCGTCTGACATCATACCAGGACACGATTCAACTTTACCATTGTGGCCTGCTGTCATTTGTTTAGTAGGTGTTGGTGGGCATTCGCATACGATGTTTTTCTTACTGCTAGAGCCCAAGGTTATACCTTGACACGTTACGTCGTTGTTATTCTGGTCTTCAGCTGTTGGTTCTGTAGGCTTTGATCCTCCACATTCGCACGGTCCAATCGCTTTACTGGCACCACCCGGTGTTTTGTTTTGTTGACAATGACATAAATTATTCAGGCTGTAGATGTAAGGAGCATCTGCTTGCTGTTCTGACTTTTGCCCCAGACCTTTCACTTCTGTAGCAGTCTGGTTTACTATAGTTTGTCCTGTATATAGCAAGTTATGTTTTTGTAGGAAGGCTATGCAAGAGCAATGCGACTGCTGTTCTCTCAGAACATTTGCGTCATTTTTGTAATTTTCTTGCTGATTATTCTTTATTATTAAAATTGGCGGCGGGCATTCGCATTCAGTGGTTGGTTTAGTAGGCGTACTACCTCCATCCGTTATAGTTTTTGTTAGTTCGTGTAAGCATTTACAAGGTTTAACACTACAAAGGCACTTCTCTGGGTCTCCTGTCATTCCCATCATTTCATCTGTCATTCGCAATATGTCATCTGTCATTTGTGCTAGGTCTTTTACATCTCTTTCACACTGAGTTTCCATCGAATTTTCTTGAACTGAACGAAGTGGTGCCGGCTGGCCACGGCGGCGGAGTAATATCTGCTTCTTCTTGCACCACCAAACCCGACCGTGTTTTTTATCTTTATTATCACTTGCAGATACGTATTTTAAAATTTTGCCACATGGTTCACTTTTTGGTTCTGTAAGTTTTGTCATTGGTTCGCGGCTGCATGTTTTTCGTTTGTTCTTTGCTGGTTCAGGGTGCGCTTGAGCTGGTTGTTCTGAAACTATCAACAAAGTGGTCACATAACTTGCTTGAAATAGTTGAATGAACTACAACTTCATGACTGACACACCATTTTTGGACCAGTCACACGCATACATTCTCAATACTTTGTTTAATTAATTTTGACATTTACTGCAAAACGTACCAGTCTTATATTTATGATTAAATTTGTTCGACTGTAGAAAGATACTATACTGTAGTACTAAAATTAAACGACTCACCTGTGTCATTATTACTTTCTACTGGAGGCTGACATGGAATATTCTGATTTGATACATCTTTCTCTTTTGCAGGTTGCTTTACTGCATCTTGGGCTGAATTTGCTGGACATTCTGATACCAAATTCTGCTTTGACTTATCATTGTCTTTTGCAAGTTGTGTTTTTGAATCCTGTATTAAATTTGCTGAACTTTCTGGTGCCATTTGATGACTTGACTTAACGTTCTTATCAGCAGGTTGTATTTTTGGTTCTTGAACGGTAGTCGCTGGACATTCTGATGCCGTTTGTTTACATATCTTAGAATTGTCTTCAGCAGGTTGTGCTACTAAATCTTGAGTTGAGTCTGCTGGACGTTTTGATGGCGTTTCTTGTTTTAGTTTAACATTCTCGTCAGTAGATTGTGATATAGAATCTGGAGGGTCTGCTCGACATTCTGATGCCACTTGCTCTTTTAACTTATCACATACATCGGCAGGCTGCGGGGCTTGGTCAGGAGTTAAATTTGGTGGACAAAATTCTTCCTTTATTACTTGCTGCTTAACACATTCATTAGTAGGTTCCATGGTAGGAACTCGGGTCAAGTTTGGTTCTGAACATTCGGGTTTTGATGGCTCTTCTAGCTCAATACTTTTATCGGAAGGTTGCTTTTCTACTGAATTCATCTTTGGCTTCTTCTTGGTGCATATATTCTCGCTGACCATAAAACTAGCACTACTACCACGCTCGCAAATATACATTGGTTTTTCTGGTGTTTTTCCCTTGTCGGGACAGACTGCTCTTGGTTTCTGTACTGAAATAAGCAGTTAAGTTAGAATAAAAAACTAGAAAGTCGATAGTTGTGCTGTCCGAAGATGACCAAAGTCTAGAATCTAGACGTAGAGTTAATATTTAGGCTATGTGCTTCTAAACTTACAAAGATAAACTTTTTTTTAATTAAGACTTCGTGTTGAAGATGAAAAAGAAAAGCAATTTGAGAACATTATAAAATTAAATAAAAAATCATACAAGATGCACAGGGACACAATTCATAAATAAATTTAAGAATTCTTGATAATCATTAATCAAGTCACACCATCGCTGCGCTCTCCTCATCATCATCTCATGTCTTCTTTCTTTTTTTTCTCCTTATAAGTTTCTAAATTAAAACAATGGACCTACTATTCTATATGCTGTTATGTACGTACGCTTAACCACCTATTATTATCAATTAATTAGCTATCACATACCCAAACAACTTGGTTTCAAAGTAGAACAACCATCAACTCCAGTAGATTTAACATCCACGTTCATTGGTGACGTGGCGCGCTTCACTGTTTCCCGACACTGCGAACTACTTTCTTTTGTTAAGATGCTTTGTTCGTCTGTTGAGGTCTGACATGGGCTTTCAAGTTCACAAATAATCTTTTTTGTTTCTTTGGGAACTGTTTCACACGTTGATTCAGGGTCGGGTTGCTGTTCAATTGTCTTTTTGTTTTTTTCTGCCTCTTTCTCATTTTCCGAGAGATCAGTTTCACGTTGATGCGACGTTTTGTTCTGTTCGCGTGGTCTCGATTCATTTCTTGAAGAATCAGAGTCTGATTGATCTGACGTTTTTTTCTCATTTTCACGTGGTTTAGATTCGTTTTTTGAGACATCAGTGTCACATTTATGTTCGCATGGTTTGGATTCATTTTTTGATGAATCATAATCGGATTTTTCTGGCGTTCTTTTTTCGTTGTCACTTGGTTTACATTCCTTTTTATTGGAACCAGAGTCTGACTGTTCTGTTTTTTTCTCTTTTACATATGGTAGACAGTCATTTTTTGAAACATCAGTGTCATCAGTTTTTTTCTTTTCGCATGGATTTGATTCATTTTTTGAGAGATCAAGTGAATTCTTTTTCTTACGGCAACATGGTTTTGGTTCTTTTTTCGGGCATACAGATTCTGTTTTATTTGCTTCTTTTTTTTCATGAGCACATGGTCTTAATTCATCTTTTTTGTGATCAGGGTGGGATTGATGTGATGTTTTATTCGTACTGTCCCATGGTTTTTCCTCCTTTTTCGAACGATCAGGTTGTGATTTTATTATTGTTTTTTTCTCAAAGGCACATGGTCTTAATTCGTCTATTGTGGCAGTAGGATCTGATTTTTGTGAAACTGTTTTCTCGCAGGGACAGCAAGAATGCAACTGACGGTCGAAACGTACTTTACTTCCTTTTGCACTTCTAGGCGATTTAATATTTGATTTAGACGATCTTGGCGCGATTTTTATTGTAAATTGAGGTATTCTTTCGTAAAGTCTTTTAGCTTTCTCGTCAGAAGAGCAGCTTAATGAGTGGTCATGGTAATTTATGCACTCGTTTGGGCCTTGAGGGGGGCTTTTTGTAGGGGAAATAGGATTCTCCATACAAAGTTCACTAGAGTTCCCTCGGCTCGCATATCTTAATTCGTCAGAAAATGACACTTTAGAATGGACTCTGTATATGCTCGAATGTGTAGCTGATATTAGGCAAACCCTAGAATTTTTTGTAGCTATTCGCTGCTCCGGCTTCTCTTTGCAAACGATACGTTTAGTGCTGTGAAGGTAACGAGCTAGGGCTTTATAAAGGGCATCTTTGTTTCCACGAGCGGGTTCGGTAGTTTTTGGGCTTGTTTCTATATATCTAGGTGGTGTTCGCCGTTCTGATCGTCCGATTCGCTGTTCTGCTCCCATATCCAGCCTACAAGTGGTGGAGCACGATGGTAGTTTGGAATAGAGCTCTTTGTTCCACGTTGAGGGTTCACTTTTCATCTTCGAGTAATCAGAATATTTAGGGGGGATACGTGGTTTTTGCAAATGTCCTGACGAATATTCCAATTTATTTTCTCGATTGCTTGCACTTTTACAGGGACACTTTGTGAAGGCGTTAGTGACAGGTAGTTTGTGAGATGCGGGTACAGGCCTGGTTATTGTACATTTTCCCGTCCTCGGTTCCACTGAGGGTTTTATATTTTCTTCGTTTCTCGTATGACGTCTTAACATTTTGATAGGATTTACCGTTTGCGTATTTTCATGAGGCATAACTGAAAATTTGGTGACTGATTAAATTAAAAGTACGAGTTGCTAGCCTTCTGAAAAAGAAAACGGTGATGGGTTACCCAAAAAAGATAAAATCTCTACTGTAGCTTCGTATACTGATCGTGTCTAGTGAAATGATGAAACAAGTTGACTTCGCGAGTTCGTTTCGTCAACTCACTGACATGTTTCAGGGAATTTATCAAATCGGTAAACAAATCAGGTGAAATGAAAAAAAAAAACTAGTTTCCTGTTATTAATGTTGAATTCATCGTGTTATTATAAAGCTTCAGGAATATCATCAAATGAGTGATATTTTCTAGACAGATGATAAATGGATTTACCATTTTAAAGTCCTGCATGATTTGGTCATATATCTCTTAGAGATTTGTTTAAATATCTGTTTTGGTAATTTTTTCATTATTTTCCTATGTTTGTTCATAGAAATATCTGATCTCTCTCTTTGCAGAGTCAGTAATTCTATTCGATTCCTAACTCTACTCTGCACCGTATTTTGAAAAAAATCTAATTTGACAGAATAAGTCCAGTTTTCTCGTTTCACATTTAATTGGCGTATGTTGCATTTGCAAACTTTTAGAATGGATACGGCAAAAGAGGAAAAAAAAGCTAATTTTTTGAAATCTCCTCCTCTCCATTCTGACCAAATTACTTTCAGGTTTTCAGTTGTTTAATTAACACCTAGTATAAACGGCCGTGTCAAAAATGTGCACTTCAAAAACTTTTCGAGGAGTGCAATTATTGGGCTAGAACGTTTTAAGAGTGTTGTGTCAGCGACAGTTCACTGTTCGTCGATGATACTGCAATGCCGCGTAACGACTAACCAAAAGTGATTTTTTTTCTGGAGAGCATAAAAATTAAAATTCTTGTGAGCAAAAATTTGATCAAAAATATCTGAAAACGCTTCTACGACGTTAGCAATAGAGTCGTGTTCAGCAGGGCTACTCCGAAACTTGAAACTCGAAGTTCGTGTCGTGCGGTCGCTCTGACACTTATACTATTTGATACGAAAGCGAGAGGGACCGCACGACACGAACTTCGAGTTTCTAGTTTCGGAGTAGCCCTGCAGATATTTTTGATTTAATCACTGCTCATCAAATCATTGCTCACACATTTATGAACTCGACTGCAGATTGGTTACGCATCCGCGGCATTGCAGTATCTTCGACTTTTTGTTATAACACTTACTTTTTATGTTTTTCAATTTAGACACTGAATCTAACTTCTCCACGTAGATCAACGAGCCGAGATCTTCCGTCGACATCTCGTCACGGGACCGCGGCATCACTAGAACGATCGATGAAGCTCGTTTCAAACTGTGCCTCGGCGCAGTTCGTACGACACCGTCGTCGTCCGGACTGTGCAAGTGCTTGTGCTGCTGTGCCGCCTCGTCCCGTTGCTGATGCATCTTCACTTCAGATACCAGATAGATTTTAGTGTCCCTTCCGGCCGGCCGGCCGGTCTTACGTTTACTGTTTCTAAAAGGGAAAATCGACTGTGACAACATACAGTATCGAAACTACAAAATACGTCACTTATAGGTCAATTTAAATTTTTATTACGAATGGTAGAATAAAAAAAACGAAATTTTGCAGATTCGGTACTGTACGTTACGGCAGTCGAAATTTGTAATAAACGCACCGTCGAACTAAGGTTACTGACATAGCCCGAAGAATTGCGAAACTGAAGTGGCGGTAGGCGAGGCACATTGCTCGCAGGACTGATGGCCGATGGGGTCAAAAGGTTTTCGAATGGCGTCTGCGGACCGGGAGACGAGCTGTCGGTAGGCCTCCAACAAGATGGAGCGACGACCTTGTTAAGATCGCGGGATCGCGGTGGATGCGAAAAGCACAAGACCGGTCTGAGTGGAGAGCCTTGGGGGAGGCCTATGTGCAGCAGTGGACGTCTTTTGGCTGACATGGGGGACCAGTAATGCTCGACCCCGTATTGCTCAGCCATCACTGTACGACCTGATAATACGAACTCATTTTGGATTTGAATTATCAAGTCGTACAATATTAGGTCGTGCATTATTAGGGTGTCCAAATTTTTGCTCGGCCTGTCAATGCTCGACCCGTCATTGTACGACCTAACAATCGGAATCCAATCGAATCGAATGACTATAGATTTGTGTTAGGTTGTGTTAGGTTCAATTGTGACCACAATGCGCGAGCCGAGCGAGAGTAGCGAGCGTGCCGCGGTAGCGGCCGGCGAAGCGCCAGGACCAAATTAAGTTATTTTCTACTAAATTTGTTAATATTCGGTGTACACGAGAAACAAATAATCAATGTGAGAACAGATTGCTTGCTGTCAAAAGTGTGCTCCGATTATTAGGTCGTACAACATCAGGTCGTCCAATAGCACGTCGAACATTATTGGTACAGGGTGATAAAGCTCGACCCGTATTCCAAGTGACATGTGATTGAATTATCAGGTCGTACAAAATCGGTCGAGCATTGACCAGGTCGTACAATACATACACCCTGACATGCACCGTCGAAGCTGCGCACGAGATTATTAACCGTTAATCGTTAATTAACGAAGTTAACACTTGAATTAACATAATAAGTATCAAGGCGCCATGTGAGAGCAAAGCAAGTCGATCGCGGTGCGTGCAGCAAGTGCAACAAAACGTGGCCAGCGCATGTGAGGCAGTAAGAATACTGCGATCTACTGCGATCAAATTCTTAGCAACGCAGAGAACGACGAGTGTTTTATGTATTGTCATGCATGCATTAAATACGAACATTTTGTAATTTGTGATAGACAAAAGTATGATATGATAACCAACAGATTTTTTTTTAAATAGATCAGGCTTAATCGCAACGACGTCAAAAAATATTTTCTGTAACGATATAGTTAATAATTAACGATTTAAAGATATCTTCTGTAAAATAAAAATAAATTATTACTGATTAATTTTTATTATTAAATCTTTCGATATGTACTTACCTAATAAAATAATTGACGGTTGATTACGTAGGTACTTTAGAGTCGATATTAGACGCACATGGTGATTCTGGGGACTAACCCTAACCAACTTGATAAATTAAACGTTAGCGTTTTGTAGCAGAAGTCCATATTAATCAGTATTATTTTCATAACCTTCAAATTTAAATTCAATTTCATATCGAACGAGATTAATTTTTAACTTAGCTACACTGCCATACAAAATATATAGAGCAGTAATGTTTAGATAGCTCATAAGTAATATGTTTCGGTTAAAATGTTAAAAATTTGATTTTTAATTGACGTTTTTTTGAATAATTCATTGAATCAGGCGTTACTTGGCGGAGGTCCATAACAATGAAGTAAGTAAGTAAAAGCATTTATTTGCTTACCCGCGACCTTGTGAAAGCTAATTTTATGCAAGATATGCGTGTTCATGCATTCCTCCACCTCCATCACTGTAAGAACACACATAAATTCATCTATCACCACCACCACCAAACTACACTGACGCGTTTCGAACTCAACCAGAGCTCATCTTCAGAGCAACACAACCGTACACCAAGCTACCAGATGTTAGACTAACAAACCACAACAAACGTTTTCATTTGTCACTGTAACTCCCTAAGTACCCAAACAAAACTACCCACAAAATATTAATAAATATCGTCTTATAAAACTACCTTGAAATTTTATTTTAAGGCGTGTTTTAATAACTGTCATTGCTGAAATTAGACCCAAGCCGTAGCAAGGGACACGCATATCTTGCATAAACTTAGCTATCATGAGGTCGCGGGTGAGGAAAGAAAGTATTTTAGTTCATTGACGCTTTTTTGCTGACTATACTTTTAAGTAATTGACTGTATTGCATTTTTATCCAAGATACATAGATGTAAATGGTCAAGATTGACTCAACAACAAACAAGGCGAGTCAAAATGATTCGATTTGTGGCATTCGAACAAGGCGGATGTAGACAATATCTAATTTTGCTATTTCTGTTTCTTTGGCTAGTTGAAGTATACTTTTGATAGTGCTTTATGCGGCGATTAACCTTAACAGTGAACAGTGATCACAAAATTCTATATTGCTCTCGTGTCTGTCATTTTTTAATGCGCAAGTTGTCTCCGCGTGGTTTCTGGAATTTTACTATCAAGTTACAAAAAATACAATCACCGTACAACGTTGCCTCTCGAAAGAGAATACTGAGACACTGGCGAAATTGTCTATTGATTAGGACAGAAGCCATATTTTAAAAGAGAAGAAGAAGGCGAGTCAAATAAAAGCTTGTAAAAGTACATCAGTTGGTGGTCTACTTATCAACACTAAGTAAATGAGTTACCTATAAAACCAGAAGATTCTGGGCTCAGAGCTTGTATCTATATGATCGTCATCCGATTGCTGTAAATAAAAAACATCAGTGCCGGTCTCAGTTTCCGATTGCTCTTTTGCTGTGTAGGAGTAATCAGTTGTTCCACTGTCACAGGACTCGGTAGATCCTGTTTCAATAAGATACAAAGATCCGGAAGTGGTCGGTGAAATATTATAGGAATCTGTTAGAATTATCCTAGACGTAGGCGTTAACATTCCCTTAGCATTATATTCGAAGGTAGGTTTATAAATATAGATAAGATCTGCATTTTCATCGAGATATCTCTTGTTATTATCGTGCGATTCGCTTTCTGTGTCATCTGTGTCGCTTGCATAATGAAATCGAAAAGTAGAGTTTGCGTCTTCATTATCTAATATCTGGTTTTGATCAATCGGTGAATTGTTTTTGTTTTTCTTTATCTCCTTTGTCGGTATGTTATCAAGTGGCTCAGTTTCATCAGCTACAGTTGAATTAAAATTTAGAATTGAAGGTATACTTGTTGCTATGTCACTCATGTGTCTGATGTCTTTAGTGTCAGTAAACACACTGCGGGTTTTTCTTGGAGTGGTAATATTACTGACATCGGATACCGAAACTTTAATCGTGAGGTAACTTTTTCGAAATGATAGTCTCTTCGAGTCGCACGCAACACCTCTTTCACAGACTGCTGCGCCAGCACTGTTATTGTCTAGGTCTTCATTTATATGGGATACTAATTTTGATATTAATTTTGTTACCATACCTTTGCTTATTCTCTGTGAATCTGTTCCTGTTGCACATGCCTGGCATGTTTTCTTTTCTAACATCTTTGGCTTGTCTCTTACTTTGTTAATATTTTGCTTATCTGGCGGTACGTAATCTTTCGTTAACGATAGCCTTGCGTTAGCTAGGCTTTTGATAACCTTTGCTTGTACGGACTCTGATCTGCTTAATAGGGTTCTGCGTGCACTTTCTAAAATGACGTTAGATGATCTTGCTTTGTTGTTTACTTTTTGGTCAAAAAAGTTTTCTAAACTTGTTCTGCTATCCAGAAGTGGATTCCCGGATATTACAGTACTTGAAAGCGGCTTACCCTTCGATTTTGTTATTCTCTCTTCAAGAGGCGTTCTGGAATCAGGTTGTCTTTTTATGAACTTTTTTGATATTACTGGGCCATCATGTGGTTCCATGCTCTCTTTTCCTGTCCTTCGTATTACTTTTCTAATTTGTGTTTTACCTTGCGATTCTGGGATCAGCCTTACACCAATTTCGACTTCTTTAAACAATGCTTTTTCCAGAGACTTTGTTTCTTTAGCCCGAGTTAAACGCAATATATTCGTTTCCACTTTTCGTGATCTAACAGGAGTTAAAAAGCCTTTTGCTTGTAAGTTGCATTTATCTTTAGCACAAGATGTTTCTACAAGGACCATGTACCCCGTTTCAGTTGCAAATTTGTTGAATAACGTGTGCACGTATGATTTGGCTCTATGTTTTATTTTTTTTTCTGTGGTAGGTTTGGTAACAGGTTTTAAAAGATACTCGAGTTCTATTTTACTTATGAGAGCTTTTTCCTGAGGCGTTCTTCCCTCTGGCAAAGGTAATCCATTTTCTAGTAATGACCTAAGTATGTTTTCTTTGTGCGGCTGTGATTTCCCTTTTAGTGGCGTAATGAGCCCTGCAGCTTGAGCCTTAGCGTACCTTTCTTTTTCTTCAGGAGTCCTAGGCCCCGGTGGTAATCCAAGTTCTCTCCTAACTTTTGTAATTACTTTCTTTTCGGACTCCGTCTTGCCTTCAGGGAGAGGTATGTCGTTCATTGCTAGGTGTCGAAGCATTTTCTCCTTTTGCTGTTGTGTCTTACCATCTAGAGGTGTTAATAGACCGGATGCTCTTGCTTTACGCAATTTCTTGGATGGTACCCTCAGTGTCGGACCTATGTCTGGTTCATTTGTCATGTAAAGTATTTTGTCTAAAGGTATATCAACTTCTGGGCAAGGCTCCATTTCTATCATATAATCGGTATTATTTTTTCCTTGGTGAGCCCTGTCCATTTTGACGCCTTGAGATTCAGGCGGTGTCAAAATACCGAATGCTTTCGCCATCCGCAACTTCTCTGACGTCGATATCTTGAATTCTTTTTCCGGTTTAGGTTCACTCTGTAGCATTGATAGCAATTCATCCTCCTGTGATGTCATAGTAGATCTCGTTTTTTGATTCGTGCTTGCAGTTTCTACCCCAACGCTTATATGTGATCTGCCGACTTCGTGAATAAGCTTTCGTATGTCTTTAGGTAGATATCCACAGACGACGCATTTGCAAGGGTCACATTTCTTCTTTTTGTAACAATCGTACAAACACTTGACTACTTCGAATATGGTAGCTGAATTACACGTTTTGCAACCACCATTTTTTTTCGCGTTCAGCTGACATCGGTAAATGCTTAATTGAGCTTGCATCAACGGATGGTTCAGGAGATTCTTACAGCCTGGCGGGATTCTTTTAGGGTCTACGGACATAGTATTAACGACTGTCTTTGTTTTGAACGGGGTGCTCATGTTCAAGCAGGTATCAGAACTCCTTCTCTTCTTCTGTCTGTGGACGTTAGTTTGATGTGCTTCGGGCGTGCTGCATTTCTTTGCTAATATTTTTAAATAGTCGCATATGGTAATAAGACCGGTTTCTTTCGAATTTTTAAAGCGTTGAAAAATTTCATTCTCTTTCATTTTTTGTTTCTTCTTTTTCACTGTTATTGTAATTGTTTTCTGATCAGATGCGCTGTTGCTGTTCTGTAACTGGTTAGGTGAGCAGCGGTTATTAACATACTTGACAGATATATATTCGGGATCGTTATTAGGACAGCGATTTTGTTTAGAGTCCAAGTGTTTTGAGAAATCAACTTTTTGCCGATGCCGGTTGTTCACTGCCATGTCGTCGGCCGCTTTTATACCATTTCACACCAACAAAATGTAGTAACTATTCACATTCCGTTTCTCTCCAAACCTGAAAGGAAATTAAGGAACTAAACTTTTAGTAAAGAAGTATCCACACTCGTATTCTGACCATATTGAATTTCAGAAATGACGTTTTAGATCCTTGTAAGCATGTGAATACACTTATCAAAATTGCCTAGGGATATTGAGTATCCGAAGACCTTTTTGATCTATGTATTATATACTTAATAATGCGCTTACTTTACAGGTCTTGCTAGTCCCGTGTTCAGTCACCACTCGCAACGCCACACTACCGCCGTCACAAGTGGTGTATTTGCAGCAGGTAAGAGCTCACATTTCTTAAAATTTACTTGATTTTTTCCAAAAATTTCAATATTTATCACATTTTTTTAACAAATTTTGATTTTGATAGGAATATAGCAGCATCATCCTGACGATTGACTGACGTTGGCAGAAATTTGACAGAAATAGTTCATAGACTGAGTATCGCAGTCTTGCAGTGTAGCGGGGCAACGCGGCCAGCGTCTTCGGCACAACGCCCGCTGTGCTGCCTTTAGAAGAGGAAGCACGTTTCAATTAACTTTCTTTGTTTTATTTTTTTATTCCCAATTATTTATAAATGCCTTATATAAATAAACATTAAGTACTTCATTAAAGTTTAGTACCTAATCATAAATACAATGTGAAACTTCACGGTGTTTTAAAAAGAATACTTTTGCTGCTGCTTTTTTTTGAAACCCCCTAAATCCATGCCAAGTGCTATCACAATATGTGCTCTCTGTATGCCAGATAAAGGCCAAAACGGAGCACCAATTTATATTAAGGTAGTCTGATTTTATGTCCATAGACACTATTAATATCGTCCTAATAATGTCACGTAGCAGAAACTTCAGACTGTAATCCAAACATCAGAATCTCAAAGATCAGAATGTAATCCCAGCTTCATATTCTACAAACCGATAATGTCTTGCTGTTGCAGGGGTACTAAATTCACCTGCTCGTGTGGCGTCCTCCGGAGCGGGCCTTGGGGTACCGAACCCATTTTCATGGACAGCGCCTGCTTGCGATACCAAATCATGTATTTTAAAATCTGTTTTGCAAGAATCGTTGAGGGACTGTATGAGAAATGCGCTGCGTATAATTTGAGGTAACTGTTGGAGGAAGGAGCGATGAGCATTAGCTGAAAAGAAGTTCGTCTTTTCGCGTCTTCGGGCTACGTTCACAATTCCATAAGATAAAGTCTTGATTCCTCAACGAGGCCAAAAATTTGTTTAAACCACTGCGACTCGGGTCAGCGAGCAATTTTTTTTATTTTTGGGGACGGTTGATTAGGGAAAGTTCGGGCATACTTAATCTCGTAGTTTTCAATACAAATAGTATATTTTTGCCTGACACGTTGCTATTACGCTCATGGTATGACACGGTGGTAGAGACCTTTAGAGAAGCCCTAAACATTCACGCCAAACAGTAACCTGTCCACCCTAGCGTAACAAATAACTTTTTTTTTTGTTTTATTCGACTGGAAGGCAAACGAGCAAGTGGATCTCCTGATGGTAAGAGATCACCACCGCCCATAAACATCAGCAACACCAGGGGTATTGCAGATGCGTTGCCAACCTAGAGGCCTAAGTTGGAATACCTCAAGTGCCAGTAATTTCACCGGCTGTCTTACTCTCCGCGCCGAAACACAACAGTGCAAGCACTGTTGCTTATTTAATGTAATGCCTGAATAACTGTTGCCCCATAGGTATTGCCCGTACCGGACATTCTGTGGGTCAAAGAACAGCTTAATGCGCACCATGAAGGACTTTATAGTACTCGCATTCTTCCTGATGGCGAACTTCATAGTGTTCATCACCATACTGACCAAAATTGCCATGCACATGTCCTGCGCCATCATAGAGTCCGGAAATTGGATTAAAAGGTATATTTAAGGTCCCAGCTCATTTTACAGCTTTTTTTTGTCGAAACCTTTAAAAAACACAGGTAGGTTAGGTTAGAGTTGCGTCAAGATGTGAAGCGCCTCAGCCACGCGGAATAGGAGCTCCGCGCGGAGCTCCGTCTTTGAGTCAAATAATTCTAGATCACTAGATACTTGGACAAGTTGCTTCATATACCTTATACCACTTGCTACTTTGACCAATTGCTAATTTGCTACGTAAACCAGCTGCTTTTTAGACGAAATCATACTAAATCCTACCCGTTTTGATTGGTGTCGTAATAAATGATAAACAGAACGATCAACTTGGTTTTCATTAAGGAAGTAAATACTCAATCAAATTAATTAAAATAGGACCGTACGCATGACGCCATCTTGGGTAGTGATGTCCTCTTACAAATAGTGACGTCCCTACTCATAACACTACCTAAATATTATACCCACCGGTATAATATCTAACGGCCTAGAAATACTCGTAGTTAGGACATCATATTTTTAACTTTCAGGTCTGTATGCACTCCACGCTGCGAGCAGGCTTCCCTGAACAGCTCCGCATGCTCGCTGCCTCAGAAACCACGCATTTTGAACTGTTCTTGAGCTCAATAGGAACAGATAGACTATATTTTATACTTAGTTTTTTTTGGAAATAGAAACATTGTAAACAGTCTTGATCTGTCTTATTATTAAAGTTAAAAAATCTTCCTCCATTCTTTTTTCGAGAATGCCGTTTTGTAATATTACTTTTAGGTAATTAGTGGATATGTCGCCGGCCGCGCGATCGTAAAATCCGCCAGATCACGAAATTCCTAGGCATATCGTGAAATGGCGCCATTTCATGAATTGGCTAAGGGGCATCCGCCATTTCGTTCAAAACTCACCGTTTGCCGATTTGCCTAGTGACGTTTAGGCAGATCATGAAATTCCTAGGCATATCACAAAACGCCGCCATATCGTTTCTGGCACTTCGCCGGCAGCTGCCGCGGCACGCTCGCTTCGCTCGCTCGGCTCGTGCGTAGTGGTCATTTTTTTCAGCATATCACGATATGCCCGGTATAAAGCTAGGAATATCGACGAATAGGTACGTTGCTCTAATCGATCTGCCGTATTGTTTGTCAGGCACATCGTGATATGCCTGGACAACTTTTAGGCATATATCATGAAATGGCGCCATTTCATGAAGTGTAAATTTCGCAATCTGGCGGATTTTACGATCGGCCGAAGACAGATATAGTCCTTGAACTACGGATAGATTGCACTTAGGACGTTATAATAAAGCTAATAGGTTTAGTAAAAATTGTATAACAAAAAATGGAACCGACTACAAAAAACCCTGAAATAATTTTCTACCAGTCTAAAGTGGTAACTGTGGCCCATGCCTTCTCATTATGAGTGGAGGCCTGTGCCCAGCAGTTGGACGTATATAGGCTGGGACGAAACTGAAGTCGGTGCCTCAGCACGAGCCAGCAGGAGTGGACCTATAGTCGTCTACTTCACCTACACCTACTTTATGTATTAGACTTCAATCACTGACGCTCGACACCTTTTACGAAAGATTACTTTTTCTGATGCAGAGACATTCATTATTGAGGAGTCCTGGTGCTTCACCACCCGTTCCATTTTACCATATGCATTACGACGAGCATAAATTGCTTACCTACTCTGTTAAAGTAATTGAAATTCAACTTATGAACTACTTGTTATTAAGTAGTAGCTCTGTTGGTCAAATGTGGTCATCATCATCAGTTCCACTTCACCAAATTATGATTTTCATGAGCAAATGCACAAGTTACTGCAAAATATATCCGAATTACCACAGGTATCCCTACAACATTTGAAGAGTTCCCTCGATTTCCTTAAGATCCAATCATCAGATCCTGATTTGGTGCTTATGGGACCTAATTGAAAGCATTCCTAGACGAACGCAAAAAAAAATTTTCGAATCGGTTCACAAACGACGGAGTTCTGAGGTAACAAACATAAAAAAAAAAAACCGAATACATAACCTCTTCCTTTTTTTTGAAGTCGGTTAAAAAGTGGCACGGTTTCCGAGATATTTGGACTTTTAGGATTTTTCGAAAATTTCAAGCTATTTTTTTTTTCTCAAAAGCTATTCTTAAATACTATGTACTTGTGGTATCTATCAGATAGGCCTTACCATTTTTGTGAGACAACATTGGATTAAAAAAAAAGTTCATTTGCGTTTTCGTTCTTACATTGATCGAACTTTCAGTTCTCATCTTGTTCGAATGGTAAAAAAAAAACTTCCGTCTAGTTGGCCATAACCTTGAGACATGCCAATTTATTGACAATTAAAAATAGTAATTTTTAATTACCTTTTGAATTAAAAATACACGCTCACCCACTTTTTTTCCGATTTACTTTATGTATCCCGGGCGTAGAATTCAAAACTAAAAATGCCATGTATTCCAAATTTAAAAAACATGCCGACTGCTTTTTTTTTCGAATTCGTTTCTGAATTTCGCTATTACTGCGTAAAGTGAGCTTTTCGAGCCTGACCCGATGTTTTCAAAATAGTGACGCAAATACAAATACAAACATAATAAAAATAAAACAAACATTTTTTAACATCACATCCCTTTATTTAATAATAATGTACAATAATAGTATCCATGTATACTAAAATCTGAATACTTATAACTAACAAAAAATTTGACTTGGGCACTTAAAACCTATGTTACGATAAAATACATTATTTCACATTTTTATGATTTTTCGCAATTTCATGACTAGATAACAAAACATAATGGCCTACATCTATGTATTTTGTTATTTACTTGCAATGAACATTCATACGGTAATGATTTATCCAATTAAAAAAAAAGATCAGAGGCCGTATTATCTAACGTGCTCGCGATCGTCTTCGCCGTCTCTTTCTAACCTCATCCCATTACCGTCCGACAGAAAGAACTGTCAAAACGATTGTGATTCCGAGTACGTTAGACAATAAGACCTGTCACCTATCATTCCTGCGTCCCTTTACAATTGACCTAATAACAAGAGCTCAAAAGTATTTGAACACTGCTATTTCTCAGGACCTATTGAGCATGTCCAGACATTTTTTAACATTTAACGTAACGGAATCATTCAAACAAATTTTAAAACTAAAATGTTCAATGGTTAACCAGTATTCAATACAGAACCAATTCCCGATTTTTGCATTTATTTCACGATTTTCCCATAGAATTTTTTAACCCCCAACGCAAGTGGGGTGTTATAAGTTTGACCGCTATGTGCTTTTTAACCTTTTACTTAAGCTCTTAACCTTTTCGACGCCAACGACTCATATATACGCACCGCAGGTTCTACGCTAACCACCTATATATACGTCCATTACTTTAATGCAAAAGCAACCTTCGTTTAATTGTGTTAAGGTAAAATTTTAGGCATTGCAATTATAGAAGCCTGGCAAGAGTGATGTCTTTTGTATTTGACGTGGCGGCGAAAAGGTTAAACTGGTGAACCGGTTTGAATGCGGTTTCTTTTTTTGAAAGCTGGTTTTCTAGCGATGGTTCTTAGACGATGGAACTAAAAAAAAGTTCTGCAGGAAACATTGAGAAATTTCTTCGCGTAAACCAGTGCTCATTTACTTGTCTTATCTATGATGAGGGAGCGAGAGAACGATACCCACGCGCACCCACTCCGGCGCAAATGAATGAGAACAGGACGATTATAAAGTTTAAACGTTTATCTCTATTTTATATGATATCACTGAGAAAGCTTCACAATACATCTATTGCAAAAATGGCCCGCTGGACGGTGTGTATATACATTTGATAGGTGGGTGATTGACACCAATAATTATATAAGGTTTTCAATGAAAAATGTGCATATTTGAAACAGTTTTAACCCGTCGAGCGATCTAAGCACCCGTGTGCCTAACGCCACCTGTCAGTGACTAAAAAATATTCAGTGGAAGCGACTATCACGACGAGGGCTATCGTTTTTTGTCTTTCTAGATGGCGCGCGCGATGTTTTTCTGTTGCGTGAGGTTATTAAGTGTGTACATAGCGTCACTTGCGTCATTAAGACGAATCCAGGACATAGGAATAGACATATATACGTGTCAAACACATAACCCTCCTTCTTCGCAGTCGGGTAAAAATATCGAGCATGCCGCAGTGTTGCGTAGTCCCGTTTTGTTCAGAAAAAAGGGAGGGCAAAAGTTTCCGAAATACAAAACTGTCTCAAAACACAGACATTCATTGCCCAATTAATTTCAGGTAATGCAAAATATTCTCAAAATTATTCTAATTATAAATAAAACCGCGTAGCAAAACTATGAGATTTGACATTTCGGAGACCTCTCGCTACACTAGCGCCTCTAGCGGCGAATTCATACGCGATAGCCCTCATTGCGGACAAACTTCGCTAGGCGCTTGTGCACGTCCAGGTCGCTCGATGGGTTAAAATGATGAATTATCTGCATCTAATCTAAGTAATAACGAATTTTAAATATACACTAAAAGCAACAATATTGCGCAGATAGCACCATAATTCGCGAAAATTATTGTCGCCAAATAAATACGTTTTAAACAACGGCAGTTCAGGCAAAATAAAAAAAAAACGTTTTTTATACCTAGGTACCTCATTATACGTCTGTGGTAGTCTCTCTACCAATTTTTATTTTATTTTGCCTGACTCTTTTATTCGCGGAAATAATTGAAAAAAAAAAGCATGAATGTAATAGCAATAGCATTATTATGAAAAACATTTAGTATTACAATGAAATGCATAAACACTACATAATGTAATGACGTAAAAACATGTACATTGACGTAAAAACATGTACGTGAACGCTACAATTACGATTAAGTATATATTTTATAACAACAATAACATACGTCTATAAAAAATAATTATATTTATTTTTATTATGATAGCGGAAGTTTAGTCCAGGAGAGATAAATCGTTGATATAATCAGGTTAGTCATAATAAGATTAATTCCGTGTTAGGATATGGAGGACACCCACTTAAGAGTTTATATTCCAGCGTTATGCTTGTTTAACCTTTTAACCGCCAATACGTTTTCGTTCGTACGTGCCCGTGTCGCCATGACATTTTGTCTTAATTATAAGACTGCGGCGAAATGAGCTGGATAATTTGTTTCTTATAATTCAGACAGCGGCGGTTAAAAGGTTAAATGTCATCAGATCATTACCACGCTGTAAGACGCTGAATATCAACCGATAATTCCTCTATTTAGTTTAACCATTTAGTTACACAATTGACGCATTGTATACAATCTTAAAAATATGTTATGATCTAAAATTCAGATCAATTATACGTATTATTATTATGTCAAATTATAAAAGGTGTTACATCTAAAACTACAATCAAAATTATGGCATATTTAAGGTAATCATCAGAAACTGAAATCTTCATATGGTCAATATTTTAAAACTTACGAAATCTGCCTTTATAAATTTTATAATCATTGGATATTGCCTTACGTAACAAAGTCCTGCTTTATAGCAAAAATGGGGCAGCGCAGTGAGGGGTTATTTTATATTGATCGTTTGAAACCGTATAATTTTGAATTTAACTTTCATCGAGTGTCTTTGTAGTGGCAACACATACATATTATATGTCCAACACATTTCATGTCACCCGGGGCAAAAGCACCTATGAGGCTAAACTAATTGAAGTTTCTCTCAATCTAACGATTTTAGTAAAAAGAGCTATCTGGAGCGTAGACTAATTATTATACTAATTTTTTTTTTTAGTTGCGTTTGCCCCGGCTGACCTTATCTATTATTACGGACAGACAAACGGACAGCGTAACAACATTAATAGGGGTCCGTTTGCCGCCACTCACCTAAAAACTACAGCCAGAACTATTCTGCCAATTTCATATTTTTTTAAGAGCTAACTTTTCAACCCACAAACCAAGATGATAAATTTATTAAACCTCGCAAACTCAACCGAAGTTGAGATAAATAACTCCAAAGAGTTCGATTTTTTTTTTAATTTTGGCTCTTTTTTTCTTCAATTCTACGATACTTTATCCCTTACCACGAACTACGAGCATCCAACGGCGCTTCAGCGTGTTCTCTATCTATTGCGTGGTAGAAACGTTCACCCCTACGAATAAATATTCTCTGGAAACGTAACTGCTAGCAATGAACGCTTCGATTGTGATTCAATTTGTAGCATTTACGCAAACAAACTAACAGCAATTACGACGTAACACTCACACTATCTCATACTCCACGCTGGCCAGCGATTGGTCCGCGTAAGTCGGCGCCGCCCTCTTGCGACAAGCGTGGGGGCGATCTTACAATGCGTATGCTTAACACTTTCCAGATCGCCAAGTATGGTGTTTTAAATATTTATTTACTTACATAATATGAAAGGTGAGTCCTGTGTTTTTCAGATCTGAGTGGCTTCTTCACTACATCACACAACACGACGGCATATTTTTTAAATTGATTCGAGCACAAACACAATCACAAACTTGATCGAAATTTTCCACGGTGCGACTGCACGACTCAAGTTTTACGGCCGAACTGACGCGACGCGCGGTAGATATTTTAAACCCCGCCCGTCGCGGTAGACATTCCGCGGAATGGCTTTTCGGGCTTAGTTACGTTTCCAGAGAATATTTATTCGTAGATTCACCCACACTGGTCGCCAGAACATCACGCAATGGACAGAGTCGAGTGCCCCCGCCAGGCTTGTAGAGTTTATTCCACGTTGTGGAATCTTAGTATAGCGCGCCCTTTTATTTCAGAGTTGCAGAGCTTTCTTACCACTTCTTGAGCTTCCTCGGCCGGGAATACGGAGTGGGGCGGCGGCTCGATCTGTCGAAAAAAAAAATAGAAAGAAAGAAAATACATTTATGCACAACACAAGACAACAATACTTTTTGGTACAAATAAACAACACAAAGGTATGTGTCATTGCGATTGTGAATCGGACACTGGCTCAGCATAATGCTGAAGCGTTAAAAACACCCAGCCAGCACCGTAGGCAACCCTCTGAGCGTTAAATTAAAATCATTTATTCAGTAAATAGGCCGCAATGGGCACTTTTACACGTCGTTTTTTAAACTACGAGCGCTTTCGGAAAGACCATCATTGCCAAGAAGAATGCGCCGCAAGAAACTTGGCAGAAAGTAATTTTTTCAAAATTAAATATTTATAAATAAAATACTTCAAAACTACAGTATACAATTAAAGAAAAAAATATAAAAAATAATAATAATAATACAGGGAGTTAGAGATATAGATTTTTATAGGTTCACTGTTATCGTATACCTTTACTTGCCCGAATTTCACTTGCCATACCAACGTTCGCCATAAAATATATAGAACCGTGCTGTTTTCAGGATTTTTTTAAATGCCATCTTATAGAATGCAGTAGATTAGGTTATGTTAGTTTAATATCAACTATGAAGAAAAAACTATTTCAGAAATAAATTACTTGAAAATTATGGAAAACGATACATTATGGCATATGGGATTCGGGCAAACGATAGAGAACCTTATTGTTATAACCTGTCAAAACCATCGAGTCACATAAATTCTTTTTTAACGTTTTTTATTCTGGACTATGGAACAACCCGTAATCGACTTTTTGTTGGTTATACTCCATTTATTTTATCATTGGAATTTTAACGGTGAAATTTGCAGACGTTTTTAAATGAAACTATTTAAAATTATGTTAACTTCTATACTTACTAAAAATTAATATAATAAATACCGCTAATAAATGTCCATTTGTGTTCGAAATATTGAGAAACGTGCGTTACAATTTGACCGTTAATTAAAATCCTAAATTAAATGGAGTTTTTTTTTTATTTGACTGGAAGGCAAACGAGCAAGTGGCTCTCCTGGTGGTAAGAGATCACCACCGCCCATAAACATCTGCAACACCAGGGGTATTGCAGATGCGTTGCCAACCTAGAGGCCTAAGATGGGATATCTCAAGTGCCAGTAATTTAACCGGCTGTCTTACTCTCCACGCCGAAACACAATAGTGCAAGCACTGCTGCTTCACGGCAGGATTAGCGAGCAAGATGGTGGTAGCAATCCGGGCGGACCTTGTACAAGGTACTACCACCTGCAAAAGTTTCAAGCGTTTCTAAATTGTTCAGACATTCCCCGAACATTGAAGTGCCAAAGCCGGGGGTTTTCCACATTTTTGTTGGTTAGGTTATTGACTAATTTTCTATATTTCAGTTTGTATTTCCGATTTAGGTTATATTGACACATGACTCAAAAGTGACATAAAAAAGTTCTCGAGTGGAGGCCGCGGATCGGCAAGCAACGGGACGTCCACCAACGAGATGGACGGATGACCTGGTCAAAGCCGCGGGTTCATGGATGCAGGCCGCTGCCAACCGAAGCAACTGGAGGTCTATGGGGGAGGCCTATGTCCAGCAGTGGACGTCCTACGGCTGAGATGATGATGATGATGACTCACCTCGTGCCGGGCGACTAAAGCGACCAGGTCTCGCAGCTGCTGTATAGTCCCGTTGGGCACGATCACGATGTGCACGCCCAGGTCCTCGGCCTTCTTAGCGAACTTGGGGAGGAGTTTCTCGCCGACGTCCTCGGTTACCAGCACCACGCCGCCCTGGAGTAAGGTTTAGTATGTAGGACCGAGTCACTAGTGAAGCGAGTGTTTCAAAAGAGAATCCCGAGCATAGCGAGAGTTTCAAGGCACGATCCGCTGAATATTAACGCGATACACAAAAATTTTCACCTTGATAATCAACCTCGCTTATACATATAAGTCTGTCAGATCAGTGCTGATTGGTAAATTCACGCATACTTATTTGCTTCGAGGCGCAGAAACTCAGAGGTGCGAACGCGGGTTCGAACCTACGATCTTTTCCTTGAGAGGCCATAGGACAAACCGCAAGGCCGCCACGGGCTTATTTACTCCTACTCACACATGTTTCACTTTAAAAAACTAAAAAAACACTTTAATGACAAACCGAAATAAAACATCTCTAAAACCATTCCAAAAACTACACCGAAAGTTCTTAGATACCATTCTTGCTCAAAGGTGTATCCATATTAATATCTACATCTATAACATAATATCGTCACTACTTTGAAAAAATCACGTATCTAAAATCAATATGTCAACAAAATTGAACCTTGATATAATGTCTATAAAGTTCACCCAGAAAAATTATCTATTTTGAGCTACAAGTTTTTTTTAAAGTAGTGACGATATAACATCCATTGTTTAGTGTTAACTGACGGTTAAATGTGATGCTGTGTCTATTTGTTTTGTTCGAATAGACAGAAACGGCATCACATTTAACCGTCAGTTAACACTAATCAATGGATGGTAAAACAGCCCCCAAGTCTAAGGATTTAGTTTAGGTTTAGGTAAGTCTAGGGATTCAGTTCTCTACTCACCGGTGCCAGACACTGCAGCGAACGGTGCAGGGAGCGGGAGGTGGTCCCGAAGTTCATCACGAGGTCGACGGGGCCGCCGCACGCGTCCGTCGTGCGCTCGATAAGCTGCCGCTCGTAGAGATCCTCGTTCCATTGCACCACGCTGACACTGGGGAGAAGTTTTAGAAGACAGTTGGTCAAAGTCGAAATATCTATAACCGGGGCTATGTCGTCTACGGGGCTAAGGCACTTGTCCCACCGCCGACGATGAGCGAGAAGCGAGTAGAGCGAGTAACTAGAAACGAGCGGGCGAGCAGCGAGAAGAGAGTGTAGTTTTGTCGCTCGGCTGCAAGCGAGTGTTCGAGTGCGACGGGCGATTACTCGCTCCACTCGCTCGAGGGGTGCAGCCGCAAGCTAACATCGCTGAGCTAGTTTTATAGCTCAGCGAGTTTTATAGATCTTGTCGCGACAACAAACTAGTAGAGCGAGTGCTCTCGCCGGCAGTGTGAACCATGTGTGAACAGCTAGCGATGAACTATTAATATATGTGTCTTTTTTACTAACACAGGATCCTTATCTTTTGTTCGTTTCCTGGGCGAGAAAATCGCCGATAGCTAATCGCTTACTCGCTCTTGGTGGGACAGTGCCTTATACACTTGCCTAATGCGTCCATTCCAATTATCACAAGAAAAAAAAAACCTTTAGAACTATACTCCAATTCAATAGAATCTGACAATCCTGTAGACACTTCCAGCCTACTAATATGAACACCGGGCTGGCTAGAGCTTTGTGATGTGACTATTATTATTTTTTGATTCCTTTTAGATGATAATTGCAACAACAGGGACATATATAATCAAGCGTGCCCACATTAAGGTGTGTTAAATGTGTAGAAAATTGTCAGATTTTATTGAATTGTACTTTACTCACGCCTATTTTTTAAGGCTTTGACACTAAAAGTACAAAAAATGAGTACTAGATGTCGTGGCCGAGCTCATTTTTTTAAAAGTAATCTGCCAACGAGGTCAATTAGACGCTATTGCCCCGAATATTTTTGTTCGATTAATTACCCTAAACTAAGGCTAGGATTTAGCGTACAACATAATAGTTAACTTTAACATGTGTGCTTTTATAAAGTTATCTCGATTAAAATCATTCCGATCAATCCGAACACATAATCAGTAAAAGACGCTTTCACCCCACAAACAAAATGACAAACATTAGAAAATAGAACCTCCTCCTTTATTGAAGTCGGTTGGGTGAATCCACGAGCGTCTCAACCGCTGTCAGTCCCTAGCCTGAGATTTTAAGAATTCGAAGGCAGATTGTTTTTTAATTATGACGCAAATAGCTTCTGTACTCAGACCAGGATCTATTTCAATACAAAAATTAATGCATATGAATTATTTACTTCTTAATATAAACAGCTAGGGACTGACAGCGGTTGAGACGCTCGTGGATTCACCCGGTTAAAAATGGACATCGACAACCGTCTGCGCCGGAGTAAGCAGTTAAATCTCCTAAAGGGTCGGAGTGTGCATACTTGTTCTATTTTACTATGTTTTCGACGTGAAAGACGGATAAACATACAAACACACTTTCGCATTTATAATAATTAGTATGGATTTTCAGACTTATTATCTTGCTGCAAGAACTACTAATTCTGTTTCTTCACTCACTTGTCGCTATCCCTGGCGAGCAGGAACCCCTACGAGATTTTTTCAAAGTACTGACGATATTATTTTCAGAGTTATTTAGACTTATTATCTTGCTGCAAAAACTACTAATTCTGTTTCTTCACTCACTTGTCGCTATCCCTGGCGAGCAGGAACCCCTACGAGATTTTTTCAAAGTAGTGACGATATATTTATTTTCAGACTTATTTAGACTTATTATCTTGCTGCAAAAACTACTAATTCTGTTTCTTCACTCACTTGTCGCTATCCCTGGCGAGCAGGAACCCCTACGAGATTTTTTCAAAGTAGTGACGATATATTTATTTTCAGCGTTATTTAGACTTACTATCTTGCTGCAAAAACTACTAATTCTGTGTCTTCACTCACTTGTCGCTATCCCTGGCGAGCAGGAGCCCCTACGAGATTTTTTCAAAGTAGTGACGATATTATTTTCAGAGTTATTTAGACTTACTATCTTGCTGCAAAAACTACTAATTCTGTGTCTTCACTCACTTGTCGCTATCCCTGGCGAGCAGGAGCCCCTACGAGATTTTTTCAAAGTAGTGACGATATTATTTTCAGAGTTATTTAGACTTATTATCTTGCTGCAAAAACTCCTAATTCTGTTTCTACTCACTTATCGCTGTCCCTGGCGAGCAGGAACCCCTCGTCCTTGAGAGTGGCGACGGTGATCCTCACGCAGTCGTGCCACTGCGAGTCCTTGTACTTGTGCGTGGCGATGCGGAGGGCCCAGAGGGCGAGCCCGCCCGTGCCCACTATGAGCACCGTGGCTTTGTCTTTGTGGTTGGGGCCTGGAAGTCATTTGGACATACAGAAACGACCAAATTAGTTTATTTTTAACTAGCTTATGCCCGCGACTTCATCTGCGCGAACCTAGGTTATCGCGTGGTGGCGCCCTCTAGCGGAATAAAAAGTATCCTATGTTGATCCTTGGGGCTTAAACTATCTCTATACCAAATTTCATCAAAATCGGTTCAGCGGTTTCGACGTGAAAGCGTAACAGATAGACAGACGACAGACAGACAGACAGAGTTACTTTCGCATTTATAATATTATATACATATATAAATAATAGTAGGGATTCGACTGGCAAACGAGCTAGTGGGTCTCCTGATGGTAAGAGTTCACCACCGCCCATAAAAATCTGCTACACCAGGGGTATAAATGCGTTGCCAACTTAGAGGCCTAAGATGGGATACCTCAAGTGCCAGTAATTTCACCGGCTGTCTTACTCTCCACGCCGAAGCACAACAGTGCGAGCAATGCTGTTTCACGTCAGGATTAGCGAGCAAGATGGTGGTAGCAATCCGGGCGGACCTTGCACAAGATCCTACCACCTGCAAGATACTAGTGATGTAACGAATATTCGTATTCGCATTTGCAAAATTTTGTGCGAATGTTTTGCGAATATGAATATCAGAAAAAATACAATTATTAGATAACAGTAGATAATAAAATCAAAATACATTAATTTCTTACGTTTTTTTATACAAAAAAAAAAAAACCTTGTAACTGCCTTGTAAGCACATTATCGCGCTTCGAAACTTGAGCTAGGGAAAGTTGCTAGAATTAAAGCGTGCGAAGCGAGTGTTGCAAAAAGAGAATTCTGAGCGTAGCAAAGGTTTCAAGGCACGAGCCGCTAAACAATTATCCTGATGAGCGATACATACAATTGAGTAGTTTTCTGAGAGAAAATAACCTAACCAACAAAAAGTTGGAAAACCCCCGACTTTGTCACTTTAAACTTCAATATCTCAAAAACGGCTGAACCGATTTTGATGAAACATATCTAAGAACCATCGCAAGAAAACCTGTTATCAAATAAAAAAACCGCATTCAAATCGGCCCACCCGTTTAAGAGCTACGGTGCACAGACAAACACACAGACAGACACACATAGCGGTCAAACTTATAACACCCCTCTTTTTGTGTGGGGGGTTAAAAAACATGCCTAGGTGCCTGATATATTCCAGCACCAACCAACCTTCCAGTATCTTCTTCAGGCACTCGCTGCCCGTGTTGACAGTGTTCATAGCAAGAAGCGCCCCCGTCGGCAGCATGGCCGCCACGCTCAGCGGCAGCTCCGCCGGCACTGGCACCAAACACTTGAAGTCCGGCACCACGATGTAGTCCGCGTAGCCGTGAGGCACGCCCTCGTAAGGGTAGAGGACTATCCTGTCGCCCTCTTTGATGCCGCCACAGTCGGCGTTCTTTCCTTTGATAAAAAATAAAATAATAGCTATTTATGCAACTGTATCGTAATAGGGGTCATTAAAACACGATGTAATCCGCGTACCCGTGAGGCACGCCCTCGTAGGGGTAGAGGACTATCCTGTCGCCCTCTTTGATGCCGCCACAGTCGGCGTTCTTTCCTTTGATAAAAAATAAAATAATAGCTATTTATGCAACTGTATCGTAATAGGGGTCATTAAAACACGATGTAATCCGCGTAGCCGTGAGGCACGCCCTCGTAGGGGTAGAGGACTATCCTGTCGCCCTCTTTGATGCCGCCACAGTCGGCGTTCTTTCCTTTGATAAAAAATAAAATAATAGCTATTTATGCAACTGTATCGTAATAGGGGTCATTAAAACACGATGTAATCCGCGTAGCCGTGAGGCACGCCCTCGTAGGGGTAGAGGACTATCCTGTCGCCCTCTTTGATGCCGCCACAGTCGGCGTTCTTTCCTTTGATAAAAAATAAAATAATAGCTATTTATGCAACTGTATCGTAATAGGGGTCCTTAAAACACGATGTAATCCGCGTAGCCGTGAGGCACGCCCTCGTAGGGGTAGAGGACTATCCTGTCGCCATCTTTGATGCCGCCACAGTCGGCGTTTTTTCCTTTGATAAAAAATAAAAAAATAAAACATTTATTTATCGTTAAAACAATACGGCCTTAGCGGGGCTACTACGAAATTTGAAAATTGAAGTCCGTATCGGTCCGTCTCTCTGACGCTTATACTATTTAATACGAGAAAGAGAGACGGTACGGTATCTTGTTAGCCTAAAATAGTACAACAAGAGCATAAAACGAGTCATTTTACCCAAGACGTTCATATAGCCACCCAAGCTGGCACGGCGAGGGTGGATAGACACCTCGAGGGGAAAATGGGTTTAACGCTCGATTTTACACTCTGCTTTTCACTTCGATGGCGAGGAAATGAAATAGCAACATTGGAAACAATTATTCACTTTCTATGTGCCTTTTATTTTTCGTGCATTATTATATGTATAACTATACATTTTAGTTTTATTGACTTATTTTGATTGATTTTTAGTTTTAAACAAATTAGAAATTATTTAAAAAAATATGTAGACTTTTTTGTTTGTGGCTATTGACACCTGATTTGGTCTTAGACGAAGATTTCACTTTATGCACTAGAGCATAAAAAGTCATTTTATGTCGCCTAGATCCAGCATAAAAACGAACTTCACGAGCATGAGGAGAGTTTTTTTTTAAATACCTATAGCGTCAACGACTCCCGCGACTTCATAGCCGGGGAACAGCGCGCCGTCCCTCAGGCCGATGTGCGCGGGCGTCGACGTGTGAATGCCGAAGTTCTCCATCTCGCCGGACAGGCTGCCGACGGATGAGACGGAAGATGTCGAGCAGACGGACGCGGAACGGGTGCGGTTGGCCCTGTTGAGGGGAATTTTGTATACTCCAATTCAATAGAATCTAACAATCCTGTAGACACTTCCAGCCTAATAATATGAACACCGGGCTGCCTAAGGCTTTGTGATGTGACTATTATTCTTTTTTGATTCCTTATAGATGATAATTGCAACAACAGGGACATATATAATCAAGCGTGCCCACGTTGGGGTGTGTTAAATGTGTAGAAAATTTTTAGATTCTATTGAATTGTACTTTAGGTGGTAGTACCTTGTGCAAGGTCCACCCGGATTGCTACCACCATCTTACTCGTTAATTCTGCTGTGAAGCAGCAGTGTTTGCACTGGTGTTTCTGCGTAGAGAGTAAGATAGAAGGTGAAATTACTGGCACTTGAGTTGTTCCATCTTAGGCATCTAGGTTGGCAACGCATTTACAATACCCCTGGTGTTGCAGATGTTTATGGGCGGTGGTGATCTCTTACCATTAGGAGACCCAATTGCTCGTTTGCCATCCAGTCGAATAAAAAAAAAAAATAGCGGTTGAATCGAAGCCATCATAGCCTTTTCGTCTTCATATTCCTATTATTTTGCCAACAACTACATTTTCTCTGCTGCTTTTTCTGTGCTATTTATCAACATTTAAAAGCCTTTCTGTAAAAGGTTGCCTGGAAGAGATCGCTCTTAAGCGATAAGGCCGTCTATTGCTTACCTTGTAATTTTCTCTGTGTACCTGTTTTCTGTATCGCTTATTATTTCTGGTGTACAATAAAGAGTATTTGTATTGTATTGTATTGTATAGAATAGCTGATGTTAGAAAAGCGACCACCAAACTTAAATGGGACTGGGCCGGACATGTCTGCCGGATGCACCCACAAAGATGGGCGCACAAAGCCACATGGTGGGTACCGCATGACGGGCACCGACGGCAAGGCAGGCCGAGGCGGAGATGGCGAGATGACCTGGACGCGGAACAGAGTGATTGGCCAAATATAGCTCTGGATAGGGAGATGTGGAAGTCAAGAGGAGATGCCTTTGCCCAGCAGTGGGACACAGTTATAGGCTAAATACAATATAATAATTGTATTCTAATGTAATGTAATGTATTGTATTTTATTGTATTGTATTGTAATGTAATGTAATGTATTGTAATGTAATGTATTGTAATGTATTGTATTGTATTGTATAATGTGGGCACACCTGTAGCAAGCGCCGGCGTACACGACCCGTATGCGGGCCCCGTACATGGGCACCTCGGGCACCGGCACGTCGAAGCTGAACACGCATTCCTTCATCGTCGGCCCCGGCGACTCGATCGAAACCTGGCGGCACAGCTTGCTCATGATTGCTGGAACAAATTTATTTGTGTTAAAAAGCATTCGTCTTTTTTAGGGTTCCGTAGGCAAAATGGCTAAAGCGGAACCCTTAGACTGGTTTTAGTGTCACGCGTACCGTCAGTACGGATCGCTCCGCACAGGCTGATCTATATGAGCTTCCAATCTATATGTTGCTCGCTCCTCCCGCTTGAATCAGACAGTACCCTCAGTGTAAGTTTTCGATTACAAAATACGTCTCGATCGCGTTCGCGTTAAAATCTCAATTTGTATGGAAACACGAACACCGCAAACGTTCCGCTAGAGGCGCTGTCCGTGTTTCCATACAAATTGAGATTTTAACGCGAACGCGATCAAGACGTATTTTTAACCCCCGACGCAAAAAAAGAGGTGTTATAAGTTCGACCGCTATGTGTGTCTGTCTGTGTGTCTGTCTGTGGCACCATAGCTCTTAAAAGGGTGGACCGATTTGAATGCGGTTTTTTTTATTTGAAAGCTGGTTTTCTAGCGATTCTTAGACATGTTTCATCAAGTCGGTTCAGCCATTTTTGAGATATTGAACTGTAAAGCGACAAAGTCGGGGGTTTTCCAACTTTTTGTTGATTAGGTTATGTAATCGAAAATCAGCCTGTACCCCTAGTGTATTTTTTCAGTTACAAAATACGTCTCGATCGCATTCGCGTTAAAATCCCTATTTCTATGGAAACACGAACAGCGCCTCTAGCGGAACGTTTGCGTTGCTAAGGGTACTGCATCAGCCTGTAGTCGCTACTATCGTCAACGTCAACTCTATTTGCCATCATGCCATCTTTATCAAAAGGTGACGCGCTATCTGTGCCATTCAAGTTCATTGTGATTTATCTGCAAACCTTCCGCGTCACGATAACTTATCTTATGCTATTAATAATGTGAAATTGAGGTGTTTGTGTAAACAGCAGTAGCGTGAGGCGAACATTTTCGTTACAATTTATTAATGTATTACAAAAAATTTCGTGTACCATCTTAGGCCTCATCTTCGCCTTCCATCAAGCGAGATTGAGGCCAAATATATAAAAAAACTAGCTTTTGCCCGCGTGGTATTCGGTTATCGCGCGCTGTTCCCTCGGGAACTGTGCATTTTTCCGGGATAAAAAGTAGCCTATGTCACTCTCGGGCCTATAAACTACCTCAATGCCAAAAATCACGTCGATCCGACGCTCCGATACGTCGTGAAAGATGGACAAACACTCACACTTTCGCATTTATGTTGTAGCTATTAACTACCCTATTCCGGTCAATGCCTAAAACGATAAATGTGATTGTTTGACAGTCTATTGGTCTCCGTTAAATAAGCTAAATTAAGAATAATGATTGTGTCAACTTCATTAGAACACTCGACAAACATGTTAAGATGACGACATACTGTAATGATAAATTACATTCAGGGTCGAGGTGTACAGTTGAACAAACTAAATCAAGTCCCAAGGCATCTGACAAAGTCATTTGCATCTACAACTTTTTTAATATGTCCTTTGCGTAAGGAAAATGAGCAAGCACTCATGAGGCTGACATGATCACCTGGAGTGTTCAAAGCCTCTACAAAAAGAAGAAAAAAAAAGGATTTGTGCTACTAACTTCATAGTGACATCGCATTTCGTGACATACAACTTTTTTTTAATTTTGTTATTTTTGTTATTTCGTACTTTGTCATGAATAAATTATTTCTTTCTTTCTTTCAGTAAGCGTCTTCGGCACAATGCCGCAAGGGCCTTATTTAGATATATGTAGCTTAGTTTTTTTTTAATATAGTTTCTACTTTAGTTAGGCTGCTACCTACATAATCTGAATAACTAATACTTCTCAAACAAACATCATTAATTACTAAATGGAACAAATAATACATTTACAAATGATATTAATAATTAAAAACTAATATAAATGTAAAATAGGCCCCTGTGGCATGGTTCCAAGAATGCTGGCAGCATTTCCTCGTTTTTCTTTCTTTCATTAATTAACAAGGAAAATCGTAATGAATTTTTCTTTAAAAGGTTCCATGGTGGCTCATGAATCTATGTCCTTGACCGTACCTACATGAATGAGTATATATGCGCACATCAAAAAAAAATTTTTTTATACAGAAAAAAACCGAATTCACATCAAAATTTCTAATTGCACAGCAGAATACTCCACTCAAAATATTACGTAATAAACTGCAAATTATATTCGTGGTGTACTGCTATTTATCTTAAAGTAAAGCATTTTCATTATTGCACAGCTAATATATAATTACCTATCAATTTATTTTCAGCACTTATGGCTGGATTTTGACGAGGGATCTTTACGAAAGAGGCAGATAGTTCAACCTTAGCACTATATTTCCCCCATAGAAACTATGGAAATATATGTTACCGTTTTCAAGTTATAGCCTTTTAAACATTCATACCAAAAACTACTTTGTGCCAACCCTAAACAGATGGCTGGGTCAATGTTCTTACTTGTAAACAATCTTTAGACGTCAGGATATTACATTAATATTTTGCCATTTGTCCATTCTTAGACGTCTGCGTGCAACGCTAAAAAAATCACTGCAGGATTTGCAGAGGTGATTGTCTCTAGAGTATTTATGTAATTTCTTAGTTAATAATTCTAACCACAACAAATAACTCACATGATATGACATGGCACTGACATTCACTTGAATGTACTCAACCGTCATAAACAATTAAAGAAGATAGTAACCTCTTTCATCATAAATAAAATGTCTCTGTTTACCTACCTAAAATGATAAAAAGGTTTTAGTTCGTTAACTTGCTTCAGCAAATTATTTTCGAATGAATTGAAATTGTTCCCCAGTTGATCAGCAATTCATACAATAGGCTGTCCTTTGTTTATTTCGGTTATCGTCAAAAAATTTAATACTTAACATTATTTGACGGATATTGCACTAAAGTTGTAGTAATTTTTTACAACTATCGAAACTCTTTGCATGATTGAAAATCGATCATTTATAAACATATCATAAATGTGATGTTTGAAATGAAATTGACATTTAAGTTCATTTTATTTACTTTACATGAAAATGCGTCTGTCAGATGCACGTGGATATTTAAATTTTCTCATGTTATACGCGAGCTGCAATTATAATGCGGCTGAAGCTTTACGACGTTACAGGGAAACATATCCACCACCACACCCAACAGGTCGTAGGGCAATTTTACGTGCTTTTGATCGTGTCGCCAACAATCAGCCCGTTGTACCAAGAACAGCTCAGAACGATCAACGTGGAGGACCCGTTATTCGTCTTGAGGCTAGACTTGAAGAAAGAATACTGAGGTATTTTGAGCGGAATCCAAGAAAAAGTTCGAGATCAGCTGGTCGACATTTCGAAATAAGTCATACCGCAGTACTAAAAGTTCTTAAACGTGCCCGCCTTCACCCTTATAACGGAGGAACATTTGAACACCGTATGTAAAAATTGTAATAAAGTAACTGATAATCGTATTTTTGCATTTTATTTGATTTATTTGATTTTGTGTCATTTTTACATCAGTACGATGACAACAACTCTCGGAAATAAACGTAATATCCCGAGTTTTCCCGACGACGACTCCTTAATCTAGCCATCGTGTCGTTATGTGCGGATGCAATTATAGGGTTATCACCACAGTTAAAAATTAGTGAATTTTGTGTTTTTTTTTTTACTTTGTTTAAGCTTCTAAACATTATAAATCAACTGTGTATCACTTAAACAATGCAATATCTCCGTAAAAGTCTCTCGTCGAAATCCTCCCTGTATACTTTCTGCATAACCAGCACTAGTATTACTATAATAATTCAATTTAATTAATTTCAATGATTTATTATAATTGATTTGATTGATTTTTAGTTTTTGATTACTTATCTTTCGGTTTATGAGGTCAGAGTTAAATATCAACAGAGTTAAGTGTCAACATATGAGCAGATAGGCATGTAATGGCAGCAAAACCAAGCCCAGTTTAGACCCCTCTGTAGGGAACCCTAAAAAGCCATTTAAATGTTCGAAAAAATTAGATTAATTTTCATTTATTGACTTCAAAGCAATTAGAACTCTAATTTTATAGTTCATCCAAAAGGAAGGTTTTATTAAATTTTTCTGTATCTTGGAAATACCTATTAGGAATTAATCAAGTTCCAAGATTCCTAAGTTTTGATTACTTTTTTTCACTGTTAGACTCTTTTAATCAATATTTGTACTTTTTTTGGAAAGCCTAAATTATGGAATTTGTTTTAGAAATTTGTTCCATGCTAATTTTTTAATGCTTTTATTTTCACAATTTTTTCGATTTTAAGCATTAAAACATTTAAATTAAAATATTAAACTTAGAAGTCACAACTTCTACTTTAGTTTTGATTTTCTTTATATTCTTAAATAAAAACTTTACCTTATTGTACCAAAATAAAACTGGCTGAAGAGCTCAGCCTCCATGGCGACAAACAAATTACCAAAAAGAAAAAAAAATACAACACCAGAACATTTTTTCTAAGTGTGCCTATAACATAACAAAAATAATTAAATTAAATATTACACCATTATGAAATATAATTTAAAATAATAAATAATATTAAATGACTTACATGAATAACTGTTATAAGGTTTAGACTCAATAGTATGATAAGAATAACAAAACAACAGTAACAGGGAAAAAAATTGTAGGTATAAATAGACAGTTTGCATGTGATTACACTCTGACAGCACAAACAGTTTTGAATATTATCACATCACATTATTAATTCATTAGCAAACAAGGACGCCTAGAGGGCGAAAATGATGTCCATAAAATAACTTAGTATGACCACAAAGTAGTAACCATTTTAAAGGTAAACAAAAGCCTTCGCGGCGCAAAGACTATTCAATTTCGAATATGGAATTTAATTAGGTCGTATAAAAAAGTTTTCTTACTTCGACGCGTTCGCAATTCAAACACTTTGTTTTTTTAGACTATGGACGCGATCATGCTGTTTTTAAATGCCGTCATCCTACCGCTGAGAAAAACAAAGCATCCGAAAAATTATATAAACAGTATAACGACCTTTCAGCTCGTGAAGGTCACTCCAAAAACGTAGTAATAAACTATTTAGGGCATTCAAAAATAACATAAATAGTTGGACACCTACTAAAAATATCTCAAAATGTTAATTTGAAGCAGGTCGATTTGCCATTACATAAAGAACGTCTTTGTCTGAATAGTTTACAACTTCGTTTTAAAAAGCAATTTTAATACGCAATACATTACTTAGACAAAGCAAAGTTACCTGTTCTACGTCGAATGTACTTTTTCCTTGAAAATGCGTAAAATTTATGTTTTATTTACAACTTCGAGTTATATTTACAAGGACAAAGACAGGCAATAGATATAGCTACTCTTATAATAATACAGACAGAGTTTATGATAATCGTTCCACCAATTTTCACGGACTCTGAATGACAGTGACACTATATAGTGACAGTGACAGACGGTACGCTGACAGTCACGGTACGAAGAATTGTCATTTAACTGGGGGGCTACTCTGAAATTCGAAAAATCAAAGTTCATATCGTACCGTTCCGCTGACTCCTATGTTATTTAATGCGTAAGTGAGAGAGATGGTACGACACGAATTTCGATTTTTAATTTTCATAGTAGCCTCCCTGGAGCACAAATTTAACGACGACTTTTAAAATAAAGTTCTTTTTCTACAAGTTTTCATGAAATCATGAACAAAAAGTTGGACGAAGCTCTAAAAAAACAACGCAGCATTATCAATACCATTAATAATGCTTCTTCAGCTAAGTACTAAATATTAATGAGAAATTTAAAAATTCTTATAAAATGCCGATATATCTCTTTATACGATAACAAAACAGATATAAAATCATCTTTACTCGAGTAATTCTGAAAAATTATGCACTTAAACAAATGGATGAATCACATTTTAACCTGTTTCAATAAAATAAAAAAACTACTAACTTCGCTCTAATGTCTACTAATTTCGTTGGCTAGATCGTCAATTGTTATCGTTACAGTAAATAGAAAATTAATATTTTCTGCTCCACGACCTTATCTGATAATAAGGTTACAGAATCATGTACTTAACTTGAGGTCCCAGGTTCGATTCCCAATCGGGTAGATGTGAAAAATACGAAGGTTTGTTCTCTCTGAGTCTTGGGTGTTTTAAAACTGTATTTAATTAAGTTTATTTGTTTCCTAGCATCAACTTTGCTTACTTTGGGATAAGGTCAATTGATATTACATGTTTCGCGATATTTATTTACATCAGTACATTATGTACGTACTTATGTATTTACTATGACCTTTTAAAAACACTACCATCAATCAGTACCACCCACCCACTCCCATGAGCTTTTTCAGCATTGGCAACACATGTCGGCGTGGGTTTTGGTGGATAGTGTGTTAGCGTGGGTTGATTCATAACAAATTAAAGGTAATTTTTTAACGAAAAACGAGCCAAAAAACGGAGAAATATAATAATTCAATATTATGGGTGAGTATCCTTTAAATTGGTAGCGCTAATACAGCGCACTAGTTATGCATTTTTATTGATTGATGTCATCTCGTCCGGGTGCCTCTCGTTAGGTCGTTTTTTTTTTGTTAAATCTTTTGGTAAATTTAGATAATTCTCAGTGATTGTGTTGTGCTTAACTGTGCTATTAAGCGAAGTTTGCTGATGTGATTGTGCGTGGTATCTTCGGCGGACTTCCAGACGTGGGACAAACAGTAAGCTGTAACATTCTCGTGTTGCTTTTCCTGCCTACGCATTTTTTGAGCAAGATTTGTAATGATACATCATTGAACGCTAAACGCGCGTTCGACGCTGAAACAGTGAAATTCTCGTGGCCACTATTATGTTTACAATAAGTTAAGCTTCTGGTAGCAAATATAAACAAATGCGTAGCTTCTAGGCTTATCTATAGGACTTATAAACGATTCCGATTTGTTGACTTTAAGGACAAGGATTCTGCTGGGAATTTGAAGCAAGTTCAAGTACATTTTAAATTTGACATGAGGTTTTTTAGTCAAGAAAAATATTGTGAAAAATCTTGCATACAGCTTGCAACAGTCTAGTCTTCAGAGTGAGATGGAGCTATGTTTATATTCCCACAGTGAAATGAATGAAAAAATAATTACTTTATTTTTTATTAACATACTATATTTTATTAAGCATGCTTACAGTTCCACATTTCTTATTTGAAGTCTGAATTTGTCCAAATTCAAGGTTGTTTTATTTATATTAATGGAATTGGATGTATATAAGGCAATAAGAACAAAATGCAGGATTTTTTTAGTTTCCACATATTATTATGAAGGAGATAATCTGAAAAATAATTTAATATTTTGAAAAAACATCAGCATTAATTTGATTAAAGGTTACATTGGAGTTTTTAATTCAAAACATAGTCACTTCTTTGAACATTAACTTGAAATATTTGTCAACCACAATTTCCAACAAGAAAACAAGAAAATCCTTTTACTTAATCCCTTATAATTTATTTGGTTTGAAAAATTTGGTGGATTTCAAACCATAGGGGTGTTCAGCCAAATGAATCCTGCTGAAATGAACTGATATAATACCTTATATGTTATATATCTATTACTAGACCTGGTTATCTCAGGGCAGTGATGTCATAATACAGCAACATGGGGACAATGAGCACAGTTTGATAATTATTACCAGTAGTAATTGCTATTTAAAAAAAATTACAGAAGATTCAGTTGGATGGCATAGGTATACTGAGCAGCAAAAAATGTGGCCCCCAAATGTATGCAATAATTGGTAATTCTGTATGTAGAGTGGGCCAAATTTTGTGCCACTCAGTGTTATTGGATTTTATTGTAATTGGACTTATTGTAATTTAAACATCAAACACTAAATGACAAAATTTGATGTTCATAAATTAAAATTTATTTTTTTAATTCGAACGTATGGCAACCAAGCAAGTGGGTCTCCTGATGGTAATAGATCACCAACACCCATAGACACCTGCAACACCAGGGGTATTACAGATGCGTTGCCAATCTAGAGGCCTAAGATGGGGTACCTCAAGTGCCAGTAATTTCCCCGGCTGTCTTACTCTCCACGCCGAAACACAACAGTGCAAGCACTGCTGCTTCACGGCAGGATTAGCGAGCAAGATGGTGGTAGCAATCCGGGCGGACCTTGCACAAGGTCCTACCACCTGCAAAGTTTGACTTTGGCGTAGGAGGGTAGATAGATAGATAAAAACTTTATTCACAAAAATGCCATGACAATTTTACAAAAACAAATGACTCAAGTTGTTAAATAAGTTATAAATTAAGTTGTCACGGCACAGCCGCGAAAAGGCGCCGACTCAGCATGTGCTGCAACATTGCTGTCATAGCGCTGATATTCTGTCGGAACCAGGGTAAGACTATATCTTTAGAAATAAAATATTGTTTATTTTCTATTTGTGTAAATGGCTCTGCGAAGTTATAACAAAACAAAACTCGATTTAAACTCGAGTTTACTGGATGACACATAGAGATTTTTCAAAGTTTTTACCAATTTATTCCCTCACATTCGCATTAAAAGTTAAAATAAATGGAGCAGATAAACAAATGATATTTTTATGTATTAATTCTTTCATTTTTTATATTATTTATTTATAAGGTATTGGGAGAATTATCCCTACTATAATATTAAAAATGCGAAAGTAACTCTGTCTGACTGTCTGTCTGACTGTCTGTTTGTCTGTCTGTTACGCTTTCACGTCGAAACCACTGGACCGATTTTGATGAAATTTGGTACATAGGTAGTTTGAACCCGAAGGATCAACATAGGACACCTTTTATTTCGATAGAGGGCGCGATAACCTAAATCCGCCCAGACGAAAACGCGGGCATAAGCTGGTACTAACTAAAGTAAAAAAGAAAATTATTTAATGAGTTTAAAGTTGGAGAGAATTCAACTCGAGTCAACCATCACTACATTCTGCCAATGCCCTGCTTTTGATCCGAAATCCCATTGTCACAAAATCAGATATGATTGTTGTTACGTTAAAACCCAGACTACATTCTTCAGCTTAACCTTCAGTAATATATTATTGTATAAATAAAGAATGTAATCTACAAATAATGCCACAGATCTTCCTTTACCAGGCCTTGTACTATCAAGTGCAAAATTCGCACTTCGTATCTTGCCATCCCGTTGACGCTAATATTATTTAATACGAGAGTAAGAGGGACGGTACGATACGAACTTCGATTTTCGAAATTGGTTTTAGCCCCCCTGAATTTAAGTAGTGTTGCCAGGTCCAAAAACACAAAAGCCAGACTATATTTAATTTGGTCCAACGTTTACCTTAAAATCTGGACATATCTTAGCCTTTTTCATTATAAAAAAAGCATTTGTCTCGCGCAGCAGCTAGACAAAAAGAGTAACGAAAGCCAAGGCTGGACGAGAATATCAGTGCCCCCAGTGAAAAAGGGCACAACTCAAAATCGCTACTTAGTAGAAGCAAATAACCTTTCTGTGTCGTTTTTGGGTCTTAAGCGTTTAATTTTTGTTTTTTTTTTGTTTTTATGCTTTAGGTGTAGGTTGTAGCTTTTGTTTAATGGGTATTGTTTAAATATTTAGTTATTCTATACATATTTTTTTAGGTTTTTTTTTAGTTATGCTTCTATTCATGAAAGCATAATGGTATAATTGAATTGTGTTAGTTAAATCTGTGATAACTTAAGACAAAACGAGTTATTCCCTTGACTATGACTGTACTATGGTTATAACAATACTTATTATACCCGAGATATGCCTTAAAAAAAGGTTTCAATAGAATTTTCATTAACAGGCTGAAATTATGTGATACCATTTATAGTAACTTTCAATTTGTGCACATTTGTTATCCAGATTACTTACTGAGATTGTACTGTGGTGGAGACCTTGTCAGAAAGAGTGGTTATTTCGTACATCTCAGTTTGAACCTTATCTGAAAATATTTATGGGCTTAATAAGTATTTCAAAAATTTTTCTTTGTTGTTTATTTTAACCTCCCTTTGTACTGTCTCAGTTATTATTCTCACTGATTCAGACATTTCGATAAAAATAAAAGATCACATAATTCATTATCCATGCTTGATTTTAAAATACATATTTTTTACATACTTATTCAGAGTCCGAATGTAATGTTTGTCAGAACGATTGTTTGTCATAACTCTTTTTTCTCCGAATCCAATGATTGTTCACAATTGTGACCATTTAAAATTTTCTGAAAAATTAGTAGTATCAGTGGGAAAAAAATTATGACAAATGATTATTCGGACAAAAATTACGGTATGATTAGCGAAAGAGTATGCGAACTTTGGCGATCCCAAAATTAACACTTGGTTAAATCGTCACTACTTTAAAAAAAAACTTGTAGCTCAAAATAGATAATTTTTCTGAGTGAACTTTATTGACGTTACATCAAGGTTCAATTTTGTTGACATATTGATTTTAGATACGAGATTTTTTCAAAGTAGTGACGATATCCTATGTGGGTCTGACTATAATAATCAAGCAATTTAATAATAAGCTATTATTTTCGTTTATTCCTTTTACACTCAGCAGCAAAAGTGGATGAGCGGTTAAGATGCTCAAAATGATACATATGACTGTACCAAAATAATAAGTGTTTAAAGATCAATTTGAGTTCCACAACTGCTCATTTTCTTCTGCTGCTGACTATACCAACATTCTATGTTAGTCTCACAGTGCTTTGATTGAGCAGAGTAGAGCTGTGAAATTTATTGAAATAAATGAAATCTAACCTGCTACGCCCCCCACGCTCGCGCATTCCGATCTACAGCGCTTTCCCCAGCATATAGCGAGTTCTTTTATATATTTTGACTTGTATTTGTGTGATTTTTTATTTCCTTTTAGATATGGAGACTGGTTGATTTGGATGTTATGGTGCGACCAAACCGTTGCTTAAAAAACAGTGACGGCACGGAATCGCAGTGACGCACCGTATGCGCACCGTTTTCAAAGCATGCTCTCCACACCGCTTCTTAAAATACGGAATCGCAGTGACGTGCCGTAAACTTCAGGTCTTTACCGAACAATAGTCGAACTCGCGCTGCTAGGCGGACTTGACACCCTACACTTCAGTCTACTCGTGACCACGGCAACTGAAATGTTGCCGAAACGTCGAGGTAAATAATAATTGTATCAAATAGCGTGATAAGTCCCGTTAAGGTATTTGACTATGAGTGAGAATCACGAAAGTTTAAAACGTTATAATAGTCGTGATGTTTATGGCACGTCACTGCGATTCCGCACCGTTCTTCGTGCGATTCTTGTAAACAAATAAATGATTTATGATTTTATGATTTATGATTTTGCGTATTTTAAGCAGCGGTGTGGAAAGCATGCAAAAAATGGTGCCCATACGATGCCTCACTGCGATTCAGTATTTTAAGCAGCAGTGTGGAGAGCATGCGATAAAAACGGTGCGCATACGGTGCGTCACTGCGATTCCGTGCCGTCGCCGTTTTTTAAGCAGAGGTTTGATCGCACCTTTACAACTGGAAGCTTTTTGAAATTGGTATTGTTGTGAATGCTACTGAACTACTAAATGAAGATACTCAATATGTTATTTACTTTGTTTCAGTAACAAGCTTGAAGAATAGACATCAACTCTAAGATCTGCGTCAAATCAGGTAACAGTTCATTGAATCTTGATAAAACTTGTGTCTAATGAGGGCTATCGCGTATGAATTCGCCGCTAGAGGCGCTAGTGTAGTGTGAGGTCTCCGAAATGTCAAATCTCATAATTGGGTGAGCTATGCTGGTTTATTTGTAATTAGAATAATTTTGTGAATATTTTGCATTACCTGAAATAAGGGGCAATGGGCAATGAATGTCTGCAGTTTTGTCTTTCGAAAACTTTTGTCCTCCTTTTTTTCCGAACATAACTGGACTGATAAATAAATGAATGAATGAATGAATGACTACGCAACACTGTAGTTGCTCGATATTTTTATGGTATGGTTTTAACTAATAAAATAACATTTCAGCAATACCTTTTAAAAACCTCGTATCTCAAAATCGTCGATTTTTCTGAGTGAACTTTATGAACATTATTTCAAGGGCCACTTTTGCTAACGTATTGATTTGAGATACGAGATTTTTTTCAAATCAGTGACGATTTCTTTCTGGAGCGATGTAAAGTTGTGAAAGGCAAAAATAGACGCCTAGATTCCAGTTGTTAGTACGCTAAATGTTTATACATACTTAAAATAATTAAATAGGTATATAATAACAAAAACTATCCCAGACTTAAAAAAACCTCACATAAAATAAAAATAAAACCTAAAATTAAAACAAATTACTGAAACCCTTAGGCAAGGTGCCGAAGATATTGGTACCGTTTCCTCTTTGAATAGCTAAGCTAAATTCTGGGTCCGAGGAAGCTGCCAGCTCTTCGGTCACCTGTGACGTCCACTAACCATCGTTTGATTAAATTTATTTGACAAATGTGATGCTGTCTCTGTTTGTTTCGTCCAAATAGACGGAGACGGCATCACATTAACATGTTATTATTTGGTCGCAGGGCGGCGCGATGTCGCAGCAGTATAGTTTGCGGTGGAACAACCACCAGCCGAACTTTATCTCGATGTTCACGACGCTCCTGAACACGCAGACTTTGGTCGATGTCACGCTGGCTGCTGAGGGCAAACACTTGCAGGCGCACAAGATTGTGCTGTCAGCGTGCAGCACTTACTTTCAGGTCAGAAATAGTAGGTTGTAGTCAAGGGCAATAGTAGATGTACAAAAGGAGCATAAAACGAGCCATTTTACCCGAGGCGTTCATATAGCCACGCGAGCTGGTGCGGCGAGGGTGGATAGACACTTCGAGTGTAAAATGGGTTTAATGCTCGAGTTTTGGTGGAAAGACACGTCGAGGGTAAAATGGGTTTAATGCTCGAGTTTTACACTCTGCTTTTCACTTGGATTGCGAGACAATGAAATAGAAACAGTGGAAACAGTAATTCACTTTCTATTTACCTTTTATTTTTATGCATTATTTTAATAATTACATTTTTCGAATTTTACTGATTTATTATGATTGGTTTGATTGATTTTTATTTATATAGTATCATGGACGAAGTATAGTATGGACGTGCAGCCTCCATACATAAGATAGTTCCTCGTTGCTTAGTACGATAAAACGAACTAGATGTCGCCAGATGTATTGAACCGGTATAATACATAATTTTAGTGGCGACATTGCTCTATTTAGCATGGTGGCAATAATGTTCAACTCTTTAAAGTACCTCTGTGAGTTCACTAAACTTCGTTATGTTGTAGAAGGTAATACTAGATGGCGTTATATTCCTTCGAGAGCCAAGTTTTGAATTTTTTTCGCAGCAATTACAGAATTGTTCACGATTTACGTGTGAACTAAACTATGGAGTTTGATTTGAATCCGCAATCTGACATATTACGAGGGCTGTTTGAAAAGTACCCGGTTATGGAAAGAAAACACATTTTTTTTTGTATTTATGCATTTATTTTTCTACGTAGTCACCTTTTAACTCTATACATTTGTTCCACCTATACTCAAGCTTATTAAACCATCTAAAAAGAATGATTTTGGAAAGTCATTAAAATAGGCCTCTGTGGCAGCAATGACTTCGTCATTTGATCCAAATCGCTTACCACCGAGCCATTTTTTTTAGGTTGGGAAACAAAAAGAAATCGCATAGGGCCAAATCTGGAGAATACGGGGGGTGAGGCAATAGTTCGTAGCGTAACTGTGCTAATTTAGCCGTCACAACTCTGGACGAATGAGCCGGGGCGTTGTCGTGATGAAACAGTTCTTTTTTCTTTTTTAAATGGGGTCGTTTGTCCTTCAACACGGCGTCAAATTCAGCCAATAAATTGGCATAGTACTGCCCTGCTATCGTTTTCACCTTTTCCATGTAAGTAGTCAATATGTATAATACCCTGCGAATCCCAAAAAACAGTCGCCATGACCTTTCCAGTAGCCGATGGGACGGTTTTTGCTTTCTTTGGAGCAGGTTCACCCGGTAAAATCCACTGCTTCGACTGCTCTTTCATTTCGGGGGTGTAGTGGTGAACCCCCGGTTTGTCCACGGTCACGAAACGACGCAGAAACTCCTTCGGGTTACGTTTGAACACGACCAAACACTGCTCCGATAGTCAGTCAGTTCCGTTTTTGCTCCGTTCAACTCGCAATCATGGACTGAGTCTATCTTTCAAATTTTGTTGAAATCGGAGAGATAAACTCATGGTACAACGGTAGATAGAAATGCCCATTAGGGCATTTACCGTATTATTATTTATTTAGCGTATTAATGCTACAGCTAGAGATGCATCTGTCAAATTATTGAAGAGAAAAATGTGAGACAGATGTATGTGATGACAATACTGTACTGTTTTCGATGATTGTCACATCGCTTACCTGAAATTAGCATAGCTATTTTTTTATCAATGTTCGACCTATTTTTCTATGTTGTTCAGATATATTTGATGTGTTGACCTCTTTGGTTGACTGTTTAGATAAAAGTGGTTTTTGACAGATAAAGTACGTATTTACGTGAATAGTGCCATCTAGACATAATGTCGGGAAAATCCTCAGCGCCGTTTCCCTGGACTATGCGTTGCTATATTTGCGTTTAGTGCCATCTAGATATAATGTAGAAAAAATCACAGCGCCATCTAGTCATAATCGTGGATTTTGGCTTTGTTCCGGTGGACGTTTTTTAGTATGGAGAATAACAATCCATACTCTATTTCATCCATGATAGTATGGATAATGCCTCGAAAAACCTTCATTGGTGTCATATGTCCGTGAGATTGAATCTTATCTATGTCTTTTCAATCCCCAGGCTCTATTTGTAGACAACCCGTCTCAGCACCCAATAGTAATACTGAAGGATGTCACATTCGCGGACCTGCGCACTATGGTTGACTTCATGTATTGCGGGGAGGTCAATGTCACCGAGGAGCAGTTGCCACAGGTATGTCCTGAAACACTTGTCCCCAATCTTTAGGAGTCCGTACCAGAATCGAACCAGGTCTTCGGCATTCTGTGCTGCGTGCTATAACCTCTACACCACCGCTGGACAGGAGTCTAGGCACAAATTTCTCCCATGCACACATATCTCAGGTTGCTTTTTTCCTACTACGCTACTTAAGCAGCACTAGTGTAAAAGTAACAGATTTGGAGTTGAAATAAAAAATAAAACAACTCCAAAAAAAAATCAATCATAAGACCCTTTTTATCAGAAACGCGTAATGCTTGAAATACTCATGTCTGCTATTGTTGGAGCGGTGAAAAAATCAAATTTCCAAGTCAACGCCATGCTACTGTTCAGTCAGTTCGACAACATATACATACAGGACTTCGAATACATACAGGAGATTGTCGTCCAAATGGCGTCCGGTTGGCGAATGTACTCAGTCGCCTCACAAGCACCTCGCTAGGTGCTGCTTATGCGTTTACATTATGGTGGCGACGTTGCCAGATTGCCAGAGAAAATAAACCTAACCTAACCTATGGTTATAGAATAACCATTTAAATTTTCTGAAAAGTTTAAGGTTTTAGTGCAAAAAAAATATGACAAACGATGTTTCGGACAAAAATTACAACTACTAAAACGTATGCGAACTTTAGCGCACCCTATTAAAATACCCTTCGTTCCAGGTTCTAGACACAGCGAAGCACTTAAAAATCAAAGGTCTCACGGAGATGCCGGAGACGACCTCCCTGACCCGGTCTCAGGGCACCACCGCCGACATACAGTCGCAGGGGGACTCCCTGGACTCGAACCGGCACTCCGCCTCCCCGGCGACGTCTCCCTCCACTAAGAGGAAAAGGTACGGAATGTGAGTCGCATCACTACATAGTATAAAACTAGTATGCTTAAATCTTTAAAACTACGCAACGGATTTTGATGCGGTTTTTTTTTATAGATAGTGATTGAAGAGGAAGGTTTATATGTATAACTAGCTTTTGCCTGCGGCTTCGCCCGCGTGGAACTCGGTTATCGCGCGCTGTTCCATATTAGCTTCACCCCCCATTTCATCCCCTTAGGGGATGAATTTCGAAAAATCATTTCTTAGTGCTCACTTACATCATAAAAAGAACCCCTGTACCAAATTTCAAGTTTCTAGGCCCAGCGGTTTAGGCTGAGTCAGGTTTGCCTTTTATATATATAGATAACATCCATCATCATATTTAGAATCAGCATTGCACCCGTGCGAAGCCGGGGAGGGTCGCTAGTTTGAGAATAAGAATGCTTTATTAGCTGACAAGCTTGTGCCCGCGGCTCCGCCCGCGTGGTATTCGGTTATCGCGCGCTGTTCCCTCGGGAACTGTGAATTTTTCCGGGATAAAAATTAGCCTATGTCACTCTCGGGCCCACAAACTATTTCTATGCCAAAAATCACTTCGATCCATCGCTCCGTTACGGCGTAAAAGACGGACAAACATACAAACACACTTTTGCATTTATAATATTACTAGCTTTTGCCCGCGGCTCCGCTCGCGTGGTATTCGGTTATCTCGCGCTGTTCCCTCGGGAACTGTGCATTTTTCCGGGATAAAAATTAGCCTATGTCACTCTCGGGCCCATAAACTATCTCTATGCCAAAAATCACGTCGATCCATCGCTCCGTTACGGCGTGAAAGACGGATAAACACACAAAAACACAAACATACAAACACACTTTCGCATTTATAATATTAGTATGGATAGTATGGATAAGGCACTGGTCCCACCGCGAGCTAGTAAGCTATGAGCTATCGGCTATTTTCTAGCCCAAGAAACGAACAAAAGATAATCGCTTCCGTGTACATAAAAGAGAGAGTTATATTTTTATAGTTCATAGCTGGCTGTTCACACTGCCGGCGAGGATACTCTCCCACCGCCCGGCGAGTAAGCGATAATTCCATACAATTGTTTACTAGCCGCCCGCCGATTGTCATCTGTTTCTAGTACAGAATTTTACTAGTTGACCGCCGAGCTCGCCGATAGCTGGCGGTGGGACCACTGTTTACTAGTTGACCGCAGCGATAAGCTATCGACTATAAAACTAGCTCAACGGTACTCGCCGAAGCCTGCTTGGCGATCAGAGCGATCATTCTACCTTTCAAAGTGGCAATTTTGAAGAGACGGAAGAAAAAAAGGAATATTTTAAAAAGAATGACAAGAAAAATTTGGATGCAAAAAATTAATTATTTCAGAAAAGAATACACTGAGTTCAAACTAGCTAGTGTGGTGAAAATGTATTTTCAAATTTAAATTCAAATCATTTATTCAGTAAATAGGCCGCAATGGGCACTTTTACACGTCATTTTTTTAAACTACCAGCGCTTTCGGAAAGACCATCATTGCCAAGAAGAATGCGCCGCAAGAAACTTGGCAGAAAGTCATTTTTTCAAAATAAAATAATTACAAATAAAATACTTAAAAACTACAGTAAACAATTTAACAAAAAATTACAAAAAAAAATTAAATAATAATACAGGGATGTATGGGGTCCCTTAGTTACAAAATTAAACACTAACACACTAACTATATTCGACCTCGACTGTACATCGTATAGGTCATTGGCGAATAGCCCCCCGGCTGAGCTAGTGCAGCGAGTAATCGCCCGTCGCACGCAAACACTCGCTTATAGCCGAGCGTCTAAACTAGCAAAACTATACTCGCTTCTCGCCTCTCGCCCACTCGTTTGTAGTTTATAGTTTTACTCGCTAATAGCTTGTAGCCGCCGGTGGGACCAGTGCCTAACACAATAGAAATACTTGCTTAACATACAAAATGGCTGACACACAGCTACATATGGGATGCGATTCTACGCGCACGTCGGCTAAATTTTCTAAATTTTAATTGACATTTAGACGGCTGATTTAACAAGTGCTATTCCAGAAAGTCACGCTGACCGGCTAGATAGATCGATTAAAATAAGAAACGGACCCGATTCTACAGCGGCCGCTAAAATTCCTAATTTTATTTAGACGTCGCTAAATCACTTTGCTATTCTATGAGCACCTGTCATAATCAAATGACAACGCTAATTTAATCTGACGTTTTTTATTTTAGCCGATCTATCTATCCGGTTAGCGTCAATTTCTGGAATAGCACTTGTTAAATCAGCCGTCTAAATGTCAATTAAAATTTAGAAAATTTAGATTTAGACAATTTAGCCGACGTGCGCGTAGAATCGCATCCACTGTCAGATTAAATTAGCGTTGTCATTTGATTATGACAGGTGCTCATAGAATAGCAAAGTGATTTAGCGACGTCTAAATAAAATTAGGAATTTTAGCGGCCGCTGTAGAATCGGGTCCATGGTGTCACTAAAAGATCCTACTATATTAATGCGAAAGTTTGTGTTTGTGTGTGTATGTTTGTTACTCTTTCACGCTAAAACGGCTGGACAGATTTGGATGAAATTTGGTATGTAGATAGCTGGATATCTGGAATAACACTACGAGGCTACTTTTTATCCCGATATTCCCACGGGATAGGAATAAAGTATTGAAATTTCAATCGCTGGGTTTATAATCTTGAAATTTTGGACAGTTGTTCTTAGCACAACCTCAATGAAGACCACAATGTAAATTTTAGAAACTCCGAGGGGAATTTTATAAAATCCCCGAATTTCAATAGTACCACATCGAATAGTTTACGCGTGCGAAGCCGCGGGTAAACTCTAGTCTGGGCATAATTTAATGGACGGAATATTTGGACCTATTCAGTCTTATTCAATGGGTCGGTATAGTCACTCCTAAAATTGAAGACGTAGAATTACTGACTGCAAAACATACGATATTTATCTTTTAGCTTTTTAGGGTTCCGTACCCAAATGGTACCAACGGGACACTATTACTGTGACTCCGCTGTCTGTCTGTCTATCCGTCCGTCTGTCACAGGGCTCTACCTCTTAAGCCGTAAAAGTTAGACACTTGAAATTTTCACAGATTATGTATTACTGTGGCCGCAACAACAAATACTAAAAATAAAATAAAGTTACAAATTAAAGGGGGCCGTCATACAAGACACGTGTTTTTTTTAGCGTTTTTTGTTTGCTGGTCGTTATTAGCCGTTGCTAGCAACGGCTAGCTATGTTGTTTGAATATGTACCTTTAGGTTTGCGATTTTATTTCTATTTATTAACACCTTATATATTTCACACGAAAATACAAGCTGAAATATGAATGCACAGAAAAACCAGAAAAATAGACTAGCGTTGGGAATCGAACCCAGGTCCTCAGCATTCCGTGCCGTAAAAGAAACAAAAAAAAAATTTGGAGTTGAAATAAAAATTACAAAAAGACTCCAAATAGTAATCTTGTATATAAAGTTACAAATTAAAGGGGGTCGTCATACAAGAAACGTTTTTTTTTAGCGTTTTTTGTTTGCTAGTCGTTTGAATATTTACCTTTAGGTTTGCGATTTTATTTTCTATTAATTAACACCTTCTATATGAGTAGTAAATAAATACTTGTCAGACGCAGAAAAAGCTCAACGGGCTCGACTTCACTCAACATGGTGGGCGAGGAGCAGCGCGAGGAGCACTCGCACGACCCCGCGCGGGACTCTGTCACACTAAGCAGTCTGCCGCAGCGCCGGCGGGAGTACGAAGATGGCGCGCCGCAGGTCAGTGGAACAGCAGGGCTAGCCAGTGAGACCCCTTTAGGCACTGGTCCCACCGGCGGCTACAAACTATTAGCGAGTAACCCCCTTATTCATATACGACAATCAAACCTATTTTAGTTAAAATGCCGCTAAAATTCGTTTGTCCTTATCTGTCACTTGGACATTTGTATTTGTTAGAAAGGAACAAAGCATTTGTTAGTATATTGTCCCTAAAATCTGCTGAACATGTTACGCTACGCGCCAGTATTAGGATTCCGTTTAGATTAAATATTTTCTAGATAATACTAATTAAAAACTAATATAAATCGATTTTTTAGTTAACATAGGCTTGTTAAGTTTTATGAATAAGGGGGTAAAACTATAAACTACAAACAAGTGGGCGAGAGGCCAGAAGCGAGTATAGTTTTGCTAGTTTAGACGCTCGGCTATAAGCGAGTGTTTCCGTGCGACGGGCGATTACACGCTGCACTAGCTCAGCTCGAGTACCGTTGAGCTAGTTTTATAGTCGATAGCTTATCGCTGCGGTCAACTAGTAGACAGTGGTCCCACCGCCAGCTATCGGCAAGCTCGGCGGTCAACTAGTAAAGTTCTGTACTAGAAACAGTTGATCGGCGGGCGGCTAGTAAACAATTCTATGGAATTATCGCTTACTCGCCGGGCGGTGGGAGAGTATCCTCGCCGGCAGTGTGAACAGCCAGCTATGAACTATAAAAATATAACTCTCTCTTTTATGTACACGGAAGAAAGAAAATAGCCGATAGCTCATAGCTTACTAGCTTGCGGTGGGACCAGTGCCTTAGAAGCCGTGTAGAGCGCGCGTCTGTGTAAGTGTGTTCGTTTCGATCGTAGTTTCGTAGCTTCCATACTGCTTGAGCTTATGTATTGTGGTATGGGTGATGTCTTATGTATTTGACGTGGCGGCGAAAAGGTTAAATTTGACACATATCTGTATCTGGACATACTAGACCCTACTAGACCAGAAGCTATAAAATGCGCGTATAAAGTGAAGTGTCATACGTGTTTGTAACATATTCTTTATTTTGTCCCAGAATGCTGATCCTCATATGAACGTAGAACCTTTGCCGATGGAGTCTGGCGCGACGGGGCTACCACAAGGTAAGGATATGAAAGCAAGAGCAAAGAAAAAGGGTCTCGTGCAAGGCTCGGATACCGGTTAAATTTCCAAACCGTTATCATGTACTAGGCGCAAAACCTTTTCATTTTGGTTTCGTTCGCAAAACCGTTATTTTTAAACCAGTTTTTAAGGGAATGTTTCTATAAAGTCCTTGTCAGATTAATCGGTTTAGAACAATAGAAACCGGTTTACTCCGGCGTAGGATGAACGTCACCGCCCGCCGCCGGCCGGCCAGCTGTCAATCGTCGAATAAACCGGTTTATTTAGGTTATGGTTAAGTTCTTAAAAACGTGAAAAATGAAAATGAAAAATAGTTTATTCAGTATCTTGATAAATTTAGCAGGTTACAGGTTGGTGCCTCCTTTTAAGTATTAAGATACCTGTGTCAGGAGACACCGCTCCTCCATCGAGTGTAACATTTAGATGCACAATGTGTGTTCGCGTTCTTATCAAAGTTCGGAGTTAAACCGAAATAAACCGGTATTTACCGCTATTTTATAAACCTGTTCCGAGCCTTGGACCCTCACACTGGTGTCTTCCAAGCGTAGTTATCTTGCGTCAATGCAACGGTACAGCAACGTCCGGCAAAATCTATTGCCAATGCTAAAGTGTGATGCCACATCCTAGTATTTCTTTCTTTGTCCAATCTTGAATTCCAAATTTGAATAACGTTGAACAATACGCATTGATAAGCTTTGATTTATAAAATACTAACCGTTACCCGTGACTCCGTCCGCGCAGAATACGTTTATCGGTATCCCGCGGGAACGATATAGTTTTCCAGAATAAAAACTATCATATTATCTGTATACCGAATTTCATTTAAATCACTAAAGTGGTTTAGACCTGATTGAGTAACAAACGTTATTTTACTGCAATTTTCTCCCGTCAGAGTGCAGCACTAGCACAAAACCGTAAACAGTTTTTTGAGTATCTTAATGCCATAATAACATTATTTCAATAAAAATTTTGGAAATATATCTCTATCGTTACTATCGATGTCAATATAGTGTTATTTTTATATTTTTCTCTCAGACTTGAGTTTACACCAATTGAATGATTGCCAGAAGGGTTAGTTGTATGTCGCTTTCTTTGTCTCTTAAGAGGCGAAGTATCGCTAGATGGCGTTAGTATCGATCGACCCGTTTGACGTTACAGTTATAATAATAACTAGTTTTTGCCCGCGGCTCCGCCCGCGTGGAATTCGGTTATCGCGCGCTGATCCCTCGGGAACTGTGTTTTTCGGGATAAAAAGTAGCCTATGTCACTCTCGGGCCCATAAACTATCTCTATGCCAAAAATCACGTCGATCCGTCACTCCGTTACAGCGTGAAAGACGGACAAACACACAAATATACAAACACACAAACACACTTTCGCATTTATAATATTAGCATGGATTAAAAATCGACAAAGGTATAGAGCATCAAACTTCCGGAGTGGGGGCTTGTGACGTTACTATAAGGTAAAAATCCTACCATGTACTGACGTCACTCGAAACTTCTAAGCACTGTATCCTCGTCATTTTTTGTTTGTCAAACAGAAGAAAAAATTGTGCACAACATTTTTAAATTATCCACCTGACGGACTAATCAGTTTTTTAGTCGTCTAGCCTATTTTAAGGACCTCATCAACATCGTCACCGCTTGTGATATGTGTAGCATGCCTTACTTTCCAGGGAAGGGAGATCAATGAGTTCACACAGAGCTAGTACCCAAATAGAGCTTGTGTATGCTATTATTACTAGTTATATATCCGTTTATCTCTCTTCCCAGGAGCGCAGTGGAGTATGATGGAGCACACGTACCCGCGCTACTCGAACGCGTGTCTCGGGCTGCCTCACGACCCCACCATGTATATGGGGAACGTGATCAACCAGCACATGGAGGGGGAAATGGAGTACGCGCCGGCGGGCGGGGTCGCCGGCCCCAGCCCCGGCCCGTCGTGCGCGCCCGAGCCGCACCCCGCCCACGACCTGCCGCCCGCCCAGCCCAAGCGCCGGCGCGCCACCAACCCACAATCCGAAGAGAACTTCCAGCGCGCCCTAGAAGCCGTACGCTTCGGCGGCATAGGCTTCTGCAAGGCCGCGCGCATGTTCGGCGTCAACAATAGAACCCTCTGGCTCGAATACAAGAAGAAAGGCTACCCGAACAACCGGCCGTCGATCAAATCGCGCATCAAGAGAGAACACACCACCCCGCCGCCGGAACACAAGGAGGAAGCGCCGCAACAGGAACAGCAAATGGCCCTCATCTGTCCCCCGCACCCCGTCCCCGTCGGCTTCATCGACTCCCGCCCCCTCGACTTCCCCCTCCAGGGCGTGCCCCATAACTCGCCCCTTAACATTCTCGGGGTGAACTTCAATAACATGCAATAGAACGCGGCTTGCGGGGCTCCCATCGAGGAATCTTACTCGTTGTGACAAGAGTGGGCGGGCGAGCCTATTGCGAACCCGCCGAGAGTCCCGCGCTACGATATATACACGCATATGTTGATGTGAATCAATGTAAATATAACTCGTTACCGGTAAGTCCAGTATTATGTTCGCGGCCAGTGCGCATGGGGCGGGAACCTGATTCCACAACCCGATGTTTCGCCAGAAAGTGTTTCTAGTTTCACCAAAAAGCGTTGATCGAATATATCGTTCGACTTGAGCTTCGTTTGATAACACTAGATCACGCAAATGAAAAGGAATGAGAGCAGAACTAAATATTAATAAATTAATAAAAAACAGTTGCATTGTTATTGTTGTGTCAATAATATGCCGGTTACATAAAAATGGCATCATTTTGCACTGTTTTATTTCCTCCTTTGGGGGACTGTTCTGCTGACTTTTTGGAAAAGTTATCATACTAACCTAACCTTACCTGAGTCACGCGATTATAATTTACTATAATAATGTGTTATAAAATGCAGTGTTTGTCGAAAGATGCATTTGCTTGCACGCTTATTGGTGAAACGACAAGATACGCTATGATCCTTCTAAATCCATCATTGATTTTCTTGGGCCATTGTGAACCAATCACCAACACCGAAGTGTAGACACAGCATTTGAATTACCATACGTAAACTCGGTCTTGTAATAGCTCCTTGTACACAAGGAAGTGACTTAGTTATTCAACCAATCACAAATGTGGGATGTCAAAGTTGTCAAATGGAAACGAGGCAGAGTTATCTCAATTAGATGGTGTTCACAATGGCTACACTAAAATCTTAAATGGAATCTTTATTTGCTTTGCAACTCGCCTTTACTTTCTGAGGATGTATTTTCATACGACGTGTTCTTTTGATTTCCGTTAACTTTAAGGGAAGATTTGATAGGTCAAATGAAGTTAATTTCTCCAAGAGACTAGTTTTTAAATTAATCTAGAGTTAAGATGATTAACCATGTGTGGTAAAATAGTAAAAGTTCTTAGTTTATGACTTTTTAATCCGTAACTACAGTCACTCATATTTAGTTTGAAGAATGTGAATTTTACAATTTTACCTTTAATAATATCAGTGAAGTTACATTATATAGGTGATTCCACGGGCATTTCAACTACTGTTCTGATTTTAAGAATTGGAAGGCAATTTTTTTTAAATTATGACGTAAATAGCTTCTGCACTCAGGCCAGGATCTATTTTAATACAAAAATCAATAGCTATGAATTATGTACTTCTTAATATACTCAGCTAGGGACTGACAGCGGTTGAGACGCTCGTGGATTCACCCATATAAGAAAGAAAATGGATTTTTTTTTATTACCAGCTAGTCTTTATCAATGTTTCCCTCGGGCGCGCGCGTTACATAAAATGAACGTCGCAGTGCGCGCACCACAAAAAGGTTAAAAATAGACTTTCAGTGTGAGTTGCGTGTATTCCCCGCAGACATTTTTGTTTTCAAATGACATACATACCGAAACGACGCTCGTATTACGTATTAGAAATCTGAAGTGAAACCCACTGAAATCGATTAACTGTAAACATTGTACTGATTTTTTGTTCGCATCTCATCTCCTGATTGACGTGTGGAGCGGAATAGAATATTAATTGTGGACGTTTGTGCATTGATTTACGGTTTCTATGGATTTGTACTAGTAATAAGAGTGAAGTTAAACTTATTAAAATTGCTCAACACGCTGAGCCGATGGACGTGGACGACATCGAAAGTGATTTTGACAATGAGCTGAGCCATCTGTCGAAGTTAACGGAAATCAAATAAAACACGTTGTATGTGTAAAGTTCCTTGCCCCACGCGGTAGGTACGGACTGTGATGCTTTTGTTCACGTTAAAATAATGCCGCACCCAGGGACTGTGGCTTTGTAGTGAAGTCGTTGAACGATTTAATTGTCAATTAGTGACTAAGCGTGCGCCGGTTAATTATGCTGGCCGTGTTTGATGCGAGCGCGAATTATAGGTGCTGAAGGGCTACTCCGAAACACAACGTTTGAAGTTCGTGTCGTGCGATCCCTCTCGCTCTCGTATTAAATAGTATAAGTGTGAGAGGAACCGCACGACACGAACTTCGAACGTTGTGTTTCGGAGTAGCCCTTCTGTTTGAATGAACAGTGAAAATTTAAGCGAATGAATGGGGAAATATCTAGATTATTTGCGGGGTGAGGCTAATGTACGCACGGAAATTGCCGGCCCGGAATGTACGACCTGATAATTCATGTCCTCGTGTAATTTTTGTCATGAGGGCGCGAATTCAAAGGTCTACATTAGGCCTCGTGCACACATGTTTTCTTGACGTTAAAAAGCAAGGTTGATTCGCTGTGTATAGACGCGGTCGTCAGTGTCATATCGATCATTATGAAACCTTGTACAGTGTAGGTCAAAAATATCTTTACACTTTAGTACCTTGTCACTGTAAGCGTTCTGACAATTTTATACAAACTATCAAACATGAAGTGACAGCGGCATAGTAGCAAAGTACACAAACGCTCTGTCTAGAATTACCCAGCTTAACCTTAGTAAATTCTAAAACCTTGATTGCTATAGTGTAGTAAAATCGTCTTAGTTATTTGAATATCATTTGTTAGATCAAACATTACATATCAAAATGCAATATTCTAGAGTTAAGTGAGCCGCCGAGTGCACAAAAGGTGCATATTATAATTGCAATCATTTTTATACGTTCGTTATTGAACGACTAGGTGTGTTAAAGTATTGTGCTCCGTTCTTTGAAGCAAAACTTATATTTAATTATGCATTATTGTTGCGAGTGTATTTTAACGTGAACAAAACTCAGGATAACTTTCAAGCAGGGTGGTCCGCTTCGAGTTTAAGGGTCGCTGGTTTTGGAACCTTAGGGCCGACGTTAGCTGACGTGGTTTGCACGGAGCAGATGGCCCACAGATATAGGTTACACTAGATTACGCAAATGCATCTACTTCGCGTGTCCGAACCCCGATTAAACAACGGGGTTGGCCCCATACAAAGACTGACCGCTAACTGACTAGTGACTGACTCGAGCCCTACGGCGCGGGCGGGCGGCGCATTTGAATCGATTTTGCGCGGACATCGGGGAATTCACAGCGCTAATTCGCTCATGAGACGTCACATTAGATATAAAAGAGACACGGTTGGTTTTCATACAGATTGAGGTGTTTGCGTTATCTAGCGTAATCTATATCTGTGGGGAGGCCGCCTGTTGAACAACAGTACGAGCAGTAGGACACTCCGAAATTCGAAAATCGAAGTTCGTATCGTACCCTCCCTCTCACTCGGATTAAATAGTATAAACATAAGAGGGACGGAATGAGACGAATTTCGATTTTTGAATTTTGTAGTAGCCCCGCTGCACCCGCGCCAGCTAGAGTAGGCACTTGGGGCGAGAAATACGAGAGTTTCCGTACACTGTCGTAGATTATTAATGCGTTTGACCCAAGTGACACGTCGTGACTTTTCAGTTCTTACTCCTATGCCAGTGGCACGTATTTGCGCCAATCAACTTTTTTACCAACACTAATCTGTCCGCGACATTTTTCAGACAATTGCAGATTTTTGTAAATATCATGTTTTTTCTGTAATTTAATAGATGGTGTACTATACATGCCATCCTACGTAAGTTCAACTTATTAAACCGTGAAATATCTTGGTGGGAGTACGATTTTTTGATAACGCTAGAGACAATTTTGGTACCGCAGAAGACGCCTAAAGTGTCGGTAAAATAGTTGATTGGCCCATTTGTGACTGCTGTGGGATATGCGCTATGTCTAGCCTAAGAGCATAATGGATCGCATTCGGCTACGGCAACGTTCCGCTAAGCCCTTACACTAAGCCAGCCTTTAGGAGGTGGGTCAATCAACTTTTTCTTGTCATTCGTTGCTATAGTTACGGTCTCCTGAGTCACTCTTTAAATCTTAAGATTATAGGATTAAAATATGCTAAACGTACAGTTTTGTGGTAGTTTTAAGCCCTTTTTATGATTGGTCATCTAATAAGCATGTTAGTATAATGTGACACAACATTTCTTCTAACAAACTGTACTACTTTTGTCCCCTCGCTGACGGGACCGAATAACAACAAGAAATAAACGATCCACCCAGGTACAAATTATTTTGACACGACATCGGTGTCACTAGCATAGGAGTAAGAACTAAAAAGTCATAGACGTGTCACTGGCACCGGAATGTATTACGTCTGTGACACGTATACGTGTCACTGGCATAGAAGTCTGCTGTGGGATATGCGTGGGCATAGCGTAGCCCCATTTAGACTGCGAGAACTTGCATGCAAGTTTCACTACATTACGGTTTTTGTTTGATCAACTGTATTCATTGTCCCTCAATAGTCTGCGATGTAATGAAACTTGCATACAAGTTCTTGCATAGTCTAAATGGGGCTAGATTAATGGATCGTTGTCGGGTTCGAATGTGTTAATTTAGCCGCGACTTGCAATAACAACACTCACATGTTTCTCGCCCCGTTTAAGGCTTAATTGCAATCAAGTTTAAGTGTTTTGTGCTTTTTAAAACGCACTCCAAGCGGATTACTCGATTTGATATGATGCATCACTGGACTAGGGAGTTTCTGTGGTGCGAATGAAAACTATGAAGAGATAATGTGTTTTATCGACTAAAATATCGACGTAAGAGTGGATTAAAGTGTGATGTCAAAAGTCATTTTTTGGCGAAATTTTAGATAGTGTCTGAAATCGTCCTAACATTACTATGCTAGACTTATATATTAATGTCTTATCATTAAATTAAGACGTTTTTATATACGGTTCTATTGTGACTGTTTTATGAGTATACATATTTATTTTTAAGTACTTACGCATACATCACAAGTAAAATACAGTATTAATTAATATTCTATTTATGCCTTAAAAAAGATCACAAATGCCTTTAATAAGCTCCCGATATTTACACATACACACACACACACACACACACATCACGCCTGTATTACCAAATGAGGTAGGCAGAGCACACGAAACGTTACCGATTCGGAGTCACTTTTAGTAATTTTAGGTTTTGTGGATATTTCCACACATTACTAAAGTCTCTATGCCAGGTGTAAAAGCGGACAATGCCAGAAGTTATCGTCAAAACAAAACAATACCAATTTGACAGATCCGTCCCCAAAATATTGTATGAATGTGTCCGTTTTGTCACGATTTTCTCTAATAATTTTCCTTACGAAACGGACACATACATACAATATTTTGGGGACACATCTGGAGACCATGTTTTTCCAGCTCTGAATCATGGAGTACCTCCCAAATTTTATTGAAATCGGAGAGATAAAACTCAAAGTACAACGGTAGATACAAATGGCCACTCCTGTATTGTTTTCGCGTTGTGCTACCTTTCGTGGTACGGGGCGGGATGAACGTTGTCAAAGAGTCAACCAAACAGAGGCTGTATTGTCCCAACGTTTCTGACGCTCGCGATTGCAATTAAGTGTCAGTTTTTGTAAGCGAAATCTGTCATTTGATTCCAATCGTGAGCATCAAGCGTTAGGAAATACGGCCTCTGTTTTTCATGTTTAAAATGACGAAAACTGTCATCCTTTTTTAGACCAGCCCTAAATAGTATAGCTGATCTTCTACTTACTTTTGATTATGAAGCTATACCTAGTGCCATCCATGACCACGCGCGATTTGGTCAAAATTAGCCATAAATGACATTTTAATGAACCACGGCACGCGTCATCGTGAATGACTCTACCTATATTTATTTTATTAAATATAGAGACTATCCAGAGCGAATTAAAGGTAACTGTGGTCTACGTTTTCTTAGATTTTTACTTAGTTTTATATTATCACATTTAAGCTAACTAAGCATTTAAAGTATTTTTATGAGTTTTTCTGAATTGTTTTTTTAAACTAGCGGCAGTAAAGCCCACTGACTGACATACTATTACGTAAATATTTTATGTCGATAAAATGTTACATATGTGAAACATAAATATTTTAATCATGCCACATAAACTCCCGGTCCCACATCACATATAGTCCACAAGTCTGTTTGCCATAATCAATAACGTTTAAGTAGATCTCAATAATATAAGTTGTATAATACGCGATTGGAACATGATTTTTTTTTTCTTATTGCACAAGATTTTTAGCGTAAGAGGGAAAGTGATATGTGATAGTGAAGTTGACGTAAGATGTACTTAAAATGATAACGAGCGTGGCAGATGTGTAACGCTTGTTTATAGTAAACGGTAGGAAAGTAGAACCCCATAATCATATAGCTGTCTTGCTCACATTTGTCTCGAACGAGCGAGAGGGATATGTTTGTAGGTTCTACCTTTTTTTGTTGTCTACTGCCTATGTAATGATGAGTAATTGGTAGAGATAGTAAGTGCAACAGAATCTTTAAACAAAAGGGCGAATATTCAGCGTTTTTACAGCGTTTTTTTGTCATTAAAAGGGGTGATGCCCAGTGTTGTTTTTTATGAAAAATTAAAACAACAACGATACTGAATTTGGTGTGATTAAAATTCTTGTGACTTGTCCTTTCCGTTGTGCTATATAAACGTGGGACGCTAATGACGTTTGACCGCGCGGTCAAAACGCTCGAATGTTTGCCCAAAAGCGAACTGTTTTTGGTCATAATTAAGTAATGAATTTGTATCCTCCTAAGTCCTCGCGTACTTTATAAAGGACTAATTAACACTTAGAATAACGGCCGAATGTACTTTATAAAGTACAAATTGTTCATTGAATTAAGAATTCTAATTCTAATATCCAAAATAACAAAGCAGGTCAACCACTACGTCTTGAACGCTAAGTTTGTTAAAAAATGTCTGGACTGAGGAGGGTATTACAAAGTTGGTAGCTACTTGAGAGGCAAGATAAATACTTACAAACTTATCCGACAAATTATGACGGAAAAATTGGTCATTTCATCGGTGTCTATTTGCCAGTGAAACTCAAGGACTTGGTATAAAAATATCGTTCATTACTTGATCTGTATTTGGAAAAGTCTTTTGTAAAATCTAGAATAGGATTATCTCATCAGTTTTATCTTTGTCTAATGTTTACTTACTCAAGCGTTGTACATCTATCGCGCCTAGCATTAAGATTGAGAAGGCAGCTTATACTTTTCAAACTACCTCCCCGAGTATTCGAAGTATTTTTTTTAAATCATTTTTTATTCGCTGTTTCAGCTAACCAAAAAGTTCAGTATTATAAAAATTTCGTACTTACGCGTACAATTATCCAGTGAATTGACATTTATTACCAGTGTTGTAATTGTAATTTAATTTTACTCTGAGCATTGAATGATGACAGCATTAAAGTGCTGTATACGTATGCTATAATCATTAAAGCATATGTCAAGATACTTTTAAGAGTTTATTTTTCTGCTTGTACCTTTACTTTATGTATAGGCAACGATAGTACTTTCTGACGATAGTAAAAGTATACTCAAGTATTTGTTTAAATGGATTACTAATGTATGGGCAACAAACTTCCCAAAGAATCACGTCCCAAACTGTTTTTCTGAACTTATCATTTGGCAAAAAATTATGAATCAAAACAACTTTCTGTATTTTTAGTTAGCATTTTTTTGAAAATTATTGATAAACCTTATAATTACTTGGTCATATTTTATTTTGCCATGTATGTATCATTTAGTCAAATGTATAGTTTGACAGAATATACTCGTCCCAAAATATTGCGCGGCAAAACAGTAAATTTTTCTGAGTGAATTTTATGAATAAATATTATGTCAAGGTTCGATTTTGTTGACATATTGATATTATTGATTTTAGATCCAAGATTTTTTCAAAGTAGTGACGATTTGTCTTAATAAAACTTGACAAGGTTAAATCATGCCAAATGATAATTTGACCAAAATAAAATGCGAAATGTACTAAAAAATAGTTTGGGAGTAGAAACAGCGAAAAATGTTTCTGGGAAGTAAAATTTGACCCAAACGGCAGTACACCAGTGTAAACATCGTCTCGGTTAACACAGTACAGTGTATGCAAGCTTTGCGAGTAAAGTACAATTCAATAGAATCTGACAATTTTCTACACATTTAACACACCCTAACGTGGGCACGCTTGATTATATATGCCCCTGTTGTTGCAATTATCATCTAAAAGGAATCAAAAAAGAATAATAGTCACATCACAAAGCCTTAGGCAGCCCGGTTTTCATATTAGTAGGCTGAAAGTGTCTACAGGATTATGAGATTCTATTGAATTGGAGTATAATAGCGGAGATGAAATGAAAATAGAAACGGTCTCACAATGCCTTCGTATATTTACGTATCCTAACTTAATGTAATACGAGACTACTTGTATCTCAATGTATTCCGCTCAGTATGGACTCGTTATATACAATAATACCAACTGAATATTCTCTTGCAAAGGTTGCACACTAATGTATCGTGTGAAAATAATGATTTTTGTTTAAAAAAATAACCAGTGACTCAGTTTGAGATCTCGACTTTTTTGTAGTTTTATTTGTTTGTGTAGCGAAATGCTGCCGTTCGAACTGTTTAACAAGTTTCTAATTCAGCATACATATATTATTATTAACACTTTAATTGTCACACCGTCAAATTAGCTCTGCCATGTCTATGTGACGACAAAAATGGATGATTCTCTACATTTGTGCAGTATTTGTGTAGTAATGGACGGACGGGTTCATATCGGTTCGCATACTTATCGTAAGTCCGAATGTAATGTTTGTCAGAATGATCGTTTGTCATAACTCTTTTTTTTCCGCATGCAACAATTGTTCAGAATTGTTATAAAACAAACCTAAGCTTGAACCTTGACGTAATGTTCATAAAGTTCACTCGGAAAAATGATCTATTTTGAGGTACGAGGTTTTTTAAAAGTATTAACGATATCGTCACTACTTTGAAAAAATCTCGTAACTCAAATCAATACGTCAACAAAATTGACTCTTAATATAATGTTCATAAAGTTTACTCAGTAAAATTATCGATTTTAAGATACGGGCTTTTTTCAAAGTAGTGACGATATGTATCTTGTTAAAGAGTTTGAACTGTGGCCATCAGCATTTATATATGTTCGTAGCTTGTATTATATCTAACTGTGTTGTACAGTCGCGTATTAGTAACGTCTATGCGCATATGCGCTGGCGTCCTTATGTCCTGCAATAAAGACGTTTCTCTTACCAATAACAAAGATCCCTTGGGGAATTATTTATACAATTTTGAATTAAATTTGTGTATTCCTGTTTAAGATTCCCCCGAGCACGGTTTAAGCTCAATATGTCTTGTATACTTGTCTACGATCGTAGGTAAAAAGGTTAAGATAGTTTGATATTATGAATATCCATTGAAGTGATTGAATCGAGCATTTATTATGTATAGTTGTTTTTTTACATCACTCTGTATACAACATTAAGTGTTTAAGTATTGTCGGCATTTCGTCAATGCAAAAGCTCGTATACCGAAGCCTATGATTTTGATAAAGCGAACTTTATCCGGTGCGCTTCAAGGTTCAGTTTTGTTTATACATTGATCTGAGATACGAGCTTTTTTAAATGACGATTTGCCACTAGTAGGGGTCCATCGTGCCGTAATTTAGAAAGAGACAGATGGATAAGATAGCCCCCGACTAGGAATAACATCATTAAGATAACTATTTTTCTAAACGAAACAATGAATTTTTTTTTAGAACGTCGTAGTTTTTGAACGCGATCTCTTGATTTTCGACTGATTTTTTATTCTGATTGTAATTTAGCTTTAGCGAGACGCGTCTGTCGTCTGTAGGTGTGCTGTCGCTCTTTCACGCGCTACAGTGCACGTGAGATAGCGTCAGCACAGCGGGAGATCTGAAACGGTGATGCCGGGGCTGTGTGACGCTTCTGGACATTACCGGGTCTTTAGAACGTCCTGAAAACGTCATAACGGTAACGTTAGCGCGTCCATCCTGATAACATAGTTCGCATCAAAGCCTGGACGTTCCGAAGATGTATGGTCTTTTGTCACCTTTCGGTTACTCGAGTCTTATGGAGCTTAAAAACCAGTGATACTTATAATCATTACACACGACTTAGGTCGTAATAGGACCCTGTTACCGGTAGGGCAAATTCATTGAATTCTAGGGTTGGCTCTACGTATAAAATAATTTGAAGTAGATTTTTAACTATTATGAGTTAGGTTTTAGGTTCCTTTAGGATTCGTAATTCATAACACTGTTATTTGAATTGGTAATTGAAAGAATGCGATGCGGAAATTCTTCGTACAATTTACTTAATAAATTTAACCTCATTTACGTGTTCTTCACTATTTAATGTACTTTTATGTATTATATTTACAAATTACCAGCGGTTCCGTACGCGCGTTTTATGTTTCTAACCGTAGCGGTTGCAATTGAACGTAGTAATGAGTAACGTTACATTAGAAAAGTTTTTATAGTTCATAAATTTTCTTATTTTTGGAACTTTTTTTTTTCTGTAAGAACCTTTTACAAAGTATTAGTAAACTTTAACATATACATAATATAGATTTAAACGTATGAGCTAAAAGCAAGTTTTGTGTTACTTAAAATTATTTATTCACGTTCCAAATTTATCGTGTAGCACCAACCCTAGTATTCTCAATTTTCTCCACTGAAAATTGAAGTTTTATTGTCTAACAAACTTGCCCCCTGTTTCACCAGCTATTTATTAAATTTCTCTAACGGATAAAAGTGATGGCGTCTCTGTTTGTTTTGTTCGAATAGACGGAGACGGCATCACATTTATCCGTCAAATAAAATTAATCAATAGTGGTTTTACCACTTCTTTCTGTCATATGGCATAAAATGAGGGTAGAAAGAGTCAACACGTTAGACAATGTCTCTGGGTCTGCTATTAAGTGCCGAGTAACTGCTAAACGTAGTAAACGTACGACCAATCTCGACACGGCCCCGGTACATCCCTCAATCAGCGATGTAATGTATATAAATGTAAATAAAATCGATTTAAGGAACGAATATCACTTATCACAATGCGATGGTCGCGAATTCAAAGACTGCTAAAGTTATGTTGTGAATGCACAATTTTGTAATCACGGTTCAATGCTAAAGTCCTACAATCGACGCGCATTTGGTACAGTACTGCAATAGTTAACGGAAGAAAGAGGAACTAAAAGCTTTCATACAAAATCGTTACCTTGTTCCAAGTATGGGATTGGTATGTACAAAGAAAGTGGCGCCATCTTTCTATTGCTGTATTGTAGCGTGGTATGCGAATTCGGCCGTCTCATTCGAACGGTGAAGTGGTTTTAGAATTGGATCTACTGAATTGTTGGTTACGCCAGGCCAGATGCAACGTAAAATATGGTTTGAAATTACTCATCTTTGCCAAATGTTACTTAATGATAGAGAACGGTCAAAAAAAAAAATCGAAAACAAAAGACTTCGTATTCATTTCGAAAAGGTTAAAAGTTGCTTTTACGTTAGTGTTGTTTTAGAGGTGCGAACCAAGTGTGAACGCGTGCACTGAAACACTGTTCCCGCTAAATCGGATCCTATAAAACAAACCTTACTACAAAGTGCAAAATTCGAACTTCGTATCTTTCCGTCCCGCTGACGCTTATACGAGTGAGAGGGACGGTACGATACGTGCTTCCATTTTCGAATTTTGAAATAAACCTTGTATCAATCTAAGCCATACCTCGTTGCGTTGCCTGGCCTGACCTACAACAATATTTTAAATCCAGTCATTTTTCTAAGTAATATTTTCATGTATTATTTTATATTTTATCATCACAGTCTATTGAATTTCTCGTGTAATGTTACCACGAAATGCTCGGCAATCTAAATTACTTAAACAAACAAGTTACCACTTTAGAAAGTTAATGTGATTCTCGGTTTCGCGCGCATTAAAGTTTTTACATGTTTACGTTTACGCCATATTTAAACGATGATTTTATTTAAAATTATTTACTTAAGTATATCTCACGCTGTAAAAGGTTCTGAACCGCGTTAACCTTTTCAATGCTACGCCAAACACATGTTTAGCGATTTTAGTCTACATTTGTAAATTGCTTTTGCGTATAAGTAAAATGTATCCAGAACATTCTAACATCAAGTTTGACTGCAGCAAAGAAAGTTATTTCGATGGTAATGATGCTGTCCAGCCTTTTGGTCTCTACTTGTGTCGACCAGGCGCTTTTGCACATAATCATTAGCTAGTATTTGCGATTGTACAATAGTATTTCAACAAATAAATAATAACAAAATCTTCAATCTGTAGTGCAGATCACACATCGCTTACGTTGAAAAGGTTAAATAAAAATGAGTTTTGTATCAGTATGGACAACACAGTGGTTTAGTTTGTCGAGTGTTAAATTATAGTCCAATTACTTTCAGTCCTACAGAGCAATCATACAGCTGGTGCGACGTTGAATTTATTATAGCTTAAATAATCAAATATCACGAATGGGAAATAATAAATAATGTGCGTAGCACTACATAATAATGTTCTATACCAAAATAGATAATAAATTCTTTGGTTATTTTGTAGTTTCATGTTTTTATTATTCCTGTCATTTCACACTAGGCTTTACCTCCTGCTTCGCTTCCGCAAGCGATTCGATTTGAAAGTTGAACTGAAATTTCGGGATTTTATACCAATGAAATCCCCAAAACATCGAAGTCTTCATTTGCATTTTGCATTGTATGACGAATACCTGATGACTTAGCGGTTAAGATTGACATTCTATATGTACTCAGTGGCACAAAATTTCGCTCACTCTACATACAATATTATCTATTACCAGGCCAGATTTATTGTCACTGTAAAGATTCCGCGGGAATATTGGGAAAAAATAGCCTATGCGTTATTTTATTATTATTACACACGTTCAGCTATCCACAAATACCAAATTTCATCCAAAACCTATTTTGGCGTGAAGGAGTAACAGACATACATACCTATCATAACATATGCAGAGGCTCTCAAACTTTCGCATTTATACTGGGTGATTTCGGGGTCATGAGCAGGAGTGAAATGGGTGATGGGGACATCATTCACACTGAGCAACTTTTACCATGGGACCAGCCCCGAAATCGCGAAAAAAAAACCATCTAATCAAGAAATAATCGATCACACACTTAGTGGCTGGTCCCACAGTAAAAGTTGCTCAGTGTGAATGTCCCCATCACCCCTTTCACTCCTGCTCGTGACCCCGAAATCACCCAGTAATATTAGTAATTAAAAGTAGAAAATAACCAAACCTCCTGTATCACCATCCATTGATTAAATTTATTTGACGGATAAATGTGATGCCGTCTCTGTTTGTTTTGTTCGAATAGACGGGGACGGCATCACGTTTAATTGGTGGTGAAACTGCCCCTAAGAATCTAGAAAGAAAGCAAGAAAATACATTTATTCACAACACAAGACAACAATATAACGTTTTAAACTTTCGTGATTCTCACTCATAGTTAAATACCTTATCGGGACTTGAGTCTACTCGTGACCACGGCAACTGAAATGTTGCCGAAACGTCGAAGTAATTAATAATTGTGTCAAATAGCGTGATAAGTCCCGTTAAGGTATTTAACTGCAAGACAACAATATTATATTAGGTACAAATAAACAACACAAAGGTATGTGTCACTGCATCTACTCCGTTAAAAAGCGCAATGGATTAACGAGTATACTAAAAGCAAAGTTATTAATAAAGAAAAATTGAAATTCAAGATTAGATAGAGAAAGACATAGGTACTTCCATGTGACGTCACACGCAAATAGCGCTGTATCGTAGCGACAAACAGTTAGAAAACACCCGACTTAGTCACTTCAAAGGTCAATATCTCAGAAACGGCTCAACTAATTTTGATGAAACATGTCTAAGAACCATCGCTAGAAAACCGCGTTCAAATTGGTCCACCCGTTTAAGACCTACGGTGCCACAAACAGACACAGCGGTCAAACTTAAAATACCCCTCTTTCTGCGTCGAGGGTTAATAAACCAATCGCATTAAGACTGAGTATTAGTTGAATAGTCAAAGCATCAAGACTAGAGACCGGATGTTATGCATTTGCATATTTAAGCCATTTCAAGCGCTAATAGCATATTTTTCCTAAGATCTAGTGATGATGCGTATTATCGCTATAATTTACAGTATTTTTCGAGCACAGCGCACTCAGCATTTGTTTTGGTACGATAATAAAATGAAAGAGACAAGTGATCGTCGCGCTCGACTACCGCACTACTTCCTCCCACCTATTATGCATGTTACTTACATGATTTTGTAATAAAGAATCTAAAATTTAATAGTTTTTTATTTTATTAAAGAACGATAAATTATAAAGATAACTTAGTAAAGAAAAACTTAAAATAAGTATTTACTAACAATAAACTTAAACCTAAAGGACTAATATTTATTTACAAAACAAAAAAAATTTTGCTTATTTTGTCAGTTCTCGTGCATATTTCAAGCATTTTTCATGCATATTTCAAGCTTTTTATGTTGATATAATCCGATTTCTAATCAAGACTACCGTCGAACCTCGCGACACTAACGCCATCTAGCGCCATTCCGCTTGAAACTCTCATCGATCGTATACAACAGACTCGTCGAGCATCCGCCTGCGGCGCTCCAAGTACTTCAAGCGGCAGAGCCGCGTGCAGCCCGAGGAGCGCGAGGTGCGGAAGCAGGCCTCCGAGCCGGCGCCCGCGGCGCCGCAGCCCACGCTCAAGAAGCACGAGTCCTACCCGCAGTACACCGGCGGCTCGGTCAGTACCACAGGCCCTCCAGAAAAAGATACAATACAATACAATACAAAGACTCTTTATTGTACACCAAAAATAGTAAGTGATACAGAAAACAAATACACAGAGAAAAAAAATTTACACGGTAAGCAATAGGCGGCCTTATCGCTTAAGAGCGATCTCTTCCAGGCAACCTTTCAAAGACCAAACATAAATAAAAATAAATAAATAAATATCACGGGACGCTTGACACCAATTGACCTAGTCCCAAACTAAGCAAAGCTTGTACTATGGGTACTAGTATGTTTTGTTTTTTACATTTTCAAATCATACAATTTAGCTCATTCTTGTGGTTTCATCCCTTTCGTTCCGGCAAAGCCATACACAAAATCTACCCAGTTTTCCAAATTAATATGTAATGTCAATTTTTTTTAGCCTCGTGCCTACATCCTTCCTTTGGGAAGGACATAAGAAATAATTAAAATTTGACACTGATGTCTTTTGTAAAGTACATCGTTAAAAACTAGTAGGAAAAGCTGAAGATTTTATCCTCTATTTTCCTTGAACATCTTAAGCTCTAAGCAAAATAATTTGTAAGTTACCAAAAAAAATCCAAAAAGTCACCTTTGGTAGGCAGGAGGTTAGGACGAGTTTACTCGTCTACCGGATCTGAGAGCACATCGCACAAGACGAGTTAACTCGTCATCCGGAACGAAAGGGTTATAATATGCACTACATATTTTCTACTAGCTTATGCCCGCGACTTCGTCTGCGCGGACCTAGGTTATCGCGCGGTGGCGCCCTCTACCGGAATAAAAAGTATCCCATGTTGATCCTTGGGGCTTAAACTATCTCTATACCGAATTTCATCAAAATCGGTTCAGCGATTTCGACGTGAAAGCGTAACAGACAGACAGAGAGTTACTTTCGCATTTATAATATTAGTAGGGATTTTACATTATTTTTTCACGAAGGGAACAATGAAGGTTTCTGTGACAGGCACAGGCCGTTTACTCTCAAGTGCAAAACTCGAACTGATTGAACTTCTTATGTTGCCGTCCCGCTGACGCTTATGTCATTTAATACGGGAGTGAAAGGGACTATGCGATACTATAAAAATAAAAAAAAATAAAAAAATATCTTTATTGCCACATCTTAAAAAAAAACTTATTATTATTATTAAAGTTCCAAAAAAAACTACTATAGAAAATACAAAAACCACATAAAAATACAAATTAAAAAAAAAAACAAAAAATTACAAAATTAAACAAAACATCTGACTCATGTAGGCAATGGGTGCCAGTCTCAGCTTTTGCTAGATTGGTGGTATACACCTAGCGCTGATTTTCAGACTGACCCCTTTTAGTACTTAAACTTAAACACGTAGGTCGGCCATGTTTATAAATTATATTTAAAAACTGCGTGCGTGCTTGCGTGCGTTTGTGAATATGTGTGTGTGTGGTGTGTACGTGCATTCTATTTGTTGATAATTATATATTAAACTCTATTTAATGTTTCACTTAAATTCAATTTACTAACATATATCTTCCGTGATTTTTTTTCCTTTCCTATGGCGATACGAACTTAGCACTTCGCAAACTTTGCGAGTTTCGTAGTAACCCATCAGATTATGAAGCTACTAGAGTTTACCCGCGGCTTTGCTAGCATATACTATTCGATCTGGTGGTTACAATTGAAATTTAGGGATTTTAATTTTAAAAAACTCCCCAGGGAAATCCCAATTTATATCGTGATCTTCATTGAGGTTGTGTTAACAACTGCACAAAATTTCGGTGGAAATATCGGGATAAAAAGTAGCCTATGTGTTATTCCAGACGCCCAGCTATCTAGCCAGCTAGCTAGCCATTTTAGCATGAAGGAGTAACAAACATACACATACATACACACAAACTTTCGCATTTATAATATACGAGTAAGTAGGATTTGCGCAGTATTTATTAGTATAACCCCCTGTTTCACCATCTATTGTTTAAAATTTGACGGATACATGTGACGCCGTCTCTGTTTGTTTTGTTCGAATAGACGGAGACGGCGTCACATTTAGCCGTCAATTAAAATTAATCAATGGGTGGTTATATCAATTGATTTTTTTTATTTCACTGGATGGCAAACGAGCAAGTGGGTCTCCTAATGGTGAGAGATCACCACCACCCATAGACACCTGCAACACCAAGGGGATTGCAGATCCGTCGCCAACCTAGAGGCCTAAGATGGGATACATCAAGTGCCAGCAATTTCTCCGGCTGTCTTACTCTCCACGCCGAAAGACAACAAGTGCAAGCACTGCTGCTTCACGGCAGGATTAGCGAGCAAGATGGTGGTAGCAATCCGGGTGGACTTTAAAATATAAATATAAATTTCGCCAGTATCTAAGTATTGTCTTTCGAGAGGCAACGTTGTACGGTGATTGTAGTTTTTGTAACTTGATAGTAAAATTCCAGAAGCCACGTGGAGACAACTTACACATTAAAAAATGTCAGACACGAGAGCAATATAAAATTTTGTGATCACTGTTCACTGTTAAGGTTAATCGCCGCATAAAACACTATCAAAATTATACTTCAACTAGCCAAAGAAACAGAAATAGCAAAATTATATATTGTCTACATCCGCCATGTTCGAATGCCACAAATCGAATCGGGTGGTTATATCATTTTCATCTCTCCTGTTCGGAAAGTTTAATTTTCATGGGTAGATTAGCCGGGTGGAAAATTGCTTTTCCTCCTCTAGGGTGGAAAGTAATTTTTTTTTAATTTTTCGGCTAGCCATGACATCGAAGATAATTGAGTTACGTCAACGACATTTTTTTTCACGTTTCGGCATGGCAAGTGGCCAGTCGAAAAGGTACCGATGGAGGTTGGATAGGTACAAGTAAATTAAATTTATTATTAATATTATTATTCTTGTTTTTTTTGGAGTTTTTCAGTTTCCTCACAGTCGATATGAAAAGTAGAGTGTCTAACTCGGGTGAAATAACCCATTTCTCCTCGAACTATTGGCGCTCTCACTTCGTTCGAGCGCCAGAAATATCTCGGGTGAAATGGGTCACTTTCCACCCTTGGTTATCAATCTACTATTGATCCGTTCGCAGAGTCGGCCGCGCACGCTCGACCACGAGATCGGCTCGCTCCTCATCCGGGCGGTGACGTACATCGACCGCAGTGCCAACAGCTCGGCCTCCACGTCCTTCGAGGCGGAGACTCCGCAGACGAGGGCCAGTCATACGCCCGCTGTCAGGTAAAGGGGGGGATAATGAAAATCGAGGTTCAGTAAAATTTTGTTATTCGTTGTAACAGTAAAAGAAATTGGCACTGCTTTTAAAGAAACTCGTATCTCAAAAATAGTCAATTTTTCTTAGTGAACTTTATGAACACTTTGTCAAGGTTCAATTTTGCTGACGTTTGGATTTTAGATCCGAGATTTTTTCAAAGTAGTGTCGAATTGCATGTTATTATGACTTTCAGTCCTGTGATACGAGTAGAAGGACAGTGATAGCATTAATATGGTTCCTTTTGTCAGCTTCCGGGTACAGAACTCTAAAGGCTGACCAGGAATATAAAAAACTTGATGCGAGGGCAGCACTTCTACGTTTTATATTGCAACGTTCTTTACACTTACTATACGGTACCTGGTAAGGCCCACAAGCGTTTTGCCTGCCTATTCCAGTGTGCTACGAATATTATGCATACGAACGATGAACCGTTTCTACTAATATAAGGACGAATACTTCACTTCACAGAGAAACTACTTGTATCAGAAGTTGACGCAAATAGTTATTGGACCCGATTCTACAGCGGCCGCTAAAATTCCTAATTTTATTTAGACGTCGCTAAATCACTTTTGAATCACTTTACTATTCTATGAGCACCTGTCATAATCAAATGACAACGCTAATTTAATCTGACGTTTCTTATTTTAGCCGATCTATCTAGCCGGTCAGCGTGACTTTCTGGAATAGCACTTGTTAAATCAGCCGTCTAAATGTCAATTAAAATTTAGAAAATTTAGATTTAGACAATTTAGCCGACGTGCGCGTAGAATCGCATCCATTGTATGCATCAATATTCATAACACACTGGAACAGGCGGGCAAAACGCTCATGAGCCTTACCCACCTACCAGTCATATTGACAACGGGTGTCGGTGATTAACATTTAAAAAAAATATTTTCTATCCTTCAGAATTTTTCTATGACAAATACTTTTATAAGTAGATTGTGAATTATTTTCCTTCCAAGGCTATGGATAATGTTCGGCATTTTAACGCACAAAAACACAAAATACGAGTAACACTTTAAAATACCACGCGCAAACCACGTTAAACTTTGACAGCCATAGACAGATGACATTTAAATTTATTGTTACTAGTGCAAGAAATTAGGTTAATTGGTTTCCGCAATATGGTGGCGAGGTTTTTTAAAATTCTGGTCAGCCTTAATCCTCCTAACGCCCACAGTCCTTTATAAAGGACTTATTGTAATTTTAAATCAAACTATCGTAAATGACAATGTTTGATGTTCATAAATCGTAAAGTTGACTTTTGCGTGAGTTATAATGACTTTCAGCCCTATAATAGACGAAGGACAGCGGAAGCATAGTAATATGGTTCCTTTTGTCAGCTTCTGGGTACAGAACTCTAAAAACGATGACCCAAATTAATGTACAAACTGGCAGGCAACAGCTAAAGATTTACCCCCTTATTCATTAACGACAATCAAACCTATTTTAGTTAAAATGCCGCTAAAATTCGTTTGTCCTTATCTGTCACTTCGAAATTTGTATTTGTTAGAAAGGGACAAAGCATTTCTTAGTTAACATAGGCTTGTTAAGTTTTATGAATAAGGGGGTTATTGTTCATATTCTCCAGGTCAGGTCCCCCTCTCAGCTGCAATTTCTGCTGGAACACAGTCGACGAGTGCGGCAGGATACTCCGCCGCAAGACGCAGTACCACTGCCCGGAGTGCCGCACCAACCTGTGCATAGTGCCGTGCTTCCACGAGTACCACGAGGGCCCGGAGACTGACGCGGCGGCGAGCGCCAGGTGAAGCGTGATCACTTGCAATACGGACTAGTAACTTTCAGTGTGGTGACGTCATTCGCGTCTACACTTGCCGCTCGGGTGCTGTGGCAAAGACCTAGGTGGCACTTCACATCAGTGGCGGAGCTAGTGGTGGCGGGGCGGATATTGTGTCATCCCAAAACTCGAATGACAAAAACTTAGGTATTATCCGACGACCGGATGGCCCAGTGGTTAGAGCACCTGACTACGAAGCTTGAGGTCCCGGGTTCGAATCCCGGCCGGGGCAGATATTTGTATGAATAATACGAATCTTTGTTCTCGGGTCTTGGATATTTAATATGTATTTAAGTATGTATTTATTTATATAAGTATGTTTATCCGTTGCTTAGTGTCCATAACACAAGCTTTGCTGAGCTTGCTTTGGGACTAGGTCAATTGGTGTGAATTGTCCCGTGATATTTATTTATTATTGTTATTATTATCCACTTGATAGTCTGGAGCGCGAGACCAATATGCCTCAAACCGTTCGGGTTTTTTATCGATGAAACGCGCTGTGTGTCCACAATTTTTTAACTACAAGGTTTTGAATAAAGGAGAAATACTGAGACGTAAATTAATGTTTACCCATTTGCTTATAAAACAATAGCATGTAATTTATGATTTATTCACAAAATCAAAGTTAAACTTCACGATACTAAAGTATCCACGGACGGTTTAAAGCATTTTGGTTTTGGATACTATGGTATCGTCGGACTGTCAAGTGGCTATGCCAGTAAGCACCTATTAAGTAGGTACTTATTATTGTTACATATATTATTTAGTGGTCTGCCACAGTCTTAGGATTTTTTATAGGTTGACCTACTGATGTTCACGGTCGGGTGTCACCCGGGGCGGACCGCCCCCGCCGCCCCCCTCTATCTACGCCACTGCTTCACATGGCGTTGCGTATTTGAGTTAGCGCTATTGGCATCTCCATCGCTCACGCTACAAATATAGTGCATCTCTTTCACATACGTAAACATTTCGGTGAATATGCCAAGTGAAGTGCCATTATAAAACAAATGGGCAGATGATAAAAAATTTCGAGTAAGCGGTAGTAATGATAATTCAGAATGGTGGAACAATAGGGTACTTGACATTATTAATGAATTATTCCAAGAAGAAATTAATCATAAACGCTTTTTCTTAGCCCTGAAAATTAGATTATTATTCGATAAATGAGGGCTATCGTTTTTTCTCTCACTAGATGGCGCCACTGTTGCGTGAGGTTTTTAAAAGTCTGTTATAACGGCCGTGAAAACAAAGTTTAGACTAAAATCATATTTAATACATTGTAAAACAGTGCCATAAACATATTGAGCAACCACAGTATTGCATAATCCCGTTTTGTTCGGAAAAAAGGGAGGACAAAAGTTTTCGAAAGACAAAACTGTCTGAAATTACAGACGTTGATTGCCCCTTATCGCATAATTGCCATAATTAATTTCAGATAATGCAAAATATTCACAAAATTATTCTAATTATAAATAAACCCGCGTAGCTCACCCAAAAACTATGAGATTTGACATTTCGTTGACCTCACGCTACACTAGCGCCTCTAGCGGAAAATTCATTCGCGATAGCCCCCATTGTAAAATGGTCTAGTGTTTTGGAGAAAATGATGTCACAGTTCACTATTGCCGCTTAAATCTATAAGGGAACTTTGAGGGAACTGCGTTTTGATTGATGGTGTCAAATACCGTATTATTTTCCTTGCTACTTCTAACACATTGCCACCATGATATGTTAGAAAAGGTCAAACTGATTTTGTAGTTACTTTTATCATTCGCCCATTCTTGTCTCTGGTCTGTGGTAAAAAATAAGGTGTTTGTGACTACAAAACGATAAGAAAAAGTAACCGCAAAAACGGACAATAGCTTTCCGCGGATATTGAGGTATTTGACCAAAAAATTGCTTAACCACCCTAAAGAGGGATATCAGTTGTATGTTTTCAAATCTAAGGAAAGGTATCAGGTTTTGACAGCTCATAAACATGAACAATAAATTCGTGATGTCAAAAAAAAGTTGTAAACCTATCCTTACCTACTTATTTTTTTTCTGTTGTATTTCTAGCCGCTGTCCTTTGCATTAGTACAAAGAGTAGCAACTATACATACTGGGTGACCTTAGCCTCTGGACAAAGACGAATACTGGCTTAGCAAGATATTTAAAACCAAACAGCAAAGTATCATAGCAATCAGTCCAATATTTACTGAAAAACTAACGGTTTTTAATGTATCACTTTGGAGCAGCCTATGTATTTGGATGATCTGATTTCATAGATTTTTTCTTGCCTAATTAAGCAAATAACTATTTTAAGATATTGCCAAGTATCATTATCCATGGTTTCATTATTTGTCCAGAGGCTAAGGTCACCTTGTATAAACCTCCGTAAGTCGATCCTTAGTACCTTTTCATAATAAACTCCAGTGTGTGGCTTGAGTAAAGTTGGGCTTATGCTTAGACTGAGGTAGACACGGGGGATAAATAACATCACGGTGACAAAATCACCGTGACTCGCCGTCAAAAGGTGTCACTGTGACTTTTCACAAAAGAACAACGTTACATAATCACATACGTTCCTAAAGGTGGGTCCACACTTGTGACTTGACGACGGACCGGACTACGTGGCATTGCAACAGAACATGTTACGCTAAATGTGGACGCTCGAGATTGTGCTGACACGGTTACAAACCGTGTACGATGAAATGTCAAGTGTAGACGCATGGTGTCGAACCAGACTGCGTGGCATGACATCGGTACAACTTTTTCTTGACTCCACTCCATGCCTAAATACAATTAATCGCCGCTAAACAAAATTAAGTAAACAAAAACAACAACGATGTTTATAATTATGCGTGCACTCCGTGAATGATTGACTACCGAGGCGGCGGCGAGGTGCGGGCGGGGGACGTACCGCCGGACAGGTCTCGACGTGATCCATTCCTACCCCGTGCCTGTGTCTGTGTCATCTGGCGTACTTGTACACGTGTCATAAATGCAAGTGTGGACGTGTCGTGGTCACGTCACAGGTCGGGGAAAATAGCGAACATGCTTTGAAAAAGACCGACTTTCGGCGGATCGGCTCGTAACACGTGACTTTGATGCGTAACAGTACACAGACCAGCGTCCACACTAGGCCCGGTTAGTAGATCGTAACATATGGAATGTCTTGCCGTTTGGTTCTGTACACAGACAGTTCCATCAGTGTTCGGAATGGATTGTGCCGTACTGCAGCTTGTAACAAATTGTTCGCGTAACAAAATACGTCCACATCAACGGTACTGACACGTGTTTCTGATACGGTCACGGGATAATGTTCGGCAAATTGTCACAAGTGTGGACCCACCTTAACGTTCCTAGCGCCTAGCGCAGTCTCTGTTACTCAAATCACGACGCTGTGGATTACTGTGACTGTTAACGGTGTGACAAAAATACGGTCATAATAGCACCGCGACAATATCATATGGATAAGTAACAAGCGTGACATAGTCACGTTGAAATAACAGTGTGACAAAAACACGTTCATTACAGGACCGTGACGTGTCACAAATATCATGCAGTGACACGAGTAACGCGTGACAAAGTCACGATGACTTTTCACTGTGACTTTTTTGGAACGGGATCGTCAGTCACTGATATCAAAATGTAACGCTTTTCCCCATGTCTAGACTGAGGAGATGGCTTGAGCAATGATATCTTAGTGGTTGTGAGTTACTCCCAGTTGAGCTTACGGTGGTTTTTGGTTTTCTAATAGTTTACAAAACGCGAGGATTGCTGACCTTTGTTTGTAAAAATGAAGTACGTTATAAGATAACGACATTAAAAGGCCTCATAAGGGTCTACATATATTACTAAGTAAATGAATCCGAATTTGGTTGTATTTAGGGACTTCTCTAGATTTTTCTCCGAATAATTAGTAGGAACTATAATATTTTTTAGGGTTCCGTAGTCAAAAATGGAACCTACGTTTTGCCATGTCCGTCTGTCTGTGGCTTACCTCAGGGCAAATGGTGCTAGAAAAATATTGTTTTGTTCATAGGTGTGGCTTTGGACTGAGAAAAGTGTCAAAATACCACAAACGGGACTTATCACGCTATTATTAACGAGTAATATTTACCTCGACGTTTCGGCAACATTGCAGTTGCCATGGTCACGAGTAGACTGAAGTGTGGGGTGTCAAGTCCGCCTAGCAGCGCGAGTTCTTCGAACTACCCGCACTTGATCACTAATAGACACCCCACACTTCAGTCTACTCGTGACCACGGCAACTGCAATGTCAGTGGTATTTTGACTATGAGTGAGCATCACGAAAGTTTAAAACGTGAGAAAAGGGTTTAATAAAAATGAAAAAAAAAATTAGGTATGCTGCAAGTTTGTGCAAACCAGACATGTTTTTATTAATAAACGAAATAAAAGTTATTTATTACAAAAAAATAACTAAAGGTAAAACTTGTTATGAGGCAACACCAATACATTGCCCGCGGAAAAAGAGAATTCTTTCCTTCAGGATTTATTTGCGAAATTTTGGAATTATTGGTTAAAGGAGTTTCTCCACTCCTCTCTGACTCTCAGCAGATCAGTAGATTTATGCAACGAATTAATCAAAACTGCCACTGTTAAGTAAGCTTTACAGGTTAGCGAATTAATTGATCAAAACTAAATATTTTATATTCGCCGCATGTTAGTACGGAACCCGACAATGCGCGTCTGACACGCGCTTTGCATTTTTTATATTGCACAATTTATGACGAAGCATATTAGTAATTTAATAGAATTCGAAGCATTATATCTCTATTTGAAGTAAGACCTAAATTGTACCTAATATTGAATAATATTTATAATAATTATATCTAAACCGCCGAGCGGTTTTTGTAGTTGTACGATAATAACAAAATTAAAATAAAAGATTAACTTGATAACGTGTTATTGTACATGCATCTACATGATGTATGCAATGATCTGTGTCCCTTTCTTTAAAAGGAAAATGCCACAGAAAGACAAAGACAAAACATATACATGGTGAATCTGGAGACATCACGGGGATTAACCTTACCTAAGTCAGTATATGGGCGAATATAAAGCGTTTTTGCAGCGTTTTTTTTTGTCATTGGTGTCTTCACAGACCTTATTAATATGGGTGATGCCCAGTGTTGTTTTTGATGAAAATTTGAGACAACACCGATACTGACTTTAGCGTGATTAAAATTCTTGTGACTTGTCTTTCCGTTGTGCTATATAAACGTGGGACGCTAATGACGTTTGACCGCGCGGTCAAAACGGTCGAATATTTGCCCATATACGAGTAAATAAGGCGTTTACCATTGAATTTACGTGAAATATTCACATACTTGTTTTTTATTAACATTACTGGAGTGTTACTCACACGTTTAAAGAACTAAAAACAAAAAAGTTTCTGTGAGCGGCTACTCGGCGCTAGTGTCGCGAGTCCGTTTGACAACTTTGACATTTACGATAATAATCACTAGCGATATCGTTTAGGTAGAGTCGATAAGTGAGAAGTCACTATGACATTTTCGGCAGGCGAAATTTCACTAGATGGCGTTAGTAATGAGGGCTATCGTTTTTTCTCTCACTAGATGGCGCCACTGTTGCGTGAGATTTTTAAAAGTCTGTTATAACGGCCGTGAAAACAAAGTTTAGATTAAAATCATATATAATACATTGTAAAACAGTGCCATAAACATATCGAACAACCACAGTATTGCATAATCCCGTTTTGTTCGGAAAAAAGGGAGGACAAAAGTTTTCGAAAGACAAAACTGTCTCAAATTACGGACGTTCATTGACCCTTATCGCATAATTGCCATAATTAATTTCAGATAATACAAAATATTCACCAAATTATTCTAATTATAAATAAACCCGCGTAGCTCACCCAAAAACTATGAGATTTGACATTTCGTTGACCTCACGCTACACTAGCGCCTCTAGCGGAAAATTCATTCGCGATAGCCCTCATTAGTAGGTCCGTTTGACGTTTGCTTGCGATTGGCTAATTTAATTATTTAACCAATCACGAGCAAACGTCAAACGGACCTCACGATGCTAGCGCCATCTAGCGACATTTCACGTCGAAAAGCCTTCATCAACTGAGTTTGTTAGGGTTGATCCTTACCACGTTTCCAGTATCATCTTGTAGTTCAGACTATGTTATTTATATTTAAGTAACAATTGTTTATATAGTTATGAAGAAGCGTTAAGAACGCGTGTCACCCACATAAGCTCATTATTTACTGCTACATACTACCTAGGCCTACAACGAAATTCAGAATTCGGACTTCTCATCGTGCCCTCCCGCTCACTCTATTGGTATTGAAGAGAAGCGTGAGAGGGACGACACGATACCAACTTTGATTTCGGTGTGACAATAGTAGCCCTAAAATAGAGGGCTAAATGGCCCCTTGTGTATTATAGCTATAGCTTGTTGATAACAAATATTTTGATACAATTCTTCAGTACTGACGTGATTTACATGTGATTAAATCATTATTCAGTAAGTGCCATGAAATAAATAAAAAATACCACCTTTTTATAACGGATCTTATTTATAACTTATGTAATATAATAATGTGATAAAAAGATTAAAGTTGTATTAAAATTATTATATTAAAAGTGTTTTTTAAGACGGAAGATAATGGAATAGTAATTGATACAGTGTGCTATTATAAATTAAAAATGTTATCATGTAAACAGAAAAAGTACGCGCAGAAAACAAATCGATGTTATTTATTGTATTTTCACGCAAGTCGCTTATACATTCAATAAGCCTCCAGAAAAAGAACAAACATTTTGTCTTTTTTACATTTTCAAATCATACAATTTAGCTCATTCTTGTGGTTTCATTATAATATGCACTATATATCTTCTATTTTACGTTACTTTTTCGCGAGAATTATTATGGTTATTATGGTTTCTGTGACCGGTACAGGTCTTATCCATCTTATGCTTTCGTCACCATGTTGCATTCATCATCCGCCCTTTAAATATGATCCAAAAAGTAATCAAATGCGAATTTTGTTAAATATTTTATTGCATTTCTCATATTAAATTTTATTCAAACATATATACGCTTAAGAGATTGCCTTAACTGTTATCAATCGAAGCACTCTATTTTGCACTGTGAATACTTCAAGATAAAAATAGTTTAAAAATCCACAAGCTCAATAAATATATATCATGTTATAAATCTAACTAAATACTTTTTAATTTATTATAAATTATAATTTAATTATTTGCAAAATGTTTTTAATATTTTAATTGTAATTAATATATTTAATAATTGTAATGTAACTTGGTACAATCAAAGACGAATCTAACTGAACAATAAATTGGTGTCCATCGAAGCTAGTATTTGCAGCTAAAACTTAAATAGAAACTTACTTAATTCGAAGGCTTCTACTGTATCTTTCTAAACTTGTCTTTTCCTTATATCTTTTGCAAATATTAATATGTTTAAAGAAGTCTGCGTACAAAATTACCTAATACTGCATACATTTGAGCATATTATTCGATTATAGTGTGGTAGCTCTAAAATCCATACTAATATTATAAATGCGAAGGTGTGTTTGTATGTTTGTGTGTTTGTATGTTTCACGCCGTAACGGAGCGACGGATCGACGTGATTTTTAGCATAGAGATAGTTTATGGACCCGAGAGTGACATAGGCTACTTTTTACCGCGGAAAAATGCATAGTTCGATGCGATAACCGAATTCCACGCGGGCGGAGCCGCGGGCAAAAGCTAGTAAAGAATAATAACATATAGCCATGACAAATAAGAGGGCGGTCAGAGCTACTCTACGGTGCCGATTAATCCCGAAATCCAACGAACGCCCCCGAACTTGGTTTGTGTGAGGGTTGCCAGTCCGAATAACTGTATTATCAGGAGAAAAAATTATCAAATCAGAATACTTAAATGTATAATAAACAACAAAATTTACCCTGTTTCGGTTATACATAGACTAAATCGAAATTGAAACTTCAGATGGACACTAAAATTAATAGATCAATTTTTATTCTAGTATAAAGTTTTTGGACATATGTATGTTAGCTTATACATATATATCTCTTTCTTTCTCTTATAGATGAGTCTTCGTTTATATGTGATTTATGTATTAAACTAACATTTTGTATTGTTCCACTATTATTTGTGACACATTTAAAATGTGTTTGTATATATTTGTAAATAAAATGTACTTCTTCGTACAAGATTACATGTGTTACTAATATGGACTTGTGATAACATATCAGAACGGCAGTTGTTATGTTTTGTAATGAATTGTAAATAAATTATATTGAATATACGAATGACTGTTACAGATGTTTGTTTTATACTTATACAATGTATATAGTTGGTTGTAATTAAAATGGAATATGTGATTGAAATATAATGTAGAAATATGTATATTAAATAATTTATAATAATGTAAAACCTTGGTGTAAAACTGATATAGTTACATTATAATGTTAAATGAGTCTAGAATAATCTAGAATCTAGTATTGTCCAATCAGTAGGTATCAATTTAAATACAGTTTAAGAGGTGCTCAAAAGTTATAAACTTATAAAACACGGCTGACTATACTCTGAAATCGCAGAACGTTTATTTTGTAATATTTCAAAATATAATATTTAACTTGTGAAGTATAGACAGCCCTAACAAAAAATATTTCAATGTAGTCCTAACAATTGGATTAATTTTTAACAGCTGTTTAAAGATTTCATTTTGTTTCAAATAATGTACATATCTCAACGTTTGTTAAAGGGTGTCTCTGTGACAGGCTAGATGGCGCTAGTGTCGTGAGGTATGTTTGACAACTTTGACATTTGGGTCGCGTTTGAAGTGTATAATTCGAACGTCGTGTATTGCCGTCCCGCTGGCGCTTATATTATTTAAAACGAGAGTGAGAGGGATGGTACGATACCAACTTCGATTTTCGAATTTCTTAGTAGCCCCTCTGTTTGCATACTAAATGAGCCAATCGCAAGCAAGCCTGTAATGTTAAACAGATCTCACGATACTAACGCCATCTAGCGGTATTTTGCCAAGAAACCCTCATTGTTTGGACCTCTTCACCGCCACAAAACAAAGAGGTTAACTCCATATTTTTGTACAATAAAGAGTTACATACCTACATATATGTCTCACTTCAGGGTCTCCTCTTAAAATGCGGGGGCCGTATCTCTATCGGCTAAGTTTTTGGAATTTCGCACACGTTTTTTTTAACTGTAAGAGCGTTTTTACATTATCCTATTCGATATCGGTACTGGACGACAATGGAAGACACCCGATAGCTGACACCATGTGCTGTTTTCACATATTTCCGACAAAATGGTTCCGATACGGCCGGCTGAAATTGGTCGCCACGCATCGGACTCTGCGCACACAGACAATTTGGACACACCCATAGCACACATACAAACGTTATCGTCCGACAGCCCACGGCGTTGAATGGTGCCGCCAACATATCGGTGTCGGCTCCGATATCCGATATCGGGTCTGACAATGTGAAAGACGGGTACGTATTGCGTACATTTTACTTGCCCCGATATCGTACCGTCCGATACTGATATTTAATCGGACTTTATGGGTTTAAGCCTGTGGAGTGTCCCACTGTTAGGAAATTAATAATTACCAGCATTATGTTATTTTATTGCCAATGTGTATATTGTTTCGATAATTTCGTGGTATCGACAATTCCATAAACTTTCAAGAAAAATCTATATAATCGTTATTTTTTACATGCATCTCTGTGAACAGGAAAATTATAATAAAATTGTTAATGTGACGGTTTTGGTTTTTATTTATATCGCTGTGCTAAAAAAGTAGAAGTGTTAATACTACAAGATGGCCATTATTCTTTTATTTATTAACGCAGTCATTGCCACCAACGCATACTGGGCTGATACTGGGTGATTTCGTGGTCATGGGCAGGAAGGGGTGATGGGGACATTCACACTGAGCAACTTTAACTATGGGACCAGCCACGAAATGGCAAAAAATGCATGACTTAGGCTCTTAAAACCCACTAGGTACAGTCAGCAGCAATAGTGGATGAGCGGTTACGGTGCTTCAAAATGTGATCACCAGATGCTACTTCCAAAGTGTGTTTAGATTATTTTGGGCATCACAACCTCATCTACTTCTGCTGCTGACTGTACATTTTCCCTTTTGTCAAAAAAGCGCTTTCTGATAACACATTCTGGGATTGTCTTTTTACCTTAGAGCGGTTTCAGACTAGCGTCTTACAAGCTCGTTTTTGAAAGCGCGTTACGCGCGCACACGTGCGGTTTTTTTCCTTCGAGCGTTGTGCATTCTAAATAATTCTAAGCTCGTCTAAGTGCAAGCGAGAACATCGAGCAAACACGCAGGAATGAGCGCGAACACGCCTCACGCGTGTTAGATTTATGCCAAAAACGAGCGTATACCTACGCGCAGAAAAAACGCTTATCTGAAACCACGCTTAGAACTTTATCACACTGGCGACACCTGGCGTTTCGAGAGCGAGTTGCAAGCGAAGCAAGCGCGCAACGATATAGCCTAATTCCCAGAATGTACTGTCCTTTTGTCAAGATCATAAATATATAATATATGAAGATGAAAAATTATCTCAAAAGCTGATTGCGAGGTTTTACGATCCTTTTATAGAACGTTTTTCCACGTTTTGTAGAACAAATAAAACAGGAAGACCTCGACAAAGGCATAAACAGCAAATGAAAGAACAGGTTCAGATAAATAATACTTGTAAATTTATCTAAATAAACTCCAAAAATCTGTATGTGCACACAATGACAATAAAATTATATTTTAGGCCTAATTAAGCGAAAAATGTCCTAAAGATATATTTTTATAAAAAACTTAATATTCCTCGCCACCTTCGCCTTCTCCCTCTCCGGAGTCCATTCCGACTTCCTCGTAGTCCTTTTCCAGGGCTGCTAGATCCTCCCTGGCCTCTGAGAACTCTCCTTCTTCCATACCCTCACCGACGTACCAATGGACGAAAGCTCGCTTAGCATACATGAGATCGAATTTATGGTTGAGTCGGGACCACGCTTCGGCGATAGCGGTGGTGTTGGAAAGCATGCAGACAGCTCGCTGGACCTTTGCGAGGTCACCGCCCGGCACCACGGTGGGGGGTTGGTAGTTGATGCCCACCTTGAAACCAGTGGGACACCAGTCCACGAACTGAATCGTCCTCTTGGTCTTGATGGTACCAATAGCCGCGTTAACGTCTTTAGGGACCACGTCGCCTCGGTACAGCATACAGCATGCCATGTACTTCCCATGTCTAGGATCGCACTTCACCATCTGATTCGCCGGCTCAAAGCACGCGTTTGTGATCTCAGCAACAGAAAGCTGCTCGTGGTACGCCTTCTCAGCCGATATCACGGGGGCGTAGGTCACCAAGGGGAAGTGAATACGCGGATACGGCACCAAGTTAGTTTGGAATTCAGTCAAGTCGACGTTCAAAGCGCCGTCAAAGCGTAGAGAAGCGGTGATCGAAGACACGATCTGGCCGATCAGTCGGTTCAGGTTAGTGTAAGTCGGCCGCTCGATATCCAAGTTCCTTCTGCAGATGTCGTAAATCGCCTCGTTATCTACCATGAAAGCTGCGTCGGAATGCTCCAGCGTTGTATGCGTGGTGAGGATAGAGTTGTATGGTTCTACGACTGCGGTGGAGATCTGCGGTGCGGGGTAGATCGCGAATTCGAGCTTGGATTTTTTGCCGTAGTCTACAGACAGCCGCTCCATGAGCAGTGATGCGAAGCCAGAACCGGTGCCGCCGCCGAAAGAGTGGAAGATGAGGAAACCTTGTAACCCAGTGCATTGATCAGCGAGCTTGCGCACCCTATCGAGCACGAGATCCACGATTTCCTTACCGATGGTGTAGTGTCCTCGTGCGTAGTTGTTCGCGGCATCCTCCTTGCCGGTGATGAGTTGTTCAGGGTGGAATAGCTGCCGATATGTTCCTGTGCGGACCTCGTCTACCACTGTGGGTTCCAGGTCAATGAACACTGCTCTTGGCACGTGCTTACCCGCGCCTGTCTCGCTGAAGAACGTGTTGAAGGAATCGTCGCCACCGCCGACGGTCTTGTCTGAAGGCATCTGCCCATCCGGCTGGATTCCATGCTCCAAGCAGTACAACTCCCAACAAGCATTGCCGATTTGAACGCCCGCCTGTCCTCCGTGAATAGATATACATTCACGCATTGTTGATTAAACGATTACTGATTTTAACTAAATTTACTTAAAGTTAAAAAAAATCCTTAATGTTTTGCTATTCGGTTCCTTCTGGATTCACTCCAATATTCGAACTAAACAAATAGATTATGAGAATGTTTCCAAATCTGAATTTGAATTCAATTGGCGTGGAAAACGAATTAATTTTGTGCCAGTATACTATTTGAAAGTAGTTTTAAAGTAAATTCGAATTTTTGCCTATCCTACGAATCCAAGCCAGGCTATGCTATTTTTTAATATCTGTGGTAATCTGGCTGTCAATGTCAGAATATGACGTACGCTTTGTCGTCACCAGTTGGGAGTTGATAATTGTTATTATTTATCGAAGGAAAATTTACTTATTGTTACTAAATTTCAATAACTAATAAACATCATTAATATGTCCGACGAGGATATTGAAAAATGGATGAAGGACAACCGCAACAAAGGTAACTAAATAATCAAAAGCATGTTAAAATATGAACACTACTGAGTCGTGCGAAAAATACACCTTGCATGCATGTTGCCAATACATTACGAGTTAAAAACCGAGAGTGAGATTCCAGGTGGTAGTTATTGGCAAGGCAAGGCTTTGTGGAATTAGTTTTAATAATAATACTCGACGTGAAATGTATAGTTCTGTTAATATACAGCCCAACGCAAACATTACTTAACTAATGTTTTTCTATTTGGTTTGTCGCGTAAGTACACTAGGTCTTTGCTAAGAGCAAAGACCGGTTGCCCATTTCGTGGTTCACCCCTCTACAGCTAATTATTGATGTGCAATAGTACTAACTATACTTTATTTTAACATTAGAAAAAGGGTTCACAAACAATCTTGACAAGTACCTTAAAACTCTTATAAAAACTACTTATGAAATCAAAAGAATGTAAATGACTATTATATCCTTGCTATGTAATCGCTACACATCTGCTATGACTTATTTTTCAAGTGTTTTTCAATAAAAAGACATGTCAAGATCGCTTACTTACCTTGTTTCTAATGCTAAAAAACAAAGTGTAACCATTTACTTACAAGGTTTTCTTTGCGTAAGTTAATTCCTACTAATATTATAAATGCGAAAGTGACTCGGTCTTATCTGTCTGTCTGTTACACTTTCACATTGAAAACAGACCTGATTTTGATGAAATTTGGTATATAGGTAGTTTGAACCCCAAGGATCAACATAGGATACTTTTTATTCCGGTAGAGAGTGCCACGGTGCGATAACCTAGATCCGTGCAGACGAAGTCGCGGGCATAAGCTAGTTCATTATAATTATCCAGCACTGAGTTAGAAACTCTTTTTGATATCACATTTCACCTTGTATATATTCCACAGACCTGCCGGTATCAACAAGCTGTTCAAGCTTTGAAGTCCTGGACCCGCATGACCCTGTGATCAGTCGGCTCGCCACGCAGCTGTTCAAGTGCACCAATGACTACCTCCAAGGAGAGATGTCCGCTGGCCAGGTGTGTTCGAATTGTTTCAACTGTTTCCAAAAAGTACATGGAACCAAATACTATTTTAAATAATTTATTGAATTAGGCGTTACTTTTCATCGAAATCTTGGAGCCATTTCCGAGATTTTGGTTATATATATAAGAATTATTATTATAATTTATTTATAATGCACAGGCAGCTTATAGCTGATGTGTGCATATCATTGTTCACTTGTGTAATTGTCTTCAAAGTACTTATTCACCCCCTTATTCATAAAACTTAACAAGCCTATGTTAACTAACAAATGTTTTGTCCCTTTCTAACAAATACAAATGTCGAAGTGACAGATAAGGACAAACGAATTTTAGCGGCATTTTAACTAAAATAGGTTTGATTGTCGTTTATGAATAAGGGGGTAAGTCTGTTTTTAAAAGGATTCACTGAAGGTGCACTGATCACTGTCTCTGGCAAAATTGCCTGTTTAAAGGTTCTAGTTTGTGGTCTCTTTGTCCGTAACATCACTAACAAAAGTCCCGAATCAAATTAAACATTTCAGGACCACTACCATCTCCTGGAACAGATCAATAGGCTGACAATCACGAAATACACGGACCTCCGCAACCTCGCTGTCAACCTGAGCAAGACTCTAAATGAATACAACGAGATGTGTAAGTTATAGCATGTTATAGTAAAAATGTGCACATGAATTTTTAGAAATGAAAAAAATACTTTGAGGCCATAGCTGGCATCAAGGCTCAGAACCGGTTTATAAAATAGCGGTAAATACCGGTTTATTTAGGTTTAACTCCGAACTTTCATAAGAACGCGAACGTTTTTAAGAACTTAACTATAACTTAAATAAACCGGTTTATTCGAAGAGTGACAGCTGGCCGGCTGGCGGCGGGCGGCGACGTTTGTCCTGCGCCGGAATAAACCGGTATTTATTGTTATAAACCGGTTAATCTAACAAGAACTTTATGGAAATTTTCCCTTAAAAACCGGTTTAAAAATAACGGTTTCGCGAACGCAACCAAAATAAAAAGGTTTTGCGCCAAGTACATGATAACGGTGTGGAAATTTAACCGGTATCCGAGCCTTGGCTGGGATCTGTGTCTAGGTCAATCAACAGAACTCTTCATTATAGTTTGTTTCCATGGTATTGTCTCCTGAGTTCATATAAAAAGTATGATTTTATGGGTTACAAATCCATTGAAAGTTATTTGTGAGGGTGTAGTTAATGTACGACTTGTTAATGCACTATTAAAAGCTTGAAACCAGCAATACTGTTTGTTATTTCAGACAACCAGCAGATCCGGCCGTTGCTTCAACAGATCGACGCCATCGATGCCCAAGTGTCGAAGTTTGAAGCGAACGCCTATCGTCTCGACAGCTACACCAAACAACTGAAAGCTCGCTTTAAAGAGCTCGAAGAAAAGTAACTGTACCACATCTGGTTCAGTGGTTAGGGCCCACGCTGGCTGGAGCGAGAACATAGCGCCCCCTTACTGCTAAAAGCGACTAACTGCATCAATGAGTTTAGAGAAAAACGCATTTAAAGGTTTGACTTTAAGGTTCAACGTTTAAGGTTTTTATTGATACAGTTAGTCGCTTTTAGCAGTAAGGGGACGATAGATATTATTATTACCCATATCTAATATGTACGAAAGGTCTCAGCACAAAACACAAATAGTTCAGAAGTCAATCTCCATACAAGTGCGCACGAGCAACGCACACATAGACACTGCTCACGGACATGATATCTCGGCCCGGTTGGGACCAGTGCGAGCGCGAGTGCCATCCGCTTGAGACACGCGTCTGTGAACTTTTTTGTGCAATAATGGAGCAACAAAAAAAAAGTTATTATAACTGTTCAGTGGACGGTTGTTTGAGTTAAATAATCGTGAATTTCGCCAATAACAAAATCGTCGCCAGATATTTTCTGTGACAAATTTATAATATAACATTGACAAATTGAAATAGTTTACTTATTCATTTATATTTCCATTCTTCCCGTTTAATTCTCAACAATAAATCAAACAACTAGACGGGTGCCACTACCACGATAGTTTTTTGGTGTATAAGCCATAGTTGACAACCTTAGAGCGACCGCCGAGCGTAGGTATGAAAAGTGAAGCACAAACAGGAGATTGATTTCTGAACTACCTATCTGTGTTTTGTGGCAGCGCTAACTGCGCCCGGGTCAGCTAACGTACACCCTTACCCCCTTATTCATAAAACTTAACAAGCCTATGTTAACTTACAAATGCTTTGTCCCTTTCTAACAAATACAAATGTCGAAGAAGATAAGGACAAACGAATTTTAGCGGCATTTTAACTAAAATAGGTTTGATTGTCGTTTATGAATAAGGGGGTTAATCTTTTTGGCTGGCGACCCAAAGTATAAAATATGTTTGAAGCGTCCTAAAATTACAGCTAAAATTGACGTCATTGTAAAATATCGAAGAAAAAAAAAAATTTGCTATAATTCCGTGAGTTTTTCCAAAAACAAACAGGCTAAGAAAAGTTGGTCTAGTTACTGTGCGTTTCACATAGTTAAATATAAATAAATATGAATATCATGGGACTCTCAACACCAATTAGGATTGTATTTGATGGCAATTCGATGCCATGCCGGTATAAATTGTCGGTTTTCTATCCCAAGCACGAAGTATACTTTCATGCCGAAATTTCTCCAATGTGTTCTTGACAGTTTTAATAAAATAATTCTGAACGGGAAACCGAAAAAATTATTACACATATTTTTGTAGCTTTGACCTTTTGTTCTGGTAAAATCTTGCAAGTCATCGGCAAATCCAATCCTCATGTTGTTTGAAATGCATAGTTTTATTCATTGCTAGCGAGGTAGGTATAGTCGAGTTTATAAACTTGTGAGCGAAAATTTGATCAAAAATATCTGAACATGTTTCTACGCCGTTGACTAGCCTCATGCGGCCCAATGTGCAATAGAATGTACACAATAAGTTCAAAGGAATTAGGAGTCTGACAATGTAATAAAGTAAAAATTATTTTGTTTTTCTATTATTTTTCACCATGGCAGTTTGACTTTATTCTCGAAACAATTAGATTCTATTGCTTTGTCAATTTTTAAAAAAATATTTATATGGTGGGCTTCAGGAGGATAGTTGTGTTCAAATATTTTTGATGAAATGTTTGCTCACAAGTTTATGATCTCGACTGTACCTATAATGGAAAAAAAAGATGACGTATATACATATAATATGATGTATATGTATGCCGGTTAATGTAAGAATAATTTTAGAAGTTTAATTGTAAACTTAAAATGATATTTCAATTATTTTAAGCCATATATCGTCGTAAGTCCTGGCGTACTTTATAAAGGACTAATAAGAAAAACGGCCGAATGTACTTTATAAAGTACAAATTGTTCATTGATTACAGAATTCTAAGAATTTTGAAATAGTATCCAAAATAAAGCAGGTCAACCACGCCACGGTCGTAAACGCTAAGTTTGTTAAAAAATTTCAGGACTCGGGAGGATATATTTTGTATTATATATATATTTATTGTTAGTGTTGCTTTGTTGTCATGGTAACGTCGCCTCAGTTACTTATTAGAAGTATGATTTTATGGGGTACAATTACACTAAGGGGCTGTTTCACCATCCATTGATTAGTGTTTACTTACGGTTAAATGTGATGCCGTCTCTATTTGTTTTGTTCGAATAGACGGAGACGGCGTCACATTTAACTGCCAGTTAACACTAATCAATGGATGGTGAAGCAGCCCCTAAACCAATTGATTGACCCCTTTAATGTTATGAGTAGTTTATTGACTGTTACTCACTTGTCTATGTTGATTCATCTAACGCAGCTACCCGTGGGTATAGCTGATGGCAAACTGTGTAGTTCTAAGCATGTATAGGTGAAAAAATTAAGTAAATGATCTGTTGTATGTAGTAGTAACGTGTCCGTATAAAAATACAAATAACTTTATTTCGCATGAAATACGGTACAAGAGGTGTATTCAATTCAATTCATTTATTGCTTGAAACAACAATTGCAACAAACAAACAAATTGACGTTCCAAATTTAAAAAAATAACTTAAGCTCCATATCAATAGGGATGATAACTGGGTTAAAAATATATCATTCTATTTAGTCCGACAGTTAGATTATGGAAAAATATGGGACACGTATTTTTTGGTTTATCTATTTATTAAAAATCGACAAAGGTATAGACCATCAAACTTCCCGAGTGGGGGCTTGTGACGTCACTATAAGGTTAAGATTCTTCTAAGCACTGTATCCTCGTCATTTTTTGTTTGTCAAACAAAAGAAAAAATATGTGCACAATATTTTTAAATTATTCAGCTGACGGACTAAACAGTTTTTTTTAGTCGTCTAGCCTATTCTGTGCACTACTACATACAACACGTCGCTTTCTAATTTTTTCACCTATTCTCGTGCGGCCCAATGTGCAATAGAATGTACACAATAAGTTCAAAGGAATTAGGAATCTATGACAATGTAACAAAGTAAAAATTCTATTATCTTACCCCATGGCAGTTTGACGGCAGTTTGACTTTATTCTCGAAACAATTAGATTCTAAATTGAAAATACAAACCGAAACATAGATGCACAGAAAAACCAGAAAAATAAGACCAACACTGGGAATCGAACCCAGGTCCTCGGCATTCCGTGCCGCGTGCTATACCGCTACACCACTGCTGGTCAGCGGCACAGACACGAATTTCCCTATGCATCACATATCTCAGCTTGTTTTTACTTTACTTTGTAACTTAAGCAGTTACCTAGCGCCATCTATATTGTCTAACTTCACGGAATGCCGAGGACCTGGCTTCGATTCCCAGTGTTGGTCTTATTTTTCTGGTTTTTCTGTGCATCTATGTTTCGGTTTGTATTTTCAATTTAGGTTTCACGGGATGACCGTAAAAGTAAAAATTTGGAATTGAAATAAAAAATACAAAAAGATTCCAAAAAACCAATCATAAGTCAAGAGTGGAGGCCTTTGCCCAGCAGTGGTACACTAAACAGGTAAATTAAAAAAAAAAAATTGGTGGGCTTCAGGAGGCTATGTACAACTACATTAACTTTCAACTGAAAGTGACTTTAAACGTGTATTTATTTAGTACACAGCAATTTAAAAATAAGTTATTATATTTATTACATAATAATGACGCAGTTTTATTTTTATACCGCCTTTTTATGCGACTACATCGGGTGCCTACTGCGAGTAGATTTAAATTAATAAGAAAAAAATATATACATATTATGTATTAGCTTTTGCCTGCGGCTTCGCTCGCGTGGAATTCGGTTATCGCGCGCTGTTCCCTCGGGAACTATGCATTTTTCCGGGATAAAAAGTAGCCTATGGCACTCTCGGGCCCATAAACTATCTCTATGCCAAAAATCACGTCGATCCGTGGCTCCGTTACGGCGTGAAAGAGGGACAAACATACAAACACATAAACATACAAACACACTTTCGCATTTATAATATTAGTATGGATTAGCTTTTGCCTGCGGCTTCGCTCGCGTGGAATTCGGTTATCGCGCGCTGTTCCCTCGGGAACTGTGCATTTTTCCGGGGTAAACTATGTCACTCTCTGGCCCATAAACTATCTTTATGCCAAAAATCACGTCGATCCGTCGTTCCGCTTCGACGTGAAAGACGGACAAACAAACACACACTATCGGATTTATAATATTAGTATGGATAAAATTCTCAGGTCACAATGTGTGTGACCAAAACTCCTCCGTAACGGCTTGACCGATTTTTATGAAATTTCTGAGTGTATCGCATTCACTGCCACCCGACTTCCACAGGGGCCACCGACGCACATGTGCGTACAATTTGTATGAATAATTATGACAGCAGCACTGGGCGAAGTTCCGAAAACGCGTGCGTCGGTGGCAGTGAATGCGGTATTCGGTAGGTCTGAGAATAGGACAAACTATTTTTGGGGTTCCGTAGCCAAAATGGCAAAAATGGAACCCTGTTATTTTCGCCATGTCTGTCTGTCTGTCCGTCCGCGGCTTTGCTCAGGGACTATCAATGCTAGAAAGCTGTAATTTTACAGAAATATAAATGTTAGCTATGCCGACAAAATGGTACAATAAAAAAAAAATTAGGTTCCGTAGCCACCCCGGCCAAATAAAGCTAGTCATCTTTCATATTTTTGTAACATGTGCCCAGATATTTCCACGATGTCAACTCGGTAAAAGGCAATCAAACGCTTCTAGCGGGAAGACAATAAAACAAACAAACAACTATTCAATTAATTAATTTATTCTTTCAATACCTACAATAATATTAACATTTTACAATTGAGAAGGACCACAAGCCAGTTCTTGTTTAAAAATATGTTTCACATCGACACATCTAATATTGTTTATTTTAATATTTTTAATGCTAGATACGGAAATGACGGATAAATCATTTAATAATTTATTACACGGCTATGTTCTTATGTTACTAGAATATATCACCATGTCGATCATGTCACTTGGGATCACAATCTTTTCCTCCATTTTTAACCGACTTCAAAGAAAGGAGGAGGTTATCAATTCGGTTGTATTTTTTTTTTATGTTTGTTACCTCAGAACTCCGTCATTTATGAACCGATTTGAAAATTGGAATGCTTTCAATTAGGTCCCATAAGCACCAAATCAGGATCTGATGATTGGATCTTAAGGAAATCGAGGGAACTCTTCAAATATTGTAGGGACACCTATGGTAATTTTGATATAATTAGTTAAACAACTTCCAATATTTTTAATTACATCAAAATTACTTAAGAGATGACTCTCGGTCTAAGAACCACATAATAATTATGTTAGTTATATATGCCACAGGTGATATATCTAGTAGCACAAATAATGGAACAGAATTGGCAGCTAAAATTCTATTCTCGCACCTCTTATCACCAACAGGGATGATGACGCCAATAAAATATAATTCGAAGGCACAACTCCAGTAAAAAAACGCTTTATTTTAGCCCTGAAAACCAGATTAATTTTCGATTTATTCTAAAATTAAGACTTTTTATTGCTTTCAAATAAATAAATAGTTAGTTGATTGGGTTGGCGAACAAATAGGGACTTATGACGTCATAAGTCGCTATTGCCATTGAAACTCTATGGGAGAATTTTGTTTTGACAGCTCATAAAAAGTACGTCAGTTGATTGGTGCTGTCAACATCCCTATTCATTTCGTCGGGTGACAAACAAACGTTACCAATTACCACCTAAAGTCAAGAAGGATAGTCAAACTTATGCATAGCATTGTAAGGTTAATATTCCATTTATATTTTTTTCGCATTTAGTGACTTTCTTGTCACCCGACGATTTAATTTTGTACTTTTATATTTTCAGATTCAATTTCGTTCATCGCTTCGTCTCATGGTCCTCGCTAAAGGGCATTTTTCTACAAAAAAATTGCCAGTCAAGAAAAAGGAGTTGTTGCCAAAATAATAGGAATTTGAAGACGAAACTTTTTTTTTTAGAAAACTGCCCTTATTACGTATACAAATAATACGAAATAATAAATACAGCATACAGATTTGTACATAAATTCGACTTAAAATAAAAGCTACATTTATATATATACAGTGCGGCCGGCAATGCCTTTTGGAACATCCTATGTCTTCTACATTGAGTGAGCAGTATGTCTCTTAGTGTTTTCCTTCACCGCAAAGCGCGTGGTAAATTTCAATACACCGCACATGAATTGGGAAAAACTCAGAGGTGCGAGCCGGGGTTTGAACCCACGACCACGGCTTTTCGATTGCTTGCGCGGCTTGCAGATTGTTAATACATAATTTTATATAATGCCTAACTAGATTTACCTATTAAAAATAATTACATAATATACTGATAACTGCCACGGCGTGGTGGGTTGGTCGGCCAAAGGGTACAGCCCTAGCTCTAAAGAAAATTCGATGATCCGCGGGCGCACGTGAAAAACATCTACGCCAGTGCGACAAGTCGTTCATCCAACAGAATATCGACAATGCGGTATTTGACTATTTGTTATTCATTTTATAATTAAAACTTGAAAGTTTTTATGAGTTTGAAATTCAAGATTAGACAGAGAAAGACTGCATGTGACGTCACACGCAAGTAGCGCCATACTTGCTGCATAGAGAAAAGTATTTTAGAGGCAGATATATAGATTAAAAAAAATTTGCATTAAATCAAATTTTCAAGCGAATCAATTTTTAAACACTATCTATGTATATACATATTTATATTTTTTATGATAGTATACAGGATATGGTAAATTCAACAGTAGTCGAATACCGTATTGCTTTGTGACGGTTACATAAGAAACTGATTTAAAGACATCAAATCGTAAATTTAAAATCTAAAACATGTTTTCTTTGAAATATGTCATTATTCTACTGGATGAACGATTTTTTTCCAATTTTACATAATTTCGACGTGATTTCGGAAACGTTGCTAGACTCGGTCTTGGCATAGCAAACCTCGTTCTGGCAACCCTAAATCAGTCCATCAAGGCTTTTTTAATACTTAGTGTGTAATACATACATTATAAAACTAAATCATCAAATTTTTCTAACTTATAATTATGTGTTTCGTGTATTTATTCCAAAATAACAGAACGCGACAAAATAAAAAGAAGCACAGATTTGACATCGATTTGGTGCCTCAATTAAGAGCGCGCCGAGCTTTAAACGCATCTAATGCATTCATTATAAGTATCATTACCATTAAAGCCATAGTTTTTAAACTCATACGAAAGATTTGAGGAGTTACTCCCTGTTACGCTGAGTATGGCCAGAGAGTAGGGCCATAGGCCCTTTTTGCTTCTTTCGGCACAATGTCTTTTTCTTTTTCGATTTTTTATTATTATTTAAGAGTATGTAATAAGGTTGTCTTATTTTTAACTGTGTTTTTTTGCTGTGTCAAATTTTGGCAAATATATTTATTCTTCCTTTCTTTCTTTTACTCTACAAGCAGAGCGCTTCCACATATGCGTTTATGGTTAAACTGATAGTGTTGCCATTGCTTCCGGGTTGAAAGTTTCCTTGCGAACTTCCTTCCGCTGACGTTCGTGTCGTCATAGCGTGTTGTATGTTTATATGTTTTAGTTTTTAAATGGGTCTCACTTGAAAACAGCGTTGCGGCTAGCCGTAACGTTATGCTGAGTGGGGCCCACTTTATGCTATTCGATGTTATTTTTATTCTTTCCATCGAATGTGTGTAAATAAATGTTTCTCTGTCTCTTTTACACAGACAGAAGCGCGACTGCAGCGCTCCGAGCCAGTGGTGGCAGATACTGTAATGTGCTAGCCTACGCCTACATATATGTGAAAGCGCTCTAACTCATACACAGTAAAACCACGATTACTTATTTTTGTTTGTATAAAAAAATCAAAAAGTCATCTCTAGAAAAACAAAATAAACCCTTACTACGGCATAAATATTGCGCAGTAGGTCATGAGTTTTCGAATGATAAGGAAACTAGATGTTTCCTCTCGCGTATACACGTTAAGTTTTTAAAATATGTATTTGTTATAGTACTTAATACGAAGAAAATCTTTTTAGTTCTGACCAACCTATCTTGAGCCGCTGTTTCCCCCATCCCTATCCACAAGTGCAAAGAAAAGTTGACATTGATTAGCGCTTGAAGCTCGATGCCCCCTTAATGTGAAGTGAAACAGCAGGGCTACTATGAAACTCAGAAGTTCGTATCGTGCGGTTCCTCTTACACTTATAATATTTAATACGAGAGCGAGAGGGACAGCACGACACGAACTTCGAGTTTCGTAGTAGCCCTGCAGGTGTTTACAGTACCCGGCCATAAAGATTGCACATCGGTCTTTGGAAAGAGACTCGGCTAATTTCGGCTTCAAAGAGCATTGTCACACACTACTTATGTGACGTTTGTCAGTCATACAGGTGCAATAGAGTACGGACGCATTTAGATGAAAATATATAATACAGAGTTGTTGAAACCCCCCAAAACTTTAAATTGTACGATGGCGTCTTTAGGAAAAAGAGGGAACTATCCTTTTTCTAGTAGTTGTAACAGCTCTATATAATCCGAAGTTTACATGAAGTAAACTAATTAAGTCCATAAAGTTGCAGTATTTATTTGATATAAAACGTCACTTAATAAATACGATGATTGATGGACGGTCGCCAGTGTTCGGAAATAAATAAATAAATAAAATAAATATCATGGGACACCTGACACCAATTGACCTAGTCCCAAACTAAGCAAAGCTTGTACTATGGGTACTAGGCAACGGATAAACATACTTATATAGATAAATAAATACTTAGATACATATTAAACATCCAAGACCCGAGAATAAACATTCGTATTATTCATACAAATATCTGCCCCGGCCGGGATTCGAACCCGGGACCTCAAGCTTCGTAGTCAGGTTCTCTAACCACTTGGCCATCCGGTCGTCCAATCGTCGGGAAGACCGAAGTGCATTCATTCTCGCCAGGTACTGTACTCTCGTTACCTAGTATTAATATTAAAACTCCAACTAGATTATTTTAGACTATTTGAGAGGCCATTTTCTATTAATAATGGAATTATCGCATAAATGCCAATTTTTACATTTTTTTTTACATAAAAATATAATACATTCAAGAAAGACATGCAAAACGAGGATTTTTAAAGCCATACAAAATTATTAAAAATGGCGGAACCCAGTGTCAGTGTTTAAAAAAGAGACAGGTCTAGAGGCCAAATTGTTAAACGGACTTCGAGTCAAAATTCGCACACCTCTGGTGGAAACACAGCTTTAACATCCTTCAGGGATCTAGCTGTTAGGAAGCTATAACCTACAGTGTTAACTTCCTGAGTCCTGACAATTTAACAAACTTAGCGTTTAAGACATAGTGGTTGACCTGCTTTTTTATTTTGGATTTTATTTCAGTCCTTAGAATTCTTTATTCAATGAACAATTTGTACTTTATAAAGTACATTCGGCCGTTATTCTTAGTGTCAATTAGTCCTTTATAAAGTACGCGAGGACTTAGGGAGGTTAATTAAAAAAATATAGCGCTAAAGCATCATCATCATCATGTCAGCCGAAAGACGTCCACTGCTGGACATAGGCCTCCCCCAAGGCTCTCCACTCATACCGGTCTTCTGCTTTTCGCATCCACCGCGATCCCGCGATCTTAACCAGGTCGTCGCTCCATCTTGTTGGAGGCACCGACAGCTCGTCTCCCGGTCCGCGGACGCCATTCGAGAACCTTTAAGTGCTAAAGCGTTAGCTGTCAATCACCTCGCTTTACATGTACATATTAAAAACAGCGCATAATAAAAAAAACAATCTTATACATAAAACTTTGAGATTATATACAATATAAATACATAATTCATCAGCATCAAAAACCTCGCCAAAGTCTAATATTACTATTGAGCTTACAGGCCAATAACTTTAATATTTATTATTCATAAGAAAATGCCTGCAGGTATACCAACGTCGGACTCTTAATAGTACCACCTTATCACAATAAGCTGTTTCACCATCCATTGATTAGTGTTAAATGACGGTTATGTGATGCCGTCTCTATTTGTTTTGTTCGAATAGACGGAGACGGCACATTTAACCGTCAGTTAACACTAATCAATGGGTGGTGAAACAGCCCCTAAATGTCCCAGTGATTTCCTTGATTAACACAATAATAGCGTACAGTCGAGTGCCAAAAATAAGTCGATTCGAACCACTCAAAAATATCGTTACCGCTTAAAAAAAAAACTTGTATGTACCTCAAAATGTATGATTTTTTGAGTGCACTTTATGACCATTACATCAAGGTTCAATTTTGTTGACATATTGATTTTAGATATGAGATTTTTTCAAAGTGGTGACGATATGTTTCTACAGATTGTGTCGAAATAAGAGTGGTACATATTTTTGAAATTTACATTAATTTCACATTTTTAAACTTAACTGTACTGCGACAAGGTTGTACTGCTTGCATACGCCGGTTTATTTCTAGATGTTATTCAAATACGTTATACACTTAAGTCATCTCGTGCCTTGATATGAATGTTCGTAACAAACACGATCGCATGGTTGTATACAACGAGGGTTTGAGGCTAGATGGAGCTAGTATCGTGGTCCGTTTGACAACTTTGACATTTTAGTCACGTTTGTGATTGGTTAAAAAACGGAGCCAATCGTTGCAAGAAATATTACCAATGAAATGGATACAAAAATCAGATCTTCAAGGTGACCTTGGCCTCTGGACAAATAATGAAACCATGGATAGTGTGGTGGAGGCTCCAATAGAGAGATCTCTCTCCAGGCAGGTGTTATGCCTGGGAACCGAAGTCCGAAGGAACTTGTATATATGCGACCGCGTTGAGAAACTTCGATAGCTCGAAGTGGAACATGGTCGAAGTTTCTATTGTTATTCACTAGATGGCGCTAGGAGTCGCTACATCAGTATTTAGATATGTAATAGTTATTAGTTTAATTAGACGAGAAAAAAAAATCTATGAAATCAGATCATCCACAATACACAGGCTGCTACAAAGTGATACATAGAAAACCGTTAGTTTTTCGGTAAATATTGGACTGATTGTTATGATACTTTGCAGTTTGGTTTCAAATATCTTGCTAAGCCAGTAGTGTTCGTATTTATCCAGAGGCTAAGGTCACCAAGTATTGTCAAGAAGACATTAATATCTAAGGCGTATTATAAAGTTAATATTATGGACAGAGATATTTGGAAATAATTCCGATCCTCATTAGCGATCCCTTCAAATAGCGAACCTACTGTGTTAAAAATAAAGTTATGTTAAATACTTGTGATTAAACAATATTGTAAATGTGTTTACAAAAAAATACACCTCGTTCAGTTTCTCGACGGATTCTTCTCAACAGAGGATTTTCCGAACCGGTGGTAGATTTTTTTTTGACATTCATAAGTGCTTAATTAAATAAAAAATACCTGGGCGACCAAGCTCCGCTCGTGCTAAAATACGGTACCAAGCGTTTTCCCAGAGGTAAGACCAAGCTAGATTGATTTTTCCCCGAAAACCCCTACATAACAAATTACATCGAAATCGTCGGAGCAGTTTCCGAGATCTCCGAAATATATATACATATATACAAGAATTGATCGTTTAAAGGTATTAGATACTTTGGGTGACACTCTTTCCCGGCCCGGATAATACCGATATGGAAATACCGACCCTGTTTTTCGTGTACACGCCCATAGAAGCTCCTGTCAGTTTCTATGGGCGTGTACACAAAAAACAGGGCCGGTATTTCCATGTCGGTGTTATCCGGGCCGGGAAAGACTGTCACCAGATATTTTGACTGTAACGTCAAACGGACCTACTACTAACGCCATCTGGCGACATTTCGTCACCCGAAACCTCGATTTGTACAACTTAGATCATTTCACTTTTTCCAGAGTTACCCTGTATATAATAGGTATATACAGGTATATAACGATTCCAACGCTGCGAGGTTCATAAACTCTATACGAGGACACACCATAAACAAACGGACAGAATTATTTTGTACATATACATACAATGCTTTAGCAACTAAGAAGTATATGAGTCAATCAACTTTATAGTGTCGCTTGTTGCCATGGTAACGTCCCCTGGGTCGCTAATTAAAAGTATGATTTATGGGGTACAAATACACTAAAACTCGGACAGTGTGACAGTTCTAAGGCAATAGGGATGACGACTGGGTCAAAAATATATCATTCTATTTAGTCCGATAGTTAGATTATGGAAAAATATGGGACACGTATTTTTTGGCTTATCTATTTATTAAAAATCGACAAAGGTATAGATCATCAAACTTCCGGAGTGGAGGCTTGTGACGTCACTAGAAGGTAAAAATATTACCATATATGTAGTGTCCTAGTGTCGTCACTCGAAACTTCCAAGCACTGTATCCTCGTCATTTTTTGTTTGTCAAACAAAAGAAAAAATACGTGCACAACATTTTTAAATTATCCACCTGACGGACTAAACAGTTTTTTTAGTCGTCTAGCCTATTCCTTTATGGCTCATCATATGAGCATGCTAAAACACACAAACAAACATTTTTCTAACAAAGTGTATCACTAATGTCTCCTGGGTTACGTGACAGAATAACAACACTAAAAAGTTGAATGACCTATCTAAAGCGGCCGAATCGTCTTCTGTACGTAACACATCGCAGCCTATATACCCACTGAAGTCACAGGCCTGAGAACGAGAGGTCTTGGATAGTTCCCACACGGGCCCAGTTCGGAATGGGTTCGAAATAAAGCTCGTGGTAAACTTCAAATGTAATTTCGAACTTTTTCGAAAAACTTTAAAGTGCGAGTCTGGAGTTGAACCCACGATCCTCTGCTTAAGAGGTCATTAAGTCAAACCAGTAGGCTACCATAGTCAAGCTAGGGTTCACAGGTTCGATCCCGGGCTCGCACCGCTTTTCGAATCTCGTTTGCGAAACTACACTCATCAAAAGTCCCTAGGGATATTTTTTCCGTAGACTGTTTTGAGTATTTCAATATAGGCATATTACTACTGAGTCAAAACATTAAATTTGTCTAGGGACAATCTTCCTACTAATATTACATATAGGTAGACAAGATATGTGTGTATATTCGAAAAATTACCATGACTTTTACGATAAAGGTACATCGCAGTGATACCAACATCCAACGAGGCTTCTGCTTTAGAGTGGGACGGACATAGGCCGATATGAGACGACTGATTGTTGCCAAAATTGAGCTACAACAGAAGGCGACAAGGCAAACGGGCCATATACTACAAAGTGCAATCTTCGAGCTTCGTATCTTGCCGTCCCGCTGACGCTTATATTATTTAATACGAGAGTGAGAGGGACGGTATGATACGAACTTCGATTTTCAAATTTCGTAGTAGCCCCTTAGTATAATGACACAATTCGCTTACTGGCACTAACACAGCGAGCGCAGACAGGAAGCTAACTTAGTATAATAAACTCTGATAAATGGCCATCGTGAATGGGTTGTCTGAAACAAAAAAAAACTTTTATTCACAAAGTTATGATTATGAGATCGTGAAAATTCGGAAGACACGACTACTTCCGAATTCTGCCGATGTGTTTATGAATTATTATACTAATAAGTGGCATGTTTGTACTGAATAGGATATTTAATTAAACCAAACCACTAGTTTGAAGTATAACACACAGAGATGTTGCAACCTCCACGATCAAATAATATAGATAATGTAGGGTAAACGATAAAACTATCAATTTAGGTGTTAACCACTCTATCAAAAACATGTGAACACTCTTCAACGCCGTTGACAATAGAGTCCTGTGCACATATTTTTGATAACAATTTTACTTGACTTGACTGTATATGGGTCAATCAACTTTTTAGTATAGCTTGGTGCCATGATAAAGTCCCCTGAGTTACTTATTACAAGTATTATTTTATGGGGTAAAAATCCATAAAAAATTAGGAGTTGTGACAGTTTTCCTCCTATTGAACATGCTAATAATACAGTACATTGCAAACATTTTTTTTAACAAAGTGTATCACTTATGTCTCCTGAGTCACGTGTACAGAATAACCAGTAAGAAGTCGATTGTCCCTTAACTCACGTTTAGATCTAGTTGTTGAGCCAGTCCCAGTTGTCCTCGGTCTTCCTTATCGACATTTTTTTAACAAAGTGTATCACTGATGTCTCCTGAGTCACGGGGACAGAATAACCACTAAAAAGTCGATTGTCCCTTAACTCACGTTCAGATCTAGTTGTTGAGCCAGTACCAGTTATCCTCGGTCTTCCTTATCGACCTTTTTTAACAAAGTGTATCACTGATGTCTCCTGAGTCACGGGGACAGAATAATAAGTAAAAAGTCGATTGTCCCTCAACTCACGTTCAGATCTAGTTGTTGAGCCAGTCCCAGTTGTCCTCGGTCTTCCTTATCGTTATGTTCTTGACGTCGGGCGGCGGGCTGGACACGCCCACCTGCGAGAGGTCCCGCCCGTCCAGGTTGTTGCGGGTCGCGACAGACTCCTTCCACGGTTGGCTCTGCTCGTTCCTGTAACGGACGTTTATTTTTCACTCTTAAAATAGTATTTTATGCTACAGTTGTATAATAGGGGTTAAAGAAGGTGAGTGGCGTGAGTTAAGATGTGAGCGTAGCAAACATCCTAAGACGCCACGAGTTTTTTTGACTTACTTATAAAACTTTACATACAATACTTTATCTAGGACCAGAGGGCCTATTGCGTAAAGTTTCTGGCATTCGTGATCGCAATTAAATGACAGTTTTTGTATGCGAAATCTGTCATTTGATTGCGATCGCGAGCGTCAGAAACGTTACGCAATACGGCCTCAGGTACTTATTAAACAAAATACAAAATAAAGAAAAAAATAAACTTTTTTATTTCTTGCTCATTGTTGGTTCTTATGATATATATGTGCGAAGCCCCGGGTAAACACCATCTCTCACTCCTCTACATGTATAACTCACCACTGCGAGTAGGGCTCCGACGTGGAGCTCTTCATGGCGCCGTAGCCGGGCGCCTGGTGAGGGCTGCCGGCGTTGCTGCCGCGCCGGGCCTCGCTGGCGCCCCCGAGCGAGCTCCAGCCGCCGCGGTTGTTCACCTGACGTAATAATAATATAGTAGATTGATAACCAAGGGTGGAAAGTGACCCATTTCACCCGAGATATTTCTTCATCACATCACTTCGTTCGAGCGCCAATAGTTCGAGGGGAAATGGGTTATTTCACCCGAGTTAGACACTCTACTTTTCAAAAAATGTATTTCATCATCATCATCCCAGCCTATATACGTCCCACTGCTGGGCACAGGCACAGAACAAGAGGGCTTGGGCCATACTTCCCACGCGGGCCCAGTGCGGATTGGGAACTTCACACGCACCATTGAATTGCTACGCATGTTTGTGCAGGTTTCATCACGATATGTTTTCCTTCACCGCAAACTTCGCGAAGTTTGCGGTCGTGGTAAATTTCAAATGTAATTCCGCACATGACTTTGGAAAAACTCAGAGGTGCGAGCCGGGGTTCCACCTCCAGACTGTAAGAACACACACAAATTACACAAACCCATCCATCACCACCACCACCTCACACTGACGCGTTTCGAACTCAACCAGAGCTCATCTTCAGAGTAACAACCGTACACTATGCTACCAGTTGTTCTCCTTATCAGTCTATGATATTTACCTTTTCTGTGACAGTGGTGGCCATTTCAGAGACCTTCTGCGTGGCGATGCCCCCGTACCGGACCGCGGACTCGGTCGCGGACCGGGCCGCTTTCGTTACCGAAGACGTGAACATTGACCAGCCCTGCCAAAAAAATCTCTCATAAGGGTTCTATATTTTTATGGCATAAATCGATAGCGTTAAGCCTGCGTTCCACCAGAGATGTGCGAGGAAAGTGTTTGTCGTGATTGATTAGGGCCCTACGGGGACCCACGACTAACCTTGAAATTTTTGATGATACATCTATGGCCAGCGCATGTGTTAAGTCGTCAAAGGCTTAAGGTGCCGCTCGGCGCTCGATTGCGGCGACAAATCTAGTCACGTGATCCCATTTTGAAGGTGATTTTGAATTACCCGCAACTCAAAAAAGTAGCGTCAAATCGCCGCGTCGAGCAGCAGCGACAAGATGGCTGCTTGCAGGAATGGTCTTGACAGTGGCGGACTAAGCCCGTCAGAGGCCCAAGTTTAAAAAAAATGCAGTTTAAAAAAATGTAGGTACTAAGCACATTTTTAGTCTTGTAGGTTTTGATCAGGGGAACGCGGAGGCATTTGGGGGCCCCCCAAGATCGGAGGCCCGGGGCGGGCCGCCCCTTCCGCACCTCTGTTAGTCCACCACTGGGTCTTGGTGTTGGAAGCTGATTTCTTAATCTCATTTAGTAGCTGTCGTGGCAGTGGAAAAAATAAAACAAATTGGAGTCAATGAAAAAAGGTTTTTTTACAGCGATAAAGCTCATTTTCAGCTTTATCGCTACATGTCACGTGACCAGATTTGACGCTGGGAACGAGCGTCGAGCGATTTCATGTGGCCGCGGCCTTAGTCAAAGTCAAAATCTCTTTATTCAATTTATGCTATAACAAGCACTTATGAACGTCAAAAAAATCTACCACCGGTTCGGAAAAAACCTCTGTTGAGAAGAATCCGGCAAGGAACTCAACGAGGTATTTTTTTTTAAACAGATTCACAATATTTATAAATTACATCTATATACTATACATCACAAGTATTTAACACAACTTTATTTTTAACACTTTATTTTGAAACTTTCTGTAGTTTTATTAGTGTACATCCTGTGTTTTATTAGTGGTCCTTGACTGTTGGCCTCTTAGAGAAGCTCAGAGTCACGCAACGAGCTATGGAGAGAGCTATGCTTGGAGTTTCTTTGCGCGATAGAATCCGGAATACGGAAATTACGGAGGTATTTTTTTTTACCGTCGCTAGGGACGCTAGCGTGTTGTCGACGACCTCGTTGCCGCTGTGCACCGGCGACATCGGCGTCGACTGCGACTGCTTCTGATTGCCGAAGCCGGTGTAGCGACCGCTGCCGTACTCACTGCTGCGGGACAAGTGAAGCTCATTATTGGTTATTCCCATCTGTTATCACCAATTTTTACCAGTGGTAGCAGCTGGGATTTTTTTTCCCATCTTTTACCACTAAAGTACTCAGTGGTAACTGGGCCAGTCAACTACTGTACCGACATATTAAATGTATTGTAACGGATAACTCACGTCTTAAAACAACAACAATTCCATTTAATATGAGTGAGTCTCACAATAGTTTCATGATCAATATTGTACCGACACTTCGGGCGTCTCCTGCGTTACCAAAATTGTCTCCGGCGTTACCAAAAAATCGTACTTCCAAAAAGATATTTCAGGGTTTAATAGGTTGAACTTACGTAGGATGGCAAGTATTCCTGTACACCATCTTTTAAATTACAGAAATAACATATTTACTTAAAGAAATCTGCGATTGTTTGAAAAATGTCGCGGACAGATTAGTGTCGGTAAAAAAGTTGATGGGCCTTACTAATGGGAAAAAAATCCCAATTTTTACCACTAACGCCATTGGTGGTAACTACTGGGATTTTTTTCCAAGTACTTACCACCAACTATTTTAGTGATAACAGATAGAAAAAATATTCGCGATAAAATAAAATAACTCCATAAATATTGAATAGAATAGAACCATTTTTAATATGTTGACAATAAATTGCTGAAAATTAAAATAAATGTGGTGGTAACTAATTGGATTTTTTCCCATCTCATATCCACTAAAGAAATGGGTGGTAACGACTGGGAAAAAAAATCCCACCTGTTACAACCAATTAGTTTAGTGGTAATGACCTTTTTAGTGTTTTTATTGTCCCGTGACTCAAGAGACACAGTGATACACTTGGTTAGAAAATTGATTACCTTAAAACTATCACAGCTCCTTTTAGTATAAGGACCCAATCATTTTGCAGTTTAAGAAATTTTCCGTTGACGAGTTCAAAGAAAAACATTGGAATTATACAAAATTCATCTGAAGAAAAACAAAATATTTATAGCAGAAGATCCCAATCAGGGGAAAAACATCCAAATCAATTTTCTGAAACAAATCTCCTTAAATTTTCCTCTACTTGTCTATATTTAGTTTGAAATTAATCTGAACATCAATAATTATTTTTTCCGACGTCTCGAGCAGGAAGTAACTTTCCTTTGCCTTTCATTCTAGGGCGTTTTAAAAAAAAGTGTACCATTTCATTATTTTTGAAATTTCGGAAAAAATATGGTTTTTTCTACTCAGAATCAAGAGTACGTTTGTTACGCCCATACTAAGTGTATGAAAAAAACGTCGCAAAAGTGACATTTTTTGGGGAAATTTTTTAAACTATCGGAAATCGATTCCAATACTTAGTAGGGGCGTGACATAACTGATTCGCAAATTTTTTTATGAAAAACTGGGGATATTTCCTTAAACGATCGGAATCGATTGCGCTCTTGATTATGAATTGGAAAAACCATATTTTTTCGGGATCGAATCAGAAATGAGGAGATACGTAGAAGAACAAGGGTCACCGACATAGCCAAGAGAATTAGCTCGTTGAACTGGCAATGGGCGGGTCATATAGCACGGAGAGCAGATGGCCGTTGGGGCCGAAAAGTTCTCGAGTGGAGGCCGCGGATCGGCAAGCGCAGGGTGGGACGTCCACCAACGAGATGGACGGATGACCTGATTAAAGCCGCGGGTTCACGGTGGATGCAGGCTGCTGCCAACCGAAGCAACTGGAGGTCTATGGGGGAGGCCTATGTCTAACAGTGGACGTCCTACGGCTGAGATGATGATGATGATGATGATATTTTTTCCAAAATTAAAAAAAAAAGAAAGAGTACACTTTTTTTTAAAACGCCCTCTATCATTAGTTAGTATCATTGGTCATTAGCAGCTACATCTTCCAGACCCACTCACTGATAGCTGATGTTATTGTCGGAGCCACTGGTGTGGAAGGCGTTGTCTCCTGAGGAGTAGAAGTCCCGCGACTGGCTCCAATCTGAGGACTTCTCCACAGTGTCCGGCTTGTAGTCTGAAGGGCTCCACGTCTCGCCCTCCGCTAGAGCCGCGATCTGTGTTAAGATAAAGCATTGTAGTTGAAACATTTCGAACTTTTTTTTTTATTCGACTGGAAGGCAAACGAGCAAGTGGGTCTCCTGGTGGTAAGAAATCACCACCGCCCATAAACATCTGCAACATCAGGGGTATTGCAGATGGGTTGCCAACCTAGAGGCCTAAGTTGGAATACCTCAAGTGCCAGTAATTACACCGGCTGTCTTACTCTCTGCGCCGAAATACAACAGTGCAAGCACTGCTGCTTCACGGCAGGATTAGCGAGCAAGATGGTGGTAGCAATCCGGGCGGACCTTGCACAAGGTCCTACCACTTGCGAACTGAGATCATCCACTTAAAGTAGTGGCCACACCGCTGATTAAAAACCGGGCAAGAGCGTGTCGGACACGCCCCAAATAGGGTTCCGTAGCCATTACGAAAAAATTAAGTCATATTTTTCTAAGGATTTAAAATACGAGTATTTTGTACGGAATATTCCAAGTTTAGGCATATTTATACCTTAGGCTGCTATTTACTCTTAAACTACTAATTCTCAAGAAAACTTAACCGTTACAGTTTTCCTTGTAAGTTTGATATACTTACTACAATCCTAATTTTTTTTCAAATTTTTCCACTCATCGGTTTAGGGTTATTAACGTAAGGGTATATTAGGGTTTTACGATAGTCAGAAGGGCTACTCCGAAACACAACGTTCGAAGTTCGTGTCGTGCGGTCACTCTCACACTTATACTATTTAATACGAGAGCGAGAGGGATCGCACGACACGAACTTTGAACGTTGTGTTTCGGAGTAGCTCTCCAGGCCTGTGTATCTTACGCACACATTGACGCGTGTACAGACTTCATCGTGCCTATGTAGATTCAAGAAATATTAGTAGTTAGTATTAATACTAACCTTCTGCCGGTACATGGCCGCAGCCTTGGTATTGTACTTCTGTGGGATGGTCATACCAGGCTTGTAGTCCGGTTGACTCTCCAGGAATTCTTTCGCTTTCGCGTTGCCGCCCACCTGTTCAATCAATCCAGCGAGTTCAATATTGCAAATATCATCATCCCGTACGTCCCACTGCTGGGCACAGGCCTCCTCTCAGAATCAACGGGCCCAGTGAGGATTGGGATCTAAAGCGTGATAAGTAAGTATAAGTTGAGGAACAAATGGAATGCTTGTACTGTATTTAAGTGGATAACGCTAGCTGACATGTCCTGCAAAAAATAGTTTTTCACCTTTTTCCACATTAATAACCATTTCACATAACCAGCACTCATCATCATCCCAGCCTATATACGTCCCACTGCTGGGCACAGGCCTCTCAGAATGAGAGGGCTTGGGCCGTAGTTCCCACGCGGGCCCAGTGAGGATTGGGAACTTCACACACACCATTGAATTGCTTTGCAAGTTTGTGCAGGTTCCCTCAAGATATTTTCCTTCACCATAAAACTCAAATTTCAAATGTAATTTCGTAAAACTCAGAAGTGCGAGCCTAGGTTTGATTGAACCCACAATCCTCTGCTTGAGAGGCTTTTGCTGCTTTTGCAAATATACAGCCGACTAAATTGACTCACGTACCAGGCTGGAACCTTTTCATAATCAATTTCACTATGACTTATTTGGCAAATGTACGGGATGTCAACATGACATTAGTAGCACAAAAGTTCTATCATAGTATGTGTTTCAGTTTCCTTTACTGCACACTCAACTTCAAAAAGATCGATATGGGCAAAGTAACAATAATATGTTGCTGCTTAAATACAAAAGGGCCACAAATATTTTTTTTTTTATTGCAATAATTTCATGTGAAATAGAATACAAAATGCAATCAATGCGATAGATTTATTATTTTTATTTTTGGCCTTTTTGTATTTAAGCACCAATGTTCATACAATCAACTTTTTATTGTTTGTTATTCTGTCCCGTTGTCCAAGAGACAACAGTGACAGTTTCTTAAAAAAAAACTGTTATTATATGCTATTAATGTGCTTACGAAATAGTCCATAAAATAATGGGCTTGTAACTATGACAAAAATGTACGCTTGATGAATTTTAACCACAGAAAACATAGAAACTCATGATTTTAAACAGTTGTCCAGGAGACTTAACCATGGCAATAACGCACAAGAAAGAGTTGACAGACCCATGAACAACCTTAATATTAAGTAAATTAAGCCGTGTGGTGTCCAATAATTGGAAACCGTGTATGGGTATTTCACTAATTGGAAAATTTTAAGTCCCCTGCCAAAATTCTCTTCAAATTATTTGACGATTTAATAGTAGTGTAAAATAAAAACTTTTTAACAAAAAAAATTAAACCAACGAAAAAAACGGAAAGCAAAAAATAACTATATATAATGCTTTAGATTTTTGATTTTTTTCAGATTCTGCTCTATTATTCCAAATTCAATCAAAAAGTGCTCTGTCATTCAAAAAACGCATGGATTAGGAATAATATAGCAAAATCTGAAAAAAAAAAAATTAAAAATTCGCGGTTTTAGGTGAAAGTAAAAAAAAAATCCACAGCTTTTTGGGAATTGCAAATACACACCCGTAATAGGTCCAAAAAACACATTAAAAATCAGAGATACATCATGTTTAGCGAATTTAGCGATTTTTGTGTCGATTTAGTATCATTGCTGTCTTCATTTTCTCTGTATTTATTTATTAGTAGCTGTTGCCCGCGGCTTCACCCCCCTTATTAAATTTCATTTTTTTAAAATTTATATAAAAATCAGAGACACATCATGTTTTGTTAATTAATTGTTAATTTTAAATGGCCTATATGATTAGCTGCCTCAACCAATTGTTTATGAGTCAATCAAATTTTTCTTGTCATTTGTCACTATAGTTACGGTCTCTTGAGTCATACTTTAAATCGTAAGTTTATAGGATTAAAATATGCCAAACATACAGTTTTGTGGTAGTTTTAAGCCCTTTTTATGATAGGTCATCTAATAAGCATGTTAGTATAATGTGACACAACATTTCTTCTAACAAACAGTACTACTTTTGTCCCCTGGCTGACAGGACAGAATAACAACAAGAAAAAGTTGATCCACCCTTTTGAAAGCAAAGCCTCGCGTAAATGCTAGTACAATAAATACAATAATAGAGCAGTATGGAATAAATGGCAGATATTTTTTATTCAACAACTTATTTTATAAAGTGGGACACAGTTACAGGCTAAATATAATAATATACTAATAAACTTATTATCACATAATACATAAACTTGCTTTGAAACATTTGCTTCGATATCAAATTATGAAAGTTCAAGGGTCAGTTTTTAATTTTTTTCTTTTTAAGAATACAAGCTTTCGCCCACGGCTCTGCCCATGTGGTATTCGGTTATCGCATGCTGTTCCCTCGGGAACTGTGCATTTTTCCGGGATAAAAAGTAGCCTATGTCACTCTCCGGCCCATAAACTATCTCTATGCCAAAAAACATGTTGATATGTCGCTCAGTTACGGCGTGAAACAAGGACAAACATACAAACACTTTCGCATTTATAATATTAGTATGGATATACTCAGGGACGGATTTAGGCCAGGGATACTTGCAAAGTTAAGCTTTTTACTACTACTACACAATCCAGTACAAATGAATAAATAAATGGGTTATTATTATTGTAAATATAGACAGAATAGATAGACAATATGTACTTTGATTTCAATTCCTAGCTTTTCTTTTTATAAATGTAGTTTTTTTTTAAATAGATGGCCATTCGCACTGCATCCAGTTATAACTACATAATTAAGTCACTGTCTTATATTTTTTAATGAACCATAATAATCAACAATCATAATATTACTCATCTAATGCACTTAGGCTAAAAGTTATCTCCATGATAAGTGACATCCTACTATTTCGCAATTTTTTGCCTCTGCTTACATCACTGCAACAGCCAGTTGAGCCAATGCACCAATGTGCAAGAAAAAAAAAACAATCACAGACAATCAAAAAAGTTGTCATTTTGCAACCTATTGTTGCGTTCAAGGTAGAACTTTACCATCATTTTCTCCAGCTCGATATCCTTCCATTTGTCCATGGTCACGGAACGCACGAAGGACAGATGGACTCCAAGGCTCCGATGGACCCCTGAGCACTCCAGACATATCCATATACCGTACGTCACGGACACCCATTGAGGATTCGACGTCTCGCACTCAAAACATTTCTGGAATCCAAATAATTTCATAAGGATCGCGCAATAATACCTTTAACTAGCATATGTGACAATCTACTTACGTGGTTGTTGTCCAGGGTGCGTATATAATTCAATTTACGGCGAGTGCGTGGCGATGCCATCTCCGATTCTGGTGAAAGTCCTCGATGAGCGAAAACTTAGATGAGCTACAGGAATCTCGCGGACTGTGATCGGGACTGTCAAAATTTACAAAAAGTCTCTAGTTGGCATTCATAGACATTTTTTTTTGTTTCATTGTCAGGAAAGGTGGCATTCATAGACTAAGTTGTTCTTTACTTTGGAAATAGACAAAGAAAGCCAATACAGCCCCGTTATTACAGTCATGATTGAACTGTAAAAATAAAATGCTTATAATAATAATATATTTTTTCTTAATAAGTATACAAAATACACTTTTTTTTGTACTTATGTAGAGCATCGTCATCTTATTTTTTTAGTTTCGTATCATGTTTGTCACAACACTACAGCCAGCGCCACTGCGCTCAAAAATCTTGTGTCAAATCGAAGTGTTGCTATCAATCACCAACGAAACATTATTAATTTCAACAGTATTTTCTATAAAATGTATATAAAACAGCGCATTATAAAATAATTATTTAGTAATAGTAATATTTTGGGCTTTGTCTTAAATAATTCGCGTTTTATTTATTAAAAATGATTACATAAACAGCAACACTATGCCGAGTCCAAATTAGTTCCACAAATGACCGCCTGCAAAGAAAACTTTGTCATTGTCATGTCAGCAAAAAGACTAGCTAGCACCCACTTAAACAGGAAAGGCCGCTCGTAGTGTTCGGTTATACGCCGCTGTTAACCGAGGACTAAGTAGGGTTCATGCAACGCTTATTTATATTTATTAAGTTCGATAAAGCCTAGTAATTCGCGGGTAGCGTTCAGTCAGTTCGCTGGCTACCCGGAGCGTGATCGTACGCGGCATCCGGTTCTCGCTTTGTTTTAGTGCAATACGCGTTTGAAATGATATAAGTCCACAATGAACGGCGATAGTATTACTGTGAGCGGCGTGGAAGCTGAGTACACGGATATAGGGAGTCGCAATGCGTGGGCATTGGTGTACCAGGTAAGCGTAGCGGCTTACAAACTATGCCACGACACTGGTGTTGTTTGGTAATCATTAGTGGTATTTCGCAGAAAATCGGGCGGGAGTGTCACGCGTACCCCTACACATGCACCGAGGCGAAGAAAAGTGAAAATAAGCCTCTGAACAGATACCGAGATGTGAATCCTTACGATCACAGTCGCGTTATACTGAAGCGATGCGATCTCGACTACATCAACGCTAACTTGGTCAAGGTAGGTCGCGCAAATGTATTCCAAATTCAAATTTAACCCAAGACTGTGTTTTGCATGCATAATGCCGGTACGTCACTAGTCTCTTAGAGCAATAATTTACTTTGCATCTAGGAGGGCTAGTTGTAAAAAAAAACAAGTACAGTAAATAAATTTGTTATATGCCATGATCTATGGGCTATGCATGTCATCTCAATGAAATTTACAGGACAATTTTCTTGTTTTGTTTTTATTATTTTTATTCCTGCTTGATATAAAAATATGGAGTAGAATGTTGACGGTTGAAAGGAGAACTTGGGTGACACTATTTACCGGCACAGACAATACTAACCTGATATTTCATGTACACACCCATACAAAGTGGTGTCAAACTGACAAGTTTCTATGGGTGTGTCACAATATATCATGTCGGTATTGTACGTCCGGGAAATAGTGTCACCTGGAGAACTCGACTGAGCATAATTTTTTTAAGACAGTTGTATACATGTTCGAAATCTATAAATTTTTCTCTGTCAGTTGAGCTGTTTCAAAATTTTCACAAAAATGTAGCTTAGTCAATTTCTCCTTTCAACTGTCAATGTGTAAATTATTGTTATAAACCTGGGAAAATGTCACATTGATGCTTTCATGTTTGCGACAGGTTCAAAAATTAAACATTTAACACCAGTAGGTCATCGTTCTTCACCAATTACGTCTCATATTTTATTTTATAGAATTTTTTACCATACAATGGCAAAACCTACTACACACTGTTAAAATCGTCTTCCAACGGACAATGCCATATTTTTCTAAAAAAAAAATACACTAGTATTTCGAAATAGTATGTAACATGCATACAAATATACAACTTTTGTCTCTAATTTTGGAACACAGGGTGTTCAATATTACATCGTATCACCAGCATAGCTGCTTACATAGATAGGGGTATTTCCACGAGCGTCCCAACCGCTGTCAGTCCCTTGCCAGAGATTTTAAGAATTGGAAGGCAGATTGTTTTTTAATTATGACGTAAATAGCTTCTGTACTCAGGCCAGAATCTATTTCAATACAAAAATCAATGCATATGAATTATTTACTTCTTAATATAAACAGCTAGGGACTGACAGCAGTTAGGACGCTCGTGGAAATACCCATAGTTACCAAATCAAAAGACAAAATCAAGAAAATGCTATATTATATTTTACTAAGTGATGACATATAGCGTATCCACAAGAGGTGGTATGCAAAAAACTGAATTAATGTAAGTTCGCTTATCACTGAGTGAATGCTATTTTATATTGGTGCTTCCTATTATGTAAACAAGTAATTTAATATCGGCCAAATAAGTATTCTATCAATTTTTAAATAAGTTCCTATCAAATTTATATGTCGCCAAGGTTGAACTTTTGAGTTGACATCTTTTTTTTTGTAAATAATAGCTTTCACTCTTGCCGTTTTTAGCAAGACATATTTTGCCAATGTCGATGTTGCAACATTACGCACATGAGGAGAATGTTTGGTTTATAAAATTTTGATCGTGGGAAAGGAACAGAGAGGAGACCCAAAACAAATAACATATATTATGGACAACACACAGACGACAATGTCGATTTTTGACATATGGGCCAATCAACTATTTTACCGACACTGGGCTTCTCCTGCATTACCAAAATTGTCTCTGGCGTTACCTTAAAATCGTACTTCCAACAAGATATTTCACAGTTTAATAGGTTGAAGTTACGTAGCATGGCATGTACACATGTATGTACACCATCTATTAAATTACAGAAAAAATATGTTTACTTACAAAAATCTGCAATTGTTTGAAAAATTTCGCTGACAGAATAGTGTCGGTAAAAAAGTTGATTGGCCCATATATGTCTATTGGCATTATTGTTTTATGACATGCAAACGATTATCAACTTTAGGGTGGTAGTGATCCTACTAACACGATTATCATCTATTGAATCAATTTGTATTGAAACATTTCGTGATGCACACATAGACATTATCATTCACTCATTTAATTCATTCATTGCAGCTCTTATGAATCAATCTGTATTTACCGGTATTGACCTGGATGTGGGTCAACAGTTTTGTTATTTTAGATATTATTTGAATATATAAAAGTTCTATATTATATATTAAGAGTGTTAATACCTGCTGAGTTGGCAACGTTGCATTTTTGTTAGTTTTTCTCGATTATTCCATAAAAGTTGAATAAAAATTAAAAATGTTGTCCGATAGAACACTTTTTAATATATAAGTTAATGTGTCTACTCCAATAATTCGTTATAGACTTTTATATTCTTCAAAAACGAATAAATGTTTATGTTGTAAAGGTTTTAGAAAATAAAAGTCTATAACGAATAATTATTGGAGTAGACACATTTACTTATAAGGTATATCAAGAATTATTCTATCGAACAACATTTTTAATTTTCATTAAATTTTTATGGAATAATCGAGAAAAACTAACAAAACAATACAATGTTAAAATATGGAGTTTTTTCCCAGTAGTTACCACCACCAATGAAGTGCAAAATTGGCAATATGTATTTAAATAGAGTATTTAGGAATCTAGCTAATTAATAGTGGTAGTTGGAGATATAGCTGTAGTGTCACAATAACATATAAAAAAACCGCGAAAACCCCCACCGCGACTCCCTGGGGGTCCAATTAGGGCGATGCGAAAATGATCTGTCTCAATTAGCTGTTATTAATTTAATAAAAATGGTTTATTGCCTGCAGCGAAGATACGTCAATGGAGAAAAATCTTTTGGTCATGTTTGGGATGGAAAGTCTGATGTCCAACGTTGCGGGGCTCCTATTATCGAGATAATTATGTTCATTGATAATTATCTAATAATTATCGGATACAGCATGTAATCCATACTAATATTATAAATGCGAAAGTGTGTTTGTCTGCTTTTATGTTTGTGTGTTTGTCCGTCTTTCACGCCGTAACGGAGCGACGGATCGACGTGATTTTTGGCATATTGATAGTTTATGGGCCCGAAAGTGACATAGGCTACTTTTTATCCCGGAAAAATGCACAGTTCCATAACGGAATACAACGCGGGCGGAGCCGCGGGCAAAAGCTAGTGAAAAATATTTTCACTTCATAAAATGACTTTCTATTTTATGCTCTAGTGCATAAAGTAATCTTCATTTGAGACCTACGCAATTAGGTACCAACAGCAACGAAAAAAAAAGTTTAAAATATAAAGTTTTTTTTTAACTAATTTTGTACATAACAAAACTACATAATAAGTAAATTTTAATTTCTGGGGCCCTAGTGAAAAAGGGGTCTGCAGAAGTTGCACAGCTGATTTCGACTTAAATTAAACCCCTTTACAAATAAAATACAAAATAGCTGTGTAATGTAAGTAAAGCCGTGGTGGCCTAGTGGTTTGACCTATCGCCTCTCAAGCAGAGGGTCGTGGGTTCAAACCCCGGTTCGCACCTCTGATTTTTTCGAAATTCATGTGCGGAATTACATTTGAAATTTACCACGAGCTTTACGGTGAAGGAAAACATCGTGAGGAAACCTGCACAAACCAGCGAAGCAATTCAATGGTGCGTGTGAAGTTCGCAATCCGCTCTGGGCCCGCGTGGGAACTATGGCCCAAGCCCTCTCATTCTGAGAGGAGGCCTGTGCCCAGCAGTGGGACGTATATAGGCTGAGATGATGATTAACCCCTTTTTCACTAGGGTCCCAGATTTTACCCTCGACTTAACCATCAACCCTCTCCTGCGGCTCGGGTATACACTCTAATATAAACTCTTGTAAAATTGCACATTTCAAACAGTCAATGAAAAGTTAGCATGTTCAACGTGCAGTGAATTCACACCATCGGGTCTAGGGATGTCGAAAATGAAAAAAAATATCGATACTTATTAAAATATCAACATTAGAATCGATATATCAAAGGAAAAATATCGATATATCGATTAAATCGCAATAAACAATCACTAAAGTATTTTACCAGTATTCCTTTTTATTAGACGAAATTACAAAAATATCAAGAACTAAAAGGCTTATCTTTTACAGTCATAGACAATATAGTTCTTTTTTTTTTCGTTCGTTCCTATCTTCTACAGTTTCTCTACTATGTCTTTGTCTACTTCTACAGTTTACAGCCATAAGAATTAAAAAATATCGTTTTCGATACAATTTTCGATACTGGATATTTTCTATCGATATATCATTACGAAATATGTCGCCCAAAAGTATCGATATTTTGAATTGAAAATATCGATATATCGATGTATCGATATTTATTCGACATCCCTAATCGGGTCTACTAGTAGCTTAGTATCTTGGGCAGTAAAAAAAAAATCATATGACCTGCTTTGAAATAAATAATAAAATCATTTATTTTGGGAAACTTGGTCCATTCAATAAATACCTCACAGACTAACACATATATTTATAATCAATAATATTAAAAACTAATTAGGTGACAAAACGGCGTGACCCCGTTGAGTCACCGTCCCCGACGTCGCATCCATCTGCGGCATGGTGCCCCGGAACCGCCGGAACACGACGTCTTTCCAGAAGGCAGCACTCGCGATAGAAATGTGCATGATTGGTCAGGGAAATTTAGAAATATGGTCAGGGAAAAGTCAGGGATTTTTTTTAAGGATTTGTAGTGGACTGAACACCCTGTATATGCATAAAAGTAACTTAAAATAAAAAGCTATACATTTGGGGTTTCTGAGGATTTTTGTCAAATCATCAACACCTTGTGTTTGTTTGATGTACTTGTGTTAGGTATGTAGATGATTGTTGTGTTTACTTAGTCGATTAAAACAAATATGAAAACAGGTAAATAATGTATTATTGATTAGATATTTTTCTACTCAGGGCCGGATTTAGGGGGAGGGTATCCAGGGCTACAGCCTTGCGGCCTCCACAAAAGAGGGGCCCCGCAATATCGTAAATATATATTTTAAAATTCCGACGAAAAACACTAGTAAACAACTTTTCCTTTGAGTTTTTTCGCTGTTTTACATTTACCTCAGTATAGTAATATTATAATTATGTAGTGTAGAACGAAACATAATACTGTTCGTTTTTTTTGGACTGGATGGAAAACGAGCAAGTGGGTCTCCTGGTGGTGAGAGATCCCCACCGCCCTTAGACACCTGCAACACCAGGGGAATTGCAGATGTGTTGCCAACCTAGAGGCCTAAGATGGGATACCTCAAGCGCCAGTAATTTCACAGGCTGTCTTACTCTCCACGCCAAGCACTGTTGTTTCACGGCAGGATTAGCGAGCAAGATGGTGGTAGCAATCCGGGCAGACCTTGCACGAGGTCCTACCTGCAAAATTCATCATTTTTTTCGGTTCTTCTAGTAGAGCCTTACTGTAACCACTTGCTGGTTGCAGTACGAATGGGCCGGCTCGATCGGGTTAGTACCACACTCCCACAGAATACCGGCGTGAAATAGCAGTTTTCTTTTAACCTAGTATTTTAACGAGGCTTTAGCACATCGAATGTGACTTATGTCAGCCTCATGGGGAGCCTCAGTTACATACACCACACTACAAATTTTACGCTCCCTTGCACTGAAGCTACGTCTCTGGATGCAAAGGCCTGTCTAATGAACCTGTAAATCAGCAATCGCTTCTTCTGAAAGTGGTTGACTTAGAATTACATTAAATTGTATTTTTACTACTGTGAGTAGGAGATCCGGAGGCCCAACTTCCCCTACCCATTTTATCCCCTCCCCCCTTTAGCTACACCTCCCCCTGTTAGTCCGCCAACGCACCCGCAGTCCTAATAATGATGTAGGTGTCCGTGACCGTGGTCCATATCACCAGGTGATCCACCTGCTCGTTTGCCAGCTATTTGATATAAAAATACTTTATGGGGGCTCCACTTTCTTGTCTCAAGACCTCCAGATTTCTAAATACCGCTTTAATTTTCTCCGCGTCTTCATTCCTGGTACTTGGGAGAATATTCAGCGTTTTTGCAGCGTTTTTTCGTCATTAGTGTCTTCACAGGTGTTAATAAAAGAGCTAATGCTCAGGGTTGTTTTTTTATGAAAATTTAAGACAATGCCGATGCTGAATTTAGCGTGATTAAAATTCTTGTGACTTTTCCTTCCGTTGTGCTATAATAAACGTGGGACGCTAATGACGTTTAACCGCGCGGTCAAAACGCTCCAATATTTGCCCTGGCCCACCTGCTCGTTTGCAAGCTATTTGATAAAAAAATACTTTATGGAGACTCCACTCTTCTGTTGTCGTCCAGGCCTCCAGATTTCTAAATCCCGCCTTTATTTTCTCCACGTCTTTACTTGCTTCCAACTTGTACGTTTGGTGTGTACATTCCTAATCTCTCTGTTACGTTGATGATGACATTCCGGCATCTGGAAGTGCATGACTCACATATGCGTGACGAACGAAAGGCGAGCCATACAATCGCTTCTAAGGACCCATTCATAATTTGCTTACAAATAGAAAGATAATGAGAAACAAATGAATTGCGTTATATTTTAAACCAAAGTCCGTTTTCTTTGATATGTCCATTATGAGTCAGTGGATTTATTTACTCGTATACATAATCTCTATAGACTATGAATGAATATTTATTTATTTATATTTACATAGTATTAAATATAGCTCGCTTACCGCAGTCTGTAGGTACTTCTGTACGTATGTATATATGTAGCCGGGATCCTTTCGACTGCCATAATCTTATAAGTCATAATGTAATGTTTGTCATAATTATTGTTAGTCATAATTTTTTCCCGCTGAAACCGTACATTTTTCATATTTTTTTAAATGGTCATCCTGTAAAACTCTATAGGTTAGGTTAGGTTTGTTTTACAACAATTCTGAAAAATAAATAGTTTCAGAGAAAAAACAGTTATAGAATAGAATAGAATAGAAATATTTTTATTCATCAGTTACATCAGCAGCAGTTCAGCAGTTTCATCAGTTATGTCAAACATTACACTATGACAAACAATACATTATGACTAACAGTTTTCTACAAGTCGATATAGACCCAACACCAGCCAAACAAGTGGTCTATCAATTTTTAAACAAGTTCCTATCAAATGAATATGTCGCTAAAGTCGAATTTTCAAGTTGACAGACACGTCTATTGGCATTATTGTTTTATGGCATGCAAACGATTATCAACTTTAGAGTGGTACACATATTTGTTGATGGTACGTTAGATTAGGTCTTCGCAAACGCCTGATTCAAACTACAAGGTCATCATGAAACAAGCACCCCTCAAACGTGGGCCAATCAATTTTTTTACCCACACTAATCTGACCGCGACATTTTTCAAACAATTGCAAATTTTTGTACGTAAACATTCTTTTTTTCTGTAATTTTATAGATGGTATACATGAATATGTGCCATCCTACGTAAGTTCAACTTAAACCGTGTAATATCTTCTTGGAAGTATGATTTTTTGGTAACGCCAGAGACAATTTTGGTAACACAGGAGACGCCGAAGTGTCGGTAAAATAGTTGATTGGCCCACGTGAATGGTTCTTCAAAGCCCTTGATTCCAATCAGCGGGAGAGGGGGAAACACCTTTGGGCTAATCACTGATGATCGCAGCATCCGTCAATTGACTGCAGCGTGCACTCATGGACAGAGAGTGGAATTTTTATGGCATTTTTGACCTGTCATAGTGACTTCTCACTTATCGACTCTACCTTAATGATGTCGATATATTAGACTTTTAATTAGATTGTCGTAAACTTATGTTATGTAGAGCGTTCTTTTTCCGCATACAAATACAAAAGAAGTGGTTTAGAACCGCAAAATATGAAAAAAAAATCATCTATTTCTTTTATAGACTTCAATGGCACACTTGTAAAAATTACAACAGAATTTCAACATGAAATTGAAAAAAAAAACTGATCTGAATCTATCTCACACGTCTATTTGGGCATTCATTTCTCCGATTTCAACAAGATTTGGAAGGTAGACTCAGTCCATGATTTCGAGCCGGAAAAGCAGGCTTTCCAGATGTATCCCCAAAATCTTGTATGGATGTGTCCGTTTTGTTACAAATTTTTCTTAGTAATTTTCGTAACAAAACGGTAGATAGAAATGCCCATTTCACATTTTTAACCGCTCGAAATTTAATTGGAACAGATCGGTCTTAAACCTAAGTCCGCCTATTTTCTACCTCTACTTTTAATCTGCCTTAATACTTACATACATATGTTGTATGGTGTATGTACATATATCGGAAGGCGATAAGTAAGAAGTCTCTACGACAGGTCGAAAGTTCCGATCTCTGCTCATGGATCTTCTAAAACCACTAGGCCCTAGTGACTAGGGGGTTGCTAAAACGATTTTTCGATTTAGTGATTTGTTTGCGAAATATTCAACTTTAAAGCGCAAAGTTTCATTAAAATCGACCGTCCCCCCCCCCTCTAAAATACCTAAACTTGGAAGATTCCGTATAAAATACGAAATCCTTCGAAAAACATTACTTAATTTTTTCGTAATGGCTACGCAACCCTATTTTGGGCGTGTCCGACACGCTCCTGGCCGGTTTTTTTTAAAACGCCCACCTAACAAGATTGGAAAAGTCTATATTGTCCAATACCTAATAAGCACTTACATCGTACCAAATGTTGCTAAAACGATATTGCAATCACTTACTTTTTTTCCTAATTCGTCCGTTCGGACAGGCTAAGGCGCAGCCACTTACCTAATTCATACCTATTATGGTATTTATCAGATCAAGCCGTGGTGGTCCAGTGGTTTGACCGAACGCCTCTCAAGCAGAGGGTCGTGGGTTCAAACCCCGGCTCGCACCTCTGAGTTTTTCGAAATCCATGTGCGATATTTGAAAATTACCACGAGCTTTGAGGTGAAGGAAAACATCGTGAGGAAACCTGTACAAACCTGCGGAGCAATTCGATGGTGCGTTTGAAGTTCCCAATCCGCACTGGGCCCGTGTGGGAAATGGCCCAAGCCCTCTCATTCTGAGAGGTCAGTGCCCAGCAGTGGGACGTATATAGGCTGGGATGATGATGATGATGGTTTTTATTTAGAGCAAAAACTTTCCGAACATAATCCCTAACTGCCTTCATAAGTAACACGTATTTTGAACATCGTCACGTGCGTGTAAACATCAATTAAAGATAAAATTTTCCTTATAGGTATTTTCTCATTTTCATATTTCCCACTCCTTTGTAAATTGTTGTTTACCTTCAGTATCGTTATTTCTTTGAAAAATCTCGTATCTCAAATCAATACGTCAACAAAATCGACGCTTCAAAATAAAATAATGCGTATCCATACTAATATTATAAATGCGGAAGAGTGTGTTTGTCCGTGTTTCACGCCGTAACGGAGCGACGGATCGACGTGATTTTTGGCGTATAGATAGTTTATGGGCCCGAGAGTGACATAGGCTACTTTTTATCCCGGAAAAATGCACAGTTCCCGAGGGAACAGCGCGCGATAACCGAATACCACCGAACCGAATACCGAATAGTAAGGTATAGTTACATGCGTAAAAAATTAGCAATTATAAGCTACTAGTTATTTTAAGTAGTATTAGCCAGATCACGAAATTCCTAGGCACATCATGAAATGGCGCCATTTCATGAATTAGCTAAGGGACATCCGCCATATCGTTCAAAACTCACCGTTTGACGATTTGCCTAGTGACGTTTAGGCAGATCATGAAATTCCTAGGCATATCATTAAACGCCGCCATTTCATGATTTGGCTATTTAGGCAGAGCATGAAATGCCTAGGCATATGAAACGCCGCCATATCGTTTATATCGTCACGATGTGCCCGGTATAAAGCTAGGAATATCGACGAATGCGTTGCTCTTATCGATCTGCCGTATTGTTTCTCAGGCACATCGTGATATGCCTGGCCAACTTTTAGGCATATCATGAAATGGCGTCATTTCATGATGTGCCTGGGACTCGTGATATGGCGGATTTTACGATCGGCCGCCGACATATATACACACACAAACATCACGCCTGTATTCCCAAATGGGGTAGGCAGAGCCAGGGTACAGACGGTTACGGTTAACCCAACCGAATGAATCTGTTTTTAACCCCTTCAAATTTCGGTTAACAGTTCATTTCGGTTAACAGTTATCATTAAAACGGTTATCAGAAATATCTGTTAACCGAAACATTTCGGTTAGCATTAACACTAACCCAACCGAATGAATCGGTTTTTACACTAGCAGTTAGCACTCACTCACTCACAAACTTTCGCATTTATAATATTAGTAGGATTAGTAGGATTTATGATATAAGTAGGATGACCGCTTTTTTCTCAAATTAGAACTTCTAATTTTTGCAATTGTCTTTGCTTTTGTTTTTGTTCTGTCATAAAATGTGTTTATAAGAAGATTCCCAAAGTCTTGCACGAAATGGCAACATCGCATACACGTGTAAGAAGAGCCATTCGTATTATTCTTACAAATAACCGTAACCTGTATCCGTTTATACCGGTTGTCCTTATAAATGGGTTAACCTTTTCTATGTGTTAACAGTTTCAATAGGTTAACCCTTTTGAAAGTGTTAACAGTACCTATCAACACGTAACCGTTTGAAACGGTTACAGATTCAATCGGTAACCGTTTATACCGGTTGTCCTTTTAAATGGGTTTTCCGAACCCTGGGCAGAGCACACAAATCGTTACCGCTTCGGAGCTACTTTTAGCAATTTTAGGTTTAGGGTTTAGGGTTTTTAAGCCGACATAAATACTGTGACCAAACCAAGCCGTGGCCAACTCGGTCTTTGCCGGTTTTCATCGCGAACTAAAATGCATACTGAACGTAGCGAGATAGTAGCCAGACTATTCGCTGTGTTATCAATCGGATCGATAAAAGCCTTGGCCACTTCCTAGATTAAACGGCGGCCGGTAGTTTTATTATTATACTAGGCTCAACCCGCGGTTTTGCACGCGTGGTATTCGGTTATCGCGCGCTGTTCCCTCGGCAACTGTGCATTTTTCCGGGATAAAAAGTAGCCTACGCCACTCTCGGGCCCATAAACTATCTCTATGCCAAAAATCACGTCGATCCATCACTCCGTTACGGCGTGAAAGACGGACAAATACACAAACATACATTTCGCATTTATAATATTAGTATGGACTAGGCTTAACTCGCGGCTTTGCACGCGTAAACTGAAATTCCGGGATCTTGCAAAAATCCCGTGGGAGTCTCAAAAAATAGATCGTGAATTTCAATTGCGTCGTATTAAAATACCCACGCTAAATCATTTGATGTCTCTAATCTTTCATACCTGGGCCGATCAACTATTTTACCGACACTTTGGGCGTCTCCTGCGTTACCAAAATTGTCGCTGGCGTTACCAAAAAAATCGTACTTCCAACAAGATATTTCACGGTTTAATAGGTTGAACTTACGTAGGATGGCATGTATTCATGTACACAATCTATTAAATTACAGAAAAAACATGTTTACTTACAAAAATTTGCAATTGTTTGAAAAATGTCGCGGACAAAATAGTGTCGGTACAAAAGTTGATCGGCCCACCTGAAAAGATTCTGGAAGTCTATATTGTCTATACCTAATAATAACAGAGAGACCTTTAACAAGTTCGGGCCCAGTGCAGTGACACAACGTCTGTGACGTTTTAGTTCTTACTCCTATGCCAGTGACACGTATTTGTGACTGCTGTGGGATATACGCTATGCCAAGCGTAAGAGCTTAGTGGATCGCATTCGGATCCGGCAACGTTCCGCTAACGCTATGCTAGCCTTTAGAAGGTGGGTTAATATTCAGCTTTTATGCAGCGTTTTTTTTTTGTCATTGGTGTTTTCGCGGGCGTTATTAAAAGGGGTGATGCCCAGTGTTGTTTTTTTATGTAATGTTAAAACAACACCGATACTGAACTTAGCGTGATTAATATTCTCGTGACTTGTCTTTCCATTGTGCTATATAAACGTGGGACGCTAATGACATTTGACCGCGCGGTCAAAACGCTCGAATATTTGCCCAGGTACGAATTATTTTGACATGCGTGTCACTGACATACGAGTAAGAACTAAAAAGCCACTGACGTGTCACTGGCACCGGAATGTATTGCAACTGAAAGAAAAAAAAAAGAAATCATTTATTTGTGACAAAGTAGCATATCATAATAAAAAAAAAGATATTAAAAAGTGCGAAATTGTTGTCACGAAATGGTCCCAAATCAGCAAAAATTGCCGGTCTTGCGAACGGCGCTGTTCTTCCTTTGGGACCATCGGTTTACTTATCACACATTAAAATAAATATCAATAACACAGTGAAAACCGACACAATATTCCGTTTAAAAGACACGTATACGTGTCACTGGCATAGAAGTGATTGCTGTGGGATGTGCGTATAGCATAAGAGCTTAGTGGATCGTAGCCGGGGCCAAACGTGTTAAGTACGGTCATTCTAGTTTAGGGATGTCGAATAAATATTGATACATCGATATATCGATATTTTCAATTCGATATATCGATATTTTTGGGCGATATATTTCATAACGATATATCGATAGAAAATATCCAGTATCGAAAATTGTATTGAAAACGATATTTTTTTAATTCTTATGGCACTGAAGTCGCTGAAATCTGAAACTGTAGAAGATAGGAACGAACGAAAAAAAAGAACTATTTTGTCTATGACTGTAGAAGGTAGCCTTTTAGTTCTTGATATTTTTGTAATTTCGTCTAATAAAAAGGAATACTGGTAAAATACTTTAGTGAGTGTTTATTGAGATTTAATCGATATAACGTTTTTTTTTTTCATTTTCGACATCCCTATTCTAGTTGCACATTGTTTTTAGATGGACCGCGCAAACCGCAAATACATCCTGACCCAAGGTCCGCTCGCGTCAACCATCGGCCACTTCTGGCTGATGGTCTGGGAGCAGAAGTCCAAGGCCATCCTGATGCTGAACAAGATAATAGAGAAGAACGAGACCAAGTGCCACTGGTACTGGCCGCGCGCCGTCGGCGAAGAGAGCAGGATGAACCTCACCGCCGTCAAACTGACTGTGGAACAGATCAGCGAAGAGGACTTCAGCTATTACTCTACCAGGGTGTTCAGGTAACAAACGTGGAGCTTGACGAACTAGCGATTCAACTGCCATTAAACGTGCTGTGTCTATAAAACTGTTCAACGTAATAAGTAGGGTTGTTACGAGTTCACGTTAAGAGAACTCTCTTCGTTCCATTCTCCATACAAACGTAGTCCCGGTCTCATTTGAAAACTAGGCAACAGAAGTAGATGAAATTTTGTAAGTATGGACTAGACGTAGTTATCTATGCCTGTGGTTTTTCAGATTTTCATATTTTTATATATATAAAAATATGTCAACTTTGCACGAGAATTACAGACTATTCAAACACTTTACAAAAATTTAAAAAACCACAAGCATAGAAAATATAATGAAGATCTTGATTGTAAAATATCATTGATTTCTGTGCAATACTTTTCGTATAATATGACGACAACGAAACCCAAAATTCAACCGCCCAAATCTTGAAAAGCGTACAGCTATCTCGATATAAATTAGCGGGAAGTGGAGAAGCGGGGGGGATGTGCATGGGGGGACGGCTGCGAACGCTTATGTCACGAGCGATAAAGACAGCAATATCCCAAACGAATACCTAACGCGGCCGCGTGGCCGGCAGGGAAACTTCTTTTAAATTATAAATTTAATAAGGTGTTAAGTAAGAGTCATGGGACTGTTTCTTATTAACGCTTGAATCTATCAATAATTTCTAAACCTTCTCACCAGGATCGTGGACACAGAGACCTCGGAGTCCCGCGAAGTGATACAGTTCCATTACACGACGTGGCCCGACTTTGGCGTGCCGTCGTCGCCGGTCGCATTCCTCGAGTTCCTGAAGCGGGTGCGAGCCTCGGGAGCCCTGGAGGCGGACGCGGGCCCAGCTGTTGTCCACTGCAGCGCCGGCATCGGCCGCTCTGGGACGTTCTGCCTCGTGGACTCCTGCCTTGTGATTGTGAGTGTGACTTGTGCGGACATTTGTGAGAAAAGTATTTTTCCTAAATTATTTTTCTTAGTATTCATTATCAAACTTTGATTAATGAAATAAATAAAAGACAGCATACCGCATGCGAGGAACTGGACTCGAGCCTACGCTTATTTCTTTCACGTCAAGTGTCTATAGCTTCATATAAAATGTTTTGCGACCGGAATGTCCGCTTAAAATCCGAGCCCGACAACCAGCATGTGAAAACCAGCTCTAATGGTCTGTACGAAATAGGTCGGCGCTTAATCTCTCATACGGGGATATTTCACGACCCGTGGTCTAAACAGGGTGTAACATTCATATCGGTCAGTATGGGAAAGTCTGAAACTATAAGACATACGAAGATCTGTTCTTAGGAACCATGTCTTCGTTTTTAATAAGAAGTGAAACTGCATTTATACATTTACAAAAAAAACTTAGCTCGGGAATCGAACCCGGTTATTTTGAAAAATAAAACATACATTATTTCTATTTCGATATCGGTAGTGCAGGTCATAAGCAATAAATGCTACTATGAAGTACGATATCTAGAATGAATATAATGCTTTGTATTTCATATTCATTAATAATGTAAGTTTTATTTTTCAAAACATCCGGGTTGGTTTCCCGAGCTGAGTACAAGTTTTTGAAAGGTATGGATGCAGTTTTTCTTGTTAATAAAATTGATGACATGGTTCCTAAGAACAGATATTCGTATGTCTTATAGTTTCTGACTTTCCCATACTGAACACCCTGTATATCCTTGTTTCAAATGGTTTGTTCCTTTTCAGATTGAAAAAGAGGGTATAGAGAGCGTGAACGTGCAGCAAATACTACTGGAGATGCGCAGGGACCGCATGGGGCTGATACAGACGCCTGACCAGCTCCGGTTCTCGTACCAGGCTATCATCGAAGGCGCCAAGCGGCTGGACCCCAACTATGTGAGTTTATTTCAATTTGAGGAGCCACGTATCTACACCGTGTTTTTTTTAATAATCGTTAACTTCGGCAGACGATGAAGTACCTGATAATTAACTTTATCGAGAAATTAAAAAAAAAGTTTTTTTTTTCGTAAATATTTTCTTTCCTGCCTATCCTTCACAATCATCGTTAATTTTTAAATTATAAAATAAACAAACTTGACAGGTGACATTGACGTGACACATAAGAGAGGTGTAAAAAATCCACATTTAACTTCCTTTTGCTCAATATGTGACACACAGATTAATTAACGATTTTGAAAAAAAACACATAAATTTAGGACCTTTATGCTGTTTTACTGCTACGAATTAATTATCTTAACTCTTGATTATCTTTTAAACAGTAAGAGCTAGGGCACTAGTAGATACTAGTGCCCTAAGAGAAATTAACTTAAATAGACCTGTAGATTGTCCCCTTCAATTCAATTTAAAAAATAATATAGCTCCATCGATACTATCGATGATTCCGCCAATGTCGAGGTTGAAAAAGACAGTATCGGTTGGCCATTGTATGGTAATCAGAGAGAGAGAGAGAGATTCTCCCTTTAAAGTTAACGGATATCAAATATAACACGGTTTATAATGACGATGTGAAGGCTTAGCGGGAGACAATATGGTCAAAGATATCGCCTTGACGCGCATTCTGACTCATTCATCATCCATTCATGTCAGCCGAAAGACGTCCACTGCCGGACATAGGCCTCCCCCAAGGCTCTCCACTCAGACCGGTCTTGTGCTTTTCGCATCCACCGCGATCCCGCGATCTTAGCCAGGTCATTCTGGGCATTCTGACTATTTTATATGAAAGTTCAAATACGAAGTGACAGCAACAAGATAGTAAAGTGTAAAGATACCTTTACAGGATAGTGTGGACATTTTGAACATCAAAAAAAAATTGCAAATATATTTGGTTGAGTCATTGGAGTAATTAAAAGGACACATTGGGGTTTTATGTGGCTGGAAATATAGGGAAAAATACATTTACCTTTCCTCAACAGTGACGTCCTTCCACTAGCGCTGTGGTGGAAAAATACAAGTTTAATTCCAATTTCCTGATGATTGATTGTAGTGAAAATAGTAAATCACATATCGTCACTACTTTGAAAAAAATCTCGTATCTATAATCAATATGTCAACAAAATTGAACCTTGATATAATGTTCGTAAAGTTCACTCAGAAAAATTTACTATTTTAAAGATACGAGTTTTTTTAAAAGTAGTGATGATATGCCCATTGTCGACCGGATGGCCAAGTGGTTAGAGACCCTGACTACGAAGCTTGAGGTCCCGGGTTCGATTCCCGTGTCGGGGCAGATATTTGTATGAAAAATACGAATGTTTCTTCTCAGGTCTTGGGTGTTTAATATGTATTTAAGTATGTATCTGTCTATATAATTATGTTTATCCGTTGCTTGGTACCCATAACACAAGCTTCGCTAAGCTTACTTTGGGACTAGGTCAATTGGTGTGCATTGTCCCGTGATATTTGTTTGTTTGTTTGTTGTGTTTGTTTAGTAAAAACTAACCTGTGTTCTCATTCCAGAAGGAGCCGAAGCTAGAAGAGAGCATATACTCGTCCGTGCCCGACGAGGCGGAGGAAGAGGCCCCGCCCCCTCCCCCGCGCACCGAGAGCCTCTCGCGGGCGCCCGCGCGCCCCCTGCCGTCCATTCCGGTCAGCACGTCGCTCGGTACGTACACTAATCATCATCATCATCAGCCGGAAGACGTCCACTGCTGGACAAAGGCCTCCCCCTTAGAACGCCATAATGAACGACAACTCGCCACTTGCATCCACCGGTTTCCCGCAACTCTCACGATGTCGTCAGTCCACCTGGTGGGAGGCCTGCCAACGCTTCGTCTTCCGGTTCGTGGTCACTCGAGGACTTTTCTCCCCCAACGGTTATCTGTTCTTCGAGCGATGTGGCCCGCCCATTGCCACTTCAATTTGCATATTTTTCCAGCTATGTCAGTGACTTTAGTTCTTTGACGAATTTCCGTATTCCGGATTCTATCGCGCAAAGAAACTCCAAGCATAGCTCTCTCTATAGCTCGTTGCGTGACTCTGAGCTTCTCTAAGAGGCCAACAGTCAAGGACCACTAATAAAACACAGGATGTACACTAATAAAACTACAGAAAGTTTCAAAATAAAGTGTTAAAAATAAAGTTGTGTTAAATACTTGTGATGTATAGTATATAGATGTCATTTATAAATATTGTGAATGTTTTTTTTTTTAATACCTCGTTGAGTTTCTTGCCGGATTCTTCTCAACAGAGGTTTTTTCCGAACCGGTGGTAGATTTTTTGACGTTCATAAGTGCTTGATATAGCCTAAATTGAATAAAGATACTTTGACTAACATATAGGTACAGTCGGAGTAAAAAAAGGTTCGTCACCCTAAGATCTATTTTCCTTTGCTCAGTATGAGCGCTAATCTGCTTTATCGACTAAGTAGGACATACTGCGTCAACCTGTCACCCTGCTAAACATAATCAGGTGACCATAGACACCCTACAACTACACCTTGGTACTGACAAACACTGACAATTATTTGATTGAAACATTTACGAAGTTGTTTATTAAAAAGGTTTTGTATTGATATTAAACTAGATATATTTTAGAGGTGTATACTATTTTGACTCTTGTTATCATGTCAAGTAAGTATAATTTGATATTCACTTGCCTACTTAGTACTTTGGTTTCAAAACGTACTAAGAGTCTATGACTTTGTAAATGAATCAATTTAATAACTGACGAAGGTTTTCCTACCCCCACTGTACTCAAATAACAACATCGTCTACAGTACTTTTACCATACATCACAAGTATTTAACACATATTTTTAACACAGTGGGTTCGCTATTTGGAGGGATCGCTAATGCGGATTGGAATTATTTCCAAATATCCCTGTCCATGGTATAATCATTGATTTTATAATAAGCCTTAGATATTAAGCCTTAGTTGATGTTTGTTACAGGTAACGTGTACCAGTTCGGCCAGGAGCCGTCGTCGGACGACAGCCCGCCGGCGTCGCCCGCGCCGGACTCGTCCCCGCCGTCTTCTGCGGACGACGAAGACGACGCCCAGGAGCCGCCGCTCGACAGGTACGGCGCCGTGAGACCTTTCCTACTATGCATAAGATGTGGGTAATAATAATATCTAAAGTACAATTCAATAGAATCTGACAATTTTCTACACATTTAAGACACCCTAACCTGGGCACGCTTGATTATATATGTCCCTGTTGTTGCAATTATCATCTAAAAGGAATCAAAAAAGAATAATAGTCACATCACAAAGCCTTAGGCAGCCCGGTGTTCATATTATTTATTATTAGGCTGGAAGTGTCCACAGGATTGTCAGATTCTATTGAATTGGAGTATATATAATATCTTGGGATCAATGGGGAATGTCTGAAAAATTTAGAAACGCTTGAAACTTTTTTCATCGATAGGAATAACCTTTCTAATTAAGAGAAAGAAAAATTAGGTTTTTATGTTGCATCAATTAATTTAAAAAAATGAAAGTTTTCTTTACCACCAAATTACGATAGTCCGGTCGTTTACGGGTTGTTCCATAGTCCAGAATAAAAAAAACGTTATATAAGAATTTATATGTCTTTGACTCGATCGTTTTGAACTCTCTACCGGCTCGCATAATACCGACATGGAAATACTGACCCTGTTTTTCATCTACACACCCATAGAAGGTCGGTATTTTCATGTCAGTATTATTCGGCCCGGTAAAGAGTGTCACCTGTCAAAACGATCGAGTCGAGTCAGAACGATAAATTCTCATAAATTCTTTTTTAAAGTTTTTTATTCTGGACTATGGAACAACCCGTAACCGACCGGACTGTCGTAATTTGGCGGTAAAGAAAACTTTATTTTTTTGTAATTAATTAAAGCTGCTTAAAAATCTGATGTTTTTTCTGTTAATTAAAAAGGTTATTCCTATTGATATAAAAAGTTTCAAGCGTTTCTAAATTTTTCAAACATTCCCCATTACACCAATTAGGGGTAAGAAGACAGGTAAAATACCGCAAGATGGCGTTAATAGGTTTTTGACGTTATTGCAAACGTCTAGCCTTCGTAACGTTAAAAAGATATGGTAAAAATGTCATTATTAATGCAAGCTTTTTTTGCCGGCTGTACTTTTTGTTGACTGTACTTGTATAGACACATAAACTACATTTGCATACCAAATTTCAAGTCGATGAACTGAGTCGTCTGCCGAAGTTAACGGATATAAAAAACACTGTGTATATTTGATAAAACGTTTGTTTGCAGCGCGGAGCCGCCTCCAGAGAGCGCCGTTTCGATCAGACGCCGCCGCAACCAGGAGTTGGCGGAGCGCGTCTCGGCGATCAAGCGCGCATCCCGCGACGCGGAGCGCTGGCACGACCTAAAGAGGTCTCTGTACAAACCTCTAACCATCACCTTCGGCGTACTGTTGGCTGGCATCGTCATCTATGCCTACGTCAAGCACTAAACAAATTATATCAAATGACTGCCGCTCGTAGTTGGCGCGGCCTCAAGAGGTCTCGTTCACTGGCATCGTCATCTAAGCCTGCGTAAAGCACTAAACTATTTATATCACAATGACTGCCCTTTGAGCTTCAGTTGGCGCGGCCTCTAGAGGCCTCGTCCACTGGCATCGTCATCTATGCCTACGTAAAGCACTTAACAAATTATATCACAATGACTGCCCTTTGAGCTCCAGTTGGCGCGACCTCTAGAGGCCTCGTCCACTGGCATCGTCATCTATGCCTACGTAAAGCACTAAACAATTTATATCACAATGACTGCCCTTTGAGCTCCAGTTGGCGCGGCCTCTAGAGGCCTCGTCCACTGGCATCGTCATCTATGCCTACGTAAAGCACTAAACAATTTATATCACAATGACTGCCCTTTGAGCTCCAGTTGGCGCGGCCTCTAGAGGCCTCGTTCACTGGCATCGTCATCTATGCCTACGTAAAGCACTAAACAAATTATATCACAATGACTGCCCTTTGAGCTCCAGTTGGCGCGGCCTCTAGAGGCTTCGTTCACTGGCATCGTCATCTATGCCTACGTAAAGCACTAAACAAATTATATCACAATGACTGCCCTTTGAGCTCCAGTTGGCGCGGCCTCAAGAGGCTTCGTTCTCTGGCATCGTCATATATGCTTAGAGATATAGTGCATAATTGTTTTCGATTGGGAAAAGTGGGTCATCAATCGAAATACGACGGCACCCGAAATATCAGTCAATTATTGTATTAGATGTTAGTTTCGTTACAATGGATTTTTTACATGGATTTGGTCGTCCCAGGTACCTAGGTATAGGTACGTAGGTAGGTTGTCTATCATGAATTTATGTGTAATATATAGATTTTTTGTACTGATTTGTGGTGTGCAATAAAGAATATTTGTATTGTATTGTATTGTACCGCTGGAAGGACGAGGTCCTGAAAGACCTTTTGGACCTGGTCGAAGGCTGGCAAGAGCTGGCAAGATCGTAAAGCGTGGCGTAATCTGTCGGAGGCCAAGACCCACTTTGGGTCACTGCGTCCTGATAGTAAGTAGTATTAATAAGGAACTTTATTTAGTGTCAAATGTCATAATAAAAAATTTACGGGCTGTACGATGGTTACTAAATAACTAAATTAATTGAGAGCATTATAAATACGAATATTTCCGTTAAAATACGTTGGAAACTATTATGCACTACATCTCTTAAGACTTAAGTCAAGTACTAAACGAAGTATAATCACATTTTATGACTGCCCTCGAGCCATAGTTGGCGCGACCTCAAAAGGTCTTACTGGCATCGTCGTCTATGCCTACGTCAAGCACTAAACGAATTATATCATATTTATGATTGCCCTTCAAGTCGTATTTGCCGCGGCCGTAAAAGGTGTTTACTGGCACCGTCGTCTATGCCTATGCCAAGCACTAAACGAAATATATCATGCTTATGACTGCCTCTAGCCATAGTTAGCTCGGCCTCAAGAGGTCATGTTTACTGGCATCGACATCTATGCCTATGTCAAGCAATAAGCAAAGACTGCCCTTCGTGCCATAGTTGGCGCGGCCTCAAGAGATCGTGTTTACTGGCATCGTCATCTATGCTTACGTCTTGCACTAAAACTTGTCAAATTGAAGACTGTCACTCAAGCTGTAGCCGGCCTTAAGAGGTTAGGCATCACCTTTGGTATTTAGTTCAATGGCATCGTCATCTACGCCAAAATAATCCACTTAATAAATATATATGAGTGTCCCAAGCCGTTGTTGGCATCAAGAGGTCTTACAAAAATTAAAAGCATCACGTTTGGCTACTGTTTACTTTGTCGACTCGTTTATCTAAGCTTAAGTCAAACGCAAAAATAAAAAAAAAAGATCAGAAGACCCTCGACCCTGGAGGTGATCCAATGCACGCCTATGAGACCAAGAGGACGTAGGCTGTGGCCCACGCCTACGCCGTCTCTGATTAAACTCTATTCCTTTCTTTTTTCTGAAAGTTAAAGTCGATTTAAATACTTTTCTAACATTGTAGTGGTTCGAAATAGCATATTATACACTAAACCAAACAGTTAACTCTTAGAGACGGGAGGAATAGAAGATACTCGCATGCACAAGCTAACCAAACAATAGTGAACATTTTGAGACCAGATGATTAGTTTCATGCTAGGGTTACATAACTACATAACTGGCTTAATTATTACGTACATGTCTATTTCTTTGAAAAAAACATTTTAGAGAAGCTCGATATTTCGGCACTGTTGCATGCGCCATGACCACGAGACGACCCGACCTGACTTTTAATTATAAAATTAGTAATGACCGCGATAGTCAAAATCATTGTCAAGTCTCATCTGTTTATAAGCAATTTCTGCTGAGGTAATAAAAAAAATAGCCTTACATTTGCCACGGATCCTCGTCCTAAGCAAACCTGGGGTTAAAAGTCTGAATCTAGAATCAAAACACGTATTATATACATACGTAGCTCTAATCAGACTGAAAAATCAATTAAAACTTATTACTTATTAATTAGGTTAGCTTGAAAAGATCCCTTTTAGGGATAAGTTCGCCTTTGTACTCTTTTGGTTTGTTGTTTTCTTTTTTTGTATTACTTTGTGTTTTATGTGCAATAAAGTATTTACATACATACATACATACATACATAAAACAAGACGAGAGTTCTAAAATAAAAAATATTCAAAATTGCTAAAAAAAAAAACTAATTAATCCTTTTAACAACACGGCATCGTCATTTTGATATCCACGTTACATAAAAATACAAGTGCGCTATCGACACCGATAAAAATACTAGTATTTGAAACCGAAATCTAATTTAGATTTCTGACAAAAAAGAAACACAATTGTATAATTTTTAAAACTTTAAACATTAATTTTATAATGTTTAAAACTTTGGTGATTTTCACTCATAATTTAAATACCTCAAATGGGACTTATGCTAAACACACGATATAATATTTACCTCGGTGTTTCTACCACTTTACACCTCACACTTCAGTCTACTCGTGACCGACACTGTAATGTGATCGAAACGTCGAGGTTAAGGCACTGGTCCCACCGGCGGCTACAAGCTATTAGCGAGTAAAACTATAAACTACAAACGAGTGGGCGAGAGGCGAGAAGCGAGTATAGTTTTGCTAGTTTAGACGCTCGGCTATAAGCGAGTGTTTGCGTGCGACGGGCGATTACTCGCTGCACTAGCTCAGCCGGGGGGCTATTCGCCAATGACCTATACGATGTACAGTCGAGGTCGAATATAGTTAGTGTTTAATTTTGTAACTAAGGGACCCCATACATCCCTGTATTATTATTTGTTTTTTTTTTTTGTAATTTTTTGTTAAAGTGTTTACTGTAGTTTTTAAGTATTTTATTTGTAATTATTTTATTTTGAAAAAATGATTTCTGCCAAGTTTCTTGCGGCACATTCTTCTTGGCAATGATGGTCTTTCCGAAAGCGCTGGTAGTTTAAAAAAATGACGTGTAAAAGTGCCCATTGCGGCCTATTTACTAAATAAATGATTTGAATTTAAATTTGAAAATACATTTTCACCACACTAGCTAGTTTGAACTCACTGTATTCTTTTCTGAAATAATTAATTTTTTGCATCCAAATTTTTCTTGTCATTCTTTTTAAAATATTCCTTTTTTTCTTCCGTCTCTTCAAAATTGCCACTGCCACTACACACACGCTTTTATAAAATACATCATCATCGTCATCCGAACTTGACAACAAAGATAGTTCGTATGATTGTTTTAAATTCATTGTATATACGTGCACTCGCATCCACTTTGAAAGGTAGAATGATCGCTCTGATCGCCAAGCAGGCTTCGGCGAGTACCGTTGAGCTAGTTTTATAGTCGATAGCTTATCGCTGCGGTCAACTAGTAAACAGTGGTCCCACCGCCAGCTATCGGCGAGCTCGGCGGTCAACTAGTAAAATTCTGTACTAGAAACAGATGACAATCGGCGGGCGGCTAGTAAAAAATTGTATGGAATTATCGCTTACTCGCCGGGCGGTGGGAGAGTATCCTCGCCGGCAGTGTGAACAGCCAGCTATGAACTATAAAAATATAACTCTCTCTTTTATGTACACGGAAGCGATTATCTTTTGTTCGTTTCTTGGGCTAGAAAATAGCCGATAGCTCATAGCTTACTAGCTCGCGGTGGGACCAGTGCCTTATATTACTTATGTGTTTATCGTGATATGTCCCGTTTGTGGTATTTTAATAATTCGCTATGTCTAACTATATTTTAGACGAAGTGATACTATACATACGGTATGTAAATACCGAAAATTGCATGCTTGCTAACGAAAAAAAAAATTTTTATTTGGACGAATAAAATGCTTGCTTTTCACCAGTCAGACTGTTCCCGAGTCAAAATCCTGTCGTTTGAGAGCTTATCCACTTGACAGTCTGACGATACCATAGTATCCAAAACTAAAATGCTTAAAACCGTCCGTGGATACTATAGTATCGTGAAGTTTAATTTTGATTTTGTGAATAAATCATAAATTACATGCTAATGTTTTCGAAAAAAGTATTTGTATCTGAATGGCTCAACAGTGATTTAATGTTTCAGTATTTCTTCTTTATTTAAAACCTTGTAGTTGAACAATTGTGAACACACAGCGCATTTTGGTTTGAGGCATGTTGGTCGCGCGGTCCGGACTGTCAAGTGGTTACGTTAAATGTTTACATATACCCTATTGTAATGTTTCAATAAGCCATATTCTGTTACTGCTGCTTAGTCCAGCGAACAAATGCGAATTTAATTATGCGAAATAAATTATAAATTTGCGAATTATATGTGCCCTAAGGTGGGCCCAGTTTATACAGAGTGTCCTGACCATGGACACAATATACATATTTATAAGCTAAAGCAGTAGTACTGCGAGAGCCCCTTAGAGGCCGTGTAAAGCGCGCGCCTGTGTGAGTGTGTTCGTTTCGATCGATTTGTTCGTAGCTTCCGTACTGCTTTAGCTTATATATATACTGTGCCATGGGGTTTTAAATTCAATTTCGATTCTACTCACAAAACTAAGCTACTTTTGTTTTGTAACATTTTCAAGAGACAAAGGGTATAGCCCTGTATGGATGGCGAAACTGCCTTTGACGAGAAAGTGGTTTTCCTTTGGCTCGGATAATTGTCTTTACATACGTTGTAATTTGACCAAATTTTAGCCCCAAAATGGGCGTGGTTTTTGAGATAATTAAAAAAAGACGAAAATCGTTTTTATTTTTTATTTACCAAACTAGTGGCCCGATTTTCACGAAATTTTTATATATTATGTAGAAAATTAAGAGCGTTTTTTTCTTTAAAAAAAATCCATTTAATTTTATATTTAAGTAAAAAAAAATCATTTTTTTAATATTCATAATTTTTTTTTTTTTACTTGCGAGGTGGCGACACCTACCAATATCAGATATATTATGACCCATTTATTACTCTAATACATATATTTTTTTCAAAAACATTCATTTGGATCATCAGGTTAAAATAAGCGAATTTGTAACATCTCATACATAGCCTTCTCTTTACTACGTACATGGGCGTTTTCAAAAAAAGTTGTTGAAATGACTTTTTTTTTAGAAGTGGATGAAATTTGGTATTCCTACTCAGAATCAGGAGCACTTTCGATTATAATAGGAGAAAAAAAAATATCTCAATATTTTTTATTCCATTACGTTACCGTTTTCATACGCGTGTCTGTGGCGGTAGTGTCATGGATAACACAAAATTATATGAAAAACCTGGGACACTTTTTTTTCCTATTGCAATCGAAAGTGCTCCTGATTCTGATTAGGAATACCAAATTTCATCCACATCTGACAAAAAAGTCATTTCAACATCTTTTTTTTGAAAACGCCCACCTACGTAACATAGGATTCAATAGTAGGGTGGGTCGAACAAAATTTTTTTTTTATTTTCTTAGCAAGGGGGTTAGAATTTGTACCTTATGAAAAAAAAAATTTTTCAAAAAAAAAAATTTTACTTAATATTTTGAGATGGCCCACTCCCTTTTAAAATTAATAATCTATTAAATGAAGTAGTACCAAAAAAAATATATATAAGGTGTTCTAGAACCTGTAGGGTCACCCCTCGAAAGCCAATTGGAAATCAAAAGTAAAAAAAAAAAATCTATTATTTTTGTAATTAATGTAAAAAATCAAAAAATTACTTCTCTTTCTTTTGTATTAAAGTAAAAAAAAAATCACAATCGACAATTTTTAGACGTCTTCCACGATGTTTGACCGAAAAAATTTTTTTTTGCTGGAACTACTTCATTTGATAAATTATTAATTTTAAAAGCGAGTGGGCCACCTCAAAATATTAGATAAAAAAATTTTTTTTTTTGAAAAATTTTCTTTTTTCATAAGGTACAAATTCTACCCCCATGCTAAGAAAATAAATAAAAATTTTTTTTTTCAACCCACCCTACTATTGAATCCTATGTTACGTAGGTGGGCGTTTTCAAAAAAAAGATGTTGAAATGACTTTTTTGTCAGATGTGGATGAAATTTGGTATTCCTAATCAGAATCAGGAGCACTTTCGATTGCAATAGGAAAAAAAAGTGTCCCAGGTTTTTCATATAATTTTGTGTTATCCATTACACTACCGCCACAGATACGCGTATGAAAACGGTAACGTAATGGAATAAAAAATATTGAGACATTTTTTTTCTCCTATTATAATCGAAAGTGCTCCTGATTCTGAGTAGGAATACCAAATTTCATCCACTTCTAAAAAAAAGTCATTTCAACAACTTTTTTGAAAACGCCCATGTACGTAGTAAAGGGAAGGCTATGTATGAGATGTTACAAATTCGCTTATTTTAACCTGATGATCCAAATGAATGTTTTTGAAAAAAATATATGTATTAGAGTATTAAATGGGTCATAATATATCTGATATTGGTAGGTGTCGCCACCTCGCAAGTAAAAAAAAAAAATTTATGAATATTAAAAAAATGATTTTTTTTACTTAAATATAAAATTAATTGGATTTTTTTTAAAGAAAAAAACGCTCTTAATTTTCTACATAATATATAAAAATTTCGTGAAAATCGGGCCACTAGTTTGGTAAATAAAAAATAAAAACGATTTTCCTTTTTTTTAATTATCTCAAAAACCACGCCCATTTTGGGGCTAAAATTTGGTCAAATTACAACGTATGTAAAGACAATTATCCGAGCCAAAGGAAAACCACTTTCTCGTCAAAGGCAGTTTCGCCATCCATACAGGGCTATACCCTTTAGATCATTTATTGATCTTCAAAGTTTTATTGTTAAATCAGTGTATCGGACATGGCGGTGTTATAGCTGTCCCTTGGTACGGGGGCGTTGAAATAATTTTTGACATTTATTTGACATTTCTAAGATGAACGTTTATCAATGTGCCGTCAATTTAGTATTGCATCGCATACATTAATAATAATAAAATAATAATATTAAATGTTTATTTCGGATTTCATAACATCCATATAATAATAATATGTTAGTAACAGAGAGGTCATTATACAACTAAGTTAGTATAGACATTATTTAAATGACATTGGAAACGTTTAGTTTGTATGAAAAAAAAAATGAAATTAACAGTGGTCATATTTTTAAAAAGTAGCAGAAAAAAAGTAGCACAGTTATGCTTATGCGAGTAGAATCGAACCCTGGACTTAAAGCTCCATGAGCAGAGGACTCCTTGGACATCTATACTAATATTATAAATGCGAAAGTGTGTGTTTCTGTGTATGTTTGTCCGTCTTTCACGTCGAAACTGACCGGTGGATCGACGTAATTTTTGGCATAGAGATAGTTTATGGACCCGAGAGTGACATAGGCTACTTTTTAACCCGAAAAATGCACAGTTCCCGAGGGAACAGCGCGCGATAACCAAATTCCATGCGGGCGAAGTTGCGGGCAAAAGCTAGTATAAAATAATGTAGAATGTTAGTCAGTATTTAAATAACATCGGTGAAACCTTCACACTTCTCTTACTCGAGTTTGTTCAACGAAATAATTTACAGCACGCTACTGCTTCACTCTATGACGGACTACACGAAGATTGACAAATAAATATTAGTTTGCATATTCCATAACCGTTAAGCTTTTTAACGCTAATGACGTAAGCATTAAGCATCTCTTTCTTACCAGTAAGCGTGTGAAAGTGATGCATATCTGGTCGTATAATTTTTGAAAGTCATAATAATGTTTGTCATAATTTTTGTTAGCTATAATTTTTATAAACAGATTTTTCTTCCAGTTAATTTGTAATTGTAACCTATAGAGCTTTATTGCTTAGGGTTTGTAACAATTCTGAGCAATTAATAAGTTCGGAGAAAAAAGAGGACAAACATTACTTTATGGCTTTCAAAAATTATAAGGGCCTATGGGGTGTGAAAGAGATGACTTCATGCCGTAGCGGTCCGGCTAGTTAGTAGGCCCCTTCGTTAAAGTGACAGGTGATAGGCAATTCTACTTATGAAAAAAAAAAAAAAAAAACTTACCCACCGTTGTCGTTGACAGAGTTCTATTTCATTGGCAATTAAACTTTGGCTATTGTACTGTAATGGTGCTCGCACATTGGCTGTTATAAGTGTTATATAACGATATAAAACATTTCGTCACTTTGAAAATATCTCGTATCTAAAATCAATATGTCAGCAAAATTGTACCTTGATGTAATGTCTATAAAGTTCACTCAGAAAAATTAACTATTTTGAGCTACGAGTTTTTTTTAAAGTAGTGACGATTTGTTTTGTATCATTGTATGACAAATTGTAACAAATGTTATACAACAAATTTTAAATTCTGTTTTTCTATAGTTTTATATAACATTCTATACCAATGTGGGAGCGTTTAAAAAATCTAACAAGCTGTAACAAAAGATATAAAGTGTTAGGCAATGTTGTCGTGTTTTATAACGTTATATAACATTTATAAGAGCCAATGTGGGAGTACCGTAACTGCTACTACTTAACACCGTCGGGAGCGGTGAATGTACGACCGCGTATCTATCGACCCAGATATTTACTGTCATTCGGTAAAAATACAAAATCGTCCACATAAATGGAAGATCGCATTTGTTAGCCACGAAATCTGGACCAGTCATTGTCACCTCTTGCCTGTCACGTTTTTAAATGGGCCTGTCATCGTCAACTCCATCCGTGATTTGTATACGAACGCCAGAGCTACTACTACTACTACGAAACTAGCAAATCGAAGTTCGTATCGCACCGCCCCTTTCACTCGCGTATAAAATGACATAAGCGTCAGAGGGACGGCAACATGCAAAGTTCGAGTTTTGCACGTGGTATAGGGCCAGTCCCAATATTATGACATTATTATTATTGGTTATGCCATGTACAGACAGCGGCAAAAGTGTAATTATATTTTGAAATCAATATTAACTGACGATTTTATTTTGTAATCGTATTTTAGATTAGTTGTAATGAATTTTTTAATTATATTTTTATCGACTGACCCCTGTGTTTTTTGCCAATCTATGGTGTTAAGTTAGGGGATATTTAATAAATATTAATTTTTGAAAATGTTGTTATCATTTGATTTCTAACCGAATCACTTTTGATGCTGGCTGTCCCGGAAGATTAAGTTATAGCACGTTATCTACTTCACTGTATGCAATGCTACAAAGCTCTACCTACCTCTACTACAGTAGATATTTTAGGCTGAAATATATGTCGATGATTTAGGCATTTAACACTTAACTGTCCTTCGCTTTCGCAACTGTCAAGGACCGGTACACAGTGAATGAGTTAAATGCAAGATTCGATTCTACTAACGTAAATGAGGTAAAACCTTTTGCGTACCAAAACCTCTTACATAATTAAATTAAACGAATTCAATTTTTTTATAATTTCATATTCATTGATTTAATATTTTAATTTTGCATTTTATTTTTAATCTATTGATGATATTGATAGTGACATTATATTTTATTTTGTATATATATTTTAAGTAGATATTTTCGTATATTTCTATATTTTCAAATGCAATTAATCTTTATATCTTGCCAACGATATTCTAACGAGACATCGATTTTTAATATCTAATCATTAATTATACTCCAATTCAATAGAATCTAACAATCCTGTAGACACTTCCAGCCTACTAATATGAACACCTGACTGCCTAAGGCTTTGTGATGTGACTATTATTCTTTTTTGATTCCTTTTATATGATAATTGCATCAACAGGGACATATATAATCAAGAGTGCCCACGTTAGGGTGTGTTAAATGTGTAGAAAATTGTCAGATTCTATTGAATTGTACTTTATGTAAATTTACTACGAAGATCATCGAATAAGTTTTTATTTTTAGCTAGATATAAATTTTTTAATTCTAAAACATTAATTATAAAACATTAGGTACGGCATGTGTTTAAATAAGATAGTTTAGGCTATGATCGATTAATGCTAACATAGATCAAATTGAAAGTGTATCGCATCGACTGTTGTCAAGCGATTTGGGCGATAGACTGAAATAATTGATGAGTCAATCAGTTTGTAAGGTAAGGGGAAGATGACGCAAGCAATCAACTGGCATAAATTTTAGGGAGTGTGTAGTAGATATAACGACATTTGGTATAATTCTATATTTGATATAAAGTAGGGCGGTTTATTTTAAAAGAAAACTAAGTTTTTTTTTTTCATAAACTTAACCTCAATGCACATCAAATAGGATTATTAATAATCAAAATACCGTCAGACTCACTCATATTATATAAGATATTAGCCCTTCGTAGAGGGGCTATGGTTTAGCCCGAAACATGTCGAGCTAAACTCGATTTAAGACGTGCGTTATCCGGGTCAATATATTAAATTCTAAGAAGGGCTACGGATTAGCCCGAAACATGTCGAGCTAAACTCGATTTAAGACATGAGTTATCCGGGTCAATATATTTAATTCTAAGAAGGGCTACGGATTAGCCCGAAACATGTCGAGCTAAACTCGATTTAAGTCGTGAGTTATCCGGGTCAATATATTTAATACCTGTAAATGTAGTTTACTTTTCGAATAAATCGAATCATATCCAATATAGGGTTATACCAAATGTTAGTTATATCAAATTTTGTTATATCTTTTGAGCGGCTTCCCTTTATATAAGCTTTCTAAACGATTAAATAGATGTAGTGTAGCAATACCGAGTTATGACGTCACTTATTTGTCAACACAACTGACTATTTTGTAACAAAGCAACTATAAATCCAATTTTGCAGTAAACGAAATTTAATCTAGGTATATGTAGGTACATAGAGATCGGAACAGGTACCGGAAAATTTGGTACGATGACGAGCGAAGCGAGGAGTGCAAGGTTGCGACCATCTCCGATCAGACCTCAACCCGACTGAGTTTCTTGTCGTTTCTTCTCAGTCGGGACTAACGTAGTCCTTCCGAAACGACGTAGCATTAAAAATCCGATTGTTTGCATATTCTCCCTTAGCGTTGAAAGACCGAGGTCGGCTCAATAGGAGCACCCTTTGGCATTTTTTTTTTATTAGCCTGTTAAAGTGTCCCACTGCTGTGCAAAGGCCTCCCCTTCTTTCCGCCACTCGTCCCTATCGAGTGCATGCTCCTGCCACCCTATTTGATATGCGTCTAAGTCATCTCGCCATCTTCTCTTCGGTCTGCCTCTGTTACGATGGCCATCCGACGGAACCCAATGGGTAGTAATTTGGGCCCATCGCTGTGAGTGCATGCGGCAGACATGACCAGCCCATTCCCACTTCAGCTTCGCGGTCTTAGCACCTTTGGCATGCTAAGTTAAATAAACCCACTTGCTGAGCAGCCCATCTGGCAGCTCACCCTCTCCGGTAAGCTGTAAAGGCCGTCTGAGGCCAACAACAACAGTCCGTCCGAAAAAAAAAAGGTTGCGACCAAGAGCGAAGCGAGTGACATAATTAAGTTAGGAAATATTTTAGCCCTACCTGTGCTGGTTGTGTAAGGTTACGTACGGTGAACAAAAGTGCATTTTATTTGACAGATCTATAATGCCGTCTCAGTTTGTTTTGTCCAAATTAATAGAGCTGGCATCACATTTTGTAAGACAATTTATCAATGAGCGGTGAAATAGGCTTTTAGACGTAATTACACCAAGTTACTATAATGGAAACAAAAGTCAAATCAGCCATACTGACACCCAGGCTTTCCATGTCTATATTCTCCGTGAAACTTGCAATAAGCTGGTATCTGAAGCGGCTGAAAAGTGAAGGCATTCATCGGTCTAGGTATTAAGTAAGGGGTTTAGTCATACAAATATCAGTTATCATTTTAGTAAAGGTAGATTCATAAAAGCTCACACAAATGAATTGAATAAGTGAATGATAATGTCTATGAGCGTCGCAAAATGGTTAAATGAGCATTTTTACTTGAAATGCCGCAACATAACTTTTTTTCAGAATTAGGTAATTCTGTATTCTTCTTACTCAGAATCACGACTATTGATTTAAACGAAGAAAAAAGTGTCCCTAATTGTTTGACAGTTTTGTGACTTTTTTTTTCATATACTCGTAGTTTACAAATATGGGTCGTTACGAAATGGACGCATAATTTTTTTATGAAAAATTGGGGATGTTTTTTTTCTTTATCAAAATCAATAGTGCTCGTGATTCTGAGCACGGAGAACCCAGGATTACCCAATTCTGAAAAAAAAAGGTTGCGTCATTTAAAGTAAAAATGCCTAAATACGGGTTCATTTAGTAAGGGATAATCGTGTTGTAAGCCCAGTTTAGCGCTGCAAGGCATTCGTTAAAATTGTATTACATTGCTAGATAGTAAAGAGAACAATTTTGGAGTATTCAATCGAGCGCCGCAAGCCGCAGGGAACTGCAAAATGCACCATTTTTTTTCGCATGTCTAAACTGGGCTATAGGAAGTACTGGTTTACAAAACAAAATATTAGGCCTCTTTATAAGAGCGGCACTAAGTGACAATTCTTTCAAATCCACATTCGTTCAAATCATTCGTGCCAGCTGTCGTGAAACGAACTATAACTTAGTGCAACGAGCGCTAATTTTGAACAGGCAAAGTATCGCTAGATGACGTTAGTATCGCGAGTTTTTTTTTGATATAACGTTTTAAACTTTCGTGATTCTCACTCATAGTCAACAGTATAGTTGTTACGGTCTTGCGTGCAATAGGGATGTTGACACCACCAATCAACTGACGTACTTTTTATGAGCTGTCGAAACACAATTCTCCCATAGTTTCTATGGCAATAGCGACTTATGACGTCATTATCCGCCAACTCAATCAACTAACTATTTATTTGTTTTAAAGCAACAGAAAAATCTAATTTTACAGTAAATCGAAAATTAATCTGGTTTTCAGGTATAAAATAAATCGTTTTTTTCCTGGAGTTGTGCCTTCGAATTATTTTTTAATGGTGTTAGCATCCCTATTGGCTAATAACTGAATGAGCCAATTGCAAGCAAGAACTTAACGTCAAAAAGACCTCACGATACTAAAACCCCATCTACGGTCGATTCATCCTTCCGTGTCTTATCATGTAAACAAACGTGACGTCACAGGTGATAATAGACAATGACTAGTGATTGGAAAAGTCGATAAAATATACATAAAACGTGACCGATTATTTTGTTCATTCGTTCCGTCAATTATTGAAGGCAATCTTATTATAAATGATATTTTTCGGTTATTACTCGGTTGATTTCAATATTTTGTGAGTTTCTTTAAGTATACAGAAACATTTTAAGTGATGGTTATTGTGTAATCCAAGAGAAAACTGTGACTGTGTCTTCGAGAAGTGTTTGTTTACTTTACATGATAAGACACGGAAGGATGAATCGACCGTAGCGACATTTCGCTTGTCAATTAGCCCTCACTGATGCTAAAGCATTCACTTCGGATCTGGTCGTATTTCCGAGTGTACCCGATGGCAAAACTATTCTAATACGTCTAAACAATATCGTTTAGTTTTAGGGCATGTTCAGACCGTATAGTTTTATTGTTAACTAGCTTATGCCCGCTTCGCTCGCGTTAAATTTATGGTAACTGTGTGGGATAGATATGACTCTATAGATGGATTAAAAAAAAAACACTAACAGAAAGCTATAGTTCTTGAATAACATTGGCTACCTACTTTTCCTCCGGGAAACTCAAAATTCGCTCGAGATAGAAATCTTTCACTAATAGAAAAGCTACAATTAAAGAATGTTTATGCAAAATTTGAAGTAAATTGGACCAAGAAATCACTATGTCCTATACATACTTTGTCCCCCTTTTTCACCCCCTTAAGGGTAGAATTTCGGAAAATCCTTTCTTATCGGATGTCTACAAACAAAGAACACACCCTCCAAGTTTCAGGTCTCTACGATCAGCGGTTTAGGCTGTGCGTTGATCCGTCAGTCAGTCATTCACGAAAAGCATTTTATATGTATACATGATTTTTAATTAGGTATGCTTATTAATTTAAAGTTAAGAGTAAGGCGCGAAAGTTGACCGACGGTTTATTATTTCAGGTTAAAATCGGAGGATAACGCTAAAAGGGAACCGGAAGACTGCGATTAGGTAAATTGAAAAAGAAAAACTTTAATTATATTTCGAAATTAAGCTTGTTTGTATAATTATATCAATGGGCTGATGTATGTATTCGTGCAGCGCTCGAAGGAAAATCGAAGTTCATCGTGCCGTCCCTCTCACTCTCGTATTGAATGATATAAGCGTGAGCGGGACGGTAAGATACGAAGTTCGAATTTTAAACCTTCGTTGTATAGGGGCAGGTTAAAATAACTGTTTTCTAGTTAAGGTCAACTTAGCCCGGGCACGCTTAGTTCGATGTTTAATTAAGCTAATTAACGCATATCTCTAAAATACCTATAGTTTAGATTTTACGTTCAACTCATTCATAACACTACTGAACATTACCACAGTATATATATAAGCTCAAACAGTATGGAAGCTACGGAGCCACGATTGAAGCGAACACACTCACACAGACGCGCGCTCTACACGGCCTCTAAGGGGTTCTCGCGGGACTGAGAGAGGCCGTGAAGAGCGCGCGTCGGTGTGAGTGTGTTCGTTTCGATCGATTTGTTCGTAGCTTCCATACTGCTTGAGCTTTTATATATATACTGTGACATTACGACGAAATTTCATTGAATTTTGTAATAAACAATAGGGTCAGATCATCAGACAATATTGAGCACACATTTTTTTCTTTTATTGATTAAACAATAGTAGTTTGGCTACTGTTATTTAATCCATCCCAGCCTATATACGTCCCACTGCTGGGCACAGGCCTCCTCAGAACAAGAGGGCTTGGGCCATAGTTTCCTTGCGGGTCCTTTGCAGATTGCGAACTTCACACACATTGAATTGCTTCGCAAGTTTGTGCACATGAATTTCAAAAACTTGAGGTGTGAGCCGGGGTTTGAACCCACGAACCTCTGCTTGAGAGGCGATAGGTCAAACCACTAGGCCACCACGGCTTACGTAATACGTAACTGTGACGTAATAGGGTCCTCAAAACACGAGTGTGGTTTTTATGAAACAAGCAAAGCCGAGTGTCATAAAAGGATCACGTTTGTGTTGTTTTAAGGCCTATTTACGCACAGTTGCATACATTATTTATCTACACACATTATAAGTGCCTAGTCTAAGATGGGTTCAGAAACCGATGACAATTTTTGAGCGGGTGGTAGGACCTTGTGCAAGGTCCGCCGGGATTGCTTCACCGTCTTGCTCTGAAGGGCTACTCCGAAACACATTCGAAGTTCGTGTCGTGCGGTCCCTCCCACACTTATACTATTTAATACGAGAGCGAGAGGGATCGCACGACACGAACTTCGAATTTTGTGTTTCGGAGTAGCCCTTCTGATGTTTGCAGGACGGCAAGATACTAATTTCAAAATTTTACACTTCGTAGAACCGTGCTTCTGCTTGCGCTTAACTTTACTGAGGTTATATATATTATACTTGGTTTGAATACGTGTTTAACTAAATGTAAACAAACTTCAGCTGTCAGATTTGGCACATTCAAGGATTTTAAACATTTTACTTATTTATCATTGAAATACAAACTAGACTAGTGTATTTCAATACAGAAATAATAATCATCATGTCAGCCGAAAGACGTCCACTGCTGGACATAGGCCTCCCCCAAGGCTCTCCACTCAGACCGGTCTTGTGCTTTTCACATCCACCGCGGTCCCGCGATCTTAGCCAGGTCGTCGCTCCATCTTGTTGGAGGCCTACCGACAGCTCGTCTCCCGGTCCGCGGACGCCATTCGAGAACCTTCTGACCCCATCGGCCATCAGTCCTGCGTGAAATAATAATAATGTTTATTGACAAACACATATTTACATTGTTAATATTAGTCCAAATATACGACACCCTGGTGTCTAAACTAGGCTGAGCCTGTGCCTTAGACACCAGTTCCTTCCTCTGCCATTACTAATTGGCGAATGTGATTAAATGTAAATGATTAGATAGTTTAATGGGGTAATTTCAATATTTAAGACACCAATTGACGTTGTTTTGTTTACATTTAGTTAAATATCTATCCAAACCAAGTATAGTACTCACCATGGTTAGTCCGTACGTCCGTCCGATAAGACGCCGTGGCAATTTTCGAAACGTTTACAAATTAAAACGCATGTCTTTAATGTGTCTACTAAATTAGCTAGAGTTGGTTGGCGAAAAACATAATCTCTATGAGGCTTTAGAACGAAATATGTTTCGTTTCTCTGTGGCATTTTGTAACCAAGCGAATATTATTTTCGAGATCGAAAGACTTTTATTTTACGACATAAAAAAGTAGATGTGACTAGCAATGTACGATAACTAAAAATATCGATACATGAACTTCAATACCTTAATAATAGAGTGCATGTGCTGATATTATTGACCATCTTTGCCGCTCTGAAATATCTGATGGCGACTGTACATATATTATTGTTTGTTCATGCATGAGCTATGTATGACTGTTTGTGTTCCAATAAATAAGTAAGGAAACTTGTAAAAAAATGCGGCCATCACTTCAAAGGTGGCTGTAAAATCTTGCATTGCAAAATGAACTCTATGTGGAAGCATTTAAGGTCAACACGGCTGAATACGTAGCTTCAAAATTACCGCATGCTACTCTTCTTCTCTTTTAAATTATGGCTTTTCTGTCCTAATTAATAGGACAATTTCGCCAGTGTCAAAGTACTCTCTTTGAGAGGGACGTTGTACGGTGATTGCAGTTTTTGCAACTTGATAGTAAAATTCCAGAAACCACGTGGAAACAACTTGCGCATTAAAAAATGTCAGACACGATAGCAATATAGAATTTTGTGATCACTGTTCACTGTTGAGGTTAATCGCCGCTTAAAACACTATCAAGATTATACTTAAACTAGCTAAAGAAACAGAAATAGCAAAATTAGATATTGTCTGCATCCGCCATGTTCGAATGCTACAAATCGAATCCTACTCGATCGCATGCTACTCGAATAAAAAGTTCAAATTTGACAACAAAGACGTAAAAGTGGCTAGTGGAGGGGATACGTTAGCGCATCTGTCAACTAACAAGCCAATGGCGTGCCGGCCGCGCGCGCTCCGCCCCCTCCCGCGTCACTGCCCCGCCGCCAATTTGGTCCGTATTTTGCCCACTTCGCAGACACATCGCCAGATCTTTTTACGTGTGTTGATTTGTAACTCTGCTTCGTTATCTTATGATCGGCGCGTCTCGTTGATATGCCATTTCTTGTTTCTTTCTATTCCGTGCGCAGTGTAAACAGCCAGGTATAGACCAAAAGATCTATTAGGCATATAGAGTAGTCTTCTCGATATCTCAGTATTTAGTTATTAAATAACATCATAGTTTCTATTATTCCATTTAAAATTGTGTATAGGTAAAATTATAATTGATGTTAAGTGTTAGATGTCATTTTGTTTAGCTTAATGCGTTGCCATCAGATATTTTAGCAGCCAAAGGCCAAAGGTGATCAAAAACATCGATACATGAACTCTAATAACTTAATAATAGAGTGCATGTTCCGATATTTTTGACCACTTTGGCCGCTCCGAAATATGTGACGGCGACTGTATACCTACATCCTAATCCCAAAATCAAAATAAAATAGTTTATTCAAAGTAAAAGTCAAAGTCAAAATCTCTTTATTCAATTTAGGCTATATCAAGCACTTATGAACGTCATAAAATCTACCACCGGTTCGGAAAAAACCTCTGTTGAGAAGAATCCGGCAAGAAACTCAACGAGGTATTTTTTTTTAAACAGATTCATTAAATTTATAAATGATATCTATCTACTATTCATTACAAGTATTTAACACAATTTTATTTTTAACACAGTAGGTTCACTATTTGAAGGGATCGCTAGTGCGGATCGGAATTATTTCCAAATATTCCTGTCCATGATAATAATCGTTGACTTTATAATAAGCCTTAGATATAGATATTCTGTAAATAAGCCGCGAAGGGCTCTTTTACATGTCACTTTTACCAGCTCTTTCGGAAAGACCATCATTGCCTAGAAGAATGCGCCGCGAGAAACTTGGCAGAAAGTAACTTTTTACATAAAGGCCGACCGGGAATATAAGAAAAATGACGCGTTACTTTCTGCCAAGTTTCTTGCGGCGTATTCTTTTCAAGCATGGGAATATAGTTATTGATACATTCATTTACAAAATTTCGTCTTAATCCGTCTAGCTGTTTTATGTTGCTCCCACATTGGCTGTTATAAATGTTATGTAACGTTATAAAACATGTGTTATCATGTACTATATAAACATTGTTATCATGATAAACTCGTATAACTTTTAAAATGTTATGCCACAAACTGCAAATGCAATTGATGTTAGTTTTATACTTCGTGTTATATAACATTTTATACCAATGTGGGAGCGTTAAAAACATCCAACGAGTTGTAAGAAAAGTAATAAAGTATTAGACAATGTTATCGTGCTTTATAACGTTATATAACATTTATAACGTGCACCATTAGCGTGAAAAAGTAATTAAGACATCTTAACGCATGCGTTTAACGTCACTGCGATTTCGTAGCGTCTCCGTATTTTCAGCAGCGGTGTGACCGTACCTTAACATATAACAGTGACGTAATAGCATAATCGGGATATAAATACTTAAAATTTTGAACCATTGATTTACGAAGCAGGTGGTAGAAAACCAAGCCTGTTGCTAGACAATAACATATAACACCAAAATATATCACAACATAAAGCATCTATGACAGGAGGTGGCAATGCGCATTTCCTCTACCATATAAACCACGGAACTGTGTGTTTCCCTTAATTTAAAATGTAATAATTATGTTTGCCATAAAAAATAATGAAACCACGCAATTTTTTAGATTTTTTTGAAGATTAGTTACAAGAAATTCGGGTTGACATAGCTCGTGTGGTGCGGAAAATATCAGAGAAAACGTAGTGTTAAATAAGGCATCTCCCGTCAGTGCTTTGTGTATAATTCTTATGAACTAAACATTAAGTCGCATTCACATCTATCTATCGCGTTGTGTTGTGATGCTCTCTGTCTCTCTTTCTCTATTGTTTTGATGGGACACAACACAAGGCTCACAGCACACTGCATCAGATAAATGTGAACGTAGCCATATAAAATGCACAGTATAACATGTTTTCCCTGCAGTAGGCCGACGCCTTTGAAGTAGGGCGACACCACAGCTTGTATAGGTATTTACGTAAGTAAAGAAGGGTTGTCACAAAAATTGGTAGGTAGATGTCTTTTACGAATCGGTACATATTGGTAATTATATAAAACAAAGTGAATTAGGGGCGCGGCATACTTACTGGGGGTAAGAAGTATCAAAATATACTACATATTTTAGAAATAAAAAACTTTTTTTTCTAAAAAATATACTTTCATAGACTAGTAACTGACAAAAAAAACTTTCGGTTTCTAGACTTAACAGACTTAAAGTTCCTGTTATTGTTTTTAATTAAATAAAAAATAAATAAATATAATTATATAAATATATTAAATCTTAGTTCCTTATTTACGCTAGATGAAGATTTGCAGTACATGTATGCACCATAATAAATTTTGTTATAAATTTAAATGTTAAAAAACGCGATAGCCCTAGAAGACTTGTCCCAAGCTACTAAGAACGGCGAAGTATGCAGCTGGGGCTCCTCCCACCCGCGTCTCCCCCCTCACGCCCCGCACGATTGGTCTGTCAAGACGTCTCCGTCGGATTACTGTAGGGAAACTTGTTATACTGTGTAAAATGTATGAAACCGATACCATTCTGATGCTTCACGACACAACACGACCGATAAATGTGAACGCGGCCTTACTTTATACTTTCAGAGAGAAGTATTTTTTTACTCTAAAATATAATAAAGCTTTGCCATTAGTTTATTTTTTAATTCCTAGCAGAATTTGTAACAGTTTGTAGGTATGTACTAATATACACACACATTGTCATATTTATAAGCATTTTCACTTTGAAATGTTCCATTCGCTTTTATTTTTTAAGAAATAAATTCTCGTTTTTCTATACAGCAGGGATGGCGAACCTTTACGTATCAACGTGCAATTATTCTAAAGAAATGTTTAATGAGATCATAGATGTGCCAACATAATAATTTCTAATTTGTGATTATTGGGAAAATGATAATAGTTAAAATAGCATGAGCCAGCTTCTTCAAACAATTAAATGTGTCTGGTGCATAATTTCCTGGTGCGTAATAAATTTTGTGATCAGCGACGTGCCCGAAATATTATGTCGCGTGCCATCAACGGCACGCGTGCCATTGGTTCGCCAACCCTGCTATACAGAATCAAAAGTTCGTTTTTATGAAGAAAACAATGTCTTTATTTTTGTGATACTATTTTTTGGTTTTTCAGAAACTTAGTCTTTAGTGTCAATGGTTTTTGAAAATTTATATTCATAATATAATTACTTATATTTTAAATTGCGTATGTCAGTCTAAAGCAAACGTAATGGTTGGTAAAACTTAGTGCACGTATGTAATATAAATATAAGTCAGTTGATTTGATAATTCACTACGTTGTAACCACACAAATTGTATAAAGTTTATAATATAAAGCATGAGTTCAGGTTTATTTTATCCATTTATAAGATAATAGGTTATGTTTTACATGTAACTATGCTATTTTAAGTTTTGTAGCGAAAATATGCTTCGAAAAGAAAACGAGCGGTTTTTTCAATGTATTCTGTGTATTTTAACATTGTATTTGACATATTCAGGTGGCTTATTTAGATCGGTTAATACGGGAAAGTCTGAAACTATAAGACATACGAAGAAGAACTTTGGTAAATAGTCGTAATTAGATCCCGGGCGAGGTATTGATGATACATGAAAATTGTGAAGTTTTAACTTCGTTAGGACGAACGTCCTAAATACTGGGTGACCTTAGCCTCTGGACAAATACGAATACTACTGGCTTAGCAAGATATTTAAAACCAAACTGCAAAGTATCATAACAATCAGTCCAATATTTACCGAAAAACTAACAGTTTTCAATGTATCACTTTGGAGCAGCCTGTGTATTTGGATGATCTGATTTCATAGATTTTTTTCTTGTCTAATTAAGCAAATAACTATTGTAAGATATTGCTAGTATCAGCCTTAGCCATGGTTTCATTATTTGTCCAGAGGCTAAGGTCACCTTGTATAGGACATAAGTCAACTATAATTATCAACTTCACTGATTCACTTTAAGTTAATTCTAATGATCAGAATTTGACGTACGAATTCTAAAATGATCGCCTCTGTTGCGTTTTTTATAATAGAAACATTTCATTGAAATAACGTTAATTCACATAGAAATAGATAGTTAAAATTATAATTATTATGTTAATCATAAGACTGGAAGTTTCGATGGCAATTATATCTGCTATTTGGCTGTCCAAAAGCGAATCGCAGCCGTGGAAATGTTTCCTATAAATTGTTTAAATTATTTGCCCCACTTTCTCTTAGATAAGTAGTTGTTACAACAACAGGGATGTTGACGTCATTAAAAAATAATTCGAAGGCGCGACTCAAGTAAGAAAACGCTTTATTTTAGCCCTGAAAACCAGATTAATTTTCGATTTACTGTAAAATTAGATTTTTTGTTGCTTTGAAACAAATAAATAGTTAGTTGATTGAGTTGGCGAACAAATAGCGAGTTATGACGTCATAAGTCGCTATTGCCATTGAAACTATGGAAGAATTGTGTTTCGACAGCTCATAAAAAGTACGTCAGTTGATTGGTGGTGTCAACATCCCTATTATTGGTTTGTAATCGTGCAGCTAGACTTGTGATCTGTCACCGATACTCGAAACGCTGACGCGGTGTCAAAATCGCTAAAAAGTAACTAAAGTTCGAGCTTTTGTTAGGACGATGGTGGCGTAGTTCTAGAATCCAAGAAGTAACTAAGAATATATACGTATCATCAGCCAAATAAGTGGTCTATAAATTTTTAAACAAGTTCCTATCAAATGAATATGTAGCTAAAGTTGAAGTTTTAAGTTGACAGACACGTCTATTGGCATTATTGTTTTGTGACATGCAAACGATTATCAAATTTAGGGTGGTAGTAGACGTATTTGGCTGATGGTATATAAAATATCATAATAAATAGTGACGGGGAAGTGTTGCGTTTTTGACGCAAGACGATTGAATATGTCGAGGGCTTTGTATACAAGATTGTGGTTAATTTTAATCCGTTTTCTATTGCATTGTTGTAGTTTATTAAAGCCATTACTAATGTGTATATTTTTGATGTTGTAATTTAAAGAATCGGCCCTGACGTATTTATAAATATGTGTAATAAATAATATTAATGTCATATGGTCTATGAAGTCAAAGTATCTTTAGACAAATACAGATTTTAGAAACTCGTGCTACTACATACTTTAGTCCTATCGATTTTACAGCAATCTAACAGACGTTCATAGACTGTTGTCAAAAACGCAAAGCGATTGACGCGCCATTGCGTAAGCCGCGTCAGCGTATTTTCGTATCGGTGCGGCGATAGCAAAAATTGATAAAAAATTTCGACTACTGAATCGCTGGATTGAAATGTCGAAAAACTACAATCGCCATGTCGTAGGTGGTTATGACGCCTGTAATATTGTAATACGTATATTTATACATATAGTACTAGCCTATTGAAATCAATGACGAGTCGCATCTTATTTTGAATACTGTAAGGTCGACCATCAAGATTGGTTTTAATATAATAACGTTTATAAACAGGTACAACAGTATTAGTAACTTTATAATTCAAGTTTGTATCATGAAATGCAGCGAATAAATTTTGCGTAACGTCAAACGGACCCCTCGACATTAACGCCATCTAGCGATATTTCGTTTTTCAAGAGTCAAGGAAAGATCATTTATGAGTGAAAATCGTGCAAAATTAATCGTCAGTCTTTTGTTTTTCAGATATTTTGTTAGCTTTTTGTCCCATTGTTGCGCAAAGAAGTTTCATGCTGGATTTACAACTCTAATTACATAAATATTTTTAAGTTAGAGCGTTTTCAGATTATCCCATCCGATATCGGATCATATTTCATACATTTTACTTGCCCCGATTTCGTATTGGCGTCCGATACCGATATCGGACCGGATAATTTGAAAACGCTCTCAGAGATACTTGTTGCACCTGTTTAGTGACGTCAGATACAAAATAGCAAGTATATATTTGATATCTTTTGTACGCCGATAAGTACGTAGCATGTAAGGCATGTACTCGATAAATTGGAACGTAAATACATTGTATTTTGTTGACTATCAGTTTTAATATTAACTTATATTTATATTAATGATACAGGTTAGTAATACGTCGTGAATATACCATGTTTTCATTATTTGTGTTTTTTTAATTACCTTTTTAGGGTTCCGTAGTAAGTAGGAAAAAACGGAAGACATTGCATTGGATCTTTCTTTCGTAACAGTTTTTACGATCCCATTATGTGAACGGTAGTGCTAAGGCTATGCCGATTGGTTTTTTACGTACATATACTTATCTGCTTATACAATCAGTCCGGCGCTACATGTAAGTACATACTCGTATGTTCTTGACTACAGTACAGTCGTGAGAAAAACATTAGTAGGCACTTTCAGAAGGTAAAGTTTATAGCATAGTCTTTTCATCCCTTTTAGGATATTACCCAGGGGATCGTGATGAAATCTCGAAAACTCAAGCGCTGTGTTTAGAGACATTTACATTAGCGCAGTTATTTTTGGTGTAACGTCAATGAAAGACCACGATATACTTACTTTTTAGGGTTACGTAGTCAATAAGGAACCTTTATAGTTTCGCCATGTCTGTCTGTCCGCGGCTGAGCTCCGAAACCGTTAGTACTAGAAAGCCGTAATTTGGCATGAATTACGTATCAGTCACGGCAATAAAGCGGTAAAAAAAAAAAAATTTAGGGTACCTTAAAGTGGGGGTGTTTTTTTTTATCTCGACTAACTCGAGTGTGGGGTATCGTTGGATAGGTCTTTTAAACCCGTTGGGGGGATCGGAAAGACGATTTTTCGATTCAGTGATCTGTTTGCGAAATATTCAACTTCAAAGTGCAAATTTTCATTAAAATCGAGCGTTCCCCCTCTCTAAAATCTGAACTGTTGGATGGAAAATTTTGAAAAAAAATCATGATGATACAATTATTATATCTTTAGAAGGAAAATTATAACGGCTAAGATTGCTTTAGAATTATTAGTAGTTTAAGAGTAAAATAGCAGCCGAAGGTATAAAATATAGCATCTAAACTTGGAAGAATCCAGCAGATTGAAACGCTTAAATTGACCCTTTTTGTGGTTCTTTGATCGTGTGACGGAGCTAGTATCGACGCGTGGCTGACTGTACTTCTCAGTACGCGTAATACACAATACCATTTGCGTAAAAATCTAGTGGCAGCTGTTGAAAAAAGGCTATTAAAGACGTTATCACCTCCATTGTGTGGTTGTGTGACCAGAGGGGTATGCTTCACTAGTTTTACTACATACCGAGTCACCAATGCGTCTACATGGAATTCCTTATATTTATATTTGTTTTAAACCTAATGCAATCCCAGGGGAAGTTTTGCGAGAAAACTAAGACGCCTTTCGAATTGGGCGAGTGGAATGGGAGTCTTAAGCACATGGACTCGGCGACGATTGAGAACAAACCGGTCTTTGCCACAGAGGGTCAGGTTTACGTATATGAAAATACGTTTCCAGGATACACTATAAGGTAATTATGAGGGATGAAATGGGCATTTAAAAAAAAAGTTACCATTTCGTTATTTTTGAAATTTTGCAAAAAATATGGTTTTTCCTACTCAAAATCAAGAGCACAACTGATTCCAATAGTTAAAAAAAATGTCAAGTTTTGCGACGTTTATTTAGTATGGGCGTGACAAAACTGAGTCATTAAATTTTGTATGAAAAAATGGGGTCATTTTTAAAAATGATCGGAATCGATTGTGCTCTTGATTCTGAGTTGGGAAAACCATATTTTTTCCAAAAATTAAAAAAAACGGAATGGGTACACTTTTTTTTGAAAACGCTCAAATGCACGTGTCTCGCACATTTTCGTACAAGTAGCTGGCACGCGTACCTACGTCATCTTCATACAAATATGGCACAAGCGTGCAAGGTGGGTCTATATCTTAGAGTAAAGTACAATTCAATAGAATCTATCAATTTTCTACACATTTAACACACCCTAACGTGGGCACGCTTGATTATATATGTCCCTGTTGTTGCAATTATCATCTAAAAGGAATCAAAAAATAATAATAGTCGAATCACAAAGCCTTAGGTGGCCCGGTGTTTATATTAGTAGGCTGGAAGTGTCTACAGGATTGTTAGATTCTATTGAATTGGAGTATATACATAATAATAATAATAATAATAATAAATATTTATTGTTCAAAACACATGTATAATTACAATATGAACCCTGGAGACTGTTAGTTTTCACAAAGGTCCTCACTGAAAATCAGCGCCACGGCTTGCCGTGGCATTATACTGAGTGGGGACCTATTTAGCGTCATTCAATTCTGTATTTGTTCTATGTTATTTTTTTTCTTATTTTTATTTTTATTTTATTTTTTATGGCGTTAAATAAATGTATTTTCTTTCTTTCTTCTTTCTTCTGTGTTACAGTCTCCAGTAGATACCATTATCATGAACATAGATACAAGCAGAAACGACTCGGATAGGTTAGGTTCAGAAGGCTAAGGCGGGAGCGAAGCGGAGCGTAGCTCCCGCCTTAGCCTTCGATGTTAGGTTTTTTTTGATAGCAGCCCGGATAATGACGTGATTTTTGGCATAGAGATAGTTTATGGGCCAGAGAGTGACATAGGCTACATTTTATTCCGAAAAAAATGCACAGTTCCCGAGGGATCAGCGCGCGATAACCGAATTCCACGCGGGCAAAAGCTAGTATATTATAAAGTAGTAATAGGTTCTGTCCGGCAATTCAAATATTGTAGTGCAGATAATGCACGTGCCTTTATAAAGAGGGAAGACTCGTTGTAAAGTGCTGGTAATAAATTTTAGGTACGTGAACGTCGACAACTTGGCGCAGAAAACCTGTGGGGCCAGTGCAGTACTGAAGAGAGGCGGTGTTGGTACTTCCACGGTACTGATAATTCTCCACGCAGCCACCAACCAGGAGATACGGTCCGTGATAGACGTCTGGGGCACCCGTGATGTTGCACGGAAAAACATCAAAACCATTTTGAAGGACGACGGGCTTATGAAAGACATGAAGTCTCGTTACCTCTTTAAACAAATGAGAGCTGTTAATCATAACTCTAGATTCATAACGTATTGAATAGGATCCTAATTTTTTTTAATTAATGTGGTTTTTAAAAAAAAGTGTACCCTTTTTTTATTTTGGAAAAAGGTTTATCCTACTCAGAATCAAGAGCACAATAGATTCCGATCGTTTAAAAAATGTCCCCATTTGAGTATGAAAAAGAACGTCGCAAAAGTGCCTTTTTTTGGGGACATTTTTTTAAACTATCGGAATCGATTGGGCTCTTGATTCTGAGTAGGAAAAACCATATTTTTTTCCAAAATTAAAACAAAAGAAAGGGTACAGTTTTTCGAAAACGTCCTAATCTAACTTACCGACATGGAAATATCGACCTGAACAACAGGGTCGGTATTATCCGAGCCGGGAAAGAGTCACCCTGATTGGCTCATTTGTCGAAAATGTCAAAGTAACAGAACTCGCGATAACAGCGGCAAGTAGCCTATATGAATACATCGGCACCTTTAAGGTTTGCTTTGTACTCTAATAAAAAAAACGTACAATACTTTTATATGTTTATAATTTGTATTATTTTTAATAAATAATTGTGGACATTTGCTTGCTCTTTACTTACTACCCACTGGATATATTTAGTTCATTATAATTATAATTTATAACCTAGGAAACTGGCAGGTGTGAATACTTCGTTTTTTTTAAAGAAGGTAAGCGATCTTGAGGTGTATTTATATTGAAAAACACTTTTGAAAAATAAGTCACAGCAAATATGTAACAATTAGCAAGGACATATGTGATCATTTACATGCTTTTGGTACCATAAGTAATAGTTACTGTTTTTTTAAACGTTTTTCAATAAAAAAACTCGTCAAGATTGTTTACCCTTTTACTAATGCTAAAAAAAGCAAAGTATAGTACTTCTCTGTTTCTGTTTCATGTAAAAAAAGAAACAGGAATGCAAAGAGAAGTGAGAAGGAAAAGGGCAAATAAAATAAAAAAATTGTCAACAGCACAATTTATTTCAAGTAAATATAAAATAAGTGAACCCTAAAAATAACTCTGATCCATAAAAAATACATTTCAAATTAACAACATAGTTGAAGATATGATTTCTGAGCGCCAATATACAATTTCATGTTACATAATTAAACTTCTTGATTTCTTACATCTTTGGTGTAAAAATAATATAAACACCAGATATTGTAATTTAGAAAATATTTCACAATATATTAAGTAACGTTATGCTAATGATAATATCAAACTTTATTATACACGTAATATCACTCTAATATCCATTATTTATTTAACCTTAATTATAATTTAACCTTTTCCGAAAGTCCGCACGCACTGCACACGACCCCACAATATGTTTTCCATTTTTCCTTTTTTAAAGGGGACTGGGCGTTGTTCGTTGCAGTGAGTGTCGACTGCATAAAGTTTTCGGCATAATTTTAAGTGCACTCCGTACACAGATGTATCAGGATTAAAGCGAGGTTCCGTCCATAAGGCAGTAGAGTGAGGGTTCAATAAGGAACCCTTTAAAATGGTCCCAATATTACTAGATATAATATGATATGAAAGTCTAGAGGACTATACCATATAACATGACACCTATTCACAACCCAAAAGAAAAATCACCTTATGATTTGCTTACAACATAAAAAAAAAACATTCAATTTAACCTTTTTAGAAGGGTAAGGCTGGATTTAGTGCTCGTCCTATGGTCAGCACTGATGATTAGTTCGAATAGCTGTATCCAATTAAATGTATGATCAATTGATCACATTTATTTGTGCTATCAGTATTTTGTTCTAGCGGGTAACTAGTAATGTCCATTCTATAGAAAAAGTTAAAGTTTCACAAAAGGCAAGTTCAACATTGGGTTGGTGCTGTCGCTGTCACTGGTCTAAGGTATATTATTATAAGACCAATTTTCGAGATTGCAACCTCGAGAGACTCTTCAGAGATTCATTATAAAAGCATATTATAAAAATGTGTAAAATTTACTCTAAAACTTGTATCATTCCGGTATACATATCAACTCAAAGGAACGATTTCAACGTGTTTATTTTAGCGACATTCACATCTTGTAATTTGTTTTACGAAGCTCCTTTAAAAATATATTTGAGTGTAAGTTTAGAATGCGCTGGTAACCTAAGCGTACGTTACGATACGCAATTTGGAAACTTCTGCTTTATACTAAAATATCGATAAAAGTGAGCCATTTTATATGAAACGTGGTGTGTCAAAATCAGATACAATGAGATTTACTTAATAAATATGGTTAGCAGCAACACTGGTACTATTTATGGTATAAAAGAAATGCAATTGTCTTTTGGACTGTAGTTGACTTATAATTTTTTTACCTAAACGTTTGTAAATGCCATATTATTCCGGCGGACGGATTTCTTAAACCATTGCCTTAAAACTACTGGACACCAAGATTAAACATATCTGTTATCTGTATGTCTTTTTGGACGATGTAGGTGAATTTCCATATGCAACTGCCATTAACTTCTCAAAATAAACCAACAACTATGCCGATGTGCTTGAAACGCATACTAAATTGAACCTTGAAATTGACTTTATAAAGGTAACAACCAAATGGCGAGCATAATCGAGAGTTAAAGTTAAAGGCGCAAGGTTAAAATATCAAGTGTGTAAGTGACTTTCACATGTGGTGCTGGCGTTCAGAAGGTTAAACACCAATTACGATTAATTGGGAATATTCGAGAAGAATTAACGGCGGTCACAATGGTAAATCAACCCGTGAGCAAAGACGGAACCCGCAAGGCACTGAGTGAATCATATTAAACATCAAATACTCTCCAACCACTGAGATAGCTACAAATAACTTTATCAGGTTTTTATAAGGCATCGAATTACTCACACATACTAATCATGCTGTTATCTTTTACCTTAACAGATCATGACACCTAAAAAACCCATTTAGCTTAAATGAAGTCGCAAAGATGAAAACGAAACGTAATTGAACTAGAACAGGGTTAAGGAAATAGACTGGTGTATTGATAGACAAGTAGATTTTTTAGCCTTTTCAATGTAACCGACCGAGCAATGTGTTAAAACTTTTACAGACGTTAATGTTTGTAGGTACGTTTATCACTTAAGAATGATAGATGAATCACGCATAAATGACAAAACATAACATACAAAGATCAAATCTTAGCCAACGACAAATCTCGGTCATAGATGCAACGTAAAAGTAATGTTCTCACAATGGCCTAAGTTTCAAATTAGTTTTACTATTTATTTGGGATTGACGTTGAAAAGGTTAAATAGTCGTAAGTCATAACCTGATAAAGGGAACAGAGCCTGCAGTGTAGGTTTTTGAGGCAAAAATATTCAAACTTAATTTGAGTTTTAAACTCTCGATCACTTTGGGCAAATCGTCATCCGCAAGCGGCGCATACCGGCAACAGAGGGTCTACTTTATAATGTTTCTGACACTCGCGATCACAATCAAATGACAGTTTTCCCGTGATCACGAGTGTCAAAAATGTAAGACAATACGGCCTCTGGTCTCACAGCAAATGACGTTTTTTTTGCGACAAAAGACTTACACCAAAGGTTACGAACCTTGCCACACTTAGTTTCAACGTTCGAATGCCGATCTGTACAACCATTGTCCTATAACTAGATTAAACTAAAATTTAAGTAGATAAGCAACTTAATCATATCGCCCCGTAACTAATTCAAAATCATTTGGATTTAATTCAGACAGATAAGCATAGTTATATTACCTATTAAAACTGTAAAGGCAACGTGGATTGTATTTTTAACTGCATCATTCCTGATTGCTCAAGTCTTGCATATTTTTGCTTACTTTAACCTTTTGACCCTGTCAATTTCAACAATAAATATATTGGCCAACTTCACTCATAGCATTCAATAGAAATTTTACATGTAGAATTGACAAGGTTAAAATAAAAGTACTTGACAGTATTGACAGTGAGTGATTTTTAATTATGGTCACATATTAAGTGCTGGTTGATTAAAGGCCAATATACTGAAACTGTATAGAAAGATGCCAGACCAGATGCGCAGCGTGCGTACTGGCATCTTTCTATACGGTTTTATACATTACAAATGGTGCGTGTGCCTGTCATGTCACGCACATGCATCTAGTGTGCATCGGGCTTAACCAAATAAAATATACTTTACGTAGACATCGTTAGTTCCTATCGTGATTAAAACTTGTATGAAAAATATGATTCGCTTGATTTTATAAGTAAATAGATACGCTACTGATCCGTACACTTTCGACGCGTGTTACACACCTAAAACATTAATATAATATAATTAAATATAAGTGAACTGCCAATAAAGCTACAAAGTGGTGAAAGTGTTAAAAGCATAGTTCTGAAATTCGTGTAAGTAATATTTGAGCTAATGCAGTGATAAAATTCAAACAGACAATTGTTTTTTTTTTTTCGTATAAATGAATAAAATGTAAGGCGCCGGTATGTGTACACTTAATGGTATTTCTCCATTAACTACATACTGTTTGATTACTAGTGACCTTATTATTTAACCTTTACGATTAAATAGTAAGGAATTCACCGTAAAGGTTAAATATCTTTGAACTACTATTATAAAAAGGTTGAAATGTATTAAAAATCCATCATTTTGTCAGTTTAGAATCTTACCACAGTGACATATCGCTATTGTTCTTATTTTCAGAGTTCTTTTCGTACACTATTCTAAAATTAAAATTTATTTTAATCTAAATATAACATATACATAATATATTAGTATATCTAAGTGCAGTGCAGCCGTGTAAATTTTTATGGTAAATAACTATGAATGTATACATTTATGTTATAAATTCCTCTCCATACTTATACCTCGGTGTAGGAGAAAGAACGTTATAAAAATCCTTCTACGTCTCACAAATGACATAAAAAATCTTTATATTATTCCCCATTCCGTATTAATTTATCAACGTGAACAAATTACAATATACCTTTTTACACTCACACTTTAAAGAAACGGAGGGACTGAGCCCCTTTTTCGTTTTCCGAAGACGTTTAAAATAAATTTGAGTGCACCGAACATTTTTTCTAGGCACTTCAATTCTTTAGGCGTTAAGTTTCAATCCAAATATCATTCTGACGGATGGCGTAATTCAAAAAGCTTATCTCAAAACGAAGGTACCAGCGAAAAATATGCGGTCGTCTATAAAGAAAACATGTGATGAAGTAGGTAAATTACAAACGAGGGTCTAAAGGTCTATAATGCCTAAAGACGATCACACGGAAACAGCTTATACGAATAGTGAGTTTTTTGACAGGAATCGTTACCACTTAAGGCATTAATGACACAAGGAATTTTGGTAGACGCAGTTAATAAAGTTTCGCCATCATAATTTGTCGGAAACGTTCGTATTTGGGCCAATCAACTATTTTACCGACACATAGGGCGTTTCCTGCGTTACCAAAGTCTCCGGCGTTACCAAAAAATCGTACTCCCAACAAGATATTTCACGGTTTAATAGGTTGAACTTACGTAGGAAGGCATGTATTCATGTACACCATCTATTAAATTACAGAAAAAACATGTTTACTTAGAAAAATCAGCAATTGTATGAAAAATGTCTCGGAGAGATTAGCGTGGGTAAAAACTAAAAAAGTTGATTGGTCCATTTGCAAAAGTATCGATAGTTTGCGTACGAGGGACTCTAGTTCCGTCAGTTTGGCATCTGTTATTTGAATCATGTTAGAACAAAAAGAATATAATTAAGAAAGCAATATAAATACGAATTTGTCCGACAAAATACGATGCAAAACCATTATCCAACAGATCTTTAACGCATTCCCGCTAAACATGTTTTACTCTCTTTAAATGCCTGAGTATCCCTAGAGAGAACCCAGAAATGCTGCTAAATAAAATGCTGAGAAACGCATGTTTTGATTTATAACGTACTACTAAATAATCGCTCCCCCGCCCGATATCCACGTTGTTATTAACCCCCTTGAGACTCTTACATTATTTAACGAGTGGCTTACTGCTTACAAATATTAATAATTTTTTAATGTAAAAAATACTCTTTTTATATCAAGTCCAAAGTGTAAGTATACATAAGTTTTTTTTTGTTATTACCAAAATATTATTTTTGGTAGGTTAGGTATTAATAGCTGCAATGAGCTTAATTTATAAATGACAAAATAATTGACCGAAAATAGCAATAAATTACTCATTCTATATCTTAAGATGGACTCAGCTAACGCGAATGGGTAAAATGAGTGAACGAAAACTATGTGCGCAACAGAATGAATATCGCCACTACTTTGAAAAAAGCTCGTACCTCTAAATTGATACTTTTGTAAATGAACTTTACGAACATTATTTTAAAGGTCAATTTCGCTGTCTAGTTGATTTGAGATACGAGATTTTTTCAAAGTAGTGACGATATAAAAACTGATTGATTGATAAATGAGTCGCTTAACTTCGAACTCAGATAAATCCATTCTAACCATTTGGGAGACAACTGAAATTGAAATTCGGTGATTTGAAAAGCTGTTATTTTTTTATTATGGCTAAAGCGTTAAAGAAATCCATCATATTCGGCAAATTCAGCATATAAAAAATAAAATGTTTGGATTTACCTTCATTTGATATAATCGATTACAATTTATCTATCTTTGAAAAAATTACCCGTGTGGTGTCGGGTTAAAATTACACCTCTCCATTTCTTCCGTGGATGTCGTAAGAGGCGACTGAGGATATAAGTTAAGGTATACCGTAGGCGACAGGCTAGCAACCTGATTGTACCGTTTTTGTCAAATTTAAAACCTAAAATTGCTAAGTGACTCCGAAGCGGTAACGTTTCGTGTGCTCTGCCTACCCCATTTGGGAATACAGGCGTGATGTTTGTGTATGTGTTGAAAAAATTCAGCGCGAATTTGTATAATTTTGATTTCACAGACATTGATTTATCTAGATTCGAAAAAAATACTGACCACACTTGAACAAACTTATTTCGCTGATTGGCTTGGATGGACTCACCTACATTTGAAAAAAAAAACTGTCATTATGGATTTATCTGATTTTGACCGTATTTTTCTCAAAAACCACACAAAATTATGCTTAACTTGCTTTTTATTTAATACCAGTCTTAATTGGATTTACCAGAATTCGTAGTTAAGCGACTAAACTATGGTTTTTAAACAAGTCCCAGCTTGTGCTTTGTAATACGAAATATTTTTGTTAAATTCAGGCCAGCGTTTATGAATCAATCAATACATTGTATTCCTTACATTACGGGTCTTTTTCCACAAAAGTTTTCTTCAATAGTAGATAATATCAACAAATATACTATAGAGGCACAGTATAAGTCCAGTATATAATCTACACACAAGGGCTTAATCAACAGAGTGGCAACTGGCAATGCAAACAATTCGATTCTGAAACTCATGAGCTTTGACCTTATATGACCAGTGTAAGGACTGCAGTATAGTACGATCGGTTCTCTAACTTACGAGTATGTATACATTTTCATATCATACTAATTGGATAGACAAGTGGATACAAATCTATTGAATAATGTTTTGCCACCGCATTTTGTCGTATGAGTTCGTATTTATCATGCTTTCTCAATTATCTTCAGTAAGCCAGTTGAGAAAGCAAGACAAACACGAAATTTTGCAACAAAATACGATAGCAAAACATTATTCACATCTGCACAGACAAGGGCAAAAATATGTATACACTTTAGTACCTTGTCACTTTAACCACTGCGACAGTTCATATATGGCAGTTCAAATATGATGAAAATAGACAAGGTACGAAAGTGTATACATATTTTTGCCCTTGACTGTACTTACGTTAGGTCGCCCACTGTACAATAGAAAAAAGCGAGTGTCGGAATCGCGAAACCTACTATGTACTACATAATTGTATGAATGCTCATTAGAGATTTGTTACTTTTATTATTAGCACTGGCTTTTTCACTGTTAAATATTTTCATTTTTTTTATTGTGACAGCGAGGAAAACAAGCGAGCGGGTCATCTGATGGGAAATTAACACCACTGCTTGAGCACCAACTACTCTAGGAGAGTCATTGGTCCGTTGCCGGCCTATCTTATCTTCCTACATAAAAGAAATCCACTCGAGTTGGTTCTTTTCCACAAACAATAACCGTCTCTCATGAACATGACAACAATTAAATGCTTATCACAAAACAATTTAAAAAGTCTTCTATGAACTACATGACTATGTTCAACACATGTTAGACGATTTTCAAAGTTTTTGTTGGAACACATCAAAATCGATCATATTATCTGCATGCCTAACTCTATATGTCGTGCTTGACTTTGGGCCGGCCAATTTAAATAAAACAATCACCGCAGTGGTTTGGACCATCATTCATTTAAACTATATCGTCACTACTTTAAAAAAAACTCGTAGCTCAAAATAGATAATTTTATAGACATTAAACTTTATAGACATTGTATCAAGGTTCAATTTTGTTGACATATTGATTTTAGATACAAGATTTTTTCAAAGTAGTGACTATATGACATTGCCACTCTATTGTCTATTACTTTATGTTCGCTACACAAATTTTCATTAGCAGATCACATACTGAGATTATACTGTGAGATGTAAAGGTTTATAATTATAAGGTTGACAGTCGATGGCCCGCCGACCGATATGTTACCTTACACGGTCGTGTTAAGGGCCATAATGCTGTGTCTACATGTGGATAGTTGCCGCTGTGTAGCGCGCCTCGCCTCGACGCCAGCTCCATTGAGATGGGCGGTACTAAAAAAAAGGTATTTTTATTACAAAAAAACGGCCAAGAGCGTGTCGGCGTGTCCGAAATAGGGTTCCGTAGCCATTACGAAAAAATTTACTAATATTTTCTAAGGATTTCGTATTTTGTACGGAATATTCCAAGTTTAGGTATATTTTATACCTTAGGCTGCTATTTACTCTTAAACTAGTAATAATTCTCAAGAAAACTTAACCCTTACAGTTTTCCTTGTAAGTTTGATATACCTATTTACTACCATTTTGAATTTTTTCAAATATATTCGTGCAAAGTTACAGCTTTCTAACATTGACAGTCTCCGAGACGGACAGACAGACAGACATGGCGAAACTATAAGGATCCGTTTTTGCCATTTTGGCTACGGAACCCTAAAAATGACATTCGTTACATCATCATTAGTGTTAACCTCGGAAAACCTTGTATTGCAGGTGGTAGGACCTTGCGCTAGTTCCGCCCGGATTGCTACCACTAGCTTGCTCGCTAATCCTGCCGTGAAGCAGCAGTGCTTGCACCGTTGCGTTCAAAAGCCGGTGAAATTACTGGCACTTGAGGTAACCCATCTTAGGCTTCTAGGTTGGCAACGCATCTACAATACCCTTGGTGTTGCAGATGTTTATGGGCGGTGGTGATCGAATGTTAAAATATCGAGTGTATTAAGACCGAATTTTTTTTTAGATTGGTATAAATCTAACCTAACCTAACCTAAGCTTTTCTATACGATGCCGTTTTAAACAATCCAGAATCCAGGTTTTCGGTTTCAGAAAATATATACCTTTCGATATTACGATCCATTCGATACTTTAATATATTCGATATTTTAACATTCGATATTCATACTCTTTACGTACCCTTTTGCCATCCAGTTGAATAAAATTAAAAAAACTAAAAAAACACGCTTTTAAAAGTAATTGAACTAAAAAGTCAAATTTAAAACTGTAATAATCAATTGAAAAATTCATATTATATATATAGCCCCCCACGCTTTTTGTACAATAATATGAATTTTTCAATTGATTATTACAGTTTTATTTTTGACTTTTTAGTTCAATTACTTTTAAAAGCGTGTTTGTTTAGTTTTTTAAACTATAATTTATTTTATACTTTTTAGTTTGAATGGGAAACTGTTATGAAATTATTGCATTGTCATCGGTCCTTGATACGTATGCAAAGTTTCAAATTAATCAGACTTCTGGAAACTGGTGAAAATTAAGTTCAAAGATTCCGTTACATACATACATACATAGTTAGTTACAACCCAAGCTAATAAAAGCGTGTTCAAAAAAAAAGGAAATTACCTTGATGAGCATCTGCCCGCTGCGCGTGTGCGGATTCTTGAACGCGTACACGAGCCACGCGGCGAGCGCCGCGACCAGCGCGATCACCGCGAACGCCGACACCGCCGCGCCGACGGGGGACGACGCGGGCGGCGCGGGCGCGGCCGGCGCGCGCACCGCGAGGCCGGACGGCACGTGCTCTGTGGAAAAGAGATGGATGAGAGCGTTTTGAAAATTATACCGGGTGTGGCCTGTAATACGAGCAAAAAATTAAAACATAGATCGTCCTCGTTAAACTGAACAACATTAGTTCAGCGACTTCGCGAATGGAGTCTTTGAATTTTCCTTTTTTCATACAAATTAAATACTGCTATCAATGTACGCCATCCTAGAACACAACTGACGTCACCTGTAACGCTACAAACATCAAGCATTTTGCTTTACATTGCTTCTTCGGATAAACTTAAAAGTGTAATAAAAAAAAAAGAAATTTAAAATTCGCTGAACTAATGTTGTTCAGTTCGACGAGTATGATCTATGTTTTAATTATTTGCTCATATTACAGGCCACACCCGGTATATAGTCACTAGTTTGAAAAAATTTCGTATCTCAAATCAATACATCAGCAAATTTGACCCTTAAAACTATGTATGGATTCGATTTGTACCATTCGAACATGGCGGATGTAGACAATATCCAATTTTATTATGCTATTCCTGTTTCTTTGGCTAATTGAAATATAATTTTGATAGTGTTTTATGCGACGATTAAACTTTACAGTGAACAGTGATCACAAAATTCTATATTGCTCTTGTGTCTAACATTTTTTAATGCGCAAGTTGTTTCCACGTGGTTTCTGGAATTTTACTATCAAGTTGCAAAAACTACAATCACCGTACAACGTCCCTCTCAAAGAGAGTACTTTGACACTGGCGAAATTGTCCAATTAATTAGGACAGAAAGCCATATTTTAAAAGAGAAGAAGAGAAAACAATGTTCGTTAAGTTCACTCGGAAAGGTCATCGATTTTGAGATACAAGCTTTTTTCAAAGTAGCGACGATATTCTGCCTACAAAGTCTAAGCATCTAAGTTGAAATTGCGTTTTGGAATGTCGTACCACAGATGATTTTGTTTGACGGAAACTAACGTTGCGCTTAGTATAGAGCAATATAATAGGGATGTTGACACCACCAATCAACTGACGTACTTTTTATGAGCTGTCAAAACACAATTCCCCATGGAGTTTCAATGGCAATAGCGAATTGTGACGTCACTATCCGGCAACTCAATCAACTAACTATTTATTTGTTTTAAAGCAACAAAAAAATCTAATTTTACAGTAAATCGAAAATTAATCTTGTTTTCAGCTTATTTATTAATGCTGTCAAATCGTTTTTGCTCCCGCGATAACGATGTATGATTTATAAACCAAATTTGTAGTAAGGTGACCTGGTATACCTGGTATGGTGACGACGCGGTCGCCGGTACCAGTCTCGTGGTCGGTGATGTACTGGTCGCCGGTGATGTTCGACGCCTTGGACGCCGGACACTGGGTCGCGTTTAATATCTGCAGCTTGTCGCACGCTGAAACAAACGCGAGTTGAGTAGTTAGGAATGGCCGAAATAGACTAGTGTTGAAACGGATAGTGGTTTGGCCGGATACCGGATACCGGATATTCGGCCTAGTTTTACGTACAATTACATTAAGCTAATTCGAACATGTGCATAACACTCCGTACAGGTTGCAACTTGTAGAGTATAACTAATTAACTTAGGGGCTGTTTCCCCAGCCATTGATTAATTTTAACTGACGAACAAATATGAATACATATTCATGTACACCATCTATTAAATTACAGAAAAAACATGTTTACTTAGAAAAATCTGCGATTGGTTGAAAAATTTCGCGGACAGATTAGTGTCGGTAAAAAAGTTGATTGGCCCACTTATGTGTGCATAAAATGTGTATACTTACATCTAGCCATCCAGTCCTGCTTGTTTCTGTCGGTGCCGCTTGAGCATTTCCTGACTGGTTCACACCATGAGCACTGTTGACAAATAGTAGATTGTACAGAGAGCCTAAAACGAGCCATTTTACCCGAGACGTTCATATAGCCACTTGAGCTGGTACGGCGAGGGTGGATAGACACGTCGAGGGGAAAACGGTTTTTTTTTATTGTTTAATGCTCGAGTTTTACACTCCGCTTTTCACTTCGATTGAGAGGTAATTAAATAGCAAGAGTGGAAACAATTGTTCACTTTCTATGTACCTTTTAATATAATATGTTTATAAGTTGACGACCAGATGGCCTAGTGGTTAGAGACCCTGACTACGAAGCTTGAGGTCCCGGGTTCGATTCCCGTGTCGGGGCAGATATTTGTATGAAAAATACGAATGTTTGTTCTCGGGTCTTGAGTGTTTAATATGTATTTAAGTATGTATCTATCTATATAATTATGTTTATCCGTTGCTTAGTACCCATAACACAAGCTTTGATAAGCTTACTTTGGGACTAGGTCAATTGGTGTGAATTGTCCCGTGATATTTGTATTATTTAAGATTTTAGTGTTATTGATTTATTTTGATTGATTTGATAATTTTTTTTATACTTATACGGTCGAGGTTTCTAGACTCAGCAGTCGCGAGTAGAGTCTTGTAGTTTACGCCTTTAAGGTTAAATTCAAAACACCATTCTTAACTAATAAATAAACAAAGTAACTTATTTATTTAATACAAACATGTCACTTGTTAATACTAGACTGGTTTTACCTATATATTAGGTTTTACGGGATGACTGCAAAAGTAACAAAAATTTGGAATTAAAATAAAAAATAGGTACAAAAAGATTCCAAAAAACCAATTTTAATTTGATTGCTTAGAAACGAAAAAAGTTTCTTGATCTTCTTCTACGGCATAGATGTCGCTAGTGTCGCTGCTTAAGTGGCTAAATAAAGAAACAAACAAGCTGAGATAATTATGTGGTGCATAGGAGAAATTCGTGTCTGTACCGTAGTCTAGCGGTGGTGTAGCGGTATAGCACGCAGCACGTATTGCCGAGGACCTGGGTTCGATTCCCAGCGCTGGTCTTATTTTTCTGGTTTTTCTGTGCATCTTTATTTCAGTTTGTATTTGCTACTTGTTAATACAATAATTCATAGACACGTCGGCAGCTTTCGGAATTAATCGTGTATTGATTTCCACGATGGAAAAGGATGCACTACATCTATAGCGAGCTAGAAGAGTGCATACTCACATTGAACTCTGTCTCGTGATTGGCGCACGATTCGCACGTATCGTACTTCAGGCAGGTCGGCAACGCCACCATACGGAGCACGGTGTTGCTGGTGATGTTGTGCGTCTTGAACGACACGCGGTGGTACTCGTATATCGTCTTCCTTCTCATCACTGTGGAAAAAATAATTTGGTAAAAATGCGAAATAAAAAATAGCGAAAGTGGCATGGGAATAAAAGAAAGAAAAAAAATAGAAAAAATAAAAAATAGGAAAAGTTAAAAAAGAAAACATTCGTGACAACACGAGACGAACGCAAATGGAGAATGAATGGAGCACTCCAATCATAAATAAGTTCAATTGGCCATAGTTAAGTAAATTTCGTTGCCAAATTTAATTTTATACGCACATGAAAATCCCGACCCTGTTTTACATGTACCTATACGCCCATAGAAACTGACATGACGTAACCTTCTATGGGTGTGTAGATGAAAAACAGGGTCGGTATTTTCATGTCGGTACTATCCGAGCCGGTGAAGAGTGTCACCTGTCAAAACGATCGAATCAAAGACATATAAATTCTCTTTTTAATGTTTTTTATTCTGGACTATGGAACAACCCGTAAACGACCGGACTGTCGTAATTTGGCGGTAAAGAAAACTCTTCCATTTTTTAAAGTTAATTGATGCGATGCTATTTAAAAAAATATATTTTTTTTTGTTAATTAGAAAGGTTATTCCTATCGATTAAAAGTTTCAAGCGTTTCTAAAATTTTTACCCATTCCCCATTGTCCCATGGGGTACGTATCAAAACATATAAAGTTTAAAAATAATAATGGACGAAATACATAATGGTCATTTGGTATAATGCAATTTTCTTGGTAATTCTCGACTCTTGGTAATCTTTAGATTGCACGATTTAAAAAATTCTTTTAATCAATAGTTTCATAAAAAAATGTAGTATATGTTTCGACCATTATATATTTCGTCCATTATTCGTTTTAAACTTTATATATTTTGATACGTTCCCGTCACAATCCAGAATAAGTTAATGGAAATTATGACTACTTGCTAACGCAGCTTTAACGCTGTGCACCTTTTTTATCTTCACCGATAAGCTAGTGTATTTATTTATACTTACAGAAGACCATCTTGTCCGTCCGATAAGCGTCCGACAACCCGACCTTGACCGGATGGTCGTTATCATTGATCAACTGGACAGGCACCGGTATGTCCTTGTAGGCGAACACGATGTCCCCGTTCTTGTATAGCGTGACGGCGAACGTGAAGTTCTTCGTTTTGTCCTCGCGCAGATTCACGTTCTCCCAGAGGGCGGTGAACTTTTCGCCTGCGGAAACGGTTTTGGAATTAAAAAGGAAAGAAAGAAAGGATTTATTTTGGCTTTATAAGTAACATCTAAGACTAACGGCCTTATTCATAAAAAAATCCTTAATTGAGGTTTGATCGGCCTGTTAGTTAACAGACTGATTAAGCTTGTGTGACGTTTGTCAAGAAGTGTTATTCATAAACGTTTGTTAGCAGTCTGCTAGTTGTTAAGCTGCTGATAGACTGATTAGACGCGTTATGTTGGCACTCTTGACAAATCAAAGACAAAAAATGGCTTAACGATAATTACAAAAAAAAATTACAGCAGTGACGATACTGATATCAGTATCGTTATGACCATTACGATCAGGGTTGTTGCTGATGCAGGTTTTTACTATATCAGCGGATGCTGATGCTGATGCTGATTTTCTCAGACCAATATCAGCGGATGCTGATGCTGATGCTGATATTAATAAATTACTTCAATAAATCATATCCTACTAGGAAATTAATAGTAAAACAATAAAAGGCAATTTATACATAAAAAAATACTTTCAAGTAATTGTTCACAAAACAATCAAATGAGGGAATAAGTGACAGCTTTTATTGTACAACTGTCTGTGATTGATCGAAACTTCCACGTGCCTCGCGGTAAGTCTCGCCTTCAATAAACACGTTACGACTAGAATATCAGCATTAAAAATCAGCATCGATTATTGCTGATGCTGATGCGGATGCTGATATAAAAAACCATGCTGATTATCCGCGGATGCTGATGCTGATGCTGATATTCGCAACAACCCTGATTACGATACTGCCGTGTTCACAATGTCGTAATGCTGGTCATTATCTATGGTTTTTGAACGCATAATGGAGGATTTACTATATGGGTGTAGATAAATAAATAAATGCCGCAGGTGACGTCACTCACCGTCGTCAAACAGCTTGACGCAGCTATCGTTGGTGAGGGTAGTGTCGAAGTTAGCCATCAGCGGGGCGATGAACTGGGTGGCGGCGAGCCAGTTGTGGACGCGTCTACCATTGGTCACAGTGACGTCACTCACCGTCGTCAAACAGCTTGACGCAGCTGTCGTTGGTGAGGGTAGTGTCGAAGTTAGCCATCAGCGGGGCGATGAACTGGGTGGCGGCGAGCCAGTTGTGGACACGTCCACCATTGGTCACAGTGACGTCACTCACCGTCGTCAAACAGCTTGACGCAGCTGTCGTTGGTGAGGGTAGTGTCGAAGTTAGCCATCAGCGGGGCGATGAACTGGGTGGCGGCGAGCCAGTTGTGGACGCGTCTACCATTGGTCACAGTGACGTCACTCACCGTCGTCAAACAGCTTGACGCAGCTGTCGTTGGTGAGGGTAGTGTCGAAGTTAGCCATCAGCGGGGCGATGAACTGGGTGGCGGCGAGCCAGTTGTGGACACGTCCACCATTGGTCACAGTGACGTCACTCACCGTCGTCAAACAGCTTGACGCAGCTGTCGTTGGTGAGGGTAGTGTCGAAGTTAGCCATCAGCGGGGCGATGAACTGGGTGGCGGCGAGCCAGTTGTGGACACGTCCACCATTGGTCACAGTGACGTCACTCACCGTCGTCAAACAGCTTGACGCAGCTCTCGTTGGTGAGGGTAGTGTCGAAGTTAGCCATCAGCGGGGCGATGAACTGGGTGGCGGCGAGCCAGTTGTGGACACGTCCACCATTGGTCACAGTGACGCCACTTACCGTCGTCAAACAGTTTGACGCAGCTCTCGTTGGTGAGGGTAGTATCGAAGTTAGCCATCAGCGGGGCGATGAACTGGGTGGCGGCGAGCCAGTTGTGGACACGTCCACCATTGGTCACAGTGACGCCACTTACCGTCGTCAAACAGTTTGACGCAGCTCTCGTTGGTGAGGGTAGTATCGAAGTTAGCCATCAGCGGGGCGATGAACTGGGTGGCGGCGAGCCAGTTGTGGACACGTCCACCATTGGTCACAGTGACGCCACTTACCGTCGTCAAACAGTTTGACGCAGCTCTCGTTGGTGAGGGTAGTATCGAAGTTAGCCATCAGCGGGGCGATGAACTGGGTGGCGGCGAGCCAGTTGTGGACACGTCCACCATTGGTCACAGAGACGCCACTTACCGTCGTCAAACAGTTTGACGCAGCTCTCGTTGGTGAGGGTAGTATCGAAGTTAGCCATCAGCGGGGCGATGAACTGGGTGGCGGCGAGCCAGTTGTGGACACGTCCACCATTGGTCACAGTGACGCCACTTACCGTCGTCAAACAGTTTGACGCAGCTCTCGTTGGTGAGGGTAGTATCGAAGTTAGCCATCAGCGGGGCGATGAACTGGGTGGCGGCGAGCCAGTTGTGGACACGTCTACCATTGGTCACAGTGACGTCACTCACCGTCGTCAAACAGCTTGACGCAGCTGTCGTTGGTGAGGGTAGTGTCGAAGTTAGCCATCAGCGGGGCGATGAACTGGGTGGCGGCGAGCCAGTTGTGGACACGTCTACCATTGGTCACAGTGACGTCACTCACCGTCGTCAAACAGCTTGACGCAGCTCTCGTTGGTGAGGGTAGTGTCGAAGTTAGCCATCAGCGGGGCGATGAACTGGGTGGCGGCGAGCCAGTTGTGGACACGTCCACCATTGGTCACAGTGACGTCACTCACCGTCGTCAAACAGTTTGACGCAGCTGTCGTTGGTGAGGGTAGTGTCGAAGTTAGCCATCAGCGGGGCGATGAACTGGGTGGCGGCGAGCCAGTTGTGGACACGTCCACCATTGGTCACAGTGACGTCACTCACCGTCGTCAAACAGTTTGACGCAGCTGTCGTTGGTGAGGGTAGTGTCGAAGTTAGCCATCAGCGGGGCGATGAACTGGGTGGCGGCGAGCCAGTTGTGGACACGTCCACCATTGGTCACAGTGACGTCACTCACCGTCGTCAAACAGCTTGACGCAGCTGTCGTTGGTGAGGGTAGTGTCGAAGTTAGCCATCAGCGGGGCGATGAACTGGGTGGCGGCGAGCCAGTTGTGGACACGTCCACCATTGGTCACAGTGACGTCACTCACCGTCGTCAAACAGCTTGACGCAGCTGTCGTTGGTGAGGGTAGTGTCGAAGTTAGCCATCAGCGGGGCGATGAACTGGGTGGCGGCGAGCCAGTTGTGGACACGTCCACCATTGGTCACAGTGACGTCACTCACCGTCGTCAAACAGTTTGACGCAGCTCTCGTTGGTGAGGGTAGTGTCGAAGTTAGCCATCAGCGGGGCGATGAACTGGGTGGCGGCGAGCCAGTTGTGGACACGTCCACCATTGGTCACAGTGACGTCACTTACCGTCGTCAAACAGCTTGACGCAGCTGTCGTTGGTGAGGGTAGTGTCGAAGTTAGCCATCAGCGGGGCGATGAACTGGGTGGCGGCGAGCCAGTTGTGGACACGTCCACCATTGGTCACAGTGACGTCACTCACCGTCGTCATACAGCTTGACGCAGCTGTCGTTGGTGAGGGTAGTGTCGAAGTTAGCCATCAGCGGGGCGATGAACTGGGTGGCGGCGAGCCAGTTGTGGACACGTCCACCATTGGTCACAGTGACGTCACTTACCGTCGTCAAACAGCTTGACGCAGCTGTCGTTGGTGAGGGTAGTGTCGAAGTTAGCCATCAGCGGGGCGATGAACTGGGTGGCGGCGAGCCAGTTGTGGACACGTCCACCATTGGTCACAGTGACGTCACTCACCGTCGTCAAACAGCTTGACGCAGCTGTCGTTGGTGAGGGTAGTGTCGAAGTTAGCCATCAGCGGGGCGATGAACTGGGTGGCGGCGAGCCAGTTGTGGACACGTCCACCTTTGGTCACAGTGACGTCACTCACCGTCGTCAAACAGTTTGACGCAGCTGTCGTTGGTGAGGGTAGTATCGAAGTTAGCCATCAGCGGGGCGATGAACTGGGTGGCGGCGAGCCAGTTGTGGACACGTCCACCATTGGTCACAGTGACGTCACTCACCGTCGTCAAACAGCTTGACGCAGCTGTCGTTGGTGAGGGTAGTATCGAAGTTAGCCATCAGCGGGGCGATGAACTGGGTGGCGGCGAGCCAGTTGTGGACACGTCCACCATTGGTCACAGTGACGTCACTCACCGTCGTCAAACAGTTTGACGCAGCTGTCGTTGGTGAGGGTAGTGTCGAAGTTAGCCATCAGCGGGGCGATGAACTGGGTGGCGGCGAGCCAGTTGTGGACACGTCCACCATTGGTCACAGTGACGTCACTCACCGTCGTCAAACAGTTTGACGCAGCTGTCGTTGGTGAGGGTAGTATCGAAGTTAGCCATCAGCGGGGCGATGAACTGGGTGGCGGCGAGCCAGTTGTGGACACGTCCACCATTGGTCACAGTGACGTCACTTACCGTCGTCAAACAGCTTGACGCAGCTGTCGTTGGTGAGGGTAGTGTCGAAGTTAGCCATCAGCGGGGCGATGAACTGGGTGGCGGCGAGCCAGTTGTGGACACGTCCACCATTGGTCACAGTGACGTCACTTACCGTCGTCAAACAGTTTGACGCAGCTGTCGTTGGTGAGGGTAGTGTCGAAGTTAGCCATCAGCGGGGCGATGAACTGGGTGGCGGCGAGCCAGTGTTGTGGACACGTCCACCATTGGTCACAGTGACGTCACTTACCGTCGTCAAACAGCTTGACGCAGCTGTCGTTGGTGAGGGTAGTGTCGAAGTTAGCCATCAGCGGGGCGATGAACTGGGTGGCGGCGAGCCAGTTGTGGACACGTCCACCAATGGTCACAGTGACGTCACTCACCGTCGTCAAACAGCTTGACGCAGCTCTCGTTGGTGAGGGTAGTATCGAAGTTAGCCATCAGCGGGGCGATGAACTGGGTGGCGGCGAGCCAGTTGTGGACACGTCCACCATTGGTCACAGTGACGTCACTTACCGTCGTCAAACAGCTTGACGCAGCTTTCGTTGGTGAGGGTAGTGTCGAAGTTAGCCATCAGCGGGGCGATGAACTGGGTGGCGGCGAGCCAGTTGTGGACACGTCCACCATTGGTCACAGTGACGTCACTTACCGTCGTCAAACAGCTTGACGCAGCTGTCGTTGGTGAGGGTAGTGTCGAAGTTAGCCATCAGCGGGGCGATGAACTGGGTGGCGGCGAGCCAGTTGTGGACACGTCCACCATTGGTCACAGTGACGTCACTCACCGTCGTCAAACAGTTTGACGCAGCTGTCGTTGGTGAGGGTAGTGTCGAAGTTAGCCATCAGCGGGGCGATGAACTGGGTGGCGGCGAGCCAGTTGTGGACACGTCCACCATTGGTCACAGTGACGTCACTCACCGTCGTCAAACAGTTTGACGCAGCTGTCGTTGGTGAGGGTAGTGTCGAAGTTAGCCATCAGCGGGGCGATGAACTGGGTGGCGGCGAGCCAGTTGTGGACACGTCCACCATTGGTCACAGTGACGTCACTCACCGTCGTCAAACAGTTTGACGCAGCTCTCGTTGGTGAGGGTAGTATCGAAGTTAGCCATCAGCGGGGCGATGAACTGGGTGGCGGCGAGCCAGTTGTGCACGTGCTCGCCGGTGTACAGGAACCCGCCGGTGGCCACCGTAATGTTGTGGAGGGGGTGCCCGTAGAACGGGAAGTTGAAGGAGAGACGCAGCGTCTGTGGAGTGACGTGCGTTTGAAAAAAAATATCGGACAAATTGAATTGTGATTGGAATCACCATACTAAAGTTGACGAGATCGCTCGTGGCACGCGGAGTTGTAAAACGAGTCAGTGACGTCAGCCATTAGGGTTTTTAATTTAACACAAAACGTGTTGAACTAAATATCGATAGGAAAATGGAACATCACTATGCCCGCCCATAAGGCCTATAAGTGTAAGGGAGCGCGCAATATACTCTATCCCGTTCGCACTTTTTATAGCCCCGCGTGCCACGAGCGATCTCGTCAACTATAGTAATGTAACGAATGTTCGCATTCGCATTCGCGAATATACGCACATTTTATCATATTCGCATTCGCAAAATTTCTGGGAATGTTTTGCGAATATGAATATCAGAAAAAAATACAATTGTTAGATAAAAATTGATTAATAAAATCAAAATAATTCATTTCTTATGTTTTTTATGAAGAAAAAAACCACTTTACCTCGTAATCACATTATCAGTCTTCACTTTATCATTTGGTATTTTTTATTTATTTACTTTGCGATGCGTTCGCAAAACTCGGTAATTCTCGGAACAAAATACAAACGAAACGCACTTCGTTCGAACGAAACTGCCATAGACAATTTGGCGCCAGAACGAAAAACTGAATATTCGCATTCGCATTCGCAAATGTCGGTAGCAGATATTCGCAGTCGCGAATGTTCAAAAAACGACATTCGTTACATCCTAACCATACATATACAAGGTGTTAATTAAATAACTGAAACCTTACTCACATTAGACTCTAGAGTTATATATTTAGCTAATATGAAGAACTATATGTACCTACAGAAAATCAATTTGATTTCTAGGCTGTCACAGAATCGCGTCGTAATGAAATTGAACGTCATTCGATGCACATGGATATCGACAAATTAATTATCCTCGTAAGTCGTCGCGTACTTCAAAAAGTACAAATCAATTTTGAGAATAACTGCTGAATATACTTGGTGGCGTACAAATTTTTCAATGAAATATTATGGACTTTAAATTTATGTATTTTCAAAATCACATAACCTAGAATTCTCGCCTCGGTCTGTAGAACTACTTATGATAAAAAAAGTCAGGACTTACGAGGCTATGATAAGGTTCCATGGTGGCCCCGGAATTAAATTAGTTGATTTTATCTACAACGTGAAATGTAATAAAATTTGAATTGAAAACTTCAAAGTAAATCGTTTGTTCAGAACCGAAAATAGATTCCATTACAAAATATAGGTAGAGTCATTCACGATGACGCGTGCCGTGGTTCTTATTACAATGTCATTAATGGCTAATTTTGACAAAATCACGCGTCTTTGTGAATGGCACTAGGTATACTTTGAAGCAAGTTTTGTGTTTTTTCCGAGATCCCTTTGTTACAGTGCCCATTCTAAAAGTTATGAAGGCTTATAGTTTTGAAATAATTAAGGTAATTGAAAATAAATGCAATAAAACAACTTTAAATAAGAAAGACTGTTGGGATGTACGAAAATTTCAGTTTAAAAATTAACACCTTGTATCATATCGAAAATTTCTTACGATTTTACTGATTTTTGTTATGTAACTACTCTGCATTAAAACAGATACATATAACTAATTATACATAAAGATACTGCAACACTATTATTTACTCATAATCAACACTAAATTATAAATGCTGCATCAAAGATCGTTAACTAATTGAAAGGGTATTTATTTTTGGTAACCATGGTTTCAGATTCTATGGAGTCGATACTTGTTAAAAATTTTCGAAATCGAAGCGCGTTTAACATATATTATTTTATGTATTTTTATTCATACTAATATGTAATGTTTTAAGCTTTCGATATAGTGCTTTTACGATAGCTATAATTATGGTTGTAACCTTTGCATTGTAATTCATTCAAAAGCCACAACCACGTGTGGTCGAAACGTCGAGATGGGCTAATCAACTTTTTTACCCACACTCATCCTTCCGCGATATTTTTCAAACAATTGCAGATTTTTGTAAGCAAACATTTTTTTTTCTGTTATTTAATAGATGGTGTGGTGGTGGTGATACATGCCATTCTTCGTAAATTTAACCTATTAAACCATGAAATATCTTGTTGGTAATACGATTTTTTGGTAACGCCAGATACAATTTCGGTAACACAGGACACGTTCAAAGTGTGGGTAAAATAGTTGATTGGCCCTGGTAAATTAACACCAAATACTTATACAGCAGTCGTGATTAAGTCGCGAAACCTACACAAATTGCTAACGCGTTCAAACTGTTATTCAAAAAATATTTTAAAGTAATAGCGACTCCATGTATCCTAGAACCTTGCTACTTAATGTCCCAATTCTATTTATTGTCTTAATACATATAAGTTAGAACAAACTTGTCCTTCTGTCTCGCTGAGTTGCCCTTCGCAGTCTAAGTCTTTGAGGGCGCTCTCAAACGTCATCAGAACATAGTTCTCACACTGCAGTAGAAACATATATATTAAGAGCTGTTTCACCACCCACTGACTAATTTTAACTGACGGATAAATGTGATGCCGCCTCTATTCGATTAAAACAAACAGACGGCATCACATTTATCCGTCGGTTAATATTAATCAATGGGTGGTGAAACAGCCCCTTAGCGTCTCCATAGCTTTGGACACTTTGTTCCTTTTACCCAACCATTTTAACTAACCGCAGCACTGGAAGGGGCCAAATAATTTGTATTTCAGAGATTTCAGTAATTTTGTTGGTCACTTTTTTTTATTTTTTTTTATTCGTGTGGATGGCAAACAAGCAAGTGGGTCTCCTGATGGTAAGAGATCACCACCGCCCATAAACATCTGCAACACCAGGGGTATTGCAGATGCGTTGCCATCCTAGAGGCCTAAGATGGGATACCTCAAGTGCCAGTAATTTCACCGGCTGTCTTACTCTCCACGTCGAAACAACAGTGCAAGCACTGCTGCTTCACGGCAGGATCAGCGAGCAAGATGGTGGTAGCAATCCGGGCGGACCTTGATCAAGGTCCTACCACCTGAAAACTTTCACTGTCAATTTCGTTTTCGGAAAATTAGGTAAGTTAGACATAATAAATGGGGAATGCATGAAAGATTTAAAAACGCTTGAAACTTTTTATATCAATAGGAATAATCTTTCTAATTAACAGAAAAAAATATCAAATTTTTAAGTAGCATTAATCAATTTAAAAACTTTCATTGTTTCCCGGTTACCGATTGAGCTGAAATTTCGCATACTTGTGTCAATCGCGTGACAATACAATAATCTGGTAGCGAAATCCTATTAGTCCAGGCAGGATCGTCTCCGCAGGAGGGAACTCTTCAACGGTTAATGGCATCGACTTGAAATTTGGTATGCAAATGTAGTTTGGGTGTGCAAGTACAGTCAGCACAGTTGTATTACGTGGACGTACTGACCGTGGCCCGGCGGTGCGAGTTGCTCAGGATGGCATGGACGTCCGCCTTAGTTTTCGTGATGTTCCCCCAGTGCTCCTTGAAATAGGTCTCGTTGCCAATGAAAGTGCTGTTGTAGAATGCATGATTGTCCTGGAAACGAACAATGTAAATGAAATAAACATCATGGGACAATAGGGATGACGACTGGTTTAAAAATAAATCCTTCTATTTAGTCCGACAGTTAGATTATGGAAAAATATGGGACACGTATTTTTTGGTTTATCTATTTATTAAAAATCGACAAAGGTAGATCATTAAACTTCCGGAGTGGGGGGTTGTGACGTCACTATAAGGTAAACATCGTACCATATAGTGACGTCACTCTAAACTTCTAAGCACTGTATCCTCGTCATTTTTTGTTTGTTAAACAAAATAAAAATTGTGCACATTATTTTTAAATTATCTAACTTTCGGACGAAACAGTTTTTTTAGTCGTCTAGCCTATTGACACCAGTTGACCTAGCCCCAAAGTAAGGAAAGCTTGTACAGTCAACGGCACAAATAAGTGACCATTTCTGTACTTTGTCGCTTTTGTAATAACATAAAGGCTACTTTTTATCCCGTTATTCCCATGGGACAGGAATAAAATCTTGAAATTTCAACCGCTGGGTTAAGAGTTGAAATTTTGTACAGTTGTTTTTATTAACACAACCCCAATGAACACCACGATTGTTATTTTGGGAATTCCCGGGGGAATTTTGTAAAATACTACTACTGACGACCGGATGGCCAAGTGGTTAGAGAACCTGACTACGAAGCCTGAGGTCCCGGGTTCGAATCCCGGCCGGGGCAAATATTTGTATGATGAATACGAATGTTTGTTCTCGGGTCTTGGATGTTTAATATGTATTTAAGTATGTATTTATCTATATAAGTATGTTTATCCGTTGCTTAGTACCCATAACACAAGCTTTGCTAAGCTTACTTTGGGGCTAGGTCAATTGGTGTGAATTGTCCAGTGATATTTATTTATTTATTTATTTACTACTACCAAGATCGAATAGTTTACGCGTGCAAAGCCGCGGGTAACCACTAGTACTTACATATTGCAGATTAGACGTGTTCTTCTGGGCTTCTATCATTTGCAGCTGTTCCTCGAATACCGCAGTGGTGATATCTGTAAAAAGACATAACGTTCGTCAATCATGTTTGCAAGCAGGGCTACTACAAAACTCGAAGTTCGTACCGTACCGTCCCTCTCGCTCTCGTGTTAAATAGTATAAGTGTCAGAGGGACCGCACGACACGAACTTCGAGTTTCGCAGTAGCCCTGCAGCTACTGAAACAATTTGATCCTTGTTTGTTGAAATCTTATCCTTGAAAGTTTGTGAGTATGTTTGTTACTTCTTGACGCTGAAACGACTGGACGGATTTGGATGAAATTTGACAAAAAGTTAGTTTATAACCTGGATTAAAACATATAATACATTATATCCCGATGTTCACACGGAATAGGAATAAAATTCCACTAATATTATAAAGCCGAAAATTTGTAAGTGAGTATGTTTGTTACTCTTTCACGCTTAAACAGCTGGACGGGTTTGGATGAAATTTGGCAAAAAATTAAAACATAGGATACTTTTTATCCCGACATTTCCACAGGATAGAGAAAAAATCTCGAAATAACAACCGCTGGGCTTAGAGCCACAAAATTTGGTATGCAGGTAGCTGGACATCTGGAACAACACATCGGCTACTTTTTATCCCGATATTTCCACGGTATAGGGATAGAATCTTTATATTTAAACTTTTTAAGCGCGCGAAGCCGGGTGGGCAGCGGGTACCTAAAGTCTAGACTAGTCTAGACGTTTGATGACGTATACTCACTGTCATCAGGCAGTATGGGGTCGCTGACTTTGGGCATAGTCTCCGAAGTGTTGCCCTTGTAGATACCGGACCCGTTGACGCCCAGCAGTGGGATCTGCGTGACCGACGCGGGCACGCCTGGAAAATTACATTTAAATAAATAAATATCATGGGACACTTGACACCAATTGACCTAGTCCCAAACTGAGCAAAACTTGTACTATGGATATTAGGCAACGGATAAACATACTTATATAGATAAATACATACTTAAATACATGTTAAACATCCAAGACCTGAGACAAACATTCGTATTATTCATACAAATATCTGCCCCGGCCGGGGAATCGAACCCGGGACCTCCAGCTTCGTAGTCAGGTTCTCTAACCACTTGGCCGTCCATACGGTCATTTATAATATAGGACACTTGTACTGAGTACAGTAACCGGCACAACATCTGACATCATCAATCTGGGCTCCACAGAAAACCAGCGTTGCTGCACATAATGTGCGGCAACACATGCTGAGTGGAGACCCTTTTTGGTATCCTGTCGTGTCACCAAGTACCTAATATAGTTTTAGTGCTAGTTTTAGTCTTAGGCCGGGGTCGTTTTTACCCGCCGCCCGCGGCCGACAGCGGCCCGCCGCCCGCGGCGTCTGAATGGTATAATATTTCACACGAAAACACAAGCCGAAACATGAATGCACAGAAAAACCAGAAAAATAGACCAGCGCTGGGAATCGAACCCAGGTCCTCAGCATTCCGTGCTGCGTGCTATTCCCCTACACCACCACTGGACAAAAATAGACCAGCGCTGGGAATCGAACCCAGGTCCTCAGCATTCCGTGCTGCGTGCTATTCCCCTACACCACCACTGGACAGGAGACTAGACACGAATTTTTCCTATGCACCCATATTTCAACTTTTTGGATTCTTTTTCATTTGTCACTTTAGCAGCGACACTAACGCCATCTATGGATCTACGTTCTCAACGAGAAACATTTTTTCCACTCCCGTCGAAGCTATCCGCTCACCAGGGACAAGAGATGTCGCTATTAAGCAATCAAATCAAGATTACGATTTGGAGTCTTTTTGTATTTTTTATTTCAACTCCAAATTTTTTGTTTCTTTTACGGTTATCCCGTGAAAGTTTAATATTTCACACGAAAACACAAGCCGAAACATGAATGCACAGAAAAACCAGAAAAATAGACCAGCGCTGGGAATCGAACCCAGGTCCTCAGCATTCCGTGCTGCGTGCTATTCCCCTACACCACCACTGGACAAATAGCACGCAGCACGGAATGCTGAGGACCTGGGTTCGATTCCCAGCGCTGGTCTATTTTTGTCCAGTGGTGGTGTAGGGGAATAGCACGCAGCACGGAATGCTGAGGACCTGGGTTCGATTCCCAGCGCTGGTCTATTTTTCTGGTTTTTCTGTGCATTCATGTTTCGGCTTGTGTTTTCGTGTGAAATATTAAACTTTCACGGGATAACCGTAAAAGAAACAAAAAATTTGGAGTTGAAATAAAAAATACAAAGAGACTCCAAATCGTAATCTTGATCTGAATGGTATGTTCGGGAATACTTGGGAGTGGTCGTTTTCGCCCGCCGCGTGCGGCGTCCTTCCGCCGCCCGCGACTGCCGCCCGCTAGCCGCCGCGTCTTTAGTTATTTTGAAGCATTGCAGCGGGTGGACGCTGGCTCAATATGGAGAAATTCACCAAAGAAAAGGACGAACTTTTGATCGAGTTAGTCAAATGTAATAGTATATCTTGTACGATAGTGGCACTGGTCTCGCTTTAACAACACATTTACTTAATGTCCATTGTTGTTGTAATAGTCATAATAAATGTGATTTTTGGGCTGTAATTATTTTGTGATTATTTTTTATTGAAATACCGCGGGTAGCGTGTAATTTAAGTTGTTAGTAAATAAGACTAATTAATAACATAATTTTGAATGTTACTGTTGATTGGTTAATGTTAAACTTTGGAAACTGCCGCGACTGGCCGCCGCGGCTACGTTCTCAAAACGACCAAACACCCGCTGTCAGCGACGTCTAGATTCAGACGCCGCGGGCGGCGGGCCGCTGTCGGCCGCGGGCGGCGGGTGAAAACGACCCCGGCCTTAATCTTAGGTGGTACTTATGGAGCCAAAATAAATATTTCTTTCTTCTTTCTGTGTTCTTTCTTTCAAAGCGTGCATAAGGTCATTTCTCCACTAATTGACAACATTTCATATTTCTAAGACCATAATTTGATTCGTTCTCTGTATTCTGCTTTTTTGGAAAAACGTGTTGAGATAAAAGGTAAAGAAAAATGTTTCTGTATTTAAAAACAACCGTATTTTTAATCTTGTCTAATATTATACCAAAAATAAAACTACCTATTTAATTTCAATTTTTCAAACACCCCAAAAAACAGTCCCCTGAACTCAATTCTAAACAATAGGTAACTGAAAATTCAGGGTTCTAGCTTTAGCCATAACAAAAATACAGGGTGTTGAAAATAGCCTGAATGGCTTCGAGAAAAGTATGGTACGGCCGTGCCTTTGTTTTTTTTTTGCTCGACTTGGCGGGTTAGAAAAAATCTTATGACAAATGATCATTCTGACAAACAGGTACTTTCAGACTTTCAATAATTATTCGAACCAATATGAACCCAAAAAAAAAACTGCTCTGTGTACGCGTTCTTTAGCTCAGTGTTTGTCAATCTGTGGGTCGCGGAGCCCTATTAGTTGCTGTGAAAACTGATTCAGCAAAAAAAAGAAAAAAGTTTAACAATATTTGTTAAGAAAATGATATTTGTTAATAAAAAAACAGTGGGTAGGGGGGGGGGCCGCGAAATATCTCTTTATACTAAAGGGGTCTTGTCATGAAAAAGGTTGAAAAACACTGCTTCAGCTAATCAGCAACATTACGAATGCAGTAGACATAGTACGCTGTTTTGTCACGTAATCATTACCCACTAATTAGCAAGTTAGCCGAGCTGTATTTAATGTATTATTTTTTATCTCACACAAGGTCAATGGTTAGCTGGCATAACAGTACTTCAAAATTCCGAACGCTATTGTCAGCGCTTACGACGCCATTTGCCCAAGATACGGGCTACATTTGTATCCTAGTTTTATTGGTTTTTTTATTCGACCGGATTGCAATTGGGTCTCCTGATGGTAAGAGATGGTAAGAGAACCAGAGGTATTGCAGCGTTGCCTAAGATGGGATATCTCAAGTGCCAGTAATTTCACCGGCTGTCTTACTCTCCACGCCGAAACACAACAGTGCAAGCACTGGTGCTGCACGGTAGGATTAGCGAGCAAGATGGTGGTAGCAATACGGGCGGACCGTGCACAAGGTCCTACCACCTGCAAAATCCTTCTAAGGGCCTACGCTAGCTGACGCGGTTTGCACGGAGCGGGTGGAGGCCTATCGAACAATAGTATGAGCAGCGCTAACTGCGCGCGGCGCGTGCGACGGATTTTACATGTACCCGACCCGCAGGCGTGGGCACGCTGCGTGCACCCGCGCTAGCTAGCGTAGGCCCTTATCCTATCCTACTAATATTATAAATGCGAAAGTTTGTGAGTGAATGAGTATGTTTGTTACTTTACGCTGAACTGGACGGATTTGGATGAAATTTGGATTAAAAAATAGGATACTTTTTATCTTGTTATTCCCACGGGATAGGGATACAATTTTGAAATTTCAGCTGCTGGATTAGACAAGTGGCAGAAAGAAGGGGAGAGTCGCTCAGCAACGGGACATATACCTATAGAAGAGTTACATGACTAACACACAACGCACAGCCTAAACCAGTGGAGCTGGCTCCATTTGTAATTTGGCATATGTGTTTCTAACGTTACGTTTCCATCAGAGATGTGCGAGGATGCGTTGCGAGGAAAGTCTTTTTCATTAACCAATAGAAACGCTTCATTTACATCCTCGCTTCGCTCAGCTGTGTACAAAAACACGAGGCATTAAGAGTATATTTTTCAATTGGTTTTTGGAATCTTTTTGTATATTTTATTTCAATTCCCAATTTTTATTCCTTTTACGATCATGTCATCCCGTAAAACCCATATCGAAAATACAAACTGAAATATAGATGCACAGATATAGATATCCAGCGGCGGTGTAGCGGTATAGCACGCGGCGGAATGCCGAGGACCTGGATTCTTTTCCCGGCGCTGGTCTCATTTTTCTGGTTTTTCTGTGCATCTATATTTCAGTTTGTATTTTCGATATATTTTTCGAGACAGGAAATTTTATAACAAAACAGGAATGCAACAGTAAACTCAACAGCTTTCGAATGCGCCAGGCTCGTGCATACCTTAGGTTAATATCAAACAATAGTATATTATTATAACCGTAGCACATGATATAATAATATTGTGATATTGAACTCGCATAGCATAATAACAAAACAACGCTGAATTCGCGCGCGCGAGAGCAAGCATCAACAGTACGGAATGATAATACTAGATTAAATAATAAATATAAATTAAACAAACTCAGTCGTACTTGGATGTTGTTAGTTATTTTAGAGGTCGTGCATTTTTAAACGTGATGTTTACTTTAACACGAAGAAAGAAATAAAGACATTTATTCGTGACATAAAGAGATCACGGAGAGAAAAAAATGCGTATTACGGTCATGAAATGGTCCCAAATCAGCAATAATGCCGCCCTCACTGGCACTGGTCTTCCTTTTGGACCGCCAAGACTTAAATTTAACTTATAAAAAGCGACAAATCGTCACTACTTTGAAAAAATCTCGTATCTCAAATCAATACGACAGCCAAATTTACTCTTGAAATAATTTTCATAAAGTTTACTCAGTAAAATTACCGACTTTGAGATAAGGGCTTTTTTCAAAGTAGTGACGACCCCATCGGCCATCAGTCCTGCGAGCAATACCTACTATAGATGCCAACTAACTTGACGATTACTTGGAATTGTCAGCTAGGTATCGAATTATCCTAAACGACATATCGAACCGCCAAGGCTGAAGTAACACGAGGCATTCATAACACGCAAAGTTCTCACACTTGAGCAAACAGAACGTTCTGGTAACATATACGGGTACTGAACGCATTTGGTATGTATTGTATAGCATAGAAAGATTTGTTTTAAATACATGCGTTATGTATTATTGTGTCTAGTCACTTTTTTTTTAATTGAGATTTTAATCTCGAAACGTAGAGCTCACAAAGTACTATGACTTACCATTGAATTAAATCATCTGAAACCATTATAAAATGCATTTTTTTAACTTTTATAGAAATGGTGACCATAGTAATTGTTCGTGATGACTAACTTTCAAACAAGCTATAACTCAAAAAGTTGCTTAGGTGAGTAGACATGTTCTTTCCGTAGACCCTTCATTTGTTTTAGGTAACAATACGCTTGCTCAATGAAATTTAAGTTTTTTTTAAAGCAAAAACTATTACCTAGCCGTACCCATATTGCTACACACATGCCTCACGTACCCTCATTGTGCACGGGTGTTCGCTGCGAAAATTGGCTATATAAGTCACCTTCGGGTGCACCAGCTCCCTACTGATTAGGAGTCGAAGTGGTCGCCATGGCCGAAAACGGTCGGAAGGATCATCAGCTACATACATACATACATAAAATCATGCCTAAGCCCTTTCCCAACGGGGTAGGCAGAGACTACAACCTTCCACTTGCTACGATTCTGGCATACAACTCTCGCTTCCTCTACATGCATCAATCTTTTCATGCATGCACGTCGGTTTAGAGTACTCCTGATCCGACCTTTCTTCAGAATGTCCCCGATTTGATCGTGGTACGTTCGTCTAGGCCTTCCTATTGTTACAATTAAATAAAAATTAATCCCCTACTTTTTTTTTGAGGACGCCATTTTAATTATTATAAAAGTGGCTTCGAAGCCGTGACGTTTCATGTACTCTGCCTACCCCATTTGGGAATACAGGCGTAATGTTTGTATGTGTATAAAAACCTAATCTAGTGATACCTTATTTATAATATGTATATTGGAGCAGTCGGTTAAAAAGCCTGGTACTCTCTACTGGCTGATTTCGGGGTCATGAGCAGGAATGGAAGGGGTGATGGAGACATTCCCACTGAGCAACTTTTAATATGGGACCAGCCACGAAATGGCAAAAAAAATCTGCTTTTCCATACATTTCGGATAGTTAGTAATCGATTATCTCTTGATTAGATGGTTTTTTTTCGCGATTTCGGGGCTGATCCCATAGTAAAAGTTGCTCAGTGTGAATGTCCCCATCGCCCCTTTCATTCCTGCTCATGACCCCGAAATTACCAAGTAGAATGTATCATGTCCAAAACAATTTGTCAGTAAGTACATCTGAATAATTTCAAAAAACATCCTGTATTATACTTCCGTGCTTAAACCAAAGTATAGTTCTATAAACATCCTTTGTATGAGCTCGGCGTGTTAATAGCCAGACCTAAAGGGAGCCATTGAAATAATACTATTAATACCTATTAAACATGAACATGACATACTGACTGAGATAGCATTTATAGATGTTTCACAGAACCGTCACGGCGTGCTAAAAATATCGTATTGAGTGTCAGTATGCGGAACATTAAAGAAAGAGAAAAAACATCAATAATTTCCATTGATATGAGGCAAAAGGTTCAGCATGTGCGGTTAACTCATTCATTCATTTCATCATCATTCATCGTCATTTTTGTTTTGACTGATAAAATAATAACTGTTATCTGGGTAACTAAACTACCGTATATGTACTACCATCTAAGTTACACAGTTAAACTATTAAAATATCCTGATTCTGATAACCTAACCAACAAAAAGTTGGAAAACCCCCGACTTTGTTACTCCAAAGTTCAATATCCCAAAAACGGCTAGACCGATTTTGATGAAACATGTCTAAGAACACACAAAAACAAACACCACGCCTGTATTCCCAAATGGGGTAGGCAGAGAACACGAAACCAATCAACCACCAACCTAAGAACCATCGCTAGAAAATCTGATCTCAAATAAAAAAAAACTGCATTCAAATCGACCCACCGTTTAAGAGCTACGGTGCCGCTGACAGATAGACAGAAACACACACAGACACATAGATACACAGACACACATAGCAGTCAAACTTGTAACCCCTCTTTTTGCGTCGGGGGTTAAAAAATAGGGACAGTGTAGGCCGCCCTCCGGCCAAGGTTGACGATCTACCGTATCGTACCGTCCCTCTCGCTCTCGTATTCAATAGTATAAGTGTCAGAGGGACCGCACGACACGAACTTCGAGTTTCCAGTTTCGTAGTAGCCCTGCTGGTAGAAGCGGGATGCGTCTAACCGAGGACAGGGCGCAACGCTCATTGGGCGAGGCCTATGACCAGCAGTGGACTGCTATAGGCTGATGATGATGATGATGATTTCTAATAACTGACGGAGATAATATTTTTTTTACCCTGGAAACTACCTAAAAGAAGTCGTATTATATAGCTTTCGAAAATACGTAGTAAAATAATGTAACGGAAAACTACACTTTCACCAGAAAGTTTAATTAAAAACGATGTTGTCTTTATTGAATAAAAACATTAAGTCATCCGACCGTGGGAATCCGATTCGACAGACGGACGGACTGATGAACAGGCAAATATTTATTCGTAATGTAGCGAAAGGTCAAAACGAACGAGTCAAAGACACGTAAATTATTTTTTAAACTTTTTTGTTCTAGGCTATGGAACTACCCCTAACCGACCGGACAATCGTAATTTGGCGGTAAAGAACTCTTTCATTTTTAAAATTAATTGACGCTACTTAAAAATCTGATTTTTTTTCTGTTAATTAGAAAGGTTATTCCTATCGATAAAAAAAGTTTCACGCGTTTCTAGAATTCTCATCCATTTCCCATTCCCTCGACGCACCTATTCGCTATTCAATTAATTACCCAAATGGTTTTCGATTTACACAACAGTTGCGTCATTCCGTACATGTCCGTGTTGTGGAAAATTAAAGGTCGTATCAGCCATTTTTGCCGTAGGTTGCCATTGCCAGTAATGATTTGGCATGAACAAATCAATACGGGTATCAAAGAATAACTGGCCACTTTACATTAGCGATGTACCGACCACACGGGAAAGCCGAGTATGGTCACATTTGAAACACCGACACAAATAAGTTTCTATATATTTCACACGAAAACACAAGCTGAAACATGGATGGACAGAAAAACCATAAAAATAGACCAGCACTGGAAATCGAACCCAGGTCCTCAGCAATCCGTGCTGCGTGCTCCCCTACACCACCGCTGGACAGGAGACTAGACACGAATTTCTCCTATGCACCAACATTTCAACTTGCATTCTTTTCATTTGTCACTTTAGCAGCGACACTAACGCCATCTATATTATTAGTTTCTCATCGAGATTCCTCTCGAAACTATCCGCTCACCAGGGACAAGAGATGTCGCTATTAATCAATCGAATTAAGATTACTCTTTGAAGCCTTTTTGTATTTTTTATTTCAACTCCAAATTTTTGTTACTTTTGATATAATAAGTTTCTGTTCAAAATTTCATTTAAAATACTAGTTTTTTTTGCGGACTACTTTTTGTTGACTGTACTTGGATTGTCATCCAACATACCAAACCAAATCACGTATACCCAAAGTTCAAGGCAATGCAACCATGCATAACAAATTTGACTACGAGCCGATCCTTGGAAGTGCTTTGAAATACACTTGCAGGATTAAAATATATAAATAAATATCATGGGACACTTGACACCAATTGACTTAGTTCCAAACTAAGCAAAGCCTGTACTATGGATACTAGGCAACGTATTAACATACTTATATAGATAAATACATACTTAAATAGCATAGCGCTTTAAAACTTTTTAAGGAAATTTCTAAAAGATTAGTAGTCGTCACAGGTGACCGAAGAGCTGGCAGCTTCCGCGTTCAAAGAATTAGCCTAGCTATTCAAAGAGGAAACGCTGCCAGCATCTACGGGACCTTGCCTAAGGGGTACTCTTTAGACAATTTGTTTTAGTTTTATGTTAAATATTTACTTTATGTAAGTTTTTTATTTTTTTATTTTATGTAGGTAAGTTTAGGTAAGTTATTTTTAGGATATTTTTAAATCTTATTATATATAGTTTAATGTCAACAGCTCATCTTAAATTAAATTTATCTTAAATACATATTTAACATCCAAGACCCGAGAACTAATTTTTTAACAGTTTATAGTTGGCAACCCTAAGCACCGTTCAGTCGTATAGTCAGCACATCTCTATTTCATATCATTTGGAATGGGACACCTGAATGACCTCTCTATACCTTATCTTTGGCAAGACTACTGACTGATGAGATGATCATGTTACAAACGATACAGTTACATGACACGTTATGCAGACGAAATGATATTCCTTGTGTGGGAAGAACGAAAGTCATGTCATCATTCATACACTAGCTTTAAAATATAAGGCAGTAAGTCACTATGATGTCCGTCTCTCTGTCGTCAAGACCATTTTTTAGGGTTCCGGAGCCAAAATGGCAAAAACGGAACCCTTATAGTTTCGCCATGTCTGTCTGTCTGTCTGTCTGTCTGTCCGTCCGCGGCTTTGCTCAGGGACTGACTATCAATGCTAGAAAGCTGTAATTTTGCACGGATATACATATAAGTAAACTATGCCGACAAAATGGTACAATTAAAAATTGAAAAACAATTTTTTTAGGGTACCTCCCATAGACATAAACTGGATTTTTTTTTCTCATCCAACCCTATAGTGTGGGGTATCGTTGGATAGGTATTTTAAAACCATTAGGGGTTTGCTAAAACGATTTTTCGATTCAGTAATTTGTTTGCGAAATATTCAACTTTAAAGTGCAAATTTTCATTAAAATCGGGCGTCCCCCCCCTCTAAAATCTAAAAATTGAAAAATTTGATAAATTTCAGGATGGTAGTCAGTATATTAAACTTCCAAGGAAAACTATAGCGGCTAAGTTTGATTGAGAATTATTAGTAGTTTATGAGTAAATAACAGCGTAAGGTATAAAATATACCTATACTTCGAAGATTCCGTATAAAGTACGAAATCATTAGAAAAATATTACTTAATTTTTTCGTAATGGCTCCGGAACCCTATTTTGGGCGTGTCCGACACGCTCTTGGCCGGTTTTTTTTTGTTTCAGGGAGGCGCGTAGAGGATTACGAGATAAAGTTAACATTTTCTAAATACCCATTACCCTTAGTGTAAGTTTTCGGTTACAAAATACGTCTCGATCGCGTTCGCGTTAAAATCTCAATTTGTATGGAAACACGAATAGCGCAAACGTTCCGCTAGAGGCGCTGTTCGTGTTTCCATACAAATTGAGATTTTAACGCGAACGCGATCATGACGTATTTTGTAATCGAAAACTTACACTAAGGGCAAAGGTCTGCCACCCCTTAAGCAATAAAAAAAGGAAATTTAGAAAGAACGTACCTAAGCGATCTTGACGTGTCTTTTTATTGAAAAACACTTTTGAAAAATAAGTCACAGCAAATATGTAACAATTAGCAAGAACAAATGATCATTTACATTACATGCTTTTGGTATCATAAGAAATACCTAGTTAATATTTTTTTAAAACGCTTTTTAATAAAAAAAACCCGTCGAGATTGATTACCCTTTTTCTAATGCTAAAAAAACGAAGTATAGCGCTGCCTACCTTGGAATTCACCCAATGCATCCCAATATGTACAGTGATCTTAAGTACTTAATGAATGATATAGCCTTAGGTGTGTCGATACTAAAGGGTTATCGCAAACTCAATGAAGATAACGCACAAACGTGTCGACGGGGCATAAGAAACAATGAATACTATAATGAAGGACAGCAGGGCTACTACGAAACTCGAAACTCGAAGTTAGTATCGTACCGTCCCTCTCGCTCTCATATTAAAAAGTATAGGTGTCAGAGGGACTGCATGACACGAACTTCGACTTTCGAGTTTCGTAGTAGACCTGCTGTGCCATCCTACTACATAATATGACTAGTGGCTCCGAGTTGTAAACCTCGTAAAATGGTGGAAATATATTTCTACGGTTCCATACGCAAAGGGTGCCAACGGGACCGGGGGGCATTTTACTTGGCAGTCTTGGATGGAGAGAGTGAAAAACGTTTCTCGTTGAGAACGTAGATCATAGATGGCGTTAGTGTCGCTGCTAAAGTGACTATGAAAAAAATTAAAGTTGACATATTGGTGCATAGGAAAAATTCGTGTCTAGTCTCCTGTACAGCGGTGGTGTAGGGGAATAGCACGCAGCACGGACTGCTGAGGAACTGGGTTCGATTCCCAGCGCTGGTCTATTTTTCTGGTTTTTCTGTGCATTCATGTTTCGGCTTGTGTTTTCGTGTGAGTGATGGTCTTTCCGAAAGGGGTGGTACTGGCTGGTAGTTTAAAAAAGTGACATGTAAAATAGCCCGTAGCGGCCTACTTTGCTGAAAAAACGTTTCATTTTTCATAGAACCTTTAAAAATCGCTGAAGCAGGTATACTAAAATCTTTCACTTACTGGTAAGGTTGGTAGTCCGGTTGCTGTCGTCAGTGGCATTGGCGGGAGTAGTAGCAGTGGCAGCGGCGGTAGCGGCAGTAGCAGCGGCAGTAGCAGCGGTAGTAGCAGCGGCAGTAGCAGCGGCAGCGGCGTCCGCGGTCTTCGGGTCAGCCTTGGGTACAGACGCTGGGGGCACACTGCTGGTCGCGCTAGGATCAGTGGGGGTCGCGACATCCCGTCTGTGTCGGTTGTGGCTGTGTTCTAGAGGTACGAAGTCCAGGATTGGCACGAAAGATTCGCTGTACGTGAGGTCCCATGCTGTAATAGAAAGTACGGTCAGTAAACAAGACACTAGTCCTCGGATCGCCGGGGTCGCTCTAGGACAGGACTTCCCAACCAGGGGGGCACGCCCCCCTAGGGAGGCGTAGCGAAATGTTAGGGCGGGCGTCGTAAGTAATATGGCTTCGAGAAAAGTATGGTACGGCCGTGCCTTTGTTTTGTTTTGCTCGACTTGGCGGGGGCACTACCGTGCCCCCAGATGTAAGATTACTTCCCAAAAAAAAAATTAACGAGTACCTAGGTAAATAAGGAATATGCATGTGATTCAAATAGAAGTAATTTACTTAAGGGGGCATGAAAATGTTATTTTTGGCTCAGGGAGGCTCATCGAAATATTCGAAATACAGGATGAGAAACCTTGCTCTAGGAAGTCGTCAGAAATGTTAAGGAGCTGTTAGCTTCTAATTTCGTATCTTGCCGTCCCGCTAACGCTAATACTATTTAATACAAGAGAGAGGGACGGTACGATATGAACTTCGATTTTCGAATTTCGAAGTAGCCCTCCAGTGCCTAGTGCCTATAGCCTACGCAAAATAGGCACACATAATACGTCGAGTTACGGAGAGCAGCCCGCGCATACCTTAGTTATAACTACCTTATCGTCTGTGGTAGGTACAGTCCCTATCAAATATTTCGGAGCCACCAAGGCGATCAAAAATATCGAAACATGAACTCTAATACCTTAATAATAGAGTTCATGTGCCCACAGATATAGATTACGAGTACACTAGATTACGCAAATGCATCTACTTCGCGTGTCTGAACCCCGACCAAACGTTAGGGTTGGCCCCATACAAAGACTGACCGCTAACTGACTAATCATGACTAGCGACTGACTCGAGCCCCACGGCGCGGGCGGGCGGCGCATTTGAATCGATTTTGCGCGGACATCGGGGAATTCACATCGCTAATTCGCTCTTGAGACGTCTCAGTAGATATAAAAAGTTACACGGTTGGTTTCATACAGATTGAAGTGTTTGCGTTATCTAGTGTAATCTATATCTGTGCATGTGCCGCTCCGAAATATCAGATTGTGACTGTATACAATACAGTAAAGTACAGTACCACTACCATGAGTTTACAGTGACCTCGGTACTCGATAGCGACGGCGTAAATTATTTGTATGGAGAATTGTACAGCGCCTCTACAAGTAATTTACGCCGTCGCTATCGGTCCGGTCACTGTAAACTCATGGTAGTGGTACTGAGTATAAAGCCCCATTTAGACTGCGAGAACTTGCATGCAAGTTTCACTACATTGCGGTATTTGTTTGAACAACTGTATTCATTGTCCCTCAATAGTCTGCGATGTAATGCAACTTGCATGCAAGTTCATAGTCTAAATCGGGCTTAAGGCTAAGTCATTTTATTAGACGATGAGTCGATTATTGAATAGCATGTGGGGAATTTCTGCATGCGGAATAACGACCAATGAAAATCATTGAGCAATGACTCGTTCGATATAACTGTATCGGGTATTCCCCGCATGCTGCCTATCGACCAATGAAATGCTTCGATGGCTTGGTTTCTTTTCTTTTTAACCCCCGACGAACGAAAAAGAGGGGTGTTATAAGTTTGATCGCTATGTGTGTGTCTGTCTGTGGCACCGTAGCTCTTAAACGAGTGGAGCGATCTGAATGCGGTTTTTATTTGTTAGCAGGTTTTCTAGCGATGGTTCTTAGACATGTTTCATCAAATCGGTTAAGCCGTTTTTGAGATATTGAACTTTAAAGTGATAAAGTCGGGGGTTTTCCAACTTTTTGTTGGTTAGGTCATCTTTCTATTCTATCTAAATCCGGGCACAGCAAGGAAAATAATTTAGGTAAATATATACCTACAGACATATTTATTTACTAAAAACTCCAGCGTCGTCACCTCGTTCTTTGGCAGTGAGAGTGCGTCACGCGTCGCAGATTTGGCATGTTTATGTTATTCTACTAATAATATGAGTGCGAAAGTTTGTGATATGCGTGTGTGCGTGTGTATGTAAGTTTGTTATTCTTCCACGCGAAAACGGCTGCACGGATTTGGTATGTGGACAGAAATGTACTGAATAACTCTTTCCTATCGTATATGTTCGGAAACGTTCGGATTTGTTGCCGTTTATGGTCATTTATTGTTTAAATACATACATACGTTTGAAATAAATGTATAGTAATAAATCATTATAAACTTTATTCGTTTCAGTATAAACATTTGAATACTTACTAAACGGGATCCTTTCGACTGCCATAAACTTATGAGTCATAATAATATTTGTCATAATTTTGTTTCCCGCTGAAACCATATATTTTCATATTTTTTTAAATGGTCATCCTGTAGCACTCTTCAGGTTAGGTTTTTTTTATAACAATTCTGAAAAATAAATGGTTTCAGAGAAAAAAGAGTTATGTCAAACATTACATTATGACACACAATACATTATGACTAACAATACATTATGACTAACAATTTTCTACTAGTTGATATAGACGCTTACTCAACATATTATTTTAATACTAAGTAAAGTATATCTTTTATATTATGACTGCAAATGTCCACTGGCCAAAAATGTGCTTAAGGTGGCCAAAACCGGTACTTATACCCTACTTCGAACTTCGTATCTTGCCGTCCCACTGACGCTTATACTATTCAATAAGACAGTGAGAGGGACGATGTCATACGTACTTCGATTTCGAATTTCGTAGCAGCTCCCCAGGCCCTGACTCCCAGTTATAGAGGCACTAACTTTTGCCCGCGGCTCCGCCCGCGTGGTATTCGGTTACAGCGCGCTGTTCCCTCGGGAACTGCATTTTTCCGGGATAAAAAGTACCCTGTGCCACTCTCGGGCCCATAAACTATCTCTATGCCAAAAATCACGTCGATCCGTCGCTCCGTTACGGCGTGAAAAACGGACAAACACACAAACACACTTTAAGATTGGTTTTTTGGAATCTTTCTGTATTTTTTATTTCAATTGCAAATTTTTTACTGTTCATCTATATTTCATTTTGTAATTTCAATTTTTAAACACACTTTCGCATTTATAATACTAGTATGGAAGTATGGATATCACTTATCCAAGCTTCGCTGTATTATCTCGCATGTTATGACAAAAACCCATGTCCGGTGTCATTTATACAGCTGATAAGTTGATAACCTTTAACTGAGCGGACTGTACGCGGATACTCAATGCAATAACTTGGCAGATATAAGATAATCCTTAATTAATAAATTAATTATAAATAAAAACTGTTGCAGATGTCCATGGGCGGTGATTGCTTTCCATCAGGCGACCCACCTGTTCGTTTGCCCCCATAAATCATAAATCATTTATTTGCATAAAAACCCCTATCAAATATAACAGTAGATTGTTCGACAAGGGAATAAAACAAGCCATAATGACACGAGATGTTTTGTCACTCGAGCAAAGCGAGGGTGGCTATAGTTTGAGTTTCGTTATGGCGTGTTTAGTAGTCTCGCTTAAACAGTTATATATAAGCAAGTTCTTATCACGCGACGATCTTAAACGCGCTTAATTTAAACTCTCGTTTCAAGCACTTCCCACCGGAGTTGACTTAAGCTTATTTATACGCTATATTTTTTGTTTGCTACGTTTCGTGGCGGAGCGACCACGTAGGTACGACTGCGCACGTCAGACTGCGCTCATGTCAACATTTGGTAAGTTACTACATTTTGAAGGACTCACATTAATTGTATTACACATTGATATAATTGGAATGTTAAGTCTATTTTCGGAGCTTATAAGTATTATGATAACGTCTCGACATAGCGTCTGTCACTAAATTATCGCAAATAGACTGGTGTTGCAGATATTTATGGGCGGTGGTAGTCTCTTACCATCAGGAGACCCACTTGCTCGTTTGTCATACAGTCGAATAAAAAAAAATTGTATGTTTGTCACCGCGCGAACTGAATTACGTGGTACAGTCAGCTGCAGAGAAAGGGTGCCTCCCTGTAATGGCAGTAAGTATGGATACCGCCGTTACAGGGAGGTACCTTTTCTCTGCAGCTGACTGTACAAGGCAATCAGTTCTTGTCAAAACCCTAGTCAGGCGAGCGAACAGACATGACGGCCGGGATGCTGGTGGCACCAAACCGAATTCGAGTCTTGTTTTCTATTTTTTACAGTTAAAAATAGTAAAAACTGTTGACCATGAATCAAAAAAAAAAACATCGTATGGAACACGAGGAAAGGCTGTAAAGAGGGAAGCGTTATATTGTACCACGTACCACCTCCTGTGATAAGTGCTAGGTGAGCGTAGTAATTGAGCTTATTCGGCGTTTTCATTACCCTTAAGTGGACCTGGCTGATGATAATCGATACGACGTGTTTGTTTAAGCATTTAGTGGTATCTCTCAATAAGTGGTATTCGTTAGTTGGTAAGTAAAACTTTACCCGACACGAGCCGCAGGCGAGGGCTGATAGTTAAGACGAGGGTAAAATAGGTCTTCTGAACAAGTTACACATTCTTTGATTAAAACAGCATTGAGAATAAATGTTTTTTTGACTAGCTTTTATTTTTCATGCATTGCTTTTCTTATTATATTTTAATCTACCATTTTCACTGGAGCATTAGAATTTAGAACAGGGATGACGACTGGGTTAAAAATATATCATTCTATTTAGTCCCAGTTAGATTATGGAAAAATATGGGACACGTATTTTTTGGTTTATCTATTTATTAAAAATCGGCAAAGGTATAGATCATCCAACTTCCGGAGTGGGGGCTTGTGAGTTGTGACGTCACTATAAGGTAAAAATCCTACCACATAGTGACGTCACATGAAACTTCTAAGCACTGTATCCTCGTCATTTTTTGTTTACTGGTTGATGTATTATCTAAGATTTCATTTGTAATTTGGCCATATTGTACCGTTTGTACCCAAATATACATTAAAACATTAAAACAAAACATTAAAAGAATAAATATGTGCACAATATTTTTGTATTATCCACCTGACGGACTAAACAGTTTTTTTTAAGTCGTCTAGCCTATTGTTGTTACTGCGCCACGCCGCTGACAGGTAACGGTAACAGCTTGGATATTAAAGCCTTGAACAGAGAAATCGCACGCGCACGGGCGTCGCGTAGTAGCGATGCAAAATTACGTAATTTGATTGAAAATGCTTTAAAAAAATACGGACATCTTTTAAGTTTTCAAAGGTTCGGTTCGCGCCGCCATAGAAACAGGAGACCGCGACGTCACTTGACGTTACAATCTCGCGTCTGTCTCCTGTCTCAGCAGGGCTACTACGAAACTCGAAGTTCATGTCGTGCGGTCCCTCTCGCTCTCGTATTAAATAGTATAAGTTTCTCGCTCGCGAATTCGACTTACATTGCCTAACGTCGAGTGACGGTCGCGATCTCCGGTCGCGGTCTCCCGTCTCTGTCGCTTGTCTCTGTCGCGGTCGCGGCGCGAATCGCCACCTTTAAACTAGCAATTTTATGTCTGTCTACATTCGTCAGTAACCGGGCGAGTATTTGAGTGTTTTGACCGGTCAGCTAAACGTCATTAGCACTAAGGAAGGACGAGTCGCAAGAATTTTGATCACGCTAGATTAAGCATCAGCATTGTCTTTAGTCTTCAAAAAAATTTAAGATTGAGCATCATCTCTTTTGATAATAGTCCCAAAAACCATAGTTTCCAGGCGGGCTTATTGCGAAGCCAAACCACACACACACACATACACCATTGAATGAAGGTTTTCACAGAGCGAAATATTGCTAGATGGCGTTAGTATCGTTTAGTACTATTATAAATTCTGTGGTATCGTGAGGTCCGTTTGACGTTTGCTTGCAATTGGCTCATTTAGTTATTTAACCAATCACGAGCAAACGTTAAACCGACCTCACGATACTAACGCCATCTAGCGATAGTTTCGCCTTTGTGAAAACCCAGTGTAATATTAGCGTATTTTACATAATATGCAACATATTTGTTATTTATCGTATTTACCGCAGTATTACCGCTTTATAGGTGAAAAACTTAAGTAAATGACTATGTAGTAATGTGTCCGTATAAATAAATCAACGTTCCAAATTCGAAAAGTTACTTAAGCTCTTCATTAATTCTGTGCACTACTACATACAGGTTATTTATTTAAGTTTTTCACCTGTACATCCGTAGCTACGACTTGACAATGCCCTTGTACGCGTGGTTCTTGTAGATGTGTGTGTACATCCACGTGTCAGATTCACACGGTACTATAGAGTTTCTTAGTAATTACTAAGAGCCAATTATTTGACCTATTTGCGGGAACGTAATTATGGGATAGGTGCCCTTAATTCAATTTACATGAATTCGACGTGGTTTTCCCAAGTGTTTGTTTTTTCGCGACAGAAACCGAAGTACAGAAATTCGCCGCAGAACTAAAGTCATCAACATAGCGCAAAGATTATGCAAGTTGAAGTGGCAATGGGCGGTCACATCAAAGTCGAAAAACAGATAACCGTTGGGGAAGAAGGGGAAGACGAAGCGTTGGCAGGCCTCCCACTAGGTGGACTGACATCGCGAGAATTGTGGGCTACCGGTAGATGAAAGTGGCGAGTTGTCGTTTATTGTGGCGTTCTAAGGGGGAGGCCTCAGTAGACAGCAGACGTATTCCTGATGATTGTCATGAGTCCTCCCCCCCTCCTATGTTTTAATCGGGTAAGAATGGCGGCTGTCAAATGCGAAGGTGTCGATTATCTTACGTGGTAACTATAATGCATAGCTGAACTGTCAAGAATCAGTGCTTAGTGTATTTTCCCGTTCACAAAATTCGCGTTACAATTTCAATTTGTATGGAAACATGGACAGCGCCTCTAGTGGAAAGTTTTCGCAACAATTTTCGTGGGTGTAGGTAAGTTTGCTACGTAAAACTATTTCGTCCGCGTATCGTAAGGAAAACGGATGACGACGCCGTACCGTGGACATGTGGCGGCTACGTATCGACGATCTCACGGTCGATTTACGTCTTCGAATAGTAAACGAATGTTTTGGGAAAACGCCACACTAGAGGCACAGTTTTAGACTCCGTACTCAAAGATATTTTTAATTTAAAAAGTTGTGTATGTAAAATTATGTAAATGATGTCTAAAGCGGACTTTGCAAATAGTGTTGCCTATGGTTCTATCGACAACAGATCCGTATTATCTAACGCTCAGGAAGGCTACTCTGAAACACAAAATTCGAAGTTCGTGTCGTGTGGTCCCTCTGACACTTATACTATTTAATACGAGAGCGAGAGGGATCGCACGACGCGAATTTTGTGTTTCGGACTAGTCCTTCTGGCCCTTACTACGAAGCGCAAAATTCGAACTTCCTATCTTGCCGTCCCGCTGACGCTAATATTATTTAATACGAGTGTGAGAGGGACGGTACCATAGATATAGATACTTCGCGTGTCTGGCCCCATACAAAGACTGACCGCTAACTGACTAATCATGACTAGTGACTGACTCGATCCCCACGGCGCGGGCGGGCGGCGCATTTGAATCGATGTTGCGCGGACATCGGGGAATTCACATCGCTAATTCGCTCTTGAGACGTAACAGTAGATATAAAAAAGTGACACGGTTGATTTTCATACAAATTGAGGTGTTTGCGTTATCTAGTGTAATCAATATCTGTGGACGGTACGATACGATAAAATTTCATAGATTAACATAGAAATAGAAAGAGCTAACCTTTAGTTTAATGCAACATTAAGGCATAAGTACAAAAGATAAACCGACAATAACGCAACATAGTAAAAGCAGCTAATTGAATAACTACGAATATATTCACAAAAAACAAATACCATTATTATACAGTACTTATACTTATTCTTTTATTAGTCTGTATTATTTATTTCATAGTTAAATAAAAGGTCTTTTTAGAGCAAATACTGAGATATCTATAGTAATGGTAATTCTTGCGTTTTTTTTTTTTCGGACGGACTGTTGCTGTTGGCCTCAGACGGCCTTTAAAGCTTACCGGAGAGAGGGCTAGCTGCCAGATGGGCTGCTCAGCAAGTAAGGTAATTCTTGCGCTATCGATAAAGTAGCTGCAAACTATCGATACTGCGCAAACACTGTTCGCAAACGACGAATCAAATGTAAAAAAACACAACCGGTTTTATATTAAAATGCAGATACATATAAGGAAAACAGTCATTTTATGCACTGCTAAAGCTTTAGGGGGTATTACCTTCTTTATTGACTTAAAAATACCATAAATTTCCTGATAGCAGGTAACTCGCTGTTTTAAAAAACGTTAATTATTTTAATATAATTTTAAGTCTTTATCAAGCCTTTTACTTAAGTATTTAGCTCCTTTAACTCCGCTGTGGCAGATATTAATGCAGGTGACTGTACCTACATAAAACAAGATTATCAAGCATCAATCAATCAATCAATCAAATCAGCCCACATCCACCCTGGTACACTGCTGGGTAAAGGCCTCTTCATTTTCACGCCACTTTGCCCGGTCCTGTGCTAGTCTCATCCACAGCCTACCAACCGACTGCCAGATGTCATCCGACCAACGGGCCGGTGGTCTGCCCACCGTTCTTCGACCCAGTCTTGGCCACCACTCCGTAACTGCTTTTGACCACCTGTTGTCAGTGCGCCTAGCCAAGTGACCCGCCCACTTCAATTGTGCCATTTAAAAATCATAAATTTTTACTTTACTACATAAAAATTGCCAACTCCTTTATTCTTACCTCCGTTTTCCAGGTTTTTTACAATAAATAAAAAGTCAACACTTTCACTGCAGGGAGCAAGGTCGTTAGTCGTGAAAGTGTTAATTTGGACCGCCCTAGTTGGGCAACGGGTCAACGCACGCCTATTTGTTAAACAGGAAACAGGAGTTAACAATTAGCCGAGTTGGCGGTGGTGTTGCCAGCAGAGGCGCCTGTGCGGAATCTACCAATTTACACTGTTAAAAAACGCAGGGCAGGGCGTTTAGCGATTGAGTCTCAGAGGCTGCGTTTTAAACCTGGTTTGTAACATCTCAAGCTCATAGTCAAAATACCACAACGGGACTTATCACGCTATTTTACACAAGTAATATTTACCTCGACGTTTCGGCAACATTACAGTTGCCGTGGTCACGATTAGACTGAAGTGTGAGGTGTCAAGTCCGTCTAGCAGCGCGAGTTCTGAGCGAGAATCACGAAAGTTTAAAACGTTACATCTCAAGCTGATTGAATTTAAAATTCCATAAGACCAGAATAATTTTATGATTGACCGTTTTAAGTAGTAGATGTGAATATACAGTGTTAACTAATCAGACCCCTGGAAAGAGATCGTTGAGAAATTAAAACTGTAGCATGACTTTTATGACTATATATATGACCCCCTATAAATATTTATTTTTGTAATTTAACTACAAAACTAAATAGCGGCTTTGACAAGACATCTGTACTTCAAATTGATATTCTTGTAGTATTCGAATAAAATGCCTGTGACATACAAACGGACGGACAGACAAACGGACTTGACGAAACTATAAGGTTTCCGTTTAGCCATTTTGGCTCCGGAATTCTAAAAACCCTAATTTTGAATTCGCCAAGTTTTTAAATATTTTTGTAACGCGTTTTTGGACCCACTGATCTGGCAACACTGGATAGCGCGTGGTTTGACTGACTCATAACATAACATACAATGCGCGGCTCGGACGATGAATGACCAACCTTTCTAACTAACACAATGACTGTAATACAGCTTTGTTACTTATATATTGGGTAGTCGACACTAATCAATTGACACAGTTTTTGTAAGCCGAGATATTATAACCTGCGAAGCAATAGGGATGATAACTGGGTAATAATATATCATTCTATTTAGTCCGACCGTTAGATTAAGGAAAAATATGGGACACGTATTTTTTGGTTTGTCTATTTATTAAAAATGGACAAAGTTATAGATCATCAAACTTCCGGAGTGGGGGCTTGTGACGTCACTATAAGATAAAAATCGTACCATATAGTGACGTCACTCGAAACTTCTAAGCACTGTATCCTCGTCATTTTTTGTTTGTCAAACAAAAGAAAAAATATGTGCACAATATTTTTTTATTGTCCACTTGACGGACTAAACAGTTTTTTTTAGTCATCTAGCCTATTCAATGGTGTGTGTGAAGTTCCCAATGCGTACTGAGCCCGCGTGAGAACTACGGCACGAGCCCTCTCATTCTGGGAGGAGGCCTGAGCCCAACAGTGGGACGTACAGTCAAGGCCACTAAGAGTAAGGGTGTATACACTTTAGTACCTTGTCTATTTTAGTCATATTTGAACTGCCATATTTTGGTATGTGGGGGGGTTTACACTTAGTATCGAGTTTTAGCCCGAGCAAAGCTCGGTCGCCCATGTACTGGTGTATTATATTGAATGAATAAATAAACTAAACTGATGTTGTATGTGCAGTACCTCCACAATTAACTATTGTATATCTATTGATTATCGCATTTACGGAATTCGTCATTGTTCCATTCATTCCTAATGCCAAGTAGTGCTTGCATGCGGACCCTAAAAACAATAACTGCTTTTATGTAGGGATCCCTGAGACGACCAGATGGCCTAGTGGTTAGAGAACCTGACTACGAAGCTTGAGGTCCCGGGTTCGATTCCCGTGTCGGGGCAGATATTTGTATGAAAAATACGAATGCTCGTTCTCGGGTCTTGGGTGTTTAATATGACATTTAAGTATGTATGTGTCTATTTGTTGTATAATTATGTTTATCCGTAGCTTAGTAGGGGAAAGGAAGGTAAAATGGCACAGGAAGGTACAACGGAACAGTCTATTATCTTGAGAACTAATAACTCCATCTACCGGTTCGTTTGGCAATATCTCAGTCACCCCTTTCCCGCTTTCGGTCAGTTCCCTTAAAACTGTCATGCGTATGGCTACGTTTTTATCAAGGTCAGTCGTTTTTTTGATGTTTTGATGTAAAAAACGGGAATTTCGCTTAGCTGTCACTTGCGTCCAGTCTCACATATCCCTAACTTTTTGTGTTAAGATTAATAACTGTTAAGTATTGTCTGTTTTAAGTATAAAACAATATGCGACCGATTTTAGCGTAACCTCAAAATTATAAATTGTTTTCATTACTATCCAAAAGGCAAAACGGTCCGGGCACAACGGTCCACTGGTCCATTTTGCCTTCACTTGTTTTACATTTGCTCTTTTTTTCTGTATTCATTTTTTTGTACCTTTTATTGCCAACCAAGTATAAGTAGTTATTGGATATAATTATTTAAGTTGAATAGATGGTTAAAAACTATAAAAGAAAAACGGACGGATGGAAATTATTTTGAACGATACGACCAAAACAGTACAGGAAGGAAAAAACAAAAACAAGACTTAAAGATAAAGAACAAGAAAAGAAAAGGCGCAGGATAAGAGTAAGGTAACGGCAAGGGTAAGGGCTCGAGCAGGGGGCAAGGTAAGGGCAAAGCCAAAGAAAAAGGAAACGATTCATCAGAAGAAAAAGATGCTCAGTGTTTGTATTTCTCTATCTGTCTTCAGAGTCCAATGAAGGCTGGATACAGTCTCAGAAATGTAAGAAGTGAGCTCACTATCATTGTGCTGACATTGACGACGAAGATGAAGACACTAGTTTAATTTGTGGAAAATCTAATTCTTGGGTCCATTTTGCCTTCAAGTGTGGTCCATTTTACCTACCCATGAGGGCAGAACGGAACAAAACCCAGATTTTGGAAATCATCCTATATCTCGTTTTTCCCGTGATTTGATTCAAGTCTGACTAATTAATATTATAGAATAATAAATACTTGTTAATTTCTTACAAAAGTCTCATAAATAGAGCTGTTCATTATTTAAATATGTATTTTTTCCCTTAAGTGTGCCGTTTTGCCTTGCTTTCCCCTACCCATAACACAAGCTTTGCTAAGCTTACTTTGGGCCTAATGTCAATTGGTGTGAATTGTCCCGTGATATTTATAGTTAAATCAGAGTATAGTCTAAAGCAGAGTTTAGACTCTCAAGAAAAATCGTGCAAGTTGCAGCATTACATTGCGAGGCAGTAAAGCCAACGAGTTTTTAGTGGTCTATCGAGCGCCGCAATGTAATGCAACTTGCACGATTTTTCATGCATCTCTAAACTCGGCTTAAAACCGATATCTGGGTCAACTGTTTTAGGGGCTGTTTCACCATCCATTGATTAGTGTTAACTGACAGTTAAATGCCGTCCGTCTATTCTTTAGTTCTTAGACCCCGTACGCACTATGCGGCTAGCCGCGCGGTTTTAGCGTGCCGTCCCACTTCAAAATATCGCTTGAGAAAGAGACGGTGCGCTAAAACCGCGCGGTTCGCCGCATACCCACCGGTTTAGATTTTAGAGGGGGGGGACGCTCGATTTTAATGAAAATTTGCACTTTAAAGTTGAATATTCCGTAAACAAATTACTGAATCTTAAACCCCTAATGGTTTTAAAATACCTATCCAACGATACCCCACACTATAGAGTTGGATGAGAAAAAAAAACACCGCCACTTTATGTCTATGGGAGGTACCCTAAAAAAATTGTTTTTGAATTTTTAATTATACTATTTTGTCGGCATAGTTTACCTATATATCCGTGCAAAATTACAGCTTTCTAGCATTGATAGTCCCTGAGCAAACCGCGGACTGACAGACAGACAGACAGACATGGCGAAACTATAAGGGTTCCGTTTTTGCCATTTTGGCTCCGGAACCCTAAAAATTTGGTAAATTGGTGTTCTCAGAATTGTCTAACACAACATACACGACAAACTAATGAAATATTTGGTTCATAAAAAAAAAAGAAAAAACTTATAAAGACGACACAATTTGTGCAACCAAGAAACTAAACTTATCAACTAACTAGATCCAATAGAGAAGTTTTAAAGAACACGGAGTAATTAAATATATCGCTTTAAAAAAATACATATTATCATTATAGCTAAGACAGGCTCTACTAATAAAATAGTACTAATATTATAAATGTGAAAGTGTTTATATTTGTCCGTCGTTCAGGTCGAAATGCCCAGCAGTAAACGACTTTCGACTGTCATGATGATGATGATGAGTCTACTTGGTCTGTTACCGACCTTTTAAGAAAGTGACATCTACCTGAAGAGATATTTCTCCATTATGGTGTCCCGATATACCTCACTCACTCCACAACAACCGGGTACAAAATTACAATACAATACAAAGCCTCTTTATTGTACACCAGAAATAGTAAGCATTACAAGCAAACAGATACAGAGAAAAAAATTACAAGGTAAGCAATAGGCGGCCTTATCGCTAATGAGCCCACAAACAATGTTCTAAATCCTGTAGAGTCAAAAATTCTAACAATTTAACGCATTAAACTTGTGTTTGAACACAAAGTGACAGCGACAATGTATTAAAGTGTAAACGACCTCGACCCTCCAATGTCAGAATCAAAAGTCCTAATTGGTGTATATGGTAACAAATTTGTTGCTTGTATTGGATGACCAATTTGTTTGCTAAGCTAAACAATTATCACCAAATTATACTACCATGTCACTGGGAGTCTTGCAGGGTTTGTTTTCTATAGTTTTTGTATGAAACTACACTTTTTAAAGTTATCATTTGAAACATATTTTTTTAAGTCCCAACAGATTGGAGACCCAAGTAAAGGTATATCGCCAGCTGACAAGCAAAACTCACTAAAATGTCTGTCACTGTTCTTCAAAAAGTATATCTAGTTAGTAATTCCATACTGAGATACGAGCTTCGTTGTAAGTAGGTATTTTGGTACTTAGTGACTTTTGCTTGTCACCCGAAGATATATATTTTTTTAAGATCAAGAGCTTCCATATCAACTAACACAGGGTTCGGAAACGCGCGGCTCGCGACTTGTAATATCGCGTTTTGTAATATCACTTATACTACCTACTAATACATACTGGGTAGACATTATTAGGTACAAAAATTATCTACAAGTGAGACTTTATAATTTTTTTCACTATGTGGCCCATGTCTGCCAAAAGGTTGCCGACCCCTGAACAACAGGCCTGACAGAAGGACAATATGTCCTCTTAAGTCCTGACGTTTTTTAACAAACTTGGCGTTTATGACCTACACATGGTTGAACTGCTTTATTATTTGGGATTTTATTTCAAAATTCTTAGAAATTCAATTAACAATTTGTACTTTATAAAGTACACTCAGCCGTTATTCTTAGTGTTAATTAGTCCTTTATAAAGTACGCGAGGACTTGGGATTATAAAGGGTTGTATGCACCTTTTGATTCAGCCTTATGAGGTTGGTTTTATATTTGAAGCAAGCAGCGTGTAATATTCTCATTACAAATAATAAACAAATAAATGTCACCTAGCAATTGAAACTGATTAACCTTGTCCTAAATCAAGCAAAGCTTGTGCTATTGGCAATAAATAGACGATGGACAAACATGCTTATATGGATAGCTATATAGGTACTTAAATAAGATTCAAGAAAATTATTCAAAATTTTTCAAACATTAAATCTGTCCCGACTCCCGAGTCCCCAACTGGTCATCATCATCATCATCATCTCAGCCGTAGGACGTCCACTGCTGGACATAGGCCTCCCCCAACTGGTAAAAACACCCAAATCTTTAAGCTTAGTAATCAAGTTCTCTAACCAGTCAGCTATTGAACATTCATATTGCTCAATTTTTTCTTTTGCCTTTTTTTAATTTTTTTTCTTCTTTGATGACTGCAGCTTCCTATTGCATTGACTTCAAAGTTCGATTTGCGTGATAAGCATGTTAGTAAAATGTGACACAACATTTCTTCTATTAAACTGACTTCACAGATGGGACAGAATAACAAGAAATATTTGATCCACCCGACTGAACCTGTCTGCAAGGGCATCATTTCATCAACATTTTGATTTAAAAATCTTGACTTTTTCCACAGTATTGGGACTTTGGGACTAGGGCAATACTGGTAAAGACTCACTCGGGTGACACTTTCCCGGACCGAATAATAATGACCCTGTTTTTGTGTACTGTAGGGATTAGGCTGTATACCGCTGGCAGGTGGTAAAAATGACCGCCTGGCAGGCTAGACTGAATGTGTTTTGTATAATTATAGTATTTTTGTATTTTATAATTCTGGAATTCGATTTAAACAGATTGACAGCGGTATACATGCCGGAGGACAGATCGCTCCCGACAGCCTGAGAGGCTTGACATTATTGTAAAGTATCTTTAAGTTACTTATGAATATAATATGAAGCAAGTATTGAAGAAACATCCTTTCATTTCTTGAACTGAGTTTAGCATCACGCGCGTAGATCCCCTATACCTAAGCTCTACCAGCTACACAGTTCCCCACGTAGGGATTAGGCTGTATACCGCTGGCAATCTGTTTAAATCGAATTCCAGAATTATAAAATACAAAAATACTATAATTATACAAAACACATTCAGTCTAGCCTGCCAGGCGGTCATTTTTACCACCTGCCAGCGGTATACAGCCTAATCCCTACAGTACACTAGCGATGCAGCGGTCAGTTGTTTGGCTGAATACTGGATATCTGACGGGGCTGTTGGCTACTAAGAAATTGGAAAATCGAAGATTGGTACAGTATCATCAATTAACATTTTTTTTTTCCCTCTATTTTTTTAATGAGGCTAAAGCACACCAAATGCGACATATGTCAGCCTCACTAATTAACTTAGAATCTAAAAAATCTTAATAATGATAAATATATACATACAAAATACATATACCTTAAAGTTTTTTTACTATCCGGTATCCGGTCCGATAGTAAGCAAGTATTGGGTATTCAGTCGCATACTAAAATTGTGGCCGGAGAGGCCTGATACCAAGTACTGCAGGGCTACTCGAAACTCGAAGTTTGTGTCGTGCAGTCCCTCTGACACATACTATTTAATACGAGATCAAAAGGGCCAGTACAATACGAACTTCGAGTTTCGAGTTTCTTAGTAGCCCTGCTGGCTGGATATCCATTGCATCTCTAGTGCACACGCCCATAGAAGTTCATGTCAGTTTCTATGGGCATGTACACAAAAAACAGGGCCGGTATTTCCATGTCGGAATTATCCAGGCCAGGAAAATCACCCACACACTCTACAGTAAGAATTCTTCAAACTATTATTCTGTCAATAATAATGGCTGATTAATTCATAACATTGCAGAGGTAAATACCAAATATTTTGTGGTTTTAAATTATTAAGGCGAATTGGTTTAATTAGATCATTTTATTACCTAGTACAATACAATACAATACAATAACTCTTTATTGCACACCAAAATATAGTAAAAAATTACAGAAAACAGGTATACACACAGAGACATTCTGAGGTAAGCAATAGGCGGCCTTATCGCTTCAGAGCGATCTCTTCCAGGCAACCTTTACAATGGAATTGAGAAGTGAAGGAGTGGAGTGGAGAAGTGGTGTAGTAATTGTTTATCAACAAAAAAAAAACAATGAATAAGGATAAATAAGAAAGAGCAGTTAAGAACTTGTTTGAGGAAAAACGCGTCCATATTTGTTAGTTACGAAAGCAAGAAACCGTTTATCATAATTACTCTGTACATTAAGTAAATAGCACCAAATGATTGTTTTGTTTTCAACTTTTTCAAAGTTGAATGTAAAAAAAACCTGCATTCCTCCTTTGCTTCATGTAATCAATAACAAACGCAAACTAAGATAAAAAAACAACAAGACAGCCCTAAAATTTGGACTGATTTGGGCTAAAGCATGTAAAAGGTCAATCAAGACAAAATCTTCCTACTAAACAGCTACCTGTTGTTGTTATGCACAGATAAGATTATGGCGAAATAAATTGAATGACACTACAATCACCTTCTGTTTAGGTAGCTAACATTTTAATTAACATTATTACTTGTGCATGTGTAATTAACAAAAAACTAATGTTACAGGCATTTTAATTACGAGATGTTGATGTGATGACTCACTAAGGATGCAGCGATACGCAATATCTTACAAAACGAAGAAAAAACCGTAGAAAAGTCTAGATCTTTTTAAAAAACGCTCGAATGTATACTAGCAAAGTGACGACCTATTAAAAACCTTCGCATCGGCCCTAAAAAGAACCTCTAAGTACACAGCGCTTAAACGAAATACAAAGCGATTAACACCAAGTAATTTGCGTCACGTTCTCTCAATACGGAGAAGCCTGGCAGAAAATATAAGGTTTCCTTCTTTGTTTACTTATGATATTACGAAACACTCACCTCTAACTTGTTGCGTCGTGTGTAAAGTTAACAGGCACGTAGCGGCGAACGCGAAAACACTCACTCTCATACCAAAAATATCCATTTTAGCCATTTGATGCGCTATTTACTTTTTAAAATAAAGACGTCTTGGCATTGACATTTACCACGCTGGCGGTGAGCGGGCGACGGAGCGAACGGCGAACGAAAAGTGGAGACAGACAAGACATGTACAGTGTTGCCATGTTAAAAGCGACAGAACCCTCTTTTAAAAAGCCTGACACGTTCATTGCATGTTCATTGTGTAACAGAAATGTTGTAGTTTACTTACCTACAACTCCTGGATTTCCCATGATATATTTTTTATTAAGTACTATGAAAATACGGGGTAACACTCTTTCCGGGCTCGGATAACCCCGACAAGTTAATACCGGCCCTGTTTTTTGTGTACATGCCCATAGAAACTAACAGGAGCATTTATGAGCGTGTACACGAAAAACAGTGCCGGTATTTCCATGTCAGTATTATCCAGGCCGGGAAAGAGTGTCACCCAAAATATGCAGCTAACTGATAGTTTCATAAAATCTTTGTAGTTTTCTGTCTCTTTCTAGAACACTTTTCTGTATGCAATATGTATGGATGGGGCTAATGTACCTTAAATATGTCGTAACATTATAGTATTTCTTTCCCTGTCTAATTTTAAATATATATAACTGTAAATGTGAAGGTAACTCAAAAATTTATTTTCAGTTTGATAACACGCACCATTTGACGAGCTTTGATTTATAAAATAAGTAAAAAATAGATAGATACTGTATAACTTTCGATAAAATTCTAAGTGCACTAACTAACATAGTACTAACATAATAAAATTCAATAGAGTATATTGTATAGACCATAAGATAAGATAAGATACCCCACAAATTCAAAGAAATACAAATACCCAGATGCTCCATAAAACCCCAATACTCACAATGACTCGAAAAATTTAAGGGCATTTTTTAGAAAAAAGTGTACTTTTTAAACCTAACAAATTTTGGGTTATTTCTACTTCGAATCACGAGCACTATCGTTTTAAGCAATAAAAAAGTGTCCCAATTTTAACCCTTTAACGCCCAGGACATTTTTTTTCTATTTTTCTTTGACTTATGTCGATATACGGGTTGTTTGACGTTTAAATGTCCCAAAAAAAATACTAAAAAAAATCCTATATCTTTATATACATAGAAAACATATGTTGAAAATACTCAACATTGCCCAACATTGAACGAAGAGGCTGTGAAGACGTATGTTGAATATACTCAACATTGTCCAACATTGTACGTACAACGTATGTTAAATATACTTAACATTGCTCGCGGTGAGGTAAGTATTCAATAACATATATTGTAAACAAATTGATATAATTAGACACATGTAAAGAAAAAATACAATTTCTTTTTACTCCTGAAGAGAGCCGCATGTCAAATTTTGTGTACTTCATACTTATGTAGCCGCTATTGCAGTACTTACACCTTCCGTATGTCGTGAACTCCAGAACAGCCAGGCATTATTGACACATATTATATCATTCCTTAACAACAATGCCTGAAAAATTATCGCTAAACTGTACAATTTCATTTGGCGGTCTAGTTTTTGGCCCAAAGAATCGACAATCAGTATTTATACCACTTTATAAGGAAGGTTCGACAAAGGACGGCGGGAACCACCATACTTCTAATCTCCATACCATAGCTCTACTTTCATGCAGGCAAGGAAAAAGCAAGCAAAGTAAGTGTCCTTCACATAATCAACAGTCACCTGAAGCATTTTTTAGAGTGATAAGTTCCTGACGAAGAAGCAGGATTTGTCAAGAGATTTTGATACCTGGCAAATTGTTGAAAGGAGTAGAGAGTTCAACAATCCAGTAGTCCTTCCCTTTATTTACTATACAAAGTCATTTGACTGCATGCGTTCAGAGTGGAGCAAGCTATGGTTCATATCACAAGATATAAGAGCACCTGAACATATTGTAGGTTTAATTCAAGACTTGTACACTACCAACAAGAGCTACGTAAAGATCGGTGCAGATCCTTTCAAACTAGAAAAGGAGTCCGACAGGGCTGCATGCTGTCACCCATGTTATTTAATAAATATGGAGAATACATCTTTAAAACCCTGCAAAGATGGAGCAAAGTGTTTGTTGAAAATTAACAATATGCTGACGACATTGTGCTATTGACCTCGTTAGTGTCGGGCATGCAAGAACTCGTGCATAGACTTGAAGCTGAGAACAAAGAACATGGTCTTGCAATCAACCGTAGTACGACCAAGTTGATGGTGGTAGATCACGCCGGCCTCCTCTCTGATACACAGACCATTCATGGCATAAGCACTGCAGACAAATGTATACATTTGGGGTCGAAAATATGTGAAGATGGAATGAAGGACGGATTAGAAGGTGCATTGGGATGGGTAAATTTCCCTTGACACGGCTCAAGAAATTATGGCATGTTTCCAGAAACACAAAATTTTTAAAATAATGTAAATAAATGACTTGCAGTATAAATATAATGTAAATATATGTCTAGAAATTTGTTACTCATAGTTGGACGATGTTGAGAATACTCAACATGCATATCGAGTAGTTGATCTGTAGAAGTCTCGCAACGTTGAAAATACTCAACATGCATATTTAAAGTCTTCTAGCAGGATATTTTAAGCTTTAAATTATTAGAAATATATTTATAAACAAAGCGCATATCTTTAAATATATATTAACGCACAAGTGAAGTTAGTTGAACACCGTAAAATATTTTTAAATAATTAATTCTTACTTGAGGTCCGCCGATGTTTTTCGGCATCGGTGTTATTTTGTCGCTAATTTTTTAAATTGATGCGCAAGAGCATTAAATCCAGGTTCTAAGATGCATTATAAAATGAAGACTCAGATTTAAAAATGAACTTTTGAAAATTAGTTACCAATACTCTATAATATTTTTTTGATTTCAATGTTGAGTATTCTCATCACTGCGAATTAAAGGGTTAATTGTCAGTTTTGTGACGCAATTAACCATACTTGTTGTATGGACCATCACAAAACTGACTAATAAATTTTGTGTAGAAGATTAAGGACAATTAAGGCAAAACGGGTACATTTTTTTTTAAACCCCCATAACCTTCTGGCGCCGACGGGTAAAATTTACAAGGATTTACCTTACAAAATAACAATTACATCGAATTGTTGGGGATTTTTGTTAGGCTAACAACACAGGTCGAGTGATGCGCATAGACAACCACAGATAGAGACAAAGTAAACTTTCTTTCTATTTAAATTAGATTTCATAGCACAACAGTAGAATAAATAATAATTTTTATTATCCTTTTATCAACGTGGTGAATATTTTAGCTGCCTCTATATTTTCAATATATTTTTTACTTGACTATAAGGAATATAGCTTGCCATGAAACTGATGAAGCCTTGAATAAGTTCGTCAAAGAGACACTAGATGGCAATGGAAATAATTATTTGTTATTTTCTTTGCTGTTACAGAAAAGGTAAATCAATGTGCTTGGAATTCTACTGTTTGCCATTATTATTTGAAAGTTAAGCTAACTTTGTTAAAAATCTGGGACACAAAACTCTTCTACACGCTTTTAGGTATGGGTATTTTTGTTAACTACTTTTTCTATCAGAATGATAGATGGCGTTAGTAGGTTTCCTGTGGGTACAAATGAGGCCGAAAATATAACCGGCCAAGAGCGTGTCGGACACGCCTAAAATAGGGTTCCGTTGCCATTACGAAAAAATTAAGTAATTTTTTTTTAAGGATATCGTATTTTCTACGGAATCTTCCAATTTTAGGTATATTTTATACCTTAGGCTGCTATTTACTCTTAAACTACTAATAATTCTCAATCAAACTTAGCCGTTATAGTTTTCCTTGAAAGTTTGATATACTTAGTTACTACCATCCTGAATTTTTTCAAATTTTTCCACCCACCGGTTTAGATTTTAGAGGGGGGAAGGGGGACGCTCGATTTTAATGAAAATTTGCACTTTAAAGTTGAATATTTCGCAAACAAGTCATAAATCGAAAAATGGGGACGGACAGATAAAAACTGACAGGAGCTTCTATGGGCGTGTACACGAAAAACAGGGTCGGTATTTCCATGTCGGTATTATCCTGGCCGGGAAAGAGTGTCAACCGAAGAAATAGCGACTTATGACGTCATAAGTAGCTATTGCCATTGAAAGTCTATGGGCGAACTGTTTTGACAGCTCATAAAAAGTACGTCAGTTGATTGGTGGTGTCAACATCCCTGATAATTCCAAACCCTTACTATGACGATTTGTAGGCTTTTTTTAAATCTCAATATAAGGCCTAAACTGACAGTTCTTGTACGGACGGATCTGACAGGACTTAAGACCAGTTAAACCTAGATTAAAAAGCCTGACAGTGAATGAATGAATGAATGAATAATTATAATAATATCATGGGACACTTGACACCACTTGACCTAGTCCCAAACTAAGCAAAGCTTGTGTTATGGACATTAGGCAATAAATGATAATTTGTAGGACGCAAGACAGCATAGGGATGTTGACACCATCAATCAACTGACGTACTTTTTATAAAATGTCAAAACACTCATAAGTCGGTATTTATTCGCCAATTCAATCAACTAACGGATTCGATTTGTGGCATTCGAACATGGCGGACGTGAACAGTATATAATTTTGCTGTTTCTGTTTCTTTGGCTAGTTGAAGTATAATTTTGATAGTGTTTTATGCGGCGATTAACCTTAACTGTGAACAGTGATCACAAAATTCTATACTGCTCTCGTGTTCTGACATTTTTTAATGCGCAAGTTGTTTCCACGTGGTTTCTGGAATTTTGCTATCAAGTTGCAAAAACTACAATCACCGTACAACGTTGCCTCTCGAAAGAGAATACCTACTTAGACACTGGCGAAATTGTCTTATTAATTAGGACAGAAGCCATAGGTATTTAAAAAAAAAAATCAACTAACTATTTATTTGTTTTAAAGCAACAAAAAACCTATTTTCACTTCTCATGCTCTAAAAGTAGGTCAATATAGCCTTACGAGGCGGGAGTAAAGTGAGCACTTAACTCCCTAGGGAGTAAAAGTAATTAATTTTTTAATTTACCTTGAGTGACTTAGATAAACTCAAACAGCCTGTTACTTGCAAAAAATAAGATTGTGTGTGGACCATTTTCATGACGAAAATGTTACGTTCTTAGTCTACGTGGTCTTAGTTCTTGCTTATTCCGCATAGAAGGTGGCGCCATTCTATTTTTCCGTTTATGTATTGACCATTTCACCGATGCAATTTTGTTATATCTGTCCGGTTGGAAAAAAATACTTACCGCGAAAACTTTGAAATTGTTGTAGAGCGTAAATAGTAAACGATTAAAATAAATTGATTATACTCACAATGTCGTCAAGTCATTTGATGTCGAGCAAAGAGAAATAATTATAATTATAAATAATTGATAATTTTCTGTCGCCGAAATCTAGAAAGATTTTTTATTTTTTGATTTAATCTTTTTATACCAAACTGACTATTTTTTTCTCGCAATCGAAGTGAAAAATAGAGTTTTCACCACGAGACTAAAAGTCAATACAAACCCTCGGATAAATAGCCACCTCGTCTATGTATTGGCTTATTTTAGTCTCTCGATAAAAAATATACTATTTTACAGTAAATCGAAAATCAATCTGTTTTTCAGGGCTAAATAAATAGTTACTGGAGTCTTGCCTTCGAATTACTTTTTAATGGCGACAACATCCCTATTATCGGTTATCGCTTACGAAATCATGGCGCTTTGATTACATAATGTCTAGGTAATTTAAGGTATTATTCTAAGCGCCCTATCCGGCATCTAAGTAACAATTTATTCGTTTGCATTTTCTCATTTCTCCGTATGATCGTGGCACGGTTTCTTCGCTTTTAAATTAAATAAATAATTCACACAATTTGCGAGCAATAAACTGGGAGGTGGTACTCTTTCGGTGGAGTTCGCGCGCCCCGATGGGAACAATAACGGTGTGGTGCCGGTAAAATGGCGCAGGGGTTACGTAATTCTACTTTTTGACAAGCTTGCTTGCAGTCAAAATACCACAAACGGGACTTATCACGCTATTTTTAACAAGTAATATTTACCTCGACGTTTCGGCAACATCCCCACCCCACACTTCAGTCTACTCGTGACCACGGCAACTGCAATGTTGCCGAAACATCGAGGTAAATATTACTTGTTAAAAATAGCGTGATAAGTCCCGTTTGTGGTATTTTGACTATGAGTGAGCATCACGAAAGTTTAAAACGTTAAGCTTGTTTGCAATCCCTATCCCTACTTATATATATATATTGACTACGAACGAACTAAGAATGCGTCGCAAGAAACTTGTAAGTTTTTTTTTTTCAAAATAAAATGATAACAAATAAAATACTTAAAAAGTAAAGTAGGTAGGTATACAATTAAAGAAAAAAATACAAAATAATAATACAGGGATGTATGGGGTCCCTTGGTTACAAAACTAAACACTTACTATCTACGTTCAGCGGAAGTGTAGAATGCTGCCACCGTCATAAATTTAAAAAAAAAAGGTGTTAGGTTAGAAGAAATTGTTCCGAATCGTCTTGTCAACTTGTCTTATTTTAGCTTGCGTTTCCTTCACAGAGCCATGTAAAATGCTTGTAAAAACCGATTGGCGCCATCTTATGCCCCCGACGTTCTACCTAAAGGTGTGTTCACATCGCGCTCTAAAGCATTGTCAAATTTTGGGCCCGGCCAAGTTTGTACAGTGGGCCCTGTGTGGCCACTTCCTTTGTGCTATGTTTACAGTACATAAATAGTAAATAAGTGAAAATTGTAAACAGGCTTATGGCTAAGTTTTATTAATGCCACTGGTCATTCTTTGTGGGAGTTGAAAGAATCTCTTGTTAACGATGTTGCTTATTATGAGGGAATAGCCAAGTAGGTACACAGGGTGGAACCTTTTCGTAGTCAATTAGAGCGTGGTTTTGGCAGATGTGGGGTGTCAACATGAAATTAGTAGGTTACACAAGTTCCATTCTGGTACGCGATTTAGTTTCTTAGGGCCTGTTGTTTGATCATTAGTTAAACTAACTAATAGTTCCACTACTACTACGACTAGTCCTTCCTTCTCTCTGTAAAAAAAGGTTACCTGGAAGAGATCGCTCTTAAGCGATAAGGCCGCCTATTGTTTACCGTGTAATTTTTTTCTCTGTGTATTTGTTTTCTGTATCGCTTACTATTTCTGGTGTACAATAAAGAGTCTGTCTTGTAGGTATGTAGTTAAAATGTATGGCAAAAATAACAATAGTTAACACATTTCAACGGAAACTTAAAAGTTAAAGTTACTATAGTCAAATTTCCGTTGAAATGTGTTAACTATAAGTTAAAGTTACTATAGTTAAATTTCCGTTGAAATGAGTTAACTATTGTTATTTTTGCCATACATTTTAACTATAGTAACTTTAACTACTGATCAAACAACGGGCCCTTAGACTGTACCTTACTTACGTAAAAGTAGATGACTGGATAACTTAGACCTAACTATAGGCACTGTAGATTTCAATAGAATCTGACAATCCTGTAGACACTTCCAGCCTACTAATATGAACACCGGGCTGCCTAAGGCTTTGTGATGTGACTATTATTCTTTTTTGATTCCTTTTAGATGATAATTGTAACAACAGGGACATATAATCAAGCGTGCCCACGTTAGGGTGTGTTAAATGTGTAGAAAATTGTCAGATTCTATTGAATTGTACTTTAGTTAGTGCTATACTTCATTTTTTTAGCATTAGAAAAAGGGTAAACAATCTTGACAAGTATTTTAGTTAAAAAACGTTTTTAAATAACCAACAAAAAGTTGGAAAACCTTCGACTTTGTCACTTCAAAGTTCAATGCTTCTAAAACGGCTAAACCGATTTGATGAAACATCGCTAGAAAACCTGATTAAAATAAAAAAAAACTGCGTTCAAATCAGTCCCGTTTAAGAGCTACGGTGCCACAGAAAAACACACATACACATAATAGCGGTCAAACTTATAAAACCCCTCTTTTTGCGTTAGGGGGTTGAAAAATAAGTCTCTATGAGAGTAGCGCAGACTCCCTGCGACATGGTTCCTACGAGTGTCGCGTGCGAGCTTGTCATATTTAGCAAAGCTACAATTATTAAATTGTGATCACATTGCACAAACAAATTTTAGAGACAAATATAAAAATATTTTTAATTTAAGATTAGAAGCCAAGGTTAAGCAAGGTAATAATGCAATTTTTTTTATTAAAATAAACCGTTTCATTTTTTTTTATTCAAAGGGATAGAAAACTTAACCTAATACTAAACCTACGTCGAATAGAAGATAAAAAAACCGGCTAAGAGCATGTCGGACATGCACGAAACAGGGTTTCGTAGCCATTACGATAAAATTAAGTAATATTTTTCGAAGAATTTCGTATTTTGCACGGAATATTCCAAGTTTACGTTTGTTTTGTACCGCTGCTATTTACTCTTAAACTACTAATAATTCTCAAGAAAACTTAACCGTTATAGTTATGTTTATCCGTTGCTTAGTACGTATAACACAGGCTTTGCTAAGCTTACTTAGGGACTAGGTCAATTGGTGTGAAATGTCCCGTGGTATTTATTTATTTTTGTTTTATTTTACTACCATCCTGAATTTTATCAATTTTTTTCCACCTACCGGTTTAGACTTTAGAGACCAAGGATGCTCAATTTTAATAAAAATTTGCACTTTAAAGTTGAATATTATGCAAAAAATTCACTGAATCGAAATCATATCTTTTTTTTCGAAACAGAGACAGCATGACAGCTTAGGTATCAGTCACACAAAATTACCCAATGAGTGGTGGAACAGCAGAGCTACTACGAAACTCGAAGTTCGTGTCGTACGGTCTCTCTCGCTCTCGTAATAAATAGTATAAGTGTCAGAGGGACCGCACGACACGAACTTCGAGTTTCGAGTTTCGTGGTAGCCGATTCGATTTGTAGCATTCGAACATGGCGGATGTAGATAATACCATGGATATCTAATTTAATTTTGCTATTTCTGTTTTTTTGGCTAGTTGAAGTATAACTTTTATAGTGTTTTATGCGGCGATTAACCTTAACAGTGAACAGTGATCACAAAATTATATATTGCTCCCGTGTCTGACATTTTTTAATGCGCAAGTTGTCTCCACGTGGTTTCTGGAATTTTACTATCAAGTTGCAAAAACTACAACTACCGAACAACGTCCCTCTCAAAGAGAGTACTTTGACACTGGCGAAATTGTCCTAATAAGGACAGAAAGTCATATTTTAAAAGAGAAGAACAGGCTTTCAACTTTATCGTTTCGGGGGCATCGTTTTGAGACAGGACCGAACCTCGCCTCGAAACTTGCAGCTCCTCGTACACTGGCGTTCAAAGCACGTATCATTAATCATTTTAATACGCTAGCCACCCTCGTTAATACACTGTCGAGGGAATTAATAGACGTAACGCTGTTTACATTGTGCATTGCTACGTTGAAGGGGTTGGATGAAAAACGGCCGACGTTAACTACTCTTTAATTCGTTGGAAGGAAAAGACTTTCTCGATGCCTTTTCTTAGATCAGTTTTATATTAACCTTAACCAGAGGCCTTATTGCCTAACGTTTCTGACACTCGCGATCGCAATAAAATGGCAGCTTTTGTATGCGAAATATGTCATTTGATTGCGATCGCGAGTGTCAAAAACATTAGGCAATACGGCCTCTGGTATCAAAAGATGGGTGATAAAAGTAAGATAAAAAAAGAAAGAAAAGAAACAATTAAGTGAACACCCCAAAACATGTATAGCATAAAAATACTGTTAGCATAAGTTAAGTATAAGATATAGTGACGAAATTAGGGTTAGTGTAAGTTTTCGGTAGCAAAATACGTCTCAATCGCGTTCGCGTTAAAATCTCAATTTATATGGAAACGCGAACAGCGTCTCTAGCGGTACGTTTGCTATGTTCGTGTTTCCATACAAATTGAGATTTTAACGCGAACGCGATCGAGATATGATTATGGCAAAATTACAAAAATAAAAATACTTAAATAAATTCAAGAGAATCAAATCACAGAACTTAGTATCAGTGGTAGATGTCAGGGGTGATGAGAGGAACGGCCGCTACCAGAGTTTCCGGAGGCAGTTGGTGATCTTATTACTACATATAAAAAAAAAACCGGGTACTGCCTTTTTGAAAGGTAACGTTTGGCAACCTGTTTAATTTCGCAAATTCTAAAACTGTAAATATTTCAGGATTTTTTAGTTTGGGACTAGGTCAATTGGTGTCAAGTGTCCCATGATATTATTATTATTATTATTTATTTCAGGGACATCGTGTAGAACCCTTTAGATTAGGTTATTTTTATAAAAATCCTGAAATATGAAGTTTTAGAATTATTAAGCAATTTTCATTTTCATAGTTAGTTTAGATATCTTAGGTTAGCTCTTTTTTAAGTATGTGTTAAGCAGTTGCGAAATGAAAAGTTGCGAAATTTAACAGGTTGCCAAACGTTATTCGCCGAAACAGTAGTAAACCAATTTTTTAGCTGGTCACTATTTGAATCCCGACCCGACTGCTGAAATTTAAGCCTATTTAATCTAACTGATTTTGCAAGAATTTCATGTACCCAATGTCACTCGCGTCATCAAGACGAATCCAATGACGTATAATACGTACGAACGAGAGGACATAGGAATAGACATACATACCTACGAGTCAAACACATAATCCTCCTTCCCAATCGGGTAGAAAGCACTGGGCGAATTAATCTCATTAAAATAAGAGGAAATAAATAAAAAAACAACAATTACATTAAAATTAAAAGTTAAAATTACATAGCAACTAGATAATCATCAAATAGGGGTACGTATCTAAATATCGAATGTTGAAATATCGAATGTATTAAAATCTCGAATGGGTCAAAATATCGAAAAGGTATTTTTCTTAAGACTTTATTTTTTTTAGGTTGTTATAAATCTAACCTAACCTAACCTAAGGGGTTCTATACGATGCCGTTTTAATAAATCCTGACAAGTTTACGGTTTCCGAAAAAAAGCCTTTCGATATTATGACCCATTCGATATTTTAATATATTCGATATTTTAACATTCGATATTCAGATGCGTTCCCTCAAATATACATACGCTCATAACGCTCTTTCAGACAATCGGGTAAAAACCGGATTTCTAAGACTTCATACTTCAAGGGTCTATCTTGACTAGTTTTCGCCCCCTGCTCCTGTTAATTCGGACAAATCGTTCCGGCAATAGGAGGTTAGGGAACGTAGACGATGACAAATGACCTCAAAGACCCTTTAAAAATTGCGTTACAAAAGGCCTAACGAGAATACTTATGAAATTAACTGGCATCATTAAATGCGCTTTTTCTATTCAATCATTTACGTTACTTGTTGCTTTTTTAATTCGGTTTTTCCGTTGGTTAATTTTAGGTTAAAGGTGTACTTTAATGAGGGTTACAGTGACGAGCTAGTTGGTGCTATACTTCATTTTTTCAGCATTAGAAAGAAGGTAAGCCTTCTTGACATGTCTTTTTATTGAAAAACACTTTTGAAAAATAAGTCACAGCATATAGTACATAACAATTAGCAAGGACATAATGATCATTTGCATGCTTTTGGTATCATAGGTAGTTACAGTTTTTTAAACATTTTTCAATAAAAAGACTCGTCAAGATTGTTTACCCCTTTTGTAATGCTAAAAAAACGAAGTATAGTACCGTGATGTCAGTTTGACAACTTTGACATTTGCGTCATGCTTGTAATTGATTAGGTAGGTATTATTACGAGTATTAGGATGGAATTAAGAACAATTCGAATTACAAAATGAAAGAAAGAGTGAAAAACACCAAAACCTGTCTTTAAACGTCATCGAATTGGAACGGCCATTTTTCAAATTCGGAACCATTCTTAAACCCCCGCCACACAGCCCGACAACTATACGTAAACGTAACCTATCGGGCATTAAAGATGCAAGAGGCATGCTGCACGCTTGTGTTTTACACCGCATTTTGTCATCTGGCCACATCCCCTAGCTACGTGCCTTGTATGCCGATAGGAAGGAATTTGTAAGAGTCATAGACGGTTCAAAGCTTCCCCCATGGCAGCGTAGCTCATGGATATCGTAGAAGTAATGTGTCGTTGTGTCAGGCTTTCGGTGTAATTCTAGTTTCGCTTAATGCGGGTTCTCACAGCTCTGTTACTGTTTAATTTCTTGCTATCAAGTGGGTTGGTTGGTTTTTTTTTATTCGACTGGAAGGCAAACGAGCAAGTGGGTCTCCTGGTGGTACCTAATCACCACTGCCCATAAACATATGCAACACCAGGGTATTGCAGATGCGTTGCCAACCTAGAGGCCTAAGTTGGAATACCTCAAGTGCCAGTTATTTCACCGGCTGTCTTACTCTCCGCGCCGAAACACAACAGTGCAAGCACTGCTGCTTCACAGCAGGATTACCGAGCAAGATGGTGGTAGCAATCCGGGCGGACCTTGCACAAGGTCCTAACACCTGCAAAATTTGGTTGGATTCTTAGGAACAAGAAGCAAACAAAAACACCTTATTCACTTCTCATGCTCGTAAAGTTCGTGTTTATGCTGGCTAGATCTAGGCGACATAACATGACTTTTTATGCTCTAGTCACTAGAGTCTAGTGCATAAATTAAAATCATCGTCTAGGACCAAGGTAGTTGTGTGCCGGTGTCAGTTTCGTCGGGTGGTCGCGCGAGCACGAGCAGGGCGCAGAGCAGTTGCTCCGAGGAGGAAGGGCTACGGATTAGCCCGAAACATGTCCAGCTAAACTCGATTTAAGACGTGAGTTATCGGGGTCAATATATTTAATATGAGTCTCATGATAGTTTTATGTCCTCATTTTCATCAATAGTACGCAATAGTTGGCCCAGGCGTCCACGCCGGGCAAAATTAGCATCGTTGCAAAATCCCCGGCTAAGCCCATCCCTGAAGGGCTGCAACAAATTAAATTTAGATTAGGTTTTCGGAAGCACCGGCACGATACAGCTGTTATAATATTAATAAGTGATCACGAGTCGTTTTTGCAACGTTTTTGATTGCCCTGCCCTATGTTAATTACTTTTGTAAAGGGTTGCGCGCACAGGGTGATGTTTTGAATCGTTGGCAATGGGCAAAATGGACTATCGGCGGCCATTGCAAATTAGTATTTATTATTATTAATATAATTTTCTGTATTTTTTTCTTTAATTGTATACTATAGTTTTTAAGTATTTTATTTGTAATTTTATTTTGAAAAAATTACTTACTGCCAAGTTTCTTGCGGCGCATTCTTGGTAATAATGGTCTTTCCGAAAGCGCTGGTAGTTTAAAAAATGACGTGTAAAAGTGCCCACTGCGGCCTAATTACTGAATAAATAATTTTGATTATTGAGTTTTCTTTTAGTGTCACATGAAAGCCCCGATTGCCTAATTTTATTGTAAATAAACTATAATAAAATTCTCGTGTCACAGTGCTTGTAAAAGAACTCCTTCGAAACGGTTTGACCAATTTTTTTGTAGACATTCTCCTTTCCAAATAATAACATCGTGGTTTTCATTTACGTTGAAAGTTGACAAACACAGACACGTAAGTGATCCTATGAGGGTTTTTTTTATAGGTACGGAACCCTAAAATGATGCAATTGATCAAGTTTAATTTACTCAGAAAATGGTATTAGGATAATAAAGTAGCCCAGAGAGCACCCTGTATAAAGCCGTATTGTTATGACTATGACAAGGCTAAGTTAACTGTACATAACGATTAGGGAAGGAAGCTGCGTTGAAATGAACATGAGTATGCGTATGAGTATGAACTTGTATAATTGGTTTTTTGGAATCTTTTTGTATTTTTTATTTCAATTCCAAATTTTTACTTTTACGGTCATCCCGTGAAACCTAAATTGAAAATACAAACCGAAACATAGATGCACAGAAAAACCAGAAAAATAAGACCAACACTGGGAATCGAACCCAAGTCCTCGGCATTCTGTGCTGCGTGCTATACCACTACACCACTGCTGGTCAACGGCACAGACACGAATTTCCCTATGCATCACATATCTCAGCATGTTTTTACTTAACTTTGTAACTTAAGCAGTTACCTAGCGCCATCTATATTGTCTAACTCTCAACGAGAAGCCTTCAATATCTCCTTCGGAACTAACGCTAGACTAGGTCAATTGGTGTCAAGTGTTCCATGATATTTATTATTATTATTATTATCTCTGGGAAAACGCTTATTATCGAGTTTTAGCCCGAGCGAATCTCGGTCGCCCAGGTACTTTCGATTCATGTCCCACAATGTCTCCTACATACAAGATTAATTTCTATTCCACATATTGAGCCTTGAATATGAGTATGAAGATGTGCCTCTTACCAGCTCTAAGCAGTAACAGTTAATAATTAATGGATTAACTTATAACTTGTCACGTGCTAAACTAGGGAAGTTTAGCCTCCAGAGTAATATGCACGCGTTAAACTTAACTAACAGTTAACCAGCAGTTAAGACTGACTGCTACATTTGTATAGACTCTTGTATGAATATTGTACTTGTAGTTACAAAGCAAAGTAGTATGAAAACGAAATGCCTAATGGGTATGGCGAGCGTTTTGCCCGCCCGTTCCAGTGTTTTATGAATATTGATGTCAAAGTCAAAGTCAAACCACTGATTCGGAGAAAACCTCTGTTGAGAAGAATCCGGCAAGAAAATCAACGAGGTATATATTTAAAAAAAAGATTTACATTGTTAATAAATGATATCTTTATACTATATGTATATCACAAGTATTTAACACAACTTTATTTTTAACACAGTAGGTTCGCTATTTGAAGGGATCGCTAATGCGGATCGGAATTATTTCCAAATATCCCTGTCCATGATATAATCATAGACTTTATAATACGAGTAAGCCTTAGATATTAACGTGTTCTTGACAATAGATTTGAATTTTGTATTAGTTATTTATTTAGTGTAAGTTTTGTAAATAGTTTAGTGTTATTTAGTAACATTTTTTGGAATTTTATTATAAAAACATGCAATTTCCCAAAAACAACTTTTTGGTTTTAGCCAGTCTGTAAGATGGAACTTTAAGCTTTCCTGTGTTTCTAGTAGCCTTTGGCTTATCGGCGTTAGTGGGAAAATCACATATGTTTTGGAGGTGGTAGGACCTTGTGCAAGGTCCGCCCGGATTGCTACCACCATCTTGCTCGCTAATACTGCCGTGAAGCAGCAGTGCTTGCACTGTTGTGCTTCGGCGTGGAGAGTAAGACCGCCGGTGAAATTACTGGCACTTGAGGTATCCCATCTTAGGCCTCTAGGTTGGCAACGCATCTGCAATCCCCCTGGTGTTGCAAATGTTTATGGGCGGTGGTGATCTCTTACCATTAGGAGACCCACTTGCTCGGTTGCCATCCAGTCGAATAAAAAAAAAACCGAAGCTACTTGGAGTCCGGAGTTCATAGCTGGCTTAAAAAATATTTGGAAATCCTGTGTTTAAAATGTAGTTGTGTAAATACTTGTGACGTAAAATCATTACAATAGCATTGTAAATCTTTAAAAAAATATATAACTCCTTTAGTGTCTTGCCGGGCACTTCTCAACAGGGGTTGTTCCAAACCGTCGGTAGATTTTTCATAGGTGTTTGTTATAGCATAAGTAATTTGAATAAAGATATTTTGACTTTGACTTAGAGAGCGTTGATGCCGCTCTCAGATTAGAAAGAGAGACGAACATTAAATTAGGTCCCTTAGTAGCCTTTTACGACACTTAAGGAGAAGTCCGTCCTTTTCTAAAACCAGGGATGGCACGGGCAAAGTTGCCAGTTGTTTTAGTGCAAATATCCCAAGCCCCTTGAAGGGTATCCTCCAATTGACGAGATTCCCGCTGCTCCATCTAATCGGCATCGCAGGGTCTTTAAAAAATCACATTAGGCTCGCTGGGAACGCTTGAGGCACTGCGGCCAGTGCACTTAGAGCACTGGATGTGTCTTGAATAACTTTGGGTCGCAGAGGCAAAGTTGGCACATAAAGCCAGCCAAGCAAGACAGGCAAAGTTGGCACACTAAAGGCGCAGCCAGACGAGCGTATTTTTTTGAGTTGCGTGGGTATTTTAATACTCATAACTTTTGACATTCATAAATGCTAGTTATAGCCTAAATTGAATAAAGATATTTCGACTTTAACTTTTTCACGAAAAGTAATCATAAAAATTAATATATATAATTAAAAATAATAAATGAAAAAGTTAGATAAAATTTCAAAATCATAGAGATAATTTATGCTCATTAGATATAACAAATCGTCCAGTCTAACTTAGCGATATTGTATTGTATGTGTACCTATTATCTGGGCGTTTTCAAAATAAGTTGTCCAAATGGCTTTTTTGTTAGATGTGGATGAAATTTGGTATTCCTACTCAGAATCAGGAGCACTTTCGATTATAATAGGAGAAAAAAAGTGTCCCAATATTTTTTATTCCATTACGTTACCGTTTTCATACGCGTGTCTGTGGCGGTAGTGTAATGGATAACACAAAATTATATGAAAAACCTGGGACACTTTTTTTTCCTATTGCAATCGAAAGTGCTCCTGATTCTGAGTAGGAATACCAAATTTCATCCACATCTAACAAAAAAGCCATTTGGACAACTTATTTTGAAAACGCCCATCTACCTACTTACCTGCCGACACCTACCTACCTACCTGTACCTATTTTTAGCAGGCAAAATTGAGAAAGTTTCCATTTTTATTTTCAATTTATTTTACGAATTTTATTTGGACGATCCCCTGACATCATTGTAATTTTAATTTAATTTTTATTTTATGAGACCCTGTTTCGAATTTTAATTGTTTTATTGCTTTTTTATTATTTTATTTTATATTAACATTTTGTGATATTCAATTATTTCCAATTTAAATTTTTGTGTATTCTTTATAATTTCAGTTTAAATTCTCGTAACTTTGACATGTCCAACTATGATGTAATTTCATACTGAATGAATAAATAATCTAATCTAATCTAAACTAAACCTTCCTTGTAAACTAGTCGTTCCTTTCTTTAAAAAGGGTCGGGAAGAGATCGCTCTTAAGCGATAAGGCCGCCTATTGCTTACCTTGTAATTTTCTCTGTGTACCTGTTTTCTGTACCGCTTGTTATTTCTGGTGTACAACAGAGTATTTGTATTGTATTATATTGTACTAGCTTTTGCCCGCGGCTCCGCCCGCGTGGTATTCGGTTATCGCGCGCTGGTCCCTTGGGATCTGTGCATTTTACCGGGATAAAAAGTAGCCTATATCACTCTCGGGCCCATAAACAATCTCCATGCCAAAAATCACGTCGATCCGTCGCTCCGTTACGGCATGAAAGACGGACAAACATACAAACATACAAACACACTTTGACATTTATAATATTAGTATGGATATGGATAGTATATAAAATGCCTAAATGCCAAGTTTCATAGTTTTGTCTTCGACAGCGACGAACTTCCACCATATAAACTTTCACCCCCTATTTGAACCCCTTAAAGCCTCTTTTTCGCGATAAAAGATAGCCTATGTCCTTTCCCAAGGTCTATTCTATCTCTGTACCATATTTCATCCAAATCGGTTCAGCGGTTTTGGCGTGAAAGCGAAACAGACAGACAGACAGACAGAGTTACTTTCGCATTTATAATATTATAGTATGGATAGTATGGATTGTAATCTTTCATTCATGCCAACCTACCTTTACCTTACCTTACCTTTACCTTAAATCGGGTTACAAACTACACTTAACCACTCACAACCTCCTAAGATGCCAGTTCCAGCGCCCCAAGCTCCGCGTAGCGCGCGTTTTTGTAGATTAAATTGTAATTAATTTTTTATTGCGCTCTCGACGGGCTGAGCAAATGTTGTTTTTATTTTTGGCTCAAACACGCCCGGGGTGTTTTACTTGGATTATAAAGTTTATTCTGGCAACACCGGCGGATTGCTGGTTGATTTGGGAGTTGCCAGTGTGTCTTAATGAAACCGTTAAAGCGCGAGTTTGGCGGTGGATTGCGTTTTTTTAATGCTGGGGCTGAGTTTGAAATGGAAGTTAGTTATTACGCTGCACATGCTGGTACGAGGGAATAAACAACAGAGTAATCTATTGAATCAGGCGTTACTTTGCGGAGGTAAAAGAATGAATGAATGAACTAAAAAAACTTTTCCTTGCTCACCCGCGACACTAAAATTAAAAAAAAAACAAAATCATTTATTCAGTAAATATGCCGCAATGGGCACTTTTACACGTTATTTTTTAAACTACCAGCGTTTTCGGAAAGACCATCATTGCCAAGAATGCGCCGCAAGAAACGAGCAAATGGGTCTCCTGATGGTAAAAGATCACCACCGCCCATAAACATCTGCAACACAAGGGTATTGGAGATGCGTTGCCAACCTAGAGGCATAAGATGGAATACCTCAAGTGCCAGTTATTTCACCGGCTGTCTTACTCTCCACGCCGAAACACAACAGTGCAAGCAAAATACGAACTTTACGAGCACGAGAAAAGAAAATTTTGCTGAAGCGAGAAACTATCCGTTTAATATCACCTTGAAGAGGTCATTGATGTGACAGTTTAAACAGTATTACGTCACGTCCCATCATCGCCGACGTAAGCCGATGACGTCCGAAGGAGAAAGGGACAGCTTCTTAAGGATGTGCGTATTTTTATTTGAGAAATTAACAAAATATACTTACTTAAAGGTATAAAAATAATAAACTAAACTAACACAATACATATATACATCATGACTAAACTGACAAAATAATATTAGCAACTAAAAATTTAACACATTAAATTAGAAATATTAACAAAAAAGTAAGAGAATAAAATAAAATAGGATGTGTGTATACAGGATGCTCTACTCGTATCAGGTGGGCCCTTTAACAGGAGCAAGTAATTAAAAAGATCTGTAATTTTTTTTATTCGACTGGAAGGAAAACGAGCAAGTGGGTCTCCTGGTGGTAAGAGATCACCACCGCCCATAAACATCTGCAACACCAGGGGTATTGCAGATGCGTTGCCAACCTAGAGGCCTAAGTTGGAATACCTCAAGTGTCAGTAATTTCACCGGCTGAATTACTCTCCGCGCCGAAACACAACAGTGCAAGCACTGCTGCTTCACGGCAGGATTAGCGACCAAGATGGAGGTAGCGATCCGGGCGGACCTTGTACAAGGTCCTACCACCTGCAAACCTTTTGTTTTTACCTTTGGTCTGTAAGTACCTGTAGGGAGAGCTCCGTCGACTTTGAGTCAAAGAATTTTGGACCACTAGTACTTAGACCAATTGATCAAAATTTTGCTCGTAAGCTTTTGAACTCGACTGTACATTGATACAGTAAGATTATTTCAACTTTGACACTCGGCAATTCTACAATGATTGAAATCAAGATTTGTTAAGGCGCGACGTCTAATCCCTACTAATATAAATGCGAAAGTAACTCTGTTTTTCTGTCTGTCTGTTACGCTTTCACGTCGAAACCGCTCAACCGATTTTGATGAGATTTGGTATAGAGATAATTTAAGCCCCAAGGATGAACATAGGGTACTTTTTATTCCGATAGAGGGCGCCACCGCGCGATAACCTAGGTCGGCGCAGACGAAGTCGCGGGCATAAAGCTAGTTATTAAATATAATAAAAAGCTTGATAGTAAAAAACAAACCAATAGTAGTTTATCGTAATTTGTTTGTAATTTTCCTTTATGATTTAAACCGGGACATCCCGAATGTCAAAGTGCAAATAGTAGATTGATAATCAAGGGTGGAAAGTGACCCATTTCACCCGAGATATTTTATCTATCCATGAAAATTAAACTTTCCGAACATACAAGAGAGATGAAAATAATCGTATTATTTAATTTTTGTATGAAAAAGGGAAGTGATACAAAAGCTCCTCAACGGCCTCACAAGTAGAGGGTCGTGGATTCAATCCTCTTTCCATTCAACGGAATAAAATAATAAGTATGAGTAAACGAGATAGAATTAAAATTTACCATGAGCTTTTCAATGAAGTGTGGATCTGCACCGTAAGTTCCTCTGTTTCTGAGAAAAGGCTTGTGTCCAGCAGTAAGTCGTGTATAAGAGTCAGAAGAAAATGAGGAAAGTTAAGCCTCTTACACTAAAAGTACCTTACCTTCAAGTGCAATCTTAAGTCTATATAGACGACATGTTGGTCCTAACTATCCCTATTTCACCAGTAACCACGGAACCCTGCGAGCCACCTGACAAAACAACAAGATCAAAGCTCATAAATCCTTCTAAGTACATTATTATACCCGTGAAATGCTTACATCTGCTGGTTTTTTGGTATTAGACACAAATACGTATTGATGGTCACCCCTGTTAGTAAACCTGCGCGCACTCTCCGAAAAAAAACCGTGGTAGACTGCAGTACGATATCAATTCGCTTGTCAGAAGTTTGTTTTTAGGCGTAATGAAATATGTGCTTTATGCTCCTTGTCGTTGCAGTTGCTTTTTAATTGCAGTTCGTTCAACGGTAGGGCTGGCATTAGGTCAATTCTCCCTAATTCAATTTCTGCTTGTCCCACATCTGATTAGGTTTTGTCGAATGACGTTACTTCGCTATCCTGTTACTCTCAAAGTGAGGCGATTTTTTTTAAAGGGATAATGCGTTCGCTGAGTGCGGGATTATCATATGAAAGCTATCGTATTGTCACATGCGACTTTGTGCAGTATGTTCGGTTGAGGGAGATGGTTTTGATTTTGATCCCATTGCACAAAACTTTAGTTCTGCCAAAGCATTTGTGCAGCATTGCGCCGAAAAATTTTCGAATGTGCAAAATTTCTAAGTGTTATTATAAAAATTATGTACGATAATTTAGCCCATGTTAAGACTGATAGGTTTAAGTGAAAATGTATCGGAAAATAATAATTAAGTTACATAAACACATAATACCGCAAAAGCTACATACTTTATTAGTTGTTTCGATAGCCAATTCTTTTAATAGGTGATGCATAATATTCATAATAAATATATTTACGAAAAATCCCACAGGAAACTCTGTGAATGGAAACTTTAAATTCTCATAAAAGTTTCCAAAAATTTTCAGGAAATTTATCGCTTTTTTGAGAATGATCTGCAACTTGTATAAGTATTGCTATTTATAACCGGAGTTATCTTATTTTTACACTACAGTTTTTTTTTGTCACTTTTAGCAGTATTAAGCAGAATTTTGCAAATTATTCTTTCAATAATCTCAAAGTAGGTAATGTTAAGCTAATTAGATTGTAATACAATGTTTTTCATTATAAATTATTGGTGAAATCGAAATGAGAAAACAGGGTTAGTGAAAACTTTCTCGCTAGTTTTGAGCTCCGAATTAGCGCCCAAAAAGTTTTATTTTATTGTGTCTCTACACTAAGTGCGTGCCTTGCCTGTGGTTCGAGTAGGATTGACTTACCTCTTCCGAACAAACTCCGGACTTTAGACCTCTGCACCTACCACAAAACTCTAAAAACTCAAAACTCAAACCATTTATTCAGTAAATAGAGTTTTTGCAGGTGGTAGGACCATGTGCAAGGTCCGCCCGGACTGCTACCACCATCTTGCTCGCTAATCCTGCCGTGAAGCAGCAGTGCTTGCTAATCCTGCCGTGAAGCAGCAGTGCTTGCAATGTTGTGTTTCGGCGTGGAGAGTAAGACAGCCGGTGAAATTACTTGGTCTTGAGGTATTCCATCTTAGGCCTCTAGGTTGGCAACGTATCTGCAATAACCCTGGTGTTGCAGATGTTTATGGGCGGTGGTGATCTCTTACCACCAGGAGACCCACTTGCTCGTTTTCCTTCCAGTCGAATAAATAAAAAAATAGGCCGCAATGGGCACTTTTACACGTCATTTCTACCAGCGCGTCACTTTTACCAGCGCTTTCGAAAAGACCATCACTGAAGAATGCGCCGCAAGAAACTTGGCATAAAGTCATTTTTTCATAACAAAATAATTACAAATAAAATATTTAAAAACTACAGTATACAATTAAAGAAAAAATTACAAAAAACTGATATCTAAAAAATAATATCTATCTCAGAAGAAGACATCTACATTAATTTGAAAAATAAAGTTACTATTGTTCTGAGGTTTTGTCGTGCTCTTTTCGTCATTGAGCGGATCATTATCCGCTCACCAGTATAAAGCCTCCATCCCCTGCTATCCCCACTCTAATCTCTTGTTTTTTAGTGTTGCTAGTATTATTAATTCTCCAAATATTTATAACGAAGAATCATGACATCACCGATCAATTAAGGATCTCTAAGTAAAAACCTGCAATAAATACCTACATCATTTTATTCCATCACTTTTTTTACTATTCTTTATGATTCACTTTACTATACACATAATTAAACAAAACATATTTAAACGCACAAGAATTAAATATGCAAGTCATCAAAATTGACAGAAAAATACCAGAGCAAATACAATAAGCATTAAAAGCACAACGTCACAATCGTCTGATCAACTAACAATGATCGTCAACAAAATAATGATTAGAATCCCCTCATATGAAGCAAATGCAATTGAAATAACAATAAAATTAGACAAACACCAAAAACATTTTGAGGGTACCAACTGCCCCACTATACAAAACGAAACGCGAATATTAAAAGTAAAAAACAAAACAAAACAACCTTTGAATTAAGAACGATAAGAGCGAAGCGCGATTTCGCAGGCCGTTTATAAAAGCTGCCAGCATCATCTCACTGTGTTGTTCAGATTTGGACTTTAACTGGCAACATTTTGAGTAACTTCTTTTTTTTTAGGGTTGCCAGTAGCTAAAGGTATAAACTATAGGGCGTGCAGTCGATTACAGGGCATTATATCTCGTTACTCGACGGATAAAGTTAAGTGGATGGGGTTACATTGTATTTGATCTATGATTAATTTTTGCGAGAATTCATAGGGGACGGCAAAGAAATTAGTAAAAGCTTATAACCAGAATAGCTGGTAGCTACGTCCTACTCGCGTAGGTACTCGCAGGATTCCGCCATGAAGAGTGAGATAGCAAATGCTGTCATATGAGACAAATAAAATTGAAATATAAAAAAATGAATGACTTTTTTTAAGTTTTCTAACACTTAAGGACGGTTCTTAGGAGAAAAAGCTGCGTAGAAAATTTGAAAATTAAAGAAAACTTAATTACTGTATATATAATAAGCTTAGTGCGTTAAATTATCACTGCTAGGATAAGAAAAGGATTAAAATAATTTTATCCATCGTTTCAAACGTAATTTTGGGGATTCCTACAGGAATTATTAAGGCATTTCAAACGTCATCCAAATCCCAGCAACAAGCATACACACACGCAATTACAAACTTTCGCGTTTATAAGCAGGATTGTATTTATGTAGTTTGTAAAGACGTGTCTCTGGCCCGTTAAAAATTAATGACAAATTTATGAGGGCCCATAACCTGTTTCTTTTACCCTCAGAGGATCAGCCCAAATCGACCTTTGTACCATACAGAGGCAGGCTAGAGGAATGGGAATAGTGTCAGCGTCCGTGGTGGGCGCAGAGTAAGTGCATTGCACTAGATTACCTAGCGTCCTAGAGTACGGTAGGTAGCGTTTTACAGGGGCTAGAGTTAGGGCCGTTACTCTTCTTCTTCTTAAATTTAAGAGCTATGCTCTTGTCGGTGGAGTAATCGCCACTCCGCGCGGTCTTTGGCCAGCTGTTTGAGTTCCTGATACGACACTACACCTACCCTTTCCTTCACCTGGTTAATAGGTCAATCTTGGTCTTCCTCCACCTCGTTTTCCTTCTATTTTGCCTTCCAGTAGGTTAAGAAAGAAATTGTCGTGTCGTATCAAGTGTCCTATCATATTTCCCCTTCAGCAATTTATGGTCTCCAGTAACATTTTTTTTCTTTGACCATGGTAAGAACTTCTTCGTTGGTTTTCCGTTACATACACTCGGAATTCCTTTTCGGGATTTGGAATTTCGAACGCAGTAAATGCATAACAATCTATGGACCTACCACATACGTACAGTAGTTTACCGTTCGAACTTTTCTTTGATTCGGAATTCCGCATGGCGGCTGTGCCTTCAGAATTGAAATAAACGTATGTATGTGATGTATTTAAGGAATTCGAATCAAAATGACGAAACGACCTTCGTGTTAAAAAAAAATTGTAACTCCTTCGAAGTATTCAATTCAATAGAATCTGACAATCCTGTAGACACTTCCAGCCTACTAATATGAACACCGGGCTGCCTAAGGCTTTGTGATGTAATTATTATTCTTTTTTGATTCCTTTTAGATGATAATTGCAACAACAGGGACATATATAATCAGGCGTGCCCACGTTAGGGTGTCTTAAATGTGTAGAAAATTGTCAGATTCTATTGAATCGTACTTTAAACATAAACCAAATCGCTTTAGCTCCAAAATTGCATCGCTGCGCTTCGGCGTTGCAATCCGTCAGTCCAGTGCAGTAAATAATAGCCGTGCATCTAAGGCATTTATTTATACCTAGTGCATTATGGAGCCAAAGTAAATTCTAAACGGATTGCTCTTGGGGACGGACAACATGGCGTAAGACGCGATAGGCGTATTATTTAACTAGTGTTTATCAGCAGCTTTGCGTGTGAATCATTTGGCTACGGAGTTTTTTTTTATTCGACTGGATGGCAAACGAGCTAGTGGAAGAGATTACCACTGCCTATAGACAACTGCAACACCAGGGGGATTGCAGATGCGTTGCCAACCTAGAGGCCTAGATTTTATACCTGTGCCAGTAATTTCACCGGCTGTCTTACTCTCCACGCCGAAACACAACAGTGCAAGCACTGCTGCTTCACGGCAGGATTAACGAGCAAGAAGGTGGTAGCAATCCGGGCGGACCTTGCACGAGGTCCTACCACCTGCAAAGTCATTGTATTAGAAGTTTGTCACAGAAAATACCTTACTACAATTTCGACATTGGCGAAATATGATATTTTAAAGTGTAATAATAATCGCATTCTCCATTGTTGCACAAAAAAAGTTCACAGACATGACTTTAGGGGATGGCACTCGCGCTCGCACTGCTCCTAACCGGTCCGAGATATCGTGTCCGTGAGCAGTGTCTATGTGTGCGTTGCTCGAGCGCACTTTGTATGTTGATTGAATTCTGTACCTGTTTTGTGGTTCTAGCAACAACTCGGCGGCTGCAGCAACACGCGCACAGCCAAAAGAAGGATTAAGGATTAGCCCGAGGCCGAAACATGTAGAGCTAAACTCGATTTCAGACGTGAGTTATTAATTATGGTCATCATTTAACTACCTCTGTCCTGACATTTTTTAACAAACTTAGCGTTGAGGACCTAGACGTTGGTGACCTGCTTTGTTATTTTGGACATTATTTCAAAATTCTTAGAATTATTTATTCAATGAACCATTTGTACTTTATAAAGTACATTCGGCCGTTATTCTTAGTACTAATTAGTACTTTATAAAGTACGCAAGGACTTAAGAGGTTAAAATGAGGGAGTCTCGCGGTATTTTTATTTTTCATGTTATAAATTAAAATATGATATTAGATTTTAGACGATATTAGATCAGAAACACCGAACTGCGCTCCAAAACCCGCGTTACAGATGTGGGTGCTAAGACCGCGAAGCTGAAGTGAGACTGGGCTGGTCATGTCTGCCGCATGCACTCACAGCGATGGGTCCAAATTACTACCCATTGGGTTCCGTCGGATGGCCATCGTAACAGAGGCAGACCGAAGAGAAGATGGCGAGATGACTTAGACGCATATCAAATAGAGTGGCAGGAGCATGCACTCGATAGGGACGAGTGGCGGAAAGAAGGGGAGGCCTTTGCCCAGCAGTGGGACACTTTAACAGGCTAATAAAAAAAAATGGATTTTATAAGCCCTCCTAGGTATTTAATACAAATGTTCGAATGCGCGTTTTTCTTTACGGAGAATTAACGCGAAACACAAAAGGTACTCACAAAACACCCCTTTCTTTTACATTGCGGTCCATTTCGACTCTAAGGTTTAGTACTACCGCTCTGTTTTCCTTGGCCACGTCTGTATCATTTTGAAAGGAAAGATTCAGGAGCTCAAATATGAATAATTCTGTCATCTTTTAGTCTACGAAGATATAATTAAACCCAGAGGGTAATAATTCGGTTCAACTCTTAGTATTCAGAATTCCCTTTAGGTTTGGTACTGGAATTTGAAAGCCTAGCAACAGCTGTGACAGTTTTTGAAATAAAAATAAAGCCTTTGTAAGATTGCGATATGTTTTTGTATATCGTAAAGTTAAAAGTTGTCAGTTTTGTGACGATTTTTCCCTACTGTTAAAACGTCACAAAACTGACAATATTTAACTTTTTCTCAACTATGCCGTTGATTCGATTTGTGGCATTCGAACATGGCGGATGTAGACAATATCTAATTTTGCTATTTCTGTTTCTTTGGCTAGTTGAAGTATAATTTTGATAGTGTTTTATGCGGCGATTAACCTTAACAGTGAACAGTGATCACAAAATTCTATACTGCTCTCTTGTCTGACATTTTTTAATGCGCAAGTTGTTTCCACGTGGTTTCTGGAATTTTACTATCAAGTTACAAAAACTAAAATCACCGTACAATTTTGCCTCTCGAAAGAGAATACACATAGACACTGGCGAAATTGTCTTATTAATTAGGACAGAAACCATATTTTAAAAAAAGAATTAAGAATAAGAACTATGCCGTTGCTAGGTACAAAAATGCTCATTATAGACAAAGCTTTGCGCAGGGGGCGACACTATCGCAAACCTCCATGACAACGTCAGTTCTCTTTACATTTGCATAACAGATTCATGACCAAACAAAGTCCTTTTTTATCAAAAAAATCCGAATTAACATCAAAATATTGCGTAATAAACTAAAATATATTCATACCGCTATTTATTTTAAAGTAAAGCATTTTTATTATTGCACTGCTAATAATGACTAACGCACATCATACCTTGTAAAGAGCACATCGAAAAAAAAACAAAAAGATAAATTTACGCGGGGATCGAACCCTAATCTCCATTCTTCCGCGATCCGTGCTCTATTTAACGCTTCTGTTAGCGCTATTAATCAGCATCAGGAGCTATAAAGGTGATCGCGGTGTCTCGCAAATAATAAGCCCAATGCCTAACCGTGAATCATTTAAAAACAGATATTCTTAGAAAAAGTTATAAGTAGAATACAGGCTCGAGTCATTTTAATAAATGCTTACCGCCTTGTGATCGTAAGATTATATCAAAGGCGCGCTTCGATTTTTATTAAGCCTCTAGCATATTACGAATTACAGGTCAGCAAATTGCATGTAATTTCCATTGAAATACCTATTTAAAATATTTAAAATATGCCGCTATTCCCTGGACGGTTATTAAGAAAATTGCAATATAGTCGCTTCGTGTAAAAGGGGCATAAGTATACTATGTCGTAGCCTAAGGGTTTGAATTTTCCTTTGTTTTCAATTCTTGGTCACCAAATTGTCGTGGTGCGGAAGGAATAAGTCGATTGCTGGCGCGCGGTTGAAGGCAATGGCTCACTCACAAAGCTTTAATGCGATGATACAAGGATAACTTCCTCAAAATATTGTTTTTTAATAAGCTTTCAGAAAAAACGAGAAGTTTGTAAACCAAAATGCCGTTTTGTAAAAGCCAACCCAATGTCTCACATGGTAAAGTACATTTCTTAATCTTTTGTAACAGTGCTGTTAGAAGAGACGAGAATGATATGAATGATATGAGAATGAAATGATATCACCATATTTTTTATGCAAATAAATGTTTAGGCATCATAATTTATAAAAAAAGCGAGTATTTAATGAATCACTAAATATTACAAAATTTTGTACGACAGCTAGTTTTCAAGAGAAAACAGAACAAAAAACGATTTGTTAAGTTTTACCCTCCCTTTTATCGCGTTATTGTAACCAAAACCATTATTTCTGCATTTTTATGGAAACTTCTAGTAAAAACTGTAAAACGTATAAGTTCTATTCACTTTACACAAACAAAATTTAAAACTTAAAATCAATTTGAATTCAAACCTTTACGGGAGACTAAAATTAAAATGCATCTACAAAGTTTTAAGAGCCTCATATACATCAAATTGAATGCTTGATGCCATATTACGCAGCGTTAAACAGTACTAGCATTATAAAGGTCATATAACCGCTTCGGAGTCGAGTAAAAGCTGTTTAAGGTGCCTATAAAGATCGTGGCGCAGCGCACGTAAAGATTTGATCCTAAAAGACTGCGAAATTGGTTGTAGAAGCATCGGATATAACTACAAGGTGTTAATTATTATCATGTTAGCCTCTAAGCCTCTTCCATAGACCCACAGTAGCTTCGGTTGGAAGCGGCCTGCATCCACCGTGAACCCGCGACTGTAACCAGGACATCCGTCCATCTCGTTGGTGGACATTCTACGCTACGCTTGCCGATCCGCGATGTCCATTCGAGAACTTTTCGGTAAGTATGAAAAAAATGTGGTCAATAGGGATGTTGACGCTATTAAAAAATAATTCAAAGGCACGACTCCAGTAAAAAAACGCTTCATTTTAGCCCTGAAATCCAGATTAATTTTCGATTTACTGTAAAATTCGATTTTTGGTTGCTTTAAAACAAATAAATAGTAAGTTAATTGAGTTGGCGAACAAATAGCGACTTAAAACGTCATAGCTCGCTATTGCCATTGAAACTATGGGTGATTGTGTTTTGACAGCTCATAAAAAGTACATCAGTTGATTGGTGGTGTCAACATCCCTATTATTTTAATTTTACTTGTACAAAAGTACAATTTAGATTAGAGGGAAAAATCATTTTTATCTAAATGGTGCAAATAACTCTCTCAAGAACCATATAATACCTATACCTTATATATGCTTGAGGAGAAAATTGTTAATTAAGAATAGCACCAAATCATTCATACCACGATCGATAACACTGAGAAATTTCACCGCAGATCGTCAATGACCTGCAATTAAAAATTAAATTAAAATTAAAATTTATTTATTTCAAGTAAAAAACTCATATGCAATACAAAAATCAAAATAAAATAATAATAATAAATAACTAAAAATCGCCACCCTTAAGGCCTCAATGGTTAACACGGATTACTAATGTATGGTCAAAAAACTTTTCCCAAAGTATCACATCCCAAAAAATTTTACCCAAATTATCATTTGGCAAAAAATCATTCGGCAAAAAAACTTATCGCAAATTTACAGTTAATATAAATTTTTATTTGGCAAATTATTGTTTCGCAAATAATTACTTAGTCATGTTTCATATTGCTAAGTAATATTTGGTAAAATGTATCGTTTGGCAAAATGTACTCTTCCCAAAATATCGCATGACATAATAACCTACTTTTCTGGGAACAGTTCATTTCTGTGGAGAGGGGCGCAGTTCTAACCTAACCTAACCTACTTTTCTGGTAGCAGTCCGTTTTCTGTGGGGGACGCAGTCTAACCTCATCTACTTTTCTAATAGCAGTTCGTTTCTGTAGAAGACGCAGTTCTAACATAAGCTACTTTTCTGGTAGCAGTTGGTTTGTGCGAAATGTCATTTTGAACAAACATTTTTTTGGAATACAATATTTGCCAATATAAAACGTTTGCTTAATAAACGTTTGTCTTAGTAAAATTTGACAAACTAAAATTATGCCAAATGATAATTTGACCAAATGAATAAAATGCGAAATGTAAATATGCCAAAGATTCGTTTGGGAAATGAAACTATTGCGATAAGTTTTTTGGGAAGTGAAATTTGGCGAAAAATAATTTGGCGAAACGGCAGTACACCGGTTAACACATTGTCAACCATCATCTGTTTCTCAATGTGTCAACCACTGTGCAGCCGGGTGCGTGAAGTCCACAGCAAAATGTAATATACAGACAATACTTGTCCGCAATCATTGCTAGGACACTGTTGGACAATGTGTTCGGTCCCCAGCTTCAGCATTTCTTTTTCATTTTTTTCAATGTGTTCTATTAAATAAAAAGCAAAAAAAATTACAACAAAACTTTATATTAAGCATTATTTTCCATTTTTTATCTCCATTTTACTCGTAAAGTTTTCAGCCATTTTCTCAGTTTATGTCGGCAGTTATGAACTTAAAGTAAACAATATGACACCCCTCTTTTTTCGTAGGGGGATGAAATCGTCCCAGCTTCGACTGGCCCTGTAGTGGTTCCAGCGGGGAATCGAAGTGTGAACTTTGTCATGAGTTATTGTTAAGTTTTCGGTACACAAATAATACGAGTAAGTCTTTGTTCGCACTATTAAGACGGACACGTTACCTACATATTTTAATAATAACAAAAACCACGATTTAATTTTTCAATAAATCCGGTATTTCAATTCAATGAGGGTTTTCACATAAAATATCGCTAGATGGCGTTAGTATCGTGAAGTCCGTTTGACGTTTGCTTGCGATTGGCTCATTCAGTTATTAAACCAATCACGAGCAAATTTCAAACGTCAAATGGACCTCACGATTCTAACGCCATCTAGCGATATTTCGCCCCTGTGAAAACCCTCATTGCCGGATCCCATTAAGAAACGCTAATAACACAATCTCATTTTTTTTGAAGGCGGTTGATAAAATACCAATAAGTCCAATAACCTAACCAACAAAAAGTTGGAAAACCCTGACTTTGTCACTTTGAAGTTCAATATCTCAAAAACGGCTGAACCGATTTTGATAAAACATGTCTAAGAACCATCGCTAGAAAACCAGCTTTCAAATAAAAAAAAACCCGACCGCTTAAGAGCTACGGTGCCACAGACAGACACACAGACAGACAGACACACAGACAGACACACATAGCGGTCAAACTTATCACACCCCTTTTTTTGTGTCGGGGGTTAAAAAATTATCACCGCCGTAACCCTGTGTCCATTTTAATTCCAATATTATCGCCATCAAAAAGCGGCACCTCACGCATTGTACTAAAGCGTGCATTCCCAAACACTTAGTAAGCCCTCGGAAATTACAATAGATATCTCAATAGAGAAATACAAGATAAGTACTCTAAAACTGATCGACTGGAACAACTTAAGCCCTCTTAACATTTAATACCACATTACATTTGCTGTCGCTTCAAAAAAAACTATTGCGAACTCCGTAGCGATTACCAAGTTATCAGCGGTAAGTGTAACTTGGTCTGTTCCTGCAGTTTTCACGGCGGGGTAGGTCTTTTTTAATTGGTCGTCGGAGGGTAGAAACCCCGATTTCGGTCGCGTGCTGAGCACGTGCCAGGTTTTGGCCCCATCACATGATTTAAGTTCGTTTTACGTCAACTTTGTAATTGCGGACGGCGGGCGGCCGTTTGACATGTTTTTCGGTTTTACCTTACGACGTGTTTTATTGTATTTTTTTAACAAAATAACCTAACCCTTGAGAGCGTTTATACCTGCTGAGCTGGCAGCGTTGCATTTTTGTTAGTTTTCCTCGATTATTCCATTAAAAGTAATGAAAATTAATTAATCAATTATTATTAATTAATTATTAATAGACTATGTAAAACAGCACTCCTCAGATAAAGCATTATATGGAATTTATAACAAGAGTTTACAACAACTCACCGAATAAAATACTGCAACTGAGCAACATTACACAATTTAAAGTAGCGCTCTATAATTTTCATGCTGTGAAAGTATAATTATTCCGTTCAAGAATATTTGATAGACTGTTTTTAGGTTTATTTATAAGTATTTATATTTTTGTTATGATTATGATGCATGTAAAGCTGTAGTTACATTTGTATGCCATGTGGGGAGACATAGTGATACAATTAATTACCTAATGTAACATATTGACATAACCTATGTTAAACAAATAGATAAATTTGAAATTTGAATTTGAAAAAGTTCTTAATATAAATATATTAAGTGAGAAGATTTCTATCAGACCACATTTTTAATATTCATTAAAATTTTATGGAATAATCTAGAATAACTAACAAAAATGCAACGTTGCCAGCTCAGCAGGTATCGCTCTTACGACTGTAATATTTAAGGTCTTGAAGGATAAACGGACAACAAAGTACCTAATATCCAATAAGGGTTTGTTTGGCATGTTTCATGCAAATCTGTTCAGCCGTTTTAGAGATATTGAGCTTTTAAGTGACAAAGTCGGGATTTAGCTCGACATGTTTCGGGTTATTTCGAAACCCTTCATCACTGGAGCACGCGACTCTGCGGCTGCCGCAACACGCGCACTACGCGCCACCGCGCTGTAGTGCGCGTGTTGCGGTAGCGCCGCTGAATCGCATGCTCCAGTGATGAAGGGTTTCGAAATAACCCGAAACATGTCGAGCTAAACTCGATTTAAGATGTGTGTTATCCGTTACAATATCTTTTAATATGAGTGAGTCGCACGGTAATTTCATGATCAACAAAGACAAAGTCGGGAGTTTTCCAACTTTTTGTAAGTTTATTTCGTCAGGGGTTAAAAACATCTCATCCACTTTATTGAAACATACGAACAACCCCACACTTCACGTACGATTACAAATTACGCCCCCAAATTGATGTATAGGTTTCAAATGTTCAATAAGAGCACTCTATGAGTGTCTGACACACTCCGATCTTGTAAACCTAATCTATTTGCAAGCACGTGTCGACTCTCCCGAGACCGGTGACGCTGTTGCAGCTAGAGTTTGTATAATTAGATAAATTATAATTAGTTTCCCAGTTGTTATAGTAATTGCTTCCTTCTTATTAGGCGTAGAATTTCGGATGTCGTATTTCTATTTCCATTCCAGCCTATATAATAATTTAACAAACATGACATGTAATAATTATTACCAATAAATGAGTATGAGTATGTATGAGTATACGTCCCACTGCTGGGCACAGACCTTTCAGAACAAGAGGGCTTGGGCCTTAGTTCCCAATGCCCAATGCGGATTGGGAACTTCACACGCACCATTGAATTGCGCTACAGGTTTCCTCATGATGTTTTCCTTCAACGCAAAGCTCGTGGCAAATATTCAAATGTAATTCCGCACATGACCTTTTAAAAACTCAGAGGTGCGAGCCGGGGTTTGAACCTACAAGTCTCTGCTTGAGAGGCGATAGGTCAGGTCAAACCACTAGGCCACTTGTTCCTTTGATTTTTTTATATAATACTAGCTTATGCCCGCGACTTCGTCTGCGCGGACCTAGGTTATCGCGCGGTGGCGCCCTCTACTGGAATAAAAAGTATCCTATGTTGATCCTTGGGGCTTAAACTATCTCTATACCAAATTTCATCAAAATCGGTTCAGCGGTTTCGACGTGAAAGCGTAACAGACAGACAGACAGAGTTACTTTCGCATTTATAATATTAGTAGGGATGGTTTACATACATAATATACATAATACGTACGTGTTTATAACTAAGCGGATTACCTAAGTAACTAAACTGGGAAATGCGTATTTGGCGTTCTAGGATTAGCTTAATCGAACCGTTTTAGTATGATCCTGCAAGGCTACCACGAAATTCGAAAATCGAAGTTCGTATCGTACCGTCCCGCCTACGCTTATGTTATTTAATACGAGAGTGAGAGGGACGGGACGATACGAACTTCGAATTTCGTGTTTCGGAGTAGCCCTTCTGCTTAATTCAGAATTTTCACTTCTCATGCTCGTAAAGTTTGCGTTTATGCTGGATCTAGGCGACATAAAATGACTTTTTTATGCACTAGTGCCTAAAGTAAAATCTCCGTCTAAGACCAAAATAACCAGGTGTCAACAGCCACAAACAAAGAAGTTTATATAATTTTTTTTCCTTAATTTTTAATTTATATAAAATTTAAAATCAATTAAATTAATCAAAATAAATTAATAATACTAAAAAAATTAAAAATAAAATGTACATAGTAAGTGAACAATTATTGTTTTCACTGTTGCTATTTCATTTCGTCACAGAATAGATAATAGTACAAGTACAGAAGTCTCTCTGTTTTGATTTTCACAAATGCCGCCTTTTTATGTGCCTACATAATTATTATTAACAAACGGACCGCACGCGAGCAGCCGACATTGAGCTCTCTGGCGCCGCGTGAAGGTCGACATTATTCCACACCTTGTCAGATATTCCGAAAATAGGGTTGTCAATACTTTAATAGAATACCTATTATACTATCAGATTTATGCTGTTTATAATATTTACTTAGCGGTTGCACTTTTATTTATTCTATGGCGCAGGGTCGAATATTATGTAAGAATAAGCTAGGTACCAGTCTATCCCGCGCAACTATGCTTAGTAACTCTCGTTGCGAGACGTCACCCGTCACTTTCTCACAGTAGTGCACAGAAAGAGACAGGTAATATGTACATCTCATGCGAGAAATAGTCACATGTTACAGTTGCTTCAGAATGGCTGGTAAGTGTATATTTATTAATTATTGTTATAGATTTAGGTACCATGACAGTAGATATAAATGAGTAATGAATACCGTACCTTTCGCTATCTTTCTCACTTGCCGGAACCGAGAAAAACTGACAATTACTATTTTTTTCATTGTTCCAACAATCGGCTGCAATGCAGTATTTTTTTGGATACATATTGCCAATTAAAATTATGACACGCGTTTGCGACGTAAATTGAGTCGTACTTCGTAAGAGGCGCGCGCGTGCGCCACGGGTCAGTGCGCGGCAACCACTGAATCGCCTCAACGTTGGGGAGGCCCGATACGCACTTTTAGCTCGGCGGCGGAATGGCGTAGTGACACCCCCCTGATTTCGTCGCCATCGAAGTGAAAAGCAGAGTGTAAAACTCGAGCCCCACGAACCCATTTTACCCTCGACGTGTCTACCCTCGCCATACCGGCTCGGGTGACATGAACGTCTTGAGTAAAATGGCTCGTTTTATGCTCTTGTACAATCTACCATTGATTTTGCTACCTTGAAATTAAGGGTTCACAGAAACTGAACGGTTAAGCGAAGCGTCCCGTAACGGAGCACGAGCCGGCACGTGCCACGGCGCCGGATGACGCCGCCGTTCACCTACCGGATGCCGGATGTCAATTTTATTTAATTGTTACAAATACGTTATTTTTAAAGCCCGGTCACTGCGTTTGGTGGTTATAAATCGATTGGCCGTGAATTATTACTGAGATTTTGCTTGACGGAACTATATGTGACTGTTTATTCCATACCTTTACAATATCATTATACTTTGTACAATATCATGGTCGCGCATTATCAGGGCGTACAAAATATTGCGCGCGCTTTAATGTACGTAGTGATAATGTACGATGTGGTAATCTGAATCCAATCGATTCGAATGATAGATTTGTGTTAGGTTGTGTTAGGTCCAATTGTGACCATAATGCGCGAGCGAGCCGCGGGAGCGGTCGACCAAGCGCCAGAACCGAATTAAATTATTTTCTACTTACTTTTTTAATATTCGGTGTACATGAAAAAAAGGGTCGGTATTTACCCAAAAATAGGTCGAGCAATATTATAAGCACGGATTATCAGGCCGTGCATTATTTGAGCGTGCATTACCAAGTCGTACACGTACATTAACTACACTCGTGCAAGTTCAGTACGGGGTGATAACGATAATGCAAGGCATGATAATCCGTGGACATAAGCAAGGATTATCAAGACGTGCATTGTTTGAGCGTGCATTAACAAGTCGTACATTAAATACCCCCCCTTAAAAAGAATTTTATTATTATACTTGGTTTGGATAGGTATTTAATAAAAAAACAACGTCAATTGGTATCTTAAATAGTGAAATTCCCCCTTTAAACTATTTGAATATTTACATTTCTGTATAGAAATATACTAGTCTACTTTGTATTTATACTAATACATAAGTAAAATGTTTAAAATCCTTGGATTTACCAAATTCGGCAGCTGAAGTTTGTTTACATTTATTTAATTACCTAAACGTTTCAAGTATAGCTTTTTTTATATACGACTGGAAGGCAAACGAGCAAGTGGGTCTCCTGGTGGTAAGAGATCACCACCGCCCACAAACATCTGCAACACCAGGGGTATTGCAGATGCGTTGCCAACCTAGAGGCCTAAGTTGGAATACCTCAAGTGCCAGTAATTTCACCGGCTGTCTTACTCTCCGCGCCGAAACATAACAGTGCAAGCACTGCTGCTTCACGGCAGGATTAGCGAGCAAGATGGTGGTAGCAATCCGGGCGGACCTTGCACAAGGTCCCACCACCTGCAAAAATAATAAGTTTCTTTTTAACAATAAAACATACGTGGTCCCTATTTTGTTAGGTAGTGTACCTAATATATATCCAAAATGGTGATGCCGGCTTTACTAAAAACTGATCTGACAGTGAATCATAACCCTCTCGGTGGTGGGGTTACGGCAGCTTCGCAGTAATAAAGGGGGAAAACAAGGAAACTTTTGTAATTGAGATTAGCGCAGGCTTTTCATTATAATTATGATTTTAATTGGAAGCGGACGCACATTTTCCAGCTTCAGTTCTCCGCTCTGCTGTACTGGGAGCAGCGAAGATTTTCATGAAAATTTTCCCTTTTTACCCGACTGCAAGGAGAGGTATTGTTTTTCGCGCGTATCTTGTATGAAAGTATTTAATATTCTTTATTACCGCATATCTCTCAAACCGCTGGATGGATTTTGACAATTAAAGTATTTCCTTGTAGGTATGTACCTAACATATAACCATTATACAGGTAGCCTCTGACCATTGAGCTTTAGTTCCAAGGTACGATTTCTACTCACATGACTGAGTTACTTTTGCTCAGCAATTTTTGAAAAATATGATCTTTTTTATTTTATTTTTTTCATTCAGGTTAAGAGCGTTTATACCTGTTGAGCTGGCAATGTTAAATTTTTGTTAGTTAGACTAATCACGAACGTTAATTTGAGATCCATTTCGTTATTTTTTATATTGATATAAATTTTCAAATGAAGGGTCCACGGAAAGAACATGTCTAGTCACCTAAACAACTTTTTGAGTTATAGCGGTTTGAAAGTTAGTCATCATCAGATTATTTATGGTTACCATTTCTTTAAAAGTAAAAAAATAATATTTTATATTATTTTCAGATTATTTAACGCAATAGTAAGTCATAGTACTTTGCGAGCTCTACATTTTGATATTAAAATCTCAATTAAAAAAAAAGGTGACGAAACGTGTTTTTTCCGTGGACCCCTCAAATGGTCATCCTATAGATCTATTGTTACTTTAGGTTTGTTTTAACACTTCTGAACTTCTTCTATTGGATACGGAGAAAAAAGAGTTATGACAAACGATCATTCTCACAAACATTACATTCGGACTTTCAATAAGTATGCGAGCCGATATGCACCCCTAATTAATGGACGCATACATTTTTAGGTGGTAGGACCTTGTGCAAGGTCCGCCCGGATTGCTACCACCGTCTTGCTCGCTAATCCTGCCGTGAAGCAGCAGTGCTTGCACTGTTGTGTTTCAGCGTGGAGAGTAACACAGCCGGTGAAATTACTGGCACTTAAGGTATCCCACCTTAGGCCTCTAGGTTGACAACGCATCTGCTATCCCCCTGGCGTTGCACCTCTCATCCAGCCCGCTATAGACGATATTCTAGCATGTGTCAACAGGGGCAGACTGAAAACCAGCGCTGGCAGCTTCCGCGCAAGCGCAGCATTATCTGAGTCTGCTCCTTTTGCCGCAGGACAGATTACCTATTTGCTAACTTACATACGTACTTCTGTGCTGTATTGTACTATTCTCTTGTATTGTTTATATTGTTGTCTGGTATCGTTTGTACTGTTGGTAATTAAATATTTTTCTTTCTTTCTTTCTTTCTTTACCATTAGGAGACCCACTTACTCGTTTGCCATCCAGTCTAGTGAGATTTTTTTAAATCAGTTCCTTAGTTTCTTGCATAAAAACAAAACCTCTTAACCCTTTAACTGCCGTTGTCTGAATTATAATAAGACACAATTTTTTTTTCAGAATATTATAAGACTCAATTTTTTTTTTCAGAATATTATTCGCTAGATGTGCGGCTGTTTTTCCTGACCGTACTCGCCGGTAAGGCTCGGTCTCTTCCGGAGGGGGCCGCCACATCCGGAGGAACCTCGCAACATTGTCTCGCTCTCGCTCCTTATATACAAAAAGAATCTGAGTACATACAGAAATTATGAAATTAAGCGGCCTATGTACACAGGGTGGAAATTCATAACTATCAAATCTTACTCGCTGATCTTACTATAATAAAGATTCGACGAGAGTTGAGTACTGTGCAAATATATTCGAGCGATTTGACCGCTCGGTTGAAATGTATATATTACTAGCTTTTGCTCGCGTCTCCGCCCGCTTGGTATTCGGTTATCATTCCCTCGGAAACTGTGCATTTTTTCGGGATACAAAGTAGCCTATGTCACTCTCGGGCCCTTAAACTATCTTTATGCCAAAAATGACGTCGATCTGTCGTTCCGTTACGGTGTGAAAGACGGACAAACACACAATCGTACAAACACACCTTCGCATTTATAATATTAGTATGGTTTATGTATGTACGTAAACTCTATTGTACAAAAGAAAATGAACAAAATACAATAGGGATGTTGACGCCATTAAAAAATAATTCTAAGGCACGACTCCAGTAAAAAACTCTTTATTTTAGCCGTGAAAACCAGAATAATTTTCGATTTACTGTAAAATTAAATTTTTTGTTGCTTTAAAGCTAATAAATAGTTAGTTGATTGAGTTGGCGAACAAATGCGACTTATGACGTCATAAGTCGCTATTGCCATTGAAACTCTATGGGAGAATTGAGTTTTGAAAGCTCATAAAAAATACGTCAATTGATTGGTGGTGTCAACATCCCTATTGACAAACTTTGAAATACCTACTTGTAACAAAGGCTCACTTAACCTTAAAATGTCTTTCCATCTAACGTTTAAAAAGCTCACATTGTCATGACCCGTTGGCGATTAATATGAAGCATTAAACACCGGGAATATAAAAAGCTAATAAAATAAATACTCAAGTAACGTAATCTATTTTCTTTAGAGTAGTGCCAATGTTCGCGCTTTACGGCCCTTGAAAATAATAGAGTAAATAAGGCTTTGTTGAGAATTTTATTTTTAGTAAGTTGAACCTTTTTTTCTCTTTCCTTCATACTACATAAACGACTATTTTTAAAAAAGTTGTCTGTTTTTTAATTAAAAAAAAATCCTGACGCTATTTCACCACAAAAAATAAGTAATATTGTTTTTATATATATACAAAGCCTTGTGGTAAAAGTGATAAAAAGTCAGATAATCTTTGTTGTTGGATCCAATAGAAAGTTTTGATGTTTGTTTGTTTGTATGCTAAACTCTTTATTGTACAAAAAGGAAATACAAAATAACACACAAAAAAAGTGCTAAGTACAAAGACTGACTTATCCCTGAAGGGATAAGAGAGGAGGATGGAATCAATGAGTGGGAGGGATGTTGACAAAATTACGATTTTTTTACAAGATTTCGTGACGTTATCCTGACGTCAGGAAATTTTGGATGTTTTATGTAGTTTATGTTTTATGATCTCGTCCTTAAGGTTAATAATTTCTTGACAAAACTGATTTCTTGTCAATTTCATTATAGGACAACTTTCTGAAAAACACCAAATTTCTGGTCAATCCGACCGCTGGAACTGGGTCGACAGGGACTTGCAAGATTTGACCCAAAACACGGGGAAAGTAAAATAAAAGTTTAGTAAAGGAAAACATCGCTAGGAAACCTGCACAAACCTGCGAAGCAATTCAACGGTGTGTTAAGTTCCCAATCCGCGCTGGGCCCGCGTAGGAACTACTGAGGCCTGTGCCCTGCAGTGGGACTTATATGTCCCTATAGGCTGGGATGATCATGATGTAAAAATTCACCTCTTCAATTGAAATAATAGAAATATAATTTTTAAGTCTAGTATTTTTAAATAGTTTTCAGGCAGGTATGTAGAATATCTAATTTTAGTTGTGTAATAGAATTAGATTATAATTTCATACATAACAATTGTGGCTATACCCTACCAGGGTGCATAATTTCTGTAAGTACTATATAAGTCTTATGTTTTATGTTTTTGCCAAATAAATGAATACTGCATACTGTAAATTAATCAATTGTTTTTCAATTGTCTGCATTTTTATCGATTTCGGATAAAAAATCTTTCTTTTAACGCGTAGACATGACTGATCTACATCGCGATCAAATGCTTCGTTTTCCGGCTTCAAAAAATACTCTTTTCACGGTGTTTTTTAATCGAGCGCTGACGTCACAGCGTATCCTTTGCAGAGCTCGCACGCGTCAGTTGCAGGGGCCTAAAAGGGTACCTCGGTTACACTGCAGTTCAAGCGATGGGCATTGGCGGGTTAAGTCCTTTTTTTGACGATGGAAGTATTTTACACTTAACGTAGTTGTAATTTTGAACATAAAAGTGCCGTGAGACTCACTCATATTAAATATATTGACTTGGATAAGTCACGCTTTAAAACATGTCGAGCTAAACTCATTTTAAGACGCGAGTTATCCGGGTCAATATATTTACACTTCCGCTAACGTAGTTGTAGTTAAAATGTTTAGAGGTAGGTTCTTAATTCAGGGATCCTATCATCCCTGTGATTTGTTGATGTATTTTTAATTTACTTTGGCATTCTAGCTTTCATATTTTATGCAAAATAATTGTGATTAATATATTTTTTGAAAACATAAAAATTGTTTTTGCAAGTTTCTTGCAGCAAATTCTTCTTGGCAAAAATAGTATTTCCAAAAGCGCTAGTAGCGCTAAAAAGTGATATGTAAAAGAGCCTTCTGTGACAGTTTTGTAGAATTAACGTTTTGATTTTGACTAATATTGAGACGAATATAAATGTTACCCAGATTCGATGAAGTAGAAAATAAATAACTAATTGATATAGCCCTTAGAAAAATAGTTAGCTACCGGAAATAACATCCAACCGTGATTCGAGGTACTTTAAGCAGGGATGCCACTAACCCAGGCCTTAAAGTCGACAAGAAACAGACAAACAAACAAAATGTTTTGAACACAGACCGTAGTATTTCGCGATTTTTAGATTGTTGCTTCTGCCACAGCGTCAGCTTTTCTTGTAGCAATGAAATGTATAGATATTAGATTGCATTTATTCATGCTTTATTCTAAAGTGTGTAACATTACGCTTGATCTCACGACTTGCGCCTGGGCCATCCAGCTCCCGAAGGAACCACACGAGCGATAAAAGCTTCATGCATTATGAACTACGGGCCGAAATCGAAAAATTAAAAACAACGCCATCTGCCCGCCGGCCGCGTAATTACACAGCCGCGCCGGCAGAAAAAGCGTAAGCGCCATACCCTTACGCGCCCTTACGCCGTTCTGGGGCGTATAGGCCCGGTTGTTTTGACGTGCACATTTGCCGGGTTATGATCTCCGCTAATTATGCGAACGTTATTTGGGGGAACAGGATTTTGCAGGGAAATTCGAGACAATACGGAGTTACATTAAATAATGATGAGGGGAAGGACGACAACTAGTTATTGTTTTGCCTATTACCGACGATGAATCCGGGCTAATTTTATGATGCCACATTATCGTAGGGGCGTTTTGAACTGATCAATTTACATTTAGCGCTAGTGCGAGTTGATCGGCAGTTGTTAAAAATAATTCGAGAGTAGCAAGCTGATCTGTAAGGGTCTTTATCGACACTGGTAGAAAATTTAAAATACAAACTGAAATATAGATGCACAGAAAAGCCATAAAAATAGGACCAACACTGGGAATCGAACCCAGGTCCTCGGATTTCCGTGTCGCGTGCTATACCGCTACACCACTGCTGGTCAACGGCACAGACACAAATTTCCCCTATGCATCATATATCTCAGCTTTGTTTGCTTCTTATATAGCCACTTAAGCAGTGACACTAGCGACATTTATACTGTCTAGCTCTCAACCTCACCCGGACAAGAGATGTCGCTATTAAGCAATCAAATTAAAATTTGATTTTTGTTTTTTTTTTTTTTATTTCAAGTCCAACTTTTTACTTTTACGGTCATCCCGTGTAACCTAAAAAAATACAAAAAGATTCCAAAAAAAAACCATTCTTGGTAGAAAATTGTTAATCATAGTAATGTTTGACATACTAAACTTTTTTCTCTAAAACCATTTATTTTTCAGAATTTTATAGTTCTACAGGATGAACATTTAAGTAATTATTATAAAATGTACGGTGCCAGTGGGAAAAAAAAATGACTAACTACATCATGACATAAAATTATGGCAGTCGAAAGGATCCCAATCTGTAATCATATTCTGTAGGTACGTTCCGTTTAGTGTTTATGCAAAAAATCTAGTTGAGAATGAACTCGATAGAGACTGAAACACTTTAGCGTGTTGTGGGGTTGTTTTTTGAATCTGTATGTCGTAATAATATAAAAATTGTGCTAAAGTTACATGAAAACAAATATGTTACAAAGATGCAGATGTCTTATGTCTACGTTATACATGTGCTTTGAACTATGTGTTTAATTCAGCGTGTTTATTTTTAAGTGCTAGCTACCGAAATGAAAAAATGTAGAAAACCGCAGAACAATCATAATAATCAATATAATCGGACACTTGACACCTATTGACCTAGTCCCAAACTAAACAAAACTTGTACTATGGATACTAGGCAACGGATAAACATAATTATAAAGATAAATACAAACTTAAATACCTACACATTAAACATCCAAGACCGAAAACAAACATTCTTATTATTCATATAAATATCTGCCCCGGTCGGGAATCAAACCCGGAACCTTAAGATTCGTAGTCAGGTTCTCTAACCACTTAGCCATCCGGTCGCCTGAAACGATGAATATTTGGAAATCGACCCCGCTTATACCATTTCAATTTCAATACACAATCCCAGAATGATTAGCAATACCCGTGAAGTAGAGTCATGTAGGGTAAACGTACGCAGCGGATACCCGTACGAAATCATATACATATCGGACTCAAATGTATGGGTTGAATATACACCCATTGCGTACGTTTACTCCACATGACTCTAAGCGGATTTTTCACAGAAACCCGTAGAGGTGATAAGCTGAAATCAATATAAAATACTCACTCGGGTTACCCATGTTTCATCAAAAAGATTTTGACAAATTATAATTTCCCAAAGAATTTTTCGCCGTTTTTCATTTGCCAAATTATTACATGACAAATAAAATCTTAACAAATAGGTAATTGTAATACAGACCCAATGTTTGGCAAGTGTGCGTTTAAACAATGACTCGCTTACCAACTGGTATTTTGACCAAATTGTACGCAGTGTTTTACTTAGTGAAATGTTTCATTTAGCAATGGATATTTTACGCAAAATAATATAAGCCAAATGATTTGTATTGTCAAATGATTTGCATCCTGAAGTCTGTTGCAAAGAAGATACAAATTATAATGAATCCAAGTGATCTGATACGTTTAGTTATCAGCGTTAATTAAAGCGAAATGCACTCAAAACGCTACACGTCAATTGCACACCGTTCAATACTAAAATGGAATTGTGTCTAATCGACCGAATTAGGCTCTGATTGAAATATTGATGGTGATTCGTAAATTAGAAACGTGTTGATGCGCTTAATGTAGATATTTTCATGCATATCTTCTTGTTGTGTGATATATTTGTAATTTTTGCATAAGCGACTTAAGCTTAAGCGACCGGAGCTTGGAACCTGAAGCGCTACTCCGAAACACGAAATTCGAAGTTCGTATCGTACCGTCCCTCTCACTCTCGTATTAAATAACATATTAAGCGTAGGCGGGACGGTACGATACGAACTTCGATTTTCGAATTTCGTGGTAGCCTTGCAGCATGAATACGAATAAAATTTTCAATAGTTGATATCACCTTTGACTTAATCACAACTATCTATGTATAAGTATTGCTAAAGTCACCTCGATGTTTCGGTTTCGACCACATTGCAACGGCCATGATCAGGAGCCAACGAATGCAGTAGTCCTTGATAGTATTAAGAATCAGTGAGAACCACAAGAGGAATTGTTCCTAAGAACAATTATTCGACGCTTGAAAGGGGAAATTGACTAAGCTGTATTTTTTTAAGGTATTTGGAATCAGTAATGTTTACTGGATCAAAATATGCACATAACTCACTATAATTTCTAATTTCAAGCGTCGATCGATATGATTATGATTCCCAGAAGAAGTCAGACAATCCACATAAAGCTAGACGTATGAGGGTAACAGAATAGATACCCCGTTCCTGGTACCTGATGTGATTGTCCATACGTTTGGCGGATAGGCAATTAGTGATTCTCTTTTCGGTGTCGTTCGGTTTGGTCGCTTAGTCAATATTACCGATGTAGTGCACATTTGGGGTGTTAATCATTTGGAAATTAAAAACCCCCAACAAACAATTTGGCGATAAGAATAGACCGTATTGTAGCTTTGAGTGGTAGAGTAGCTTTACAAGGTCTACATTTATAGCTTTTGGTGATACTATGGATCTAATTGGATACATTAGTCAGCTGGCGATAGTAAAGTGATTTAATAGAAATTAGAAAAATATAATAACTTTAAGCTGCACAGTGGAGCTATAAGCTACCACGTTATAGCTTATAGTTGCAGCTGTAGGGTGATTTTATCACTGAAAGCTCTTTTGGAGTGTCTATTAACGCGTCTTAATGCTGTCGCTCTGTAAGAGTGTTATGTTTACCTTCTAGTGCTAAATGTAGCCTTTAGTGTTAAATAAGCTGTAGGAAAATCTTAAAGCTGTATAAAGGTTATAGTGGCAATTCTAATAACTCTCAATGAGTGAGTGATATAACGGAGTTAGGGTATAGCTCTTTAAGAGCTTTAAGTGGTAATAAGATATGTAATAACTCTATTTTAGAGTTATCAGTTCTACAGTAGTAATAAATATGACTTTTTTAGTTAAGCTTGCGCTCCGAAGTGATAGTATAGAGATATCGGAATGTTTAAGAGTTACAGACAACAACGCCATTTTCGTTTACAAATAATAACCTTAAAATGGCAAACATAATCATGAAAATTAAGTATAATTTACTGTACAGTCTTCAAAAATATAAGATCTAGTTACTTTACTACACCCATTTGCAAACCTAACCCGTTAAATTAACTTTTCGAAAAAAAAAAATGCACCGTAGTATTTTATCGTCTAAAATTTTAATCGAAACGTATATATTTCTAAGGCGCTTGAAAATTGAGATGTAAAATATCATATATAATAACAGAAAACTTACAACCGCAATAGTTTTTCACGTATCTACGTAAAAATAACTGATATTAAAATAATGCACTTACCGTTTTCCGTCTTTCCCGTCGCCATTACAATAATATTAGCACTGTTCGCGTTTTATTATTAAAAATGACACATGTTAATTTCCAAATAGAAATATATCTATAAAATTGAATACAATAGTGTACACTAAGAGCTGGTGTATCACGCAAAGAGTTTATTTTCACCACTGTAGCTCTTTTGTAGCGCTTTAAGTGATATAAGAAAACATTCTACAGGTTTTATAGAACCCTTAGCGCAAGTTACGGCTATTGTAGCTCTTTATTATCACCTTTATTCGCGGAGAGTTTATTTTCACCACTGTAGCTCTTTTGTAGCGCTTTAGGTGATATAAGAAAACATTCTACAGGTTTTATAGAACCCTTGGTGCAACTTACGGCTGTTGTGGCTCTTTATTATCTCCTTTGGTAATATGCGTCGCTGCTGTAGAACTATTATACCACTTGAAGTGATAAGGTCTGTGCCAAAATCGGACTATAAGAGAGTTATAAGAGAGTTAGAGCGTGCTATATCGCTAATTTTTAGGTCGTGCTAGAGCTAAAGGAGTTTAAAAGAACTAATATACGGCGGTTATAGAGCTTATCTTATCGCCAAATTGTTAGTTGGGCCAGGTGCTACTTGAGCATGTTCAGTATTTCTTCGTAGTATCTAAGTCTTACGTAAGGTTCGCTTATTTTTATCCACCGACGCAAAAAGAGGGGTGTTATAATATCTGTGGCACCGTAGCTCTTAAACGGGTGAACCGATTTGAATACATTTTTTTTATTTGATAGCAGGTTTTCTAGAGATGGTTCTCAGATATGTTTCATCAGAATCGGTTCAGCTGTTTTTGGGATATTGAACTTTAAAGTGACAAAGTCGGGGGTTTTCCATTTTCATTTCTATTATTTATTTATTTATTTATTTTTGTTGGTTAGGTTCCTTTAGGTTACAGTTTTGAACAGATAAATATAAAAATGGTACGCATATAAAATAACAACATAAAATTCCACTGGGCGAATATTCAGCGTTTCTGCAGCGTTGTTGTCATTGGTGTCTTCGCAGGCTTTATCAAAAGGGGTGATGGCCAGTGTTGTTTTTTTATGAAAAATTAAAACAACACCGATACTGAATTTAGCGTGATTAAAATTCTTGTGACTTGTCTTTTCGTTGTGCTATATAAACGTGGGACGCTAATGACGTTTGACCTCGCAAAACCCTCGAATATTTGCCCCACTGTACTTTTTTACAGAATAAGTACAAAATTTACTTGTTCAAAAGTTTTTTTAGTCTGCGTCCAAATGTTTCATCCGAACCTATATTTTCAAGTTTGTTGTCCTAATAATAGTTAATTGTACGTATTTCATACATAGACGAACCCATCAAGAGCTTAAAACAATGATAGACAATATGGACGTAATAACCTAACCTAACCAACAAAAAGTTGGAAAACCCCCGACCTTGTCACTTTAAAGTTCAATATCTCAAAAACGGCTGAACCGATTTTGATGAAACATCTCTAAGAACCATCGCTAGAAAGCCTGCTATCAAATAAAAAAAACCGCATTCAAATCGGTCCACCCGTTTAAGAGCTACAGTGCCACAGACAGACACACAGACAGACAGACACACAGACAGACACACATAGCGGTCAAACTTATAACACCCCTCTTTTTGCGTCGGGGGTTAAAAACCAAGGTCCATATCCGTTTTGAATGGACACCAAAATCATAGCGCCATCAAACATCATCATCTAATGCCCGCCATCCACGTTGCGATAGCGTATCGATTACAAAACACCAATCGTCCGCGACGCGTGAAACTCCGAGAGCCACAGCAGTGAATGGTCCAATTATATAATTCAGTAATTCGCGGGGAGAGGTAAACATGCGTGAGGGGGGATGGGGAGTGGGGAGTGGGCGTGGCTTCTGACGTCAGCTCAGTCGGTCATAGTCCGGCGGTGTGAGCGGTCGCCCGCGTTTCAGTCATACCGTGCCCCAAAATCCGTCAAAATTTTTGACAGGCAGTACCACTCACCTTCCAAGGTGCTGAAGTTGGAGGACGACCCGTGGGGGTCATGTGCCATGTACTCCCCGGAGAAGATGAAGACGGGAGGGGGGCTCATGGGCCCCCCGGGCTGCTTCCCCGGCCGGTACAGCCCGACTTACAGGAGCCCTGACCCGCGCCGGTGCGTCCCCAATCCGTCTGTGAGTACCGCTTTGCTTGTACTTTCTTGTACCACATTGTGGTTTGACAATGACGGTTAGCGGAGCGTCGGACGCTTAGTGAATAGGGAAAAAAAACAATAACAAACAAAACACTAACGCTTTTTTTTCAGGCGAGCTTCAAGAAAAACGAAACAAAAAAAAACAAAAATTAAAAACAAACGCTAATGATTCTCTTTCAGGTTTTTACATCGTGTTATAATTGTTTTTATGCTATGCGACATTATGTATATTTATGTTATTGCTGGCGACTGCAGTGGCGATTTAATGGAGCTCCATTGTTTTATTGTTTTTTTTTTATATTTGCGAATTTGAGCTCGGTCCATGATGCATATTTTATTTATGAGAACAACAAAAACATATTAGCTATTCATCCGACACTTAATAAGTTAAAACAAGGTTATTTTATTGTTGTAAACAATACAATAACCTTAAATAATGTGATAATCTTATAATATCATAGTTTTCGTACAAAATATAAAGATAAATATAACTAACCTACAAATATTTCCATATAGTTATAAAAACTTAATTCAAATATATTTATGACTCATACTTGTGCACATACTTTAAGTATATAAGTCATAAATGCATTATTATATTTTTTATTTATTGCACAATTACAATTTTTCAAAAAGTTCCTTGACTACATATTTCAAAAACACTGTATTTATTTACAATTAAAATCAATTACATACTTTTCTAACTTTACGCTTACATTTAAAAAATACCTACTGCCCTATTCGAAAACAATTCGTATTCGTAATTATTAAAAAAATAACTGATGAATGTTTTAAAAATAAAAAAAAACCTTCCAAATAAGCCCTTTAAAAAAATGGTTCAACCCAATTTACCTTTTTTTTTTTACTTTTTTTTTTGTTACTGGGCTTGGGCTTTAGTGTTGTCTAGCCAGTTTCAAGTCAGTTTATGTTTTAACATAGATAATACAAAGGTTTCAGAATAAATTCAGAATAATGCTGCCTCTTGTTCTATTACTTTGAAGGAACACCATAAGAATGTTTTTCAGATTTTTGAAAACTTGGTTTTGTAATAACTAATGTTTTCAGATCGTCATTGTTCTAAGTGTACCGCTTTAATAAAATACGAACCAACAATTCCACTGAAATATTTTACAAGAGTACAGTCGAGTGTTATAAAACATTGTGTTTAGTAGAAACCTTAATGTAACGGGAACATATAAAAATGTGTAAAGCTTAAAAGGAATAAAAACTGAAATACATAATGTATATTTCATTTATTATAATTGTCGTTGAAACAATAACTTTACAAAATAGGTATTAAGTAACAAAAATGACTTTTTACCAATTTTCTTGCGGCGCATTTTTCTTGACAACGATGGTATTTTCAAAAGCGCTGCTAGTTTAAAACGTGACATGTGAAAAAAAAACATTGCGGCTTATTTGCTTAATAAACTTTTTTTTTCAAAGGATTGTTTTAAAACACCTCCTTTTATGGTTCAATTAAAACAACATAACGTCACTCTTTAAAAAAACTCGTAGCTCAAAATAGATAATTTTTCTGAGTGAACTTTATAGACATTACACCAAGGTTCAATTTTGTTGACATATTGATTTTAGATACGAGATTTTTTCAAAGTAGTGACGATAATATACATTATTGTACTCGTACTTCTACATGATTAAACTTCTACGAGTTTTGTAGCCGGCGGCGGCGTAGCGCTCGCTACGGGCTACGCCGTAGCAAGCCCGCCGGCCGACGGTGGCCGTAAACATAACAGTACATAATCGCATAAAAATACATAAACGTTTACAAATAATGTTTTAATAACCTAATAAACGAATAAATGTTTTCTTCCTTTCTTTTCTTTTAAACACTATATTCGCTAACCTAGGCAATCAACATTTATGGAGAGATTTCCCGATGAGTTCTCGAAACAATAATTTACAAATTATATCCCGAGTTAAATTAGTAGGTGTAGTATGTATTTAATGTACCTTAAAAACATATATTCAAACAAACCAAAATCTTACAAAACTTATAAATTACAAATAAAAAAATGCCCTAATAATAAACATTTATTTCAGACATCGTTGTTCATATATTTGTTGTAACAGATATAGAGTTAAGGAAAAGTTTTTGGTCTTTAATTTTAAATGATATTTATTTATCTTTGAAGAAGTGTTTTAATGATATGGTATTAATGATAATACTATGTTTATTTTGTTAATATCCATTTAAAACTGAAAATGACAAGAAAACTCGTTTTTTAAATATCGGAAACTCATGTGAGTAATAATTTTATTAATTATTATGCAATGTTAGAGTAATTCGAAGATTATTTATTAGTGAAAAATACATACGTAATAAGTGATAGTAAAAAGCAAACGATGCATTTACATTGTGCCGATTAAAAATAATTCTCCATCGCCCTTTTGAGTGGTAATAATTTCGGCATAAACGTTAAATTCACTGTCGCTGTTATAAACATAATAACACTGTTCCTTTTTTCCTTTTTTTATAAAAAGTTATTGTGACTTTCACGTAATTCATGCAGTGGCTATAAAAAAACAGCAAAAATGTTTAAACTACAGTTTAGTATGTTCAGGTATTTGCTATTATTTATTTTTTTCTTAACAAAAAACCGAAATTTATCACTTAATTTCATACAATTTTATTTTTTATTTTATTTTATTTTTTTATTAACAACACAAGATACAACAAAAAAAGCTTTTTACATCAATACGAGTACATAGCTTATACTTAAACGCTGTGTTATACTTATTTTCTCCACTCAATCAATAACACTTAATTTAATTTTCTCTAATCAGGTTCTACAAATCATAATTTCAACCCCAAAAACAATTTGTAATTTCCGCCGGCTTTTACAAATAGCGCTCACAATAAACAGCGACTGCTATAAAAACTTTTTAAAGCGATCCTAATAAAAGAACAATCCAACTGCAATGAGCGCCGTCGGCCGAGATTACCAGAACGACCTGTAATACCCATGTAATTTATTGCGACGGCCTTTGGTTCTGTAATTCATGATTCATGTAATTCAATAGCTGTTTTCCCAAATCAGAAATACCCTTTAATCCGGTCAATGTAAAAAAAATATTGACTTGAAAACGAGGAAGTACCTTCAATTCTATTTTAGCTTTTTAAATACGTTTTTGTAAAATCACAAGCTGTATTATAAATTTATCTTACTAAATCTGCTTAACCTTCTGCCTACCAAAGGTAATTTTTTGGAATAGTTTTTTGAAACTTTCAAATTATATTGCTTAGAACTTAAGATATTCAGGAAAAATAGAGGATAAATCCGGCTTTTACTACTATTTTTTCACTATGTACTTTACAAAGGCCATCAGTGTCTAATTATAATTATTTCTTATGTCCTTCCTAGAAGGACGTAGGCACGAGGTAAAATGTGATTTTTAATTATTATAGAATGATTTTGCGGGTTTGTAAACGGTTAACAAAATAATAACTTAGTTTAAATACAAATTGACTATTTTATTACGTGTTTGTATAATATAATTATACTTTGTACGCCAGTTTCAAATAAATTATAATGTGTGCCGGATCTTTAAATAAACAGGCTTTGTAGTGAACTGCTAATAAATTATTCAGCAACGTAACCCTAACCGGTTATAAAATCGATTGTTTTCTATTGAAATTATACAAAAATATATACTTTTACAGACTTAATCACGGATACCAAGTAAATGTATATACATCATGTGTTACAAAAAAGTGTCGCGAACGTGAACGCTCGACTGTAAGTTTAAATAAAAAAAATACGTTATAAATAATTCCATCTTCATTATTTTATATTTCAAATATATTGTTTTTTATTTTATTTACAAGGCAAGTGACACATTAACAAAAACTGCAGTATTTACAAAGCAGTATTTGCAGTATTTTTATGTTTTTATTTATATATTAAATACTTTTGTACACTCTACTCGGATACTGACTGTTCATGATTATAAATAGTAAAAGTAGAACATTTTTGTTTACAATAAAATATGTACATGGACCAGAGTTACCCTAATATTAATTGTGTTATTTTTTTCAGTAATTCTCCGGTTTGCAGATTCAACTAACCTGGATAGAAGAACTAAAAAATGTTAAATAAATAAAAAATATATCGATGGCCAAAAAAAAACAATAAACTAATAAAATAAACAAAAAAACAATGTTAAAAAAAATGGGTTAAAACGTGGCATTAAGGAAGTTTTTGCCGTACTTGTTAATAATTGTGTTTTAATAGTAAATGTCATAATAAATATGAATAATTGATTATAATCACGTAGAAATCAGACGGGGTTCCGTTTAATTAAACTTAGTGATTGGTTAATCGCTACGCTTAAAAATATTTTTTAATTTTATTAAAACCTCTTTAGGCCCTTTTTAGGCCGACAACACACCCGCAGTCCTTATTACGCTATGGGTGTTCATGGGTGGCTATCGCTCATTTGATAAAAATAATAGGTACATAATTTTGAATTTCTTCAGTGTTTGACACCTATAAACTTATAAGAATCGAAATTAGCGGCGGATTTTGAACGAAAAAGGCGGATTTTGTGACAGTATCTATAATCGTGACATTTACCTAACAAATTTTATTTAGAGAAAGACGGAAATAGACATATTATCTTTTGCAGCCCACGCTGGTCTTTCTTTGACAAAAAAAAACGTACTGTATAAAATATATATAATTCTACTGTATATAACTGTTCTGTACTATATAATTCTACTTAAATACAATGCAGTATAAGTACAGTACAATTGGACTGTTAACGATATTCGGAACTCGTCGGTTTCTTTATTTTCTTGAAGATTCAAGTAAGAAAGAAAAGGAAAGCATATTTTTGTTTCGAGTTCCGAAGAACATTTGGAAACTAGTAAGCGTGCATCACAAAATCATCAAAAGGGTCTAATAGGTATTGCAAGTCAGAATGTAATGTTTGTCATAATGTAACGTTTGACATAACTCTTTTTCTCCGAATCCAATAATTGTTCACAATTGTTATAAAACAAATCTAACTTTACCTAAAATTTCCTATACGATGATTTAAAAATTTCAGCAAAAAATACGGTTTTAGTGGGAAAAAAAATTATGACAAACAATAATTCGGGCAAAGATTACAGTATGACTTGCGAAAATATGCAAACTTTGGCGCACAGAAATTTCAAATAGGTAGACGCTATTATTATTATCAGTGATTAGCAAAGTAGGTACAATTAGGATTTGACCTCTACATTCCGACGGTACGATTTTCCTTCATTCAGTGCACATTAAAACCACAGAACCTGTGGCTCAACGAGCTATAGACCTTTGGTTGAATGCGAAAAGAGCGCAAAGCTTTTAAATAAAAACTGCAGACTTTGCGTGTTCTCAGAGATGGCAGACATAATGATACCTATAAAAAAAACTGAAGCGTCGAAAATTCTTTATAATTATAAATATTACAGTTATCAAACATGCACACAATTTTTTTGAGATTTAGTTAAATAAACGTCATTAAGTAGGTACCCACTTTTAAAAAAGGTCGATATCATTTTTTTTATTGGAATTTGATTCAAGGTACATTTTTGTTACGAGTATATTGATCCAAAAGAGATTTTTTTAAAGTAGCGACGATCTATCTACGTATCTTAGGCCTTATTGTCTAAAGCCGACTTTAGCTTGCAAGAAAAATCGCGCAATTTGCTTTATACTTCGTTTTTTTAGCATTAAAAAAGGTATAAACAATCTTGATGAGTTTTTTATTGAAAAATACTTTTTAAAAAACAGTAACTATTTATTACTTATGATACCAAAAGCATGTAAATGATCATATGTCCTTGCTAATTGTTACATATTTGCTGTAACTTATTTTTCAAAAGTGTTTTTCAATAAAAAGACACTTCAAGATCGCTTACTTTCTTTCTAATGCTAAAAAAAACGTAGTAGGTATACATTGCGGCGCTCGTTTGACCACTACAAACTCAATGGCTTTACACCCCCGCAATGAACCTTAATGAAACTTGCACGAATTTTCTTGCAAGTCTAATTACTTAATACATTTTCATTTTTAATTCTTGGACACATCACATTCTTCAAACATCGTTTTATGCTGATGGTACAAAAGAAGTGATATTTCAAATTTAAAACGCTAGTAAACACGCAATATCTAATTATAATGGCGGTTCAAATAGTGATTATTTTATTAGATAATACGATTTCTGCGAAACTATTCCTCAAACGAACTTTTTCGATGGACGAATTTATAAACGAATTTGGGTTAGGTTTGGTTTTGGCTTACTACAACTTTATATTTCAGTGAAAACAAAATGCATAAATACATTTATTTTTTTCATTATCCATTTCATTATCACAAATACAAAAATCGAGTCATCTCTATTGCTATATAAATCTTTGTTTATTATTTTTTATTAGTTTCTTAAACCGGGATAATTCCACCAATTAATCTTTTTCCGACACAAAATAATGTAAGACCTTACTTCAATGTCTATTTATGTCTCGACATAAAGTACCTACCGTCTACAAAACAAAGATATTTTCACAAATCTTCCCTCAATGAGCCAAAACAAAACGTAAATATGATAGCAATAAGTAATTTTCATTCAAACATGCAATGCCTTGCATTTTTATTATCGTTATGTTGAGTCCTCCTGTACATAAGCCAACAATCGCACCCCCCGGACTCAGTTTCATTCGAAGCCGGTCTTGAGAACGTCAGCCCCTTCTTTTCACTCTCACAGCAACTTGCATACGTCTGTCTCACCTCGCTCGCGCACTTTATGAATAATATAAGATGCCTGCTAACTATCTGTCTCGCTCGTTTACAACGCTCCGCTCGTAAGAGCGAACGAGAGCGCCCACGTATATTTAAGCTCGTATTTTCTAGTAGTTTTGTTTGTCCAAGTATTCCACGTGTTAATATCCTCTTAATTTCGGATAATTGTGTTAGTTACTTCATTTGGGATGGTTAAAAAATGAACCTCAGATTTTCGGGTTTCGGCGATGTTTTGGGAGTTAGGATTCGTCGGCTGTTATACCTATTTAAGTTTGAACAAACATTTCAGGTCCATTTATTTATTTACTTGTGCATACCTGCGGCTTCGTACGCATAAATTGAAAAACGTATTAAACTGGTTGACCAGTTATCTTACTGGTCGACGTCAGGTGGTAAAAATCGGACAGCACGTAAGCGAACAGCTACCAGTTGACTTTGGTGTGCCACAGGGAAGTGTACTTGGGCCCACATTGTTTACACTCTATATCAATGATTTGTTGAACATTAATATTCCCAACTCGAAACTAGTCTGCTACGCAGACGACACAGTGGTGGTCGTAAATGGTAAAACATGGGAAGAAACCTACTCCCGAGCTGAGTTTGCACTTGCTGGCGTGGGTTCTTGGCTGAGCAGCAATTTACTCACTCTAAATATCAGCAAAACCAACTTCATTCCATTCTCAAAGACAGCAGTCTCTTCTCCGCCTGAGAATAAAGTTATTAGATTTCACTCTTGCGGGCAGAGTACTTCAGCATCATCCCTCTGTCTTGGGCGTGGTTGCTCCTGTCAGGAAATCGAAAGACGCTCCTATATCAAGTACTTGGGGCTTCTTATCGATGAACATCTCTCATTTAAGCAACACATGTCTTTGCTTGCCTCTAGAGTAAGGAAACTGATATATCTGATGAAGAGAATCCGCGACTGTGCTACTCTTGATGTTCTTCGTTTGGTATATCACGCCCTATGTCAATCTATAATACAGTATGGAATCGCTGTCTGGGGGAGCGCTGCCAAGAGTTACATCCTAGAGGTTGAGAGGGCTCAGAGAGCGGTTATAAAGGTGATGTTGAGGAAACCTTTCCGCTATCCCACTGATGCTCTGTACCGTGAATGTGGGTTTCTTAGAGTGCGCCAACTATTTATCATGAAAGCAGTCATTAGAACTCACAATTGCTTGCTTAGGTCTGAGCGCTATGACAAAATCATAAGCCGACGCATTTATAGAGCGCCCCTGCCATCACTCAAATCAGCTTTGGCTCGCAAATGTCCAGCTCACTCACATCCCCATACAATAACATCTGTAAACACTTAAACCTTAAAAAACTTTCCATCCTCGAAGTCAAAAACAAAGTGAAGAAATGGTTACTAAAACTGTCATATGGCGAAACTGAGCATCTAATCACCTAACCTATCGTTGTTCCGCGTTAATAGTGAATCTTGCAAACGCTGTTGTGGACTTTCATCACCAATCCTAAATCTCACACACACACTCATACACACGCACACACACACACACACACACACACACACACACACACACACACACACATGCTGCATGTTAAAAGGTTTTTGTTTTTCTTTCGAAAATTAACATAATTTTTAGCCTCTCTATCTTATTTTACTTAACACTATCTAATGTAAATCTAGTGAACTCGCACTCGCAGACTACCGAGATACAGGCTTCGCCTAGTTCGGAGTCTGAAGGATAAGACATAATTATGTAAAATGTGTTTTCTGAAATAAATCATTATTATTATTATTATAAATCATTAAAAACAGTTGAATAGAATTCCGGGAATTGTTGACAATGAAATTGTTGAATTTTCGAGATTTTATTCCGATCACGTGGAAGTATTGGGATAGAAAGTAGTCTAGCTATCATCATCATTGTTATCACGAGCCTACAGCAGTCCATAGTCCACAGTGGGAGCGGCTAAGTTCGCATACTCTTCGCAAGTCACTCCGTAATTTTTGTCCGAATCATCGTTTGTCATAATTTTTTTCCCACTGGTTTTTTCTAAATGGTCCTCCTGTAGAAAACTATAAGTCAGATTAGGTTTGTTTTATAACAATTCTGAACATTGGATTCGGAGAAAAAAGAGTTATGACAAACGATCATTCTGACAAACATTACATTCGGACTTTCAATAAGTATGCCAGCCGATATGGACCCCCGGACATAGACTTCGTGCCACAACACTCTGTCTTCAGCTCCTTGCATCCCCTCTTAAGGTCGACTATCCACCGTGCCTCAGGACGCCCTACACTACATTTTCCCGTCGTGGTCTCCATGGACTCGTCTGCTCCACCGTTCATCGGTCTTGCGACAGACGTGGCCAGCCCAACGCCACTTCAGCGAACTAATTAATTCTTTGAGCGATGTCAGTGACTTTCTGTCTTTATCGGATAATAACCAGAAGGGCTACTCCGAAACACAACGTTCCAAGTTCGTGTCGTGCGATCCCTCTCGCTCTTGTATTAAATAGTATAAGTGACAGAGAGACCGCACGACATGAACTTTGAATTTTGTGTTTCGGAGTAGCCCTTCAACACGGCTACTACGAAACTCGAAATTCGTGTCGTGCGGTCCCTCTGACACTTATGCTATTTAATACGAGAGCGACAGGGACCGCACGACACGAACTTCGAGCTTCGAGTTTCGTAGTACCTATCTTTGCAGCTATCATAGAATTCAAATCAAGCTGTTTTAGTTTCAAGGAGTTCCAATCACAAACTTTCACATTTGTAATAGGTAGGTATTAGTAGGTTTTCAAGGATCTCGGAAGCATCTGTTACGATTTCGATGAAACATGTGAAAGTTTTGAAGTTTGAAGACGATGCGAGAGACAGTTCTCTGATGTTTCGCAATAGCAACTAACGTTTGGCAACCTGATTAATTCAATAGGTACTTTTCATTTCGCAACTGTTCAATTTCTGAAACTGATAATATTTCAGGATTTTTATAAAACTAACCTAACCTAACCTAAAGGGTTCTCGATGGCCCTGAAATAAATCTTGGAATATTTAGAGTTTGCGAAATGAAAAGTTGCGAAATGAACGGATACCGCCACAGACAGACAGACAGATATTGGTGTCAAACATCCGAGCCTATATACGTCACACTGCTGGGCACAGGCCTCCTCTCAGAACAAGAGGGCGTGGGCCACATTTCCCACGCGGACCCAGTGCGGATTTGGGAACTTTACACGCACCATTGAATTACTTCGCAGGTTTGTGCAGGTTTCCTCACGATGTTTTCCTTCACCGCAAAGCTAAACTTCAAATGTAACTCCGCACATGAATTTCGAAAGGTGCGAGCCGGGGTTTGAACCCACGAACCTCTGCTTGAGAGGCGATAGGTCAAACCACTAGGCCACCACGGCTTCTTCTAGTGTCAAACTTAAAATAACCCTTTTTTGCGTCGAAGGTTAAAAAAAGGATCTTCTTGACAGACGGCCAAGCAAAGTGATCTTATAAAGTTATCGATTTTGTCGACTGAGGTACGGTCAAGGACTTCATGACCATGGAACCATTTCACAGTAAACGTCATGGTAGCATCGCATTAATTAACAAGGAAATTCGTAATGACTTTTCCTTTGAAAAAGTTTAAATGTTGGCTTATGAATAAAACTCCAAAAACGGTCCCATGCATCTTTGTAATTTTGTACGTATTTTTTTATATTGTAAATTATGTATATTTTATCTATAACTAGCCTTTGCCGGCGGCTCCGCCCGCGTGGTATTCGGTTATCGCGCGCTGTTCCCTCGAGAACTGTGCATTTATTTGGTATAAAAATTAGCCTATGTCACTCTCGGGCCCATAAACTATCTCTTTGCCAAAAATCACGTCGATCCGTCGCCCCGTTACGGCGTGAAAGACGGACAAACACACAAACATACAAACACACTTTCGCATTTATAATATTAGTATGGATAGTATGGATTACATATGTCTTGTTTGTTTAAAAAAAAAAGTTTCTGCCGAGTTTCTAGCAGTACATTCGCACCTTTAATACTAAAGTGAAACAATTTTATAAATTCACATTTCCAAATTGAATTTTAAATAAAACACTATCTGATGAATTTTAAAATGACAAAAAAATGAATTATTTCACTTTGGTTTTAAAGGGGCGCATTCTTCTTCGCAATGATGGTCTTCCCGAAAGCGCTGATATCGAAAAAAAAAATCATATAAAAACCTTTTGCGGCATGTTCATAGAATAAACGTTTTTTTTTTGGCGGATTCATTCGCTGTTTTAGACTCGCATTTCGACCGCCACGTTTACACTATCAGGCTATTTACTAGTCACTCAACCGTATTCGGTAACCGGTCGGTGTGATTGCTCTATAATTTATACAAAAGGGGCCCTAGTATGGTATAAATCAAAAATGTTAGACGTGGGTCTGACCGCAAAATGTTAGGTTCTGTAGTAATTAAACCTTTTGAGGATAGTTTCGCTCTACTGGTCGCTAGATGGCGCTTTTAGTTTGCCTTGTTCCATTGGCTGAAGAGACAATGAGAGTTACCTACGGCATTTAAAAAAACTACTTTTTCTCCAATTTTTCTCTATGTATGAGACGGTGTGTATTCTTGTATATTATGAAGATTGGACCAAGCAGGTTTGGCAAATGATTCGCCGATAATTTTTACGCAGATTGATGGATTGGTAGAAATGTTTCTCCGAGTAACGGTACGCCGATGAATATGTTCATAGATGTATTGTTTCGCAGACTAACGTTTGATTACATGGCTTATGATTATGCTTAAGGAAATTATACCAAATGTTACTAGGCCAAAAGAAAGGTCTGCCAATATAGTAGTAGTTCCGTCCTGCGGAGACAATACTGGCTGGACTACTGGGATGTCACTACTAGATTATTGTATTGTCACGCGATTTACATAAGTATTCCAAATTTCAAGTCAATCTACTGGATGGAAGTTGATCAAATTTAACTTGCAATGCAAGATTTGATCACAGACGGACAGATAGACAACGGGACAGGTGAAACTGAACAAAAGCTTGTAAAAACATATATTTTTATTGTTTTCAGATTATTTAATTCAATGGTAAGTCATACTTTGCGAGCTCTACATTTTGAGATTGAAATCTCAATAAAAAAAACGGCCTAGAGCGTGTCGGATATGCTCAAAATAGGGTGTCGTAGCCATTCCGAAAAAAATAAGTAATATTTTTCAAAGGATTTCGTATTTTATACGGAAGCTTCCAAGTTTAGGTATATTTATACCTTAGGCTGCTATTTATTCTTAAACCGATTTTGATTTTGGAGGGGGGGATGCTCGATTTTTATGAAAATTTTCACTTTAAAGTAGAATATTTCGCAAAATAATCACTAAATCGAAAAATTGGTTTAGCAACCCGCTAGTGAATTAAAAAAAAATACTGTAGAATTTTGTCGGCATAGTTTACATATTATACTTCGTGCAAAATTACAGCTTTCTAGCATTGATAGTCCCTGAGCAAAGCCGCGGACGGACAGACAAACAAACAGACAGACAGACAGACACGGCAAAACGATAAGGGTTCGGTTTTTTCCATTTTGGCTCCGGAACCCTAAAAAACTGCAGTATAGTCCGTGGGGAAAGTGTAGCATTAAATACTTGTTCTATGTTAACGGAACCCTAAACTATGCAAGCCCGACACGCTCTTGGCCAGTTTTTTTCTTTTGAGTTACGCAATCCGAAAAACGAGCTTCTATTCTTTATGCTCCATGCGGGTTGCGGGCGCTGATGTGGCGGCAGTAGATATTGTCATTACCATTACTAACCTTTCCTTTGTCGGTTAAAAACTTTAGAAGATGCAGACGCGAGCACTACCAAAGAAAGTGAATCAATGCTATACCAACTTAAGCTATCATTTGAAATAGAACCGTTTCTCATTTGTAATAAAGTACTAAATTGCTTGCAGCTAACCCAGCCAACCATTCAACCGCATTAACTTAAGTAAAACAAACCTTAACTACAACGACGTAGGTCGCAATTGCATTAAAGAAAATATACCTAACAAAAGATGCTTTGTCTACAGTGAACTATTGTCTGACCACTATAAGAGCGCGTATCCCGTGGAATTACCCTTCAGTGTAACGGGTTTTAGTACTTAGAGTACACAGAGCGCGCAAGCCATTTCGGCCCTTAAGAGCGGCGAGGGGGAATAATAAAAATATTTTTCTATGAAAGAAGGTACTTATAAATTATTCACGAATTCTTAGTTCTACTAAGAGAAAAATTCACTTTGATGCGTATGTATGTATTATACCTGACTATTACGTTACGTTTCTGAAATAGAATTGATATTATTTTACGGGTTTGTTAAGATATCTTAACATATATTGTTAAACTATATTTACCCACGGTTTTGCACGTGAAAACAAAGACATTTGTTGACTTTGATTTCCGGGATTTTAGGAAATTCCCACGGGATTTCCTAAATGTTACGCGTTGACTAAATTATGCTTTGCATATAAGACACACGCGCTTTTCATATATCTAATTCTAGCTTATGAGATTTCGAGATTTTATCCCTATCCTGTGGGAATATCGGGATTTAGAGTAGTCTATATGTGTTATTCCAAACGTTCAGCTATCTCTATACCAAATTGTATTCAGATCTGTTCAGCTGTTTTAGTGCGAAGGCGTAACAAACATACACATATACAAAAACAAATCCCAGTTAAAACCTAGTAGTTACGACCGGATGGCCAAGTAGCTAAAGAACCTGACTAGGAAGCTTGTGACGTTCGATTCCCGGCCGGGGCAGATATTTATATGAATAATACGAAAGTTTGCCCTCGGGTCTTGGACGTTTAATAATAATATGTATTTGCCTACTCGTAAGTATGTATTTATATATAAATATATTTATCCGTTGCCTACTATCCATAATACAAGCTTTGCTTAGTACGGGACTAGGTCAATTGGTGTCATTTGACCCATGACATTGTTATGACATGTTTATTTATTTAAATTTTATTGATTTGCACGCGTAAGAGACTTAGCAGTTGAATTGAAATCCCGGGATTATACTAAAGTCCCGTGATAATTCCGCGTTGGATTATAAACAACCGTGCCAAGTTTCATGACATAACGCAGCGGGTGAGATTTCAATATTTTATCCCTATCATGGAAATATGGGGATAAAAAGTAGCCTATGTGTTATTCCAGATGTCCAGCTATCGACGTACCAAATTTCATTCAACTCCGTTTAGTCGTTTTAGCGTGAAGGAGAAACAAACATACACATACACACACAAACTGAAGCATTTATAATACGTATAAAAGTAAGAAATAGGTAGGATTTGGAACTAGTTTTTTTACCAGTGACGAGCCAAATGGCGCGGCCTAATAAAGACCAGTATCATGTGACACAGACAGCCTCGTCAACGAGTGCATTTGCTAATGGCAAATAGAATGGCTAATGACGTCGACGCGCTATTAGTACGTAGCGGATATTCTGCTGCGACATGTTCTGTGGCGTTAGGAGGGGGCATCTAAATCATTTCTATGTCTATGACAGTGTATTTTAATATACAGGGTGTTTGGCAGATGGCTGGACATATTTATAAATATAGTGTATGGAAACACGAACAGCGCCGCTAGCGAAACGTTTGTGATGTTCGTGTTTCCATACAAATTGAGATTTTAAACGCGAACGCGATCGAGACGTATTCCGTTGTATCCGAAAACTTACACTAAGGGCACAGAACTTTACCGAACAAATGTCGTGACTGTTACGGCACGTCACTGCGATTCGTTTGCGTATTAGTAGCGGTATGGCCACTCCTTTAGTTGTTATGTAAAATATCATGATGCACCCACAATATACAATGGCGGGTGCCCTCTATTTCGCATACCTACTTTTTAATGTCCGAAACTGATTCTGATTATGCATTTATAACAGGTCTCGCATAATTTATTTACGCCAAACCATAAATTTGCCGAAATTTAGTTCGGCATAATTCTGTATAAGCCGAATAATGGTTTAGCCGAATTTATTTAAGCATAATAAAAATTAACATGGCCGAATTTTACTATCCATAATCTTGTTTAGCACGTATGTTATTTAGCCGAATTTCGATAGGCCGAAATCTAGTCCAAATCTATGTCCGAAAATAACAATAACAATTCAATAACAATATTTATTTTTATTGACAACAAAAACACACTACATCACAGTAAAAACATAAATAGGAGAAGAGAGAAAAATTAGAGACGTTGTGCTGTAGTGTAATGCCAAAAGGACTCAAAAAAATAAATATGTAAATAAATTACCTAATTACTGTTTATGACTAGACAAATTGGTTATTAGGTTAGGTTAGGTTAGAATTGTATTTGTAACGGAACGAACATCCACCAGTAAAAGAGGCATGGGCATAAAAGTGTAATAAAAATTATGCGTTAACAAGGGGATCCTACAATGGCACAAGTCATTCCAAAGCCCACCACTGAGATTCCACTAATTTTTACGTATTCAACACAATAGAGATAATTGTATGTTATAAGTAAGCGAGAACAAACATCTCAAAACGGCAAGCGTTCTAAAGTTCTTTTTACTTCAAAAAATCCCCATTTAAGTACTAGGGGACGACCCCAGTATATAAAACTTCATATTATCATATAACTGATGGGCGCTGTAGGAAACGAACTGACAACTTACGACTACCAATCCGACCTTCTCATAAAAAAGAGAACGCGCATAAAAACGATAAAATATATGATAATATGCACCCGTTCGCACGCGGTGCGATTCGATGAATATATTCAATTTTTATTACGGCAACTCTATAACGTGGTCACCCGGACTTTGCCGTGGATGGTGTCAAAAAAGATTTTACTTTTTATGACACATACACGCACAAAATTAAATTTCGTTCAAAAATATTTTTTTGGTTTACAGCCGCTGAAAATCTTGAAAGGAGAATAATAGTTATCTTCAAGTCATCAATAATATTTTGGATGATTGGAAAAGTTATAAATTAATTATTGCCATTAGAAGTTCTACTGATTATTATATTACAATTGCGAAAGATTGTGAGTAGGTATGTGTGTGTATGTATGTTTGTTACTCCTTTAAGCTAAAAGAGCTGAACGGGTTTCGATCGATGGGTGCGAAGTACTAGGTGGGGGTAATGAAACTATCGCAGCTAATAGTGGCCAAAAGTAGAAATAATGTAAGTTCTGTCATCTGTTAAACTCATATGAATCTGTCATTAACAAAGCAACATGTAGACTTAACTGCCGGATTCGATTTGTGGCATTCGAACAAGGCGGATGTAGACAATATTTAATTTTGCTAGGTATTTCTGTTTCTTTGGCTAGTTGAAGTATAATTTTGATTGTGTTTTATGCAGCGATCAACCTTAACAGTGAACAGTGATCACAAAATTCTATATTGCTTTCGTGTCTGACATTTTTTAATGCGTAAGTTGTCTCCACGTGGTTTCTGGAATTTTACTATCAAGTTGCAAAAACTACAACTACACTACCGAACAACGTCCCTCTCAAAGAGAGCACTTTGACACTGGCGAAATTGTCCTAATAAGGACAGAAAGCCATATTTTAAAAGAGAAGAAGAAGAAGACTTAACTGCCTAATTTTAGTAATAGATGTTTGTCTTCTTGAATTATTGAATAGTCTCTGTTTTGTTCTTAATTCCTTTACATCCCGGACATTTCCAGCAGATACCAACAATTTTCCTTTTAAAACGGTTTGTGGTTGAAATTTTATATTGAGTAATACACACAATGACGACCGGATGGCCAAGTAGTTAGAGAACCTACGAAGCTTGAGGTCCCGGGTTCGATTCCCGGCCGGGGAAGATATTTGTATGAATAATACGAATGTTTGTTCTCGGATCTTGGATGTTTAATATGTATTTAAGTATGTATTTATCTATATAAGCATGTTATTCCGTTTTGCTCGATATTAATAACGGCTACAGGTAGACGCTTGAAATATTCACAGAATCTTTATACTATCACTTTCAAAATAAATAAATAATTTCATCATCATCATCATCATGTCAGCCGAAAGACGTCCACTGCTGGACATAGGTCCCCCCAAGGCTCTCCACTCAGACCTTGTGCTTTTCGCATCCACCGTGATCCCGCGATCTTAACCAGGTCGTCGCTCCATCTTGTTGGAGGCCTACCGACAGCTCGTCTCCCGGTCCCCGGACGCCATTCGAGAACCTTTTGACCCCATCGGCCATCAGGATAAATTTAAAACAAAATAAAAAAATAATGGGGCCTTAAATACAACAAATCCTAGGGATCTTTAAAAACGAGCCTACCAATTTCTTAAAGGGTCGGCAACGCACCTGTGATTCCCCTGGTTGCGGGTGTCCATCGGCGACGGTGATCGCTCTCCATCAGGTGACCCGTCTGCTCGTTTGCCCCCTCTTTAATAAAAAAAAAATTGATTCTTTGCCGCTTTTTTCCTAATTTCAAAATGTTGTATAGATTATGTTAGGGAACCCTTCGTGAGCAAGTCCGACTAGCACTTTTTTTTTTAATCTTCTCAAATTATCCTTATAATAGGGATAGTTGCGACAATGTCGTTACCGCATAATCTCGTACAATGGAGTGACGCCATTCAGCCCGCCCTGGGGGCAAAACTTAATTCTGAGTTTGCCAAGACGTTCATTTATTAAAACAACGTCCCGGCACGAGACTTGGAGTTGTGGTGAGCCTAGGAAATTGAGGCGCTGGATGAATAGGTCTTATAGCAATATAACTTATAATAAAAACCTACTTGCCATCCCCATTATGTACTCCCATCAAAATCTTTTTTTAGGGTGGTTCGATACAGCGCCATCTATAGTTCATCTGCTGAACTAGATAGCATGCTAATTAATAAAAATGATCGATGCGCCTTGACATTCATGAACCTCATTAGTTCCAAATTAAAACACAAATGTGGTGGCGCTAGTATCGCGCATCAATATAAATAAGGTTTTTAAGCTTGTTTGTCACTGTTCCATTGCAATCGGCTTCGAAGTAAAAAGTCCAAAAATCCAACCGATCTCTCATTTCGGGCACCCAATTTTTCAAGGGTTCCGTAGTCAACTAGGAACTCTTGTAGTTTCGCCATGTCTGTCCGTCTGTCTGTCAGTCCGCGGCTAAGCTCAGAGACCATTAGTACCAACTAGAAAGCTGTAATTTGGCATGAATATGTCCTTAATTTTATAACTATTAATTTTTCTGGTCACAGTTTTAAATAATTTATTGAATCAGGCGTTACTTTGCGGAGGTCCATATCAATGAACTAAAATAATTTCTTTGCTCACCCGCGACCTTAAGATAGCTAAGTCTATGCAAATTATGCGTGTTCATGCAGTTCCTCCACCTCCACACTGTACGAACACACACAAATTACACAAACCCATCTATCACCACCACCACAACTCACTGACGCGTTTCGAACTCAACCAGAGCTCATCCTCAGAGTGACACAACCGTACACAATGCTACCAGTTGTTAGACTAACAAACCACCACCACTGTTTTAATTTGTCAAACAAAACAAAAAACTACCCGCAAAATATTAATAAATTTTAAATGTGATACAAAACTACCTTGATTTTTTAATTTTATTTATTTATTGTCAAGGCATGTTTAATAACTACCGTTGCTAAAATTAGACCCAAGCCGTAGCAAGGGAGATGACACTAAATTTATTTGCTCATTAATAATAGACCCCATACTATTGTACCTAATTAAAATTAAAAAAAATTAAATAAAACTAAATAAAATTAAAAAATCAAGGTAGTTTTGTATCACATTTAAAATTTATTAATATTTTGCGGGTAGTTTTTTGTTTTGTTTGACAAATTAAAACAGTGGTGGTGGTTTGTTAGTCTAACAACTGGTAGCATGGTGTACGGTTGTGTCACTCTGAGGATGAGCTCTGGTTGAGTTCGAAACGCGTCAGTGAGTTGTGGTGGTGGTGATAGATGGGTTTGTGTAATTTGTGTGTGTTCGTACAGTGTGGAGGTGGAGGAACTGCATGAACACGCATAATTTGCATAGACTTAGCTATCTTAAGGTCGCGGGTGAGCAAAGAAATTATTTTAGTTCATTGGTCACAGTTTTTACGAATCGGCTGTAGTTATTGATGTCGTTTTCTATAATTTGTTAAAGTTCCTGTATTTCTACCAGATAAATAAACAAACTGTATCAGAATATTCGGCCATTTTTACTGAAAAGTGTCCAGATGAATGAGACGGTTGAAACACTCGAAAAATCGCCGATTTCTACTTCTACCAGATAGCTAAAAAAATGTAACAGAACACGGCCATTTTTAAAGAAATAAGCCTAAGAAAATTAATAATAATAACAATAAATAATCATGGGACACTTGACACCAATTGACCTAGTCCCAAACTAAGCAAAGCTTGTACTATGGACACTAACGGATAAACATACTTATATAGATAAATACATACCTAAATACATATTAAACATCCAAAACCCGAGAACAAACATTTGTATTATTCATACAAATATCTGCCACGGCCGGGATTCGAACCCGGCACCTCAAGCTTCGAAATAATCGCCCTAGGATGCGTATACCTTTACATTCCCGAATTTCATTTGCCCGAATTTCACTTGCCATACCAACGTTTGCCATAAAATATATAGAACCGTGCTTTTTTCAGGATTTTTTTAAATGTCATCATATAGAATGCAGTAGGTTAGGTTAGGTTAGTTTAATATCAACTCTGAAGAAATTACTATTTCAGAAATAAATTACTTTATGGCAAATGAAAATTCTAGAAAATGATACATTCGGGCATATGAAGTTCGGGCAAACGATAGAGAACCCCCTAGGATGATTTGTTGTATGCGTTATTTGCCGGTCTCATTCTCTGTATATAAATAATCCCTATTGGTATCATCGCCCTTAGTAGATCGATGCAAATAGTCGGTTATTCGGAGGCGACCACGTGTCGTCTCCCACGGTTGGTCACGCGACGTACGTAGCTTACCCCGTCCATTGCGCGGCCGTAACGCTTACACTCAGTAATTGATTGACAAAGCACGCAATGGAAAGTGGAAACGGTTGGTGTGTCGGTCACGCGTAGCTGTGGCCGGTACGTTGGTAGAGGACAGTAATGCTAGAATTATTTATACTCCGTGTAACGATAGTTGAATATGTTTTAGTCATCATCATCATTGCATCATCATATCACCTGCAGTGATGTGCTAACGGCTTGACTCGAGTCAGACTCGATTTCTGTTGACTCGCCTACTCGAGTACCAAAATATTTTGATTCGAGTACGCCAGAGTTGATTCGGTACTCGAGTCAAAGAGAATCGGTTTCGTACTCGCTGACTCGATTCTATTATGCGAGTACAACTGACTTGAGTCTAGTATTCGAATCAGATTGACTCGCTTGATTTCATTGTGTTATTATACTATACTAAACCTGTACTATGCTATTTTAAGATATAGCTCTTCAATTTTTCCTTTTTGTTATAAAATTGGTAACGGACTCGATTTCTAATCTCGAATTTCTTGACATAGACTTGAGTAGGTTCACTGGACTCGAATCGCGGAATCGAGTCTGGATTCGAATACTATAATTAGCTAACTCGAGTTGACTCGATCCACCAAAACACTGACTCGGCACATCACTCCCGGAGGCCGTAGGACATCCACACAGAGAAAAGGTACCCCCCTGTAACGGCGGTATCCATACTTACCGCCATACAGGGGGGTACCCTTTCTCTGCAGCTGACTGTACATTAACAGGCCTCTCTCATGGACCTTCGGACGCAACCTGCAGGCCGTCCATCTCTTTCGTGGACGTCCTACGCTGCGCTTGCCGATCCGCGGTCTCCACTCGAGAACTTTTCGGCCCCAATGGCCATCTGTTCTCCGTGCTATATGGCCTGCCCATTGCCACTTCAAGCTAATTCGATTGGCTATCTTGGTGATGGGCATTTCTATCTACCATTGTACCCCGAGTTTATCTCGCCCATTTCAACAAAATTTGGAAGGTAGACTCAGTCCATGATTGCGAGCTGGAAAAACAGGGTCTCCAGATGTGTCCCCAAAATATTGTATGGATGTTTCCGTTTTGTTACGAAAATTATTAAGAAAAATTCGTAACAAAACGGACACATCCATACAATGTTTTGGGGACACATCTGGAGGTTTTTACAGCTCGGAATCATGGACTGAGTCTACCTTAAAAATTTTGTTGAAATCGGAGAGATAAACTTAGGGTACAAAGATATAGGTAGAGTCATTCACCATGACGCGTACCGTGGTTCTTATGACAATGTTTAATGGCTAATTTTGACAAAATCGCGCGTCTTCATGGATGGCACTAGGTATAGATGGAAATAACCTGATCGCGTTCTTCTTCGTATTTCCTCATTTCTGATTCGATTCCGTAGAGAATTTTTTTAGTAGGAAACGAAAAAGTGGATCAAAAGTGTGTTACTTCTGATGCACGACCCAGTCGTTTAGTCTTTTCTAGCTGTTATCCAGGACTCGATCCGCGTTAAATTCGTTTATCGGATCGCTATCAAGCAGGAACTATGCAATTTTCCGGGATAAAAACTATGTCCTTTCCCGAGACTCAAACTTACTGTGCTTCATCTACAAACAGACTTAAAACTTTTGCATTTAAATATTACTAGCTTTTGCCAGTGGCTTCGCTCGCATGGAATTCGGTTATCGCGCGTTGTTCCCTTTCGTTTTCGGGATAAAAAGTAGCATCGAGGAGGGTAGACTGCGCCACGATTAAGATCGGATTCCAAACTAATACAGTAATTAAAAATAAAAAAGTGTATTTAAAGAAGTGAATATTATTAAATTGTAGTGATTATACTGTGTGATATCGGGACAATATACAGTTTGTAGTGAAAAGAACTGATAATAGAAAATCTGTGACAATAATGTGCTGTTGGGTACCACTACAAAAACAATAGCAATAAACCAGTGTATATGAAGTGTATCCAATTGCGAAACCCCTGATATTCTTAAATGTCGGTGGAATAGCGCAACAAACTATTTTGTTTGATCTTGTTATTATAACCTATAAGGGCAAAAGTGTTGAGCAGTGGTTCAGCTGTTTCATAAAATACTTATTGCACAACTAGCGCCATCAAGCGTAACTCTTTGACACTATACCCTTAAAAATATAAACAGCGATTTGTTTTGTTTATCTTGTTGATTGCTGATTAACATGTACCTAGACACTACAGTGAATTGAGCTAGTAAATGGGAATGGTGGCTCACATTGTCTTTTCTGTACGTATTCATAAAAAGTTTTAAAATGCCGCCAAAACTAAGTTGCGCAAACTGTAAAAAACGAATACTACACAGACAATATCTCACATGTTCACGTTGCAAGCAATCATATGACTTGGCTTGTACAAATGCTGAGAAACTTTTCCATCTAATGAATCAAGATCGTAAAATTTCATGGATCTGTAATAAATGTAGATCGTATAAAATGCACGAAAGGAAGAACAGTACGCCAAGTTCCCAGAAAAGAAAGCAATCGGCAGCTTCCACATCAACACCAGTGAACACTACAAAATGCGAGATGGAAAGGAACAATACCTACTCTTCTACTGAAGGGACAGTAACAGCACCATTGGATGCCGACTGTCTGCTTGTACAGCAACATTCTGCTGTTTCATCTGACAATGTCACTGTATTAAATTGTAACATACCACTACAAAACTCTTTTGATACCTTGTCTCATGATGAGAGCCTAGATAGCTCTGTCTTGCACGACAATACCCTGAACAGAAGTTGCCCAGACTTATCTGGAAGACAATTAGACAAGGCAAAGAAGCGGGAAGATCATAGTCTAGCGGGGGACGACGGCGCGCAAAGCTTGCCAAATCTGAACTCACAAGTACAAAATATCGTGATAGATGAGCTGAAAGAAGAAGTAAGAGTCTTAAGGGAGCAGTTGCTGGGAGCAGACAATGAGATTCAGAAATTGCTCGGAGAAACCTACGCATTGCGCGACGAGTTATGTGAAACACGTAAAAAATGTGATTTGTATAAAAATTTGCTGAAAGGGAAGACACCGGTTTCACCATTTGGAACCCCCGTACCTAAAACTAAGATAGCAAAACAATCCATACTCACGGCTAAGCATACGCAGTCTGGTAGCTCCAGTGAGCCGGCTAGAAAAGCAGCTGACAGTAAATTAATTAAATTGAAACCAGTAAAGTCAGGAAACGTCAACTTATTAAGTGAGCGAGCAGCAAATTCTGACTCAAGGACCGAGAATTTTATGTTAGCAAAGAATAAGTTACTATTTTTGAGCAGTAGCAGCAAAAACAAAATAGCGAAAATTGTAACAAACAATGATCATTTCCCAAATTTTTCGTTTTGTCATCATGTAAAACCAGGAGCCGGAGTGAAGTATCTACTAGAGGATATAGAAGGTCAACTAACTCATATGACCAGAAATGATTACTGCGTAGTTTTGATAGGAGAGGAGGACTTCAAATCTTCGAATGATCTTGCGGCACTGGTGCAGTATATTAGAGTATCTGTGGAAAGTATTACATTTACAAATTTAATCTTGGCTTGTCCCACATTTATACGTGGTCGACAATTATACAACGCTAGAGTGGATAGATTTAATCATCTGCTGTTTAAGGATTTAAACAATCATAATAAATGTTTTTATGCTTATGACTGCAACTCTAATTTAAGACCGGAAATGTTCTCTATGTGGTCAGGTAGATTAACTAACTCGGGTATGAAAAATATAATCGAAAATTTGGACTATAATATTTGTTGTTATCTAACTGGTAAATCAGTCAAGCTTTTTCGTGTCTAAGCATCATATTTCTGATGATAAGAGTGACAACAGAGGAGTCATTGATTTCGAGTATAGTAGTAGGACCTCTTGTGATAGATCTCTGTCATCATGTACTCCACACTGTAATTCTTGTACACATAAAAAGAACAGTGGTATTATAAACTTTGTCCATCAAAATTTGTGTGGGTTAGCTAATAAAATAAATGATCTTGAAATTTATCTTGATGAAAGGAATACAGTTATGCATTATGTATGTATTAGTGAACATTTTTTAAATAAAAACTCGGTTTCTTCTTGTAGTCTTAAGAATTATAAATTGTGTTCTCATAACACTAGGCCTACAAAGAAAAGGGGAGGGACACTTATTATGTGTTTGGAAAATATAGAAACTGAGGAAATGCCTATATGTAGTAAGTTGTACCTGCCTGAAAGTTTTGAGATTTGTGGTGTAAGAGATGTGGCCGCTAACGTTTATGTTTGTTGTTGTTATAGAAACCCAAAGGATACAAACCTTGAAATGTTTATGAAGCAATTAGAGTTACTGTTACAGCACCTTTTCAATAAAATGGCTATTGTCTGTGGCGATTTTAATATAAATATGCTAGAAGATAAAAAAAAACAACGTAATGATTTTTTGAGTTTGTTGAAATGTTACAATTTTAGGCACCTTATAAATGATGTCACCTTCAAAAGAAACGAATCTCAGTCTTGCATTGACAACTATGTTACAAATATCCCTGTAGATCTGGTTGATTATACTGATATTGACCATAACGGGTTAGCCGATGGACATGCAGCAATTTTTTGTGGACTGTCCACTGTAAACCAAAAATTTCATAATAAAATTAATAATCCTCCCATTATTACCGAAAAACGATCATTTACTGAAAATAGCTTTCAGATGTTTAGGAATAAGCTCGTTAGTGTTAATTGGTGTGATATGGGTATAAATAGCTTTTTAAAAAAATTTACTCAGTTTTTTAATCAATGTTTTAAGAAAAAAAAGAAAAAGATTATACCTAAGCAGACATTGAAAATTAAATGGATAACAAAAGGTATTAAAGTAGCTAGTAAAATGAAAAGAGTCCTTTGCAACTTAAATAAGTCTACTTGCGATACCTCTATTTTAGAATATGAAGCCAAATACCTGAATATTTATAGGAAAGTTATCAGGCATGCTAAAAAGTCGGCTATTCAAGCTGAAATCCGTAAAGCCAAAAACTCATCAAAAGAGATATGGGATGTTGTCAATAAACGAAGGAATAAATTCCAGAGTCGTAAACAGAACAATATAGCCATTAAATTAAACTGCAAGGATGTACACAACCCTCAAGAGGTTGCGGACATCTTCGCGTCACAATTTGATCATGGTAGTACTTTAGGCACAGGTAATTTGTCTTCTGCAATTCACTGTTTGGAACAGTGGACTAATCAGCGTTTTAAAAATATATCTTGGGAACCTTTTTCAGCATCCGAGATATCGAGTATAGTTGAATCCATAAAAGGCAAGAAGTCATTTGGATATGATGAAATGCCGATATCAGTACTTAAGAGCTGTGTAGATATAATTGCTAGTCCACTTGCTCACCTGTTTAATAAGTGTTACGATAATGGCATATTTCCAGATCAGCTGAAAATAGCCAGAGTGTTACCAGTATTTAAAAAAGGCATTAAAACTGATCCAAAAAATTACAGGCCGATTTCACTCCTACCGGTTTTGTCAAAAATTTTCGAAAAACTAATAAAATCCCGCCTTTTAAAACATATAAAAGGAAACAATATTATCAACCCAAGGCAATTTGGGTTTCAGGAAAAAATGGGGACTAAAGATGCTATTGATTCTTTCGTGGATGACGTTGTATCCCAACTTCAAAATAAAAAAAGAGTGGCGGGCTTATTCCTGGATCTTAGCTCTGCTTTTGACACAGTAGACCATGAAATACTTATGCGGAAGTTAGATTTTTATGGCATCAGAGGAAACGCTTATCGTCTACTGTATAACTATCTTAAAAATAGAAAGCAATTCGTGGAGTTAAAAAACTTCAATAATAGTCATGTTCATGATAATCTCGTTAGGTCTAAATTAGTTACAGTAAAGAGAGGAGTTCCACAGGGTTCCGTTTTGGGTCCTATACTATTTATCTTATTTACAAACGATCTTGTTAATTATGTAGAGAACACAGTTCCCAATTGCTGGTTAACCTTATTTGCTGATGACACTAGTGCGGTTGTTGCTGCTGAAAGTATGTCACAGCTTGGAGGATTAATGAGAAAGGCTCTTACGGTTTTCCAAAATTGGTTTAATGTGAATAATTTGCGACTTAATGCTAATAAAACCCAGATAATGTTATTTAGACACAACAAAAAATTAACAGACAAGCTAGATATAGTTGTAAATGAAGCCGCAATAGAAGTAGTTGATAGTGTCAAATTCCTCGGCATACATATTGATGCTGGACTGAACTGGAAAATGGAGCTGGATGCCGTTGTAAACTCTATTCATTCCGCCTGCTATGCACTCAGGAGTCTTAGGGAGGAACTGACAGTCGAACAACTTAAATCAGTGTATCACGCTTTAGTGGAGTCTAAGCTGCGGTATAGCATCAAGCTCTGGGGGAACAGTTTCAGGTATAACATCAACCAAGCTCTGGTTGCTCAAAAAAGAGCAATACGAACTATAGTGCGTATTCCTCAATTAGTCTCTTGCAGGGAATATTTTAAGAAATTGGGCATTTTGACGGTTCCAAGTTTGTACGTCCTTGTATTACTTACAGACTTTGTGAAAAATTCATCAAGGTACGAGTCATTAGAGGAGCAAGAGTTGCGCCTTTTGACGCGAACTAAAAATATAAAGCACAAATTTTGCCCGAAGCGCAAAGTTGAGGAGCACTGGGCTATGCATCAAACGGTAAAAATTTTCAACAAACTACCCATTGATTTAAAGATCATTACCAACAGTACGGCTTTCCATAACAAATTAAAGTTGTTTTTGTTGAGAAGGTGCTTCTACAGCGTTGACGAAATTTTTGCCAACAATTAGTGTATATATTAAAATTTGTGTAACAAGTAAGAGGTAGATTTAAAATAATTATAAATGTATCAAATAATATTTAAATAATTTATTATCATGTTATACATAATAGGTATGTGCAATCTAAATATGTGATGTAGCTGTATTTAATTTATTGTATTTCAAACACAATCTTTGTATTGTTTCTGAATAAAGAATAAGAATAAGAATAAGCATATGACTCTCGGGTATACATATAAACTATCTCTATACCAAAAATCACGTCGATCCGCCGCTCCGTTTCGACGTGAAAGACGGACAACATACACACAAACATACAAACACACACTTTCGCTTTTATAATATTAGTATGAATTGGTATTCTTCTTCTCTTTTAAAATATGGCTTCTGTCATAATTAATAAGACAATTTCGCCAATGTCAAAGTATTCTCTTTCGAGAGGCAACGTTGTACGGTGATTGGAGTTTTTGTAACTTGATAGTAAAATTCCAGAAACCACGTGGAGACAACTTGCGCATTAAAAAATGTCAGACACGAGAGCAATATTGAATATTGTGATCACTGTTCACTGTTAAGGTTAATCGCCGCATAAAGCACTATCAAAATTATACTTCAACTAGCCAAAGAAACAGAAATAGCAAAATTAAATATTGTCTACATCCGCCATGTTCGAATGCCACAAATCGAATCCGAATTGGTATTCAATATAGCCAAGGAAAAGAGCGCGTAATTCCAAACCCGCATTCAATAAAGCAACGAAAATCAAAATTGACTTCGGTAGCGCACCTGACCAGGGGCGCAGAACCTTCTGACAGTAATTAGAAGCACGTGCTGTGGTCGCGGGGACAGCGCTTCCGGCACGCGATGCCCAGGGGCCGCGCACCGTTGGCTCGTGGTTGTATTTTATTTTTTATTACACCTTTTTCGTCGTCCTCGCACTGAGATATGGTCAAGGGGTTTGTAATGCGTTTATCTTAACAACAACGGTTAAGTCTCGCATTCGTGCAATGAGGGTGTTCGTGAAAAATTTTAAATCGAGCAAGAGTAATAGTAATAAAAATTTAGTTTTTTACGACACTGGTTTTATGGATTTGTCGTTTATTTATGATATGATATTATATCTCCACAGTAAATACCCCATAAATTTTTTGTGTAATTAGTATTTCTTAATTGCATGAACTTAGCTCAGTTTTTAATTAACTTCAAGGGATTGCCGACCTGAGTATTTGATAATTAATTTCAATATGATATTATCCTACACGTTCTTGAGATAATGGATCTTTACAGACAAATAGACAGGTATACCAACAATAAATTGTCCTGTAATATAATGGTTTTATCTTTACTGAAACTCTTAATAACCGGATTCAAACACTAAAAATGTTTTCTTACCAGAAATAAAACAAAAGTTGAAGAAAATTCTAAAGATCAACTTCGATATCCTAACGTGTTACCTCAATAAGATTAAAAAGAGCATTCTATTGTATAAATCCATCAGCAAACTGACGCTAACCCAATACAGCGCAGCTTAAACCAAATCCACTCACAGATCCCAAAATCTTGACCAGATCGATGCGACATTTATAAAAAGGCAGCGCTCAAAACAAAATCCAGCTAAGCCTCTTCCGAGAAAATATTTTCTTACGACGCGTAAGTTTTTCTTGCCAAACCACGTTACATTTACCGTTCCGAAACTCCCCCCGGCCCCTTATCACGCACGCATAAGACTTACACTTGTGTGTGTTTTACTTGTTGTGTTTTTGGCGTCGCATATGGGACGTTAGGGTTGTCACCAGCTATCAATATCGTGTCTAAACTGACGTGCAGGGCTGGCTTAAATCGATAAACTGTGTTCGAGATGCTTTGGAGGTTAGATGACTTTATTGGAGCCCTGACAAGCTGTCTAAAGTTCGCGGGCTGAATAAAACAGGTTGTTTGTTTGGTTTGCTGACGAATTAGTGAGATTAATTTGGCTCACGGGCTTGGAAGGCGGAGTGAAAGTTAAATGTTCTCTTGTAAAAGTGTTACGGGCATGATTACTTTGAAAATTCCAAAGATAAAAGTAAGTTATTTAGGCGATTCCTTTTCTATTTAAGAGCTCTAGTAACGGTTGAGGATTTTATGGACTGGTATACACAGCTTATTAATACAACTAGCTTTTTCGATATTTTTTTTTTTAAGTAACATATGCCACTCTCTGGCCCATAAACTATCTCTACCAAAAATCACATCGATCCGTCGCTCCGTTTCGACGTGAAAGACTGACAAACATAGAAACACGCTTTCGCATAATTTATAGTATTAGTATGGATTACATTACTAGGCTTTACCCACGGCTTGCTCACGAGTTCTCAATACAGCGGGAATCTTAAAAATTACATCGCGCTTTTCATTTACGTTGCATAAAAAGACGGTCAGTCTAAATGATATGTTTCAGGACAGAGCGGTTAAGATTTAAAAAAATAGAATTTCAATATAGAATTGCTTAAATCCAGAAACTGTGAAAAATATTACCCACCTAAATATTTTTTGATTCCACAGGAACTCTACATTATTTCAGGATAAAAAGTGTCCTCTATGTTAATTCAGGTTAAGTATATTAATATACCGCTTTCATCCCGGAATAATGAAGGTTTCCTGTATAGTAATATATACCCTGAATTAACGTATACGTACCTAATCCTATACGCCAAATTTCATCCAAATCCGTTCAGTAGTTTTTGCATGAAAGAGTAACAAGCATCCAAACATTCAAATATCCATTCATACAAACTTTCGCGTTTATAAGATTAGTAAGAGTAAGATGTAACGCCAAGAATAAAAGAAATCGAAATTATTTTTGTTGTTGATTCGCATATAAGTTTTCCACACAAGTGTTATCATTGTGAATAACTAATTTAACATCTAAAATAGTCTAAACTGTACCTCTTAAAGTTTAATTCCTAAAATAGACATAAAGCTCGCGAAAAAAAATGTACCAAACATCCGAACATAGCAAACCCAAAATACGCGTAAAATCCCTCAAACCCATATCCGGTGGGTTGACAATCCCTGACCGGAAGGACGTAGTTAGACAAGATGGCCGGATCCACCCAGACTTCCGTTTGCAAACATCAAGTGGGGCTTATAATTACGCGGCCGCCAACTTAACTCTGCACGCCACGGTGGCGCCACTGTCCAAAGCTTTAACTGAATTAGTAGGGTGTTCCAGTTAGTTCCGATTTCCGCCGCGGCACGTGGATATTGGTCGTGCGCTACCCCATTTTTTTATTAGCAGCCCATTTGTTATTATTTCAAGGGTTGTTATGACGAATTAAGTAGGTAAGTTTGATATTGCGGTAATGATGTTTGGAATACTTGCTATTTTGCTGGAGAGAATGATTCATCCGTAATGAGGGTTAAAAGACAAGCGAAACATCGCCAAATGGCGTTAGTATCGTGTGGTTTTTTTGACATCAAAGTCAAAGTCAAAGTATCTTTATTTATAGACATAGGTGGTTACATAAACACAAGGTGTTATCGTATAAATGTTAGTAGTACATTAAGGTCTTGCTTGCAATAGGTATGTTGAACCAATTATAATAATTCGAAAACACGACTTCAGTAAAAAAACGCTTTATTTTAGCCCTGAAAACCAGATTAAATTTCGATTAACTGCAAAATTATGTTTTTGTTGCTTTAAAACAATTAAATAGTTAGGTGATTGAGTGTGCGAACACGTGCCGTCATAAGTTGCTATTTCTATTGAAACTCTATGGGAGAATTGTGTTTTGACAGCTCATAAAAAGTACGTCAGTTGATTGGGAGTGTCAGCATCCCTATTTGGGAACACCCAAACGACACACTGGAAACTGAAAATGATAATGGTTGCTTTGTCCGCTCGCCACCCGGACGCGCGCTGACCAAGAACTGAACGCCTGGTACAGTCAAGGGCAAAGATATCGACACGCCCAAAGTTGTAAAAATATGTATGCACCGCCTTAATGTTAAGTGCATAAAGACGTATAATTATTTTTGTAATTTTGGCCGTGTCGATATTGCCTTTGACTGTACCACGCGTTATAGAGTTTTTTTTGACATTTTTTTGCTCGATATTAATAACGGCAACAGATATACGCTTGAAATATTCAAAATAACATAATAAAATTAAAAATAAAATAAATATTTAAAGGGGCTCCGATACAACAAACGTGTTTTTTTTTGCTAATATCTAATGTTGTATAGATAATGGTACGGAACCCTTCGTGCGTGAGTCCGACTCGCACTTGGCCAGTTTTCATAAGTTGCTATTTTTGCAAAGAAAGTTGTGCTAAAAATTAAGAAAACTTAACGACTAAAACCTTTCTAATGTTTTTAACCTTAAAAAAAAAAACAGTACAGTTTAGAAAGACAAAATTGAGCGCCAATTAATTTTATGTAGCTTTAATAAAATTCATTTACACGATTCGCAAGCTGGCCCGTTTAATACTCATACTCAGCCAGCAATTGCCTACTTTCCAGGCCACGACAATAATCTACTATTACCTACTAGTAATATACTGTAATAATTGGATTGTAACAGTTCATTAGTATTTTAATATTTTTACTTTTTAACCCCCGACGCAAAAAAAGGGGTGTTATAAGTTTGACCGCAATGTGTGTCTGTGTGTCTGTCTGTGTGTCCGTCTGTGGCACCGTAGCTCTTAAACGGGTGGACCGATTTGAATGCGGTTTTTTTTGTTTGATAGCAGATTTTCTAGCGATGGTTCTTAGACATGTTTCATCAAAATCGGTTTAGCCGTTTTTGAGATATTGAATTTTAAACTGACCAAGTCGGGGGTTTTGCAACTTTTTGTTGGTTAGATTATGTTTTTTTGCACTCACCCAGCGACTTAGAATACGAAAACGGCATTCGTCACTACTTTGAAAAATATCTCGTATCTGAAATCAATATGTAAACAAAATTGGTCTTTAAAATAATGCACATAAAGTTCAGAAAAAGTATCGATTGTATTATGAGATACGAGTTTTTTTAAAGGAGCGACTCTTGTATTCTTGGCCTCGGCTGTCGTGCTAACTAAAAGACATTTTATTAAACGACATATGTCAGTTTAATTTTACCCCCATTTTGTTTAATTCTTACCTATGATGATCTGTTCTGCTGCATTCATTGTCCGGGAATCGAACCCAGTCGTTTTGAAAAATGAAACGTTTATTATTCCTATTTGGATATCGGTAGTGTAGGTCATAAGCAATCAAAAAAAAATTCAAAACGTCCGCGTTCGATTCCTGAGCCGAGTACAATTTTCAGGGTTCCGTAGCCAAAAACTAACCCCTAATGGTTTTAAAATACCTATCCAACGATACCCCACACTATAGGGTTGGATGAGAAAAAAAATCACCGCCACTTTACGTCTATGGAAGGTACCCTAAAAAAATTGTTTTTGAATTTTTAATTGTACTATTTTGTAAATCATAAATCATAAATCTTTATTGCATGTGGAATTCAGGTAGGTACATATAACAGATATATTTTTAACATTATTGTTTCACCGAACCCTGTCTTTACAGACGTACACACATTGTGTTAACAAGACAAGCGAGAAGGTAATTTACATACAACAATTATAACTATAGATTATAAATTTAAATAATGATATGTATTCTTAATGATTTTGAAATGAATTAAATAATATCTGATGTCGATGTCATACAAAATTATTATTATTATTATTATTATTTTTAATGTCATAGAAGGTAACTATTACTAAATTGACTGATTATGTTCCATAAATTCTTTTAGACTGTAAAAACACTTGTCTAGAAGCCACTGCTTAGCTGCTTTTTTAAATTCACTGTGTTCACTACTTTTAAAAATATCTGGTAATCTATTAAATATGTCAATAGCCATTATGAAGCAGTTTTTAGAAGCTAATTTCAATCTTGCACGGGGCCTGTATAGCTTATACAAATATTGTTGTCGCACCGATGCAGACCTCATTGCCTTCACTTCCTTAAACAAATATATATGCTTACGAACAAATAAACAGACTTCCAAAATGTATAGGCAATGTACTGTGAGAATTCGATGCTTAACAAAATACGGACGGCACGACTCGTCTTGCTTAAGTCCAAATATAGCTCTCATACAGCGTTTTTGAATAAGGAATACTTCATGAATGTCAGTGGAGTTGCCCCATGTTATTATACCATATCTTAAGGCAGAATCAACGTAACCATTATAAGCAGTAATAGAGGCACTCAAAGATACTAGCTGGCGAACCCTTCTTAATGCATACACGAATTTGTTCAATTTAGAACAGAGGTTGCTTATATGTGCCTTCCAATTGCAATGGCAGTCTATAATTATTCCAAGAAATTTCATTTGTGATACTTCTTCTATAGAGTCACTATCATGATTTACATTAAGACCGAATGTTCTACCTTTGTAAGTGCTAAATTGCATAAATTTAGTTTTACTAACGTTAACTTTTAAATTGTTTATTGTTAACCAGTTTATTGTTTGAGCCAGAGTCGTATTTATACTATCATTATAGGTTTCAAGATCTTTTCCTTCTATAATTATGGTAGTATCGTCCGCAAACAGAATGCAGTCATTTGAGAGAACATCGGGCAAATCATTTATGTAAATCAAAAATAGTAAAGGCCCAATAACACTGCCCTGCGGTACTCCATATGAGTTTTCAACAAACTCAGAGCGATATGTATTTATACTTTTACTTTGAGAACAGTATCTCGATGTTTCCACGCATTGAGTTCTGTTCGACAAATAGGTCATAATCCAATCATATGCAGGACCCCGAATTCCATATTTATATAGTTTCATGAGCAGTCGTTTGTGACAAACAAAGTCAAACGCTTTGCTCATGTCCATAAAAAGTGTAGTTACCGGTATTTTATTATCAATACAATCCATAATCCGTCTGATTAATTTAAAAGCTGCAAGGGAAGTGCTTCTACATTTCCTAAACCCATTCTGTTCATCTTTTATAACGTTATGTGTATCAAGAAAGTGTAACAACCTACTATACATGACTTTTTCCAAAATTTTTGAAAATATAGGGATACGAGTAATGGGTCTATGATTTTCTGGCAAGTATTTGTCACCCTTTTTATATAAGGGACTAATAACGGATTTTTTTAAAACGTGTGGGAATAATCCCTGAGCCAAACATAAGTTTATTATGTAGACCAAAGGGCCTGCGATAGCAGTAATACTTTTTTTAACAATGTCAGTGCGTATAGAATCATATCCGACTAATTTAGAATTTCTCAGTGATTTTACAATTTTTGTTAGCTCATTTATGTCAATAGGATTTAAAAATATAGTTGATTCAGTAGCATCAATTTGAATTTGGTCTGATGATCGATCTTGCGATGAACAATTTTCTTTAACAACGTTCAAAAAATAGTTGTTAAAAGATTCCGCTATAAGTTGCGGGTCAATAATCTCTATATTGTTATGAACTAATTTATCAATCGATTGAAAGTTCATATCTGTAGCAGTATATTTCCGTATAACATTCCAAACTGCCTTACAAGTATTATTAGAATTAACAAGATACTGAACGTTTTGAGACTTTTGACACGAAACAATACATTTTTTCAAGCAACGTGAGTAATTTTCATACTTTTTAATACATTCTTTAAAACGACGACTCTTCAAATATAGTTGTCTCTTAGTTTTGCAGCACCTACGTATGCCCCTTGTTAACCATTTGCAAGTTTGTTTTTTTCTTGTCACTCTGATTTTGACCAGAGGGAAACACAAATTATAAAAAAGTACAAACAAATCGTAAAAAGTATTAAATGATTCATTTGCGTCACTTTTTTCATACACTCCATCAAATGACAAAGAGGATATACAATCCAAGAATTTATTCTGATTGTCCTGACTATAGTCTTTCCGGTACACATACCACCACAAGGGTGGCAAGGAATGGCGTTTCTTTATAGGGACTAGAATGGATTGCGCGGTGTGATCAGATAGGCCCAACTCGTGAACTGCTGCTTTCGCGCCATCTATGTTGGTCGCAATGTGATCTATGCACGTCTTGCTTGTTGATGTTAGTCTTGTCGGCTCCTGTATAACGAGATTCAAATTGTATGCCTCCATCAGACGAACTAGTTCTCGTGAGATTTTTGATGGTTTCATGATGTCTATGTTGAGATCACCACACAAGACATATCTTCTTCTCTTATGCTGGCATATGGTATTTAAAAGAAGATTGAGTTTCTGAAAGAAGATCGCATTTGTCGAAGTTGGGGTTTTGTTTGTGTAAATACAGATGATAACAATATTGAATTTCACAATATGTATTGCACAACATTCGAAAACCAGTGTCTGCGCTACAATTTCGGCTTCTTTGATAACTGAAAAATCAATATATTTTCTTAAGAGAATTGCGACACCTCCTCTGTTAGAATTTTTTCGTGAAAAACATGTCGCAACTTGAAAATCGTTCAACCTCAAATTACACTCAGTTCCTCTTATCATATTGGTTTCACATAGACAAACTGCGTCAATATGCTTGCCACTGTCGTTTAGATCAACCAGTGCGCAATATAGTTGTTCCTGTTTGGCTAGAGCGCCTGCTATATTTTGGTGTAATATTCCGAAATTCATGATATGTTGATTAGGAACGAAAAAATGCTGATGCTGTCGTAGTTTCCAGTACATCACTGACGGATTCTCTATCTCCTTTGTTCGAATTAAGATTTGTAGTTTCAGTTTTTAATTCATACGGAGATGATACTCGTGTTGAAATTATGTTTCTTCGCAGTAGTTGAATTTCATAGTTAGGAGTGTAAAGTTTACATGCAATCTTGTGGAAAATATGATACACAAGATTATACTGAAGTGCACTAGTTCGATAATTCCATGATGTATTATCATGTGCTATAATGTCACAATGTTCATTTCTAGTCTTAATAAATTGTAGCATAAGGTTTAGTTTAGTTTCATTCAAATGACGGCTGTAAGGGATGGAGGACAGAAACACATTTGTATTTTTCCATCTCTGTACCATGTAATACAAGTTAGCGAACATCTCATTTGGATCTTTGTCATTTGTTCCTGTCAATATGATCACAAAATCATCTCTTGTCAATAATAAGTCTGAATTTGACAGCGGCTTTAAGACTTGTTTTGTGCATGCCCCTGGACTAGAATAGCACAAGATGTCAAAATACTCAGCGAAGGCATTGTTTAGTAATATCCCTAGGATCTTGCCCCGTTGATCTGAAGTAATGATTATTTTTCGTTTCGTGAGACCCTGTTTTATTCGGTTATCATAATCGTCTTGAAATTGTTTTGCATAGATTTTTTTGAAATTTATATTTTTCCTGTGAGAGGTAACATCATTTGAAGACTGTGAAATGATGCGACGAAAAGGGTTCAGAATATCAAATGTTCCAGCTGATAGGGATTTGTTCTTTAGTTGTTTAGTATCAGCAAAGTTTCTGTTATTTTCATTATGTTTCTCAACACTTGTAATCGACTTTAGAGATGGCGCTGACGGAGATAATTGCTCAGAATCTTTCCCTTCTGGTGTTTTATTGAGCGTCGATACAGTTTCAGATGTAGTTTGTTGACCTAAGAGGAATTTTGGGTCATTACTTGAAGATTGTGCCGGTGACAAAAGCTGCGGTGTATCATCATCACTATTCAAGACTTCACAATTCTTCTTTGGGGTGAATATATCCTTTTTTAGGGGAGTTATTTTTCTAATGGGCCCTTTATCTATAAGGAGTTTTTTATAGATGTCTCCTTTCTTTTGCTGGTCTATTAATTTTTTCCCTAGTCCAACCAGCTCCATGTTAAGTCGATCAATCTCTTGATGTGCGCTTACTAATTGGATTGACAAGGCGCCAACTTCAGCTTTCAATTCATCAATCTGTGAATTTTCAGTTCTAGAAATATCAGGAAGGCTAACAGAGCTAACATTAAAAATTGTGTCTCCCATCAATTCCGCCTCGGATTCTGGATCAGATAGTGCCTCTGGCAAACAATGTTGTTTTTTCTGTGTTGGTTTCCTTATAGTGACGTAGTCTCGATCAGATGTTTTTATATCTACCAGTTCATTCGGCTTCGAAAGATCCCTAGAAGGAGATAGAGAGATTTCATCCGGCGATTGGTGTAGTTGTAGCTGTGGTTCAGGCAAATGAATTACTGAAGAACTTTCATCGTTTTTTTCCGAAGGGACATTCGATGTTATGTTTGAGGTCAAGGCAGCAGCAACAACCTTTTTTTGTACAGTAGGTGTGCTAGTTTTCTTTTGTTGAGATTTATTTTGCCGGCATTTGATACAGGTCCATGCCGCTTTACGATCCTTGTCCATGAGGTTGTAAAGTTTTTCATGATTTGTGCAATGAAGATCATACGAGTTTTTACATGCCGAGCACACAAGGAAATGCTTCAAAAGTATTTTTTTATTACATTGAGCACATATAGGTTTGGGCGGCATTATGAATTAAGCAATAATATCAATCAATAAAATAAGTTCTTCGATTTGACCGCGATGCTCTTGTGTAAATATGTGTCCGCTTCGATCGTATGTCAGCGTCGTTGCACTGTTGCTGCGCACGAAACGTTGCGATTATTTACCGCCGGTGGTCGGGTAGATAAAACACGGTGAATGTATGTATTTGAAATGTTTTTGTTATAACTTCAAAACTAAGATGTATTTTTTTAAACTGTTTTTTGCACTGTGTTCCTTAATTCACTATCTACAAAACAATATCACAAACAACTTCCAATGTTTATATTTTTAACACTTTGTCAATTAAAAACCGCGGAGGCAACAATAACACAACTGCCTGGCGGTGCGCGCGTTTCGTTTTTTGTCGGCATAGTTTACTTATATATCCGTGTAAATTTACAGCTTTCTAGAATTGATAGTCCCTGAGCAAAGCCGCGGACGGACAGACAGATAGACAGACAGACAGACAGACAGACATGGCGAGACTATAAGGGTTCCGTTTTTGCCATTTTGGCTCCGGAACCCTAAAAAGGCATCGCTTCTGACAAGAATACGTGGCAGCACTAACAGCCTCCTGAAGATGATAGCTGTAAGAGATGAGTGCTCTATAATGCGAAATTTAATTAATAAAATACTAACATAGTTATAAGTTAATTACTAATAATGTATGGATCTTTGTTGTCTCAATAAATAAATGAATTATTATTATTATTAAGTGGCTAAGACTGGTACACCGCCCAGCACTCGCTCTCGTCTACCGCAACAAACTAACTAAAACTATCGCAACATTCCAACAATTAATCCATCTATCAACCAAGCGATCTCAGCAATAAACAAAACATTTACTACCCTCAAATTAAACAAAATGAAATCACAACTGCAGTTCCACAATAAAAAGGTGAACCCACGCCAGACGTCTGTCGGTCCGTACCTGTCAATCAATTATATCCGCAACAGCCTCAACGGGGTACCCCTTACTACCTTAACCCGTACCCATAAGGGCGGGTTTACCCTAACTCCTGCGCCATGTGCCTCTGTCGCAGGAATACGCAGCCTCAAATCTTTAGCTCCGCCCACTATCGATCGGGCCACGCCCCCCTCTGTTGAATTTTCGTGTACCGTTTCGGACCCATTCCGTGCGATCATGCGGTTTGGACCGGTTTGCCGAATGGCTGCCAGCTACGAAGCTTTGCCCGGTGTATTAAAAAAAAAAAACTATAGACAGAAGGATGACGATTGGGTTAAAAATATATTAATTCTATTTAGTCCGACAGTTAGATTATGGAAAAATATGGGGCACGTATTTTTTGGTTTATCTATTTATTAAAAATCGGCACACACACACACACAGGTATAGATCATCAAACTTCCGGAGTGGGGGCTTGTGACGTCACTATAAGGTAAAAATCGTACCATTTAGTGACGTCACTCGAAACTTCTAAGCACTGTATCCTCGTCATTTTTTGTTTGTCAAACAAAAAAAAAAGATATGTAGACAATATTTTTAAATTATCCACCTGACGGACTAAACAGTTTTTTTTAGTGGTCTAACCTATTTGAAGGGTTCACGGAAAGAACATGTCTAGTCACTTAAGCAACTTTTTGAGTTATAGCGGTTTAGAAGTTAGTCATCACGAACAATCACTATGGTTGCCATTTCTTCAAAAGTGATAAAAATATATACTCTTTTCAGATAGGTATCCATATTTAATTCAATGATAAGTCATAGTACTTTGCGAGCTCTACATTTTGAGATTAAAATCTCAATATAAAAAAAGGTGACTAGACATGTTCTTTCCGTGGACCCTTCATTTGATTGTTAGGATATACAAGATGTTAGAAATTAAATTGAAAATTTTAGACACCCGTCTTTTTTATTTTACGTTAATTTAATTGAAGTGGCCGTGGTGACGTGTAGACTCAAAGCATACCCATAATGTTTATAGTCCACTCGTTACCACGGCCACTACATTATGACCAAATCTTAGAGATAATTATTACTAGTTTCGTTAAGCGTGACAAGTCCGGTGTGTTGTAATAGTTATGAGTGAAAATCACGAATGTTTGAAACATAATTTGTTATTACTAGCTTTGGCCCGCGGCTTCGCCCGCGTGGAACGGTTATCGCGCGCTGTTCCCTCAGGAACTGTGCATTTTTCCGGGATAAAAAGTAGCCTATGTCACTCTCGGGCCCATAAACTATTTCTATGCCAAAAATATCCTCAAATTCACAATTTGTTTTGATATCGGTTCACATCACTTAAATCTTCGTCTGGTTACAGTTTGAGGTAGTATTAAAAATACACGCCGTATATCTATATACTATACTTATTTATGACGTTGACTGTACATGATACAGTTTGTTCGATATCGACCTTGAATGATGACGGACGTAAACGTGGAGTTTCCTAGATATATGTTAATAAACGGCTTCTTGCATGCCTATGATTGCTTTTTAATTAAAAGCTGTCCGTGATAATTGTACGATTAAAAGACAACGTTTTTGCTATTTTCGTATTATATACATACATCTATTTACTAGCTCGAAGATCCATCCATACTATTATTATAAATGCGAAAGTGTGTATGTTTGTTACTGAAATTACTGGCACTTGAGGTATCCCATCTTAGGCCTCTAGGTTGGCAACGCATCTGCAATAGGTACCCCTGGTGTTGCAGATGTTTATGTGCGGTGGTGATCTCTTACCATCAGGAGACCCACTTGCTCGTTTGCCATCCAGTCAAATAAAAAAAAACTCCTTCACACTAAAACGTGGACAGATCTGGATGAAATTTGTTACATAGATAACTCGACCTCTGGAATAACATATAGGCTACTTTTTATCCCAATATTCCCACGGGATAGGTTTAAAATATCGAAATAACAACCGTTGGGCCTAGAGTCATGAAAGGCATAGTCATTTCATGCAATGTCAATTAAAACCACTAAGTAATTTTCGTGAAATCCCACGGGATTTTTTTTAAATCCCGGGATTTTATTCAACTGCTGCTGCGCGGGTAAACTCTAGTAGGATGTAATTTAACCTAATAGTCTTGGTAGAGTTAGGAGGTACGTATTTAGTATAGGTCTCTTTAGGGTTCCCTACCACAAAAGGAAAAACCGACCAAAAGCGTGTCGGATACGCCTTAAATAGGGTTCTGTAGCCATTACGAAAAAAATAATTCATATTTTTCGAAGGATTTCGTATTTTATACGGAATCTTCCAAGTTTAGGTATATTTTATACCTTAGGCTGCTATTTACTCTTAAACTACTAATAATTCTTAAGAAAACTGAACCGCTATAGTTTTTCTTTGTAAGTTTGATATACTGACTATCATCCTGAATTTTTTCGAATTTTTCCACCCTCCGGTTTAGATTTTAGAGGGGGGGGGACGCTCGATTTTAATGAAAATTTGCACTTTAAAGTTGAATATTTCGCAAACATATTACTAAATCGAAAAATCGTTTTAGCAAACCCCTAATGGTCTTAAAATATCTATCCAACGATACCCCACACTATAGGGTTGGAAGAGAAAAAAAAAACCCAAAAAAAATTGTTTTTGATTTTTTAATTGTACTATTTCGTCGGCATAGTTTACTTATATATCCGTGCAAAATTACAGCTTTCTAGCATTGACAGTCCCTGAGCAAAGCCGCGGACGGACAGACAGACAGACAGACAGACATGGCGAAACTATAAGGGTTCCGTTTTTGCCATTTTGGCTCCGGAACCCTTAAAACAATGCTAAGTGAGTCCAAAAAAAGGTTTAAAGACTTGTCTAGGAGGTTAGTTTTGGCCTCGGGGACTCTAGAGCTGGCGGTTACCTCGCGCAAAGAACAGGGATATAGCTATTCAAAGAGATAATGCGGCCTGCGTTCTAGGGTCCATGCCAGCGACATCTCTTGACGACGTTGCCTTATAAAAATGATTCAAATTCAAATCATTTATTCAGTAAATAGGCCGCAATGGGCACTTTTACACGTCATTTTTTTTTAACTACCAGCGCTTTCGGAAAGACCATCATTGCCAAGAAGAATGCGCCGCAAGAAACTTGGCAGAAAGTCATTTTTTTAAAATAAAATAATTACAAATAAAATATTTAAAAACTACAGTAAACAATTAAACAAAGAATTACAAAAAAAGAATTAAATAAGATAAACAGGTATTAAGTTAGTTAATAATTAAATTAAGAATATTTTAAATCTGTTTTAAAAAAATATTTTATATTGTTATAAATAAATGTGTTATTTACAAGCGCTTACTTTCCCCACTACATTGTTGGCAACCCCAACTCTGAACATGCGGGCAAAATTTCACCATCTCGGGTGCAAAATCGAAATCGAATTGCGTTTGAAGCCTCTTTACTGGCAACCTAAGTACCTTAACAGGTATACCCTATATTTATTGTAAGGGTTGCCTTCCCCGCAGCCATAACAATTATGCTTTAATGATTACTGTTATAGCACCACTAATGGTGATGCAACTTTGCCCGGATAGGCAATCACGACTCTAATGGCAGATGGTGTATACACTCGCGGAAAATAATTAGAGATGTTAAAAATTAAGGGTTTCTTGCGAGGAATATAGTGTGTATATACCATGTTTTTTTCTTTTTACAAGCTTTTATTGAACTAGGTTAAGGGGCTGTTTCACTATCCATTGATCAATTTAATTTGACGGATAGGTAAATGTGATGCCGTCTTCGTCTATTCGAACAAAAAAAACAGAGACGGCATCACATTTATCCGTCCGTAATAGTATATTTTTAATCAAGGGATTAAAATGAGCCAATATATATACCCGAGGTAGGTTAGCCACCCGAGCATCAGCGAAGGTGTCTATTTATCCGAGGATTTATGTATATTGACCATAAAAAAATCATAGGTTTTTAAATAAATCTTTCTAAATTTCAGCGGCAAAAGATTATCAATTATGGCTTTTGCTTTTTGCTCGACATCATAGGTAATTTTTCATCATAGAGAATAATCAATAAAATGGTCCACACACAATCTTATTTTATGCCAAAAAGTAAGCAAGTACTGGCTGTTTGAGTTTATCAAAGTCACTGGAAGTAAATAAAAAAAATAATTGCTTTTACTCCCTAGGGACTAAGGTATTCACTTTACTCCCGCCTCGTAAGGCTATATTGACCTAATCTTAGAGCATGAGAAGTGAAAAAGTACTTTTTAAAGTCTTTTATACATAGATTGGTTAATAAGAATAAACTTAATACAAATAAATTTTAATTTAGAACTAGCTGTTGCTCGCGACTCCGTCTATTTAGTCCGTACTTTATCGCTATCTCTCGGGAACTATGAAAATTTCCGGAATAAAAACTATCCTATGTCTTTTTCTGGGTCCGGGACTCAAACTATCTGTAGGTATATCGAATTTAATTCTAATCGATTCAGTGGTTTAGACGTTAAGATACGAAGTAACAAACAAACGAACTTACAAACTTTTGCATTTGTAATATATGTAAGTGTAAAATTTACTAGGACAACTTAACTAAACGATTAAAATAAATTGATTATTCTCTCAATGTCATCAAGTGATAGTGAAAATTATGATGTCGAGCAAAGAGCAAATGACATAATTGATAATCTTTTGCCGCCGATATCTAGAAAGTTTTTTTTAAATTTTTTTACTAAGTATTTTTGTGCTAAACTGACTTTTTTTTCTCGCAATCGAAGTGAAAAATAGAGTTTTCACCGCGAGACTAAGAGTCATTATAAACCCTCGGATAAATAGACACCCTCGCTAAAGCTCGGGTGTCTAACCACCTCGGGTAAATATTGGCTTATTTTAGTCTCTCGATAAAAATATACTATTAAAGCTCAGCGCCACTTTGAGTGACCTTAAAGTGAAATAAACCGGCCAAGAGAGTGTCGGACACGCCCAAAATAGGGTTCCGGAGCCATTACGAAAAAATTAAGTAATATTTTTCTAAGGATTTCGTACTTTATACGGAATCTTCGAAGTATAGGTATATTTTATACCTTACGCTGCTATTTACTCATAAACTACTAATAATTCTCAAGCAAACTTAGCCGCTATAGTTTTCCTTGGAAGTTTAATATACTGACTACCATTCTGAATTTTTTCAAATTTTTCCACCCACCGGTTTAGATTTTAGAGGGGGGGGACGCTCGATTTTAATGAAAATTTGCACTTTAAAGTTGAATATTTCGCAAACAAATGACTGAATCGAAAAATCGTTTTAGCAAACCCCTAATGGTTTTAAAATACCTATCCAACGATACCCCACACTATAGGGTTGGATGAGAAAAAAAAAATCACCGCCACTTTACGTCTATGGGAGGTACCCTAAAAAAAATTGTTTTTGAATTTTTAATTGTACTGTTTTGTCGGCATAGTATACTTATATATTCGTGCAAAATTACAGCTTTCTAGCATTGATAGTCCCTGAGCAAAGCCGCGGACGGACAGACAGACAGACAGACGGACAGACAGACAGACATGGCGAAACTATAAGGGTTCCGTTTTTGCCATTTTGGCTCCGGAACCCTAAAAAGACAATATACCAGCTATACAAGCGTTAATCAGGTCGTGAAAAAATGTCTGAAACCAACGTTTGGGTACTTTTTGTGTTTGTACAAAATACACTCACGGGGACCTTCTGGTATACTATATTTCAGAAGTCTGTAACGACATAATCTGACTGGTATTTCCAAGCCCCTCAGCCACAGCAATTATTACACCAATGCAATAAATAAATATCACCCTGTACTTTCAAACTGCTCTAATATTAAGCAAACACTGCACTAACGTACACTTTTCCACTTCCCAGTGCATCGACCGTTAATTGCTAGTAATTTTGCCCGATTGACATTCACGGCATAATGCATCGCACCTGTGCCTTCCCACGGAACTTGGGCTGTAAAAAAAATTACAAAGCACTCAACTCACAATTATTCGGGCATAATCGCGTTCCTCTTAGGAGTTTGAGACGATCTTCCTTAAATCATACTCCCTTAAATTTGGCGGGAGTTAAGGCGAATGGCGCGCTTGCAAATTGCTGTCTAAATATGCCTGTGTTCAAGCGAGTCAAGTCTATACGCTGGTTTTCTTTTCAGTAAACCAGTGTTTTTGGTATAACAAAAAGATGTGTAATTATATAGCTTAAGTTTTATGAATTAGATTGGCGATCGAGGTTTTTTAATATAGTTAACAACATATCCTCGTCAATCAATGACAACTTTTTGCAATAAGTGTAGTTCTTTAGATTGAGAAGGCAAATATTCAGCATTTTTACAGCGTTTTTTGTGTCATTAGTGTTTTGGCAGATGTTATTAAAAGGAGTCATGCACAGGGTTGATTTTTTAATGAAATTAAATTGTCGCGATATTTCTTTCTTTTGTGCACACGTGGGATACTAGTGACGTTTAACCGAGCGGTCAAAACGCTTGAATATTCACCCGAGATCGAGTCCCTGCTTTTTTTTAAGTGAATTAATTAACTGACAACAAAAATAAAAAGAATTGATGTTTCTTTTAACAGTTTGTATTTAAACCTACCGCTTTATTCCGGTACATTTAGCATTTACCTTGTAATTTTTGAAGTTTGCTAAGACTTTACAGGTTAAAATAGTTGAAAATACGTCCTGTGAGGTCCATTTTACAAGTAACGAAATGTATTCAGAGATTAAACCATGATTAAACTATTAGATTTTTAGATCTATATAATATTCTATTTTGATAGCCGACCGAATAGCTGTATTGTAGCTTATATTTATTTAAAATTTTAATGTCAACTGCGGCAATTTTTCCTATCGAAGGAAACTGTTGAGACTGTGACAAAGAAAATGTAGAGCGTTTTTGAACGAAATACATAAAGTAAACTTAATTCAATATCCCTTGAAGTGGCGGCACCATATTTAAAATTTACCGTCAGGTGGCGCGGCTATTTTGGAAATATCTCCCTTGAGTGGCAATGACACCTGCGAACTAATTTCGCGAATTTTATGAAAAATATCACCACAGAAAACCACTCAAATATTATAAGTATAAACCTCACAGTGATAATTTAGCATAAAATGGCATGTCTAGTTAAATAAAAATTAATGACCTTCAATTTCTGTGAATTTTATTAGTCATTATCAAATATCTGATAACCAAATTATTCTCAGTCATGTATTAAAATAACTATAATTACAAAATAAAACAATTACCTGCAGAAAATACTTGACGCTTGCCACTTACCACTTGCTTGATGCTTGCTACTTTAATGGATATTGCTAACACATAAAAATAAGAGCAAATAAGATTAACAAATAGTAAGTAAACCGAATGTCAGTTTTTCTTCCTCGAATCTGTGGAGTAAAAAATGGGCAATTTCACAATTATAAATACAGCTAACATCGCACGTCCCCTTAAGTAAAGCGGCCGCCTCAAGACTGCGACAGAGAGGGTCATACCTCTAGCGCGAGCGAGAGGTAAACAGATTATGGAAATGAGCAGATAAAATAGCCAATGAGGGTGCTTGGAGTAATTCGTAGATATTGTTTAATGCCCGCTGTTTTTCGGAGACTAAAAGGGAAGAGGGATTTAGCTGAATTTGTAAATACGCGACTCGTGAACAGATGGGTTGGGATGGGGCGATTGAAGTGTTAGTTTTGGATTAATTTTGAACTTAAAATGGTTTGAAATGTATGGTTGATTAGTGAGAGCTGTGTCAATAAATAATTATAAAAAGTTAGTTATGATTAGATGGAGCGACGACCTGGTTAAGATCGCGGGATCGCGGTGGATGCGAAAAGCACAAGACCGGTCTGAGTGGAGAGCCTTGGGGGAGGCCTATGTCCAGCAGTGGACGTCTTTCGGCTGACATGATGATGATGAGTTATGATTAACGTGACCAGACGTCCGTTTTGAACGGGACTGTCCCTTTTTGATTACTAGTCCCGGTGTCTTCAAAATGAAAACCGGGATATTGTCCCGTTTTCAAAAATCGCGCGGAAATTTAAGAGCGTAGAAAGAGTACTTTCTATGATGATGAAACTGTGGACATCTGAGAAAACTCAGCTACAAGTTTCAGTTCCAGTTCTAGTTTCAGTTTTTTTCATTGACTACCTGTTAATTGACTTAAATAAAATAATGCCCCGTTTTAAATCAAAAAATAAATGGTCACGTTAGTTATAATTAGTTATGTTTTATGAGCGCATGTATATTTCTCTGGTCCTTTCCGTAGCTTAAAGTAGTGGACAGTTTTCAATACAATTAGGGATATTATAAGGTTTGTCAAAACTTTCTCAGTGATAAGGTTATACTAGCATTTTCCCGCGGCTCCGCCCGCGTGGTATTCGGCTATCGCGCACTGTTCCCTCGGGAACCGTGCATTTTCCGGGATAAAACCTAATGTCATTCTCGGGCCCATAAATTATCTCTATGCCAAAAATCACGTCAATTCGTCGCTTCATTACGGCGTGAAAGTCGGACAAACACACAAACATACAACCACACACAATTTCGCATTTATAATATTAGTATGGATGGATTTTTAAATGGTATCCGCAAAAAAAAAATCATATAATGGCTCATCATCCCAGCCTGTATACGTCCCACTGCTGGGCAGAGGACTCCTCTCAGAATGAGAGGGCTCGGGCCATAGTTCCCACGCGGGCCCAGTGTGGATTGAGAACTTCACACGCACCATTGAATTGCTTCGCAGGTTTGTGCAGATTTCCTCACGATATTTCCCTCACCGCAAAGCTCGTGGTAAATTTCAAATGTAACTCAGAGGTGCGAGCCGGGGTCCAAAGGGTCAAACCACTAAACCACCACGGCTTTTTTTTATGGGCATCAAATGAAAACTAATAATCACCCTAATCCAAAGATGCATAAAGTTATAATGTAGCACCCTAGAATTTTCACAGCGACGGTGAAGTACCAATACCTCCTAACTGAATGACCTTTGATATGCGATTAAGGACTTTAGCACCTTGTAGCTAAAGCTAAGTTGCATGTTCGAGATTTATCAGTTAGGAGGTATTGGTACTTCACTGTCGACAGGAACATGAAAACAGGGAATAAATTTTGCAACATTATTTAATTTTATATTTTAATGGACACTTGCTGGAAAAATATAAATCTCGAGTTAGTGTTAAGCTTAGTTTAGTAGTGTCAAAATGTATGGTCTTAGACCCACTTGCAGGTAAAAATAAATCTAGATTTAGTTGTTAAGCCTGGCTTAAGCTTGACAGTTCCATACATTTTGACACTACTAAGCTAAGCTTAACGCTAACTCGAGATTTATGTGTTTCCAGCAAGTAGCAATTAGAATCAAATTTAAAAGATAAGTTAAGTTTATGGTACCATGACTGTGCTCTAGTATCTTAAAAACCTATTTCGTTTATTATACATACCTACATACAAACATCACGCCTGTATTCCCATAATGGGGTAGGCAGAGCGAAACGACACGAAACGTTACCGCTTCGGAGCCACTTTTAGCAATTTTAGGTCATTTATTATTATCACCTTAAAGTCCTCAAATCGTAGGCAATTTTAATTATTTACATAGTTCTCAAATTATATTCGCGGCAATCATCCCCTAGTGCCCAAAGTGGGCAAAGTTGGCACTTCGGCAGTTTATTATTGATATTTACGACAGATATTTACGACATTACAACCAGACCACCTACCTACCTACCTACTTACGACTAGATGGAGCGACGACCTGAGGCCGTATTGCCTAATGTTTTTGACACTCGTGATCGCAATCAAATGACATATTTCACATACAAAAGCTGTCATTTTATTGCGATCGCGATAGGCAATAAGGCCTCTGGTTAAGATCGCGGGATCGCGGTGGATGCGAAAAGCACAAGACCGGTCTGAGTGGAGAGCCTTGGGGGAGGCCTATGTCCAGCAGTGGACGTCTTTCGGCTGACATGATGATCTATGACACTGTCTCCGTTTAATTCGTTCGTTTAAAAAAAATACAGCATCAAAAAATTATATATCTCAAAACTTACGCTTGCTTATTAAAAAGCTAACACAAGTCAATTGCGAGTCATTCTCGTTCACCAAAGGTTCCGTATAATTTTTAGGTAGGTAGATATTCATGAAATCTAGTGTTAATAGAGCTCCTCTTCAAAGCGAAATTTACGCAAAGTGGGGCCATTTTAGACGGTTACCAACATAGACAAACTTAAAAACATAAGTTTTTCAGACAGACCTCCATCGACATTATTGTTAGTGGTTGTATAGGTAGCAAATGGCGAAACCAACTAAAGTATCACAATAAGATAAGATAAGATACAAAAAAAGCGCGAGAGTTGTATACCAGAATCGTAGCAAGTGGATGGATGTAGTCTCTGCCTACCCCGTTGGGAAAGAGGCGTGACTTTATGTATGTATGTAAGATAAGATATCTTTTATTGCCACTACACATAGTGTACAGTCGGAGTAAAAAAAGGTTCGTCACCTTAAGATCTATTTTCCTTTGCTCAGTATGAGCGCTCATCTGCTTTATTACCGATTGAGTAGGACTTACTGCGTCAACCTGTCAACCTGCTAAACATAATCGGGTGACCATAGCAACCCTACAACTAAACCTTGGCACTGACAAACATTGACAATTAAATAGAACAATATTTGATTGAAACTTTTAAGAAGTTATTTATTAAAAAGGTTTTGTATTGATATGAAACTAGACGTATACTATTTTGATCCTTGTTGTCATGCCAAGTAAGTATAAATTGATATGCACTTGTCTACTTAGTACTTTGGTTTTAAAACGTACTAAGAGTCAATGACTTCATAAAGGAATCAATTTAATAACTGACGAAGGTTTTTCTACCCCCACTGAACAACGAAGACTTATTACAAATTTAATTACAAACTAACTAAACGCTAACATTTGCTGTGGCAAAGGGGATGTACTTATAAAGGCTTATTTAGTTGATTCCGTGAGCTTTGTTTGTTGGTTTGTTTGTTTGTTTGTTTGTAAGTCGCCATTTTGAAGCTGTAAAGTCGATCAGACGCCCCGCACCAAACCCAGACTCGCAATTCATATGCGAAATTAAATTTGAATTTGACCACGAGGTTTACGGCGAAGGAAAACATCGTGAGGAAACCTGGGCAAATTTGCAAAGCAATGCAATCGTATGTGTGAAGTTCCCAATCTTATCAATCTCTCATCCTAGTACAATCACGTTAAAGTAGGTAACATAATGTAGTGAATTATGTTTTGCCATCATATTTTCAGAAATGATGATATTCGCAGTAGAACTAAGGTTACTGACATAGCCCGAAGAATTGCGAAACTGAAGTGGCAGTAGGCGGGGCATATTGCTCGCAGGACTGACGGCCGATGGGATCAAAAGGTTCTAGAGAGTGGCGTCCGCGGACCGGGAGACGAGCTGTCGGTAGGCCTCCGACAAGATGGAGCGATGGTTAAGATCGCAGGATCGCGGTGGATGCGAAAAGCACAAGACCGGTCTGAGTGGAGAGCCTTGGGGGAGGCCTATGTCCAGCCAGTGGACGTCTTTCGGCTGACATGATGATGATCATATTTTGCCGGAAAGTTCGTACTTATTTATCTTGTTGTCTTTACTAGCTTATTAGTGAAGCTTGAGAGAGCAATATACACGAACTTTTCTGACAAAACGCGATGGAAAAAATATTCAATAAATCCAATTTTTTGATTTGTCTTATTCCTTATGCCGATTATTAGCTTCTAACAGTGTGTACCCGTAACTAGTCCCGTGGTGACCTAGTGGTTTGGCCCATCGCCTCTCAAGCAGAGGGTCGTGGGTTCAAACCCTAGCTTCGCACCTCTTGTTGAGAGGAGGCCTGTGCCCAGCAGTGGGACTTATATAGGCTGGGATGGAGTGTGTTACTGGCAGCCAGGCTTTTTTAAGGGAGGTTAAAGTAACGAATTTCAGTAACTTACTAACTACCCTTACTTGCACGTTTGCCTTCCAGTCGAATAAAAAAAAAACTTAACCATAACATTAATTTAATTAATAAACTAAAATTCAGACTTCGTTAATTTTCTGACAGAATTATAACTGCCAGCAATGTACGGCAAAGTAAATTGACAAGTAAAAAGAATTTACACTTGTCAATTTAGTTTGCTATAAGTACCGTCAGCCAAATAAGTGGTCTACCAATTTTTAAACAAGTTCTTCTCTTTTTAATAGGGCAATTTCGCCAGTGTCAAAGTACTCTCTTTGAGAGGGACGTTGTACGGTGATTGTAGTTTTTGCAACTTGATAGTAAAATTCCAGAAACCACGTGGAGACAACTTGCGCATTAAAAAATTTCAGACACGTGAGCAATATTGAATTTTGTGATCACTGTTCACTGTTAAGGTTAAAACACTATAAAAATTATACTTCAACTAGCCAAAGAAACAGAAATAGCAAAATTAAATATTGTCTACATCCGCCATGTTCGAATGCTACAAACAAACAAGTTCCTATCAAATGAATATGTCGCTAAAGTCGAACTTTCAAGTCAACAGACACGTCTATTGGCATTATTGTTTTATGTCATACAAACTGTTAGGATAATATTGTTAAGATCATTTTAAGTGAGACTAATTTATGACATTGCCATGCCCTCTCAGGGCATATATGAAACTAAATGTACCCACTTAGTTATTAAGACCTGTACAATACTATGGTTGCACTAAACGACTATCTGACTAATAGCTAAGTGTGACCAAATAGTCGGTTTTCGAATAGTCGGCACATCACTCAGCAATATTTCAGGCTCATCACAATTTCGTTGTTGTTTAGAAACCTTTGGCACAGCAGTCTGTGACATCTTTCTACTGGGGTTAACTTATTAATTATTTAACGGCAGCCCTTTCCGGGCGAGCTAAATGGTGCGACTAAACGAGGGTCCCTCCCTTCCCCCCGGAGGGGTGATTTTTTTTAATAATCAGCCTTCCTCGAAACCGTTGATGTTTCGAGTTTGCAGGCCTTTTAATGGCCCTGCATATAATCTAGAAGGATTGCGACTTTGACGTAGAATTTGACGAAAGTAGCCAAGCGGTTAGAGAAGCTGATTGTAAAGCTTGAGGTCCTAGGTTTGATCTCCGGTCGGGGCAGATATTTGTATAACAAATACGAGTATATATTACAAAATTTGACCGACTACAAAAAACAATGAAAATAATGTCATCATCATCATCATGTCAGCCGAAAGACGTCATTGCTGGATATAGGCCTCCCTCCCTCCCTTTTGACCCCATCGGCCATCAGTTCTGCGAGCAATGTGCCCGCCGCACACAAAAATAATGTGTGTACAATAAATAAATAAATCTATGCGTCTATAATCTAAAAATAATGAATCAATGCGTTTATATCAAGCAATCCATTTTGCTTCTAATTTAAAACATGTTGATATAAATTCGCCTTTGTACGTTTCTCAACGTTTGTCAATTGTGTTTGATTATTTATTTCTGTACCAACTGAACAATGAAGAGTTTACAAACATAAATTCAAACGTATCACATTTTTTTTTGTCTTATTCTGTGTCGAAACCATTGGTCCGTGGGTTCCTAGCGCTTTAAAAGTTTTAGAGAAATTTTGAAAAGATTAGTAGACGTCACAGGTAACCGAAGAGCTGGCGGCTTCCTCGGACAAAGAATTAGCCTAGCTATTCAAAGAGGAAACGCTGCCAGCATCTTCGGGACCTTGCCTAAGGGGTACTCTTTAGATAATTTGTTTTAGTTTTAGGATCTATTTTTATTGTGTAAGACCCACTTGCAGGTAAAAATAAAATCTAGATTTAGTTGTTAAGCCTGGCTTAAGCTTGACAGTTCCATTCATTTTGACACTACTAAACTAAGCTTAACGCTAACTCGAGATTTATGTGTTTCCTGGAAGTGGCCATAAGTCTTTGGAATTAAATCAAGTATTTATTTCGAAAATAGCATTTTTTAACCTACTCAGAAACTTTTTTTTTTATACGACTGAAAGGGCTCGTTAGTGCTCATTGTCTGTAATTTAAGTGCCAAAGCCTTAAAAAAATGGCGTGAGTAGTTCTAGAGGATGTATTTCTTATGATAGTTGGAATTGACGCATTAGCCCCGTAGACGACATAGCCCCAGTTGACCTCATATCTACACAGTCAAGAAAAAGTATAGTCAGCGAAAAAAGCTTCTATTAAAAATGTCATTTTCAACAGAATATTATTATACTAGTAAGACAATATGGCCATTTAAACCTCTCTGAAGTTTCCCTTTTTAAAATGTATGTTCAACGAAGACAAATTACAATAAACGTTCCGAACAACTTGTTTACCCTGTTTAAGTGTAGGTATGATCGTTATACTCTACAAAATGCATCACAAATTCATATTTAAATGCGAGTCGTTACCTTAGTTAAATAGAACACGTAACGTAGTAAATTCTCTTAAGAGAAGTTTCCCTGCCGGCCGCGCGGCCGTGTTAAGTATTCGTTTGGGATATTGCTGTCTTTATCGCTCGTGACATAAGCGCTCGCAGCCGTTCCCCCATGCACATCCCCTCCCGCTGCTTCGCTACCCGCTCATGTAATATCGAGATAGCTGTAGGCCTTTCAAGATTTGGGCGGATGAATTTTGGGTTTTGTTGTTCTCATATTATCGAAAATATAGCACAGAAATCAATGATATTTTACAATCCAGATCTTCACTATATTATCTATGCCTGTGGATTTTTCGGTTTTTGTAAAAATGCTTTAATAGTGTGTAATTCTCGTGCAAAGTTGACATCTTTTTTTGTCGACCTTTGAGCTCCTGTAATTCTGATATTACACATTTAATGCAAACCTGAAAAACCACAGGCATAGGTTCATCTACTTCTGATGCCTAGTAACTAGGCATCAGAAGTAGACTGTTTTCAAATGAGACCGGAGGCCGTATTGCTTAATGTTCGCAATTAAATGACATATTTCGCATACAAAAACTGTCATTTAATTGCGATCGCGAGTGTCAGAAACGTTAGGCAATAAGGCCTCGGGACTACGTTTGTATGGAGAATGGAACGAAGAGATTTCTCTTAATGTGTCTGAATTAATGAAGAAAAGGGTATTGAACCTGTAGCGACAACTACCGCCAGAAAAATAAAAAAACCGGATAAGTGAGAGTCGGAATCGCGCTCGAAGGGTTCCATACCATTTATCTATACGACATTGGACATTAGCAAAAAAACGGCAAAAAATCAAGTTTTTCCTATGAGATCCCTTAAATATTTAACTTTGAAGTGCCATGCCAACTCGCCACTTAGGAAAACACATCCATCCTTCGAGGATTTAGCTCTTGTGCTCCACTCTAGGCAGCCAACAAAGGCAAACTACTTAGAAGCGTGGTAAACGTGTAAGGCTCTTCTAAGCTAAAATGACGCGACCCTCAAGTAAATCAGTTGTTTATTGTCTTGTTTAGGGTTCCTTAGTGATAGGAACCCTTATAGTTTCGCCGTGTTTGTCCGTCTGTCCGTCCGCAGCTAAGCTCAGAGACCGTTAGTACTAGAAAGTTGTAATTTGTCATGAATGTATCACTCACGTCGAGAAAGTGGTAAAAAAAAAATTTTTTTTAGGCTACCCCCCATAGACGTAAAGTGGAGGTGTTTATTTTTTCCACTAACCCTATAGAGTGGGGTATCGTTGGATAGGTCTTTTAAAATTGAGGGGTTGCTACAACAATTTTGATATTCAGTGATCTGTTTGCGAAATATTGAACTTTAAAGTGCAAATTTTCATTAAAATCGAGCGTTCCCCCTCTCCCTCTAAAATCTAAAAATTTGAAAAAAATCAGAATGGTTGTAAATATATCAAAACTAGGAAAGTTATAGCGGCTAAGATTGCTTGAGAATTATTAGTAGTTTAAGAGTAAATGGCAGCCTAAGGTATATAAAACATACCTACCTAAACTTGGAAAATTCCGTGCACAATACGAAATATTACTTGAATTTTTAGTAATGGCTACGGAACCCTATTCTGGGCGTGTCCGACATGCTCTTGGCCGGTTTTTTATTTTATAAATTTCTTTTTGTTTTTAACTTTTCATTTAAATTCCACGTGTCAATTTAAAATACTTGTAGCACGATTTTTTTTTTGGCAAGTTCGGTGACAGAAGTCCCAGAAATCTCGTCCTTCCAGCGGTACTTGCCTACTCCAGCCTCCGTCCACTCGGTCGTCCCAAGTACGCTCTCTTTACGGCTCGATCCTCTCCCAACCTTACTACGTACCCGAGCCACCGGAGTCTCTTACATAGCATAAAAGGTTTATTGACTAACCCCCTTATTCATAAACGACAATCAAACCTGCCGAAATCAAAATGCCGCTAAAATTCGTTTGTCCTTATCTGTCACTTCGACATTTGTATTTGTTAGAAAGGGACAAAGTATTTGTTAGTTAACATAGGCTTGTTAAGTTTTATGAATAATGGGGTACATCTGTAACTGTTCTAAGATCGCTAGAAAAGTAGAAAGCAGGCGGAAAAAACCTCTTCTAAATAATACACCGCAATTTCCCTGTCAACTATGGCAATCGATATAATTGTCCTACTTATACCGCGCACGACTAAAACCTAGTTCTTACATGTTCTTACAAAGCAACTTTTATCGCATATCCTTAGAAACTTAGTAACAGGTATGTAACTAGTGATTTTACCCATCATGTTACTTGTCAACTGTAGAAGTTTGCCTTGTAATAAATACAGTAACTACACTGAGTTAGTCACTGCAATTTTACCTTATTGTGTAAGATATCTTCTTTTTTCGTCGCATTGGACTTAATAGTAGATTGTCGTCACTGGGCCCGCGTGGGAACTATGGCCCAAGCCTTCTCATTCTGAGAGGAGGCCTGTGCCCAGCAGTGGGACGTATATAGGCTGGTATGATGATGATAAATTATTTTAGTACAATTACATATTGTAAACAACAGCATCCATACTAATATTATAAATGCGAAAGTGTGTATTTCTATGTTTGTTGTTTGTATGTTTGCAAGTCTTTCAAGCCGTAAAGGAGCGACGGATCGACGTGATTTTTGGCATAGAGATAGTTTATGGGCCCGAGAGTGACATAGACTACTTTTTATCCTAGAAAAATGCAGTTCCCGAGGGAACAGCGCGCGATAACCGAACACGCGCGGGTGGAGCTGCGGGCAAAAGCTAGTTTTAGAATAAATAGGAAATAATAATTATAACGAGTTAGTTATAAGGTTGGTAATAGTACCACAGACTCTTATTCCGACATAATAAGACTTTTGGTAATATATTTTTGAGTGGTTCGAATAGGTAGATACATGTTTTTGTATACAAGCCTTGGCCCGAAAGGTATAGTCTGAAACAAAACCAGCAACTACAAAATGGACTGTTTCTATAAGGTTTCTATGCACGGAGCTGTTAATTTTTTATCAATTGCCAACCGGCTGCCTGTAACGGAGGCAATTGCTTGACAAACAGAAATTTGAAACAAATTACCTTTAATGATTCAATTAGAACCGTTTTTGAGTTATGTAATCGTAACACCCACGTCCATTTGTTTGTGTCATAAAAAATATCATAATTTTGAACACAAAACTACCGAGAACTCACATTCTTTATTTCGTTAATAACTCGAATACCGTGCAACTTTTACTGGGGTCATGTTAGGTTGGTTAGGGTCCTCTTGAGCTGGTATACCTCTGGTGTCACTGTGACGTGCTAGTTTTGGGAGACCCTGTATATTGACCCGGATAACTCACTTCTTAAATCGAGTTTAGCTCGACATGTTTCGGGCTAATCCGTAGCCCTTCTTTCTCGGAGAACCACGACTCGCCGACTGCTGCAACACACACAAGAGTAGTAGTAGTAGTGCGCGTGTTGCAGCAGCCGTTCATTTTGTAGTTGCTCTGAGGAAGAAGGGCTACGGATTAGCCCGAAACATGTCGAGCTAAACTCGATTTTAGATGTTAGTTATTCGGGTCAATATATGTAATATGCCTTGTTGTTTTTGATTGCCATTAATATTTGACGGGCCATGAAGTTACTTTCTCCAAAAAGCTCTGAGGAATCATTTTAATTTAAATATAAAACTGAAAACCTTTCAAATCAATCAAAATAGATCAATAAAGCAAAAAAAAAACAACACTAACTGTTAAACCTATTTTCTCCTCGACATGTCTATCGACCCTCGCTGTGCTGGCTCAGTTTTTATGTTCTTGTTTACAATCTACTATTTTTCAACAAAAACTCATTTGTTTTGCTGTCTATAGGTAGTTGGTCGATTTTTCCCGTAGACAGAGAATCCCTAGACGAATTGATAGCTTCCGTCGCATTCGCACAAGAAAAAGAGTAACTTACGCCAAATGTGTGTAAAGAAATGAGATGCAATGATTCGATTTTTTGTTTCGCCACGCGTGCCGGTTTTTTCAAGGTCAGGTTTGTTTAGCAAAGTAGTTTGCTAAACAAACTTGACAGATGCTCAGGTGATTTTGTTCGCGCTTTTAGAAAAAAGCTAGGAAAATACTCATAAACGTGATAAAATATTCACAATATTGCTTTAAAAAGTTTGTGGTTCAATATTCTAAACAATATTGAAGAAAAATATGGTGCGGTGTAGTATTTTAGGGTGTAAAAGTGATAGTGAAATGAAACTGCCCGACATATCTTTTCATTCGTAAGTATAAACGTTTTTAACAGTTATTAGGCCTTTTTATTATGTGCTAGATAGTATTCTAAAGAATGTCAAGTAAAATAAAGTAAATTAAATATGATCAATAAAATAATCAAAAACAAAATAATCGTAATCATAACCTACAAATAAATTTTGTCCGGTGTTGCCAAATTTTCAATATTTGTTTTCCCACAATTTATGGGTATTATTTTCTGTTGTGCATCTAATAAATATCATTAAATATTTTTAAGTATTAAGTAACATTTTAATTCCATTACAGTTTCCCGCAAAATCCTAATTTACACCAGAAGTGGATTGCAGCCAGGGGAAAGGGGGTGTTTGAACATAAGAGCCACTACGTCACTCCGACTTTAACGATAACAGTATCCGTTGGATGCGGGGGACGCAGGACCGACCACTGTGGCGCTTTTTTTATACATATAATAAAAATATGTTATGGTTTATATGCATGTTTTATTTTTATCGTTTACACTAGCCTTTGCCCGTGTGTGCCAAGAATTCACTTATCGGTATCCGTTATAAAATTCAGTCTATGAAATTTCGATTTACGAATGAATCCGTTTCTTTGATAGGCAAAAGTACCGGCTTTGGCCACCTTAAGCCCGTTTTTGGCCAGTTGACATTTGGAGTCATATAAAAATAATATTTTTAGTGAGTTTTCAAAAGTTAATTCTGAAACGAATAAAGTTTGTAGTGATTTATAACTATACATTTATTTCAAACGTATATTTAAACAATAAATGGCCATAAACGGTGCAGTAAAAGGCGGAAGATTTATTCGTTTTGAAGGGAAACCAGAGTTAATAGTTGACACCGAACAAATCAAAAGCCGTGGTGGCCTAGTGGTTTGACCTATCGCCTCTCAAGCTGAGGGTCGTGGGTTCAAATCCCGGCTCGCACCTTTGAGTTTTTCGAAATTCATGTGCGCAATTTACCACGAGCTTTGCGGTGAAGGAAAACATCGTGAGGAAACCTGCGAAGCAATTCAATGGTGAGTGTGAAGTTCCCAATACGCACTGGGCCCGCGTGGGAACTATGGCCCAAGCCCTCTCATTCCGAGAAGAGGCCTGTGCCCAGCAGTGGGACGTATATAGGCTGAGATGAAACGGTACAGTGCCAAAAACGGTACTTCTTCTTAAATGTACATATTAAATCTTAAAATGCCTATTATTTCATCATTTTTTTTTTATCTACCTAGTTAACTTTAGCTTGAATTATAAATATGTACCTTCCTGTATTAGTTGTCTATAAAAATTGAATACTTAGACAAAGATCGCATGTGACGTGGGGTAAATTACTTTTGAGAGGGTAACCCTAATTATGCATGTACTCTTGTCTCCTGTCCCTTTCAGCGGCACGCTGAGCCGCCGTCTATAGTGTATTATAAGTCTATGATTTTTCCACACGAGCTAAAGCTCTTCTAAAGCTAAAAGGTATTGCTATTTTTTTCTTCATAAACTGACGGCAACACAGATATTGCTAAGAGTTCGGAGTAACAAGCAAAAACCATTACAGATTTCCAGACCCGCTAGCTTTTTTGATACATGATTGGCGATTTAAGCTGTTACTTCAATTCAGACCTTATATTCGTCTCTGTAGAATCTAAATTAAATGTGGCATTGGTGTGGATATAAGTCCATTTGGAAGGTACTCGTAGACTACCTAAATGTCAAAACTCTGGCTGTTTTATCATGGTTTTATCCGATGTAGTTAGAGCCTATTTTTGCACTGTGCTCGGATTAGATGCTTTTAATTTCTTTGTCTGATTGGTTATGGGTTCTAGGGTTCCGTTGTTTTAAGGGCGTGCCAAGCTTCTAACTTATTTGATATTAAGATTGCAAAAAAAAACCCAAAAAATTATCTGCAGCGGCGGCCTCACCTATTGCGATGCTCCGGATGGCAGGTTTTTGCCAGGCCCTTTGTTCTTTTGTGAAAAGTATGTGATGCGAAAATATAGTTAAAAAAATCTGTTTATTTTTTTATTTGCTGGGGTTGTTGCACGAGGCCGAGACACTTTGGGCGCCTCCTGCTTTACCAAAATCGTCTCCGGCGTTACCAATAAAATTGTACTTCCAACAAGATACTTCAAAGTTTAATAGGTTGAACTTACGTAGGATGGCATGTATTCACGAACACCATCTATTTAATTACAGAAAAAACTTGTTTACTTACTTACAAAAAACTGCAATTGTTTGAAAATTTTCGCGGACAGATTAATGTGGGTAAAAAAGTTGATTGGCCAGAGTGCTGCTATTGATCAAATTTAATCACGGTTTCAAAGCAGATTCTCTGTAGTATTTAAAGAGAAATATTTCCACATAAAAAATATGTAGAAAATAAAAAAAGAAACACTAAATTATTCATACCTCAAGCGCCAGTAATTTCACCGGCTGTCTTACTCTTCACGCCGAAACACAACCCCATCCCATCCCATCTTACTCGTATCCTATCTTAGGCCTCTAGGTTGGCAACGCATCTGCAATACCCCTGGTGTTGCAAATGTTTATGGGTGGCGGTGATTTCTTAACATCAGGAGACCCACTTGCTCGTTTGCCATCTAGTCAAATAAAAAAAAAAAAGTTTTTGTTTCGGCCTGTGTTCAGGATTTTATATGATCGAGTAAACTACATACATCCTATCGCGTAACCAATTAGCGCGTTCTTTAGACAATATCCTTAGGTATAACATATATTTTTTCCAAGACCGTCAATTACTAGTAAATATCTAAAACATTGGATCTTGCAACCTTCGATTCCGTCTCCCATTAAAGTCTTCTTCTTTGTCGGATACTCTTGGTAGAGATCTCACGAAATTTCACTACGGGTGGTAGCCTCTCCTTCACCTGTAGTTCTTCCAGTATGGACAGGTTGGTGCGATGCTGAGTCCATGACACTCGAAGCATACGTCTCCAACACCACATCTCGAGAGCGTCGATTCTTTGCCTCTCGCGTTCTTTGACTGTCCACGTTTCGGCATCATAAAGAAATACCCATTAAAATACCTCGCCTTAAAATAATGCGAGTTATTCGCATATGCGAATGTGAATACAAATGTTCGTGACATCCCTATCTGACATTTCCATTTCTAACAGTTAAATAAATAAATATATATAAATATCATGGGACACTTGACACCAATTAACCTAGTCCCAAACTAAGCAAAGCTTGTACTATGGATACTAGGCAACGGATAAACATACTTGTATAGATAAATACATACTTAAATACATATTAAACATCCGAGACCCGAGAACAAACATTCGTATTATTCATACAAATATCTGCCCCGGCCGGGATTCGAACCCGGGACCTCAAGCTTTGTAGTCAGGTTCGCTAACCACTAGGCCATCCGGTCGTCAATGTTCGTAAGGTTCACTTGGTGCCCACGGAACCTCGCGGTTTGCGTGTCCAGCTTTTTAACACGGCCTGCACACCGTCGATTCTGATTGAATTATATATGAACGGAGCCTGTCATTAAATTAAAGCGTGGGTTAGTTACGATTTCGGATATTTCTTTCAAATTAGTATTACACGATTGCTTCGGCGGTTAATAAATTATAATGGTCGAACTATGACTGTGACTTCATTGGTTACCGCGAATACCCTTATACCCTACGCCACGCAGCTTTAAAGAAAGAGAGAAAAGATATTCATTCACAACACTACTACACTACTAGCTTTTGCCCGCGGCTTCGCCCACGCCTGTGGCAGAGTTCCCATGATGCTGGCCGCATTACCCCTTTGGACCGCAATAATTTATTGATCATATTCCTAAATGGTCGTATTCCTGATTTATCATATACCTAAAGTAACTTGGTGCCACTTTGAATAATTTTCATTTGTTACTAGCTTTTGCCCGCGGCTCCGCCCGCGTGGTATTCGGTTATCGCGCGCTGTTCCCTCGGGAACTGTGCACTTTTACGAGAAAAAAATAGACTATGTCACTCTCTGTCTCATAAGCTATCTCTATGCCAAAAATCACGTCGATCCATCGCTTCGTTATGGCGTGAAAGACGGACAAACACACAAACATACAAACACACTTTCGCATTTATAATATTAGTATGGATTACGGGTTAGTATCATATCGTCTAAATAGCAAATTAGCGAAGCAAGTGTTCTAAGAACCAACTGGTCTATGAAGCAACTGTTCACAGTAGTAAGTGTTCTAAGAACCAACACTGGCGCACCAACGCGGTAGAATCCACCCGTTCATCAAGAATAGCAGCTATCAAAAACAACACCCACCTACATACATCTCTATCCCGTGGGATATTGAAATAGAACTAAGTCTAAACTTTATTCTCATAATCCAATCTAGCTACACATACGTACCAAAGTCAAATGGTTTTGTACTAAAATGTTCTAAAATTATTTAATAAAACTATTCCTCAAAATGGTTTTGGAATTAGAACACATTTAAAAAAGTGATCAATGCCAATGACCTTTCACAGAGGCGAAATATCGCTAGATGGCGATAGTATCGTGAGGTTCGATTGACGTTTGGTTGCGATTGGTTCATTTAGTTATTTAACCAATCACGAGCAAACGCCAAACGGACCTCATGATACTAACGCCATCTAGCGATATTTTGAGTGAAAGTCCCGAAAGCTTAAAACATATGCTGTATAATATTAGGATTACTTGTAATAATAATAGGATTTGCATGCTAAAGTCTAAATAACTATACGAGCGGAGTTTCTTCTTGCAGAGTCGGATCTTGGAGGACGCGTCCTTGATGTGTAACTCCTGGTCACCGAGGCATAATGTAAGTGCAAACTATACTTTAAAGATCTCTCTATCTATTTGTTTATATTTTCCATCTACGTCGTGTCCTTTTGGTTTTCCGTTAACTTTAATACTATCCTTATAGTACTTGAATCGCATGGTAACCCTGAAACTAAAGTCATTGTTGGCTCTGTGGTTATCCTTACTTTCTCTTCTCTATGCACCTGTGCGAGCGCAGTAGGTACATACGTATGCGTTTTTGCATGTGAGATCGATTTTTATTTATTTAAAACCCTAGCATACCCCTTATTAATTATTTAAAATGAACCTATATAATTAAATACAGTGCCTTCTCAATATGGTCCTTCGCACCGGATATGACCCAGCGACTAGTCGATAGACCTATCACCATACCGGCTCCGATGAAGTGGCTCGTTTAGTGCTCTTGTTGTACAATCTACTATGGTCTAAACTACTTCCTTTTTAACCGACTTCAAAAGAGGAGGTTATCAATTATTTTTATTTGTTACCTCAGGACTCGGTCATTATGAAAAGTCACTAGCAGTACCGAAACGAATTTGTGCATCGGAAAAAACTAGGTTAATTAAAAGTACCCGTAACGTAGGCACTTAGCATTTTATTTTCTGACTGACCGAGATGGGGTTATCGGACGTACTAGTAAATAACGTATGCTGTGTGTGTATACTCGAATTATATGCGGGACACAAGTTGACACAGCGTGCATTCATCATCATCATAATCAGCCATATCGCATAGGACGTCCACTGTTGGACATAGGCCTCCCCCATAGACCCAGTTGCCTGTTGGAAGCGGCTTACATCCACCGTGGACCTGCGGATTTAGCCAGGTCGTCAATTTCTGATTTCTGAGTAAAAGTCAAGTTGAAGTCAGGTGGAAGGACCTTGTGCAAGGTCCGCCCGGATTGCTACCACCATCTTGCTCGCTAATTCTGCCGTGAAGCAGTGCACTGTTGAGTTTCGGCGTGGAGAGTAAGACAGCCGGTAAAATTACTGGCACTTTTCTTTTAATTTTGACAGTCGAAGCATTCTACACTTCCACTGAACGTAGATATAGTTACCTAGTGTTTAGTTTTGTAACTAAGGGACCCCATACACCCCTGTATTATTATTTTTATTATTATTTTTTAAAGTAATTTTTCTTTCTTTCATTGTATACTGTAACTTCTTAAGTATTATATTTGTAATTATTTTATTTTGAAAAAATGACTTTCTACCAAGTTTCTTGCGGCGCAATCTTCTTGGCAATGACGGTCTTTCCGTAAGCGCTGGTAGTTTAAAAAATGACGTGTAAAAGTGCCAATTGCGGTCAATTGAATAAATGATTTCGATTTTTTGATTTTTGATTTTGACCCACTTGCTCGTTTGCCATCCAAAAAAAAACAAATACAACGTAATCTTTATTCCATTGAACAAACAATTAACACTTTCGAAAGGATCCACACAAGGGTTAACAATAAAACAATTACAAAATGCCATCCCCATTTTTAACAATCAAAATGACACTCAACATTATTGGGTTCACTAATCTCTTCGCATCTTCATTTGCAACAAGCGTATACAGTTTCAGAGGGGCTAGGGTTCCGTAACAAATTATAATTGCTATAATACATGTTAAAATGGCACCTCAATAATTGTTTTCGCAGCGGTGCGAGGGAGGAGCGGAAGCGATTAAGTTGATACTACATGTACCCCTAGTGTATTTTTTCGGTTACAAAACACGTCGCGATCGCGTTCGCGTTAAAATCTCAATTTGTATGGAAACACGAACAGCGCCTCCTAGCGGAACGTTTGCGATGTTCGTGTTTCCATACAAATTGAGATATTAACGCGAACGCAATCGAAACGTATTTTGTAACCGGAAACTTACACTAAGGGTACTGAATATTCAACTAGGTTGCGATTGTATTTGGTAACAAATACACTTGCTACCAATAGGGATGACTGGGTTAAAAATATATCATTCTATTCAGTCCGACAGTTAGATTATGGAAAAATATGGGACACGTATTTTTCGGTTTATCTATTTATTAAAAATCGACAAAGGTATAGATCATCAAACTTCCGGAGTGGGGGCTTATGACATCACTCGAAACTTCTAAGCGCTGTATCCTCGTAATTTTTTGTTTGTCAAGCAAAAGAAAAAACATGTGCACAATATATTTAAATTAACCACCTGACGGACTAAACAGTTTTCTTTAGTCGTTTAAGCCTATTGTTACCGTTTTTTCACATTTTTGTAGTGTTCGAACTTTTTTTTAAAAATAAGATATTAAGATAATAAGATATTAAGGTTATATTTGAGTAGCAAAATCTGTGTTTTAATGTTTTTCTCCTTAGAAGGGCCACCACGATATATTCTTTTAGGAATTCCTCCCGCGAACTCCTGTAACTGGAGCCCCTGTAACGCGATACAAATCGGCGCAAGCGTCGCTTCCCACGGCCGATTGCCGCTCATTTTTTACAGCAGATTACCCTGACAGTGACGCCTCACTTAGACCCACTTACAGCTGTCACTTATCAGTCAAAGGGCAAGGGATGAGAAGAAGTCCTTTAATTATAACACCCCACCATTAAAGGCCTATGCATTGCGTATAAACTGGGACCTTTTCAAATTGAATTAGATACTTTTCCTGAGAATATAATAATCCATACTAATATTATAAATCCGAAAGTGTGTTTGTATGTTTGTGTATTTGTCCGTCTTTCACGCCGTAACGGAGCGATGAATCGACGTGATTTTTGGCATAGAGATAGTTTATGGACCCGAGAGTGACATAGGCTACTTTTTATCCCCGAGCAATGCACAGTTCCCGAGGGAAGCGCGCGACCGAACAACAGCTAGTAAACGAATAATGTAGAATTTTCAACGTTTCCACTCATCAGGGTTGATCCCACTAGTTTTTACTAAAGTGGTTTTCCCGTCTCACCCGTCTCTTTTGAAGTCGGTTAAACTCGGGATGAGCTAGCACTCTAAGCTGCTCGTTATGTCGGGTAATCGCGCGCCTAAAAGCGCATCACGCTAATCCTAGGGGCTGGGTACAGACGAGAGGTAAAGTGGAACGTAATTAATTATAATCCCACTAATATAAATGTGTGTATACCAAAAAAGGGCCACGTGAGTTTTGGTAAACGATACTTTTGTGCGAATTATGCGCTGTATACAAGGTGTTAATTAACTGAAAACCTTAGAAACACCAAAAATTATTTTTTATTTTGAGTCAGTTGATATTTATAAATATGTCGCACAAACATAGAGCACATCTGATAGTGACTGAGCAAAAAAGTTAATTAAGTAGCTAATATTAATTAGGAATATGTCAAGGGAAAAAATATGTATACACTTTAGTACCTTGTCTATTTTCGTCATATTTGAACTGCCCTATACGATCTGTCACAGTGGTTAAAGGACAAGGTAATAAAGTGTATATTTTTGCCCTTGACTGTTACATACTGCAGTTTTCTACTACTCACATCTTTTTGGCAACTCTAGTTGCCTGTCAACGCTCTTATTTTGTTAAGGAATAGAGTTCAACTCAAAATTCAAAGCATGCAGTGCTTGCGCTGTTGTGTTTCGGCGTGAAGAGTGTGACAGCCGGTGAAATTACCGGCACTTGAGGTATCCCATCTTAGGCCTCTAGGTAGGCGACGAATCTGCAGTCCCCCTGCAGGTGTCTATGGGCGGAGATGATCTACCATCAGGAGACCAACTTACTCGTTTGCCATATCTAGTGAGATTTTTTTTAACCAGTTCGTTAGTTTCTTGTATAAAAACAAAACCTTTTAACCCTTTAAACGCCGTTGTCTGAATTACAAGACACAAATTATACAGCTCATTTCGCCGCAGTCTTATAATTAGGTCAAAATCCTTACTAATATTATAAATGTGAAAGTAACTCTGTCTGTCTGTCTGTCTGTTACGCTTTCACGTCGAATCCGCTGAACCGATTTGTATCAAATTTGGTATAGAGATAGTTTAAGCCCCAAGGATCAACATAGGGTACTTTTTATTCCGGTAGAGGGCGCCACCGCGATAACCTAGGTCCGCGCAGACGAAGTCGCGGGCATAAGCTAGTGTCATATAGTTTCGGTGTAGGTGGCGACACGGGCACGTACGAACGAAAAAGTATTGGCGCTTAAAAGGTTAATAATATACCTAAGTACATTTCTATTGAATCCTGGCACTGTATCTTACCATATTAAAACAATTCCTGCTCGCCGAAAGCGTCACTTCATTCGAAATTAACCAGTTTCCGCTCTTGTAACTTAATCTATTTTGCTACGGCAATAACAGCAAGTTTACGCCCCTCGTAATAACAAGATGGCGGCGTGTAGTGGGACCTGTAAAGGTGTTATTAGTTCTGTGCAAGTGGCAGTTCCCATTTTGTTACAGCTGGATGAAAAGGGAAGATGGCGACATTTTACTGGCTTAACGAACAGGTTGGAACTGGTTTTAACGTCGTTTTAGTGTTCCGTAGTCAACTAATATATCCTGGCCATATCCTGTCCGACTGTTGTTCTGTTTGTCTATCATGTCCGCGGCTAACCTCAAAGATCGTTTTAGTACTAGAAATCTGTAATTTGGCATTTAGGTTGTAAACTAAAGAACCGGCCAAGAGCGTGTCCGACACGCCCGAATTAGGGTTCCGTAGCCGTTACGTAAAAATGAAGTATTATTTTTCGAAGGATTTCGTATTTTGTATGGAATATTCCAAGTTTAGGTATATTTTTGACCTACCTTAGGCTGCTGTTTATTCTTAAATTACTAATAATTCTCAAGGAAACTTAACTGCTATAATTTTCCTCTAAGTTTGATATACTTACTTATCCTGAACTTTTTCAAATTTTTACACCAACCGGTTTAGATTTTAGAGGGGGAGGGGACGGGGGACGCTCGGTTTTAATGAAAATTTGCACTTTAAAGTTGAATATTTTGCAAACAAATCACTGAATCGAAAATCGCTTTTGCAACTCCCTAATAATTTCAAAAGACCTATCCAACGATACCCCACACTACAAGGTTGAATGAAAAAAAAAACACCCCCACTTAAGGTCTATGGGAGGTACGCCAAAAAAAATTTTTTTGCGATTTTTTTATTGTACTGTTTAGTCGGCATAGTCTAGATAAATATTCGTGCAAAATTACAGGTTTCTAGAATTGATAGTCTCTGAGCAAAACCGCGGACGGACGGATAGACAGACTGACAGACATAGCGAAACCACTAGGGCTCCGTTTTTGCCATTTTGGTTACGGAACCCTAAAAACTTTAATGAGGACCACGAGACCACGAGAATTCGCACGGCAATTTAAGTAAAATAACAGAAAATCAAATCAATGGTTTTATTAATGATTTTAAGTGTTTTTTTTTTTTTTTTCCGTAAACGCTTTCCTGCACGAGTGTACGCTCTCATCAGGGAGCTCTCCACGTTACGTTTGTGACACTTGATACTCAGCATTAACCTTATCCTTGCTGAGGGGCGCCACTGTCAACGGTATCCACGAGAACAGTTCGTATGCACGTTAGTTCCCGATTTCTCCACCCGCATAATTAAGTTTGTCGCTTTAACCCTTGATATCAGTAGATTATATAAACAAAGATGGCGGATGACGGATGAAATTTCGAGATTAGAGAATTATTAGTGGAAATTAGTAGTTGGGTTTAGGAAAATTGTTCAGGCGTTTGTTTCCGGAGGTTTACATATTATACTGGAAAAACTTACAGTGAAGCAACGCTATATCTGAAGAGATGTTACCATCAGCCAAATAAGTGGTCTATCATTTTTTAAACAAGTTCCTATCAAATGAATATGTCGCTAAAGTCGAACTTTCAAGTTGACAGACACGTCTATTGGCATTATTGTTTTATGAAATGCAAACGATTATCAACTTTAGGGTGGTAGACCACATATTTGGCTGATGGTACTTACAATATTTTGTCATCGTAATTTATCATTTTTAGGGTTCCGTAGCCAAAATGGAAAAACGGAACCCTTATAGTTTCGCCAAGTCTGTCTGTCAGTCCACTGCTTTGTTCAGAGACTATCAATGCTAGAAAGCTGTAATTTTGCATGAACATATATGTAAACTTTGTTGACAAAACAGTGCAATAAAAAAAAAATTGAGTAGGTACCTGCGATAGAAGCAGTTAAAGTGGGGGTGATTTTTTTTTCTCATCCAACCTTGCAGTGAGGGGTATCGTTGGATAGGTCTTTTGAAATCATTAGGGGGTTGCTAAAACAATTTTCCGATTCAGTGATATGTTTGCAAAATATTCAACTTTAAAGTGCAAATACCAAAAAAATATATATATATATTAAAAAAAAATCATTAAAATCGAGAGTCCCCCCCCCCTCTAAAATCTAAACCAGTGGGTGGAAAATTTGAAATTTCGGTTTGGTATTAAGTATATCAAACTTACTTACTCACTTACTATATAGTTTTCCTTGAAAAAAAACCGCTATATAGCGGTTCAGTTTTCTTGAGAATTATTAGTAGTTTAAGAATAAGTAGCAGCCTAAGCTAAGGTATAAAATATACCTTAACTTGGAATCTCTTCTTCTCTCCTTCTTCTCAGCATATAGGTATGTGTCCACTGCTGGATATATGCCTCTTCCATGGATTTCCATGTTGACCTAGATGCGGCAAATCTGGTCCAAGTTGGTCCTGCTGTCTCACGTATATCATCCGCCCATCTAGTTGGTGATCTTTCTATGTTTCGGCTTCCAGTTCGGGGTCTACAGTTAACAGCAAACTTGGAATATTCCGTAAAAAATACGAAATCCTGTTAGTGAACTGAACATCTGTCGAAGATAACGGAAACCAAAGGCACGGCGTATGGGTACTTCACGCGCAACGTAGAAAAGTTATTCCCTGTGCCCCTAGTGTAAGTTTTCGGTTACAAAATACGTCTCGATCGCGTTCGCGTTAAAATCTCAGTTTGTATGGAAACACGAACAGCGCCTCCTAGCGGAACGTTTGCGATGTTCGTGTAACGCGAACGCGATGGAGACGTATTTTGTAACCGAAAACTTACACTAAGGGTACTGAATGTCACCAAAAACTAACATGTACTTTTTAAACGTTGGCTATCACTACGTCTAAAAATATTGGTTATTATTTAACTATCTCACATCTCACTCACTCATATAAAGTTAAGATTGGATTTTTGGAATATTTTTGTATTTTTTATTCCAACTCTAAATTAAAATTACCGTCGCTGCTTAAGTGGCTTAATAAGAAACAAACAAGCTGAGATATGTGGTGCATAGGGGAAATTCTTGTCTAAACCGTTGTCCAGCAGTGGTGTAGCGGTATAGCACGCGGCACGGAATGCCGAGGACCTGGGTTCGATTCCCAGCGCTGGTCTTATTTTTATGGTTTTTCTGTGCATCTGAAACACTTCCACCGCGACAACACTTCCACAGTCACCATTTAGATGGTTGGCGGTCCTCAACTGTGCGTTTCTCCAGAAATTTCTTGCCTCGCACATCAAAACTCTGGAAGGAACTATCGCCTGCGATATTCCCGGACCGATATAACCTTCAAGCTTTCAAGAAAAGAGCGTACTACCTTAAAGGCAGGCAACGCACTTGTGACTCTTCTGGTGTTGCAGGTGTCCATGGGCGACGGTAATCGCTCACCATCAGGCGATCCGTCTGCTCATTTGCCCCTATATGCAGGTGGTAGGACCTTGTGCAAGGTCCGCCCGGATTGCTACCACCATTTTTCTCACTAATCCTGCCGTAAAGCAGCAGTGCTTGCACTGTTGTGTTTCGGCGTGGAGAGCAAGACAGCCGGTGAAATTACTGGCACTTGAGGTATTCCATCTTAGGCCTCTAGGTTGGCAACGCAGATGTTTATGGGCGGTGGTGATCTCTTACCACCAGGAAACCCACTTGCTCGTTTTCCTTCCAGTCGAATAAAAAAAAATACCATAAAAAAAACATAGATTTTCACTTAAACATAGAATTTGTATTTTCATATAAAGTTGTCTTTATCCATCAATTAAGCGTAATAAACACCAGATAATTTATCCAGCGATATTCAACTGAAACGCTAATTAAAATCAATCCAATTATAGAGACATTATTAATCTGACCCGTGATATAAATAAAGTAGAGATGTGCCGACTAGTCGGCGACTGTCGTATTCGGCGACTAGTCGGCGAATAGTCGGCAAAAAGCACCGACTATCCGGCTTCTCACTTTGTATGTATTTTTCAATAAAATGTTCGTATCATACCGTCCCTCTCGCTCTCGTATGAAATAATAGCATCAGCGGGACCGTACGGTACGAACTTCAATTTTCAAATTTCGTCACGAAGACGCGTTTCGTCATGAGCGTATACTTATTCGTTTTAAGCTACGTTGCATTTTTGTTAGTTTTTCTCGATTGTTCTATAAAAATTTAATGGAAATTAAAAATGTGGTGTGATAGAACTGTTCTTAATATGGAATTTAATGTTTCTACTGTAATAATTATTCGTTGTAGACATTTATTTTCTTTAAAAAACCGTTTATAAACATTAATACGTTTTTAAATAATATAAAAGTCTATCACGAATAATAACTGCAGTAGACACATTAACTTATCTAGAAGAGTTCTATCAGACCACATTTTTAATTTTCATTAAATTTTTATAGAACAATCGAGAAAAACTAACAAAAATGCAACGTTGCCAGTTCAGCAGGTATAAACACTCTTAAAGATAAATTGAAAATACAAACTGAAATATAGGTGCACAGAAAAATCACATAGCATGCGCATTATCATATGTATAGTATGCGGCACGGAATGCCGAGGACCTGGGTTCGATTCCCAGTGCTGGTCTTATTTTTCTGATTTTTCTGTGCATCTATATTTCAGTTTGTATTTTCAATTTAGGTTTTACGGGATGACCGTAAAAGTAAAAATTTGGAATTGAAATTAAAAATACAAAAAGATACCAAAAAACCAATCTTAATGCTCTTACAGATATTTTTAGCCAAAGAGTATAAATAAGACTATAGCTCCGCCGTTAAAACTACAAAAGCTATGATATCGTTTCAAATCCACCTACGATTACTCGGGCTTATGAATTTTTTATCCGACCAATTCACATTTGACACGGCGCCTGCAAAAAGGGTCCTTCTGCTCATAAATAATGCAATAACACTTTTTAAATATGCGTAACATCAAATGTACTAAGCTATCTGGGCCGGTTTTTTAACACGTAGCTGGTTTTTGGAGCTAAAACTAATGTTATTACATTATTATACGCCATCTAAAATGGATAGTTGTTGCTTTTAATAATTTTTTAACTGCTCAGGTTCGTTAACTTCGCATTTATACTGGATTTAGGCGACATAAAAATGGTTTTAGATAACTTTGCATGCTATTATGTAGCAAAATATGTTTTTGTACTGGAAATGTTAATTTATCACCTATTGTACCATATTTTATGTGAATAAAGACATTTGAATTTGAATTTGAATATGCTCTAGTGCATAAAGTAAAATTTTTGACTAAGATCACGGTCACAAATAAATGAGCTTATTATATATCTTTTGATAACTTGTATTTATGTTAATAAATAAACAAAAATAAATAATAAAGGTATTTAGTAAGCGAACAATTGTTTTTACGAATTGAATACACCGTAACAGCTCGGGTACATGAACGTCTCGGGTAAAATGGCTCGTTTTATGCTCTCTTTCTCGTCTCGTCTCTCTACTATTAGAACACCGTATCTCGAAAGGAAAAACTTGTCCGTCAGTCAAGATCTTTTTTCTCAGGATCGCGTGGAGGTATAAAGCTGTATTTGATTATTATTAGTACTCGGGATTATATTTTCTCAAAGAAAATATTTATTCATCACATTATTTATTCATTTTCCAATTGTTTACGGACGAATGTTTTTGCATGTATAATAATGTAGTGGGCATTTGTGGCTCCTCATATTTTTTTTAGGTGTTTAGGTCAGGGCTTCCCAAACTTATTTGTACTTGACGCCCTTGGGACTTTGCTATTTTTTAAGATGCCCTTCAACCTAGTTCTGAAAAATACCTACCAATTTTAGTACAAGCTAGCAGGTTCCTTATCAGAAAAATATTATGTGGACATTTATGATATTTATTACAAAATAAGAACGAAATCGATAATAAGTAAAAATTAATAAAAAAGAACCTTTTTAAAAACGAGGTTTTATTACTTGTAAATAATAACCTAATCAACAAATGTTGGGAAACCCCCGACTCGTTTCAGAACAAAAATTTTATTTTTCCCATACAGAAAAAAACGATGCCAAAATGGCAAAAACGGAACCCTTATAGTTTCTTCAAGTCCGTCTGCCATGTGTCCGTGTCCTGCCACGTTGACGCGAGTAAAATTTTTTTTTTCAATTTCTGTTACTTGTATATTCGTAGGTACCTAATCATTGATTGTATTTCACATAATGAAATCGTGTTTTTTTTAATATTTTTGCACAGTTGTCATTTTGAGGTTATTTCCACGCCTAAAAATCCTCAATTTATTGGCTGTTTAGGCGTTTCCAACGTAAAAAAAATACTTTATTCCCTAGAGAATAAAAAAAAGCTTTAATCCCAATATGCAGAGACTAAAGTAATTTTAAGAGCGTGCAGTTTTAGTGCATCGCTTAATTTTTCCTTATTGTAACATTGGAAGCGCTCTACCAACCTCTAAACTCCACAAGCGGACCGTATAAAACCCCCGCCCATTCAAATGCAGCCCATATCCGACCACTGGTAAATCGAGAAACAAACTATCCACTTTAAAGTGGTGGGAGTAATAAAAGCATCTATTTGAAAGTCAGGAGGAGTTTCTAGAGGCCAGGGGCAACTCATAAATAATTTAGGGTAATACAGCAAAAACCCGAAGGTTGAGCGCTCATGACTTGTTGATGTGAGGAGTGAATTAGTTGTGCCGACAGGACTTCTTTTAATTTGCGCTGCTGCTATTTCTATATAGGTTCAGGGGTTCGGAACGTTTGGCTCTGATTTTTAAGTTGTGAAATAATGATTTTTGATTGATTTTTTATTTACAACTTTATTTATATTATTTAATCGTTGGTTTGTTTGTTTGGGTCAAGTATTACGCCTATGTACTAGTAAAAGTGCTGAACTATTTTCTTTATTTTATTTTATTTCATTTTCTTTATTTGTTTGTTTCACTAACACTACAGTAAGCATCGTACATTTAACTAACACCATGTACCTAACATATTTATAAGTAATACTAACAACTGATGGATCCTAGTTATCTGAATAAATAAATTTTATTATTATTATTATTATTACTTCCACTCCTAGTGGTCGGATTGGTTTGAAAGGTAAAGTTATGTTAGGTGCTACATTACAAGCACCGACGCAAAAAGTATGTTTTAAAATTTTTATTTTTATTTTACGACAGTCAAATTAGCTGAAAAAAATTATGGTTATTCTAAATAAAGCAAGGATTGACTTGAAAGCTGGTACGAAAATAATATTTGGATGACAATGCAAAAATTCAAAACAAAACAATGCAAAAATGTAAAAAAATATTTTCAAATTACGGACTTACTTTTTATGATTTTAGAATCATTCAGTTACCTACGTGATATCCGGGCAAAAAATTAAAACATAGATCATACTCCTCAAACTAAACAACATTAGCTCAGCGACTTTTAAAAATAATGGAGTCTTTGAATTTGCCTTTTTTCATAAAAATTAAATACTGCTATCAATGCACGCCATCCTTGAACACAACTGACGTCACCTGTCATGCTACAAACATCATTTTGCTTTACATTGTTTCTTAGAATAAACTTAAAAGTGTAATAAAAAAAAAAACTTTTTATTTCAAAAGTCGCTGAACTAATGTTGTTCAGTTTGAGGAGTATAATTTATGTTTTTATTATTTGCTCATATTTAGACCACACTCGGTACTCAAATTATTTTATTTTTTATTTTGCCATTTTCTGTGCATGGTTCACAGACAAAGAGCTCTCCCTCGGACTTCCAGCTTCCCCTGTCGGCAGCTAGAACTCGCCAGGCGCTTCTGAATACATCCAGTACCACTACTAGTGGTCCACTACCATGACTTGCCAGTGACCGTATTCGATAGAGATTGTAGAGGCGCTGTACAAATCTCCATACTAATAATTTACGCCGTCGCTACCGAGTTTGGTCACTGTAAACTCATGGTAGTGGTACTCATAGATGGGTTTGTGTGATTTGTGTGTGTTCTTACAGTGTAAAGAAGAAAGAACTGCATAAACACGCGTATCTTGCATAAACTTAGCTATCATAAGGTCGCGAGTGACCAAAGAAATTATTTTGGTACATTCAGAAGCGTTCATAATCAACGCATGTGTACCGGGTGGAACCTTTTATTAAACCATTTCACCACGATTTCCTTTATAATAACATCTTGAGAGCAAATTTGAATTTTCTCTGTTTGATCGGTAGTATTTATGGACCCCGTTGACTCCGTTTAGAAAACTCGACATCTTATCATTTATTAGTGAAATTACTGGCACTTGAGGTATTCCAACTTAGGCCTCTAGGTTGGCAACGCATCTGCAATATCCCTGGTGTTGCAGATGTTTATGGGCGGTGATGATCTCTTACCACCAGGAGACCCACTTGATCGTTTTCCATCCAGTCGGATAAAAAAAAATATCTCTTAACATCATTCACCACTAGCTCACATAACCCTCCTTTTCAGGGTGACCTCTTCGGCGGCCTTAACGACGGGCTCCTCAGCCGAGCGGAAGCTTTGGCGGCAGTGGACATCAGCAAGCATCAGTCGGGACCCCAACCGGGCCCCCTGCCTCAGTTGAAGCACGACATGGTGTACCACCACGGGGTCGGGGGCCCACCGCCCCACAATGCACGACCGCATCAGGTATCATTGTTTTATATATCAGCTTGCAGTAGCTTTCTTGTGGCGTTAAGAGCGTTTATAGCTCCCATAAAAATTTTATGAATATTAAAAATTGGTCTGATAGAACTGTTATTAATATTATAAGTTAATGTGTCTACTCCAATAATTATTCACGATAGACTTCTATTTTCTTTAAAAACCTTTGATAAGCATTTGTTCGTTTTTAAAGAATATAAAAGTCTATCACGAATAATTATTGCAGTAGACACATTAACTTATTAACTAGAAAGAGTTCTAACAGACCAAATTTTAATTTTCATTAAATTTTTATGGGATAATCGAGAAAAACAAATAAAAATCCAACGTTGCTAGCTCAGCAGGTATAAACGCTCTTAATTATTTGGTATATGATTATCCAATGGGCATAATAAGTTTTTAACAATTTCAACGACATTTTATTAGGACGTACGGAAACTCTTTCGGTACGATACATATATCTTTAAATGCCTCGCAATCCTGATGATGTACCAGAAACAATAAAACGTAGCTTTTCCGGTTAAAAAAATATTATATTAAGGGGCTGTTATCACCAGCCATTGATTAATTTTATTTGACGGATAAATGTGATGCCGTCTCCATCTATTCGAACAAAACAAACAAAGACGGCATCACATTTATCCGTTAGATTTTAATCAATGGATGGTAAAAAAGGAATGATTTAAGTCTGTCAGTTAAATTATCAGCAATGAGAGAGGTCCTTTTTTAGGACTAATGGCCGATGGGGTCAGAAGATTCTCGAATGGCGTCCGCATACCAGGAGACGAGCTGTCGGTAGGCCTCTAACAAGATGGAGCCACGACTTGGTTAGGATCGCGGGATCGCGGTGGATGTGGAAAGCACAAGACTGGCCTGGGGGAGGTAGTCTAGCAGTGGACGTCTTTTGGCTGTCAATCGAACTGAAAATGACATAGATGCAGTGCATTACAGTTTGGGATGTGACGTCACTCTATGCTAAAAATGTCGCACGCGGAACTTGACCTGGCTATTGTGTTCATTTTTACTTCATCACTAGCTTTTGCCCACGGCTTCGCCCGCGTGGAATTCGGTTATCGTGCGCTGTTTCCTCGGGAACTGTGAATTTTTCCGGGATAAAAAGTAGCCTGTCTCACTCTGTGGTCCATAAAAGATTTGTATGCCAAAAATTACGTCGATCCATCGCTCGGTTTCGGCGGGAAAGACGGACAAACATACACACAAACATACGAACACACATACACACACACACACACTCACACACACAGCATTTATAATATTAGTAAGTATAGCTTGACAAAAGAAAAATTGGTATCCAATAGTTTCTAATAATTTAACTAGTGGACTATTTAATTACTTTAATTAGATTTTTTAAGACATTAGTCTATTATCATAATACTTATGCAAAAATATTAATAACATAAACCTTCAAAGGATGTTCTTGTAACAACTCATTACAGCCCTAAATATAACACTCACGCGGCCAACCGTGCCCCCCAAAACTAAAGACAAATTACATTTTTATACCCATGTTATCTACCCTCTAAACTACTCTTAATATAGTTTTAAAGCGATAAAATCAAACAGTACAGTATGTACCAATAATATCAATCGAATACTGGCAACTATAAAAATAAGGGATGCCATAAACTTCGCGTCGAAACTCCCTCGGCATAAATAATGATAAAGTAAATGCAGTTTGTCTATGCCGTGTCTGAGGGCTTCGCCTTAAGGTTTGTATGCTGAATTTTGTTTATGGACGAGTAGTTGTAAAAAGTATTTTCTGACAGCTGTCAAAGTGACGTATAGTGCGATTGTAAAGGGTTTGATGAACAAGAATATGTTTTTTTTTAAATGAACTTCGTACAAACCTCGCCGGTGGGAAACACTATAACAGTGTGCTCTGCCTAAAAGTTACGAATGTAATAGTATGCCAATTAAATGTTTTGCGAAGTAACATAGTTACTATTTAGATAAATTTAATACTGGCCGTTTTTCTGTCTGTTCGATTTTTTTGTAAAAACGACCAAGCGCTACTTTCAAGCGCAAATTAGGAGTGAAGAGTTAGAAATGAGTTAGTTAGTTACTATACTGCGTCCAAGATAACGAGTTAATATAGCGTTCTCTCTGTTGCACTTTTGTATGCAAATGAAAGGGACAAAAGAAGATCGGTAGGCGTAAACAATTGCACCTCTATGCAAGGGCAGACTTACATGCTGTTCGTTCGGAATATTTTATGACAAGGTGTAAAAAAATGAAAATACCACCCAGCTCTAAGCTAATAAAAGGATGGCATCAATTCTTGATGTGAATATTCAACATCTGGTCCATTTGGTCATAAACACAAACAATAGAAAATCTGAAAGTAACCGGACAAGCCAGGTAGTCGGGCAAAAGGCTAATAATAAGAATGACGCAAACTATACAGAAAATTTAACTTGAGTGATTATTTTTTATCGACAACAAGCTAAAAGATTTTACTGACTTGCCAAATTATTTTTATAAATAATTAAAAAATCTAGGGCTCTTCAAGTTTAGAGTGAATAGGCTGTTACTGAACCTGTGAGATGTGTATTGTGTGTATTTTGGGCTCATCTGCATTTTACATCAGGTGAGAAAGGGGTTAAACACGATCAGTTACATGTAAAAAATAAATAAAAAAATACTTAATATAAATAAATAAATTCATCTGATGGGTTCTTCAATCCAGTGGAAAGCATAACGCGTCCGCACTGTACGAGAGACAGATGTTGACTAAACTTTGGCCGCCATGTAAACCTATCCGATGCGTATTTGTGACTCATTTCACTGACCAATCGCGTGCTTTCTCAGTTTTCTAGTACTAACTCGTTATCTTGGACAGAGTATAGTTAGATTAATAAAATTAAAGAATATTTTTAGGAATAATTTTGGTACCTAGTTGGAAGTAAATGCAATAAAATAACTTTTAAAAAAACTATTTCTGAGGTTTCAGCTATTTATTTAACACCTTGTATAACTAGCGATGTACTCCGGCTTCGCGTTGGTCTAATTTTGGAGAGGTGAAATATGATTTTTGATTAGGTATAAGTATTTTTTTTATCCACTTTTTGTGCAAAGCTAGTTACAGGCGAGGGCATATAAATAATATGTATATCTATGCAGACGTAGCGTTAAAACCTCACCTTATGATAGTTGCATAAAGGTATATAGATATTTTTGGCGTCATGGTGATGTACAGTCACCAGCACCAATATCTGACACAGCAAAGCATGCATAAATATCTTATACGGCTCTATTTTTGGGCCGGTAGGACATGTCATATATATAGGTATTAGCACACTTCGCTGTGGCAGATATTAATGCAGGTTACTGTACCTACATTATCGCAATTTGAAAATCAAACCGTAATTTTAAGTATCCCTTAAAATGCTTGTGTATAATTTTATTTTGAGAGTTGATAAATTGTTTAGTGACGGTTTGAGTCTCAAGATGCGATATTTTTTATGCCCTTGATTGTACACAGTAAGGACTTTAATTCATGAGCCACTATGGAACCTTTTCAAAGGAAAAGGCATTACGATTTTCTTTAAGCCTGAGCCACGTCACTTCTTCCTTGTCTATGGTTTTAATTTTTTTTTAATTTAAATTTTTTTTTTCTTCGTCTGACTGGGGCAAAGGAACTGGCTCGTGCATACATTGTTTACCATTTGGGCTCCACAGAAAACCAGCGTTACTGCACATAATGTGCGGCAACACATGCTGAGTGGACCCTTTTTGGTATCCTGTCGTGTCACCAAGTAATATAGTTTTAGTGCTAGTTTTAGTCTTAGTCTTAGGTGGTACCTACTTACTTATGGAGCTAAAATAAATCTTTCTTTCTTTCTTTCCTTGTTAATTAATGCGGTGTAATAACGTTTATGTGACATGGTTCCATGGTGGCTCATGAAAATCTTTGACCGTACACAATAGGTCCCACAATCCAGGTCAACCTAATTTCCTTTTTCAATCTACAGCTTAATACATGAAAGCCCGAAAAAACCACTTAACTTGGGGGAATATTTCACCGTGGCAGCTTTGCCGTGTACACGGTATAGCAGATGGAAATCTTAAGGCTCCATATGTGCGAGGGTGAATCCCGCAGGGAGTTGCCATACGTAGGGGGGAATATCCCCAGAAAAATATACACTACTATAAACGAGGTAATCTTATGCACTACAATATCGCCCGCTCTTTGTTGCATCATTTTTTATTGTTTATTCAAATTTACCGATGATTTTTACCTGTTGGAGGCGGGTAGTTGTTTGGGAGGTGTAGTTTTGTTGTGATACAATTTTTGAGCTAGGGGTGAACTAAAATCTTTTAATTAAACAATTATTTATTGCAAGGAATAGTACTTACAAAGATGTTGAATTTGAAAATTTTTTTCGCACCACAGCCGCCAGAACCTTAGAATGTCGTAATGACGACTTGCCGCTTGCATCCACCGGTTGTCCGTAACTCTACAACTATCCATACTATACTTACTTAATATTATATGTAAATGCGAAAGTGTGTTTATAATGTTTGTGTGTTTGTCCGTCTTTCACGCCGTAACGGAGCGACGGATCGACGTATTTTTGGCATAAAGATAGTTTATGGGCCAGAGAGTGACATAGGCTACTTTTTATCCTTTTCTCGAGGTAACAGCGTGTAATAACTGAATTCCACGCGGGCTAAGCCGCGGGCAAAAGCTAGTATAAATGACTGTGCTCATAAATATTTTAGTACTATCGTATTAAGTCTCTCCGATATTTATGATGGCGATTGTACCTATAGGTGCTTATAGGTAACAATTTTATATAGAGCGTTCTCAGGGATATATTTATCGATTACCTACTGATTCATTAATTTTTTTATGAAACTTGCCTTTGTTTGCGACTTCGCACGCGTTCATTAAGCCTAGCAATTAAAATCCATAAAAAAATGGATGGCCATGTGATTAAACCTGACTATGAAGCTTTAAGGTCCTTGGATGTTTAATATGTATTTATCTGTGTGTTTTTCCGTTGCCTAGTATCCATAGTACCTACAAGCATTGCTTAGTTTGTGACTAGGGAAATTTGTGTCAGGTGTCCTATGAAAAAAAAAGAAATTCCTGCTATTTTTATTTCATTATCTTAATTAAGCTACTATCGATATTATGATGTATAATTATGGGTAGAAAAATTCGCAAACATGAACAATGTACTTACCTACTTATTAATATACATACTTATTGACATAATTTCTAAAACTTTTTTTAATTTTTAATTACAAAGTTTTTTTTAACACCTCTAATGCGCACTTGTTTTCCATTACAAATCCAATCACGGGACAAACGTGCCGTTACTCGTCCAATTTAAAAAAAAAAATGTTCCCCTTCGATAGACAGTACTCGAACCCGCGTAATGGTTGCTTTATAGCCCACGCACCGGCGGTGGCAATTCAGGGTCCCTAATTTGTAAATATAGTGCAGGGAGCGTGTCCATAAATGCTTCTTCTGGGACCCCGACGGGGGACTCAAGACCGAGAAGCACTAAAATTTGGCCAAATTGAATTTTCATCTTGTTAGAATCGGTTGCCAGTGCGATTTTTATGCAAAGGTGGTTTGTCAAAGTATTTCAAAACCTTGACTATAAATAAAATATGCTAGTTTTAATTCAAAGCTATAATTGTTACTTCACTCGTTCAATATTAATGAAGCGCCTTTGCAAAGGGCCTATTTGCATTTCTTTAACTACAAATGCCCTCTATTTACAATAGATAGCGAATTTTTTTTGAGACCAAGGTTCTATAAAGATTCGTTTCAAAAATTTAAATTTCATCGTTGCTAACTTCGTGTTATCTACCACGGAGCGATAAACGCGTTTTTTTTATTTCCTGAAAAAAAGCTGTGATAGTGAATCAAAATCAGTTTCAAAAGGTACGAATATGCCGTAATAACTACATACAATACAATACAATACAATACAATACAATACAATACAAAGACTCTTTATTGTACACCAGAAATAGTAAGTGATACAGAAAACAAATACACAGAGAAAAAAATTACAACCTACCTACCTAACTACCTACTTAACAGAAATAATTATTAAAATGGTTCGAAGCCACTAAAGTTTATAAGTACATGAATCAAACTGTACTTTTGGTATTCACGAATTTACCTAACAGAAATGGCCAAAATTACCTACAGGTGCAACACAAAATATTATTATACCTATACATTTCAAAAAAATTACCCCGATGTCTCAAATTGTCACGTTTTTCCCCCCCATTCGAGGTCTCTGGGGGATGGCGACGGCCATGAGACGCGTGTCCACCCGTGGCCCTGTTTGCGTACATGCTAAACAGCGGGCACCCGGCACGACATTAGTAGGGTTAGAAGTGTTGCCATATAAAAATTGGAAAGTGTCGAGTAAAAATATAGGGATCCCATTCAGTTACTAATTGCGCTGAAGGTAGAATTGAAGCTATGCTCAAAATCCATACTAATATTATAAATGCGAAAGTGTGTTTTTATGTTTGTGTGTTTGTATGTTTGTCCGTCTTTCACGCCGTAACCTAAGTACCATCCTAAGTACCATAAACTAAGTACCTCTATGCCAAAAATCACGTCGATCGTTACGGCGTGAAAGACGGACAAACATACAAACACACTTTCGCATTTATAATATTAGTACGGATTTAATTTAATTTAATTGTGATAAATAAATAAGCATTATGAATACCTAAATATGACGAATCACGAATATAGGTTGATCACAAGTATCACAACCAATGTATACTCCAATTCAATAGAATCTGACAATTCTGTAGACACTTCCAGCCTACTAATATGAACACCGAGCTGTCTAGGGTTTTGTGATGTGACTATTATTCTTTTTTTGATTCCTTTTAGATGATAATTGCAACAACAGGGACATATATAATCAAGCGTGCCCACGTTAGGGTGTGTTAAATGTGTAGAAAATTGTTAGATTCTATTGAATTGTACTTTATGTCACTCGGGCCCATAAACTATCTCTATGCCAAAAATCACGTCGATCCGTCGCTCCGTTACGGTGTGAAAGACGGACAAACATACAAATACACAAACATACAAACACACACACTTTCGCGTTTATAATATTATAGTATGGATTATGAATTTCACACGAAAACACAAGCCGAAACATGAATGCACAGAAAAACCAGAAAAAATAGACCAGCGCTGGGAATCGAACCCAGGTCCTCAGCATTCCGTGCTGCGTGCTATTCCCCTACACCACCACTGGACAGGAGACTAGACACGAATTTTTCCTATGCACCCATATTTCAACATGGATTCTTTTTATTAGTCACTTTAGCAGGACGGGACGGGATGACCGTAAAAGAAACAAAAATTTGGAGTTGAAATAAAAAATACAAAAAGACTCCAAATCGTAATCTTTATGGATTATGAATAAGTACCTAAATATGACGAATCACGAACATAGTTTGACCACAACTAATGTAAACCCAAGTTTAGACTTCCAAGAAACATCGTGCAAGTTGTATTACATTGCGGCGCTCAATTGCCCACTACAAACTCGTTGGCTTTACGGCCTCGCGATGTAATGCAACTGGCACGATTTTTCTTGCAAATAAATTCGGCTTAAAACTGTACCTTCTATGACGGCTGTGGCGGCTCAGTGGTTTGAGCTAAGGTGAGGGGACGATCGTAAATTGAAATCTAGGCTCGCAGATATGAGTTTTCGAAATTGATGTGCAAAATTTGTGACTGTAAAGATTAAAATAAAAATGGGACACTTTGACACCAAAATTGACCTAGTCCCAAGGTTACGTATCTGAATATCGAATGTTAAAATACCGAATGTATTAAAATATCGAATGGGTCATAATATCGAAAAGGTACTTCTGTAAAGATTGTATTATTTTTAGATTGTTATAAATCTAACCTAATCTAACCTAAGAGGTTCTATACGATGCCGTTTTAATCAATCCTGAAAAGTTTTCGGTTTCAGAAAATAAACCTTTCGATATTATGAACCATTCGATATTTTAATATATTCGATATTTTAACATTCGATATTCAGATGCGTACCCAGTTCCAAACTAAGAAAAGCTTGTACTACGGATACTAGGCAACGGATAAACATACTTATACAGATAAATACATACTTAAATACATATTAAGCATTCAAGACCCGAGGATATACATTGCCCCAGCCGGAAATCAAACCTGCGACCTCAAGCTTCGTCGTCAGGTTCTTCAACCACTTGGCCATCCCATCGTCTAAAAAAAAGCTATATCTTGATTTTATCTTAGAAAAAATACAAACATTGGAACATAGAACCTCCTCCTTTTTTGAAGTCGGCTAAAAATAGCAAAAGAAACCTAGGCTAGGGTATTACATCTAATCTGAATGTTGAAAAAGCATAAAATCCTAAATAGAGTCTTAACAGATATTTACGCACGCTTGTTGTGTCAGACATTAGTGCTGGTGACTGTACCTATAGGTTTTAAATCCAGGAATTTCAATACAACGGATGGATAAGTCATAGTCTATGAGTATGACTTAATTTAAAAAAAAACATTTTTAACTTGCTGCTATACCACGCGCCATATGAATCTGCCTAAAAGTTCATTACTTAATACTTAGTTTTGACGCATTTTTGAGATACATTTTTTATGCGACGTCTTTACGTTACTCCCGGATTGTGTTCGAATCGCTTTATGGTATAATGCCTATTCAATTATTGGGACCTTTATTGTTTTTGTGGTACTAGTCGTGGCAATGAACTTTTAGGCAAAGTTAGGCGGCGGAAAGTATACCACGCTGTATCCCAACTTCGTCATTCACTACGACAGGGTTGCAACAGCGGCTCAACACTTCACTCTGTATGATTGCACTAAGTTTTTTTTAATAACAACAATGTTGACCTACAGGGGGTTGTTTTTATCGCGTGTGTTTGTCGCGTCCCTTCGGAGGGCGCATGTCACACTTGCACGCTTGTACTAATAATAACGGTGGGTACTCATCATATTTGTCTCACCCTGTATATTGGGGGGTGAGGGGTGGCCATGGAACAAGCGTTTTTTTTAATTTTGTTTTTAAATGAAATCCTGGCCTGTTTTTTTTGTTCGAAAAAGGTTCTGGTCAAAGGTTGCCATATACGACGTGTCTCTACCATACTTCTCTACCTTCTGGATAAAGACCGAAATCTAGAGTATAGTTCTAAATAATTATTGTGAATAATTAGGTAGATCGGTGGATTGGACTGATACAAACTATATAATTTCATTCATTTTAATATTAAGCGATATTATCACTAAGCTAAGAGAATGTTTATGCTGAGTGGGGCCCAATTTATTATTCGAAGCTTTTTTTACTTATTTGCCTAATAATATATTTTTCTGTGTATCGAATATGAGTAAATGCCCGCTACTTCATCTCTAAAAATGTCACTCGCCGGACCCTATATGTGTTAAGGGTAATAATTAGTAATGAACTATCCGTGTGCCAAATTCAGTCTAAATGTCGAGCCGTTATTGCGTGAAAGGGTAACATCCATCTACATATTTATATTCATCCTCAAAAACTTTCGCATTTGTAATAACTATTAGACGACCAGATGACCTAGTGGTTAGAGAACTTGACTACGAAACTTGAGGTCCCGGGTTCGATTCCCGCGTCGAGGCAGATATTTGTATGAAAAATATGAATGCTTGTTCTCGGGTCTTGGGTGTTTAATATGTATTTAAATATGTATCTATTTATATAATTATGTTTATCCGTTGCTTAGTACCCATAAAACAAGCTTTGTTATGCTTACATTGGGATTAGGTCAATTGGTGTGAATTGTTCCGTGATATTTATTTATAATTTTATTTATTTAATAACTATTACTAAAAGAAAAGTTTACTTGACATTTAACGCACCTATCACCTATTTCACCCGCTGGTTTTGTGGCCCCACTTGCATCAAATTCGGCCACTTGTCCAAATCATAACGTTGTGATACAAATCACTATTAACGGAATATAATTTATTTAATATCTACTTGCAATCGCTTCTAGGGAAGGGCCAGTGTCAAATTTTATCGATGGTTTTTTTATCGATAATATAAATTGCAGGTATTCAGCATACCTACCTAATTTTATGAAAATCAGTCCAGCGTGCACTTTAGCATGAGAGAGTAACAAATACACATATAAAGACACAAATATAATAGGTATATTAACAAACTTTCACTTTTTTACACTATTAGTAGAACTCCCTTATACAGGGTGGCCCATTTATATCGGTCAGTATGGGAAAGTCTGAAACTATACGGCATACGAAAATTTCTTCTTAGGAACCATGACATCGATTTTACCAGCAAACAGGTAAAAACAACAATAGAGACCATTTTACATGCCAGAATTTGTTGAATGTTGTATCGGTGCACACTTTGAACACCTACTAAAATAAATTAAAGTATGAGAAAACAATGCATTTTATTCATTTTAGACATAATGTTTCATGGAGACATTTACTGCTTAAGACGTACACAATCGATATCTAAATAGAAATAGTGTAAGTTTTTTTTTTCAAAACAACCGGGTTCGATTCCCGAGCTGAGTACAGGTTTTTTTAAAGGCATGAATGCAGTTTTTCTTGTTATTAAAATCGATGTCATGGTTCCTAAGAAGAAATTTTCGTATGTCGTATAGTTTCAGACTTTCTCATACTGACCGATATAAATGGGCCACCCTGTATAAACTATTTGAAAGAAAGAAAAATGATTTATTAACGGTCCCGACAGTACCACCACCAAACACAAAAAAAATCAGTGGTGAAACTACTGGCACTTGAGGTATCCCATCTTATGCCTGACCCCTGGTTTTGCAGATGTTTATGGGCGGTGGTGATCTCTTACCATCAGGAGACCCACATGTTCGTTTGCCATCTAGTCGAATAATAAAAAAAAAACCTCGCTGCGCGTATCCGTACACATTTATTGGTATGTAAACGGGAATCGTGTGTTGAAGATATTTCCCGCTTTTTCCGAGTGATTTAACACATCCAGTGTAAGCAAAGCCCTTTATTTTTAACACATTAGGTTAGCTATTTGAAGGCACCGCTAATGCGGATCGGAATTGTTTCGAAATATCTCTGTCCATGATATAAGTTTTGACTTTATAATAAGCCTTAGATATGCACGTCTTCTTGACAAAAGATTTTTTGAATTTTTAATTTGAATTTTAATTTAGATTTGTCCCATCCATTCACTGTATCGACTCTGGCCCCTCACTAGCACTCGAAAGGGGCTAGGGGTGTGATTGCACAGTGACATACGCGTACCCCATCAAAACGGGGCGGCACGCCATCGGAAATCGCTTTTTAATACACCTGTGAAGATTTGCAACCACAAGGGCCACTTAAATTTTTATTTCGTGCAGGTTGCGGTTTCATTTTCTATACCCTTTTATTCATCAAAAAAACTCGGTAATTAAATCGTTTCCTGGTTAAAAATATCTATTTCACTTCCCATGCTCGAAAAGTTGGAGTTGGAGTTGTCGTTATGTTGGATTTGGGCGATATAAAATGACTTTTTATGCTCTAGTACATAAACTAAAATCTTCATCTAAAACCACGGTAATCGTGTCAACAGCCACAAACAAAAAAGTTATTATGTATTTTTTTGATCAGTAATTTTTAATTTATATAAAACTAAAAAAAATTACTTATTAAACAAAAAAAAATTGTTTGCGGCTGTTAACACCTGATTGCCTTGGCCTTAGAAGCAGAATAACTTTATGCACAAGAGCATAAAAAGTCATCTTATGTCGCCTAGAGCCAGCACAAACGCGAACTTTACGAGCATAAGAAGTGAAAAAAACTTTTATCAACACTTTATTGCCTCTGTATCAGACCTACCCTCAATATAGTTTTGACGTCCGAGAAACAATTACAATGGCCATTATTTTAGCTACTGCTGGCATGTTTCGCCATGGGAGTAGTAGATCAGCATTAGAGGGGGAGAGTAGTTATTTAAAAAATACGTGTGGGGAAACCGACGAAGTCCGCAGAATTGCGAAATTCCACAGCACGGAGTAACCAAAAACTGGAATCAAAATTTCATTTTGCAACGAGCCATCATTTTGATAAAAGCGCGATTTTTAGATTCAGCGATTTGTTTGCAAAATGTTCAACTTTAAAGTGCAAATTTTCATTAAAATCGAACGTCCCCCCTCTAACATCTAAACCGGTGGGTGGAAAATTTTGAAAAAAATCAGGAGGGTAGTAAGTGTATCAAACTTACAAGGAAAACTATAACGGTTAAGTTTTCTTGAGAATTATTAGTAGTTTAAAAGTAAATAGCAGCCTAAGGTATAAAATATACCTAAACTTGGAATATGTCCCACAAAATACGAAATCTTTCGAAAAATATCATTTAATTTTTTCGTAATGGCTACAGAACCCTATTTCGGGCGTGTCCAACACGCTCTTGGACGGTTTTTCATATCTACAATTTCTTACGGAAACCTCGGTACGCGATTCCGATTCACACTTGGTAGGTTTCCTATGATTTTTCTGGTAATAAATCCTCTTAATTAGTTCAGGAAAGCCCCTATTCGGTTGATTAATCACTCAATAACCCTGTAACTGCAATATCTCCCCACTAATACGTTACCTCGTAAACGGTTATTTCTCTCAGGTTATTTGCGTTGGCGTTTCTGACGTAACTAACTAAGAGCAAATAGGTCAATCAATTTTTCTGAAGCGCCAAAGTGGGTCTTCTGATGGTAAGAGATCACCACCGCCCATAAACATCTGCAACACCAGGGTTATTGAAAGAAAGAAGAAAGAAAATACATTTATTCACAACAGAAGACACAACAATAGCATTAAGTAAATAGACAACACATCGGAAATTATGCGTCATTGCGGTTGTGAATCGGACACTGGCTCAGCATAATGCTGAAGCGTTAATAATAGACACCCCAGCGCTGATTTTCAGCCAGCACCGTTGGTGACCCTCGGACCGCTACAAAGATATACTACACAGCTTTATTACTACATAAGACTAACGTACATAAATAGATAATTTGTAAACTATGAAACATATTATATATTTTTATGACTTTGAAATTTGCAAATGCGTTGCCAACCTAGATGCCTAAGATGGGATACCTCAAGTGCCAGTGATTTCACCGACTGTCTTACTTTCCACGCCGAAACGCAACAGTGCAAGCAATGCTGATTCACGGTAGGATTAGCGAGCAAGATGGTGGTAGCAATCCGGGCGGACCTTGCACAAGGTCCTGCACCTGCGATTATGTTACTCGCTTTTATTTAACGTGCAGTGTTGTTATGTAAAGTTATATTTCTGGTCCAATTTAACAATTTTTTAATGATACGTTTCATAATAAACTTTTTTCTAAAATATTCTTTACTTCTCTTAAAGCAGTGCGTTAAGTGCGTAAAGTTTGAAAGCCATAATTTTTGCCTTTTGTCATAATTTTTTCTAGTCATATTTTTTCCTGTTTGGAACCGCCAATTTTTAAAAGTCGTCATTTAGAACTTTATACTTTAGGATTCGGGCTGTGTAATCATAATTCTGAACATTGAACGGACTCAGAAAAAAAAGAATTATGACAAGCGAACATTATAAAAACATTCAGTACATTATGACTTTCAACTTTCATTATGACTTAGGTAAGGTTAGGTTTGTTTATAAACAATTCTGAAAAATTAACGCATTGGCAAACAAAAACGACAAACAAAGAAACGATACATTATGGCCTCCGATAAATTATGTGAGTTGATGGACCCCTCTCAGACTGAGGATATCAAGTAGTTTAGAGCGAAGATGCGGTCAGCATCTCGGTTCCACCTGTTACAGATAGGTAATCTCGACGGCATTTTTACTTGATTTTTTCAATTTACTTTGTAAAAACAACTATAATATCTTATATATATAAAAGGCAAACCAGACTCACTGGGTTATATATCAACGCACAGCCCAAACCTCTGGGCCTAGATTTGATACATAGATTCTTTTTATGATGTAAGTGAGCACTAAGAAAGGATTTTTAGAAATTTATTCCCTAAGGGGGTTAAATGGGGGGTGAAGCTTATATGGAATTTCCTCATTTCTGTATGAAAATTGCTGTATAAGTTCTCGATTATAATTTAAAAATTATCTGTCTAGGTGAAATGGATAAAATTCCCCCCTAAAGGGGTAAAATGGGGGGGTAAAATCTGTATGGAAATTTTCACATTTCTGGCCTTTTAGTATGAGAATTGGTATATAAGTTCTCGATTACATCGATTACAATGAAAAATTATTTGTGTAGGTAAAATTAATAAAATTCCCCCCTAAGGGGTAAAATGGGGGGGGAGGGGTAAAGTTATATGCCCTGATAAAGTAACGCGGACGAAGTCGCGGGCAAAAGCTAGTCATTAATAAAATTGACATTCGCACCAAAACGTAAGTAAAGTTAATCCAATCCGTCATCAACAATAGCATATTGCTCCCTCGTCAAACCCAACGTATGAATAACAATTATTTACACAACCGAACTAAAAAGGATTAGTGTTGCATAATAACGGCATTATTTCTCGTCCTATTACCCCCGAGCAACACAATGGCTCCCCTCGCAAACACTTGTTTTTTAGAGATTGTTTTGACATTGATTGGGTGAAGGACGTATACATTGTTTCCGAAATGATGTTTCGAGTGCGTGTGAGCACATGGCAATCTGGCTGAGAGTGTTTGCTGTTGCCAGAGTGGCAGTTTTTAGTTTAGGGGAGCTCTAGTTGTAAGTTTTTGCCAGATTTCCCGATGGAGGGTTATGTTTTTGAAAAAAAACACATTTTATTGGTGACTATAAAAACTAATAAAAAAAAGGAAACCGACAGATACAGATTTTTTCGTGACAGGTTGTCAGCGGTTCTCTATCGTTGGTCTGAATTTCATATGCCATTAATGTATCGTTTTCCATAATTTTCATTTGGCATAAAGTATTTTATTTCTGAAATAATATTTTCTTCAGACTTAATATTAAACTAACCTATCCTAACCTATTGCATGCTATTAAATGACATTTTCAAAAAGTCCTGAAAACAGTACGGTTCTATAATATATTTTATGGGGAACGTTGGCAAGGCAAGTAAAATTCGGGCAAATGAAACTAGGGCAAGTAAAGGTGTACGGAACCCAGCATGCTGTCAATCTTACAGCTAACGCCGATCTTCCATTGGAACCATTTGAAGGGTAATATAGCTACAGTATAACTAGTTTTCCTGATGATCAAAAAAGAAATAAATTAAAAACCGATCTTCTAAGTTACAAACGACATAGAAAACTAGTTTAAGCTTAGGTTTTATTTCTTTGATCTCCTCTGTAGCATATGGCGATGGTTTTCAACACTTAAAGTACCTATCAGTACATTTGTATCAAAATGGTATCCGCAGATATAAATATGGAGTCAAATAATATGAGCAGCAAGGCTACCACGAAATTCGAAAATCGAAGTTCGTATCGTACCGTCCCGCCTACGCTTATATTATTTAATACGAGAGTGAGAGGGACGGTACGATACGAACTTCGAATTTGGTGTTTCGGAGTAGCCCTTCTGGTCCAGACGGAGAGTCTTGTGCGCGAGGGCACTCGCGCGTTCCCGATTTACTAGAGCTACATACTTACCTCCAGCAGGGCTACTCCGAAACTCGAAGTTCGTGTCGTGCGGTCCCTCTGACACTTATACTATTCAATACGAGAGCGAGAGGGACCGCACGATACGAACTTCGGGTTTCGGAGTAGCCCTACAGATGCTCTCACTACAAGGTTGATACACTAACAAGGTACCATTTTTACTGGAGTATCCAAGAAAGTATGAAGTATAAAAAATGCCTATTTTAGTCTATAACCCATTGACAAATCACCAAGAAAAGACGCAATTTAAATCCCTTCCCATTTAACTGTGCACCAAAATAATGTAACCGTTGACAGTACGATAAAACGAATTACAAAAAGCATTTCTTCTCGCAGATGGGCCACCACGGCATGGAGTCACTGGACATGCTGGACCCCCTCAGCTCGTCTTCTATGACGACGCTAGCTCCCATGGGGGAGGTGGCGCCGCCTCACCACCAGCTCCATGGTTACGGGATGAACCACGTGATGAACCACCACCACCACGCGGGGTCGTTGGCCCACGCGCCTCCCGCGCACCTCGCCCACCCCTCTGCCGCCTTACACCCCGACACAGACACAGACCCTCGTGAACTAGAAGCCTTCGCTGAGCGCTTCAAACAGCGACGAATCAAACTTGGCGTCACTCAAGCAGACGTCGGGAAGGCGTTAGCGAACCTTAAACTCCCAGGTGTCGGCGCACTGTCCCAGAGTACCATCTGCCGCTTCGAAAGCTTGACACTTAGCCACAACAATATGATAGCGTTAAAACCGATCCTCCAAGCGTGGCTGGAGGAAGCAGAGGCGCAAGCGAAGAACAAAAGGCGAGACCCTGACGCTCCAAGCGTGCTCCCAGCGGGTGAAAAGAAACGCAAACGCACCTCCATAGCGGCACCGGAGAAACGAAGCTTGGAGGCGTACTTCGCGGTGCAGCCTCGTCCGTCAGGGGAAAAAATCGCGGCTATAGCGGAGAAGCTCGACCTTAAGAAGAATGTGGTTAGGGTGTGGTTCTGCAATCAGCGGCAGAAACAGAAGCGGATGAAGTTCGCAGCGCAGCACTGACCGGCGGGCGGCGGCGCGGCGCTGCTGTATCCGGGCACCGGGTATGGGTACTAGGCGAACGCGCAGCCCGCCGGCCGCCGCAAGTCGCGCCCGACCCTTCGTAAGCAATAAAGTAAACAAAACGTTTCGATCTCATTCTTAAAAACACATCTCAATTCTAGCGTAGTTTTCCGTTTACGATGTACAATGACAACTCATATATTTTTCGAGACACAGGGTATATATTCGATTATATACATATCAGTAACAGTAACTAGATGTCGCTTCGTCGTACCGTTGATTTGTCCCAGTTTTGATGTTTTCCGATAATCGTTCTTGTACATGAGGAAAAAAATTGAAAATCAGGATTTTTAAGAGAATGTGCCTTGCAAATATCAATATTCTGTGTTTAATGTTAAAGTAACTTGGACGTAATGTGGCGCTGGGGCGGCACCGCGCCACAGGCGGCAGCGGGGGTGCCCCGCTCGCCGCTCATGCCGTGGGTAGATTACACAGGGAACATGTGAGACTAAATTTAATCAAAAATGTATTAATTGAGGTGGCACTAGCCTTAAAGCACGAAACGGTCGCTTAATTCTGTATCACAAAAAACTTTTCTAGTAAATGTGTAGATGACGATAACTCTCAAGTTTTACGTTTTTTTTTTTAAAATATAATTTTATATCTTGATTTTGTCCTGTCATGCCGAAGAACAGGTACTTTAAAAGTGTAGGTGCCAAATAGCGATCCTTGCAACGACCAAAAGTAAGATTAATTAGACTTGTTTGGCATAATTATAACTTTCTTGTATAGAAATATAACGATAAAGTAATTCATATATTGGCATTCTCTCTCCATGTTACTTGTGTAATTTATACATTAAATTCGATCAGTGAGAAAGGAGTGACGGATAAAAATCACTAAACGAGAAAAATGACAAATCAGCCATTTATTATGACAATTTGAAATACATTGAGTACTTATTGGTTACAATATTGTGGCCGGATTGTCAATGCCACCTGATGCCTGTCACATTTGAAAAATAAAGGTCACTGCTCGTTAGAATCACCCGGCACTCGACCAGCATCGCCTCGACTTTCGTCCACTCGTTGTCGACAGGTGGTCCTCGCGTGGACGGCGCGTTGACAACGAGTGGACCTTGTGTGTCAACGAGTGAACGTCGCGTAGTAAACGAGTGTATCGCGTGGCCCACGAATTTCCAAGTATACTCCATTTATTTTAACATTTAAAACTTAACGGTAAAATTTGCACACGTTTTTAAATGAAATAACGAAGCTATTTAACATTTATTTATTTTATTTTATTTATTTATTTATTTTAAGAACACAAACAGTCATACATTAATGAGTATGCAGGTAATCCAAAATATTGTTAATACTCGTATTGTGTTAACTTCTGTAATAAAAACATAATAAATGGGTACCACTAATAAATGTACCTCTACATATTTTTGTCCATTTGTGTTCGAAACACCGAGAAACGTGTTACAATTTGACCGTTAATTCAAATCTTAAATTAAACGGAGTATAGTCTATTATAAAATGAGGGTGGGTGCACCGCGCCGACCGCGCGCGGTTCACGCGAGCCAAGCTTACAAACAGCGAGCTATCAACGAGTGGTCCACTCGCCATCCGAGCGTGGACACCTCGCGAGCGAGGAAATACGGTGACCCTACGGAGTTGATGTAATGAGCGCATACCCATACAAATCCATTATATAGAATACTAACCGCTGGAGGCGAGGTGGTGCTGATCGGGTGCCGGGTGGATCAAATTATGAGCTGTGACCCTAAAGGTCAGGTGCCACTGCTGGCGTTTAGCGATTTTTGCCTGTCAAAATCGCTCATATGATAGATGTTCTGTTCTGATACTATGAACTGTACAAAGAAAGTAAATTAAGGGTAAACTTTCGATTTTTTTAGTTGTAGATAGTATTCGGTAGTTCATGTTTTTGTATCTAACGAACCATTCGTTTTTTTATTATAAAATGCATTTCAAGAAATGGCACAATTAATTTAGTGTAAGAAGTTACTAGAGACATTTAGCCAAAATAGTGTTAAAACATTTGTAAATATCACATTTCGGTCTACAACCTAGGCATTTAAACTAGTTATAGGTTTTACCTAATTAATGAGAACTAGTACAACGCGAAGGATTCATGCTTGTTTATTTTGATAGTCAAATTAATGCCAAAAGTAATTTTACAATCATTTAGATGCCAAATCTTATGTGGAACGTGTTATAATAATTTTTTTTTTTTTTACTTTCTATGTCGCGGATAAATAAGCTCCTATTATCCAAGCATGGTTATTAAAATAATATATGCAAATAAAATATATTTCTATTTCTATTTATAATAACCGGCTAAGTGTAAGTAGGACTCACGCGCGAAGGATTCCGTATTAATTATCTAGACAACATTAGACATTAGCAAAAAACGGTAAAAAAATCAAGTTTGTTGCATAGCCCCCCTTTAATAACTATTTTATTCTATCTTCAGTATTTGTAATATACCGCCCACAGAAATATTTAAGATTCCATACCAAAAGGGTGCCAACGGAACCCTACTACTCAGACTCTGGTTTGTCTGTCCGTCCACTTGTCACTGGGCTCCATCTCTTCAGTCGTAAAAGTTAGACACTTAAAATTTTCACATAATAAGTATTACTGTTTCGTCGTGATTGTTTTCCGTTTTTTGCTTGATATTACTAATGGCAACACTTGAAATATTCACAGAATCTTTAGTTGTATAATCACTTTAAAATAAATAGTTAAATTAAAATAAAATAAATATTTAAGGGGGCTCACATACAACAAATTTGTTATTTTTTGCTGTTTTTCTGCGAATGTCTACGTAATGTTAATTTTGTATAGATAATTATACGGAACATTTCGCGCGCGAGTCCGACTCGCACTCGAAAAAATTTTTTTGAGTACATCCCGTAGACGTAAAGTGGGGGTGATTTTTTTTTTCTCACCCAATCTTGTAGTGTGGGGTATTGTTAGATAGTTCTTTTAAAAACACTAGGGAGTTGCTAAAACGATTTTTCGATTTAGTGATTTGTTTGCGAAAAAAATGCAAATTTTCATTAAAATCTAAACAGGTGGATGAAAAAATTAGAAAAATTCAGGATGGTAGTAAGTAATATCAATCTTTCAAGGGAAAATCCTTAGAAAAATATTACTTAATTTTTTCGTAATAGCTACGAAACCCTATTTTGGGCGTGTCCGACATGCTGTTGGGAGGTTTTTATTTAAATGAAACTTTGGAATCAAAACTTAAATTACCCAAATATTTGTCAACATGTTAGGTGCCACATTTAGTGGATTTTTATGCAGTGATTGTGGTACATATAATAATATATTTAATTTAGCTTGCAATATTTGCTTCTTTTTAACCGACTTAAAAATGGAGGAGGTTATCAATTCAGTTGTATTTAAAAAAAATGACAAATGTTGCAAGTCACGCTCATAATTAGTACTCAAACAAGCAATATCATCAGTAAGAAAGTTTTGTATGCAAATGATTTCTTTTAGAAAAACTTTTTTGATTTTTGTTTTACTAAGGTACTTTCGTTATTAATACATTTTGCTAGCTACAGCATGAATCCAAGGAGTGGCGGCCACGGCTTAAGAAACTAACAAAAAAAAATAAAAAAGTTTGCGAATTATAAATAGTATTTTTAAAAGATATTTTGTAAATATAGAATTTAAAAATTAAGTATTAAACACGTGCAATTTAGACATTGGTAATTATTATAACTGCTAGGAATTAAATTGTCTTACGGACTTACAAAATACTAATGTAAACAGTCGGTTTTATATGACGAAAGGGACTGCAAAGCAAAATTATGCAAAAACGGAAAATGTTTTCAAATTTTCTAAACTTTCTGAAGAACACATTTTGCTGGCTTGCGATTGGCGTAATAATAACGAAGATCGCAGAAGACTCCCGAGTCATATAGGACCACACTGTCCAACGCTTTATTCTCATAAATTTCTAGTCATTTTCATTTATTATAAGTTTGTAGCGTTTATTTACATTTTGATGTAGTTTTTTTAAACGATCTTTGATATTGTCATCAGATAATTAGTGATATTATTTTCACCAAACGAATTAAGTTAGTAATGAATTGTTTTAGAACGCATTTATGTTACTTTGTGAGGGTTTTAGTATTTTATACGTAGAAAAACACAACAGTCACTAGTTTTAACGGTAAAAATGAGGGATAAATTATATAAAACCATGAAAAAAGTATCTTGAATTTTTTAGTTGGTGAAATTAAACAGAAAGTTGAAAAAAGAACTTATGATAATCTCTCGTTATGATACAATGTGTAAAAATGGGTTATAATGTAATGGATTTTTTTAACCAACTTAAAAAATGTAATAAATTTTCCCTTAAAAATGTTTAAGTGACAATTCCTTATATTTTCAAAATGTGTGTTTCTGGAATACCAGAACATGTTTCTCGTTTTTGTTAACTTTGCTAGCAGCTTGTCTCTGTCATTTTGAAATTTGCGTTGGTTAAACAAAAACAAGTGATTAGTTATTTCAAAAATAAGGGATATTAAAATTATAAATAAAAAAAAGAACCCTTTTTCCAGCGTATTTATCCCTCCTTTGATATAATTTATAAAGACTGTGTTAAAACTATATTTTATTTAAAACTTTGTTACTTATAATAATTTGTTACACTTATTTATTGATTGGGCTATAAGTTTAAGTAGAACTTAGATTCTCTTGCAATTAATTAATTATTGTTATTAATAATTAAAGAAGACAATCTTATTTCGGAAACCAATAAACAGTAAATTGAAAATAGAAATATTAGTAACACTATGGTTTTATTATCACCCTGTAGTAATCCTTCTCAAGATTTCTAAGGGTCCTTTCAGCACTGCCTACAGAACCCTACTTGTAGTGAGTGTCACTGTCAATCTTAAATTCAAGTTCAAATCATTTATACAGTAAGGCGGGTTTTAGTGTCACGCGTACCGTCAGTACGGATCGCTCCGCACAGGCTGATCTATATGAGCTTCCTATCCGCGCGGACGGTCGTCCGTACGGACCCCACCGTATTACTCTAAAACGCTCCCAGGAAGCTCATATAGATCAGCCTGTGCGGAGCGATCTGTACTGACGGTACGCGTGTCACTAAAACCCGCCTAAATAGGCCGCAATGGGCATTTTTGCAGTTCATTTTTAAACTATTTTTTAAACTACCCTAGCTTTCGGAAAGACCATCATTGCCAAGAAGAATGCGCCGCAAAAAACATGGCAGACAGTATCTATTTAAAAAAAAAATACGAATAAAATATTAAACAAAAATTTATCATGTAACCCCCGATGCAAAAAGGGGGGTGTTATAAGTTTGATCCCTAATCTGTCTGTCTGTGGTATGGTAGCTCTGAAATGGATCAAAAATCGACGTTCGTGTCGTCCCTATGACACTTATATTATTTAACACGAGAGTGAGAGGGACGGTACGATCCCAACTTCGATTTTCGAATTTCGGAGTAGGCCCTCAGATTCCAATGTGTTTTACACGACAGCGTTCCTTGTGGTGGTTCTTAGCTATTCTTTGCAGGTGGTAGGACCTTGTGCACCATCTTGCTCGCTAATCCTGCCGTGAAGCAGCAGTGCTTGCACTGTTGTGTTTCGGCGCGGAGAGTAAGACAGCCGGTGAAATTACTGGCACTTGAGGTATTCCAACTTAGGCCTCTAGGTTGGCAACGCATCTGCAATACCCCTGGTGTTGCAGATGTTTATGGGCGGTGGTGATTTCTTAACACCAGGAGACCCACTTGCTCGTTTTCCTTCCAGTCGAATAAAAAAAAAATTCTTTATTAAAATTGGTTTAGTCATCATTTTTGAGATAATAAAATTTGAAATATCAATTTCGGAATTTTTTCAACTTTTTGCCGAATGCTCTGGAGTAGGTAGAGACCGCGGATCGGCAAGCGCTGCGTAGGACGTCCACCAACGAGATGGACGGATGACTTGGTTAACGCCGCGTGTTCACGGTGGATGCAAGCCGCTGCCAAAAAAAAAATGTTTGTGTGTATGTTTTTCTTCAAAAGCAATTTTTTTAAAAGACATTGAAATAATCGCACTGTTTGTTTTGCCAATGGAACTGCAACTTTATGTAATACCTGAACTTATATGCACAATAAATAAATTATTGATTGATTGATTGATTGACTATACTACCAAGCTTTCCGAGCTCAGCTCGCGCAACTAAGCGGTGGCGCGCAGTGCGCGTGTTGCGGCAGCCGCCGAGTCGCGTGCTCCTATGAAGAAGGGCTACGAATTAGCCCGAAACATGTCGAGCTAAACTCGATTTAAGACGTAAGTTATCCGTTAGAATATAATTTAATATATTTTGCGTATTCTCTGAAAAGGACGCAATAGGCGCTTGAATCACACTTTTTTTTAAACGACTGGATGGCAAACTAGCGAGTGGGTCTCCTGATGGTAAGAGATCACCACCGCCCATAAACATCTGCAACACCAGGGGTATTGCAGATGCGTTGCCGACCTCGAGGCCTAAGATAGGATACCTCAATTGCAAGTTATTTCACCGGCTGTCTTACTCTCCACGCCGAAACACAACAGTGCAAGCACTGCTTCACGGTAGGATTAGCGAGCAAGTTGGTGGTAGCAATCTGGGTGGACCTTAGGTATCACCAGACTTAGGACCAGTGGTATCCCATCTTAGGTCTCTAGATTGGCAACGCATCTGCAATACCCCTGGTGTTGCAGATGTTAATGGGCGGTGGTGATCTCTTACCATCAGGAAACCCACTTGCTCGTTTGCCATCAAGTCGAATAAAAAAAATGTTTACTTATCCGACTGCCCAAAGTGGGGTTATTTTATTAAAGTTTTCTAAACAATTTCGTGTTTTGTTTAAACCATTCTCGAGCGAAGTTTTCAAAGGGAACTGTGCATTAAGCTTTAGTGAAGCGAATGTTCTGAATTAGATTTAAAATTAAAACCGGCCAAGCGCAAGTCGGACCACGAGAAGAAAAGGGTTCTTTATTAATATGCAGCAAATATTCTATGTTAAGTTTCGATAGACTAAAATTCAGTTATCGCGCGCTGTTCTGTTCTGAAAAATGATTTTTTTACCAAAGTCTCATTTTACATTGATTGTATACTGGATCTTACCCGCGGCTTTGCTTAATCCAAAAATCTAACAGTTAAATTGAAATTCCGAGATCTTACTTAATGCTTACTGGGATTCCCAAAAATTGCAATGTGGTTCTCCAATGGATAAGTCACTTCATCGATATGTAGCATTATGTATGTGTACATCAATATGTAGCATTGAAAAGAGCTGTGCAAAATGAGCCTAAGAGGTTGTCACTGCTCACGCTTATGTTATTTAGTACGAGAGTGAGAGGGACGGTACGATACGAACTTCGATTTACGAATTTCGTAGTGTGAATTAGAGACCTTATTATTAATACCCCGGAATCGAACTAGCAAATCTGTAGCAATTGTATTTCAGGGTTGTCACTAAGTACTACGAGCGAAGAAAAATACAATGTCATTTAAATCATACAAATCCTATCTCATTCACCTCAACATCATTTATCATAAAGCTAACCCTAACATAAAATTGTTATATGCTACAGTTTTGCTACCTCTGTTGCGGGGTATGCTTATTATCTAAAACACTGGGAATGACAATTGTTTTAGCCACTTCTAGCTGTCACTTTGTAGAATGATGCTGGAAGGAAACAATTGGGGAATGCGACCGAGGCGTGGACAATTCGGTCTCCGGTCACATCACAGAGTCGAAATTAGCCATTGCTAAATTCTATACTCCATTTATTTTAACATTTGAAACTTAACGGTAAAATTTGCACACGTTTTGAAATGAAACAACAAAACTATTTAAAATTGTGTTAACTTCGAACCTCGTGCCTACACATCCTTCCTTTGGTAAGGACATAAGAAATAATTATAATTGGACATGGACACCGATGGCCTTTGTAAAGTAAATAGTGAAAAACTAGTAGGAAAATCCGGAGATTTTTTCCTCTTTTTTTCCTGAACATCTTAAGTTCTAAGCAATATAATTTGAAATGTGCGAGGCGCTGCCTAATGGTATTTTTTGTTTTAATTTAATTTAATTTGTGTAACCTAACCTTAGCTATAAGTTTGTGACATGTAATTAAATACTAACAATTCGATCCAAGTTGGTCGAAAAATAAATCTATTAACTATTATTATTATTATTATTAAAAAAATATTCCAAAAAAGTAGCTTTGGTAGGCAAGAGGCTATAATAAAAACATAATAAATACCGCTAATAAAATGTACATTATTTTTAGTATTTTTAGTCACTTTGTGTTCGAAATACCGAGAAACGTGTGTTACGATTTCACTGTTTATTCAAACCTTAAATTAAATGGAGTATAGCACCAAAGTTAGAGAGAAAGATACTGACACAAAAGGGTTCTTTTGCCATCTCCACTACGGAATCCTAAAAAGCTTAACTGTTCAATGTAGGCAGAAACTATGCTGTGAAAATACAAAATAAAACCATTTAACAAACGGCGAGTGGAATGTCGTGTCTCAATAAAAAGTTCGATGTTTCTGTATCGATTTGATCGGAATGCTTTTAATAACCGAGTTCCTGAGAGTTAGTTTAAATTTCACTGGAAAAATAACATTCATGGCTACTTGATCGGTATTTTTAGCTGCTCGAAGGTGGGCGTAGCGTATTGTTAGTATACTATGTCTATGTATTTCTTTGGTCCTTTCTGTAACCTAAACGGCTTGCCGGTTTACACCATAGATGCTAAAACACAAATAGAAGTAAAAAGATAATGTTGAAGTGTATTGATCTTATCTTAGAATAGGTACTCTAAAAACTAAATTTTTCCAAATTTTAATTCCATGTTTGTATATATATGTAAAAAAACTTAAGTACATTTCGTTGTTGAATAAAAGTTCATTATTTTTGTTTTTTTTTTCTTAAAAGTAATTAATATTAAAAAGAAGATTAATAAAATCAGTGTTCTCATTATGATGCAATGTCGTAGTACTAGAACAAGTTATTCAAAGGATTTGATGCACGTTATGGCATTATTAGATCAATGTCACACCACCCTGTAAATATGAAACCAAAGACATGTTTCATTTCGGAGTTATTTACATTTTTAGGCGTTACGGGTGAATAATTTTTTCCTTATATTAGTACGCTGGATATTTCTTCCATCTCGCATTTTTAATTTTGGTTTTCAGGAATAGAATACGAAGTCATCATCATCATCATCATGTCAGCCGAACGAAAGACGTCCACTGCTGGACATAGGCCCCCCTCAAGGCTCTCCACTCAGACCGGTCTTGTGCTTTTCGCATCCACCGCGATCCCGCGATCTTAACCAGGTCGTCGCTCCATCTTGTTGGAGGCCTACAGAGGAATACGAAGTGAAAGACTCAAAATTCGTTCCGTCCCGCTTATGCGAATATTATTTAATACGAGAGTGAGAGACGGCGATACGAACTTCAGTTTTCTAATTTCGTAGCCCCCCCTGGCTTAACCCATAGTCAAAAGTTTTACAACTATGGCGCAAGGCGCGGAACCGGTTTATGAAATAGCGGTAAATACCGGTTTAACTCCGAACTTTGATAATAACGCGAACGTTCTTCAGAACTGAACTACAACCTAAATAAACCGGTTTATTCGACGATTGACAGCCGGCCGGCCGGCGGCGGGTGGAGACGTAACCTGCGCCGGAGTAAACCGGTTTTTATTGTTCTAAACCGGTTAATCTGACAAGAACTTGGAAATGTTACCTGAAAAACCGGTTTAAAAATAACGGTTTTGCGAACGAAACCATAATGAAAAGGTTTTGCGCCAAGTACCTACATTTTTTTTATTCGACTGGAAGGCAAAAGAGCAAGCGGGTTTCCTGTTGGTAAGAGATCACCACCGCCCATAAACATCTGCAACGCCAGGGTTGTTGCAGATGCGTTGCCAACCAAGAGGCCTAAGATGGAATACCTCAAGTGCCAGTAATTTCTTTTTTTATATATATAAGAGGGGGAAAACGAGCAGACGGGTCACCTGATGGAGAGCGATCACCGTCGCCCATGGACACCCGCAACCAGGGGAATCACAGGTGCGTTGCCGACCATTTAAGGAATTGGTAGGCTCGTTTTTCACCGGCTGTCTTACTCTAAACGCCGAAACACAACAGTGCAGGCACTGCTGCTTCATGGCAGAATTAGCGAGCAAGATGGTGGTAGCAATCCGGGCGGACCTTGCACATGGTCTTACCACCTGCACACGATAACGGTTTGGAAATTTAACCGGTATCCGAGCCTTGCTATGGCGCCATTCATGTACTCTACCTTAGAAGATGAGGCTGGGGGCACAACAGCCACTATTTAACTAACACACCTCGGTAAAGGTCGGTGTCCACTTGCGGCGTGAGTTAGGGCCCGCGCGCGCCATACGTCACGGCTCCCCCGAGACTTGGGGGCGCTACTACGTGTACAAGCCTTAGGTCTGTCCGCACACGTTTTTGCCCGAGTATGGGTTATGTTTTGCAAGCGTCATGTAGGAGGAAAACGATTCAAATCCTAAAAATAAAAAAGTAAAAAAAAAATATTAAATGTAAAAATCAAAAATAAAATAGCGTTTTAAACAAATCGGAAATACAGAAAACATTATTAGTATATGTAAAATTACGAAAAGTAATCGTCAACATACCCTCCGAAAAATTTGAGGAATTTTGGGTTACAGTAATAAATGTTAGGTATACACAATTATAATAACTGGTAAGTAAAAAAACAGCCTACTGAGGATTTTTGAGCCGTTCTCGATTTTAAATGGGTCTGTTGAACTTTAAATTAAGTACAGTCCAGCTCATAAGCTTCTGAGCAAAAATTTGATCAAAAATATCTGAACACGCTTCTACGCCGTTAACAATAGAGTCGTGCTCAGATATACTTTTGATCAAATTTTTGCCCACAAGTTTATAAACTCGACGTACTTTGACAGAGTTCTAGACCAATGGACTTTTATTTTCAATTTTTTTTTTATGCAGTATGGTTTTTATGGTGTTATAAGTTTGACCACTATGTGTGTTTGTCTGTCTGTCTGTGTGTTTGTGTGTGCACCGTAGCTCTTAAACGGGTGGACTTTTTTATGGTATAGGGGACTGATTTGATTACGATTTTTTTTTATTTGAAAGCAGGTTTTCTAGGTAGGTATGGTTCTTAGACATTTTCATCAAAATCGGTTCAACCGTTTTTGAGATATTGAACTTTGAAGTGACAAAGTCGGGGTTTTCCAACTTTTTGTTGGTTAGGTTATTGTAACATAAACTCACATTATTGTCACTTGTCACGTCCGCCCCCGACATCCCTTAGTAGGGGGGCCAGGGAAGACCGGACTCCATACATTTTACTGTTGGACAAGCCAGAATTAAATTATATAAGCTGGCAAGGTACCTTAGTCAAAATAAAATGAAAACAAAAGAATTGCTACCTACCTTCTAAGGTTACAATAATCCCACTAGATTCCTTATTTGAATTTTGAATAGGAATGTTGACACCACCAATCAACTGACGTACGTTTTATGAGCTGTCAAAACACATTCTCCCATAGATTTTCAATGGCAATAGCGAATTATGACGTCATTATCCGCCAACTCAATCAACTAACTATTTATTTGTTGTAAAGCAACGAAAAATCTAATTTTACAGTAAATCGAAAATTAATCTGGTTTTCAGTGCTAAAAGCAAGCGTTTTTTTATTGGAGTTGTGCCTTCAAATTATTTTTTAATGGCGTCAACAGCCCTATTGCACTCAAAAAAAAAATAGCTGAACAGTTAGGTTACTTGACATTTAGCCAAAATTTACTAATTAGGAACCAAAATAAGGCTCATATTGCAAAACTGATTTTGTAAGACATCAGCTAACTTTTAGCTACAAGTAGGCCTTAGTTAGAAAGCCTTAGCTAGCTAGCCTTAGCTAGCTTAGTTAGCCTAGAAGCCGTGGTGGCCTAGTGGTTTGACCTATCGCCTCTCAAGCAGAGGGTCGTGAGTTCAAACCCCAGCTCGCACCTCTGAGTTTTTCGAAATCCATGTGCGGAATTACATTTGAAATTTACCACGAGCTTTGCGGTGAAGGAAAACATCGTGAGGAAATCTGCACAAACCTGCGAAGCAATTCCATGGTGCGTGTGAAGTTCCCAATCCGCACTGGGCCCGCGTGGGAACTGTGGCCCAAGCCCTCTCATTCTGAGAGGAGGCCTGTGCTCAGTAGTGGGACGTATATAGGCTGGGATGATTAGGCCTTAGTTTTGTAGTCACTCAAGTTATGTTACAAGAAACAATTTTTCTGTTAATGTTAGCAAATCTTTTTTTTTCAGTGCGAGTAGTTTAATGGGTAAACAAATGTTATGCGTATTCTATTTAGTTTGTTTTGCAGCATTTTGAAGTGATTTGAATTTAGATCAGTTAGGTTATTCTAAAAAGCACTCACCGCCCGCAGGCTCGGCGCCCAAACGAAGCTAAATAACTAGTAAACACATAGTTAATTCAAGTTTAGTAATCCTCTAATTTAATTTAGCTTTGTACCGGCCGCCCGAGGCGCCCTTGCTGATCGAAACAAACATGTTTTTCGAACTCACCCCGCGAATTTGACTGCCGCAGGCAAAGTAGGTTTAGGGGGAATGCTAACGAATATACGACTGGACTAACTTACAAACGTTGGAGAATAGGCTAGACAATAATATATGCTCGTGTCGTGATCGCAATCAAATGACTAGAGACCAAGATCAAGCATTTTTCATGAATATTTGCATGCATATCTCAAGCTTTTTATGTTGCATATAATCATATGCAACATAAAAAGCTTGAGATATGCATGCAAATATTCATGAAAAATGCTTGAAATATGCACGAAAACTGATAGAATATGCTACATTAAATGACTATTTTTTTTGTTTTGTAAATATTATTCCTTTAGATTTAAGTTTATTGTTAGTTAATACTTGTTTTAAGTTTTACTTTATTAAATATGTATCTTTATAATCATTGTTTTTTAATAAATGAAAAAAAAATAAGATTTAGATTTTTTATTACAAAATCAGCATACATTTAGTAAACTATCCATTGATAGACGATAATCGATACAGTAACATGTTACATTATTTAATATTTTTGTAAACATTAACAATCAAGTATTGTTCTAAATGTTCAGTGGTAAGATTATGTCTTCGATCATACAAAAATCATTTAAAATACTGTAAATTATAACGATAATATCATCATCTCTAGATCTTGGGAAAAAAATATGCTATTAGAGCTGAAAATGGCTTAAATATGCAAATGCATATTATCCGGTCTCTACAAATGACAGATTTCGCATTCAAAACTGTCATTTGATTGCAATCGCGAGCGTCAGAAACGAAAGACAATACGGACTCTCTGGTTTGAAAATAAAATTATTATAAACCCATCATGCGTCGGTGGTTAATAAAACCAGTTTATTTGCAAAATGAACTTTTGATTTTGTTTTCCCCTGTTTCCCTTTAGGGGTAGTTTCGACCATCCGCCGAAAACTAAACTATAATCGGGTATATTGAACAATGAACGTGATTTACTGGCACCCTCCTTAGATTTAAGAGGACCCTCTCAATTGATTTATTCACTGTTGGCGCCTCGGTGGTACCTGGTAAGGCACTTAGGCTGTAATCATGCGGCTTGTGCTCAATTCGACCGAAAAATAAAGTTATAAGTTTAGTCATCATTATCATCATGTGATTGAATGAATGAATGAATGAATGATTTATTTACAGTATTTACAAAGCCTATCTAACCCCCTTATTCATAAAACTATGATAACTAACAAATGCTTTGTCCCTTTCTAACAAATACATTTGTCGAAGTGACAGATAAGGACAAACGAATTTTAGCGGCATTTTAACTAAAATAGGTTTGATTGTCGTTTATGAATAAGGGGGTAAGACACAAAGGTATTGACGGAGAATGGGGGTAGGATGGTAGTCCAGATACAGTCAGAGATGGCTTCTTCATCTAACACCGTAATTGGCGACGTTCGGAGATTGAGAAAGACGACAAAGTCAATCAAATCAACACTTTTAATCAGCAAACACTATCAGTAGGTACAAGGTAACGTGGACAGTTCCGAAGTCGGTCTATGCGTCCAGTCCAATCTCTAGCGTAGCCAGCAAGAGAATGTCCGCATCTTGCCAACCCGGCTCCATCCTAGCGCGCTACGGCATGTCAATCGGTCCGGTGTGACATCACGGAGGGATCGACCAATCATAATCAACCGCGCGCTGCGCTACCGTTGAATATCTGTACTCATGACTGTGCTATCTCCGACAGATTATAGTGAATTTACTGTTGAGGTGATTCCAAAAAAGGATTTCACACAGCATTTGTCGATACATGAAATGCAAAGACGCTGATTTTCAGTGAATTATTTTCAGTGGACATGGGCCTAAAGGCCTCCAAGGCTCCCCAATCAGACCGGTCTTGTGCTTTCCGCATCCAACGCGATCCCGCGATCTTAACCAGGTAGTCGCTCTATCTTGTTGGAGGCCTACCGACAGCTCGTCTCCTGGTCCTCTTATGCCACTCGAGAATCTAAGTACCTATAAGTATTTTTTTTAACTATAAAGTTTTCTGGGTTTGTGGTCATTATTCGAGCATTTCAATCGCATTCAAAGCAAATAAATTATCCGTTTTTCTATACATTTTGAACATAATGAGTTATAAACAAATGCATTAAGTCAGGGTATACCTACTTCGATCAATAAACATTTTAATTATTATGCCTTCCAATAATTATAGATCCGATTTTCAAATATTTTTAAGTATTATTATTATATTATGATACGTAAGTACACATGTGTATTATATAAATCCTCCAAATAAAATCTTGTTAGGGTTCCTTACTCGAAGTGTACCAAACGGAACCCTAACAAACTCCTTTATCGAACGAAAAAAGGTTTTTTAAAGAAATAAGGTACGGTAGAGTGAAGAACAGGCTGGCTTGCACCTCGCAATGGATATATTTTGTTTCGTTCAAAGTCTACAGTCGGTTTGAGGTTAGTATAGGTACACTTACAATGAAATAAAATCTATAATATGCCAAATGACACTTTCTAGCAGTTTCTAACTAATACACATGAAGCATAGGAGATCTCAGATCGAAGCATCAGACAACATTTTTAATTTTTATTCAATATTTTTGGAATACTCGAGAAAAAGTAACAAAAATGCAACGTTGTCCATTTTGTACCCTTAGTAAGTTTTCGGTTACAAAATACGTCTCGATCGCGTTCGCGTTAAAATCTCAATTTGTATGGAAACACGAACAGCGCCTCTAGCGGAACGTTTGCGATGTTCGTGTTTCCATACAAATTGAGATTCGAACGCGAACGCGATCGAGACGTATTTTGCAACCGAAAACTTACACTAAGGGTACAGCAGGCATAAACGCTCTTAAGCAATGGCACTAGGTTCTTTTTTTGTTAATTAAGGCCGTTCCCGTACCCAAACGAATTCTAAAATCGAGCCCCTCCCCCGCGCCAGCCGTCCCGCCCCTCGATACATTGCCGATTATTGCCGATACAACAGCGCCACGTAAGAAGTGGCGACTCAACTGAACTAACAGGACACTGATTTGTAAAACGTATTACTAGACCGAAAAAAGCATGCTGGATCGCATAGATGGCGTTAAAGTTAAATTGAAGTAATAAAATAGAGCACAGTGTAAATTAAATATTCATTTTAATGAAGTCAACTCTTATTTCAAAAACAATATTGCTTATACACCGAAACATAAATTTTGATGTTAGCCCATGTTTTTAGGTACTTCTCCAACGAACTGCATTCTTTTGAATACCGCATTCTAAGGGTCCATGATTGCAAATAAATTGTAATTTTATAAAAAAAAATACTAATAACTGCGACAATTCTTCGATCAACTGTTTTGTCTGGAACCTCTTCTTCCACATCGAACGATATTTGTAACTGAAAATATATTAAATGTGTTAGCATTTACAATTTGTTATGGACATATGTATAAAGCACCGGTGGCAAAGAACTAACGAGAGAAACAGAAGTAGGGCATTTCTCCGAAACTCGATTTTTGGCAGTTTTCTACTGAAGAATGGTAGCTACAGTGGTTAAAAATTGCTCTCGCGACTAGGTTATATGTTAAATTAGAACACCTATCGAGGCATGTAATTAATACATAGGGGTTTAATATTAAAAACATATTTTATTTAGACAGATAATAGCTAAAACTAATTAGCCTGGCGCGTCCTAACTCCAGATTTTGATACTTTCTTTATGATAATGTCCATTTTCAACAGTATTTTAATTAATTCCTTTATCTAAATTAATACCTTAATAAAAGGTGTGTCTATTTTAATATGACACAGAATGGAAATAACATAATTTTCTGAAATAATCGCATGTTAAAAATGTCCACACCAAAAAGTATAATTCATCTGTACGTATGTATTAATTGGTGTACCGTGTTATACAATGCGAATAGTTGAATATCTAGCAAACGGTCGTACGGGCCGAGCGGCGACGAGCCTTTGAGTAACGGTGTCATGCGTGTGAGTGTTCTCTAGGCGACGCAAATAATTACCCAAAGAGTGTAATCTGGACTTTGTCAAGCTAGTGATATGATTCGTCTGTCATGCTATATGCAACTATTTTTAGGATACAAAATCTGTCTTTTATTTATAATTACGTGTCAAGTGTAACTCTTTTTGACAAAATTTTATTCTAATGACAAAAATGATATTTAAAAAAATTGAGACCGTTTTAAACGCAAAATTCACATTAGTCTGGTCCTAATTTGTCTGGTTTCATCTGGCTCGTTTAGACAGACGAATTAGTAAAGTGCTGATGAATGATTAAGTGGTGTTAAAATGTATTTTAGATATCGTAATTTGCAACATAGGACAGAAACAAAGACGGGAAGAACGACTATGAAAAACGAGGTTTGATGAGAAAAAAGGATATTCAATGTTTGAAAGGAAAAAAGACATATATGAAAAGAGATGCAAAAAAAAGTAGATAATCATATTTATGAAGAAAACAAGCAAATAAAATCATCTATCGATTCAGGAAATGACTCTGCAGGAACAAAAACTACAAAAGAAGACGTGGAGACTTCTTTTCTTATTATTTGAGAAAAAAACAGTAAAAAGTTGAGAAAGACTGTAAAACAGAAATAAAAAAGTTAAGAAAATGCTATCAGGAAACACAAAACTCTTCTTACACTGCTGTTCTTTGCACCGAAAGTGTTGGACTTGTAAAGAAAGGGTATAGTTAAAGTGCAGTTAAAGTGAAAAAAGTTTTTCACGTGAAAGTCTTTATGATATTGATTACTTAGCTTGTGCAAAAAGTTTTAACTTACTACATTTATAGTTCCATATCAAAAATTTGATAACTGGGAAGATGTTGCTAATTCGTAATGATTTTCAAAAAAAAATGGATATAAATTCTATGAAAAAAAAAATGATTTATAGAGACAGTAAAAATAATATTATTTATTGGAAATCAAGAATCAAAACTAAATGAAGAATATTTCATATATATTGTGGCAACGATATAGCACAAAACACATTTAAAACTCTCAAAAATAATTTGAATCATGAGTGTGTTTATTCGCTGCGACTACAGCGAGAATTAATGCTGTCAAAAACAAAAACAAATAGTAAAATTTTATCATTTTGATGACATTCAAAAACAAATAACTCTTGTTTGAAAATATCCATGAGTTAAAACTATTATTATTCACTTTAAAGTCGTAAGAAAAAAAAGATATTAAAAAATCAGACTAAGTTGAAGACTATTTTGTTTTTGGCCACGGGAATAAAAATATTGCGCCAATTACAATTTTTATTCAGATTAATATGATTTTTACTTATATTTCTCCTATGTATTTTCATTCCTATTGTATTAAATATGTTATTAAAACTTAAACTGATATGTATAATCTAATTATTCTGGCGTAGTTCTCATTCATCTGATACACTCATTAGTCTGAGCGAAATATCTGACATAAAATAGGTAGCCATGCGCGGCCTTCGACATATGTTGTTAAGTATGGCATTTTATTAACGTTTCACCTGTTGTACCGTTTCTATTATCAAATTTGAAAAATGTCAGATGAATGAGGCAAAAATCCTCTTTCTCGAAGAAATGCCCAGTAAGCCCTGCACGATAGATTATAAGAACTTTGTGATTAATCAATTTACGACGCAAATAGAGAATGAAAAAACCAGTAAAAACCAAAAATCGGTTAATAACCGTATTGAGGGATTCGAAACTGGTTAACCGGTTTTTAGCAGTTTTTTTGCAAACTATTTGAAAACGATAATTTTACTATTCTTGGTTGCTATTGGTGTTAACGGCGTATTTTGTGAGATTTAAATAATTATTTAAATATACTCTGTATTAATAGAGGAAGGTGGGTTACAGTGGATCATGGGTAACAGTGGATCTTTTGGTATAATTTTATGTGTATTACAAGCATGCCCGTGAGTGGATTCGAAGTTGTTGCTCTTACGCCCCCGCTTGCCAAACTAGTCATCGTCTCAGCATCGAAACGAGAGGTAATGTTGCGGTGTATAGGGCACGGGTACACTACATAAATACCGAAAGAAATTCAGAAAAAGAAGAATTAAGAAATTCCGAAAGTCGGAATCACGAACTTCAAAATACCGATTTTTATAATTCCGAATGTTTTTAAAGTCCTACTATGACTATTCCGATTTTTTATAAATCCGAAACTTAAACATATCGTCATTTTTTAAATTACGATTTTCAAATTTCCGAATTTTAATACATCGAACAATAAGAAGTTCGACTCAATAATAATCCGAAATGTCAAAAATACGAATTCCAATTACTAAAATACCGATTTTAAAAATTCCGAGTAACATTACACCGATCAATAATAAATCCCGACTTCTAAACGTAAGCTATGAATAGGTTAGGTAGGTTAGATTGGTCTAAAAAAGTAATAACTGTTATTCATTTTCAGCAATGTGTTACAAGTTCGATGGATTTCTGCATCACGGAGCTCCTATTCCGCGCAGTTAAGGCGCTTCGCGCTTTGACGCAATTCTAACCTAACCTATCCTATGCAGTTCAAGTTACCTAAATTAATTGATATTTATTCAAGATTCGAAATTCAAGTTTCCGCTTATTAAAACCACGCAGTTTATTTTGCCGAATGTCATATTTCCGAATTGGCGATGTCATTTCGGAAATTTGGTAATCGGAATACTGTACTTCAGGCCAATAACATTTCGTGTTTTTAATTCTTCGGAGTTTTAAAAATTGGATATAAAAAATCGATATTTTGAAATTCGGAAAAATGATATACATGTTTTTAAGTAATCGGAATTATATGTCTTAGGAATTGTGAAAATCGGAATTAGCGAATTCGGAATTTAATATTTTGGGAGTATTTGTGTGTTCCCATCGGGCACCTAGTAAGTAAAAAAGTACATATTTAAGTTCTAAATAAATGAAATTTTTGTGATTCCGGTTGAATGAAGTTTTAACTCATTTATTTACAAAATTATTTAATAGCCTCTTATTACAAGTAAGTAAAAACAAACCTAACCTGTATAAAACATCACAATGTAAAAAAAATATCGTTTTTCGGATGGAAAAGCGTGAAGTTGCAAAATGTTATGATAGAGTTTCATATCCATTATGCCATTGACTCTCACGAAATCACCAACCTTATCACCTGCAAAACATCTCCAGACTATAATTGATCAGTGATCCAGTCCTCCACTGTTGGCATCACGCATAGTTTTGCCTTTGGTTCGCCTTCTTGTCGTCGAATATATTTGACGATGTCTCCCCCGAAAAATTGCAATTTCGATTCGTCGTAAAATAAAACTTTAGACCACTGCTCAGGCGTTCAATCTCTGTATTTTTGAGCCCATTACAATCTTTTACCCATATTCTGTTTACGTAACATACTTCCACCACTATCGAAACGGATACTGACTGATTATGGCGTTGAGTTCTTCGCGAATTTCTTTAGCAGTTCGAGTTTGTTGGCGTTTGCTCTGGGCTTAAATAAAATTGTTTTCGCTTTTTGACGTGACTTGGCGTACCTAAACGAAATCGACTGGAATTAAAATCACGTTTTCGTTTCAAAGCACTTATGACAGCAGTTTGGGAAACCTTCATTTTTCAACAATTTTTCGTGTCGTGAACTCGTGAAGCCTTCATTGGACAGACCTACATTAAGAGCACGAGTTTCGACACTCAGATCAACTTTGAGGACCTATTTTTAATAATTGCGGAATTTATAAAATTTCATAGGAAAAAGAGAAAATATTATATTTACAATAGAACAATTCCTCGAATAAGTATTTATTTTCTTACTAGGTAGTCATGGGCCTAATGAAACGTATAAATTCAAAGTATATGCTATATTTTAATATCAGTATAATTTAATATGAAAACCTTATTTCACAGAATGAACTTAAACTTTTGACCGGTATTGTAGCTTCAGCAATGTAATTTTTCCTTTTGGCTCGTATGTTTTATCAGCATATTGATGACGAAATTTAATTAAAAAGATGAACCAACTTCTTGTTGTCCACTACACGAAGAAATACGAGTGTGTATTCTTGTTTAAAAAAAAAAACGTTCCCACGCTATATTCGTCGTTTTCTAGTCTGAAGATTATTCTGGGGTATCTATTTTAGGCAATTTACACATACTTAAGGACTATTTCTAATTTGGTTAATAACTGCCGAAAATTATAAAAAACCGGTTTTGACCGGTTTGTTACCCGGTTTGCATTCCCTAGACACAAATCTGGTACGCGAAGTTAAAAAGATGTTATTCTAGCTATGTATTTAATATAAAGGATAATATTATTCTCTGAATAATAGGACAAAGATACAAAAATACAAAGATTGGACGCCTGAGCAGTGGTCAAAAGTTTTATTTTACGACGAATCGAAATTGCATTTTTGGGGGGAGACATCGTCAAATATATTCGACGACAAGAAGGCGAACGAAAGGCAAAGCTACGCGTGTGCCAACAGTGGCGGACTGGGTCACTGATCAGTTATGGTCTGGGGATGTTTTTCGGGTGATAAAGTTGGTGATCTCGTGAGAGTCAATGGCATAATGGATATGAAACTCTATCATATAATTTTACGATTTCACTGATTTTAACTGATTACACTTGATTACACTGAATTTTAACCGATTTTTGTTTTACATCGTGATTTTATATTAGTGGGCTAGCTTTGTTTTTTACTTGTGATAAAAGACTATTAAACAATTTAATAAATAAATGAGTTAAAACTTCATTCAACTGGACCACTGTTACCCATGATCCACTGTAACCCACCTTCCCTTATTAGTAGAGAGTATATTTAAATCTCACAAAATACGCCGTTAACATCAATAACAACCAATAATAGTAATATTATCATCTAATACTTCAATTTTAAACAGTTTGCAAAAAACCGGTTAACCGGTTTTGTATCCGTCGATGTAGTTATTAACCAGTTTTTAGTTCTCACCGGTTTTTTAATTCCCTATATCTAACTTGCAGGTAGTAGGACCTTGTGCAAGGGCCACCCGGATTGCTACCACCATCTTGATCGCTACTCCTGCCGTAAAGCAGCAGTGCTTGCACTGTTGTGTTTCAGCGCGGAGAGTAAGACAGCCGGTGAAATTACTGGCACTTGAGGTATTCCAACTTAGGCCTCCAGGTTGGCAACGCATCTGCAATACCCCTGATGTTGCAGATGTTTATGGGCGGTGGTGATCTCTTACCACCGGGAGACCCACTTGCTCGTTTGCCTTCTAGTCGAATAAAAAAAAACTAAGGTCACGCGACCATTCTTTTCATAGGTTACGCGCCGCTGTGGGTAGTAAGGTATTTATCGCAACGCACGAATTTACATGCGACCTAGGTAGGTTGGTATTTTTATATTTATAAGGATAAATAAAGTCTATTGGAGATTAGAACTTACTCGCTACAGGTGCCAGCGGTTTATAAAATCGGAGATTAAGTTACCATTTTTTTTTTATTCGACTGGAAGGCAAACGAGGAAGTGGGTCTCCTGGTGGTAAGAGATCACCACCGCCCATAAACATCTGCAACATCAGGGGTATTGCAGATGCGTTGCCAACCTAGAGGTACGTTAGTACTATTATATATTCTGTGCTAGAGGCCTAAGTTGGAATACCTCAAGTGCCAGTAATTTCACCGGCTGTCTTACTCTCCGCGCCGAAACACAACAGTGCAAGCACTGCTGCTTCACGGCAGGATTAGCGATCAAGATGGTGGTAGCAATCCGGGCGTACCTTGCACAAGGTCCTACCACCTGCAAAAATTTGCACCGTTTGCAGTCTGTAAATAAAGATACCTAAATTGTTTTGTATTGTTTTACGTAGCTAGGGATAAAACAGCATAAATCAAGTAATTTAATTATACTCACTCGATGTAGTCCGAAGATTTTGTATTTTGTTCGGCTTCAAAAATATCAAATTTTCTCTTTTACCTAAAAATAAAAAAGCAAAAAGCTTAGTTATCAGTTGTGATTCGAACTCTCGCCACATTTGACTGATCAAGGACGCCTACTACTTATATATTCTATCGGTGAAACCACTACGCCACCGAGGCTTTCCTGTGGTGCGTGAAATTCTGAACTATATGCATATTCATGATTGTAATGTTTGTTCTGGTTTGTTCACAGAAAATTAAATTTGCAAATTAATAGTTTTATTATAAATAACGAAATAAATACTATTGTCACTGTTTAATAAATATATTTTTTACTTACGTTAGTTCCATCGTTTTTTAGAATCTTATGAGTTGTCTTTCGAGATTTTTCCTTCTTATTCAATTGTTTGTTACCCATAATACACACGCACACGGTGGTATATCAGTAGGACACTCAACACAGTTTTTACTAGTAACACTACAATAATATATTTGCAAGGCAAATGAAATAAAATCTTGTATTTTTTTGGGGAAACTTAGTACATGTCCATCTAGCACGAGCGCTCAGCGGTCACTGTCACATTTCGAAAGAATGACGGAGATAGACACTGCAGGCCGTAAGTCAATTTCTTTTTACGATAGAATTTGTCGATTTTTATTTAATTTAAAAATATTGCCTCAAATTATTGAAATTCGGAAGCTGTCAAAGGACTATTTAAGTTATGATAGATTTTTCTCTATTTTTTGTTTCATAGTGTCACGTAGTAAAAAAACAAGTAAAGTTCTTTTAAAAATTCGCGTTGGAGGTTACTTTGGGAATTAATTGTATCGAGCGAAGTGTGATGAATCGTGTATCGAAAGCTGTCTTTGACAAGATAATATAATCAAGAATGATATATATTTTTCCCAAGTCTACAAATATCAACGTTTCGTAGAAAAGTAGCATTATTCTTGGGCTAGTTTTGCGTATTTGGCTCAGGGAACGGCCTTAAGTATTTATTTAATATAGTACTATTAGAACAGACTTCGGATACTACGCCATTTTCTTCAGTGCCTTCGGGCGCTTTGCCCGATCCTTACTAGTAGAAGAATAAATTGATTACAGAAAGGTCCTCATACAACATTTTGAAAAAGAAGAGTTTTACCAGAGAAGAATATCAGTGGTTCGTATGAAGTTCACAATTCGCAGTGAGCTTGCGTGTGGTTAAGGTGGAAACTCTCTTACTCTCAGAGGAGGTCTCTACATTGCAGTGGGTGGTATATAGATGAGATTATGATTGACGCCGTGATGGCCTAGTAGTGTTGGTCTCTGTGTAGTAGGATCATGGGTTCAAACCCCGGCCCGCACCTCTGAGTTTTTCAAAATTCGAAACGAGCTTTACGACGAGGAGGCTTGTGCCCAGCAGTGGGACGTAAATAGGCTGGGATGATGATTGAACCCTGTTGTATATAGTAATAGAGACTATAACCGCACGGTACACGATACGACACGTCAGATTCGATTTTTGAAAAGTAGGTTATTTTTCGACAAGTTTTTTTCATTCGACTGGATGGCAACCAAGCAAGTGGCTCTCCTGATGGTAAGAGATCACCACCGCCCATAGACACCTGTCACTAAGGGGATTGCAGATGCGTTGCCAACCTAGAGGCCGAAGATGGGATACCTCAAGGGCCAGTTTTCACCGGCCAGTTTTTCATTTCACCGGCTGTCTTACTCTCCACGCCGAAACATAACAACAGTGCAAGCACTGCTGCTTCACGGCAGGATTAGCGACACGATTAGTTCAAAGTGGATGCTGGCCACTTCCAACCAATGCAACTGGAGGTCTAAGGGGGATACCAATCTTTGGAATAGTGGACGTCCTACGGCTAGCTGATGATGAAAATAAAATTGTAACTGTCTTTTATATAATTATATTGTAACGGATAACTCACGTCTTATATCGAGTTTAGCTGGACATGTTTCGGGCTATTTCGAAACCCTTCTTCAATGGAGCATGCGACTCGGCGGCTGCCGCAACACGCGCACTACGCTCCACCGCTCTGCTCGCTGCTGCTGCTGGGTATTGAAATAGCCCGAAACATATCGAGCTAAACTCGATTTAAGACGTGAGTTATCCGTTACAATATCATTTAATATGAGTGAGTCTCACGATAGTTTCATGATCAAAATTGTAACTGTCCAGTCTTCACCCGTTATTCTTTGCCCCACCTATACGTATTCAGATCGCTCCACTATTGTGTAACAAACAATATTTGGCTAATCCAACTGTTGGCAGAGCGGGCTAATTGGGCCCCACTGTTTGCCGGTCTGCCCCCATTGTCGGTCTATCAATACTGTTTAATACATTCCTACTGTTTGTGAATAACTAAGGTTTCGATTCTTGGGATCCGGCTCGAAGGACCACATGGTCCTTAGAGCCGGATCGAGTTAATTTCAGATGAAAAGGTGTAATATGAAGTTTTTCTATTTAAAAAAAGGATGTTATCAGTTTGACCTGTATGTATGTATATATGTTTGTTTATCCGCGATTATCTGGCGTTCGGCCGAATCGATTTTGATGCGGCTTTCAGAAAAACATTTGTTACAATTTAGGAAAAGGCATTGGTATTTTAACCGACTTCAAAAAACTTAAAAGAAAAGACTTCAAACAATGTTCTTTGGCGACCAATCACTAAAAAGTAAGAAATAAAGAAATATTTTAGTAAAAAGTAAAACCAACTCCAAGAAAAACTTTTTAACATATAAAGAATCGACTACAAGAAACATGAAAATAATTTTAGTTCTAGCTAGCTTGAAGTCGGTGCCTCAGAAAGAGCCAGCAGAAGTGGGACTATAGTCTATACCTCACCTTCGTACTTGGGCTTCAATCACTCCTGCTGCCTCGTGCTAAGGCACCGACTTCACACTAGTAGAACATTATTTTCAAATTTCTTGTAGTCGGTCCATTACATTTTTGAAGTCGATTTCACTTTTTACTGAACATTTTTTGTGCTTTGATAAGCAACGTAAAGTAACTGTAGTAAGTTTTCGTGGGTTCTAGCGTGGGCTTGCTAAAAATATGAGGTCTAAGTCCAAGTAAGTTGTTTTGATATGAGATAACATCTCTTAGAAAATTAAATGGAATCGGCTAAAATCCTGTTTGTCAGCAAGGCTACCACGAAATTCGAAAATCGAAGTTCGTATCGTACCGTCCCGCCTACGCTTATGTTATTTAATACGAGAGTGAGAGGAACGGTATAATACGAACTTCGAGTTTGGTGTTTCGGAGTAGCCTTCCTGGTTATTTTTCTCTGTATTGACCAAAAAGTATTCGATAAAAACATTACGAATACACATCCATTGTCTATGATCCTATCACCAACTTAGGTAATACACAACGACGGCGCCACTGTCAACGTTCAACTACAAAACGTGTATTACTTCAAATTAGTTCCATTTTCAGCCACGCGCACAATATAACTTCGTAACGCTGTTGAGGCTCAAATTGCGTGATGCGCTACTGTTTCTTAAAAAAAAAAACGCGCTCGAACTGAAAGTCAAAGGAGTTTAGCCCTTACATCCTTGTGATAGGGAGGTAAGGTTTTCTGGGAGCGTGTACGTGTTAGTTTGTTGAGCAGTCCGCAAAGCTTTGGGAAAATCACTGGCATGCCTACTGAAGTATTCACACGAAAAAAACTGGTAATGAGGCATGGTGATCAAACTTTCATACGGTAGTGATGTAACTAATGTCGATGGTTTCGAAATAAAACATCGATTAAAATCACTGGAATTATTTACTGGATTTTTAGCAAAAGAATCAAGATGCATTTGAAAAAAAGGTACTTCGAGAAAAGTATGGTACGGCCGTGCCTTTGTTTTTTTTTTTGCTCGACTTGGCGGGTGCACTGCCGTGCCCCCAGATATGGTGAGAGAAATTATTCTTGGGATCCACCTTAACTAGAAACTCATTATACCTACCTACGTTTCTTAGAATAAAGGCAAAAAATGTTGTGATTTATTTCAAAACTAGCGTTTGCCCGAGGCTTCGACCGCGTGGAATTCGGTTATCACAAAGTAAGGGGTTTTAGATTTTTTTATTCTTTGTCACTTCAAAGTTATTTGACTTTGTCACTTCAAAGTTCAATATCTCCAAAATGGCTGAACTGATTTTGAAGAAACATGTGTAAGAACCATTGCTAGAAAATCTGCTTTCAAATAAAAAGACCGCATCCAAATCGGTTGACCCGTTTAAGAGCTACGGTGCCACAGACAGTAACTCAGACAGATACACAGACACACGTAGCGGTCAAACTTATGACTCCGTTCTTTTTGCGCCAATGGTAAAAAATAATAAAAATTAACCTTGGCTTCTACAAGTGAAAGACTAACAAACACACTCTCATGCAGTAGCGTTTGTAATATTAGGAGGATGTAATGCCATCTCTGACTATTTGTATAAAACAAACAGAGACGTCATCACAAATATTATAATCTGACACAAAAAATAATAACAATGAGTGTTCATTTTATTAACCCCCGACGCAAAAAGAGGGGCTTATAAGTTTGACCGCTATGTGTGTCTGTGTGTCTGTCTGTGGCACCGTAGCTCGTTCGTGTCGTTCCGTCCCTCTGACACTTATACTATTTAATACGAGAGCGAGAGGGACGGTACGATACTCAGGTCATCTGACGGGAAATGATTGCCGCTGTCCAAGTCCGTAAGTATCAACAACTCGAGGAGAATCAGAGTTGCTGGCTTTTAAATTAAATGTAAACTTTTCTTGAAAGAAAAAACTTAAATGTTTATCGACAGTTTCCCTGCACTAGTGTAGTACTCTAGTGCACTGCAACTTTGAAGTCAACTGTGTAGACGCTATTCTCTAGAAAGAACTTTAGGTACCTACAAAGAAAGCCTTCTATACAACATAGAACAGATAGTAAGCTGGAGTTTATAAAAAAAGTGGCTGAGTGCGAGTGCGATTTAAGTACGACAGTTCCTAAAAGAAAAAAACAATAAGTGAAAAAAAAACAAAAGAAAAATCCATCATGTGCAAGTAGGAAGAGCGTTTCAATATTTCCGCAGAGTCAAGTACAACTAGTAGATTGTACAACAAGAGCATAAAACGAGCCATTGTATCCAAGATGTTCATATACTCACCCGAGCTGGTACGGCGAGGGTGGATAGACACGTCGAGGGGAAAATGGGCTTAATGCTCGAGTTTTATACTCTGCTTATCACTTCGATTGAGAGGACATAAAATAGCAACAGTGGAAACAATTGTTCACTTACTAAGTACCTTCTATTGTTCACGCATTGTATTACTGTTGTAATTTATAATTAACAAAATTAAGTGTTATTAATCTAATTTAATTGATTTTTAGTTTTATAGTGGCAGCAGGGCAGTGGGACGTATATACGAGTAGGCTAGGATGGATGAATGGATAAAGCAGCTAAGCTTTTGGTAGAAAACCCAACCCGTGTGGTGTTGGGTTAGAATTACACCTCTCCATTTCTTCCGTGGATGCCGTAAGAGGCGACTGAGGATATAGGTTAAGGTACACCGTAGGCTAGCAACCTGTTACTATTGTACCTTTCTTGTCAAACTTAAATCCTAAAATTGCTAAAAGTAGCTCGGAAACGGTAACGTTTCGTGTGCTCTGCCTACCCCATTTGGGAATATAGGCGTGATGCTTGTGTGTGTAGAAAACTCGTAGCAAGTACTCTTTCAATCTGTAACCGCCTCAATCATTTAGAAACAAAACTAAATCTACAACAGAAATAATCTCAAATACCTTTTAGAACTATCAAATCACGCTTTCCTTGTTATGAAATTATTGTTGGCAGATTTGAGACTTCGCCTTTCTTGTTTTATACCTTGGTTGGATTATCTAAGCCGGCTACGGCTTAGGAATCTGCGATGTCTTAACTCTAGATTTTATTGGCTTTAACTGTCTAATACTTTTTGCCGTCATAAATTTACTCGATACAATTCTATAAGAGGATTAAACACTAATGATTGGTTTTAGAGTCTTTTTGTATTTTTTGTTTCAACTCCAAATTTGTTACTTTTACGGGTATCCCGTGAAACCATATGGAAAATACAAACTGGGATATTGATGCACATAAGAACCAGAAAAAGAAACCAAAAAAAGAAAAAAGCAAGCTGAGATATGTGTGTAGGTATAGGAAAAATTCGTGTCTAGATGTCCAGCGGTGTTATAGCACGCAGCAGCATCATCATCATCATCATCATCATCACCATCATGAATGAAGAAGACGTCCAATGCTGGACAAAGCTCTGCGAAAAGCCTCCCCCTTAGCACGCCACAATGAACAACTCACCACTTGCATTGGTTGCCCGCAACACTCACGATATCGTCAGTTCACCTGGTGGGAGGCCTACTAAGGCTTTGTCTTCAGGTTTGTGGTCGCCACTCGAGGACTTTTCTCCCCCAACGGTTATCTGTTCTTCGAGCGATGTGGCCTATTGCCACTTGCAGGTTTTTCCAGCTATGTCCGGGACTTTGGTTCTTTGACGAATTTTTGCTACCCAGCAGGCATAAAGTCCTATCCTTGTTTGGGGATTTTGTACGTGTGTATGAAGTTTCGGTGACAATGCAAAAATCAAAAATCGTCAGCAAAAAGGGCGTCTTAAAAATGATTTTCTACTCTTAATAAGTAGAAATGATCGTGTCGCAAAAACTTGTATTCCCGAAAAACCTTCGTAAAAACTTTTATACCAAAAAAATACTTTTTCGAATCCACCCACGAAGTCCAATTAAATTGCGAACGGCGCGGCCGCCATTTTTCATTAAATTTAAAAATAAATTGATTTTTTTTCACGTCTTTACGACACTTTTGCCGTGGTGGTGGAGTTTGCGAAACTCCCCTCTTTTCACAATTTCATTAAGGGTGTAACTGACTAATTAATTTTTTTGGAGTTCCGTAGGTTTTTTGCACACCAATATTTTTACTACACCAAATATCAAGCAGCAGAGAAAAAGAACCGTTTCATGCTGAAGACTTCTTTTGATACTGCAGTGATAGTCAAACCTAACTCTCCTAAAACGACATAAACTCAACTACTATCGTGAAATCCTTTTGCTCTATATACACACCCTATTTGATACAAAATACAACAAAAAAACTCACGAGATGTCTACAAGTAGTATTTTATACTATGAAAACATCACAAAATCAAAAATCTACGTATGTACTTGTAATGTACCTATATAGATATCATTTATAAATATTGGGAATCTATTAAAAAAAAAAATACCTCGTTGAGTTTCTTGCCGGATTCTTCTCAACAGAAGTTTTTTTCCGAACCGATGGTTGATTTTTTTGACGTTCATAAGTGCTTGTTATAGCTTAAATTGAATAAAGAGGTTTTGACTTTGACTTTGAGTTTGACCTGACCTATTTGTACCTAATAAGTAAAAGTAAGTAGGTATGTTTGAAATGGTCACGATTTCAATGGGTCCCGACTGTTGAAGTTTAAGCTAGCTACTTAACAGAGTTCTAGACCACTACGTCTACGCACCTTTTGTTTTCTTATTTTTAGTATTTTTAACTCAGTCGGGATTTTGATTTTTTTATTTATTATTTTACTAGCTTTTGCCCGCGGCTCCGCCCGCGTGGTATTCGGTTATCGCGCGCTGTTCCCTCGGGAACTGTGCATTTTTTCCGGGATAAAAAGTAGCCTATGTCACTCTCGGGCCCATCTCTATGCCAAAAATCACGTCGATCCGTCGCTCCGTTACGGCGTGAAAGACGGACAAACACACAAACACACAGACATACAAAAACACTTTCGCATTTATAACAATTATTAGTATGGATTAGCATGGATTTCATACTTTTTTGATAGTTCTGTGAAAACGGTAAATAAAAACATCGACTGACTTTTATTACGGTTCGCACTTGACCTTATTTTAAAAGGTACGGTCAGCATACGGCGTACAGTCGCCTAAAATTTAGCAGGTTCATCAACGCCCTGTTCCATCGGCGGTTTTTAATCACTTTTCTTTTTGAGAGGCTTTTTATAACTTTAATTAGGCGATTTATGTTTAATTAATGTGAAGGAATCGACGCCATATTAGCCATTTATACAAGGTGTTAATTAAATAACTGAAAAGCTGAATGTACCAGCATTAATACATGCTAAAGTGGAGCGTGAAGGTAATAGTAGATTGATAACCAAGGGTGGAAAGTGACCCATTTCGTGTTCGTGGGGAAACGGGTAATTTCATCCGAGTTAGACACTCTACTTTTCATTTGGACTGTGAGGAAAGTAAAAATAACAAAAAAAAAAGAAAAATAATAAATTGAATTTGCTTATATCATGCGTGCATCTAGACGGCCAATCCGAAAAGTGAAAAAAAAGTGTCATTGACGTAACTGAAGTATCTTCGACTCCGTGGCCAATCGAAAAATTAAAAAAAAATGCTTTCCACCTTAGAGATGGAAACGCAATTTTCCACCCCGCTATCTTACCCATGAAAATTAAACTTTCCAAACAGGAGAGATGAAAAATTATTTGAAGCATCCTACCCACCCTAGAAATACAGTCGTATTCAGATATTTATGCACTCTTTGTTGTATTATGTAGGTACCTATAAGATATTTTGTACAAGGGAATATTGATTTTTAGGAATTTTTGTACATTATAAATTTTGATTTTCGGAGTTTTGTCTTTAGGAATATCGTTATTAGGAATATTGGTTTTCAAAATTGTGCTACGGAGCCCCTGAGACCGTATTGCCTGACGTGTCTGATGCTTGCGATCGTAATCAAATGACAGATTTCGGATTTCGCATACAAAAACTGTCATTTTGACTGCGATCTCGAGCGAGGGGGAGGCCTATGTCCAACAGTGGACGTCCTATGGCTGATATGATGATGATGATGGTTTTATTGCTAAAATTACACAACTTGATTCACAACTCAACCACCAGTTTGCAGTCAAAATAAACAGTATTAAAAACAAACCTTTGTTCAACTAAAACGTAGCTTATAATAACAACAAAATCAAAACCATAAAACCGTTAACGCACCGTGATAAGATAACCGATAAAAAACCGTTAAAACCCCCGGCACATCTAATTATTAACGACGCAGAACAAATTTGTAACAAGGAAATTAGCAAATACCTCACTGTCCCTCGAACTAAAACTAGCTGCCGACAACCACCCAGCCACTTTAGACCTCCCAACTAATTGGAACAACTACATCCAGGAGCCCATGATAAGGTGGTAAACCGTGTGGAAAAACAACGGTTAATCTAAAAACTTTGGTTAATTGTGAGGGAAACGAAGGCTCCCCAAACGAATTAAGGCTTGCCTGAATTAGGTGAAATCCGCGTGATTATGGACACGGGGGATGGCTATGAAAAACGGTGTAAATTTTAGTTGAGTAATGCTGCTGAAGAGTTTTTACTAGGGAGGTTAAAGGGCTTCGCAAAGTTGTCTCTTATTGCTCCTAACTCATTGTTAGCAAGATTGGTTAGAGCAGGTCAAACTGATATTTCTTGGCTGTTAATTTAAGGAGTGCTACTTCCAATGAGAGCTATCGCTTATGAATTTAAAACTAAAGGCGCTAGTGTAGCGAGTCTCCGAAATGTCAAATCTATTTTTTTTGTGAGCTACGCGGGTTTATTTATGAACCCCTTGCAAAAAAAACGGGCAATTTTAAGCATTCATGCACATAAAATATAAAAACCATAGGTGCCCGTTTTTTTTTTGCAAGGGGGTTTAATTAGAATAATTTTGTGAATATTATGCAATACCTGAAATTTGGCAAATGACAAATATACGTTACGGGGCAATGAATGTTTGTATTTCGGAAGAGTTTTGAACTGTTGATTGAGGCGACAAGTAAAATGTATGAAATATGTACTTGTCCGGCCCAATATCGGATATCGGAGCCGACACGGATATGTTGGCGGCACTACCGATCGCCCGTGGGCTGTCGGACGATAATGTTCGTGTGTGTGCTATGCGTGTAGGTATCTAAGTTGACTTTGTGTGCGCAGAGCCCGATGCGCAGCGGCCATTTTGAGCCGGCCGTATCGGAAAGATGTAAAAACAGCACATGGTATCGGCTATCGGGTGTCGTCCATCATTGTCCGATACCGATATCGGATCGGATAATGTGAAAACGCTCTTAGGCTCATAGTAAGCGACTTAATCATTACTCTTTTATCTAAACTCTTTAAGTAAAACTTTGAAAAAAAAACATGTACATATTTATGGTGCTCACAGCAATCTGTCATCCGATTAGTCATGTCATGTTCCGTTTATTTATTTATTATTATTTTTATGTTAAATGTACAATATCATAAGTTTAGTATCACATTTACTGATAGAAATTCAAGTACGTTTTCAGCTACGGATGATTTTATGTTAAGAGATGTTATTTCGAATCCGAGTTTATTAAATACACAATCTGATATCGGAATTGCTAAACTTAAAGAGCAGCTTACTGAAAACACAGCAGTACCAACGAAAGCAAAAACGAAAGTCTCCGTCCAATCATACAATGGTGAATCTCTAGAACTAACACAAATTAAACATAAAAGAGAAAAAAGGTCTAGACGGAAACATCCTAGGAATAAATTTCGAACAAAACCGTTACGAGGACTGACTAAGGTAAAAGAAAAGTACGAAGTACATGTTGAAAACAGTACTAGAGAAGCCCGCCAAATACTCAAGGGGAATATTTTAGAATTATTTGATATTAAGCCAACAACTATTTCAGATAATATAGAAAATGACCCGTACTTGCTTAACGATATAGAACCTTATGATGCAAGTGACGGTTATAATAAAAAGAAATTAAATTCCTTTGTACATACAGATGATGAAAAAGCTGTGATAGAATCACCAGATTTATCACCAAAGAAAAGAAAAAGGACTGAAGTACTGAACGATATCGATGATACTTTTGATGTTTATTATTATACAGATCAAAAACATTCCCTTGTTTTAAAAGCAACTGAAACCAATGAAGACCCTGCTATTGTTGGAACATTGCTAAGCGGGCCCAAGGCAAATGAACACACTCGACCGATGGAAGCTACAGCGAATATCTACTATGAGGATACAAGTGATTGCAAGCAAGATACCTGGCAGACCATAGCTCTGCGTCACATGCATAGTGCCCATACTGGACGTACGAGAAAAACCTGGAGGTTTAACTTGAAGAAGCAAAGCCCGCGCACCTCAGATGTGGCGTTAGTTCAGAGACTTTTACGAGGTTATAAAGAACAAAAGACTGAGTACATTGAAGAGTCTTTATTCCACAAGAACTTACAAAGCAGCTATGTTACAACGCGTTCTAGAAGAAAAACTAAGAAACTAAAAGTCGGTGATGATGGTTCTTTGCAGTATGAAGATACCAAAGACACGGATAATAAAAATGAAAATGTGGTTGAAGTAACGGAAATTAAAGAATACGATACTATACTGGGACCAGTTCCTCCTCCAGAAATTGAAATCCACACTATGCCAATGCAAACTGCTGTAACTTACTATAAGTATAAAGAGACTGGCGAGACACCATCGCCCCGCACTAAAACCTCAACACCCATGTCTACATTTACAGAAAGAGTTTGGGTATATAATTTTAAAAAATATGCCACACGGCATTATGGCGCTATTACCAATACATATATACTAACAAATGCGAATCATTATACATCTACAACTACAGAATTGACAGTTGTGGATACAACATCCACAGAACCTACAGTTTTTACATACGAAGAAAAACAAACACATAAAACTAAAGAGCCAGAACCTCCTCAAACTGATCCTATAAAGAAATTAGCTAAAGGTGGCAAAGGTTCAGGTAACGATTGGCTGTATGACGTCAACGATCCAGATCAGGTTGCGTATGAAATGAAAGTGACAGAGGAAGACGAAGAAAATTCTGACATACGAGTTCATGCACGGTCTATGCAAAATACAAATATTCAACGTAGATTAACTTATGGAGGGACAACCGCAAATCTTATTCAGCCTGCGGTGCGGAACTCTGCAGTGACGTCGAATCCAGTGAAATGGTGGATAGATTATTTAAAAAAATGCTCAACTTTTATAAATGCACTTAGTATAATTAATATTGCTAATTTGGAAGATAATGTCCAAAGCAATGGAGCTTTAGTTACAGAGAAATTAAAAACTGTTGAAGAAGATGGTAAACTGATGAGACATATAGAGTCTTGTTATACACATGACGAAAACGGAATACCGGCAGATATAAGTGCAGATTGGTTAGAAGAATATAATTTAGAATTTACTTCTCCCATAATAATGGCTCAAGTGATGCATTACAAAAACAATGATGCTAAGTCCATGGACAAAAACATAACTTTAAATAAGAAATTCAAAGGTGTGTCAAAAAGTTTAATAAGAACTTATGTATGATGTCAAAGGTATATAGAAGCAATGTTTCGTTGAATGAAAATAACGACTTTGTTGTCTAAGAGCGCTAAGACGTAGATTCTTATTCGTAGACGTGCTTCTAAGTGTTTTTAGATACTGCTTAATAAACGTGAACGTGACATGATATTAACACACATACATAAATCTGCAGGTCAATATTGTGATTCCAACAGCCAGGGAATTTTCAAAACACATTCTGTACAAATATGTGTGACTTTTTTCGATTTGAAATGTATGACATTTTGTGTTTGATATATATTTTTCTTGTACTTTTCTAGCGCGAGATTTTGAAAGCGTTTTGTTTTCAGGACTTATTTTTGCACATTTAAATGGCGTTCATAGTTTTTAATCAATTCTGTAGTACTTTGTTTGTGGGAGTATTCAATGTGGTGTTTTTTATGAGTTTGTCCAATTCCGTTTTTTTTATAACGTTGTATTCAACGGGTTGAAATAAAAATGGATTTATACTGTACAGGTTTTTTTATATCTCCATTATAGCAAGTTTGTAAAAGTAGATCGCAGTGCTACAGTGGTAGTAATGATGGTATTTTGTTTGGCTACTTTTGATTATTGGCCATTTTATTGTAAGCATTACGGGCGATCTTACGATTTTTGAAAGACGTCATTGCCAAGAAAAAATCGCCGCAAGAAACATAGTAGAAAGTAACTCTTTCATAACATAAATAATTTTACAATACGCAGCTAATAAAACAAAACTAGGTAAACCAGTATAGGTAGAGTAAAAAATTGCATGATTACGATTTAACAGAAATATTAGCGGTCCCTTAGTTTAGTACCTAACTCTAAACATTTTAGGGCATAGAAACTCCTCATTCTTCAAACGCCATCTACAGTTTCTCAGTGCAGGCAAGGTTCGTTGACCTCGATAACACTACATGTTTGTTATGTAAATAGCGGGGGTAAGTCGTAATACTTGAAAAAACAATGGATATAGTGGAATGTTCACCATAAATTGTTCTACTCGCGGGACCGCTGCCGTGCGGAATAGGGTGGCCATGCTTTTGGAAAATAATGTTTTTTTTATATTATTTTACTAGCGACCCGCCCGACATTACAGACTTTGAAAAAAGAGACGAACTAATCAAAGGCGGTGAATTCAAGTATTATAAATGCATTCAGTGCCAAGAACCTGCTAGGCGCGTTCTATTCGTAGGCAGTTTTCGCTACAAAGCGGAAAACGCTGCTATGCGCTACGAGCGTTATATAATAAACCTTCAGTGAAAAATTATCACAGGTGGTGGTAAACCGCCTTATATTCTAACGTGTTGTGAAGTTTACGCGTTTTAAAAAAAGTGTATTCTTATTTTTTTTGTAAATTTTGGAAAAAATATGGTATTTAACACGCTTTTATTCTTACTCAGAATAAAGACCGCAATTGATTCCGATAGTTTAAAAAGGTGTCCCCAAAAATAACAGTTTTGCGACGTTATACTCATAAAATTTTGTATGAAAAAAAAATGGCGACATTTTTTTAAACGGTTGGAATTGATTGTGTTCTTCATTCTGAATAGAATCGCCTTCCACCAAGCGAAATTGAGGCCAAATGTAAGCCTATTTTATGTAAAAAAAGGTATAAAATTTTCAGCCAGTCCGACCACACCGGTTGTGGATTGAATTCGACGTTTAAGAATCGACCCAAACAAATGAAGCAAGTTGTTAAAAAACCCTAAAAATCACAATAATGTCTCAGTGTTTTCTTTAGCGTGGTGACCCCATACTCACACTTAGCACAGAGGGCTTGTGTACGTTGATTTCCCGGGTGGAGTCTGGATAAATCGACTGCTTACCGCTTACAGCTTATTGTATGCGCGTAGCCTTAAGGTACGCTTCCAATGTGAACTTGGGTCAATCAACTTTTTAGACCTTTTTTTTTTATTCAACTGGATGGCAAACGAGCAAGTGTAATACCAGGGGTATTGCAGATGCGTTGCCAACCTAGAGGCCTGAGATGGGATACCTCAAGTGCCAGTAATTTCACCGGCTGTCTTACTTTCCACGCCGAAACACAACAGTGCAAGCACTGCTGCTTCACGGCAGGATTAGCGAGCAAGATGGTGGTAGCAATCCGGGATGGTGGTAACAAATGCATTAAAAGTTTAGGAGTTGTGCCCCGTGGTTGTGCCCGTCTTAAGTCAATTCCTTCATTACAAAAAAGTCAAAGTTAAAATATCTTTATAGTATAATAAGCATTTATGAATGTCAAAAAATCTAACACGGGTTCGGAAAAAACCTCTGTCGAGACGAACCTGGCCAGAAACTCAACGAGGTATATTTTAAAAAATAACAAAAAAGTAAAACCGACTCCAAAAAAATAACAAAAAATGGAACCGACTACAAAACCCTTGAAGATATTTTTCTAGGTAACTACTAGCTCGAAGTCGGTGCCTCAGCACGAGCCAGCAGGAGTGGAACAATAGGCGACTACCTCACCTACAAACAATGGGTTTCAATCACTCCTGCTGGCTCGTGCTGAGTCACCGACTTCGAGCTAGTAGGTACCTAGAAAATTATCTTTATCTTTTTGAATATGGCATAAATAACTAGAAAACGAACTAGGTAATCCGTTTAAAAAGTGTACGCTTGTGTCACGCTTAAAAAGGTTGAGGCGATTTAGTGACCACATGCATTGACATGGAAATTCAACCTTATTTTTTAAGTTATAAGTTACAATATCCATTGTAATTATTTAAAATACAACTAGTTTCAAAAATATTCTTAGTCAGGTATGTATTCGATAGCTGCTTTTGATTCTTTGGTAGTAAGCTCCAATAAATGGGGCCTTATAAAGGGTTAAAAATACGGTACGTTAGAAAAGATATGAATCTAAATATCTGGTAAAAAAGGGTTGCTATCTTTATTTGCCACAATAGGGATGATGACGCCATTAAAAATAATTCGAAGGCACATCTCCACTAAAAAAACGCTTTATTTTAGCCCTGAAAACCAGATTAATTTTCGATTCACTGTAAAATTTGATTTTTTGTTGCTTTAAAACAAATAAACAGTTAGTTGATTGAGTTGCCGGATAGTGACGTCATAATTCGATACTGCCATTGAAACTCTATGGGAGGATTGTGTTTTGACAGCTCATAAAAAGTACGTCAGTTGATTGGTGGTGATCATCCCTATTTAGGATATCCAGGTCTTAACATCGCAGCAGAGCTGGATTTTTTCTAGTTATTATGACGATTTCTAGAATCGATGGTGTAGTAAAACAAACAAGTTTTAATTAATCTAATAGTTTAATATAATAAATAAGCCACAATACATAAATGTACTAAATTAACAAAAAAAACTTAATTTTTAATGTAAACCTCTCGTCTTTGGCGAACTTAAGTAAAAACAAACCAATTTTTTAAGATTCTTATAGTAAAATAATTAAAGTACATCATAAAGTCATCTGACAGTACGGCAAGTAATGGCGCCAAAAATGTACAGGTTGATTCAAAAATACATGGTACAGATTATTCTGCTTTCAATATAACGTATACTCGTACATAATTAGTTAGTTTGTTTTTCAAGTATGTGAAATAGGTATAAAAAAAGGAAAGATAACGTTTAAAGAAACACTTTCTTATTTCAAAACTTTTGTTATTCGTAACAAAATAAGATACTTTACAATTAATTTAAGGTAAAATATTATGACGACATAAAAATATCATCACCACTTTTAAAAAAGCTCGTACATCAAAATCGACAATTTTCTGAGTGTGGCTTAAGTATTGATTAGAGAAAACAGATTTTTCAAAGTTAATTAACAATAAAAATACAATTTATTTTTATGTTATTTTGTACCGCAAATTAATTTAATAAAAATTACCTTTTTTTCATCTTTAATAAAATAAAATGTAAAGTATTGCCTAATCAGATAACTTCATGTTTTACGATTACAATAAATTTTGTATTAAACAAAATATTTACAAGAGAGTGGCCATTCTAAAATTATGGCACATTTCAAGGAAGCTGCAGTTGCTACAAATAAACCTACAGTTCGGTAAATTATTATTAAATGCAGAAATTGAATGCATTGTAATAAGTACAAAAAAACCTTTTTTTCATTTCGCTACAGTGTCATAGCAATTTAACAACAGGACTATCATCTGATCTAAAACCACCGAGAATAATGTTATAATTACCTTTATTATTAGGATATGTCGTCTCGTATTGTAATTTTGATTTTCTCCACAAAATTTACTAATATTCTCTGGTGAGGAAAAAAAATGAAGAAAACGTCCGTTGCTTTGCTTGCTTTATAATTTATTATGATACATTTCATCACCTTAATCTTAATTACTCCTAATAAGGCACATTGTGAACCGAGCGTTGAGAAAGAAAAGGAATAAAAAAAAACACTTTTTCGTTAAAAATAGCCATAAAAATTTAGTACAAGATTCCACATCTATTGTGCAATTAGAACATTATTTTACGTGCACTTATTTTACTGTGTGAAGCGCCATCAAGTGAGATTTTAATGAAATCGCTAGTAAGCGACATCTGTTGGCGGACTCACAAAACAACTAAGCATTCGTCTAGCATACAGTTAATGCACCCTGTAGACGAAGCTTTATCGACTAAAACCCAAGGGCTTGCCGCAAAACGTACGAAAGTTTTGTTTTTATATTTATGAATAAAACTGCATATAAGAAAACGACATGGAAGCAAACAATATTCATCTTACTTTTAAAAAACTGTTTCGAACTCTTCGTGGCAGACCTGAATATTGTATTTTTTTAGTATTTGCTTTAATGGCTACTTGCTGGAAACACATAAATCTCGAGTTATCGTTAAGCTTAGTTTAGTAGCGTCGAAATGTATGGAACTGTCAATCTTAAGCCAGGTTTAACTACTAAATCTAGATTTATTCTTTCCTGCAAGACGGCCTTAGAGTATAAAAAAATACAGGATGAGCGATAAGCTTAGTTCAGTAGTGTCAAAATGTATGGAACTGTCAAGCTTAAGCCAGGTTTAACTATTAAATCTAGATTTATTTTTTCCTACAAGACGGCCTTAGAGTATAAAAAAAATACAGGATGATGTTACTTGTCAAAAGTTTTTTGTTTTAGTCTCTATTTTTTTTTTTTGCTTTTCACTTCTCAACGCTCCCACACCACTAGCCTACCTGTAGCTCGCGGGTTTGTTCTGCGGCCGCTCCGTGGGCTCCAGCGTGATCTTCTTGAAGCAACCCTGGGGCAACTGATCCAGTATGTCTTTCACGTTGGCCACTTCATTCTGAAGGCTTTTGTGTTCTTCTTTGTACTGATCCATCCATCTGATGATAAAAAAATCATATTTATTTGTTTCGAGGGTTTTAGTGAAATTTGTTGCGGAGTTTATGGGGGGGAGAAGGGGGACGCAATCCAGCTTCATGTTATAATAACTGTAAAAACAGTGTTTTCGAGTCTTAGCCCGAGCGAATGACTTTTTTCTTGTTAATGAAGATTAAACATGAAGATCCAAGAATATTTGAAAAAAATATAGATATTCAAAATTCTTACATTACGGGCTGTAGCTTTGAAAAAACTAAGCTGAGAGAGATTTTTTTTTATAAATCGCACTACCTGAAAAACTAAACCTTAAGAGGTAATTAGCAGCCTATCAGCTGCTGGATTATCGTCAATTTCTGGGACAACCTGTATGTATGTCAGAAGTATCTAATGACATTTGTTAACACCTCTGTATTTACAAGGTTGGAGCTTAGATAACCCTTTTTTGAGATTCCTCATCCCTACTATTCCAAGATTGACTGGCAGAGATCCCTTCAGGTACAAGTCCACCTTTAATAATAATAATAAACTCTTTATTGCCAAGTATGAACATAAGGATACAAAATATGCATATTATAATTAAAAATTGGGTACAAAATAGCTCCACGCCTTGGCAATGGGTGCCGGTCTCAGCAAATGCTGGCTTTAGTGTCCAGCGCTGGTTTTCAGCCTGGACCCTTTGAACCTAATACTTTATGTAACCTTTTTTTTTTTAAATAAAGAGTAGGTAACAAAGAACAAACCTGAGATGATTTTTCTTAGCTTCTTTGAGCGCTTCAATTTTTCCATCTAGATCCAATGCCTTCAAGTCAGCTGTCACCTTGTTGAGATTGTCCTCTGTAATAAAATATGGGATTCAATTTGTAGCATTCAAACATGGCGGATGTAGACAATATCTAATTGTACTATTTCTGTTTCTTTGGCTAGTTGAAGTATAATTTTGATAGTGTTATATGCGGCGATTAACCTTAACAGCGAATAATGATCACCAAATTCTATATTGCTCTCGTGTCTGACATTTTTTAATGCGCAAGTTGTCTCCACGTGGTTTCTGGAATTTTACTATCAAGTTGCAAAAACTACAATCACCGTAAAACGTCCTTCTCAAAGAGAGTACTTTGACACTGAAAAAATTGTCCTGTTAATTAATTAGGAAGTCAAACAGCTGGTCAAAGACCGTGCAGAGTGGCGATTACTCCACCTATAAGAGCATAGCATAGGTTAGGAAGAGTGAGCTTACGGAGCCTGTCTAGAGCTGCAGCATCCAAGGTCGGGAGGTTCTGCAGCTCATCAGTGATGACCTTCAGGTCTTCGAGCCCCTTCGACACTTGCTTCTCAGCCTCCCTGGCGTCTGTATTGGCCTGGCCCACCTGGACAAAAGAAACCAGATTAGACCAATAATGACGTATAATGTAACATGTGTGAATAATGTAACATGTAAAAAACCTGTCTGTCTGTATGTCTGTTACGTCTCCACGCTTAAATCGCTGAAGCTGAAGCAGGGCTATTAGGAAACTCGAAACTGAACGTTCGTGCCGTGCGATCCCTTTGACACTACACTATTTAATACGAGAGCGAGAGGGACGGCACAATACGAACTTCCGAGTTTTTTTTATTCTACTGGATGGCAAACATGCAAGTGGGTCTTGCAGATGCGTTGCCGACCTAGAGGCCTAAGATGGGATACCTCAAGTGCCAGTAATTTCACCGGCTGTCTTACTCTCCACGCCAAAAGACAACAGTGCAAGCACTCCTGCTTCACGGCAGGATTAGCGAGCAAGATGATGGTAGCAAACCGGGCGGACCTTGCACAAGGTCCTACTAACTGCAAAAAAGTTTCGAGTTTCGTAGTAGCCCTGCAGTTTCTCTAACCACTAGACTCTTAAGTCGTCTTAGTTTCATGTAAGACCCTTAAGTCTTCTAAGTTTCATGTACCTACCTTCATTTTGGCGTCCCTTGTGAGCTGCGTATTGTCCGCTGCCTGCTTTTCTAACTCCTCAATCTGCTTGGCTGTTCCTTCCACGCGAGCTGCCGAATAAAGTACAATTAAATACATCGGTCAACCGAGGGTGACATGAGCTTTATGATGTTTATAGAGCCGTGATATGATATTGTGAAAAACTTCAATAAATAATCTAACCAACAAAAAGTTGGAAAACCCCCGACTTTGTCGCTTTAAAGTTCAATATCTCAAAAATGGCTGAACCGATTTTGATGAAATATGTCTAAGAACCATCGCTAGAAAACCAGCTTTCAAATAAAAAAAATCGCATTCAAATCGGTCCACCCGCTTAAGAGCTATGGTGCCACAGACAGACACTCAGACAGACAGACACACAGACAGACACACATAGCGGTCAAACTTATAACACCCCTTTTTTGCGTCGGGGGTTAAAAAACCATAAGTTTAAATATACATATTTATTAAGAAAATGTTAACTAATAATTTTTTTTTAGCCTATTTTTGCCCAGCAGTAGGCTAACTAATAATATTTGTTAAAAAATTAAATGCATGAAAAAAAAATGGGTCGCGAAATATTTCTTCATATTAAAGGGGTCGTGAAAAAGGTTGAAAAATACTGCTTTAGATAATAAGGCATCTGAAATCCCTCTGCTATCAAAATTTTATGTGGTCTACTTACTTGAGAGTTTTTCTGCTTCGTCTCTAAGCTTGCCGGCATCAGCTCTCGACGCGGACGCCTTCTTTCGAATCTCGTGAGCAGCCTGGTGATGATCAAACACATTAGTCTATCTAATTAGGAGTAATTCTAACACACACAGGCACAACACAGGACACAGAACACACACACACAGACACAGGTCTATACCTAGTTTGGGGGTCAGAATGTTTGACCATTCCCGCGACTTCTCTGTATAAACTTTCCATACTCATTGATCATTGTATTTTGCCTCAAGGTGATTGTACAATAAATCATTTTTATTATTTTACTAGCTTTTGCCCGCGGCTCTGCCCGCGAGGCATTCGGTTATCGCGCGCTGTTCCTTCGGGAACTGTGCATTTTTCAGGGATAAAAAGTAGCCTATGTCACTCTCGGGACCATAAACTATCTCTATGCCAAAAATCACGTCGATCCGTCGCTCCGTTACGGCGTGAAAGACGAACAAACATACAAACACACAAAACAAACACACTGTCGCATTTATTATTATTAGTATCTTTGCATCAGCCGCATTAATCCACTTACCTCGCTAGCTTTTTCTGCAAACTCCTTCTGGGCCTTCTGTGCCACGTCTCTCGCGTCTTTGGCCTTGTCCGAAGCTTGGAACAGTTCCTCAGCGATGTTATTGATGCTAGCATCGGCGGCGGCGACCTTGTCCCTGATCGCCGGCACGTCCTGAGTGGCGAGTTCGGCTTGCTGCCGGGACTCTGTCACTTGGTCGCTGAATTCTAGTAAAAAGACGATGAATAATTAACTAACTTTAGCTTAGGAAGTCAAAGTCAAAGTCAAAATCTCTTTATTCAATTTAGGGTACAATAAGCACAAGAACGTCAAAAAATTTACCACCGGTTCGGAAAAAACCTCCGTTGAGAAGAATCCGGCAAAAAACTCAACGAGGTATTTAAAAAAAAAAAAAACAGATTCACAAAATTTATAAATGATATCTATATACTATTATTTAACACAATTTTATTTTTAACAAGTGTATCGAGACCGGTGTCGAGTTGATTGATAATGCCACTTAAACTTTTTGTTTGAATTAGAAATGAGAAGATATAGACAGGTATCAGCAAGATACAGGTAGGTCTCATATGATATGCATATGCTAGAATGCTAAATCTTGTGTCGCATCTACAGTCAACCCTATCACCTTTCAAAATCTTGTAGATCTCTTTGGCGTCTTTGAACGTGATCTTGGTAAGCTTCACGTCACTCTTAGCCTGTGCTTGGAGCTCATCCAGCCTGGTCAGCAGCTCGCGGCCAGTCTTGAAGGCCTCGTCCAAGTTTAGTAACTATCTATCTTCTACACACCACTTACCTTTCAAAGTCTTGTAGATTTCGTTAGCGTCCTTCAACGTGATCTTGGTAAGCTCCACGTCGCTCTTGGCCTGTGCTTGGAGCTCGTCCAGCCTGGCCAGCAAGTCGTCCAGCTCGTCCTGCCGCTCGTGGCCCTGCTCCAGCAGCTCGCGGCCAGTCTTGATGGCCTCGTCCAGGTCCGTCAGGATGGCCTGGTTGGAGCTCATCAGTTGTTCTAGCTCCGCTGATTTTTGGTCGATCTAGTGTAAGGATTTTCTACATTAGGTTGGGGAAAAAACTTACTTATTTAGCAACGTACTTCAGAAAAGAAATATTATGTATGATAAATTAAAAAAAAACATCAATCATTATACAGCATTTTTGAAAATCAACCCCTAAGGCGGATGGTAATTTATAACAATTCCGAAGAACTTAGTTTCAAAAAAATCGTGTGTCCATATGAAGCAGTGCTAAGAATCTTAGAGAACCCTTTTTTCCAACAAAAAAGCTCAACTTAACAAAATAAGATATTATTTGCATGCAAAGTGTCTGATTGTGATTAGACATGTCACAGCCCATTAGCACTAGGTATTTACAAGAACAATACTATATTCCATTCAACAAATACCCACCGTCTTGTTCATCTCAACAGCGTCTTGCCTAAGCTTCCCAAGCTTGATATCCGGCAGCATCGTAGTGTTAACTTCAGCGTACAGCCCCAGGGCCTCTTCGTAAACAGTCTTGGCTCTCTTCAGGGCCGCATCAGCGAGCTCCGTCATACTGTTCAACTTGCCAGCTGCAGCGTGCAGTTCGTTCCCTAAGATCTGGACCTCGTTGCTGTAAGGGAATAGAGCAGTTGGAAAATTGACGGCAATACGGTATTTGACGACTCCTGAATTTAAAATTTCCTGTGTATTACGAAAATAGAATAGAATAGAATAAGCCTTTATTAACACGCTTAGAGCAACTTAAACATTATTAATAAACGGAAGATATTTTCTAAATTAAACTTATAACTATAACATAAACATAACTAAGTGTGATAAATGGATTGGGCTCAGCATATGCTGTGGAAGCACACAAAAGAAACAGAAGTAAATAAAGATACAGCCAATAATAAAATCAAGAAAACCAAAACAGGCCAAATTGAATTTAGGTCCAAGCGAATGGCACATTACAGGTAAACTAAAAACCTAAACGACGCGCCAAGCAAAACAAATGACGGTGCAGTAGTATAGAGAGCTGTTGCAACTACTTTATAAAGGATAGTTCCCTCTTTTCCTTAAAGATGTCATCGTACAATTTAAGGTTTTGGGGGTTTCAACAACTCTGTATTATATATTTTCATCTAAATGCGTCCGTTGCTCTATTGCACCTATACAACGACTGACAAACCTGGGATCCTAGTGAAAAAGGGGTTAAGACTGCAGAAATTACACAGCTATTTTCTATTTTATGCGAATAGGGGTTTAAGTCGAAATCAGCTGTTCAAATTCTGCAGAATTAACCCCTTTTCCACTAGAACGTTACGTCACATAAGCAGTGTGTGACAACGCTCTACGAAGCCGAAATTAGCCGAGTCCCTTTCCAAAGACCGGTGTGCAATCTTTATGGCCGGGTACTGTAAATTTGCTTCGAGCCGTTTGTCGAGCGTCTGTCCATTATCCCAAAGATTTTTGACGAGCATTTACTAGTTGTCCAGAATGATTGTGTTAAATGCTTGTAGCAATACTTGGCTCTATGCTTGGCTTTGTATGTTATGTTACAGTCGAGTTCGTAAATTTGTGAGCAAAATTTTGACAAAAAATATCTGAACATGCTTCTACGCCGTTAATAATAGAGCCATGGTCAGATAGTGATATCTCACCTAATATTGGCCTGCTTGTTGATACCATCCTTTGCCAAGTTGTTGGCGACGATAGAGGTGTTGTACGCCTTCTCGGCTATATCTCTGAAAAAAAGAAGTAAAATAAGATGTCCATCATTACGGGCCTAGACAAGCAGTTGAGACAAACAATTATGAAGTCGATGCCGCCTTGATAAAAGTAGAGCGAATTAAAATAAAATAGATATTAAAAAGGGGGCTCCCCATACAACAAACTTGATTTTTTTGCCGTTTTTTTGCTAATGTCTATTATTGTATAGATAATGGTACGGAACCCTTCGTGCGCGAGTCTAACTCGTACTTGGCCGGTTTTTTTCGACACACGAGCTATAAAGTTACAGTTACCTAATGTTCCTCGCCTCTTGTTCCAACTTGTCGGCCAACAGCCGTGATTCCTTGGCGAGTGCCGACATGTCGACCGACTGCTTGCCAAACTGGTCTGAGCGGTTGCGTGCCTTCACCAGTGCCGCGGCTCCTTCACCGTCTAGGTACTCTAGAGCGCTCTACAACAAGAAAAGTCGATTTAGGCGTGCGCGATGCATCTCCGTTTCAACTTGGAAAAAAAAAAGTTTCATACACCTATCCTGCTGGACCATCATACCTGTGGAGACGATCCTGGCAGGATGCCACTACGAGATTATTGTACTGTCACCAGTTTTACTCGTACATAAGTAATCCCACCACTGGACGTATATACATTCATTGCAAGTTAAATAAAACATACGAGTATATGGATCATTTAGATCGGTCAGTATGGAAAAGTTTGAAACTACAAGACATACGAAGACCTGTTCTCAGTTGTATAATGTACAGGGTCTTAGGCTTTTCAATCTCTTCTGTCTGCCTATACGAATCTTCTATCCAGTTACAAGGATATGAAACTTACATTGATCTCCTTTTGCGCCGCTTCGATGGTATCTTCTGCTTTGGACACGTTCCCTTTGCTCTTTTCTACGGCTTCATTGCCCTCGTAGCACTGTTCCTCGATCTTGTACAACATATTCCTGCATCAAGAATATAACAATTTATGACAAGGTCACGTTATTTGGTTTTTCAAAAACTATTAGAAAAAGTGACCACAATAGCCGTGATAAAACTTATGTGTATGGAGAGAGCTATGGGGTTTCTCTACGGGATCGAATCACAAATGAAGAGATACGTAGAAGAACGAGGCTCACCGATATCGCCGAGCGAATTAGCTCGTGGCAATGGGCAGGCCATATACTACGGAGAACAGATGACCATTTGATTGCAGGGCCGGATTTTGAGGTCTGAAGGCTACCCAAACTATTTTCCAAATAAAATGAGGGACATTTACTGATCGCCTGATTGAAGTGAACAAAAATGGTTGTCTAATGTTTGCCCGAACTTCATATGCCCGAATGTATCGTTTTCTAGAATTTTCATTTGCCATAAAGTAATTTAATTCTGAAATGGTATTTTCTTCAGAGTTGATATTAAACTAACCTAACCTAACCTACGCATTCTATAAAATGACATTATAAAAAATCTTGAAAACAGTACGGTTCTATATATTTTATGGCAATCGTTGGTATGGAAAGTGAAATTCGGGCAAATGAAATTCGGGCAAGTAAGGGTATACGAACAAAAATATAGATGAATAGCGTTTACTCTTTCGAATTTGAAAAAAAATCCGTAGTCTCTATTGTGGGATCCCTCTCTTGTGGAGGCCCCTGGGCTGTAACCCCAGTCGCCCTCCCCTAAATCCGGCCCTAGTCAGAAAAGCTCGGTCTGGCTCGATGTGCGCGGTATGACGGCACCGCTGATCCTAGGAAACCAGAGCTTTATGGCCATCTTTCTGACGTCACCAAGTCTGTGAGTCTGACGTCACGAAGTCTATCACTCGCCACCGCCAACACCACGTATGGGAGTGCCTATGTCCAACTGTGGACGTCCTATGACTGATATGATATGATCGCCTGACGTCTCCGAGTCTGTCAGCCATTTCCACCAGCACCACATGTGAAGGAGGCTTATGTCCAACTGTAGACACCTTATGATTGATATGATATGATCACCTGACGTCACCGAGTCTGTCAGCCATTTCCACCAGCACCACATGTGGAGGAGGCTTATGTCCAACTGCGGACATCCTATGACTGATATGATTATGATCACCTGACGTCACCGAGTCTGTCATCCAGTTCAGCCAGCACCACATGTGGAGGAGGCTTATGTCCAACTGTGGACATCCTATGACTGATATGATCACCTGAAGTCTCAGTCTGTCATCCAGTTTAGCCAGCACCACATGTGGAGAAGGCTTATGTCCAACTGTGGACATCTTATGACTGATATGATATGATCACCTGACGTCTCCAAGTCTGTCAGCCAGATCGGCCAGCGCGCCCGTAAGGCTCGCCCCGGCACCGCCCGACAGTTGCGCGCTCGCCTCTTCCGCAAGTCTGTCGATGTCCTCTCGCACACGCTGCAGTTCTTTGTCGAAATCCGCGTTCTCCACTACGGTCGGTGCTTTGGAGATCTTGGACAGGATCTGCGAGAGAGGTGTAAGTTAGGCTTTTTGTTCTATCCTCCTGAAGCCCACCATATATTTTGAAAAAAATTTACAAAGCAATTAGAATCTAATTATTTCGAGAGTAAAGTCAAACTGCCGTCAAACAGCCATGGTGTAAAATAATAGAAAAACAATAGAATTTTTACTTTGTTACATTGTCATAGATTCTTAATTTCCTTGAATTTATTGTGTACATTCTATTGCACATTGGGCCGCACGAGGCTATATACACTTGTTCCGAATTGCCGAGGAAGCGATTAGCTATCCATTTTCTCGCTCAAGAAACGAACAGAAGATATTTTAGATTTTAGTGTCAACATAAGAGTATACCTAGCTTCGCACGCGTAAACTATAATAAAAAAAAAAGAATTCCTCAGAATTACCTATACACAATTTCTCAGAACAGAATTCCTCAGAATATAAAAGAATTCCTTAGAATAGAATATTTTCCTTTTCACCCAGGAAACTACTCAATGAGGTGAGGGTTAAAACAGGTGAAATATCGCTAGATGGCGTAAGTATCGTGAGGTTTTTTTGACGTTACGGCCTTGCTTGCAATTGACTAATTACTAAATGAGCTTCACGTCACGTCACGATACGTCACATTTCAAAATGCATCGGAAAGGCTTAAGAAATCACACACCATTTCTAAATATAATAACAACTGAAGTAGTACAACATTTCTTACGCTTTTCCAATATGATTTAGCTCGTAGGCCTTAGCTTATAATAATTGCGACAGATGGCGCCACACGCCTTTTAATTTTAGTTCACGTAGCAATTACTCTTAGAACAATCATCCCTACTAATATTATAAATGCGAAAGTAACTCTGTCTGTCTGTCGGTCTGTCTGTCTGTCTGTTACAATTTCACGTCGAAACCGCTGAATCGATTTTGATTAAGTAAATTTGGTATAGATATACTTTAAGCTCCAAGGATCAACATAGGATACTTTTACCGGTAGAGGGCGCCACCACGCGATAACCTAGGTCCGCGCAGACGAAGTCACGGGCATAAGCTAGTCAGCAATAAATCTATCAGTGTAAACAATATCTGTTGTACTCACGTCATCCAGCTGCTTTAGCTCACGCCGGTGATTGTCAACTGCTTCTTGCACCAGATTGTAGCAAGGGGGACAGCTCTCGCAGCCCTGGCCGTCAGCGCGACGCTTCTTGTTCTCCATACATCTATATATACAGCATTAACTTGACAAGGGTTGATAAAGTTGTTTTAACATTTCACGATGCTGCAGAAGAAATGCTACATACTTATAAAATCTAAATGATGCATTAAAAATGGAGAAACTAATTAGACGCTTTCTACTTCAAAAGAACAGGAGGTGAAGTATGTCCCTTCGAATCGTGGAGTGGTTGTACTTTGATGGAGAAAAAAGTGCATACATATTGACGGCAGAAAGCTGTAACCAAAACAGTTAGCTCTCCCTCCTTACACCTTGGATTGTTCTGGTAGGAAGGTTACGCATCCATCAGTGTATCAGTACAACCAGAATGTTAATGTAATTCAGGACTCTTCAATTTTCTTCGTTTGACTGAAGATCCAAATGATTAAAAAAAAACCGATTCGTTTTTTCGATTTTCGAATGCCATTAGCAAATTTTTTTTTATTCAACTCGATGGTAAACGAGCAAGTGGGTCTCCTGATGGTAAGAGATCACCACCGCCCATAAACATCTGCAACACCAGGGGTATTGCAGATGCGTTGCCAACCCAGAGGCCTAAGATGGGATACCTCAAGTGCCAGTAATTCCACCGGCTGTCTTACTCTCCACACTAAAGCACAACAGTAAGTACTGCTGCTTCACGGTAGGATTAGCGAGCAAGATGGTGGTAGCAATCCGGGTGGACCTTACACAAGGTCCTACCACCTGTTCAACTAGTTCAAGTGTAAGCTTATGTATGACAGTACCTGTCACATCGCCGGCCTTCCACGTTCTCTTGACAGTAGCACTGGCCAGTGGCATCGCACTGGTAGTTGGTGGATCCCCAGTTGTCACAGTCGCAGTCCTGGCAACCCTCGACTGAGAAGCCATAGTGGTATTCTCGGCAGCGGTCGCAATGTTCCCTGAGATATAAGGTTACAATGAGGGCTATCGCGTATGAATTCGCCGCTAGAGGCGCTAGTGTAGCGTGAGGTCAACGAAATGTCAAATCTCATAGTTTTTGGGTGAGCTACGCGGGTTTATTTATAATTATAATAATTTTGTGAATATTTTACATTACCTGAAATTAATTATGGCAATTATGCGATAAGGGGCAATGAATGTCTGTAATTTGAGACAGTTTTGTCTTTCGAAAACTTTTGTCCTCCCTTTTTTCCGAACAAAACGGGATTACGCAATAATGTGGTTGCTCGATAATTTTATGGTACTGTTTTAAGATGTATTAAACATGATTTTAATCTAAACTTTGTTTTCACGCCCGTTATAACAGACTCTTAAAAACTTCACGCAACAGTGGCGCCATCTAGTGAGATAAAAAGCGATAGCCCTCATTGGTTAGAAGGTTAGGCGAGTGCATTTCATTTTGTATGACGTAATGTTTTACCCGTCAATGCCAGGTTTGCAGTAACACTGTCCGGTGACCGGGTGACACGTGGAGTTGTATGAGCCCTCCAGATTGCATTCACAGGACTTGCATCCTTCTCCCGAGCCGATGTTGTAGTAACCGTCCTACAAAAAATACTTGGTAAATAGCTAGCAAAACTAAAGGCAACGTGAGCTTTAAAGGCCGCTTTAGATCTGCAAGAAACATCGACTCAAAACCAAATTTTATATTTACTTAAGTAATTGAAAGTTGTTCAGGTTCTCAAGGATACATTGAAGTTTCTAACTGTTATAAGTTACAGCTAGTCATTCTTGGTTAAAAAAAATACCTATGTAGTAATAAGGTCGTCTATTGCTCACCTTGGAAAATAATTAAATAAGTATGTGTATTTTCTGTACTGCTTACTACGAATTAACATTCTCTGGAAACGCAACTAAGCCCGAAAAGCCATTCCGCGGAATGTCTACCGCGACGGGCGGGGTTTAAAATATCTACCGCGCGTCTCGCCAGTTCGGCCGTAAAACTTGAGTCGTGCAGTCGCTCCGTGGAAAATTTCGATCAAGTTTGTGATTGTGTTTGTGCTCGAATCAATATAAAAAATATGCCGTCGTGTTGTGTGAAGTGGTGTAGAAGCCACTCAGATATGAAAAACACAAGACTCACCTTTAATATGTAAGTAAATAATATTTAAAACACTATACTTGGCGACCCTGGAAAGTTATTATGCATACGCATTGTAAGATCGCCCCCACGCTTGTCGCCAGGGGGCGGCGCCGACTCTTACGCGGACCAATCACCGCCCAGCGTTGTGTATGAGAGAGTGTGAGTGTTACGTTGTCATTGCTGTTAGTTTGTTTGCGTAAATGCTACAAATGGAACCACAATCGAAGCGTTCAATGCTAGCTGTTACGTTTCCAGAGAATATTTATTCGTAGACTGCTTACCAAATATGTGTTCGTGCTCAGTAAAGAGGCATTGTCAAGTGTCTATGGGCGGTGGTGATCTCTCATCATCAGGAGGCCCACTTGCTCGTTTGCCATCCAGTCGAAAAAAAACGTTAGTATGCTACATGGCAACATGGCATGGCATGGTTCCAATGGAAGACCAGCGTCGGCCGCAAGGTTGACATTATGCTGAGTTGGGACCATTTCGTGACAAAATTTCTTTATTGTTATAATGATTTCCTTTTTCTTGTCTTCCTCTTTAATTTGTAAAATGTCACGAATAAATGTTTTCTTTCTTTCTTTCTTTCTTTCTTTACATTATGAATGCTTCTAAGCGCATTATAGCCCCCTTTCCCCCAAAACAGAACTGGCACTTTCAGACCTCACACAGGAGCTCACACACACACACACACACTCACAATAACAAACACACATAACAAACAACACTTTGATTACACTTTGTTTTTTTTTTTGTTTACCTTTAGTTTTTCTTTTTATTTTATTTTTTTCTTGCTCTTACAGCTGCATAAATACTATTTTTGATCTTGTTTTTTTTTGGCTTATCTCATATTAGAATGTGAGAGGCGCTGCGACCGGCCGTCCCCACAGGGACCAGTCTGAAAACCAGCGCCGGGCAATCAAGCCTAGCATAATAATATGCTGAGACTGTGGACCCATTGTCTCAACTTTTTATTTTTCTCCCAATTTTATTAAATCTTTTTAACATTGTAACATTGTGTAAAATTTAAGTTGTGGCAATAAAGGTTTTTTTATTTTATTTTTTTATTTTATTTTCTTAGGCCCAGGCATCGATGGCGAGATGATCTGGACGCCTTTCTCCGTAGCTGGTCAGAGATTGCCCAAGACCGGGTCGAGTGGAGGACATGGGGGAGGCCTTTGCCCAGCAGTGGGACACCTCTATAGGCTTGTAAATAATAATAATAATAATTTTCTTAGCATACTACATGCTCGTCAGTGGTCTCACCTCGCACCGGTCGCAGTTCCTGCCGATGACGTGCGGCCGGCACGCGCAGTAGCCGGTGAGCCCGTCGCACTGCGGCGCGCCGTCCTCGCTCTCTTGAGTCCCCGCCTCGTGGCACTGGCAGGGCTTGCAATCGCCCTTCTTAGCATGCTACATGCTCGTCAGTGGTCTCACCTCGCACCGGTCGCAGTTCCTGCCGATGACGTGCGGCCGGCACGCGCAGTAGCCGGTGAGCCCGTCGCACTGCGGCGCGCCGTCCTCGCTCTCTTGAGTCCCCGCCTCGTGGCACTGGCAGGGCTTGCAATCGCCCTTCTTAGCATGCTACATGCTCGTCAGTGGTCTCACCTCGCACCGGTCGCAGTTCCTGCCGATGACGTGCGGCCGGCACGCGCAGTAGCCGGTGAGCCCGTCGCACTGCGGCGCGCCGTCCTCGCTCTCTTGAGTCCCCGCCTCGTGGCACTGGCAGGGCTTGCAGTCACCCTTCTTAGCATGCTACATGCTCGTCAGTGGTCTCACCTCGCACCGGTCGCAGTTCCTGCCGATGACGTGCGGCCGGCACGCGCAGTAGCCGGTGAGCCCGTCGCACTGCGGCGCGCCGTCCGCGCTCTCTTGAGTCCCCGCCTCGTGGCACTGGCAGGGCTTGCAGTCGCCCTTCTTTTTGGGGTCGAGCGCGTCCCCGTAGAAACCTGGGAGACACCATTGTTAAGAAATAATACATTTATTTGCCACTAGTGCTTGCCCGCGGCTTCAATTTCATACAGTTCCCGTGGGAATACCCTAAAATTACATCATCGTTTTCATTGACGCTACATTAAAAAAAACATGGTCAAATTTCATGACTCTAAGCCCAGCAGTTATTAGTTCGAGATTTTATCCCAATCCCGTGGAAACATCGGGATAAAAAGTAGTGTATGTGTTATTCCAAACTTCCAGCTACCTACATACCAAATTTCATGACTCTAATCCCAGCGATTGTTATTTAGAAATTTTATCCCTATCCCGTGGGAATATCGGGATAAAAAATATCCTATGTTTATCCAGGTTATAAACCAACTTTTGACCAAATTTCATCCAAATCCGTCCAGCCGTTTTAGCGTGAAGAAGTAACAAACATACTTACTCACTCACTCACATTCTCACTCACTCACAAACTTTCACATTTATAATATTAGTAGGATAATGGGCTAGACGACAAAAAAAACTGTTTAGTCCGTCAGGTGGATAATGTAAAAATATTGTGCACATATTTTTTCTTTTGTTAGACAAACAAAAAATGACGAGGATACAGTGCTTAGAAGTATCGAGTAACGTCACTATATGGTACGTTTTTTACCTTATAGTGACGTCACAAGCCCCCACTCCGGAAGTTTGATGATCTATACCTTTGTCAATTTTTAATAAATAGATAAACCAAAAAATACGTGTCCCATATTTTTCCATAATCTAACTGTCGGACTAAATAGAATGATATATTTTTAACCCAGTCATCATCCCTATTCAACACGGCAAAAAAAAATACAGTTAAAAATAAGACAACCTTATTACATACTTATTACATAGCCCATAATACGCCTTGTTTAAAAAAAAAGAAACACAAAAATAAATATTGAAATCCATACTAATCCATACTAATATTATAAATGCGAAAGTGTGTTTATATGTTTGTGTGTTTGTCCGTCTTTCACGCCGTAACGTAGCGACAGATTGACGTGATTTTTGGCACAGAGATAGTTTATGGGCCCGAGAGTGACATAGGCTACTTTTTATCCCGAAAAAATGCACTGGCAGGGCTTGCAGTCCCCCTTCTTTTTGGGGTCGAGCGCGTCCCCGTAGAAACCTAGGACACAGTATATTTATAAGCTCAAGCAGTAAGGAAGCTTCGAAGCTACGATCGAAACGAACACACACAGACGCGCGCTCTACACGGTCTCAAAGGGGATCTCGCGGTACTGCAATACTGGGAGTACCCTCAGAGTCAGTAATTCAAGCAGCCACTATCTTTGACTAATTTCAAAGAGACACTTGACTGATTAATTGATTATATATGCTGTGTAAAGTCGAGTTCATAAACTTGTGAGTAAACATTTTATCAAAAATATCTGAACACAACTGTATTGTTAACGGCGTAGAAGCGTGTTCAGATATTTTTAATAAAATTTTTGCTCACAAGTTTACGAACTCGAGAGTACTCTTCCTGCTCTCAGCTGGTGAAATTACTGGCACTTGAGGTATCCCATCTTAGGCCTCTAGGTTGGCAACGCATCTGCAATACCCCTGGTGTTGCAGATTTTTATGGGCGGTGGTGATCTCTTACCACCAGGATACCCACTTGCTCGTTTTCCAATTCAAAGTAACTCACCGTTCAAACACTTGTCACAATGCTCCCCAGCAGTATTGTAGATGCACTTCAAACATTCCCCAGTGGTCCTGTTGCAGTTACCGACGGCATTAAGATCCACGTTCCCGTTGCACTGGCACTCTTCGCAGTCCTTCTGTGGCCCGAACTGGCCAGTGGGGTCTCCGAAGTTACCGTCCGCGCAGACCTCGCATTTTGGACCTAAGAATCAGGTCTTGGATGAGCTTGAGTACTAGGTGTTGGGATGTCGAGTGTGACAATAGAAGATTAATTTGTATGAGATAACTGGAGAGAAGGATAGGTTAAATTTCTTTATCTACACCCATATACAAGGTCAAAGCCTCTGAACAAATAATGAAACCATGTATAAAACTGATACTTAGCAATATCTTACTATACCTAGTTATTTGCTTAATTAGACAAGAAAAGAAATCTATGAAATCAGATCATCCAAATACACAGGCTTCTGCAATACCCCTGGTGTTGCAGATGCTTATGGGCGGTGGTGATCTCTTACCATGAGGAGACCCACTTGCTCGTTTACCATCCAGGCGAATAAAAAAAAAGAAGTAAGTTATACTATTAATTGCTTTATAGGAGATAAGGTGTGCAGTCAAAAAAAATGTATTTTGACGACTGGGAAGGGAGAACCCAGACAGTTCTGGACCCTCACCGGCTAAAAAACGTCCACAACTCTTTGGAGTTTCCTTGCCGCGTCTTACCAGCGTATCCGTTAGGGCAGTCAGTACAGACGATGCTCTGGTCCATGAGTTGGATGCAGCCGCTGTCTTTGGGGCACGGGCATGGTTTGCAGTCGTCAGGGGTGCCGGCGATGGCGTTGCCATAGAAACCCTTGGCGCACAGCTCGCAGTTGCTGCCTGTCGTATTGTGCTTGCAGATACAGAAGCCTGCGAAAAGAAGTTTGGTTTCAATCATTTTAGTTCAATCTGCTTTTGGAATATTACCAAGTTACGAGTTCCAGCGCTGGTCAAAGTAAAACAAAATGAGTTAGTTTTAGTTTGACCAGCGCTGGAACTTGTATTTGATATTTGATATTTGATATTTGAGTTTGAGTTTGAGTTTGCTCAAACTCAAACTTACAATATTTATTGACAACAAAAACACTACATCACAGCAAAAACAATAAAAACATAAATAGGAGAAGAGAGAACAATTTGAGACGTTGTGCGTTGAGAACTATTAAGAGAAGTCTCTTCATTCCATTCTCCATACGAACGTAGTCCCGGTCTCATTTGAAAACCAGGCAACAGAAGTAAGTAGACGAAATTTTGTAAGTATAGAATAGACGTAATTGTGTTTTTCAGATTTTCATATACATAAATGTGTGATATCAGAATTACAGGAACTCAAAAGTCGACAAAAAAAAGATGTCAACTTTGGACGAGAATTAAATTGAACCGAAATGTAAATAGGTAATAAAAACAGTGTTTGCTCGTAAAGTTCGTAAATACGAAATAAATATGCTGAATCTAGGCGACATAAAATTACTTTTTATGCTCTAACTAAAAATCAATCAAATCAATCAAAATAGATCAATAAAACTAAAAATGTATACCTAATAGTATTCTGATGCATGAACAGTAAAAGGTAGGTACATAGTTAGTAACTGAACAATTGTTTCCACTGTTGACATTTAATTTCCTCGCCATCGAAGTGAAAAACTCGACCATTAAACCCATTTTCCCCTCGACCGTACCAGCTCAGGCTATATGACCGTCTCGGGTAAAATGGCACATTTTATGCTCTTGTTGTACTATAGGCCGCAAAAGTGGATGGACAATGCCAAAACATAATCGTCTGACGCGAGAAACGGCGCCATCTATGTGTTCGATGTGTATTAGCGGAATTCACTTATCTACTAACTTGTTAGTTTACCAAAATCCCGCTAGATGGCGCTAGTTTGTTGATTTTTTTAAGGGTTCAAAAAATATTTATTTTATCTTCATGTTAGAAAGACAAATTTCAACATCCTACTGCCCATTACACATGTTGTAATCATTCACTTCAACTCTCGTGGCCAGCTAAACATGTGTCCCTGCCAGCTGCCAGGGTGGGACACCGTGGGATGCTACCTTCGTGTAACGACATTTCTGTCTCTTTCGTATTATGCGAAAGTGTGTGAGAGGGAGAATTTTATTGTTTTCTTTACGGAGACCCATAATATGTTGCTTGTTTTTATCATCGAAACATCGACTTTACTAATCTCCAAGCAGTAAATTTACAAAAACACAAACTCAATATCGTCGCCTAATAGGATTTGAACTCGCGACATACGATTCTGTCGGAGCACTCTCAAACCACTCAGCCACTGATCTGTTATTTGAAGTCATGAAAATTGGATCTATAACTCTGGTCGCCTTAAAATTAATCGGTAAGTCATATTTTACGAAACTTAAAGAGGGTAGACTGAAGATCTTCAAACTACCAGGCTGTTTTTATTACTTTGTTTTAAACTTTGCTACCTACTTGTTCAGCTGTTCCTACTTCTCGTTCCATTGTCTCTTTCAAGTTGAATCTGCTTACTATCGTAGTTATTCTTTAAAATGATTAGTTTTCATCGCAATGTTGAAATGATTAAAAGGTGTGATAAAATGAATTTATATAAAGAAGTAAAAATATTTCAGAAATTTCTAGAGAAACAGGAGTTGACGTGAGTTTTTTTTACGTTTATCCTACCATTTTTTTTACAACAATTATATTTACATTACATTATTTCATGTTTATTTATATTGTTACAGAAAAAAACAGTTATATTATGGATACGACGATATCAAGACGAATACCTTTTCTGCGGTTTTTGCTGCATCGTCAAAGATCGGTTCGACCACGACTCCTAGATACTATTCGAAACAATACCTACGCGAAACGACGGTGATCTCGTAGTGCCCAACATGGAATCTGGTCGTATAACCGTCAACCATGGGGATGGACGAGTGCTGCTGATCCGGGAGAACTTTTTAGAATACCCAGTCGAGCGAACGGTGGTGATTATGCCAGTTTGCTTCAGGAGACCATGTTGCCCACTGTTAGAATTGTTTATCCAGAAGAACAAGTGCCGTGCATAACGTTCGTGCAAGATAACTGCTCAATACACCGGTCGCGTATTATGCAAGACTGGTTTGATCAACACAAAAATAATATTAAAGTAGTTTCTTGTCCTGCCAGATAACAGGATTTTAATCTCATTGAAAATATATGGGGTCTTATTGTCCAACGTTGAGATAACTAAAATGAGCGAACTCCGGAAACGTTAGAAGCTCACTGTGTAAAAATATGGGACAGTATTCGCGGGTCTAATCTGTGTGAAAATCTAGTTGCATCTATGTGTTCCCGTCTGCAATCAGTTATCGACAATCATGGTGGTTAAACTAGTTATTAAAATAAAATTGATAGTTTACGTGTAGACCGGGTTATCTACTCAAACAATCATGTTATATATAAGTATTATAGAAACCAAAATAATTATCTTTATTTATGATCCTGTATTGTCACTTTGTTACGAAAAGTAATTATTTTATTATTATGAACAAAACATTTAATTACCAATGCCTTAATAGTTTTTTTTTTGTGAGATAAGTGTGAAGGTTCAATATAATACGACTGTAATCTTATTATAACTGTCAGTAATACACTACAGTGGATCTACGCCATTGTTATGTTTAAAACTGGAAAACTTCACTGTTTATATATAATTTATAATAACGCCTACGAGTCTTATGATAACCCGGTCTCACATATATATACTTTCAAATACATTTTTTTTATTGTGGTCGCTTCAATCCTCTTTCCTGAAACGGAAATGAATACTTAAGCGAATACCTCAATAAAATCTTAAAATACAAATTTTGGTCAAGTGCTAATTAAATAACTAAAAACCTCACACGACACCCCGAAAATATTTTTTTATTTTATTTTAAGTTAGTTGTTTGCGTTTATTTTTGAAAACCTTCATTATTTCTTAAAATAATTGTATCAGTAGTTCTACTTCATTTCTAACTTTACAGTTGTAATTTGTAATACCAGATTTAGAAGAAAGTCAAACTGACAGCCAAACGGCCAGTATTAAATTATCTACGGGATATGAAACATTCGTAAAACATTTTTAATTGGCGTATGCATTCGTAATATTTAGACTGGGCACAAACACAACCTGATTTAAAACATCGTGTAATCGATTCTACTCTGGATTCTGAGTAAACTACTTTCTGGTTTTCAGTTATTTAATTAATAATAATATTTAGTATAATATTAGTAACAGCACTGCCATATTTAATGAATAGAAATATTGTTTTAGGAATAAAAATTTTTTATGTTTTAAACTTCAAAACGTGTATTATTTTTGTTGCAACCTTATCCTTTTTCAGATTGTTTTTTGTTTCCATGTTAGTTATCTACAAAATTAAATATAAAGTAATAAATAAAAAAATAAAAAACGAAAACATAATTCTGAACTGTAGGATACGAACTCGGGTTCATTTAAGAATTTTTCTAAGCAGCCGATCAACTGAGCTATCGGCACATATCAATATGAGGACAAAATATCAATCATATTCATACCGTGCATTAAGCGCGCCATCTAGTGCATTTGTGGTGAACAACTAACAAAATCGCCGCCTCTCGTGTGCAAGCGATTATAGAACGTAAGGTGTCCATCCACTTATGCAGGGCCGTGTACAATCTAATATTGTAAAATTGGTGGTTGTGGTACAATTCAGATAACAAAGAGACGCATAAGGTACTGGTCTCTACTCTAGAGACCAGTACCTTACCATGACCTTATGTACCGTACCAGTTAAGATGTTTTTGCTTTTACAATAGTAGATTGTATAACAAGACTATAAAACGAGCCTATGATTGGTTTTTTGGAATCTTTTTGTATTTTTTATTTCAATTCCAAATTTTTAACGGTCATCCCGTGAAACCTAAATTGAAAATACAAACCGAAACATAGATGCACAGAAAAACCAGAACCATTATACCCGACAGAGGGCCAGTTATTGGTAAATTCTCACCTGTAGCAGTGTCGCAGATATGCGCATGTCCATTGCAGTCACAAGGTATGCAAGTGGAGTAGGGCCCACCGTTGGCCGGCTCGTGCCTGAACCCTGGAGCGCACTCCTCACAGTAATCGCCCACGTAAGCGTTGGGGCAGCTGCATTTTTCCACCCAGTTCGCTGGCGCGGAACCCTTCTCTCTGCCGATCTGAGAGAGATGAGAAATCATCAGAGCTTTCTACAGGATGTCTTTGACCATGGGGCTTCATTGGAGATTTTAAAATTCCTTTGGGAAGTCCCAAAATTTATATCGTGGTCTTCATTGAAGTTATGTTAAGAACAACCGTGCAAAATTTCAAGACTAAGCCCAGCGGTTGAAATTTAAAGATTTGATCCCTATCCCGTGGGATAAAAAGTAGCCTGTGTTATTCTAGACGTGCACCTGCCTACATACCAAATTTCATGACTCTAAGCTCAGCGGTTGTTGTTTCGAGAATTTATCCCTATGCCGTGGGAATATCGGAATAAAAAGTATCCTTTGTTTTAATCCAGGTTATAAAATAACTTCTTGCGAAATTTTATCTGAATCGCTCTCGCTCGCTCACTCACTCACTCACTCACTCACAAACTTTCGCAATTTATAAGTAGGATAAGCATCGAATCCGTTACGTAGTACTTATTATGAAACCGGTTACAGGAATATAGTTACCTTAGCAGTTTCCAATTTGAAGTTCATCAGATACCCGACGCCGCCCTTGTTGTAGGTGCCCCTGATCTTGATAGCAGTCAGGTTTTGGAGAATCGACATGAACTCAAAGTTGGACAAAGTCGGGGTCCAACCGTAGCGAGGGTCTTCGTGGAGCCTGAACGTGTATTCTTGCGACTGGAAGAACATGGTGATTAAGAATAGAATAAGCAGAAGCTATAGTATAGTGAGGGTTTCTTTTAGTCCTTTTTCTAATGCAAAAAAACGAAGTATAGCTGGCTCTGTTGTGAAGTCCGTTTGACAACTTTGACATTTGCGTTACGTTTGATTGGTTAACTATATAAATGAGCCAATCACAAGTAAGACTGTAAGGTCAAACGGACCTCATGACCTTAACGCCACCTGTTCTTAACAACGAATCTATGTTCATGATAATGGTATGTACTGGAGACTGTAACACAGTGAAAACTAACACAGTCTCCAGGGTTCATATTGTAATTGTACATGTGTTTTGAACAATAAATATTTATTATTATTATTATTATTATTATCTAGCGATATATTGCCTGTCAAAAAACCATCATTCCATTATTTTTTGGCCAATGGCAGTTATTATACCTGTATCGAAAATATAAACTGAAATATAGATGCACAGAAAAACCAGAAAAATAAGACCAGCGCTGGGAATCGAACCCACGTCCTCGACTCGGCTGGTCTTATTTTTAGGGTTCCGGAGCCAAAATGGCAAAAACGGAACCCTTATAGTTTCGCCATGTCTGTCTGTCTGTCTGTCTGTCTGTCTGTCCGTCCGCGGCTTTGCTCAGGGACTAACAATGCTAGAAAGCTGTAATTTTGCACGGATATATAGGTAAACTATGCCGACAAAATAGTACAGTCAAAAATTCAAAAACAATTTTTTTTAGGGTACCTCCCATAGACGTAAAGTGGCGGTGATTTTTTTTCTCATTCAACCCTATAGTATTGGGTATCGTTGGATAGGTATTTTAAAACCATTAGGGGTTTGCTAAAACGATTTTTCGATTCAGTAATTGTTTTGCGAAATATTCAACTTTAAAGTGCAAATTTTCATTAAAATCGAGCGTCCCCCCCTCTAAAATCTAAACCGCTGGGTGGAAAATTTTGAAAAAATTCAGGATGGTGGTAAGTATATCAAACTTTGAAGGAAAACTTTAACGGCTAAGTTTGCTTGAGAAATATTAGTAGTTTATGAGTAAAAAGCAGCGTAAGGTATAAAATATACCTAAACGTGGAAGATTTCGTATAAAATACGAAATCCTTAGAATATTACTTAATTTTTTCGTGATTCGTTTTTCGGCTACGAAACCCTATTTTGGGCGTGTTCGACACGCTCTTGGCCGGTTTTTCTTGTTTTTCACTGGATCTATATTTCAGTTTGTATTGTGGATATGGGTTTTACGGAATGACCGTAAAGGTAACAAAAAATTTGGAGTTGAAATAAAAAATACAAAAGATTCTGAAAACCCATCTTAGGTATTATACCTGGTCAGTCGGTTCAGGATTGTTCTGGCCATAAATATTCATGGCTATAGAAGAGTGAGCTCCCTCCAAGATGATGTCCTGGGTGGATGGATACCCTCTGTCTTCTCCAAGACGGAGCGTGAACTTGAGCTGGTGGTTGTAGGAAGGCCTCTGGTCGCCCAGGAACTGGCTTGAAGCAACGAAGTAGACTGTTTCGAAACCAGTCGAGTGAACCTCTGGAGAACAAGATTGAGTTATAGTTTTAAAATTCTGGGTTTAGCATTTGGATATTAAATATCACTTTATAAAAGAGTAATTAGACAGCAATGTGATTGTATTGAGGTATTCAAAAAGTGAATATCGAGTTGCTGATCTATTTACCAAATCTTTGGCAAGTCCAAGGTTCCTATGTTTTAGAGAAAAGTTAGGGCTGTCTCTACTGCTGAAAATTTCGATCAAGTTTGTGTTGTGTTTGTGTTCGAATCAATTTAAAAAATATGCCGTCGTGTTGTGTGATGTGGTGAAGAAGCCACTCAGATATGATAAACATAGGACTCACCTTTCATATGTAAGTAAATAAATATTTAAAACACCATACTTGGCGACCCTGGAAAGTGTTAAGCATACGCATTGTAAGATCGCCCCCACGCTTGTCGCAAGGGGGCGGCGCCGACTCTTACGCGGACCAATCGCGGGCCAGCGTTGTGTATGAGAGAGTGTGAGTGTTACGTTGTCATTGCTGTAAGTTTGTTTGCGTAAATGCTACAAATGGAATCACAATCGAAGCGTTCATTGCTAGCAATTACGTTTCCAGAGAATATTTATTCGTGGACTATACGGGTACACTGACCTATGTTCTGCGTGTTGGCATTGAACTGCAGCGTGGCCGGCGCCCGGCGATCGGTCTCGGCGCCCCACTTCTCCGCGTCCCTGATGAAGTGGGCGCCGAGCTCGTGCGCCTGGTACTTGGGCGCCGAGCTGCACTGTGAGGAGTGCCCGAAGCAGAAGCAGTGTGACGTTTATAGGCTGGGATGGATGGACTATACGGGTACACTGACCTATGTTCTGCGTGTTGGCATTGAACTGCAGCGCGGCCGGCGCCCGGCGGTCGGTCTCGGCGCCCCACTTCTCCGCGTCCCTGATGAAGTGGGCGCCGAGCTCGTGCGCCTGGTACTTGGGCGCCGAGCTGCACTGCGAGGAATGACCGAAGCAGAAGCAGGGCGTGCAGCCGAACTCGTTCTCTAGGTCCATGTTGAAGAAGCCGGGCTTGCATCTGTGGATCAAAGTTAAAGTCAAAGTCAAAGTCAAAATCTCTTTATTCAATTTAGGCTATGTTATGCACTTTGAACGTCAAAAAATCTAAGAATCCGGCAAGAAACTCAACGAGGTAAGTTACTATACATTACAAGTATTTAACACAATTTTATTTTTAACACAATAGGTTCACTATTTGAAGGGATCGCTAGTGCGGATCGGAATTATTTCCAAATATCCCTGTCCATGATATAATCGTTGACTTTTTAATAAGCCTTAGATATTAACGTCTTTTTGATATCAAATAGGGATGTTGACGCCATTAAAAAATAATTCGAAGGCACAACTCCAGTAAAAAAAACGCTTCATTTTAGCCCTGAAAACCAGATTAATTTTCGATTTACTGTAAAATTAGATTTTTTGTTGCTTTAAAACAAATAAATAGTCGATTGAGTTGCCGGATAGTGACGTCATACACAATAAACACTCACTGCACTCACTGCGCTACACCACTTACTCGCGACACCGCCGCCCCTCGACATTCTGGCGCTGGTAGTTTAAAAAAAATGACGTGTAAAAGTGCCCATTGCGGCCTATTTACTGAATAAATGATTTGAATTTGAATTTGAATTTGAATAATTCGCTATTGACATTAAAATCTATGGGAGAATAGTGTTTCGACAGCTCGTGGTGTCCTCATCTGTATTCTTATTTATGAGGCTGTTAGGCCATAAACAAGGCCTTATGTTAGACTAGTGTTTACCCGCAGCTTCACGCACGTAATCATTAGATCCACCAGCTGAATCGAAGTTTCGGGATTTTAAAAATTCCGGAGGAAATTCCCGAAAATTAAATCGTGGTTTTCATTGAAGTTACATTAAAAACAATCATGTCAAATTTCATGACTCTATCCCAGTGGTTGTTGTTTTGAGATTTTATCCCTATCCCATAAGAATATCGGATTAAAAAGTAGCCTTTGTTTTATTCCAGGTGTCCAGCTACCTATAACAAATTTCATCCAAATCCGTCCAGCTGTTTTAGGGTGAAGGAGTAACAAACATACTCACTCACAAACTCACATTTATAATATTAGTAGGATATAAAGATATATAGAAACTCTTTTGCTTGTGGCTGTTAACACCTGATTGGTCTTAGACGAGTATGAGAAGTGAAAAATACATGTATTTTAACTTAAACTTTAATCTACACAGTGAACACTCGCTGCACTCACTGCGTTACACCACTTACTCGCGACACCGCCGCCCCTCGACATTTTGCTTGCACATGCAGACCCCCGTGACGGGGTCGCACTGCGGCGTGTTCCCGTAGGACCCGGCGTCGCTGCACTCGCACGGCTTGCAGCCCAAGCTCGTGAACTCGTAGTGGTTCGCTGCGCAGGAGTCGCACTTGTCGCCGGTCACGCCCGGCTTGCATTGGCACTTGCCTTCCGCGTTGCACTGGAGGCTGCGGGAACCTGAGAATAAGATGTAACAGCTAAGCCCTAGGAGAAATCTTCGGAAATCTGGAATCCAGGATGATTTAGCTGTATTTTAGCTTCCTTTGACTTTTAAACTAAAAGTTTTAAACTAAAATTTTTGGCTCTTAAACTCTTTTTCGAACTCTCATAACGATCGCTCTCTCATCTACTCAAGAGTTGGCTGGTAGAGATCTCATAAAGCATGGCGTAGGTAGAGATCCCTTAAAGCAGAGTAAAAGTGTATACACTTTTACTATGCTTAAAGGGATAAGTCCATCTCTGTACAAGTATCTCAAGATTTGTCAATTGTAGGTATTTTGTTGTCTTTTGCACAACACAGTTTACATAGGGTACATACACTTACAGCCTTATTCATAAAAAATCCTTAATTGAGGTTTGATCGGTCTGTTAGTTAACAGACTGATTAAGCTTGTTTGACGTTTGTCAAGAAGTATGATTCATAAACGCTTGTTAGCAGTCTGCTAGTTGTTGAGCTGTTGATAGACTGATTAGACGCGTTATGTTGGCACTCTTGACAAATCAAAGACAAAAAATAGCCTTATCGAGAATTAAAAAAAAATAATTGACAGCAGTGACAGCAGAGATGTTTGTTTTCCCGCCATTTCCGATCCGCGTGTTTTAGTAGACCTAAACTAAGTGCAAAAAGCCGTAACTATTTTAATCATCGTAATTTTATTTTTTTCATATTATTAGAGGATTTTTAAATAAAAATTCCTGAAAATAAATTTTCCTGATTTTTTTTTAATCTTTGCGTAAACTTCCACAGAAATATCATCGGTATGGTTTTTTGCTCTTGTCAAAGTCAGCTGTTCAAATTTGTGGCGGCCATTTTGTGACTTAGCAGAGAGATAAAGGAGGGTCTACGGTCTTCTAACTTTAGCAGAGCCTTGATCAACTGATTAGCGCTAACAGACGTTTATGAATCACGTTTTTTAGCATCGGGACATCAAGGAGCCTTCAAGGAGGCTCTAACTTTTTATGAATAAGGCTGTTAGACTTTGAAAGAGAGCGTAGTGTGCCAGCTAAACTCCAGGAGAAGTTTCCAGAAATTTGGAGAATCTTGAGAATTATTTAGACCTCGGGAGCGTAGTGCGACAGTTAAACTCCAGGAGAAGTTTCCAGATTTCTGGAGAATCTCCAGAATTATTAAGACCTCTAAAGGGAGCGTAGTGTGACAGCTGAACTCCAGGAGAAGTTTCCAGAAATCTGGAGAATTTGCAGAATAAAGACCTCAAAAGGGAGCGTATTGTGTCAGCTAAACACTAGAAGTTTCCAGAAATCTGGAGAATCTTCAGGGCGATTTAGACCTATAAAGGGAGTGTAGTGTGACAGCTAAACTCCAAGAAAAAATTGAAGAAATCTAGTGAAACTCCTGGCTTGGGTGATCTAGACAAAAATGGGAGCTTAGTATGATAACTAAACTCCAGAAGAAATTCCCAGAAATTTAGAGAATCTCAAGGATGACATAAACATTGAAAGGAGAAGCGTTGGTGTGATAGCTAAACTCCAGGAGAAATTTTCATAAATCTGGTGAGTTTTATGGATGATTTATTTAGACCTCAGGGATTGTAGAACGTTTTCTGTTATTAAGAACAACAACACCTGTAGGTATGCAAAGCGTGTAGACGAATTTCAATAGTTACGCACTTTTTGTCAGTTAAACGTATATTATTTTTCAGTTACGGTCACAGGTAGAGCACCTGTTATACTAAAAAAATATACACTGATTTAAGGGCATGATAAACTAGAATGCTGCCGCAACGTGGCTGAAATTTTGAGGTAATTACTTGTTTTGTTAACCACCGACACAAAAAGAGGGATGTTATAAGTTTGACCGCTCGTGTCTGTGTATAAGGTTGCCTGGAAGAGATCGCTCTGAAGCGATAAGGCCGCCTATTGCTTACCTCAGAAAGTCTTTGTGTGTATACTTGTTTTCTGTAATTTTTTGCTATATTTTGGTGCGCAATAAAGAGTTATTGTATTGTATTGTATAAGTCTGTATATGTCTGTGGCACTGTAGCTCTTAAATGGGTGGAACGATTTGAATGCGGTTTTCTTTTATTTGAATGCTAGCAATGGCGTCCGCCGACCGGGAGACGAGCTGTCGGTAGGCCTCCAACAAGATGGAGCGACGACCTGGCTAAGATCGCGGGATCGCGGTGGATGCGAAAAGCACAAGACCGGTCTGAGTGGAGAGCCTTGGGGGAGGCTTATATCCAGCAGTGGACGTCTTTCGGCTGACATGATGATGATAGCAATGGTTTTTAGACATGTTTTATCAAAAATTTGTTGGTAAACAGAACTTACCTGTAGGGTCACAGTTGCACGGGGAACAAATGTATCCAGAAGCCTGGAAGAAGTTCTCCTTGCATCTTTCGCAGTTGGGGCCGTCGCGGTTCTCGGCGCAGTCGATGCAATGCCCACCATGACCGGTATGCTCGTAAAGGTTCTTGTCGAAGAAACATTTGTTGGAGAAGCCGTTGCAGTTGCAAGCTGAGGAGAGAAGGTGTTTACAGTGACATGGTTTTAAGTACTGAATGAGAAAGAGAAAAGGTTTTCGCATTGATTGCGCATCAGAGTTTTTATAGTTCAGGGCTGTGCGTACACGTAAATGGGCCAATCAACTATTTTACCGACACTTTGGGCGTCTCCTGCGTTACCAAAATTGTCTCTGGCGTTACCAAAAAATCTTACTTCCAACAAGATATTTCACGATTTAATAGGTTGAACTTACCTAGGATGGCATGTATTCATGTACATCATCTATTAAATTACAGAAAAAACATGTTTACTTACAAAAATCTGCAAACGTTTGAAAAATGTCGCAGACAGATTAGTGTAGGTAAAAAAGTTGATTGGCCCTTTTGTCAAGATTAAGCAGCTTGGCATGGCACATATAAAAATCTTGATAAAGTATCTGAAGTATATGTCTGCCATGTTTGTTCTGGGTAAAGTAAAATAGAATAGCATTCGCTTAAATTTACATCGCGCAATAGGCCAACTAGGTAGACAGTTCTAATCTAACGCTTTTCTTCTACATATAATAGTGATATATATACAAACAAAATATTCAAAAGTTAACAATTTTAAAGGTTATTATACAAAAATTCTAAAACTAAATTATTCTAAGTTTTTAAAGAAATTCGCTATTTTTAAAGGTTTTAACTGATCTGAACACATTTTGAAAATCGCATTTGCAGTTGAATCTTTTTATGAACTAACTAGCTAATGCCCGCGGCTTCCCCCGCGTGAATTCGGCTACCGCGCGCTGTTCCTTCGGGAACTGTGCATTTTCCGGCCTATGTCACTCTCTGGCCCATAAGCAATCTCTATGCCAAAAATTACGCCGATCCGTCGCTCCATTTCGCCGTAAAAGACACACACAAACATACACAATTTCGCATTTATTATATTAGTAAGTAGTATGGATTTAAACTTTCAAAAATAAGTACGACAGACTTTTATTCCGAAGCAATAAGGCCGTAGTAACAAATTTTGGAGTGGTTCGAATAGGTAATTATTTTTGCACTTGATTGTACATTGGTACATTAATATATTACGTACATTCACTGTGTAAAGGTACCACAGAGGATCACGATGGTACTTAAACAGGCACAATCCAACAAAGAGTATAAAAATACATTTCGCAAAGCACAAAATATCCATCGCTTGGCCAGCAGAAATTCGCATTTTATTTATAAAAGTACTAAAATCAATGTAATTTTTCGGCCATTCTCATTTTGTCGTGCACCTGTCTAATTACCGTATCCCTTTTTGTCAGAGAAAAGCGACACGGCACTGAAACCGAGTGCACATCTAGAAAAAAAATTTTATAACAAAAAATAGAACCGACTACAAAAAACCATGAAAATAATTTTCTACCAGCCTGAAGTCGGTGCCTCAGCACGAGCCAGCAGGAGTGATTGAAGCCATTTAATCGTATAGTGGTAGGTGAGGTAGACGATTGTAGGTCCACTCCTGCTGGCTCGTGCTGAGGCACCGACTTCAGGCTGGTAGAAAATTATTTTCATGGTTTTTTGTAGTCGGTTCTATTTTTTGTTATAAAATTTTTTTTTCACGCTTTTTAGTGTAAAACATCTAAGATACAATAGTTTAATGTCAACTGCTCATCACCTTTTACGAAAAATTGCTATTTCCGATGCAGAGATGTTCATTATTGAGGAGTCCTGGTGCTTCACCACCCATTCCATTTCACCATATGTGTTCCGAGGAGCATAAATTGCTTAGCAACTGTGTTAAAGCAATTGAAATTCAACCCATGAAATACTTGTTATTGAGTAGTAACTCCGATGGTCAACTGTGGTCTTCATCATCAGTTCCACTTTACCAAATGATGATTTTCAAGAGCAAATGCACGAGTTACTACTAAATATATCAAAATTACCATAGGTGTCCCTACAACATTTGAAGAGTTCCCTCGATTTCCTTAGGATCCAATCATCAGATCCTGATTTGGTGCTTATGGGACCTAATTGAAAGCATTCGTAGATAAACGCAAAAAAAAAATTTTCAAATCGGTTCATAAATGACGGAGTTCTGAGGTAACAAACATAAAAAAAAATAAAAAAAATAAAAAAAAAAAAAAACATACAACCGAATTGATAACCTCCTCCTTTTTTTGAAGTCGGTTAAAAAGTATGGCTACCATTTACATTTATCTGTGAACTCAAGTCTAATTACCGTGTCACTACTGCGGGAAAAAAGCGGCACGGTAATTAGACAGATGCACAATAAAATGAGAATGACCGTTTTACGGTATGCTCGCAGGCTAGTATAGTATTTGTAAATAAAAATATAACAATACGCACTAATTGCTGAGTTTATAATATTATAATTAAATCACTTCTTAAGAACATAGAAATGTTATAATCACCAGAATTAAAGGAGTTATTTAAATCACATCACAGTTCTCGCTCTCTCTTCAGACTTTAAGCACTCGGACCTTAATCTTATTACTTTTATATGTAGTTCTGCGAGCGTTTCAACCGCTATCAGTTTGCTGTCACATATATTGAAGAAATGAGAGACCATAAAGCGGCAATTACACTGAGTCGTTCGCCGTATGCTCCATGCAGCGAACGCAAAAGTGTAAAGAACACGGTGGTCGGACGTATTCGGCGAGCGACAGTTGCCACCGCCTAAATATGACCGCCGCAGTAGACGGATAGACTAATGAAAAGGCGACGGTCGTTCGCCGCAGTAGTTTGGAACAAATTCGGTGACCGCTTTAGGTGAAGGACGCAGTGTAATTGATGCTTAAGAAAGAAAATTAATCAATTGTACCTACCTAATTGTACCTGTATACCATATTGTTTTATAAAATACCTAACTTATTTCTTCAGAATAAGCGACATGAAACTGATAGCAGTTGAAACGCTCGTAAGACTACCACAATGTGGTTTCAGGAGCCCATGTCATGATTTGAATATTAACATATACTTACCCTTGCATTCGTAGACATTGTTTGGAGAAGCTCGTCCCCACGGGGCGTCGTTGTAGAAGTCCAGACACTTTTCACAGGATCGGCCGCCAGTGTTGTGTTCGCACCTATACATACATTATAATTATAGAATCTTACCAAATCAATACGTTTACTCTGTACATAATCACCAGACCGTCAGTCACGTCAGCAGTCATACAGGTTAAACAACCAAATAATTGGAGCTATACAGTCTTCAAATTTTCATAGTATAAGCATCTTTTTGACCCAAAGCCACATGAATAATTTGTCAGAAAATATTTTTGAATGTTTTTCAGTTTTTAAGGGGGCTTTACAAACAAAGGCGGATACGAAAAAAAGATCTTACCCCGAAGGACAGAATATTACTATCGTTGTTTAAAACTCATTGAATACAAAAAAAACGGTATTTATGGTCTTAAATTTAGAACAAAAAAGGGATAAGAAGCAATCAGTCAGGTTTAAAAAAAATCCGAAGTCTTTTTTAACTTTCCATCAAATTGAGATTTGACAACGAAATCGACGTAACTATGTATGCTCAGTTGAGCTTATCTACGATAGGCGTGTTTCCTTGCGCTGCCACTTTTTTGAGTGTTTTACAGTCTCATTTTCGTGGTCAATTTTTTTTAATGAATTGTCTGTAAAATTTGATGACATTTTCGATATTTTTTTAGACGTCGGTACTGTACTTTCACTGGATAACCTGGAAACTGTAGCTGAACCTTGTATCGTATTAATAAAAAAGTCCCACGAAAATCACAAAGAATAACCGCTCGTATCATTTACCCTTTTCCTTTCCGTGAAAAATACACGCTTAAACTAATAAACATACCTGCAAGCTCTGATTTCCGTGCCGTCCGCCAACTGCTGCAAATCACAGATCGAGGCGTGTCCGTTGCACGTGCACCGCGCTCCAACAGCCACGTCCGCTATCGCGTACCAATACGACTGTAACACTTGACTGTCGCCGAATATCTCGTCACCGAACGTATTGAGCCGGTCGAGCGAGATGCGGAGGTCGGTAGCAGTTACCCATTCCTAGATACATAAAATATCGCTATATTTATCGCTGTTGTTTAAAAGAAATAAAAAAAAAACCACATCTCAGATTCTCAAACGATAAAGTTCATTATAAGATTTTTTTTTTTAAAGTTGCTTGCATTTTCGATATTTAAAATTCCTAGAAAATTGTTTCAAGAGCATGCAATTGAACTAAATTGCAGGTAGAATTAACCAGAATAATTTTGTGACATCTTGTAGGTATAGTACAGTCGGTGTCCTAACATAAGTATCCACTTTACCATACAACTAGTATGAAAAAGTGGATACATAAGTTAGGGAACCGACCGTATACAAGATATCTCTCTATACCTTCTGGACAACAATCAATAGGATATTTCTAACCTATATGTAACAAAACCAACCACAATATTAAAAGAAAAGTAATCATCTAATCAAATAATTTCTACAAGTTAGAGACGCGTTATATTATGTTCTCCTATAATAAAATACCTGTAGCTCAGGACTGCTGTCAAACGTATAAGCCGAGGGTCGTCCTTCCAGCGTGGAGAAGAGTACATTCCCCCCCGAAAGAGGGGAGATATCAGAGTACTCGCTGGTACAGAGCGCTCTGGTCTCGGCACCAAGTTCGGCGCCCCTCTGCTCTTGGACACCGTATGTTTCCCGACAGGAGGCGCTGTAGAAAGTGTAAATAGTGTTGGTATGCGGCCAATAGATGACGCTGTCACCATTTTCTATGGGTGTAATGCATAACCGGCCCGGATAATACCGACATGGAAATACCCTATACTCCTGTCAGTTTGTATGGGCGTGTACACAAAAAACAGGGCCGGTATTTACATGTCGGTAAAAACTGTCACCCTTTTCTATAGTAACATTTAATCATGCCGGCAACTGGGACAGTGTCCACTGCTCGGATGTCATTATCAGGGAGGAGCTCAAAAAGTTAGACACTAAAAATTTAAGTTTTTTTTTTATAATACCAAGTTTTATGAACTTTTTTCGTTGAGATAAGAAAAATTAACCAAAACAATAAGCTAATGTCTTAAAAATCTAATAAGTTAGTCAATACTGGCCAATGTATTTTTTATTTTGTCAATTAAGCAAAAAACTATGAAAATATTAGCCAGTTAAATTTCCGAGTGATGGCACGCCGTGCGCTATTTTGTAATAAGGCGTGACTTTATTGCAGAGCTACTTCGTGTCGTAATCGTGCCTCTCGCTCTCGTATTAAATAGTATAAGTGTCAGAGGGACCACACGACACGAACTTCGAGTTTCGAGTTTCGTAGTAGCCCTGCTGGCTCCCACTCTAACTTTAGTACGATTCATCTTTGTTATTTTTTTTTTGATTGACAAAAGAAAAAATACGACTCAGTCTAATATTTTTTGATAATCTAATGGCCACTTGCTGGAAACACATAAATCTCGAGTTAGCGTTAACCTTAGTTTAGTAGTGTCAAAATGTATAGAACTGTCAAGCTTAAGCCAGGCTTAACTACTAAATCTAGATTTATTTTTTCCTGCAAGACGGCCTAAGTAACAGATTAAATAAGTAGAATATTACTTTTCTTGTCTAGAAAACTAGCCAAAGGTAAATTGTATATTGAAATTTTCTTATTTTACCTGAAATACTGATACGGTTCCCATTCCGAGTTTTCGCTGGCCCTCCGATAGATGGCGAAGCTCTGCGGTCGCGGCGAATAGAACATGATGCGGACGTATGTGATGTCATACGACTTGCCTAAAATAGGGAAATATTATCAGCTGGTTGTTGAGATATTAACCTTTTCGACGCCAACGACTCATATATACGTCCATTACTTCAATGCAAAAGCTACTTTCGTTCAATTGTGTTAAGGTTCAATTTTAGGCATGGCAATATAGCAGCCTGGCGTATGGGTGATGTCGATGTCTTTTGTATTTGACGTAGCGGCGAAAATTAATTTTGTTTCTTTACAAATTATATAGGTATGATGAACTATGTTAACCATCGGTGTAGAATTCGTTTATCACTATCCCGCTTTTGCCATTTTTCGGGATAACAACTATCCTATGTTCTTCCCCGGGACTCAAACTGTATGTTTACCGAATTCCATATAAATCGGTTAAGTAGTTTAAACGTTATGCGGTAACAAACAGAGTTACAAAAATTCTCATTAATTTTTATTGGGCATCCTACGGCTGAAATGAGATGATGATGATGATTTATGGGAAGCAAACTCACCCAAGTGTAAGGTCAGGTTGACCTGGTTAGGGTACTGTATGCCCTCCTTCATGGTCTCCGATTGCCACCAGGTAATCTCATTGTGCTCGTAGTGCCTGTCTGTCAGGTAGTAGCTGGAGAACTGGCCAGGCTTGCATGTTTCACATGACCTGGGAACAAGAAGAGTAAAGATTACTATTTGGAGTCTTTTTTAGGGTTCCGGAGCCAAAATGGCAAAAACGGAACCCTTATATTTTCGCCATGTCTGTCTGTCTGTCCATCCGCGGCTTTGCTCAGGGACTATCAATGCTAGAAAGCTGTAATTTTGCACGGATATAATATAAGTAAACTATGCCGACAAAATAGTACAGTTAAAAATTCAAAAACAATTTTTTTAGGGTACCTCCCATAGACGTAAAGTGGGGGTGAATTTTTTTTCTCATCCAACCTTGTAGAGTGGGTTATAGTTGGATAGGTCTTTTAAAATCATTCATTCATTTGTTTGTAAAATATTCAACTTTAAAGGCAAATTTTCATTAAAATCGAGCGTCTCCTCCCCCCTCTAAAATCTAAACCGGTGAGTGGCAAAATTTAAAAAAAATTCAGGATGGTAGTAAGTATACCAAACTTTCAAGGAAAACTATAACGGCTAAGTTTGCTTGAGAATTATTAGTAGTTTAAGAGTAAATAGCAACCTAAGAAAAAAATTATAGAAAAATATTATTTTTTCGTAATGGCTACGGAACCCTATCTCGGGCGTGTCCGACATGCTCTTGGCCAGTTTTTTTTGTCATACCTGCTTGATGCACCGGCAGTGGTCTGCTGGCAATATTCCATCTCGCCGTGGTCTCCACAGGTATTGGTGGCCTCCATCTGGACCTTGTAAGCTGCGTTCACGAATTCTGGGATGCATCTCTGTGGACGTAAACAATTATTAAAAACTTTTAAAAAAATTACGCCTTAATTTATGGCTTAGTATTCGATCTACGTTCCTCGTGATACTCGTAACACGTAAGTAATTTTTATGTCATAAATAAAGTTAAAATTATTACTAAAAGTAAAATAAAAGTAACTATAACTAAAGTAGAACTAGAAACAAATTGTAAAAAGATCCCCGCGCGGCATGAAGACAACGAAATAAACAAAAACTAACACCCCCGATTCCGTTTCTGCGAAAAAAGAAAAAATCGGCTATCGGCACAGCGCTTTAAGCATGAAGAGGTAAAAATAAAATCTACGTTGTTACTTCTTGCTTCTCAAAATTAAAGACACACGTGCGAAGGCGGGGTGCAGAACAAGTGCGGAACGCTAAGTTTTACTGTGCGACCATTTGAACGTTAGAGATATTTCGATAAAAAACTTTGTTTTAACACTACGTAGGTATGTAGAGTTAATATTTTTGTAACATTTTTAAACGAGAAAGAAAACAAAAACCAATCAAAACTTTTTTACTTTTTTTTTGTAAGTGGCCAGTATCTTTATCCATTAATAAAAGAGGTTGTTTTCGCAACCCACTGGCCAGTATGAAGTAATAATTTCCCAGAAACTAAGGATTTATTCTCTATCGCCCTTGTGACACGGCAAAAGACGAGGATAGAAAGAGATAGTGAATGCGATCCTGAACGTCAGCTCGATGGACAATATGGTCTTTGATCGTTTGTTTGTACCTATACAATTCTGTAACAATCAGTAAGTTCTGCAACGAGAAATGTTGGCCTTTTGTAGATACATACAACTGTTTTTTTTCTTGTTTATTTTTTAAGGCTAGTCTCCACTAGCAACTTTGGGAGAGCGGTTTATACTAAATTCAAATTAATAAACGCATTCCTGAGAAAAAGAGTAACGACGAATTTTGGGCAAAACGTTGTAACCTTATAAGAACTCATTTTTTGAGCTATGGGACCCTAAAAAAACCGGCCAAGAGTATATCGGACACGCTCAAGATAGGGTTCCCTAGCCATTACGAAAAAATCAAGTAATATGTTTTTAAGGATTTCTTACCCCAAAAAAAAATTCAGTTTTTTTTTATTTTACTACTTTGTCGGCGATTGATATGTAAAGGATATGTAGGTATATTCATGCCAAATAACATCTTTCTAGTACTAACGGTCTCTGAGCATAGCCGCGGACAGACAGACAGACGGACAGACATGGCAAAACTATAAGGGTTCCTAGTCGACTAGGAAACCCTAAAAACAGTTTCATAGCCTTTTTAACGATGCACAATTTGTATAAACACCTCTGGCAACTGCCGCGGTGAAGGCCAACTGTGGGCCGCAGATACTGATGACGTGGATGATGTCATCACTGAGCGGTGTAACAGACGCTGTACATACATGTTATTGCTCCCTCGCACAGGGTGATCTTTGTCTCTCCTAAGTACAGAACTAAGACAGACCTTATATTACGCTGGCACTTGTATTATTACTAGCTTTTGCCCGCGGCTCCGCCCGCGTGGAATTCGGTTATCGCGCGCTGTTCCCTCGGGAACTGTGCATTTTTCCGGGATAAAAAGTAGCCTATGGCACTCTCGGGCCCATAAACTATCTCTATGCCAAAAATCACGTCGATCCGTCGCTCCGTTACGGTGTGAAAGAGGGACAAACATATAAACACAAAACACACAAACATACAAACACACTTTCGCATTTATAATATTAGTATGGATTATTATTTTGACCTTATCTTATTATTTTCTTTATTTCTTTTTCATTTTTAGGATTAGGTTTTTATAATGACCTTATATTATTTATTATTATGCTTCACTTGGTATGTTCCCCGAAATATTTGCGCGTACGAAAGAGATGTACTATGTCCTTTCTAGCATGAGCGATTGAGATGTCAATAGTGCACCGCGAACACAACGCCAAGTGAAGTGCCGCCATTATTATTACTATTATTATTATTATTACTACTTAATTCATTAACCCCCTTATTCATAAAACTTAACAAGCCTATGTTAACTAACAAATGCTTTGTCCCTTTCTAACAAATACAAATGTCGAAGTGACGGATAAGGACAAACGAATTTTAGCGGCATTTTAACTAAAATAGGTTTGATTGTCGTTTACGAATAAGGGGGTTAATCTTTGTTGTTTGCTGAATGAGTTTTTGATATCCTGTATTTCTCCATGTTTGCGTGTTGCATGTTTGCGATTATGCGCGTATGTAAGTTTTACTTGTTTAAAATTGGTGTCTACTTGTGAGATCCTATAATTGGCTTTATTGATACTATAAAATAAGTTTACTCTGTAAATTATAGCTGTTGATTCTCCGAAAATAAATAAATAAATAAAGTTCTAGTACTCGTAGTTTTATGTGCATTCTTAGCGCGTACCGAATTTTTACGGAATATTTAGTTTATTTAAAATCCTATAGATGTCATTGCGATGCCAGTTGGTTCGTGGTATCATCTCAATCGTGTATTTTTAACGATTGTCTTTATCTCAAATTTACAGCACAGTTCACTGACTTACTCAGTTTCGTACGTTCCACTTCACTATCAATCCTTATCAAAACAACCAAAAATATAACGTTGTTTTATCGAAACAAAAATATTTAACATCTTTCCCAGCCCTAGTCCAGAAGCCCTATTACCAAAAAACTAATGCAGTTGTCCAACTCGTGCTATTCCAAAATGCACTTTATGTGTAGGTGGTTAATGTGTGCGTTACGCGCGCAGGTGCTGATCGGGTGCATGTAAACATTGTGAATAGATGTGAATGGCCTGAAGATATCTATTTATAGGGATGCTATTTCGACGTTTCACCGAGCTGTAAAACAGTTTCCTTGTACTGTTGGGTAGTCAACGTCCGTAATAGCTTTTGAAATGTTACCGCTTGTATATTGTCGCTCTATTTACAACATTTTACCATCACCATCATCTCAACTAAGTCCCAATGCTCCCTTTAGTTTCCACGTGGGCCCATCGTGGATTGATCTAAAACTTCAAAGATTGATAAATTGATTTGTGACATTTGATTGGTTTGTGACATAACTAAAAAAATACATTTTTCCAATAGAGCGTTTTAAAGTGTTTTAACGGTTTTCCTGATTTTTAGGGTTCCGTGGTCAACTAGGAACCCTTATAGTTTCGCCATTTCTGTCCGTCTGTCTGTGAAGTCAAAGTCCGTCAGTGTCAAAGTTCAGAGACCGTTAGTATGTACTAGAAAGCTACAATTTAGCATGAAAAGTACATAATCAGTCACGCCGATAAAGTAGTTAAGTACCTAATGTTTTTAGTAAAAAAATCATTATTAATAGAAGTTTTTTTTTACTGACTGTACTTTTTGTTGACTATACTTGCGTATTGTCACCCAAACTACATTTGCATACCAAATTTTAAGTTAAAGAGTTCCGTCCTGTGGAGACGGTCACTATTATAAGTATACCAAATTTAAAGTCAATCCAACTACTGCTAGTTCGTCGAATTTAACTTGCAAGATTTGATTACAGACAGACAGACAATGGGACAGGATGAAACTAATAATAATCAACTCTAAAGTGCAAATTTTCATTAAAATCGAGCGACCCCGCCCCTCCCCCGCCTCTAAAATCTAAACTAATGGGTGGAAAATTTTGAAAAAATCAGAATGATAGTAAATATATCAAATTAACGAGGTTAATTATAACTGCTAACATTGCTTAAGAATTATTAGTAGTTTATGAGTAAATAGCAGCAGGTATAAAATATACCTACCTAAACTTGGAAGATTTCGTCTACAATACAAAATCCTTAGAGAAATATTACTTGATTTTTTCGTAATGGCTACGGAATCCTTACTTGGGCGTGTCCGACGCGCTCGTGGCCGGTTTTTTTTAAAATTTGTGGCAGTAACCAACTAAGGCTGCTGTTTTTAAATATGTGACCAGTGTACATGAATGAAACACAGGATATTGCTATCATGTTCCGCCGGCCGGCGATAAGAGTTGGTTCAGTATACCAACTTCAAGATAACCTTTTGATCTACTAAAATAAGTTTGGAATTGTTGCCGACCGGCTTTGTAGAATTAGATGTTTTACTTAGTTTTTAAACATTTAAAATGAACATTTTATCCGTGGGCCTCCAACAAGATGGAGCGACGACCTGGTTAAGATCGCGGGATGGCGATGGATGCAAAAAGCACAAGACCGGTCTGAGTGGAGAGCCTTGGGGGAGGCCTATGTCCAGCAGGGACGTCTTTCGGCTGACATGATGATGATGAAACATTTAAAAGAACAGTCTTACTTTGCTGCATTATTTCCGCTACACTGATGCAAGAGCAAGTGTGACTCATACCGACAACAAGCGTAGCGAGAGTGTCAAAAAATTTCTAGATGTCTACGAATATCTAGAGTTAGGAGCGCTTTTCCTATCAAAATGTACGGATACGCATTGCCGAGTTATTTTAAATAGTTACTGTGGCCAGACAGACATTAAAAATTTAAATTTTAAGACTTTTTTCATTCATTTGTTGTGTCAATCTCGTAAGAAGAAATGCCATCATACCAAATTTCAAGCTTCTATAGGACAACTGCAAAATTTTTATCTATGTTTAGGTTTTGATTCCTCGGCAAATTTTATGACATACAGACGACAAAGTGACATTGATTGTGGAAGTTCTTTGGTATGGACAGTGCTTACTGTCATATAAAAACAAAGAGTTTTTTGTTCAAGAGAAAACACAAGGGCCAGTTTTCCGTACAAACGTAGTCTCCTTTTTTGTCCCTGGATAATACCAAATAGAGCAATATTTTTGGTAAAAGAGATGTTAACCTTGAAAAAACCTAAAAAAAAATGCAATGCTTCAAAAATCCAGAAAACAAATTTGACTAGATTATAAAAAAAGGAAAACATAGGAAAACGGCCAAAGCATGTCTTTAATTTTAAATGAAAAAATAGTTAAATAGTTTCGGAGAAGAAATCCCGGGACTACTAAACATTGATTACATGTACTTTTAATGGGTATTTTCGGCCCAAACTGCAGTTGTCTCTATCGTGCACTGCTCGCGTTTTCGAGCACTGCGCGACAGCAATAGATTTAACAAAGATCTATTTTTTAATTCTCTAACAGGCTTTCCTCTTAACTCGTCTTCATAGCTACATTCATAACGTTTCCTGTGATGCCTGTGAACTACAATAAAAGTAAGAGCGTTTTCAGATTATCCGGTCCGACATCGGTATCGGACGCCGATACGATATTGGGGCAAGTAAAATGTATAAAATATGATCCGATATTGGATCGGCTAATCTGAAAGACCGTATACATCCATACTAATATTATAAATGCGAAAGTGTGTGTGTTTGTATGTTTGTGTGTTTGTCCGTCTTTCACGCCGTAACGGATCGACGTGATTTTTGGCATAGAGATAGTTTATGGGCCCGAGAGGGATATAGGCTACTTTTTATCCCAGAAAAATTCACAGTTTCCGAGGGAACAGCGCGCGATAACCGATTACCATAAAGAATAATTTAATATATTTTACTTGCCCCGATATTGGATCGGATAATCTGACAACACTAAGCTTTTATAATGAATTCGTAGAGTTCGAAACAAGTCAGTATTGCGCGTGGTGGAAGGTTGGGCCTGTGTGACATTATGACTGTATGTATGCGCAAGAGTTGGACGGGTTCGTGCAGTGTGCTGGCTCTTGAGGTATTCCAACTTAGGCCTCTAGGTTGGCAACGCATCTGCAATACCCTGGTGTTGGAGATGTTTATGGGCGGTGGAGTTTCTTACCACCAGGAGACCAGAGATCAGAGGTAAATCACTGCACTAGTGGTTAGAGAACCTGACTACCTACGAAGCTTGAGGTCCAGGGTTCGATTCCCGTGTCGCAGCAGATATTTGTATGAAAAATACGAATGTTTGTTCTGGGGTCTTGGGTGTTTAATATGTATTTAAGAATGTATCTATCTATATAATTATATATCCGTTGCTTAGTACCCATAACACAAGCTCTGCTAAGCTTACTTTGGGACTAGGTCAATTGGTGTGAATTGACCCGTGATATTTATTCATTTATTTATTTATAACTGAGATGTGGGTATTAAAACCGTCCAGTTGAGACAGGGCTGGGCGTATCTGCCGCATGCTTCCAGACCAATGGACACGAATTGTCACCGAATGGGTTCCGAGGGATAGCGAAAGGAGCAAAGGTTGACCCAAGAGATGGTGGGACGATCTGAGTGCTTTTCAGCTCTATTAAAGCAGGTGTATGTCCAGGATGGAGAGAGTAGAAGTGGGAGGGGCTGCCCAACAGTGGAAGCATTACGAAAATTAATTTCATTTCAATTTCAGTGGCCGGATTGTTATATGAACATGTTTTAATCTCAGAAAACGAAGCAATCATGAAGGTAATGTAATCAAACCCATCAGTTATATATTGATTAAAAATTGAGCCGACATATTTTATATCATACAAATATGTCTTGTTTTTATTGCAAGTATCAAGTGTAAGTTTGCTGTTTTCATTGGCCTTTGCATTGTCACCCAATACAGTACCAAGAAATGTGTGAAATCCGAATTGCAAGATCCGTACTAACAAACATTGCAAGTTAAGTAAACAAAAGCTTGTAATAAGCGCATTTGATACCATACAGTTCTTAAACGGAACGCGCTAAATACCTAGCTTGATAATTAATAATTAATTGCAATATATGTTTCTGTACACATACTTGTAACTTTTGGAATACAATGAATAAAAAATACTGAATAACATAATGGTAAACCAAAAACTTCTAAAAGGTAAGAGTTGAAACTGTACAGATACCAAAATAATCACAAGTTTAGTAACTAAGTATAAGAAGTATCAAAAGTTCCAAAGTAAATAAACAGAGAGTACAAAGCACTGAAGCATAGCTTTCCAATTCGAGAGCAACTTAAAAATCAAACCTAAATAAGGAACGTAGCCTTTCGCGTCGCCGGCAGTCACAGGCGATTCCGAAGCCCCACCAATGATGGACTTAGGCTTGCTATGAGTCAATCAGTACCTGTGGGGTTCCGTCTGGATAATAGCAGGATGCTAGCTTCTGTGTGCCGCCGATGCGTGGGGTGAAGAAGAAGTCCTGTGCTTTTGTTAGTGTCGCTAGTGCAAGTACTATTACGGTGGCTCGCGTCATCGCGCGGCCGTGTCGACTCCGCGGCGGCCGGTCGAGCACTGGGGGGGGACGCGTTTCACAACATGGCGGCAAAGAGTAGGAGGGGTGAGTGCCTACGCGCAGCCAGCTCTGTGAGGCTATGATTTGTACAATGTTTACACATTAAATGAAGTCACCGCTGACTGGCTATTAACGTAGAACTTGATTGAACATGCACGCGACTTTTTTGGGTAGAAGGTGATCGAAACTTGTAAAAAATATCGGTAGATTTATCATGAGTAGTCAGTTACGTATTGACGTACGCGTGCGGGGCGTCCGACAGGCTAATTAAATGCTCCTGTTAAAGTTCCTGCCCGGTATAATATCGTGTTAAATGTTGCTAAAATAAATAGAGCGGGAAAAAATGTGGCCCTCAAAAATCTATGCAGTAATTGGTAATTTTGTATGTAAAGTGGAGTGGGTCAAATTTTGTGCCACTGAGTATATTATATGCAAAGTATTTATAGGAAAATACCGATTGATTTTTTTTTCTGAACGTGTGACTGATTTCAAGGCAGTCAAAATTTTCCGGGATTAAAACTATCTTATATCCTTCTCGGGACGGGTTCAGTTTTCAACTTAATGCTAGTGGTCAATAAATCGCCTCTACCTTATTAATGGTCACTTGCTGGAAACACATAAATCTCGAGTTAGCGTTAAGCTTAGTTTAGTAGTGTCAAAATGTATGGAACTGTCAAGCTTAAGCCAAGCTTAACAACTAAACCTAGATTTATTTTTACCTGCAAGTGGGTCTAAGTGTTAAAGTCTTCGACTGTACAGTCTGTAATATTGCTTATTCTTTGCTCCGTCAGACCGCTTCGAGAGATCTAAGCGGCTAGCGGGCGACCGCTTTTTGTAAAGGGCCGAAAAGGGTCTTTTGTATTTGAAATACCACGTCTGGGCACGAGGGACATTGCTAAATCTGCTAATATAACCGCTATGCCGATTTTGCTAAACCTGGCCATTACGTATGACTGAATTTTGGAGAAGGTAGTTTGCCTTTAAGGCGAGAGCTTGTGTGTACAAAACAAATGACACCATTTTTTTGAAAATTGTTGACGATATTTAGTTACGGTTTTCTGTAAAATGTTGGTGATTCCTTGGAAATGTTTCTTAGGTTGTGTTAACTCGGCAGAGGGCGTTACCGTTGATATTTCTACAAGCACTTAAATAATAGGGATGTTGACGCAATTAAAAAATAATTCAAAGGCACGACTCCATTAAAAAAACGCTTTATTTTAGCCCTGAAAACCAGATTGATTTTCGATTTACTATAAAATTAGATTTTTTGTTGCTTTAAAACAAATAAAGTGGTGTCAACATCGTAATAGGTATGTATAGGTAAAACCTAACAAAGTATTTGAAAATAAATGCAATAAACTAACTAAAACAAAAAAATATTGGAGTATCTGTGGTTTTTTAATGTGTTTTGTGTGGTTTTTTATTTTATATCTATTAACGCCTTTATTTTTTGTTTTTATTGCATTTATTTTCAAATACTTTGTTAGGTTTTCTACTTGATTCGTAATTTGCACTTGTCAATTGTGCTTCACAGTTTTTAAAAGAAAATAAAAGTGACAAAAAACGGCCAGTACCTTTTAAATTCTATAAATACTATATTATCTAAGAGTAAGTATGTGACTTTTAGACTGGCCCTCAGGACTGGACACAGTGAAAAAAAAACAACTTAAAATACTCTCCTACCTCTATGAAAAAACACCACCTTAGGTATATAAAATATTTTAGGTAGTGTTTTATAAGTTAATTTTTTTTCTTCAACGGTGAATATTATGGCACTGACTTGAAATTTGGTAATGCAAATGTATTTTGGGTGACAATGCAAGTACAGTCAACAAATTTTAATGCACAGCCAGCAAAAGGCTTTCTGTAAAAATTAAATTTTAACCAATAACTTATTTCTATGTAAGTGGACAACTGTAAATGGACAACTTTTGCAAAATAGTCGTTATAATCAAAGTGTGCATTTAAACAAGTGTATGTTAACAACACAAGCACAAATAGACAATTGTATTTTATTCACAAAATGTCCATACCGTGAGCATACCGATAAAAAGGTCATTGAAATAGGCGAGGTTATCTCTACTAAGGCATAGAGACGTTTTATTTTAAAATCAGAGCGAGCTTCGTTACCGTGAAAGAATCAAAAGTAGGTTAGTCTTAGTACCTTATCATCGTTATAAGCCGTAGTCGTGTTAGATGTATAAGCCTCCACCATGGAACTCTAGAGGGCCTAATAGACTACGAGGGCGTCGTATGTAACACCACCTCATTTTTTTTTAATTTTTATCCGCCTTAAAATTAGGTTTACTCACGAAAGTGCCAGGATTGGGCGAGGCAACCCTATAGATTTTGGCACTTCTTGATAAGCACTATCGAATGTACTACGTACCTACTTGTTGCTGGATTAGGTAATTTACACCAAAAAAAATGGACACTTTTTTGCGCACTGTACAAAGTGCTCCAGGTTTATGCCAGGCAACCCTGTAATTTAAGACATACTTTTTTAAAATAATAAGAATTGTTTATTAAAAGAATAATAATTAAAAACATAGAAATATTCAGCCACATGCTTCGTCATATTATTAATAAATAAAATATTGAAATAACACATTGATACATCCGCAACAAGCTTCGTCAAACCTTATCAACTATACATATAAACCAAAAAAAAAAACATAACAAAAACTAACTAACTACGAAATAACTTTTTTAATATGCACCACCCTAGATAAGTCACATCTTTCTACTCGATGAGGTAGGGTTGCATACTTAAGGCTCTGAAATTCGAAAATATGTTTATCCGTTGGCTAGTGTCCATAGTAAAACCTTTCCTCTTCACATTAGATTGTTTATTAAGACAGAAATAAATCAAAACGCAATAAACCTTTGCTTAGTTTGGGACTAAGTCAATTGGTGTCAAGTGTCCCATGATATTACTGATGATCAATATTCAAGATCTTGGTTAGACTGGTGTGCTAATAAGAGGTTTTACAAAATTTCCGTGGTATAGGTACAGACCACCATTAATATCTGCCACAGCGGAGCGTTCAAAAATATCCGACACGTTCTTCCGGCCCTAGAAATAGAGTCGTATTTTTTTCACGCTTGTTGTGTCAGATATTGGTGCTGGTTACACTAAAACAGAACACTGATGGCTATTGGGTCCGAAAAGTTTTTGAAAGGCAATGGATAGCAAGCTTATAGCTGTGTTTGTTCACGGAGGATGCGGAGCAATAAAAAAATAATAATCATGGGACACTTGACACCAATTGACCTAGTCCCAAACTAAGCAAAGCTTGTACTATGGACACTAGGCAACGGATAAACATACTTAAATATAGAAAAATAAATACTCAAATACATATTAAACATCCAAGACCCGAGAACAAACATTCGTATTATTCATACAAACATCTGCCCCGGCCGGGATTCGAACCCGAGACCTCAAGCTTCGTAGTCAGGTTCTCTAACAACTTAGCCATCCGATCGAAGCAATGCGGGAATACTACGAAATTTTAAAATCGAAGTTCGTGTTGTTCCGTCCCTCTGAGACTGAGATTTATACTAATTAATATCAGAGTGAGAGAGATGGTACAGTCCCGAGATATTTTTCTGCGACGACTCTATTTCTAGGGCCGGAAGGTCGTGTCAGATATTTTTGCATGCTTAATATCGGGATAGCGGTAAACGGACGGACGGAGTAGCGGGTAACAGCCAGTTATTATTAAAATGATGCTTAACAGAATGGTATTCACAGATATAAGCAAGTGCAGACGACCACATACAGATGTTGAACACATGGAGCGGTAGCGGTTGGCAGACGCCATGTTGTTTTTTTAAATCAGAGTTTTTCGGTATACAATGTCAGTCGATTTTTTGTTCTTGGCGTCTTTCAAATGATTTGAAAAAAAAAGATCCTCATTACTTTTCGTTCATTTATTTATTAGCATTAAATGTGGTTAACAGAAGGTCTTTTTAACATGTATTTTGATTTCTGGGACACATTTAGCTAAATTACACATGTACACCTTAAATCTAAATTTCTTACAGCATGCAGCATGTATAGGTACTGGGGGACCTTAAACTCTGGACAAATACGAATACTACTGGCTAAGCAAGATATTTAAAACCAAACTGCAAAGTATCATAACAATCAGTCCAATATTTACCGACAAACTAACGGTTTTCAATGTATCACTTTGGAGCAGCCTGTGTATTTGGATGATCTGATTTCATAGATTTTTTTTTCTTGTCTAATAAAGCAAATAACTATTTTAAGATATTGCTAAGTATCAGTCTTATCCATGGTTTTATTGTTTGTCCAGAGGCTAAGGTCACCTTGTATAATCTTACTCAATATAAAGATGACTAAATATAATGCCTGAGAGTAATTCAATTCTTCAGTAATTCAAATCAAATTGTGTGCGATTCATGTGCGAAATTACATTTGAAATTTACCACGAGCTTTACGATGAAGGAAAAGCTGCACAAGCTGCACAAATTCCATTTTCGATTCCATTCAATGGTGCGCGTGAAGCTCTCAATCCGTACTGTGCCCGCGTTGGAACTACGGTCCAAGCCCTCTCATTCTGAGAGGAGGCCTGTGCCCAGCTGTAGGACGTATATAGTCTGGGATGAGAATAGGTAGAACAGACATATAGAAGCAGCCTTAGGCTACCTAGGCGCACTAAGCGCCTAAATAAAGGACGAATTTTTCTGTTCTTTCTCAAATTCCTGGGCATTTTTATCTACCCTTGTACCCTGAGTTTATCTCTCCACTTCAACAAAATTCGGGAGGAAGACTCAGTCCATGATTTAGAGCTGGAAAGACAGGGTCTCCAGTTGTTTCCCCAAAATATTGTATGGAGGTTTCCATTATGTTACGACTAGCTTTTGCCCGCAGCTCCGCCCGCGTGGTATTCGGATATCGCGCGCTGTTCCCTCGGGAACTGTGCATTTTTCCGGGATAAAAAGTAGCCTATGTGACTCTCGGGTCCATAAACTATCTCGATGCCAAAAATCACGTCGATCCATCGCTCCGTTGCGGCGTGAAAGACGGAAAAACACACATTATATTATAGTAAGAATGGATTTTTTCTTAATAATTTTCGTAACAAAACGGACACATCCATACATTGGATTCACATCTGGAGACCCTGTTTTTCCAGCTCGGAATCATGCACAGAGTCTAGCTCCCAATTTTTTTTAATCTGAGGGATAAACACAGGGTACAACGGTGGATAGAAATGCCCACCTAAGACTACCTCCTTAGTCCTCGCGTACTTTATAAAGGACTAATTAACACTAAGAATAACGGCCGAATGTGCTTTATAAAGTACAAATTGTTAGAATAAATAATTCTAAGGATTTTGAAATAAAATCCAAAATAACAAAGCAGGTCAACCATGTTTAGGCCTTAAACGCTAAGTTTGTTAACAAATGTCAGGAATCAGGGGTTAAGCGCGAAGCGGAAGCTGTTACGAAAGCCATTATACTTACTAGATAACACGGGTCGTTGAGCTCTTGATAACATAGCTTCGTAACCAGGACCTAACTGGCTAATTTTAAAGCTTATCGCGATCCCATTCTTTATGCTCATTATACCAACTTTACCCAAATTTTACCCCTAAAAAATATTACGAGCGGCAAAAAATCTGGCCCACAAATGTATGCAGTTATAGGTAATTTTGTATGTAGAGTGGGCCAAATTATGACCCTCTGAGTTTTATTTTTATTTTATTCGGCTGGAAGGCAATCGATCAAGTGGGTCTCCTGGTTGTAAGAGATCACCACCGCCCATAAACATCTGCAACACCAGGGACATTACAGATGCGTTGCCAACCTAAAGGCCTGAGATGAAATACCTCAAGTGCCAGTAATTTCACCGGCTGTCTTACCCTCCACGCTGAAACACAACAGTGCAAGCACTGCTGCTTCACGGCAGGATTAGCGAGCAAGATGGAGGTAGCAATCCGGGCGGACCTTGCACAAGGTCCTACCACCTGCAAAATGAGTAAATTTATATCTACTCATGTAAGAATAACTGTCGGGTGTAGGAAGAAAAAGAAATCGTGGCTGCAAAACAGCCGAGAATGGACTGGAATTACAAGTGTAGTGGAGCTTTTCAACATTGCCAAAGACCGAGGTAGATATGCGGAGCTAACTGCCAACCTTCACTAGTTGGAGAAGCACGTAAACTGTTTCAACTTTGCCCTCTGGCCCCAACATTGCCTGATTTGATTTAGATTCGATAACTTAGCCCCAAATAGGTATTTATACTTTTATCTCCGTAATGATAATTCCTATGTAGATAAAAGTTTAAAAACCTAGAGGAGTGCTAAGTTATCAACTCTAAATGAAATCAGGCAATGATGGGGCCAGAGGGCAAAGTTGAAACAGTTTATGGCACTATAAGAAGAAGAAGCTCATATAAATCAAAAATAACTTTAAACTTTTAATTTTAGGTTTTCCTACGGACCCTGGACAGGATTTTGGACGATCAGCAGTCAGCGTGGAGGGTAAGACAGCCGGTGAAATTACTGGCACTTGAGGTATTTCATCTCAGGCCTTTAGGTTGGCAACGCATCTGTAATGTCCCTGGTGTTGCAGATGTTTATGGGCGGTGGTGATCTCTTACAACCAGGAGACCCACTTGATCGATTGCCTTCCAGCCGAATAAAATGTTTCGAATTTTTTGAATTTTATACCATGACCATAGACAACCTGGTTAAGATCGCGGGATCGCGGTGGACGCGAAAAGCACAAGACCGGTCTGAGAGTGGAGAGCCTTGGCGGAGGCCTAGGTATGTCCAGCACTGAACATCTTTCGGCTGACATGATGATGATACCATAAATATTCCAAGTGTCACAACTCTAAATAGGTAATTGCCAGTTTTTGCATGAGAAAATATACTTTAGTTAAGTTATTATGTCGATTTGTAGCATTTGTATTTTTGTGGTGGGGAGGCCGAAAGTCGCGGAGACCACAGGTTGAGAAACACTGTGTTAGACAAGGCTGTGCCAGAACTAATAGCTGCTGCCATCTATGATCAAATGCGTGAACTTAACAACTAGGAGGGTGGCACGACAGGGGTGGTTCTTGAACTTTCCATCTAAATCCTATAGAGGTCGCCTGTGTCTTTGTTTTCGAGATATTTTAATATTTTTTTGTAGAAATTCTACTTTATTATTGGCTTTAAATTTCAAAATCGGTCCACAATTGACTGAGTAATCGGCGAACATACATAAAAAAATACCCACATTGGAACACAGAACCTCCTCCATTTATGAAATCGTTTGAAAACGTTGTCAAACCATTGCATGATAGAAATCAGCGGGGCTACTACAAATTTCGAAAATAGAAGTTCATATCGTTCAGTCCCTTTCACTCTCGTATTAATTATAAGCGTCAGCGGGACGGCATGATACGAAGTTGGAATTTTGCACTTCTTCTTCTTCTCTTTTAAAATATGGCTTCTGTCCAATGCTTCTGTCCTAATTAATAAGACAATTTCGCCAATGTCAAAGTATTCTCTTTCGAGAGGCAACGTTGTACGGTGATTGTAGTTTTTGTAACTTGATAGTAAAATTCCAAAAACCACGTGGAGACAACTTGCGCATTAAAAAATGTCAGACACGAGAGCAGTATTGAATATTGTGATCACTGTTCACTGTTAAGGTTAATCGCCGCATAAAACACTATCAAAATTATATTTTCAACTAAAAGAAACAGAAATAGCATAATTAAATATTGTCTACATCCGCCATGTTCGAATGCCACAAATCGAATCATTTTGCATTTCATAGGGTGTGTTTACTTATCCATATCCTGACTCATTAAATGTGTAGGTGTCATGTTGACGCGGCTATTACAACAAAGTGCAGCGAAAGGCAAACATTCCATGCAACCCGATCGCTGAGTGTATTGCACTAAAGGATAAGAAGCGTGCGTTGTAAACTAGTTGTTGCCCACTTCGTCAGTTCCACTTTGCACGTTACTAGGATAAAAAATAAATCATCTTCAAAAAATAAACCATCTACAAAAAATTTAAAAATACCCGAAATTAAAATTGTCTTTTCCATGTTCAATATTTTATCTCAAAAACCGGAACATAAAACGATTTTAATCGATTGGGCACCGTAAAGAAATTTGCTTATATAACACGACCAAGTGTGTGTGTTTCTGTGTTTGTCCGTCTTTCACGACGTAACGGAGCGACGGATCGACGCGATTTTTGGCATAGAGATAGTTTATGGGCCCGAGAGTGACATAGCCTACTTTTTATCCCGGGAAAATGCACAGTTCCCAAGGGAACAGTGCGCGATAACCGAATACCACGCGGGCGGGGCCTTGCATGTTTAATATGACCTGGGAACAATAAAAGTAAAGCTAGGATTAGAAGAAAGGGCAGCAGGTGAAATTGCTGATGGTAGGACCTTGTGTAGAGTCCCGGATTGCTACCACCATCTTGCTCGCTAATCCTGCCGTGAAGCACCAGTGCTTGCCTGTTGTTTCGTCGTGGAGAGTAAGACAGCCGGTAATTACTGGCACTTGTGGTATCCCATCTTAGGCCTCTAGATTGGCAACGCATCTCCAATCCTCCTGGTGTTGCAGGCGTCTATGGGCGGTGGTAATTTCTTACCATCAGGATAGGTACCCACTTGCTCGTTTGCCATCCAATCGAATAAAAAAAAATACGTTACTTTAACCTCACTTAAAAATGCCTGGCTGCCTGTAACACACTGTAATGTGTACTTAGTTCATAGATAATAGAATGACCTAGCTAAGTACCTACATTTGACCTGGGTACCTAAAACTAACCTGAATTTCACCGGAAGCATAGATTTAGTCACTTTAGTAATTTGAGATCGCCGTTAGGTAAAGCTATTTAATGTTAAAAGCGGGAAAACGTTTGAATGCCCAGCTGGTCAAATGAGTATGGTGGTGCGTGACAATAGGAGCCCGTGGCAAGCCACCCCCCAAATGGATAGCGATGTTAACCGAGAGTCTCACCCCTTTTAACAGCTCGCTTTACACAGCACTCACTAATTACGGGGCAGTACACTAAAAGAACGTAAGTCAATAAATTAAATAATATAAAAAAAATTACAATGAAACCATTCTAAGATGAGTCACATACCTATGCAAGTATTTTTTTATGCATTCAAATACAAATACAATAAGCTTCATTGTTTGATAAATCGAGTTTTAGATGATTTTTTCTCCATCTTTAAACAGATCGAAAATTAACGTTTCAAATGGTCGATTAGACAAAAAGGTCCGACATAAACAATGACCTCGTATATCAGGTCGACCGACGACCACAGAAAATTCCTTAGATACTAAATTTAATTTTTCTAGAAAGAGATGGAATTCAAATATCATACGCTCATATATTTTTTTTTACTTTTCAAGAGATATTGGTGATTTTTACTTTCCGTAAAACGAGGCTACTTTGCCCCCTCTAGGTATGCCCCAGTTCTGCATTTTGTTTAAATGTCTTGCTGGTCGAAGTGTCGGTACCTGATACACTTCCCAATAAAGTGACAACGCTGAACTTCAATTTTTGTTTTAATATTTTCTTTTCTTTTCCTGTCAGAGGCCGTACAGTGATAATAATGAGGTAAAAATACACCAAACGTCGCCTAGTATGAATTATAAATGAAATTAGATTCAGGAGCATAGTTACCCAAACGCCGGCTAACATTACTCCTAAATTTAAGTTTTAATATATATATTAAAACAACATTATGACGTAGTTTAAGCAAGCCAGCATGATAGTACGGGTGATCTACTTTACATAAATACATATATGAACATAGTTACCACAGCATAATAACTTTTAAAATGAAACAAAGATTACGAAATTTGGAGCAAAAATCGGTGCAAAGTAGCCTCGTTTTACGATTCCGGTTTTGTGTCACGATGAATTATTTGTAAAAAAAAGTTATGTCCCATATTACCAATTGTACGTTCTATTTACAACGTCAGCGCAATACCTGGAACCTTTTTCTAACAGCCAATAAACCTAGCAAGTAGCCAATGCTTCACCCGAAATGTCATGGGACCTGAGATATTATCTTTTAATGCATGTTAATTGGATTCGGGTTACGTGGTTTTGCCATGTGGTGTGTGCGGCAGTCGCTGACAGCAGTTGGTGTTGAACGCTTGAACCATGGACAAGGTAATTGTATTTTTCGCACGTTATATGGAGTTGATAGCGACAAGTTTTTCACACGATTGGCAATTCAATTGATTAACGGTTATGATTTTAGTGAATAACTCTTTCCAATCGTATTTTCGTGGAAACTTTCGTATTTGTCATGCTACTTCAGTCAGCTTCGAATGACCGCATCGAAACATTAAAATCGATATAGAGTGGTTAATACCTACCTGAGTTATGGTTTTTTATTAGATTTTTGTTTACATTCTTAACTTACATAATTTTAATCGTGGGGGTAATAACATCACAGTATGATTGATTATACTTCAACACGTGGTTTACATATGTAATAAACAAGCACTTACCCTATTTTTTAAAATACAAATATGTACAATGCTTAAATACGCCGGCAGCATTTTCACGATAGGAACGGATTATTCACTACATCTGGAAACATTTTGAACATTTAGACCTCTATGTAGAAGATTTGTTTGTTGTCATGATAACAAGTACTTTGTCGGTCTGTTGAATGTTCCTCATTTCCACTCAAAGGTTGACTAGTAGAGATTCCTTAATATGATAAAGTCGATGCTGTACATGTTTTTCAACGTCTGTTGGTTGCGGTGTTTCTCTATATACAATAAGATACACATAGGTACAGATCGTACGATAAAAAATGTTTGGTAAGGCGTATGATATCTTGGTAAGCAGACAAGTGGTGCTAAAGTAACCGCCCGCGAAAGGTTTAAAATGCCGTTCAGCTAAGCAGTCCTCGTTTCTTCTTTTTTGTGCAGGCGAAGGAGAGGGGTATCCTGAAGTTGGAGCCAAGACCCAAGGAGAGGACACCCCAGGTACTGCATCACCAAAACCCATATCATAGGCTTGTTTCTAAAGGCGATAATCGCCATTACGTCAGAGACAGACGGGAGTTTTTGGGGCCCTGAGCTAATACCACTTGGTCGGGGCCTGCCTTAATAGTCAACTGTGTGATATTGTCAAAAATTTTGTTCTATGAATGACGTGATGATAATAATAGGTAACAAAATTAGAAAGTTGAAATAATAAATACAAAAAGTCTCCAAAGACTAATCTTAATAAGTACCTAATTCTTGAGAAAATAAAATCGGATGAGTTATAGAGACACTACGGTGGAATACCTAAATACAAACACACACAAACATCACGCCTGTATTCCTAAACGGGGTAGGCAGAGCACACGAAACGTTACCGCTTCGGAGACACTTATAGCAATTTTAGGTTTTAAGTTTGACAAAAACTTACAATAGTGTCAGGTTGCTAGCCAGACTTAATACTACTTTGCTCATCTGCGACCATAAGATTTCGTTTATGCAACAAATGCGTGTTCATCTAGCTCTTCCACCTTCACACTGTAAGAACACATATCTATCACCATCACCACACTGGTTGGCGGCGTTACCTTTGCCAATTGTTTGCAATTTGTTTGTATGCCATTGCCAATACGTTGATTGAAGAAAGAGTCAGTCTATATTCACCTGTGTAAGTGCGTCTGTTCTTTTAAACCTATTTTTTATCAAATAGCTGGAAAACGAGCATGCGGGTCACCTCATGGTAAACGATCACCGCCACCCACGGACACCTACAGCATATTTAGGACTGCGGGTGCGTTGCCGGCCTAAAGGGAAAGGGGATAGAGGAGGGGGGAGTAAAAGGAGGAGCTCGTTTGCCATTCAGTCGAATAAAAAAATAAAAAATAAAAAAAAACCCGGTCGAGCCAGCAAGTGGTACAGTAAGGCTCTACCACATGTAGAACCTATTTAAACTATAAGAGTAAGTTTTCAAACAAATCTGTGACCTAAATAAACCTCTGAAACAGTAAGACTGTGCTTATCTATTACAAAAGGTCTTAAATCCCGAACGTCAGCAAACAATTAGGAACTCAATGAATACGCGTCATGGTTTATTTCAGTGGACAAAAGTTAAGTGCCTTATGTTTGGTATTGGAAGGTGTGGTAAATATCGACCGTTCGTTAGTTACCGAAAATCGCAAGTTAATTATAATACAGTGATACTGGGTAGGGATTTAATGACTCGTCAGGGGTGGCGCTTGAGAAGTTTTTGTTTAAAAACTATGCCCCCATCAGCACTTTTCGTCAGTTTTCATAGGATTCAATCTCGGGTCGGTTAAATTTTTATTAAAAACTTGGCCTCATCAAAGAAATAAAGAAGGAAGACATTTATTCACTAACACAAGACACACATAATAATATGCAGCAAAATTTACACAAATAAACCAAAACAAAAATAATAATAATAAATTACACATGAAATATCATCACTTTACTTTTTTTATCATGGAATGTCAGCATTTTTTATTTCATTTCATTCGGCTCAACAAAGGGTCGGTTAAGTTTTTTAAAACCTTTTCCCTCATCAGCACTTTTCATCAGTTTTCATAAGGTTCAATCTCAGGTCAGTTAAGTTTTTGTTTAAAACCTTTGGCCGCATCAGCACTTTTCATGGGTCAGTTAAGTTTTTGTTAAAAACTGTGCCACATCATCACTTTTCATCAGCTTTCATAGGGCTCCACCATGAGTCAGTTAAGTTTTTAAAAACCTTTGACCTTATCGGCACTTTTCCACCGACCGGTATTCCCCGACGGGGAGCTTTCAAAAAAAGAGTACTCCTACCTAAAAGGCCGTCAACACACTTGTAACTCTTCTGGTGTTGCAGGCCTCCATAAAGGGCGACAGTAATCGTTTCTCATCAGGCAATCCGTTTGCTTGTTTGCCTCTATACCATAAAAAAACTAAAGTTTAGCTGTGTTTCACACACTAGATCGAGCCTGAGTTGTGTGAGGACACCAATTACAAGAGGAGTAGTAACAGAAAACATGTTCGATTTTACAGAGCGGAGGGCCTCTCAAAGTTTGAAAATCGAAGTTCGTACCGTCCCTCTCGCTCTCGTATTAAATAGTATGTGTCAGAGGGATGGAACGACCTAAACTTCGATTTTTGAATTTCGTACGGTACGTAGAATTTTGTGTAAAATAATTCCTCTCATGTTGAAATCCGTTTGTCATTAGACAGAAAAAAAAGGTTTTAATTTGATGGACCATTTTATATCGACTTACTAACCATCACCATCGATGAAATAAAAGTTAAGGCGCTAGAAAATTCGTGACCGTTTTATGTCATGTAGCTAAAATTCTGATCTCTAGTGAAACTAGTGAATAATCTGTAAAACGAGTACAGTCACCCACAACAATATATTCCACAGCGGAGCGTAGGTACAAAAACATCTAACAAGTCCTACCGGCTCTAGAAATACATTCCTATCGGATATTTATGCACGCTTTGTTATATCAGATATTGGCGCTGGTGACTGTACATTATACCGCCGGGTTAAAGGCAGACCTTACTATCTAAAAAAGAAAGAAAGAAAATACATTTATTCACAACACAAGACACAACTATAGCATTAAGTACAGTCGGAATAAAAAAAGGTTCGTCACCTTAAGATCTATTTTCCTTCGCTCAGTATGAGCGCTCATCTGCTTTACCGATTGAGTAGGACATACTGCGTCAACCTGTCAACCTGCTAAACATAATCAGGTGACCATAGACACCCTACAACTAAACCTTGGCACTGACAAACATTGACAATTAAATAGAACAATATTTAATTTTATTGAAACTTTTACGTAGTTGTTTATTAAAAAGGTTTTGTAATGATATGAAACTAGACATATGTCAGAGGTGTATACTATTTTGATCCTTGTTGTCATGCCAAGTAAGTATAATTTGATATGCACTTGTTTACTTAGTACTTTGGTTTCAAAACGTACTAAGAGTCTATGACTCAGTAAAGGAATCAATTTAATAACTGACAAAGCTTTTTCTACCCCCACTGTACAAATAGATTATGCGTCATCTCGTTATCTCGTCCAAAAATGTCACTATAATATTTGGTTTTGCCTTTAACCCGGCGATACTGTCAATAAGGTGGCAGCCCTACTGTGCGCTGTTAATCAGCGCCGGCGATTGGCGTTTGCCGTTCATTCAGCAAGACTGACGGCCAACTGGCACGGCACGGGCGGTGCCATCGTGCCAGTTATGGCACTATCAGAGCAGATTGTCCTCTAGACAAAGGACGAGTAAAAGTCCTCAAAGATGCCCAAGAGAATGGAACACTCGAGCGGTACAATCGAACCATTGTGATTCCTGAACTATCGTAGGACGTTTTCACAGCGTTTTATAGGTAGTAAGAGCTCGGAAATCGTCACAACTTTGAAAAAATCTCGTATCTAAAATCAATATGTTAACAAAATTGAACCTTGATGTAATGTCTATAAAGTTCACTCAGAAAAATTATCAATTTTGAGCTACGAGTTTTTTTAAAGTAGTAACGAAATGGTTTAAAGAGTTTGCAAAACATGGACATTCCTAATCAATTAACAGTAGTTGTCCTATGTATGATCTATCTCTGTCTTTATGCCGATTTCAAACGCAAGATGCACTAAAAATAGAAAATATTACAGAAAAACTGTAGTTACAGTAGAGAAACTTTAGAAAAAAAATAAAAGCTTTGTCATTTCAGTGTTAACATAATGAAATGACTGAAGTTTTGTTTCGTTTTAACATTGACTTGCAGTGTTTATCCGTATTAATTATCTACACATCACATTATTGTCAAAAATACAGCTCACCCTTGTCCAGCTTAGTTCAAAAGCAATGCGATGTCACTGTGACATATTCTGCGAAAAGGTTCCAGTGGATCAAGTTTTTTTAGGGTTCCAGAGCCAAAATGGCAAAAGCGAAACCCTTATAGTTTCGCCATGTCTGTCTGTCTGTCTGTCCGTCCGTCCGTCCGCGGCTTTGGTCAGGGACTATCAATTCTAGATAGCTGTAATTTTGCACGAATGTATGTAAACTATACCGACAAAATGGTAGAATACGTAAAATAGTGGTGATTTTTTTTTCTATCCAATCTTGTAGTGCGGGGTATCGTTGGATAGGTCTTTTAAAATTATTAGGGGTTCCAAAACAATTTTTCGATTAAGTGATTCATTTGCAAAAAATCGACTATAAAGCGCAAATTTTCATTAAAACCGAGCGTAAGCTCTAAAATCTAAACCGGTTTATGGAAAAATTTGGAAAAAATCAGGATGGTAGTAAATATATCAAAACTTACAGGGAAAACTATAACGGTTAAGTTTTCTTGAGAATTATTATTAGTTTAAGAGTAAATAAATAGCAGTCGAAGGTATAAAACATACTTACCTAAACTTGAAATATTTCGTACAAAATTTAACAAACCATGCCGTAACAAAACATATCAACAATGTTATTCAATTACTTATATTTAGGTACAGTATACGTAGACCGATTGTCCCCGAAAACCCCTACATATCAAGTTTCATCGAAATCGCTAGAGCCCTTTCCGAGATCCCCAAAATCAATAATCTATATTAATATTATAAAGAGGAAAGATTTGGATGTTTGGATGTTTGTTACGAATTAACTCAAAACTACTGGACCGATTTTAAAAATTCTTTTACTACTACAATGCTAAATTATTCCAAACTGCCATAGGCTACATTTATTACCACAAAAAATTAGAGTTCCGTATTAAAACTTCAATAATTCACTTTAAAAATTAAAAAATCAATTAAAATAGAAAAAAAATGTAGGGGGTGGGGGCTCCTGTACGGCAATCGTGTTTTTTGTCGATTTTTGCTTATGTCTAATATTGCATAGGTATGGAAGCCCGACTCGCACTTGGCCGATTTTTTTTAATTTTGCCCATGCGTAGCCGGGGCGTGTCGCTAGTTTTGTAATAAAATTATTACATTTCATGCTAATCACATAACGTCTCTTTTCTCTTGTCGGCCAAGCGTCAATTCCGAGGCGACGGGGCGCATGGAAATGGCGTGCTCATCGAAACTATATCATTGAGGACAGTCGGAGACAAAAGTGATTCAATACCTACATTATTTTTCTATCTTTTGTATTTTTGTTTTTTTTTTCAGTAAAATCTTTGTTAACTTTGGAACTAGGACAATTGGTATCAATCGTCCCAAGTTTTTTTTTCATTCCGTAACTTAAAAGGTTAAACAGAACTCATATAGGATCACTCGTGTGTCGCTGTCTGTCATCGAAGCTTTGTTTTAGTAAATACTGAACCGATTGAGTTTGAAATTTGGTAAACTGAGGATAGTTTTAGTGATAGTATTAATTACCACTTTTAAATTAAAAGTATTGCCATCAGACAAATAAGCGGTCTATCAATTTTCAAACAAACTATCATATGAATAGGTATGTCGCTAAAGTCGTACTTTCAAGTTGCCAGACACGTCTGTTAGCATTATTGTTTTATAATTATGACATGCAAATGACTCTCAACTTGAGGGTGGTAGATTATATACATAAAAATATCTTAGACTTAAAATACATAAATTAAAAATACTTTATAGACAGACAGCGCGGCAGCGTGCACAAACATATAATAATTTGGTGTAGAATTTGTGTTTGGTAACTGGAAAAGCGAGAGAAATATTTTTCGACCACAACCGTTCCCTGGAACCAGCATTAACTGGGCGAATATACAGCGTTTTTGCAGCGTTTTTTTTCGTCATTAGTGTCTTCACAGTTGTTATTAAAAGAGCTAATGCTCAGGGTTGTTTTTTTAATGAAAATTTAAGACAATGCCGATGCTGAATTTAGCGTAATTAAAATTATTGTGACTTGTCTTTCCGTTGTGCTATATAAACGTGGGACGCTAATGACGTTTGACTACGCGGTCAAAACGCTCGAATATTCGCCCAGCTGATTAATTCTGAAGAGAAGAAAGGAATGGATTCTTATCGGTCTGGAGATCCAACTGCATATTGTACCAGTTAACGCCCACTGTGCGTAAGTGTACACGATTTCAAGTTATTTCTCACCACACCTACAATAGCAGCTTCTATTAATTCACGATATTAAGGAACGACGGACAATGAAAAGGAAAATATTTATGTTTCATTTTGTGTATAAAAATGTACGGGCTAGCTGAAAACTGAAACTGAAAATTGAAATGAATAGGTTTCATTTTCAGTGCCTCGCAGTCGCATAATTTTATTAAAAGCCATAATGTAGAGTCATATATCTGTAGGAAAGTTACTGTACAATACTTCCTTTGCCAATATCCCACATATCTATATTGTTAGTCATAGCTCATTATTTTCCGAGTCGATTAACTGTTCACAATTGTATTAAAACAAACCTAACTTAACCTAGAAGGTTCTGAGAATGACCACCAGGTTCATGCGACTGTGAGGCAATGAAAATGAAACCTATTCAATTCAATTTTCAGTTTTGGCCTAAACAGAAAATAAAACCGGAATTCCGTTTCGGATTCGGTTGCAGATGCTTGTTTCGGTTGGAAAAACTATATTTTGCGTACATACCTACTAAAATTTTCGAATTTTGACATATAAGATACTTAGTCTGTGTTGTAATCTAACCATGTCTTAGAATACCACATTCACATTAGGTATACATAGATTAAAATGGCAACTACTAACGCTAGTTTTTACCCGCGGCTTCGCACACGTAAATCATACATCCAGCAGTCGAATTGAAATTTAAGGATTTTACTAAATTCCCTTAAAAAATCCCAAAAATTACATTGTGGATTTCATTAAAGGTATATTATAAAACATCGGCGTCAAAACTTCGTGTCCCTTACTCTACTGGTTAACATTTTGGGAGTTTATTTCGATCCCTTGGGAATATCGGGACAAAAAGCAACCTCTGTGTATTTCTGTTATATGTATGAGAAGGAGCAATAAAAATATACACACTTAACCACTTATAATATTAGTAGAATATCATCTCAGAAGTCTTGACAATTTTTTTACGTAGACGACATTATTGACATTGTGTTTATGCACGGGAACTTTCCTTCCAGCATTGGCCCGCGCGTATCGCTCAGGTGTTTACTAATGATCGTAATTGGCCAGAACGCTAAGTAGTCGTAAATTGTCTTGTTAATGCCTGTGCGTTGCTCAGTCAGTCCCCGGTCGCCGCTGTCGGTGCTTCTGTGACGGTAAAAAAAAAAGTGAGACGTGTATGGCTACAAGATCGAACAGCCTTTCCAAAAGAGAAGGCTAAAAAGTTTTTACCCGCTGTTAATAATTTTTGAAAAAGAAAAGAATCTGTTTGAAGTTGAAACTTTAAGAAGTTATAATCTTCTTGCATAGGGATGATTCTGTTCTAATACTAGTGTTCACCCGCTGCTTCACACGCGTAAACCTGTAAGCAATTAAATAAAAAAAAAGGAAATTTCACTAAATTCTCAAACTTTTAAATCGTGGTTTTCATCGATATTGTATTAAAATAACCGTGCCATCATGCTAACTCAGCGGTTGGAATTTCTAGATTCTATCCCGATTCCGTAATAACATCGGGATTCAAAGTAGCCTATGTGTTATTCTAGATTTCCAGCTATCTGGATACTAAAAAATCATCTAAATCTGTCCATCAGATTCAGCGTGATGACGTTACAAACATCATACAGACTTTCGCATTTATGATCTTAGTAGGATTTGATATACTTCCCACGGGATTTCCTGTAATGGAACTACTAGTCAACAAAATGTTGGTAGATCCAACGAAATATCTGCTATAGATATTTAAAATAAAAAATACAATAAATAACAGACTCAGTCACTGTCCTTATATGTTATTAACAGTCTAAACTAATTAACTAATCTGTGATTATTTTAATCATTAATTTTGCGCTTTGTGTGTGACATTTTCATATCACCAAAAGAATCAATTCTATTACTTATCGTAAATGTGAATGTTTGTCAGTGTGTCTGTTTATTACTTTTTAACAATAAAATACCTTAAACAAACTTAGTCACTGTCCTTATATGTTATTGACAGTCTACACATTAATCACTACTCTGTGAACATTTTATACATTTATTTCGCGCTTTGTATGTGACATTTTTATATCACCAAAAGAAACAATTGCACCATCGTAAATGTGAATGTTTGTCAGTGTGTCTGTTTCTTGCTCTTTAACAATAAAATCCTTAAATTTATCGAAATTTGATCTGTCAAACCATCCGTGGTTTGCAATCTAAAATCATACATAGTCCAAATAGGATACTTTTAGCCCGTTAAATTGAGAAAATCCTGCAGAATAGCGAAAAACAAATCCATCGTAGACGAATAATGTAATTAAATAAATACAGGGTGAAATTTACGACGTCATACAAAATAATTGTATCATCCTCAGTTATTGCTGGGTAATCTAGTCAATTACTCTTTTGTTGAAATAAGCCTGAAAAAATTGTGGTTTCTATACATTATTGAAATACGAAATCTTGAATGATCTATGGAAATCGGAAATTTCATCAGACTCATCATCATCATCATCATGTCAGCCGAAAGACGTCCACTGCTGGACATAGGCCTCCCCCAAGACTCTCAACCAGACCGGTCTTGTGCTTTCCCGATCCACCGCGATCCCGCGATCTTAACCAGGTCGTCGCTCCATCTTGTTGGAGGCCTACCGACCGCTCGTCTCCCGGTTCGCGGACGCCATTCGAGAACCTTCTGACCCCATCGGCCATCAGTCCTGCGTGCAATGTGCCCCGTCCACTGCCACTTCAGTTTCGCAATTCTTCGGGCTATGAATTTATTTATCAGACTAATTTCAACAAAAGAGTTAAATGCATATTACCCAGCAATAACTGAGCACGAAACACTAATTTTGTAATACGTCCTAAATTTCACCCTGTACAATACCTAACCATAAAATTTTAATTTTTAACACAAGCTTTTTTTACTGACTGTACTTTTTGTTGACTCTACTTGCATTGTCATTGTCACCCAAACTACATTTGCATACCAAATTTCAAGTCGATGCTATTAACTCCCGGCTGTCCCGGTCTAGGTTCGTAGACTAAACGTAGAAACAATAATGACTTTACAACACAGAAATTTGCAGCAAAATTTAGTTCCAGGCTGGAGTCCCATTTTATACGTTAGGGACACTATTTATATTGTACCTAAACGACTAAGTTTCTAGATATTACTAGCTTTTTCCCGCGGCTCCGCCCGCGCGGTATTCGGAATTTTCTTTGCTATAAACCTCACGGAGCCCGAGACCTTTCCAACGAATGCAAAACCTTTGAAATCTTTTCTTGCGCTCTGGAGTTATAGCGTCAGGAAGGAAAACCCGACTTATTTTTATATAGTAGAAGATTATGCAATCAATAGGGATGTTGACGCCTAAAATAATTCGAAGGCACGTCTCCAGTAAAAAAACGCTTTATTTTAACCCTAAAAACTAGATCAATTTTGGATTTACTGTAAAATTAGATTTTTTGTTGCTTTAAAACAAATAAATAGTTAGTTGATTGAGTTGGCAAACAAATAACGACTTATGACGTCATGAAGTCGCTATTGCCATTGTATGTAACTCCATGGGAGAATTGTGTTTTGACAGCTCATAAAAAGTACGTCAGTCATTGAGGGAATATAATAATAATAATAATAATGATTGGTGGTGTCAACAACAGCCCTATTGATTGATGTGGTTCAAGTTGTTTCAAAAGTATATTATCATGACTAAGAATCATCTCAATTGGATGAGAACTTAACTATTTATTTTAATAAATTTTGTTTTTTATGATCATCATCATCAGCCTACTGGCGTCCACATCCCCCAATGAGCGCCATTGAATTGTGCCCTGTCCTCATCTCGACACATCTAGCTTCTACTGGCTTCTATCAATGGTTCTTAGATATGATTCATCAAGATCGATTTAGCCGTTTTTGAGATATTGAACTTTGAAGTGAAGTCCTCCCAAGAGTCTAAAATGATTTTCAGACCAAATTACTAAGAAGTAACAAACATGAACACACACGTACTCACATTTGGCATCTATAGCATTAGTAGGATAGTGCAAGTATCGGTATACTGGGGCTCGTAATAAACCAGTTTAGTTAAATATAAAACTGTCCCTTCGCCCACACAAAGCCAACTAAAATAATTAAAATCCCTGTGAATGGTTTGTTTTAAGTGAAAATAATGACTGTGGTGGAACTAAGCAATTGGCAAATGGGCTTGTGATTAAAAATGAAGATTATGGGGTGTGTATATGTCGGTTTAGCACGCACGTGTTCAGGTACTCAGGGTCGTGGTAAAGTAAATAATATTACTTGAAAGTACAGTTGTGTTTCAACACTCATTGATACATTTTATGTGACAGATATGCTTGGGGTTTATCTACGGGATCGAATCAGAAATGAGGAGATACGTAGAAGAACAATGATTACCGACATAGCCAAGCGAATTAGCTCGTTGCAGTTGGCAATAGGCAGGCCAGCACGGAGAACAGATGGTCGCTGGGGCCGAAAGGTTCTCTAATGGAGACCGTGGATCGGCAAGCGCAGCGTAGGGACATCCACCAACGAGATGGACGGATGAACTGGTTAAAGTCGCGGGCAACTGGAGGTCTATCTTCTTCTTCTGAAAGTGTTCGATTGCATAACCTAAATGGTATGTTTTGGTTCCCTTTAGGGGTCGTACGAGCGCGTACCGTCCTCCCCGCAGCCATCAGTGGACCGGCTGTCAGTAACCTGGGCAGACCCTAGCATGGCGTCGACGGCTGTCAACCTGTTCCATCTGCCGACGGAGATACCAGTTAGCAATGAAGTCAAATTCTCACCTGCTGGAGGTAAGCGTTTTGATACGAGGGTAAATTAAAGCATTACAAATTTACTTGTCAGGACCAGCGAGCGAAGCCACAGCGAAACTTTGATGCCGGTGACGTCATTATGGGTGACAGTTTTTCCCGGCCGGCGTGTACACGAAAAACAAAGCCGGTATTTCCATGTCGGTGTTATCCGGGCCGAGAAAGAGTGTCACCCGTCATTATGACGCAAATTGACATACAGGATGTTTTTATAAAATATACACAACATTAAAATAGTGACATTTACAAACTGGCTGTCTCAAGTTGTTAGTGATTATCTATAATCTGGATAAACACTCTGTATAAAGCTTGACGTCATACGGCTGTCGCCGGCATCAAAGTTTCGCTCCCTGAGACCATGTTGCTTGCTTTTTATACTTTTACGGTGTTGCCTAATGTTTCTGACGCTCGCATACTGAAACTGCCATTTGATTGTGATCGCGAGCGTCAAAAACGTTAGGTAATACGGCCTCTGGTCAGGACAAATGGCAACCATACGTACCTGTGGCCTTATTGTCTAGCGCACTTTTTTCACCACTTGTTTCTCTTATATGGTATAACATGAAGATAGAAGGAGATGGGGAATGCGATCTCGAATGTCAGTGTCATGATATAAGACGAAGGTAGACGAAGATAGCGGTTAGACAATACGCCCTCAGGTGGCCATTTGGTTGAGCAACGGATTTGGTGGCGCAACCGTTATGGACACGAGAATCTAACCCCACGGAACAGAAAACTCTACCTATTACTGTCATCATTGCGATAAATAAGCGGAATCTTTGACATTTTATTTGCAATGCGAAGTTTTTCGACGGCCCCGCGAACAAGCGTGTAATGGCTTTTACACGTTTTTTTTTTTTTTAATTATTTAATTACGTTCTTTTAGCTATAACGGACCATATGTATTTTTTTTTCCAACTAAATATAATAATAACACACACACACACTCTTTCCCGGCCCGGATAATACCGACATGGAAATACCGAACCTGTTTTTCGTGTACCATCAGCCAAATAAGTGGTCTATCAATTTTTAAACAAGTTCCTATCAAATGAATATGTCGCTAAAGTCGAACTTTCAAGTTGACAGACACGTCTATTGTCTTATTGTTTTATGACGTGCAAACAATTATCAACTTTACCACGACCTCGTATTTGTCTGATGGTACACATCCATAGAAGCTCATGAATGTTAAAGTGAAAGTCAAAATCAAAATCTCTTTATTCAATTTAGGCTATAACAAGCACTTATGAACGTCCAAAAAATCTACCACCGGTTCGGAAAAAACTTCTGCTGAGAAAAATCCGGGAAGAAACTTAACGAGGTTTTTTTTTAATACAGATTCTTAATATTTATAAATGATATCTATTAGGTACTATACATTACAAGTATTTAACACAACTTTGTTTTTAACACAGTAGGTTCGCTATTTGAAGGGATCGCTAATGCGAATCGTAATTATTTCCAAATATCCCTCTATAATCATTGACTTTATAATAAGCCTTAGTCAGTGTCAGTTTCTATGGGCGTGTACAAAGAAAGGGTCGGTATTTCGGAAAGACCGTCACCCCCCTATTTCATTAGCAGACGGTTCAGAAGACGAGGACTACTCGGCGAGCATCAGCGCCGTGCTGCGCCAGCGGCGCTGCAGCGTGCGGCGCTCGCGCAAGGGCCGCCGGCGCACGTCCTCGCCGTTCCTTGCTGACGACGTGCGCACGCGCCGCCGCTCCTCCGTCTTCACCACCAGCTCGGGAGAGTAAGCCTAGACCTATGGCCTAGACATAGAATACTTGAGGCATTCCATCTTAGGCTTCTAGGTTGGCAACGCATCTGCAATACCCCTGGTGTTGCAGATGTTTATGGGCGGTGGTGATCTCTTACCACCAGGAGACCCACTTGCTCGTTTGCCTTCCAGTAGAATAAAAAAAAAAAAAAAAAAAAAAAAAAAAAAACTTCTTCTTGACGACCGGATGACCGAGTGGTTAGAGAACCTGACTACGAAGCTTGAGGTCCCGGGTTCGAATCCCGGCCGGGGCAGATATTTGTATGAATAATACGAATGTTTGTGCTCGGGTCTTGGATGTTTAATATGTATTTAAGTATGTATTTATCTATATAAGTATGTTTATCCGTTGCCTAGTGTCCATAGCTTTGCTTAGTTTGGGACTAGGTCAATTGGTGTCAAGTGTCCCATGATATTATTATTATATTATTATTATTCTCTTTTAAAATATGGCTTTCTGTCCTAATTCATAGGACAATTTCGCCAATGTCAAAGTACTCTCTTTGAGAGGGACGTTGTACGGTGATTGTAGTTTTTGCAACTTGATAGTAAAATTCCAGAAACCACGTGGAGACAACTTGCGCATTAAAAATGTCAGACACGAGAGCAATATAGAATTTTGTGATCACTGTTCACTGTTAAGGTTAATCGCCGCATAAAACACTATCAAAATTATACTTCAACTAGCCAAAGAAACAGAAATAGCAAAATTGGATATTAAAATCGAATCGACATAGAATAGGGATGTTGACACCACCAATCAACTAACGTACGTTTTATGAGCTGTCAAAACACTCTCCCACAGAGTTTCAATGGCAATAGCGACTTATGACGGCAACTCAATCAACTAACTATTTATTTGTTTTACGCCGTCTTGCAGGAAAAATTAAACTAGATGTAGAAGTTAAACCTGGCTTAAGCTTGACAGCTCCATACATTTTGACACTACTAAACTGAGCTTAACGCTAACTCGAGATTTATGTGTTTCCAGCAAGTAGCCATTAAAGCAACAAAAAAGATTTTTTTACGAACTGGAAACGCATTAATTCTTTCACAGAAAGCGTTTTCTCGCAATCGAAGTGAAAAATAGAGTTTACACCTCGATACTAAAAGTCAATATAAATCCTCGGATAAACAGACATCCTCGGATTATATTGGCTTTATTTTAGTCCCTCGATAAAAAATATACTATTTTTTATATATTTCATTTTTTAATAATAGAGTGCATGTGCCGATATCTTTGACCACCTTGGCTGCTCCGAATTATTTAATGGCGACTGTATTCTCACACGACCGGCGTAACTTGTTCAAACTTGTTTTCAGGACAGCAATATCGATGGAGGACCAAGGGGCAGTGACTCAAGAGGAGATTTTCAAGAATATCAGGATGCACAAAGAAGTCTTAAGCTCCGTCAAGCAGCAACCGTTGGGGCTGCGGAGAAAGCTGAAGCTCGTACACCTGGTAACGACTAATTTAGAAAACTAGGGTGAATGGGTACAGCGGCGAAGGACCAAAATTTGGCGTGGGCACATTGACATCTGCTCGTATGTATATAATCCATGTTTCTTATTAAATGATATTTAGACTCTGGAGTCGTGGGGACCTCCATATCCACGCGCCTAATAGATGCTACGGGTGACCAGCGGACCTTGACTTGGATAAGCAATTTAACATTTCACAGTTCAAATTTCAAGCAAAAGCTATATAAAAATCGTAAATAGCTATATAAATGAGTAATTGTTTTTACTCAAGTAATGGCCTTTACTTCTCTATAAATACGGGTGCTAGACTTACTTTCTTCCTTTTGGTTTTGGCAGTCGGGTTTTTTTCATTTGACTTGTTGAATAGTACCTTACAACTAACGGAAATTTAAAATAAACTGTTGTTTAGTTTGAGTCCTCTAAGGTATCCTTGTATTTCAGGCCAAAGGCTACATCAAGTGTCATGAAGGGCAGTTACAAGAGCGACTAGCGCAGTCCAAAAGCACCCGGGATATTTATGCGCGCTTCAACATACTGCTAACTTCGGTAAGTTTTAAATTTTTCAGAAGAAGTTATAGTGAAAAATGTTAAAAGTTAAATTTGCGGTATCTCGGATCTGACATCGAAAAATAATTGGATACTTTTACATACACATTTTAAGTAGTTCATAGGTACATACAAAGAAAGAATTTCAGCCCGAGGATTTTTTCACAGAGAGCTGGAAACGATTTTCATGTTTAGCTAAAAATACCTAACTTCCCGTAAGAAAAGTTATTGGATTATTGTATATATCTATAATCTGTATTACCTATTTTCATCATGTGCAAGTTCCATAGGTGGGAGAATTTTTCGGAAGCCTCCATACAACAAATCTTCTCGTTGACTAGAGTATTATGCCAATAAACGTAACTTCCTTCTTTCCTTTTATTCTCTTCTCTAATCTTCACTAGCTGAAGCGAGAAGCTGCAAATGCCTGCAATCCGCTGATACATTAGGGCCAATGCAAAGTCAGGCAAGGATTGCCTTGGCGCGGCGTGCTGATTTCACTAAGTAATAGAACAGCTCAGCTTCAGCAGGTGGTAGGACCTTGTGCAATGTCTGCCCGGATTGCTATCACCATCTTGCTCGCTAATCTTGCCGTGAAGTAGCAGTGCTTGCACCGTTGTGTTTCGGCGTGGAGATTAAGACTGCCGGTGAAATTACTTGAGGTATCCCATCTTAGGCCTCTAGGTTGGCAACGCATCTGCAATACCCCTGGTGTTGCAGTTGTCTATGGGCAGTGGTGTTCTCTTACCATCAGGAGACCCACTTGCTCGTTTTCCATCCAGTGTAATAAAAAAAACAAGCTCTGCGCGAGGCGGGGTTCTCCTCCACTAAAACATGACTGAAACGCTACTGAGACGTATTGAACGCGCCGTTCACCCTCGCGACATAGCAAAGACCCTTATTTGTAGTTTTTTATTTGTTGGATTTGTATCAGACATTGTCTTCCATCTTTTTCCATCTCTCAGAAACTGCACCAGCTGAAGCGAGAAGCTGCTAACACATCCAACCTCCTGATACCTTGGGAGCTCCGCATCAAGGAGATAGAATCGCACTTCGGCTCGGTCGTGGCTTCCTACTTTACGTTCCTGCGGTGGCTGTTCTGGGTGAACCTGGTCATTGGGTTTATATTGCTCATCTTTGTAATAATCCCAGAGGTAAGTTTCTAGAAATATATGTATTTAAGTTAGCGGGGTCTTTATTAAATCGCATAAAGTTAACTATCCTAATTGAAATTGCCGTAACGTTATTTCGCATAGTTATTAATTCGTATAACATTAATTCGCATAACTGAATACGTATAATGTAAATGCGCATAATATGGATTGGCATAACGGTAAACCGCCATAAATTTAAGTAGCATAACATTAATTTGCATAACTGTTATACAGTATAAACAAAAAATGATTATTTTGTTGGCCCATATTGTTTTATTTACTCAATTATATCTGAGAAGTGAACTACTACGTGAAAATACCTATTATAAAAAAAAGCTAACATCGAAGGCTAAAGCGGGAGCTACGCTGCGCTTCGCTCGCGCCTTAGCCTTCTGAACCTAACCTAACCGAGTCGTTTTTACCCTGTACAGTCAGCTGCAGAGAAAGGGTACCCCCCTGTAATGGCGGTAGTATGGATACCGCCGTTACAGGGGGGTACCTAATTCACTCGCTTGATAAAATTATGCGAATTCATTTTATAACAGTTAAAGTTATAATTAATATTGTTATGCATTTCAGTTATGCGGATTCTTCATTATGCTAAATAAGTGTTATGCTTCTATAATTTATGCAAGTTCTCTGTTATGCACAATTATGTTATTTCAAATCTGTTCTGCGAATTCATATTAGGACAATTAATGTTATGCGAAATAAGGGGCACCCTTTATGGCGTCCAAGAAAATGTCTACGAAAGCTATGGCGAGGTTTCTTATCAGGCATTTCAGGATGACTTACGTTACCATCATACCGATGAATTTCTTTTTGGAGTATGAAATATTTGGTCTCTTTCAGTGCTGTTTATTTGGTTATTTTATTAAGAGTTACGAAGAACAAGATGTTAAATGAAAGCTTGTTAGTAAAATTGTTATGTCAAAGTATATCGTTCCTAGTGTCTGACCGGCAACGCTGAGTTGGACAGGGAGCGTAAAACAATAAGACCAGAAGACCAGAAGAACGCCAGCAACCTCCTCACACTCTGGGAGTTCGAGGGTTTCCTCAAAGTGTCCCCTATCTTTTACGGGTAAGATCATTTCTTAATTGGTCGCTCAGATGAGTCAAATGCTATGCTAGTCTTATTACTATGGCTCTGTCTTTTAAAGAGAAAATAAAATAGAATGCCTATTAAAAAACAGAGGGCCTACTCTGGAATTCGGAAATCGAAGTTCGTATCGTACCGTCCCTCTCACTCACGTATTAAATAGTATAAGCGTCAGAGTGACGGACCGACGCGATTTTCGATTTTCATTCGAAATGAATTTTATGCCATGCCAACCAAAACTGGGTAGGTACGTTAGTAGAACGGAAAGTTGGCCTTTGAAAAGTAAATTTATAACAAACAGATCAAACATACAGTTGGTAACTGTGAGGTTCGGAAATAAAACTAAATCTTTTGATAAGTTGGCAAGTGATCATCTGGCGAAATGAAATCCTGCGAAAATTTGGTTGGCTTTTCGACGAAAATTTAAAAAAACCCTTTAAAATATTGAATCCACAGATACTACAGCAGCATAGAACGGTCTCAGTACAGGATGCCTCTGGCGTATTTCCTCACTGGCCTCGTCGTATATATCTACAGTTTTGTCGCCATATTAAAAAAGTGAGTTCTGAGTATGTTAACTTTTTTTACTACCTACTCGTAGGATCGAACCCAGTATCTCAAGCTTTATAATTATGTAAATCTTCCAACCACTTGGCTATCAAGTCGTCAACATAGGTCTACAAACTAACAATATATTGATGATTTCTAGAATGGCGGAAAACTCTCGCATGTCCAAGCTGTCAGAGAAGGAAGACGAATGCATCTTCTCGTGGAAACTGTTCACTGGCTGGGACTTCATGATCGGGAATGCTGAGACAGCGCACAATCGGGCGGCTTCGGTCATCCTCGGGTTCAAGGAAGCCTTGCTTGAAGAAGCCGAGAAGAAAAAAGACCCTAGAAAGTAAGTAGGCGGTAAAGAGGCTAACGTGGACAGCGAAGCGTAGCGGGCATGACTTTGTATTGTGATTTGATTAACGACTAAGGGACCTGTGAGAGTGCACCAGCGCTCTATCCTGCCAATTACGAAACTCCAGACTCCAGCTCTGCGGTGTATAAGGCTATGAGAAATTACCACACTATTTCCCCAAGAAAGTTGTCATGAAGGGATACTGATCCCCTTACGATCCTCCTCATGCTTAGAGTATGTTGACAGAAAAGAGAGGGAGAGAGAGTTATAATTGCATTTCAATTCTTACCTTGCGCTTATACGCTACATCTGTGGCTATCTGTGGGTCCCACTGAAAAACAGCGTTGCGGCTTGCCGTAACATTGTGCTGAGTGGGGCCCACTTTATATTATTCGATGTTATTTTTATTCTTTCCATCTAATGTATTTTTATGTGTATCGAATATGAATAAATAAATGTGTCTCTCTCTCTCTCTCTCACTACCTTAACACCTTTCTTTCTTTCTTTTCTTTCTTTCTTTTATAAATTGTCTTCTCGTAATTAGGTTAGCTGGAAGAGATCCCTTATGCCTAAAGCTCGCCTTTGTTCTCCTCTCCTGTGTTTATGTATTTTTATTTTTATGTGCAATAAAGAGTTTACATACATACATACCTTTTAATTTGATTTCAGCTGGCGAATCATCTCTAAACGGGCCATTGTGAACGTTATAGTTCTCCTTCTACTGGCCACCTCTGTGTACGTCGTCATCAACGTCGTATCCGAGGACCGGAAGAAGCCCGGCAGTTGGTTGCACGAGAATTTGACCACTATCGTGGTCACTACCATTTCGATCATCTTCCCCGTCGCTTTTGAGTATCTCGGGTTGCTGGAGCATTACCATCCGCGGAGGCAGTTGCGATGGCAATTGGCAAGGTAACAATAGATACAAAATATTGAGAATTATGAAAAATGGAACTCCCCAAATGGTAATTCCTCAAACTACAAATATACAAATGTTTCGTATTCAATTAAGAATACAATATAATTTTCACCACACTTGCGCGTAAACAGTATCACATGATACAAGTTACCGTGGCCGTAATGCCCCATGTAAAACCCTCGATCTTTTTGTCTTGTCATGAAACCCGAGGTGCGCTGCGCGACCAGCAGAAGGACCTTGTACACGCATATCAGGCACATGCTCCAAAGGGGGAGGTTGGTGGAAAGCCGGCGCTGCTAAGAGCTGTGCCATGGACAGTGGCATTTATTATTAAAAGAATTTTTCTTTTACAAATATAAAACTTTACTCGTAAATGTGATAAAAACATTGTATGTCGCACGGGCGGAAGTAGAATTAGGAGCATCGACTCATTAAAGCCATCAGTCTTCGACTTCGGGGTTCTAATAGACTCTTTATCGTAATTCCTTAATTACCGCCCTCAAGATACAATGTAGGTAGGTACTATAATTTAACATATTTCTTTTTTCTGTTTGTGTGTTTTCAGAATCATGGTGCTCAATCTCTTAAACCTGTTCTCGTTAATATTTGCTTTGTTCACCAAAATTCAGGGGATGAGCGAAGAATTAGAGAACCTGAAACCATCTCTTAACGACTCAAATACTCCTAATGTTACATCAGCCATCGACGAAACTGTAGCAGTTACTGTCAGTGTACTTTGCACAACGATACCGAAAGCTTGTTTACCTTGTGACATGTTCTTTGCTATACCAACTATAGCAGCTGCCACTAAGTTGTCTACAAAAGAACCAGCAGAAGCTTTCCATGCAAGCTCACTAGAACCAACATCACATTACAAACGAAATTCAATGGGGAAAGATGAAAACAATAACGTTGCCGTCTATAGCGCAACTACGCAAAGTCGTTCAGAAATAATGACAGCTGAAAATCTAATCCAAAGCTATAATCTTGATTCTCTAACTATTGAGGAGTTAGAAAAGCGATACAATATAACTGGTAATTTAACAGAAAGCGATGGGAGTGATGAAGATACCGGAGTAAATTATTACGATGAAACTGATACCACTAAATCGGAAACTAGTGACCCTACAGAGTCTGATGTACACAGTAAAATCAGTAACACGTTTTCAACGAATGTGATGGATGTAAATCAAACATCTGAATATACTACTAGCATCTGGAATGATACATCAATTTTTATCACAGATGCTACAGATTGGACTGACACAAGTGGTACTACGGGAGATAATACAATTATGTTTGAAACTACTCTAAGCGTACTTGATGATACTACACAATTTTCAACAGATGAAACTAGCACAGTAGAAGAATCAATCATCTCAGAATTTTTCTCGAGTACCAATGACTTAACTAGCCACATAGATACTACTGTTGAAGATGTTACGCCAACGCCAATTAACACTTATTATTCTAGCCAAAGTGGAACGGAAGAAATGTATTCAGCATCGAGTGATGATGTCACATTTGATTTGTCTACAACACAAACAACAGAAGTTGCAAAGTATTGCCCTGATTACATATTCAATTGTACAATGAACTGCGGAGAAAGAAATGTCACACATCAGATAAAAATGTCTAATTGTAAGGTTATTGAAACATTGTGTTTTGAAACTAAAATGATACCTAAAAGTCAGCTTAATACATCTACCACAGCAAATGCAACAAACGCATCAGAAAGAGATATTGTTTATCTTACAGAAGAAAGGAGGAAAATTTATAATTTGAGCTCAGCAACGCGATCGAAGTTGATGTCACTTTGTTGGGAAACCATGTTCGGACAAGAATTGGTGAAGTTAACTATGATGGACTTGGTAAATATGAAAGTGATTGTACCAATAACGTAGTTCCTTGTTTTAAACACACTTAAACAAACGTACGTAAAGCTGACATAATACTTATTTACTCGTAAACTTGAATACATTAGGTTTATCGGTAGTAGAAATTTAAAGTAATATAGTAATTAATAATAAAGCTATTGGAAGTATCACTATCGCGCTGTTAGGCATACCTGCAAATAGTTGTGGCGCACTTACTCGTACACGCGTAATAATTCTCATTATAGCTTAATTGCAGTTATAAATCATTTAAATAATTAAGCTTTTATTATTAAAAAGCTCGATACCTAACGTTTTCATTTAACTAATATAAATAATTAATAAATAAATATCATGCATGAGACACTTGACACCAATGGAACTAGTCCCAAACTAAGCAAAGCTATGGATACTAGGCAACGGATAAACATACTCATATAGACAAATACATACTTAGTTATGGCTACTTGCTGGAAACGCATAAATCCCGAGTTAGTGTTAAGCTCAGTTTAGTAGTGTCAAAATGTATGGAACTGTCAAGCTTAAGCCAGGTTTAACTGCTAAATTTAGATTTATTTTTCCTGCAAGACGGCCTTAAATACATATTAAATACCCAAGTCTCGTGAGCAAATAATCGTAATATATCATCTACATTCCTTATAATTGTAATTTAATTTCTTAACGTATTCACATTTCACACATATCCATCTTGTTTACAGGTATTCTTGTTGTTTGGCACTCTTTTTATGGATTTCTTCCGAGCCTTGTTCGTTCGTTACATGAACCGTTGCTGGTGCTGGGACTTGGAGAAAAACTTTCCTGAATACGGTGACTTCAAAATTGCCGAAAACATTCTACACCTCATCAACAACCAAGGGATGGTGTGGATGGGCATGTTCTTTTCACCAGGATTGGTCATTATCAACGTGTTCAAGCTCGTCATCATGATGTACTTACGCTCCTGGGCTGTCATGACGTGCAATGTACCGCACGAAGTGGTATTCAGAGTCTCAAAAAGCAATAACTTCTATTTAGGGCTCCTTCTTACCATGCTATTTTTGTGCGTTCTGCCAGTTGGCTACTCCATAGTATGGGTAAAACCTTCATGGCATTGCGGTCCTTTCTCAGAGCATGAAAGGATCTATGAAATAGTGACTAATAATTTAATCAGTTTGCTGCCTAATTGGCTCAAATTTGCAGTGAAGTATATAGCGTCACCTGCCATAGTAATTCCTTTATTGGTGTTACTCATACTGATTATTTACTATTTGATATCTTTGACGAATTCTTTGAGAGAAGCCAACAATGATTTAAAGGTAAGATTTCTTCAATTTTACTATTCATGCAAGTACTGACCATTAAAGAAACGAGTTTGAAGTAAATCACAAGATTTTCAAATTGACCACAATAATATTTCCATTTCAGATACAACTTCGCCGTGAACGTACAGAAGAGAGACGCAAGATGTTTCAAATGGTCGATACAAGGAGGAAAGGGCAATCCGCCATGGACAATACTCCATTCGCCAGGTGGAAGAAAGCTCTACCAGGTTTGCCAATGGGCAAGTCTATAGACTCTGACGATCGCAAGACTGCAACAGATGATGACAAAGTCCGACCGAAACCGCTAAAGAAAAAAGGTATAGGACTAAAGTCCAAAGATAATACAACTTGTAAAGTGAGCTGTAGAGAAAACGTACCACGTTAACGGTGACAACTGTACAAGGGGGTACTTTTTCTCTGCAGCAGACTGCACCTAAGTCGAGGAACTTAAAAGACAACAATTTATTTATCTATTTATTTATCTAAGTACATATTTGTTGATGTTTTATTTAAACGTGTAAATTTTTATACAGGTAACTTTTTAGCAAATTTAGTGGGACAAGTTGTGGATAAAAAATCAGAAATATCAGAACTAGATAACGACCCATCTATTTCACCGAATAACGGCGATGAAACCGACACGGACTTCCATGAAACTTTGCCAAGAGAAGTGCTAAAAATTAAAGACATAACAATAGTAAAACCTGATAAAAAGAACGTTGAATTCAAAGCCAAAGTCAACGAAGAAATAAACAAAGAAAATAGAAATATGAAACTCAAAGCTGACAAGGATGATCGCACAGATAAAGCAGCTGTAGAGAAACGTAACAGCGAAGTACCGAAGTCTAGATTCGTTACAACTCAAGTCGATGAAGTAATTGAAAAAAAGGTTAACCAAAAACAGATGTCAGAAACTAGTACACATTCGAAGCAATCTGATGGTGGATCAATAATTCCAGTGATTACTATAAGCACTACTGAAAGCGATGATGATTTCATACATGTCAAGGAAAAGAAAGAGGAACCTAGTACGAAAAAGCAAATTGACCTGAAATCATTGAGAAGACAAAGCAGCGTAGATAGCAGTAAAGAGCAGAAAGTTGAGAGAAAGAAACCAGAAGAAGGACATAAATTTCAATATTCTCTCTAATAAAAGATTAAAGATGGAATTTCGCGACATGAGGAAGAAATTAGAAAACAAGAATGAAGTTATACTGTAGGATGTTAGATTTACATTTAAGGCCTGTTTTACCACCCTTTGATATGTAGTGTTCCGTACATCCTAGTAACAAAACGAAACTCTTATAGAATCATTCGTGTGTCTGTCTATCTGTCCATCCATGACAGCGAATTTCATATGTTTTTTATTATTTTATATAATAAGACTTTGTTGGTCCTTTCAAACTGGCGCTAGAGAAATAATTTAGTAAATATATTAACTAATAAATAAATAAATAACACGGGTAACTTGACACCAATTAACCTAGTCTCGAAGTAAGCAAAGCTTGTGTTATGTTATGTGTATTAAGCAACGGATAACCATACAAATTTAACCTTTTCGCCACCACGTCAAATACAAAAGACATCATCTATACGCCAGATTTCCATATTACAATGCCCAAAATTAAATCTTAACACAATTGAACGAAGGTTGCTTTTGCATTGAAGTAATGGGCGTATACCTATATCGTTGTCGTTGGCGTTGAACCTGCGGTGCGTATACGAGTCGTTGGGGTCGAAAAGGTTAATAAATAGATCGATACTATACAAACTTAATACGTATTAAATATCCTTCTACACTCCATACAGATTTTTTTCATAATGTTTTCCTATCATATTTTGTCGGATCTTGCTTTCTCAACTGGCTTACTGAAGTTTACTGATCATAATTGAGATGGCAAGATAAACACGAACTTATACGACAAAATACGAGTACGACGGAAAAACCTTGCTTACTGCATCTTTGCCTATTGTTCAAGTAATAAAATTACGTAGAAATACAAAAGTAACTTGTTTTTTTAATAAATCTGCATATCCTTTTATAGTTTTATTTATAAGTTCTAGTCGTTTTTATAATGATTAAAAAAATATTAAGAAGCATGTTTTTTATTCGTTAAAACTCTGTGAATAAAGTTTCAAAAACAAAGTCGTAAATAAGGTAAAAATGCTTAGTATCATTTCGTCCAAAAAGTAGCTGCTCTAACAAGCAACCGGTCTAGCTGTTCTAAGAAGCAACTGAACTAAAAAGCAGCTTGTCTAAGTAGCAACTGGTTTAAGTATCAAGTGGTCTAAAAAGCCTAACTAGTTTTTTGTCGAAAACTTGAGAAAACCTAAGTTATTTAGGTCAGGTTAGAGTTTGCGTCAAGGCACGAAGCACCTCAGCTACGCAATAGGAGCTCCATCAAATTTGAGTCAGATTTTAGACCATTGCTACTAGACCAGCTGGTTTTTTGGACGAAGGAACAGGTTACACGTAAAAAACATCTAAGTAAAAACATAATCAAAATTTAAACGTTTATTTTGCAAGTAGGCCACAAATGACTGTCTCACACGTCACTTTTTACAACAGACAAAAACTACTAGTATGGCACTCTTTCACTTTCGTGCAAATTCTGAAGTCAACGGAATGTAATATTGATGTACTACGAATCAGGGAAATAATTCATCAGTAGAGCATTTATATTTCTTTAATAGCGGTTATATAGCAGACCAAACTTACAAGAACCATCAAAGGCCATTCTATTGTGATGCATGAAGTGCCATTGCATAATTTCCCTTTGCAAACGCAAACGTGAAATCTGGCGAAGAGATACACCGCCCGGCTGAACGGTGTCAGTATGGCGTATGGACTAACAACGCACTTATTCATTTCATTTTTCAACATCTTCTCCATGCGTATATACCTTTTAGATGCATAAGACTGCCCTTTGGGGGGGTCTTTCTGTCGGCATCCCCGCTCGTCATACATCGAACCCACGTCTATATATCTCTTGAAACAGCCACCATATAATTTATCGTTCGCAACTCCCGGGCACAGTTTCATAAAGTTGCGTCTCATACCATAGTTCCTTCCATCTGGACTATCGAATGCCTCGTGGCACCATTTGTCACCCAGAGTTTTATTTTTCAAACCGCATTCGTAGCACAGCCATTTGGGAACCTTCTTCTGACGTAGTGCCGCTTTTGATGATTTAAAAGCTTTCTGTTTTCTATGTTTCACTGAGAACCGTTTCTTCGCTGTAGTCCTAGTGGCTGTTACGTTATGGGTTGAATTTGTGAACTTTATCACAACGCGTAATTTGTTTTTTTCCTTTGGCCGGGTGAACCAGGTCAAAGTCGGTCTAGGAGCCATGGTAACAGTTGTCCGCGGCACAAATGTGGGGATACCAGTGTATTGTTCTACTTCGTCATCTATTGGTAGTGTGGTTAGAATATAATCTTCAGGGTAGATAAACCGGTCTAGAATACCGACGTCGAATTTCGCCGCTCTTTCTGTAGTGAAATTCAGCATCTCGCGTGACGTGTTTCTTTTCTGCATGTCTTGGCTTAGTGTGGACTTTAAAGCGGGAAAGTGGCTCCTCCAGGAAGGGGGTTTGGTCTTCGGAGGAAACGTTAGGACCATTGGCACTATCACGGCGAAAGTGCTTAAAGTAATCGTTGGCCACGGCTCTTCATTGTATGGAACCTCAGTCTGCAAGGATAGAAAAGAATTAAGTATCTACAGAATAATAACGTAAGTTAAATCAGAAAAAACGGAGAACAACTTGAGCTGCTTCCACGAGGTCTAGAGTCTGTTTGCAGTAAGTTGAAATTACGGGTATGATGGCAGAGATATCGAAATGTTGAAAAGAAGGACGATTACTGTCGTTTATGTGTCACAAAGTAACGAGCGTCGCTTAATATCAATCACTTTAGAGTTTTGTCAAGCTAAGCACTCGGGCAGCTTCGTGTATAAATGTAACGCAGTTTGTATTAGGGACTCACTGAGTAGGTACTATCCAAGTTCAACAGTAACAATAAAGACATCAGCTAGAATTTTGATGTTGCCTGAAGTTTTTTATACCATTTTTTGAACAGGTGAAGGTGGAAAAAACTACTTACTAATAAAATAACAAGTATGAAACTTTGTGAAAATGTTTGGATGTTTGTGACTCAATCATCTCTAAACTGCTTAACCGATTTAGATGAAATTCGGTATGTATACAGATGGTTTGAATCCCGGGGAAGGACATAAAATAGTTTTTTTTCCGTTAAGGTCCCGCGAAATAGCGATAAACAAATACTACGCGAAGGAAGTCGCGGGCAACAGCTAATAATCTGTAAACTAAAATAGTATAAAGAAGTAGTAACAAGTGAGACTGCGCTGCGGTTCCAATTAACGAGGTTTAAGGTTATTTTTTGAACAATTTTCACTATTCGGTCAGGATCGTTACAGGATGAAGAAAAAAGTCTCTGCCGAGCCCATCATTGGGAAAAAAACGTGATTGTATGTATGTATGTAAGATAAAGATTCATGAGTCCAGCTTGCCTGTAAAGGTTGAAGGTTGGTGCCAACGAAAAAGTTTCCAGAGCTGTTGATCACGGGCATCAGCTTCGTCGGCCTGATCGGCAAGTTCACCTGGAACCGATCCAATCTGTGTAATAGATCAAGAAAGCACTACAATTTTTAACCCCGACACAAAAGGAATGCGCAAAGTTTTCTCTGCAAGCGCTCAACGATTTTGCTGCGGCTTCCTGTACCAGTACCATGAGTTTACAGTGACCGTACTCGATAGCGACGGCGTAAACTATTCGTAGAGACGCTGTACAATAATTTACGCCATCGCTATCGAGTACGGTCACTGTAAACTCATGGCAATGGTTCTGGGTGCTCTATGCAGCTAATTCGCGCTCGCGGCGAAAATGGTTGAGCGCTCGCGGTAAAATCGTTGAGCGCTCGCAGAGTAAGCTGTGATAAGGAATGGTGAATATGAAACATGAACTACTTATCTTGTTTGTCGCTAAGAATCCATAATGTGTACTTACATAATTGTCCATAATATAGTCTGGATCACCGTTTTTTTGACCCTTAGATTTGTTCCGACGCGGGTCATCGTCCAAATCATCATTTATATAATCTTTGACGCCTAGTGTAATCGCTTCTTCTTCCGGTGGTGGGTCATCGTTATCTTGATGATGGACAACTGAGGAATCTACCATTGGTATATACACTTGGTGACTCTTCATTAGTCTAGGGTTTCTATCACAGCCAACGAGTGAAATTGTAAAATGAGTTAGTAACAAAAATATAAACATAGTAAAATAAACTTAGTAAATAAAATACATAGTATAAAATTGACGTGCCTTTCAAAAGAAAGGTACATCAAGCTACTAATTGCTACTAATTCTCTTTTAGCTTTGGGTAATATTATGACAGAATGACAGTGTGACAGATGTTAAGGTTATCAAGCACGATTACGTTGCTCTAAAAAGTTATTATTAATGTAGTTTTTTCCGAAAAACTTTGGTCTGTTTTTAACACGGAACAGAAAAAACTAGTTTTTTCTGTTCCGTGGTTTTTAACTTGTTTTTAATGTTGTTGATGGCCAACCTTCAGTAACTGTAGCCGCACCACATGAATAAGAAGGTTAGGGCTCATAATGTCCCACTCTCAAAATGTCCCTTTGTCTCTTTCGCAAAATGTCCCTTTTATTAATGTTCCATTCTCAAAACGACCTATCTGCCCGTAATTTATGTCCTGTCACATAAATTACGTCCCATTCGCAAAACGTCCCTTTCGCCTTTGATCCTTTCGCAAAATGTCCCGTTCGCAAAATGTCCCGTATAAACTAGGTTTTACGATAAAATGAGACATTATGCAGACGAGACGTTTTGCGAAAGGCGCTTTTTCAGAAGGGCCATTTTGCGAAAACAATGGGACGTTTTTAGAAATTTGCGAAAGGGACGTAATTTTGACGGTGGGACATTTTGCAAGTGGGACATTATGAGCCCTAACCAATAAGAAGTCTGTTTTGAACCCCCGACGCCTCCCGATGCAAAAATAGTTATTTGTTATGCAAGGCTGGAAAGTGACTGTTTGGCGCGAGTGCATATATATTGAGACCCGAGCAAGCGAAGGATTCTAGGATTGAACCACGAGCGAAGCGAGTGGTTCAAATGAAGAATCCTGAGCGCAGTCGAGGGTTTCAAAGGCACGAGACGTTAAACAACTTTTCAGCCGAGCGAAACACACAATTTTTCACCTCACTACAGCGAGAAAATGGCAAATGGAAGAAAAACTGTTCATACAGTTACTATTTTGAAAAGGATTGCATGTCATAAGTATCGAGGTGTACTAAAAATTTAAAGTAAAATTACAAAATAAATGTTTAGTAATAAGAATAAAATAACAGATTAATTAACAGATTTAAATATTAGGTACTTCAACAGATGTATGACGAACTTTCTTTGTGAACACGTCAATATTCAACGCTTTCTTCCTCAACTTCGTATTTACCCGAATTGTATACAACAAATAAACACTCTATCGTACTTAACATAAAGATAAATCCTACAGCAATTTTGTGGCCAGATACGAGGTTGTGAAAATAAGCGGTCGATGTATTTTCAAGGGGGCAGCCGTTCACGATAACGTTCGAATTTCAAAAACTCTTTCCAGCCTAGAGGATAAAAAGCTACTTTCCACGCAGATTTCGAAGGATAAAGAAAGCATTTTCGAGCTAGTGAGGTGAAAAGGGGTGTTATAGGCTGCGGCTCCCCTGAGGCGGAGAAAAGCGGAGCGGAGAGGAAGCGTGTAGTGGTGTAGTGGTAGGTACTGTCCAATAAAGAGTTTACGTTTTACATACATAATATCAGCGTGATCCTCAAGCTGCCTGTCAATCGTGGGGATTAAGTCAATCCCCCCCTTTTCACTAGAAAGAGGACTTTGCAAAAAAAAACGCTTTGCTGTTGATGACGATGAAAAGAAACATGTCAAAAAGTAAAAAAAATAACGAAGTTACTTGAAAATTATCCACGTGGTATTTAGTTAACCGTTGTTGACGTAATTTTTTTTTAGTGACTGCACTATTTATTGATGAATTTGCATTATCATAGTCTAATCTACATGTCGGCGGCTGATCGTAAAATCCGCCAGGTCACGAAATTCCTAGGCATAATCTTGAAATGGCGCCATTTTATGATTTGCCTAAAAATTGGCTAGGCATATCACGATGTTCCTGAAAAACAATACGACAGGTCAATTAGAGCAACGCATTCGTCGATATTCCTAGCTTTATACCGGGCACATCGTTTTTAACTGAAAAAAAGAAAAAATTAGGTAGGTAGGTGCGACGAGCGGAGCGAGGAGTTGAAAGAAAGAAAGAAAATTTTATTTTGGCTCCATAAGTACCACCTAAGACTAAGACTAAAACTAGCACTATAACTAAACCCCCTTGCAAAAAAAACGGGCACCTATGGTTTTTGAATTTTATGTGCATAAAAGCTTACTTTCTAAGCTTCAATGCCTAAAAATCTGAAAAACCATAGGTGCCCGTTTTTTTTGCAAGGGGGTTTATATTAGATACTTAGTTAGTTGTTAGTTGTTGTTTGTTAGTTGTTAGTATGAATTGTGAACACAACGCACAAACCGAGCGAAACAAGCAAGCGTGCTGCGACAGCGACCGCCGAAGTGCCACAGGACCGATATGGCGGCGTTTCATGATATGCCTAGGATTTTCATGATCTGCCTAAACGTCACTAGGCAAATCTTTAAACGGTGAGTTTTTAACGATACGCCGGATATCCCTTAGCCAATTCATGAAATGGAGCCATTTCACGATATGCCTAAGAATTTCGTGATCTGGCGAATTTTATGATCGGCCGCCGACATACATTATGTATGTATATACCTACCTCAAGTCCGACTACAGAAGCAGATAAAATTAGACACAAAATTGCACCATGACTACCATACGACTATTTCAAATTTAAAAAATCTGTACAAAAATAATATAATAACTGATAAGTGACTTAAAGTTCTTACTACTTACTCATCTCAAACCAAAACTTTAGGTTATAACCCTCCAACGCCACCGGCGTAAAAAAGGGCAGCCTTTATCATCGCCCCTCCCAACCCGGCTTGAACTGGCCAGTGCAGCCAACTAAACGATTTTTTCGCCATTTTAGCGACTTTTATTGCGTAAAAATACATTTGTGTAAAAATGTTTGCCAAATCTAGCTATTTAGATATGCTGTTGTTTCTTTGTACTTTAAAGACGTGTTTTTAATAAGTAATATTTGGAATCGGTATCTTTATTTAACTGCTAAGTAAATTTTGTTTATTTTAGCAACGATTTGCTTTAATCTTTTGAAACCAACAATTAAAGCACAGTCGGCAGAAACTTGTTTAAAATAGTTTTTTTTTTATCCATATTGGTTCAATTATAACATTTTCTCCAACTTGCTTGGCAATGTCCACTTAATTGTCGCAAAAATAGTAAGTACACGAAGTTCTTCCTTATAGACTACCACACACCTTTGCTCAGCCTCAGAGCAAATGGCAATTCGTGGATTCGTATTTATTCTACTCATCCACGTGTAGCTTTTTCCCGGCCTCTGTAATATAATAATGTACTATTTAAAACACATTTCGTACCTATACACTATTCATCTCCGTTAGAATTTATTTCATCCAATTGCGTTGAAACAGCTTGCGCTCACTAAAAACAATCACCTTCTAAATAATAAATATCACTCGTTTCGTTTGATAACTTAACAATTTATAGCTACTTACAATACAATACAAACACTCTTACACCAAACCTACTACGCTACTAAGCTACTTAGCATGTGCTTGACGGCTTAGCTACTACCTACACGTCTTAAAGCAAACCACAAAGCTAACCAGGTGTTAATAAGGCCCTAGTGTTAATTTACTAAGGGTGATTAAAAGTCATAAAATCTGGTTTAATCTACACTGTTAAAAATCTCTATTTTACACCTTCGTTTAAAACCGTGTAGCACAAAGTAAGCACAGCAGGTTTAGCGCGAAGACTTGGCTACTTTTATACGGTACGAGCTGGCAACACTACCACTGCCTCGCCATTCCGCGCCCGACCGTCGTCGCGGCACCATGCGGGCCGCGATACTATTATTGCTCGTGTACCGAGCCACAGCAGAGATATTGACACCACCGTATTTCAATTTGGCTCTAGGGAAACGTATAACTGCGACGGCGACCTGCGGAGATGAGGGCAAAGAGCTGTACTGTAACCTCGTAGGAGGAGCCGATGAAGACGAACGTGTAATCCAAGGACAGGTATGTACCCCAAAGACATTAGGGGTGTTAAAATCCAAATGTGATATAATTTAAAAATACAATCAACTAGCGCGGGCTCCGTCCGCGTGGTATTCGTTTATCGCGCGCTGTTCCCTCGGGAACTGTGCATTTTTCCAGGACAAAAAGTAGCCTATGTCACTCTCGGGCCCATAAACTATATCTATGCTAAAAATCACGTCGATCCGTCGCTCCGTTACGGCGTGAAAGACGGATAAACACACAAACATATAAACACACTGTCGCATTTATAATATTAGTATGGATACTTTCGAACACCCTAAATTGGCTTCCCTTGTATGTAAGCTTGTATGTAATGTTAAGCTCAAAACAACCCTTGGTACTTTATAATAACACCAATTTAAAACCTTTCAAACAGTCCCGGTATTGTTGTTTACTGCGACATAGTACTAAGAGGTTCAGGTACTTTTGAGCTTCTATATGTACATACTTAACTAATAGCCACTTTTTAAATTTAGTTGATAAACCTGAGGCCGTATTGTCTAATGTTTTTGACACTCGTGATCGCAATCAAATGACATATTTCGCATACAAAAGCTGTCATTTTATTGCGATCGCGAGTGTCAGAAACGTAAGGCAATAAGGCCTCTGGCACTATTTAACTGAGCTTTTTAAGTGGCCAAAGTCGTATTATGCGACTTTTTTAATCTACTTCTAATTTTCTTGTCCGAGTCATTCGAAGTTTGGTTCATGTATAGCTCCGATAAAAATGCGATTGACTAAAGTAGGTAGTATTATAATAATAATTATTATTATTATAATAATACTTAGCTTATGCCCGCGACTTCGTCTGCGCGGATCTAGGTTATCGCGCGGTGGCGCCCTCTACCGGAATAAAAGGTATCCCATGTAGATCCTTAGGGTTCAAACTACCTATATACCAAATTTCATCAAAATCGGTTCAGTGGTTTCGACGTGAAAGCGTATAAGACAGATAGACAGACAGACAGAGTTACTTTCGCATTTATAATATTAGTAGGGATAATTGTTCATGTACGTAAGTTAATTGTGAACGGAGGCCCAACTCTCCTCCCCCATTCCCCTCCTCTATCCCCCTACCCTTTAGGCCGGCAACGCACCCGCAGTCCTATTTTTTTATTTTTTTTTTTTTTATTTCTCATAGGTATTACATACACTTACTTCATTTACATATCCACTCGCCAAACTGATATTACAGTTTGTTGGCGAGAATGCGCTCTTTACAATTTAATTATATGTAACTACCTATTTATTTAAGCATGCATCTAAACAAAAACAAAACAAAAGTTACAACATATTTAGAGATGTGGATACTTTTGCAAAAATTTACCCTATGGCAGTTTTTGCAAAAGAATCCTTTTGAGAGTATTTTTAACTTTCCTTAAGCTACACTGGTTTCCTTCTCTTAGCCACTCAATTTTGTTAAATATCTTTGGAACTAGGAACTTATTAGTTCGTTTACCATAGTAATTTTTAGCACGACTTTGCACATATTGTTTTAATCTAACACTTTTTGTATTATATTTGTTATTCTTAAGCGTCTTATAATCACTCACAAAATAATTTTCTAAAGCTATTAAGTACTGCACTCTTATATGTACTGGAAGAATTTTACATAATGTATATAACTTGTTGTAATCCCCTTTACAATTATTTTTGTTTTTCTTAGTTACTAGGTATTTAATTAATCTTAATAATGCTGTAGGTGTCCATGGGTTGCGGTGATCGCTTACCATCAGGTGACCCGTATGCTCGTCACTTGCTTCGAATTTTGAGTTGAACTCTATTACTATGAGACTATGACAAATAAGAGCGTTGACAGGTAACTCTAGTTAGCAAAAGCAAGTGAGTGGCTAATAAAAAAAATGTATTTCTAATACTTTACGGTAAAGAAAAAGTTCGTGACTAAATCTGCACAAAACTGCGCAACAGTTCTATTGTATGAAGTTCCCGAACCGCACTGGACCCGTGTGGGAACTACAGCCCAAGCCCTCTTATTGTCCTTTGCGCCCAGCAGTGGGAATTAAACTCCATTTCAATAGAATCTGACAATCCTGTAGACACTTTCAGCCTACTAATATAAACACCGGGCTGCCTAAGGCTTTGTGATGTGACTATTATTCTTTTTTGACACCTTTTAGATGATAATCACAATAACACCCCTTTTTTTGCGTCGGGGGTTAAAAACAGGGACATATTCAAGTGTGCCTAAGGGTTAAGTTAGGATAACTGAAATGTGTAGAAAATTGTCAGATTCTATTGAAATGCACTTTATGAAAGCTCTGATGGCGAAGTGACAACTCTCCTAGCTTTTTGATTATTATGATCACATTTTTTTCTCCAGAATTTTATCAAGATACCTAATTACAAAAATTTCTTGTTTGATGATTAATGTAATGCCGAGCATCGAACCCGTTATCTTATGAATGGGGCACAGGATGAGATAATTTTATCTCTCCCGGCTAAATAGGCCGCTGTTATCTAGCAGAGAATGCCGGGCAATAAGGCCACCTAAGATTTAACAAATATTTGGGAAGATTCTGTGCCGTCAATAATAATTAGGTTTTCGTTTGAAAAAATACGCTTTTTGCTAATGATAATGTGTACCTACATATAAAGTTTCAAGTCAATAAAAGGGTAAAATGGAGGGTAAAGTTTGTGTGGTAATTTTCTCATTTCTGGACTTAGAAGATTGAAAATAGGTATGTAAGTTCTAGATTACAATGAAAAATTATTTGTGTGGGTGAAATGGATAAAATTCCCTCCCTAAAGGGGTAAAATGGGAGGTAAAGTTAGCAATTATAACGGGGGTTAATTAAAACATATGCCCTGATAACTAAAGTACACGCGGACGAAGTCGCGGGCAAAAGCTAGTCACATAATAAAAACGGAAAAAAGACAAAACATACATGTACCTGAGTTCCATTCGACTTTCATAATTTAAGTCATAATGTAGTTCGTCATAATTATTGTTAGTCATCATTTTTTGAAATGGCCATTCTGTAGAACTCTATAGATTAGGTTAGGTTTGTTTTATAACAATTCTGAAATATAAATGGTTTAAGAGAAAAAAAAAATTTCAAACATTACATTATGACTAACAATATTCGACCAGTCGATATAGATTATATAGACCCACATGTACCAACCTATATACATGACGCTAAATAGGTAAAAGCTGTGGAGTTGTTTTTCAGTAGGTAGGACGTTTATACTCTTAGACCTTATATGTTAGAATTATATTCTAATGTTCTGTTACAGTTACAGATAAAACTTACGCAATTGTTTAATGAAACTTAACTGAAAAAGCCGGCACGCGATAAAGAATAAGTGTAACGAACGCTGCCATATCAGTGACCCCCGACCTGCTTATCAAAACGTCGAAAAATAACTCGCCCGTTGTTAAATTTACCTATTTTTAAAAGCTATAATCTTGGAAAGTTCTTAAGTACAGGCGCGATCAGAATCGGTGCGGCTATTTGGTCAAAAATATCGACACATTAACTCTAATCCATACTAATATTACTAATGCGAAAGTGTTTGTGTGTTTGTATGTTTGTCCGTCTTTCACGTCAAAACGGTGCGACGGATTGCCGTGATTTTTGGCATAGAGATAGTTTATGGGCCCGAGAGTGACATAGGCTACTTTTTATCCCGGAAAAATGCACAGTTATAACCGAATTCCACGCGGGCGAAACCGCGGGCAAAAGCTAATAACCTTAATAATACAGTGCATGTGCCGATATTTTTGACCACCTTGGCTACTAAGAAATATTTGATGGCGACTGTACGTACGTAGGTTTTGTACAACCTGTCACGAATCGCATTATACCCAATAGAAGAAGCTTTTGGATTTATTTGTTTAATACCTACGTAGTTTTTGTTTCAATAATTTTTGCCACAAGTTTTTTTTTCTGACTGTCTCACACTGTCCATTATTTACATAGGTAATATAATACGTAATTATAAGTGAAATTCGCGAAAAGAAGTAAAAGTTTTTATTACCATATCTGGAAATCTGAAAATGATTATTCTTTAATTAAAATTATAAAATACTTTATTATTTTCATTTTAGGCAAATATAAACATTAAATTCGTTTTGTAAATATGTAGTTACAATAAAGATTAATCAAAACAAGTCTAGACTTTTATATTAAAATTGAAATTCAGCATCTTAGACCCACTTGCAGGTAAAAATAAATCTAGATTTAGTCGTTAAGCCTGGCTTAAGCTTGACAGTTCCATACATTTTGACACTAGTAAACTAAGCTTAACGCTAACTCGAGATTTATGTGTTTCCAGCAAGTGGCCATAAGTAAGTAAATTGACTCTACCTTTTATAATCACTGGTGATTACGTTTAATTTAAATTATCTAAGCAAATTTCGAATTTCGACCTTTTAGAACTATATATTTTAAAATTATCTTGCAAGATTTGAAACAAGTCGGCCAAAAAGAAGATTAAGCTTGTAAAACGAGTCGCAAAAGTCCAATCCCTTGCAAGTCACTGCAAACACCCGCTATTCATCCACGACTGCAGAAAAAAACAATAATAAACTTAACCGTTCGGCCATCATTTTCGGGACCCAGACAAAAGGAGCATTTGGTTGCCACATGCTGCAAAAATGCCACGAAGTTACCCGAACATCGCCGAAAATGGCCGAAGACAGCCGAAGAAATTGGAGTTACGCGAAATAGGGCACCGCCAAGTTAACTCTTGCGGCCACGGAACTGGGAATCGGATCCATCTCTGATGAATACAATGTTACATTAGCACTTGACAAAGCCTTAAAGCCGTGAAATAAAGTAGAAATTTGCTTAACTTTAGGGGTTTGACTTAGTGATGCGTTTGCAACTTGGCTGCAAGTATAAGTTTGTGCTGATGTCTAATTAGTAACATTTGCATTGACGTCCTTTTTTGCCGACGTGCGGTTTTTGCTGAGTGCAACAAAGATGAGTGTATTCTCGTCTTTCTCTACCTAATAAAAACAAAACTATTGAAGAAGTTACGGAATTTATTTCGTTTCACTTTCACAAGAAAATCTTATCTAGAATCAGAAACACGAGTGTAAGTAAGGTAAACGGCCGAGTGCTCGACACGCTGATGCCACGACACCCTGTTGTCATCTCTATTGCTAATGACATAAGATTAAAGTGCCAACTATTCGGACAGCGACTAGCACTCGTACATCCATACTACTCGTAATATTATAAATGCGAAAGTGTGTGTGTGCATGTTTGTGTGTATGTTTGTCCGTCTTTCAAGTCGAAGCGGAGCGGCGGTCGACGTGATTTTTGGCATAGAGATAGTTTATGGACCCGACAGTGGCATAGGCTACTTTTTGTCCCAAAAATGCACAGTTCCTGAAGGAACAGCGCGCGATAACCGAGTTCCATATTAGGCAAATATTAGTATGGATACATATTAAACATCCAAGACCCGAGAGCAAACGTGTATTGTTCATACAAATATCTGCCCCGGCCAGGAATCGGTCCCGGGACCTCATGCTTCGTAGTCAGGTTCTCTAACCACTTGGCCATCTGGTCGTCAAAACCACAGTATAGGTACACTATGTACGATAAGAGCGTGACCGGTAAAACTTCGAAAAAAAAAAAAGAATTATGATGCGAAATTCTATAATTGTATAGTTACTTTATTACACTTTCATGCTTTATTTTTAATAAGGTGTCCAGTCTCCCGAATTGTCTATAATCGCTTGGCATCTTTGAGGCAGACTTTCAACTAAATTTTCAGCGTAACTGCGAGGTAAAGACCTCCATATGGACTTCAGTTCTCGAGATAGATCAGCAACGCTAACAGTATTTTTTCCTCGTAATTTCAGCTTCATCCACGCCCATACATTTTCTATTGGATTGGCATCGGGTGATTGTGAGAGCCAATCCAAAACATCGATGCCATTTTCGGCCTTCCACGCAGTACAAACCCGACTTCGGTGTTTAGGGTCATTATCTTCTTGCAGGATCCATGAATCATTATGCCTTGGGAACATCTTCTTAGCGGAAGGTAACAATGCCTTTTTATAAATTTTCGTCATTTTTAGGGCATCCAATGAACCAGTGAACAAGTGCAAAAGGCCAAAACCCTGTTTTGAGAAGCATCCCCAAACATGCACCTTTACTGGGTGTTTCACGGTCCGCACTAGCAATCTGTTATCAGCCGTAGACCAAGCCCTAGTCGAGTAATTAGCTGCCCAAAATGAAGCTTCATCTGAAAATATTATATTGTTCCAATCCCGGTTTTTGTTTTCACTCGCCCATGACAGTCTCTTTCCCGTATGTTTTTCAGTAAGGAGCGGTTTCTTCATAGTACTTCGAAATTTTAATCCATTTTCCATCAAACGTCTTCGTATTGTATCTATAGATATAGATAAACCATTTTTCTTTAACTTTTCTTGCCCAGAACGCAAAGATAATAGTGGATTTTTCATAAATATTTGTAAAATCCGCTTATTCTCTGCAGAAGAGGTTGATTTTGTTTTCCCGCGTTCTGGTAAGTCGTCGACGTTTTTTGTTTCCGAATATCTTTTCACCCACTTGTTCACAAACGCCTTCGACTTGTTCATGTACTTAGCGGCCTGATCGCGAGACATTTTGGGTCCTTTCGGATGTAAACACAGGAACACTGCTTCGTATCGTGTAGCATACGCGGCACTCATTATGGAAAATGTGCTTTTGGCGGGAAACTGTCAAGTTTTTTCTTTTTGTTTTTACAAAGCATTGTACGTAAAAGATCATGCTATTCAGCCAGTACTTTTTTTTAATGTGTGCCATTTTAAAAATAAAAATTATGCCGGTCACGATCTTGTCATACACACTGTATATATAAACTAAAGCAGTATGGAGGTACTGCAGTACCGCGAGACCCTCTCAGAGGCCGTGTAGAGCGCGCGGCTGTGTAGCGTACAAATGCGAAATTTTACCATACAACGTACAATTTTTTATCGAAGCGTAGGTAACAACGAACCTTTCCACCTTTGAAGTTGTGTTAACTTAACTTTCGATGTTTTTTCAGGCATGCGCCGATTGTGACGCAAACGATCCCCTCAAGAAACACCCCCCAGAATATGCCGTGGACGGAATGGAGACCCGCTGGCAGAGCCCGCCGCTCTCCAGAGGGATGAAGTACAACGAAGTCAACCTCACCATTGACTTGGGACAGGTCAGTATAACAAACAATCCCTCCAAGATGGCAACTACCCTTACATAGCCCATTTTATAATATTGGATTCAATTTTCCATTATGTTATTCATACGTACTAAACTATATATACAGGGTGATATCGGAGACGTAATCAGAAACTACATTTTAGGCTCGCATTGATAGCTATTTACATGCAATACACGAAACAAAAATCGTTTATTTTTGTTAAAACCATGATTTAATTAAGGGAAAATTTAACAATAAATAAACGGTTTTTGTTTCGTTTATGGACTAGTGCAGGTGTGTTCTCCTAGTTCAATTGGTAGTACTATTGTCTATTATAGTAGGTACTCTATGCTCCCACTAGTTTTATTGGCAGTACTATTATTGAACTCTATTTTCCCACTAGTTCCATTGGTAGTACTTTTATAGTACTCTATGCTCCCACTAGTTCCATTGGCAGTACTATTATAGAACTATATTTTCCCACTAGTTCCATTGGCAGTACTATTATAGAACTCTATTTTCCCACTAGTTCCATTGGCAGTACTATTATAGAACTCTATTTTCCCACTAGTTCCCTTGGCAGTACTATTATAGAACTCTATATGATTTAATACGCACCTAGCATCTACTACGATCGGGATCAAAGCATTTGTATTTTCTAATACATGTCTTAAGCTATATTTAGGTAAGTACTTAATAATATAACAGAGTTCAAAAGATGTGAGATTCAAGAGCAGAGAGAGAGGCATACTAGCATGTGTTCCTTACGTATAATTATTTCAAAGTCATTAACGACGGCGAGGTTAGAATATCTGTCTTTAAACTCGTTGCATCCATATTAATACCGGGTGTAGCCTGTAATCTGAGAAAACAATTAAAACATAGATCATACTCGTCAAACTGAACAACATTAGGTCAGCGACTTTTAGAAATAATTCGTTTTATTTTTATTTTTATTACACTTTTAAGTTTATTCGGAGAAGCAATGTATAGTTGTGTTCAAGAATGGCGTACATTGATAGCAATATTTAAATTGTATGAAAAAAGGAAAATTTAAAGACTCTATTATTTTTAAAAGTCGCTGAACTAATGTTATTCAGACTGACGAGAACGATCTATGTTTTAATTTTTTTTTTGCTCGTATTACAGGCCACACCCAGTATATTGCACGCACGCTACTGGACGTATATTCCTTATTCTTCTGTATCCTAGTCTACATTTAATTTTATGTCCTCTCTGTGAGGTAACGGGGGTCGATGCACTCTGCGCAGGAGTTATATTAGGAACGGTTTCCCAAACCGACACAGGACGCGAGTGCATTTTAGGCACTTGGACATTTTCGAGTTTACTCCGGTTGTTATGAACCGTTACATTTTTCTAGTGGTTTATAAATAAAATATGATTTATGGATTTGGTAGTTGAAATTCTGAGATTTTACTAATTTAAAATAATTTGTTTTGTCTTATATGTATACATACCTTAGAAATGTGATAAAAACTTTGTGTGTATATCGCTGGAGGGTGGAATTACGACGTCTTTGACTAAAAAGTTCAATATCGCAAAAACGGCTGATCCGATTTCGATAAATCATGTCTAAGAACCATCGTTAGAAAATCTGCTTTCAAATAAAAAACTGCATTCAAATCGGTTCAACCGTTTAAGAACTAGGTACAGTCAAGGGCAAAAATATGTATATAGTGAAATATAAAAATATATGTATACTTATAGTAAAATATGTATACATATTTTTTCCGCTTGACTGTACACGATGCCGCAGACACACAGACAGACACACATAGCGGTCAAACACATCTCTTTTTGCGTCGGGGGTTAAAAAATCAAGTTGTCCAACATAGTGACGTCATAGTTCAGTATCACTATATACCAAATTTACGGATTTACAACTCATATTGTAAGTAAAAGTATTCTGTTCTCGTGAACTTACGATATTTATCTTAATGATAAGTTATCATAGAGTGCATTGCAAAAACTATGCTGGGCGAATAAGCGAATAGCTATTTTTAACTGTCTATAATTTCGTGTATATCTATATCTTGATAGTTTATTATGTGTATACAATACATAAGTTTACATATTATGGTATCGATCAACCTTACACAACTCATGAAATGTATAAAAGTTACTTAAGTACGTAAATGGATACGAATTCTGTAAAAAAAATAAAATTACGTAAGTTAATTTTTTTTTTCATGTCTAACGTCCCACATAATAAAAACTAAAAACAAAAGAACACTAACTGATTTCACTAAATACTATTATGACAATAGTTTGTTTTATTTCACTGAGTTGGCTAGGGTTAGTCCGGACTACATAATATGTCTACATCTACATTATTATGTCCCAAGAACACCCTGTAAGTATTAATTACAAATAATCGCTACTTTGAAAAAATCTCGTATCCCAAATCAATATATCAACAAAATTGAACCTTGACATAATGGTCATAAAGTGCACTCAGAAAAATATCCATATTGAGATACGAGTTTTTTTTTACTTAATGACGAGAAATATGAGTACATATATTAATTGTTATAAGAATAAGAATAAGAATAAGAATAACTTTTATTTATCTAAAAATAACCACTGTTACAATGTACCAGATGTATCTGGTGAGCACCAAACTAGGCTGAGCCTGTATCTTGGCACTCAACTGAGTCGGCTTACAAATTTATCAGTTTTATTTGTTACACTATAGCTTATTACAATATAGTATTAAACTTACTTACAAAAATATTGTTAAACAAAAAGGAAATAAAAGCAAGCAGAGGAACATTACAAATAAAATAGCAAATGCAACATGCAGCAGTCAGTTTAAAAACGAAATGGTGTTTGTGTATGTGTGTGTGTGTGTGTGTGTGTGTGTTATATTTGTAAGTTTGTTATACACCTAAGCATTTCCTAAAATTTTTGTCAGTTAAAACTTTAAAGGGTTAACTGAGTAGCTCTAAAGCCTTTCAACCACTGGTTCTCGTGTGTTACGTAAATCAAAGGGTCCACGAACCAAAACCAATTGCTTTTGTGAGCACACTCTGCAACGTATATTGTGGTGCTGGTTGAAATTTTTAGTTTTTTTTTTATTTGTTGTTTTTGTAGTTGACGGACATCCGGTATTAGGCCGCGACCACACCACTGCTTAAAAAATGGTGGCGGTACGAAATCGCAGTGACGCACCGCATGCGCACCGTTTTTATTGCATGCTCTCCACATCGCTGCTTAAAATACGCAAACGGTGCAGAAAACATCAGGACTTCACCGCATGCTCTCTACCAAAAGTCGTGACATCTACGGCACTCACTACGATTCCGCACCGTCTGCGTATTTTGACTAGCGGTGTGGAGAACATTATGACGATCCTTTTGTGAATTTCTTGTAACAATTGGCATGTGTTTATAATGTATTTTTTCAAAAGGTAATAATTAAATCTAATCTAATCTATCACTAAAGAAATTTCGAAGAGGCTTATCGATGCCACCGGTGACCGAAGAGCTGGCAGCTACCTCGCTCAAAGAATCAGCATAGCGATTCAACGAGGAAATGCTGCCAGCATTTTCGGCACAATGCCGCAGGGGCCTTTTTTAGATATAGTTTAGTTTTTAATATAGTTTTAATTTAGTTTGTAATATTTAGTATTTTAGTTGTTATTTTTAAGATTTTTATTTTTCACATTTGTACCAATAAAATTTGCCCATATCTATCACTTCTAGAATAGGTACCTACTATACTTGTTTTTATTTTAGATTTTAATTTAAGTTTTGGCTGTGGCCTCTTTGATTTTTTTATACAAGCTACTAAATCAATGCAACCACAGGTGGCTTAATAAAACAAATGAACATTGCAAGTTAAAAACAACTGCAAAAAGCCATGCGATTGATATAATAGTACATAATGTGTCCGCATGTTATAGCAATCAGTCGCCAACCGGCGACAGGATGAAGTGGGTGGTTGATAATTAAACATAAAATACTTGGAAGCGATATCACACAGACACAGGGACATTATACAATGTTCTAACAGTCTATAGCCCAATTCGGAATAGCAATAAAAGTAATAAGAATGCATTAAATAACGCTCCCTGTTATAGGATCTCCAAAAAAACCGGCCAAGAGCGTGTCGGACACACCCAAAATAGGGTTCCGTAGCCATTACGAAAAAATTAAGTAATATTTTTCTAAGGATTTTGTATTTTATACGGAATCCTCCAAGTTTAGGTATATTTTATACCTTACGCTGCTATTTACTCATAAACTACTAATAATTCTCAAGCAAACTCAGCCGTTATAGTTTTCCTTGAAAGTTTGACACACTGACTATCATCCTATTTTTTTTCAAATTTTTCCACCCACCGGTTTAGATTTTAGAAGGGGGGACGCTCGATTTTAATGAAAATTTGCACTTTAAAGTTAAATATTTCGCAAACAAATGACTGAATTGAAAAATCATTTTAGCAAACCCCTATTGGTTTTAAAATACCTATCCAACGATACCCCACACTATAGGGTTGGATGAGAAAAAAAAAATCACCGCCACTTTACGTGTATGGGAGGTACCCTAAAAAAATTGTTTTTGAATTTTTAATTGTACTATTTTGTCGGCATAGTTTACCTATATATTTGTGCAAAATTACAGCTTTCTAGCATTGATAGTCCCTGAGCAAAGCCGCGGACGGACAGACAGACAGACATGGCGAAGCTATAAGGTTTCCGTTTTTGCCATTTTGGCTCCGGAACCCTAAAAATCAGTGAATGAGGACCACAATGTTTCTCATCATTTCATTTAGCACCATTGCTCACAGCTGTATGTACGTTGATTTTAATGATAGCTTTTACGGCCAGTGAAACATACCAGTTTTGTTTTGTTAAACCGGCGATAAAATCTATTTTAATGGGTCCCAACTTTAATCAACCAAGAAATTACTTTACCTCCCTTGGGTTCAATATCATTGGTAGCGTCGTAAATTGTCAAGGTTATTTTCGAGTCAACGATTTATCCGTATATCACCGTCTAAAAAGTAGCTGGTCTAAGTAACCAAGTGGTGTAAGAAGCAACTGAAAATGCACAGTTTCTTTTTTTCATAAACATGTTTGCGTGCCTCGGGCAGCACTTTACAGAAAACATAGCTTTGTATGTGCATGAAATTTTTTAACAATCTGCCGCAGTGCGTACAAGTGCTTCCTCTAAATAAATTTAAAGATAAGTTAGTACAGATACTGTCAGAAAAAACATACTATAGTGTAAAGGAGTTTCTCACTTACCCTTAACTTAACATTAAAAAAAAATGTTGCGTATGCGTATAATTAGTAATAGCAGAATAAGCTGCCTATTGTCTCAACACCACCTAATGATATTTTATGTAACTACTTATTCTTTGCAAATAAATATATTATTGTTATTATTATAAACCTGAAAACTAATTGGCTTAATAAGCGTGGAGTAAAGGGTTACTTTCTGCTTTTGCGAAATAATTTACCAAGGTTTTTTCACTCGACGCACGAAAGAGCGTTACTGGTCAGTTTACTCATGTACAAAATATCGAGTAATAAGCGCATACGACTTAATTCATAATTATGTATGTGTATATCTTTGGTCCCCTCTATATCTTAAACTTAGATTCAACATGAAAGAAAAGGATGTTTTTTTTATTGTGGCTCCGATTATGAATATTTCATACGATGTAAATGAGACATACTGTAGCGACTCCTAGCGCCATCTAGTGAGCACATAGAAACTCCACACATGTTCTACATGGCGCTATCGAAGTTTCGCAACGCGGTCGCATATATACAAGTTCCAACATTCGTCCATCGGACTTCGGTCCCCAGGCATAACACCTGCCTGGAAAGAGATCTCTCTATATGGAGCCTCCCCCCACAATACTTATGTATAGGTAGTAGATTTGATACAAAGGAAAAACATATCAAAATAAAAATCGAATGTTATAAATTGGGCCCCACTCAACATCATAATGTCTAATGTTTTTCAGGAATTAAGACCACAAAGACCACAATGTTATCCACTACCATTAGCTTACCACTATCATTAGATGTTGTATTATATTTATTTTATTTTGCACCAGCTATTAAAACAGCCAGCGTCTTTCGTTTTCCATGTGTTAATTTTTCTTTTTGTTTCAGGAATTCCACGTGGCTTATGTGTTCGTGAAGATGGGCAACTCCCCGCGGCCAGGGCTCTGGGCGTTGGAGAAGAGTCAGGACTACGGAAAGACTTTCAAGCCTTGGCAGTACTTCTCCGATTCCCCTCAGTAAGTAGACTTTTTAGAGTTGATTAGCTAAAATAAACCGACCAGGTACGAGATTGACTCGCGCACCGAAGGTTCCGTACTTCTTGGGATCATTCGCAGTAATGCTTTTGGCAGTACAATAACCTCCTCCTTTTTTGAAGCCGGTTAAAAAAGGAGAACTATTAGTATGAAAAGAAAGGAACTAAAGGAACTACAAGTACTATACTGTAAGTTCCTAATCCATTTGTTGCTCCTTTTCTTAACAAAAATTACGCTGTGTGCTGTCGTTTGGATAGTTTCTGACATAGACTAGATAGACAAACGAAAAAATTAAGGTTTTTCCAGACTCTTTTAATTGGTTGTGTTGTGGCACAACCAATTCAATTGACCTTCATATCAAATTTCAATTTACGTATAATTGGGAAAAAGGGTCTTAAAAGATGGAATGACAGACAGACCATATTCTGACCACCTTATTTGTAGCCTGCTCAAACACTTTTTTGATACTGACGTCATTTTCAGGGACTGTGAACGATATTTCGGCAAGGATAGTCTTCAGCCAATCACAAGAGACGACTCGGTCATCTGCAGCACAGAATACTCCAAGATCGTGCCGTTGGAAGGTGGAGAGGTGAGTACAGACCAAAAGCAGTATTAAAATCAGAACCCAACATCAAAGTAACAGCTTTATGGCAAAATTACGCGACCGAATTTTGGCATGATTACACCTGCACTGCAATGCTGTTTCTGCTGTCATCAAAATGTGACGTTACTTCGGCAAATGAGTTGCTAGCAATTGAAATTAAATTGCTGGCTCCTTCCCATCTCCATGGAACATGCAACAGAGCCGGTGCAGCATCCGAAGCGGCTGAAAAGACAAAAGTATCCAAATACAGGGGTCTAGGCACTGAATATGACTTTGTCCCATTCGGTGGCGAGACCCTTGGTCCGTGGGGTCCTAGCGCTATAAACTTTTTAAGGAAATTTCTAAAAGATTAGTAGACGTCACAGGTGACCGAAGAGCTGGCAGCTTCCTCGGACAAAGAATTAGCCTAGCTATTCAAAGAGGAAACGCTGCCAGCATCTTCGGGTCGGGACCTTGCCTAAGGTCATCCTAAGGGGTACTCTTTAGACAATTTGTTTTAATTTTAGGTTAAATATTTATTTTATGTAGGTAAGTGTAGTTTAGTTATTTTTAGGATATTTTTTAGATCTTATTGTACCTAATGTCATGTGAAATAAAGTTGTAACCACTTTTTTAATAAAAAAAAAGTGAAATAGTATTTCAATTATAATTATGCAGATTTTTTTGCGTAGCTTCTGTGATTGCTATAGTGTGCCAACTAACCATTTTCCCGTACATAACCAGTACTTATTATAAGTTGGTAAGCTATATACGAGTACATACATACTTAAAGTTATAAATATAATAAACTAAACTAACCTAAACTAACACAGTATATAACCAGTACTGGGAGGTTCAAAGAGAATTGATCTCTTTTACTGTCAATTTAGGTTCCGAAAAATTTTATACGACGACAAGCGAAGAGACGAGTGTTAGATACAAATTGCGACCACAATGCGCAATCCACGCGAGCAAAGCGAGCGAACTTCGTCAGCGGCTGGCTGAAGCGCCAGGATCCAATTATTTTGGAAATAATTTGGCCTTTACCAGTGCTGGTTATTTAAGGAGAACAAAGGGTCAACTCAGCCGAATAAGTTGGACCACTTCAGTCACGACTCTTCGGCACACTTAACCGAAACATGTTGTTCCAGATACCCATTTCCCTACTGAACTCCAGACCATCAGCGAACAAGTACTTCAACTCCTCGGTGCTCCAAGACTGGACGAGGGCCACGACTGTCCGACTACGGCTGCTGAGGACTAAGAACTTGCTGGGTCATCTCATGTCAGTCGCCAGGCAGGATCATACGGTTACCAGAAGAGTAAGTATAACACTATTGTACGCCTATAACGGGGTATTCAAAGGGCCAAAGAGCCTGAGCTTAGAATTGTAAAGAAAAGAGTGAAAAGGGCGAAGATCAGTCAAGGATCTCCCTCTCGGATTTCCAGCAGATTTGAAACAAGACTGTGTGGGTCCCCATTGTAAGCTGCAAGGAGTTACGGACATGCAGCCGGATTTTTTACCCCGGCGAGTGTCCGGTACTTTCTGGGCCCTCCTTTTCCAGTCATCCGTAATGTATTTTTCCGCACTACACGCCATCATCTCCAATAAAGCACCTCATGTAAAATAAAAAACTAAAACCAGTAAGCAAAAGGACCAACTTAGTTTCTTTGGTCCTTAAGGCGACTCAATTCCAAAAACACTCAAGCCAAGTAAAACCTGTACTCATCCGGAAACACCCAACGGAAGCAAATTTCATTCCTTAGTCCCGAATAAAAAGAATGAAGGGAATGGTTTTATCACTTTACTAGTTTAGCTCATACAATTCTCTTGCCCTCAGTACTTCTACAGTATAAAAGACATCAGTATTGGTGGGCGATGCATGTGCAATGGACACGCGGAGAACTGCGACCCAGCTCCAGAGAACATCCTGGTCTGCCGATGCCAGCACAACACCTGCGGGCCGCAGTGCGCCCAGTGCTGCCCAGGGTTCGAGCAGAAGAAGTGGAGGATTTCCCAACACTGGGACAGATTCTCTTGCGAACGTAAGGACATTAATTGTTTCACGATACATTGATTAAATTTATTTGACGGATAAATGTGATGCCGTCCCTGTTTGTTTTTTTCGAATTGACGGAGACGGTATCACATTCATCTGTCGGCTAAAGTTAATTAATGGGTGGTGAAACAGCCCCTTAATCACTTAAGTCCAGGGTACAACACTGAGGTCGCTGCTGTCGCTATCGTTTTGAACCTCTTATGAGCCTTGAGGCTATATTTGCCTAAAGTTTCTGGCGTTCACGATCAGAATCAAATGACAGATTTCGCATACAAACATTGCCATTTGAATGCGATCGCGAGCATCAGAAACGTTAGACAATACGGCTTAACAAACGGGCAAACGTTAGGCTCTGTCCCTAACGGTATTAGTGTTTTGTGTCGTAAATTGAATGAGCAAAAAAACCTTAATATTATTAGACTAATATATTTCGAGAAACTCTCTGTTCCGACTGATATCTTATTGTTACAAATTGAATAAATAAATTCATCACGGTCCCGGTAATGTTCTAAAGTTCGGACATTATTAAGGTGTTGATAAACTTGAGCATTAAATTGTAACAGATCATCGAGCATTCTTTTTGCTGGAACGCTCGCTTGTATGGTCGTTAAAATTTTCCTGTTTGTTTTGTTACCTGTAGTGTAAGTAACATTTTTCCTAGGATTATCAAGTTTATCAGCGCCTTTGTGAATATCCACCCCCCTCAATTCAGTCGACGTATTATCTTAAAATACAAGATTTTTCAAAGCATAGCGATAGGGAGCGCCAAAGTTGGCTTACTCTTCGCTAGTCATACCGTAATGTTTGTCCGAATCATCATTAGTCATAATCTTTTTCCCCGCTGAAACTTGTAATTTTTCTGAAAATTTTAAATGGTCATGTTTCGTCCTATAGATAACCGTCGGTTAGGTTATTCAATAACAATTCTGAACAATAATTGGATTTAGAGAAAAAAAAATGACAATTGATCATTCTGACAAATATTACATTCGGACTTTCAAAAAGTATGCGAGCCGATATTGACCCATACCGACAGCTTTTGCCACACTTCATAATAATTCTCCTATCCCCCAGCCTGCAACTGCCACAACCACAGCACGGAATGCACGTACGACCCCGTCACTGATGAGAAGCACCTGTCCCTCGACATCCACGGCCGCTACGAGGGTGGTGGTGTCTGCCAGAACTGCCAGCATAACACCGAGGGTATTAACTGTAACAAGTGCCAGCCCACTTTCTACAGGCCAGTGGGCAAGCGATGGGATGAGATTGACGTGTGCCGACGTGAGTAGATTTAAATTTAGTAGAATTTATAAAAATAAACTGAAATAGACTGAAGTGGCAGTAGGCGGGGCACATTGCTCGCAGAACTGATGACCGATGGGGTCAAAGGTTCGCGAATGGCGACTGCGGACCGGGAGACGAGCTGTCGGTAGGCGTCCAACAAGATGGAGCGACGACCTGGTTAAGATAGCAGGATCGCGGTGGATGCGAAAAGCACAAGACCGGTCTGAGTGGAGAGCCTTGGGGGAGGCCTATGTCCAGCAGTGGACGTCTTTCGGCTGACATGATGATGTATGTTAAAAATAAACGGCCAAGTGGGAATGAACTCGCACGTCGAGCGTTTTGTACTAATTTATAGGTGTCAATGAGTTTCCAGTGTCAGCAGAGTCCCTAAGCGTTTATTCTGACTGTACATTTTGTTGATTGTAGTTGCATTGGCATACGAATTACATTTCCATACCAAAATGTCGATTCCGTTAAGCATTGAGGAGTTCCATCCTGTGGAGATGATCCAATGACCACTAGAATTTCACTACCAGAGTGTATTGTTACCGGACTTACATAAGTATGCCAAATTTCAAGGGACTCGATACATACGTATATATGTCGGCGGCCGATTGGTAAATCCGCCAGATCACGAAATTTCTAGGCATATCGTGAATTGGTTCCATCAATGGTGCAATCAATGGTGGTTTTCGTGGCAGCAGCCGGCGAAGTGCCAGAAACGATATCCTATTCCTAGGAATTTCATGACCTGCCTAAGCGTTACTAGGCAAATCGTTAAACGGTGAGTTTTTAACGATATGGCGGATGTCTCTTAGCCAATTCATGAAATGGCGCCATTTCACGATATGCCTAGAAATTTCGTGATCTGGCGGATTCTACGATCGGCCGCCGACATATACATAGTAAGTTAAATAAAAGTCAACTTTCATGCCTGGTTATACCCACCAGAGATTTTTCAGAAACGATGGAAGTTTTTTTTTAAGTTCACAACTGCTTGTCATAGCCTAGTTTGTATAAAGATATTTTGACTTTGACTTTGATTTTGTCTTAGCGTGTAACTGCGACCTCCACTATTCCACCGGTAACTGCCAGGAGGGTACGGGACGCTGCGAGTGCCGCAAAGAGTTCAACCCTCCCGCCTGCGACTCTTGCGCTTACGGGTATGTTCGCTACGCTCACATCGTAACCTGCGCTACTCGCCATTTTTAACCCCTCTTTTGAGACTTGTGATATACAACTGCAACGTGTAATTTGCATTAACTATGTAGGTATCTAATCGGATACATATTGTTCCTTCCTTTTCTTTCTTGTAGTTGGCAGCATGTACGAGCATGCTCGACATTAATGTTAAGCTGACGCTGCACATTCTGTGTACGTTGCCCTGTCTACGTAAACTTACGCAATTACATGTATTTTATTTCATATTATTTTAGTGCAATAAAGGTACTCTACCAGGACGGACACATCTTTTACTTAACAATCCGTTCTTCTAACATTATAACATTAACAACATAATTTAACATATTCAACATTCGTCAATGTAAAGTCTATTAAACTAGTAGACCCTACACATATCAAACAAAATATGCAAAATTGCAATTTTCTCTGGAATTGCCATCTTTACAATATTATGTTATTATTACTATAGAATAAACCTAACAACAAACAGTACATCAATCACTTGATTACGCGGTCATAACATGTGATATTGTCAATAGTTTCTCCAAAATTATGTTATTTCAAATGATTTTATTTCGTCCATTAAGTTTAAAGAAAACTTTATTTATTTTGATACGTTCCCGTCTAAATATTCTGTTGCCTACTTTTGCCACCCTTTATACAACTGCTTATACAACGACTGCATAAAATACTATTGTGACCACGGAAGAAAAGTGACATTGTAATTGATGTATCTATTTTGCCTGCTTTTGACAGTTACTTTGACTATCCCGACTGCAAACCTTGCACCTGCAACTTGAACGGCACGGCCGGGGCACACTGCACGCCCTACGACGGAAAAGTAAGCATCTATAATCTTAGTCCCAAATATTACGAAGTGTTCTATCAGACAACATTTTTAATTTTCATTCAATTTTTATGGAATAATCGAAAAAAACTGACAAAAATGCAACGTTGCCAGCTCAGCAGGTATAAACGCTCTTAACTTTTTACAGAGTACCCGAATTTTGATAATTCTTTTTTTATTGGATATACGTGGTTATATTCTCTTTGGGGTATACCTTGAAGTTGGTATTAAATATATAAATTTGGAAAAAAAATACCCCAAGGGTGGGAAAAAGTATAAAAACTCTAACAAAAAAAAACCGCCGAAAAAACGGAAGAGCAAAAAAAAATAAACCTTTTTTATTTAACCTTAATCTCTGTAGGTACTAGTTTGAAGTCGGTGCGTCAGCACTAGCCATCAAGAGTCGACCTATACTCGTCTACCTGATAAGCTTCTACAGCTCCTCCAAAAAAAAATAAGCGTTGACTTGAGAACATCCTCCGTTTCTTTTTCGTCAGGTTATTTTAAGAAAAGCTAATAAAAGCGTATTTTCTCCCGTCGCAGTGTCCCTGCAAGCCGAACTACTCGGGACATTCCTGTGAGATTTGCGCTGACGGATACTACTCCCCAGAATGCAAGCGTAAGTGTTCTCACATTTACTACGCCTACGAGTATTGTAGAAATATTCAAAAAATAACAATTTTTCAACTCTTTCCCACAGCTTGCGAGTGCGACTCTATCGGCTCCGTCTCAACAGTGTGCGACAAGGACAGCGGCAACTGTACGTGCAAGAGCAAGTTCAGCGGAAGGATGTGCGATGAGTGCGAGGCTGGTTACTATAACTACCCGAAATGTATTCGTAAGTCAATGTTACTACCCTAAATGTGTCCTTGAACTACCCTGTAATGTAACTATGATACCTAATTTATTTTACAACTACCATTAAACTACCCTATACATATGTTTGTTACTAAGTCATGGTCATGAACAGTAAATACTGCTCAAAAAAAATTTTAGCTCTACTTACCATGAACATAATAATATAATAACAATAATAATAATTCGTTTTATTGCAGGCATACCTAATACACCCATAAATTTAAAAAAAAAAAAAACTACCTAATATTATCTAGTACAATACTATGTAATCAAGTCGTTAAAAGAAAGTAATATTAATCTAATATAATGTGCGACTGATAAAGTAATACAATGTACGACTCTTATAATATTAATACTTATCTATCCTCCTTTTCCACTTGCATAACCATCACAAAACCAAACAAAAAGCTAACACTTGTCAATTTTAAACTCTCTACGAGTTCATTCTCAATGCTACGAACACTCGATCACACCAACATTCATAGTCAAAATACCACAAACGGGACTTATCACGCTATTTTTACACAAGTATTTACCTCGACGTTTCGGCAACCTTGCAGTTGCCGTGGTCACGAGTAGACTGAAGTGTGGGGTGTCAAGTCTGCCTAGCAGCGTGAGTTGTTCGAACTACCCGCACTTCCCCCTTGTCCCGTTTGTGGTATTTTGACTATGAGTGAGAATCACGAAAGTTTAAAACGTCACACCAACGTTGTATGCGTGGCACCTTACAACCCTTGTTTATAAGTTTACTATAAGTTACCTATCATTATTTTAGAGTGCAACTGCGACACGAGTGGCACGCAACCGAACATTTGTGATGACGTCACCGGTCAGTGCATTTGCAAGGAAGGCTTCGGCGGCGCGCGTTGCGACCAGTGCATTGCTGGGTAAGTAAAAACTTTTATATCCTGCGAGTGTCGGCCGCGCAATGTATAGAGTATGTCGCTGCAACCGAAATTCGATCTATCGAATCGAAATCGGTGTATCCACGATGCCACAGACAGAGAGACAGACATTGGTGTCAAACTTATAACACCCCTCTTTTTGATCCGGGGGTTAAAATACAGTCACTCTCCGCCGTCTGTATGCTTACAATCTTTTAAACTAAGCGAGAGATTCATCGTAAATGTAAATTTGTATGGAAACATCTTTTTAAATGACTAAGTATTATCTTTTGATCGTGTTACTACCTAACCCAAAGATGCTAAGCTAGCTATTCGAAATTCTTTATCTTCATGTAAAAATTCAGGCCATCCTAGAAAAATAACCCTGTATACGCCAATCGTCACTCCAATTTTGTGATCCCCTCCTCATTGTCACATGTTGATAGATATGGAAAAAATAGAAATAATACCAGGAATCAGATCAAACACATTTCTTAGGAACGCTGTTTATTCAATGAAAATCTGTCATAGACAACCAGAACACATCACACGTACTTATTGGTACGAAAATCACCTGGCTCTTCCCCGTCTATAGTTAATTTGTGACTCCAAAGGTTCCTTGATATAGACTTCCCCAAATAAGTCTTTCTAATTCTTCCTGTTTCAGCTACTACTTGCAGACCCTTCTAAATATTATATATAGATGACCTTGAAACTTCCTTGATACTGACTTTCGCCAAGTAGTTAAGACTATTTTCTATTTCAGCTACTACATGCAGATCCGTGGCCGCGAGCGCCAGTGCGAACAGTGCGAGTGCTCAAAGACAGGGTCCACTTCCACCACCTGCGCGGCTGACGGCAAGTGCAACTGCCTGGCCAACTTCGGAGGCAAGCGGTGCGACCAGTGCTCGCCAGGGTACTACAAGTACCCGGATTGCTTGCGTGAGTTGTTTGTACTAACTTACTCCCTCCACTGGCTCTATCCAGCTATCTATATCTATCTGGCTAGATCCAGCTACAGAGGTGCAAGTTGTGAAGAGTTTCCAAAAAGTTTTTTTTCTACTGGATGGCAAATGAGCAGGTGGGTCTCCTGATGGTAAGAGATCGGTGGTAATCTCTCTCCCCATAGACACCTGGAACACGAGGAGGATTGCAGATGCGTTGCCAACCTAGAGGCCTATGGGATACCTCAAGTGCCAGTAATTTCACCGGCTGTCTTACTCTCCACGCCGAAACACAACAGTGCAAGCACTGCTGCTTCAAGGCAGGATTAGCGAGTAAAATGGTGGTAGCAATCCGGGCGGACCTTGCACAAGGTCCTACCACCTACAAAAGGTTCTTAGAAAATTCTGAGAAATTTCTCAAGAAATATAGGAAATTGAAAAAGAAATGGTATGTTTCAATAATAATAATAGTAATAATAATAAGCCATTTATTTCGGACAGAATCCATAGGGGTTAGTTGCAATGAAAATAAAAATAAAATAAAATAAAAGTGTTCGTCAATGCCCATACAACATTGACAGAAGTTTCCGATATCCATACTAATAATTGAGAACGCGAAAGTGTATATGTTTGTCCGTCTTTCACGTCGAACCATATGGAGCGACGGATCAATGTGTTTTTTGACATAGAGATATACTCAGCAGCACAAAATATGTAGAGTGCTACATAAAAAATTACCTATTTCTGCATACATTTGAAGGTCAGATTTTTTGCCGCTCAGTATAGTCTACACTACTTCTGTAGTCTAGTTTGGTACAGATGGCCCTGAAGCCGCTATCGTTTCTGACGCTCGCGATTTTCGTATACAGAGAGTCAAAAACGTCAGGCGCTAGGAACGGCCTCTGATAATGGATTGTCTTTACCATTTGTCGCCTGTCAGACAGCTGTCAGTCCCTCTGGTTCCAGCTTGCGACTGCGACGGCTCGGGCTCCATCGGTTCGACCTGCGATGACGCCGGTAACTGCCACTGCAAGAGCAATTTCGACGGCATCAAGTGCGACAGCTGCAAGGAGAGCTTCTACAACTACCCCGCGTGCGAGGAGTGCAACTGCGATCCGAAGGGAGTCGTCGCTTTGTTTGCTGGTGAGTGATTTGATACTGGCCTGTGTTCCCCGTACAGTCGTGGCGTGTGGCTCATATCGCTACCCACGCTAACTCGCGTTTTAAGACCTCACTTATACGACGATGCTTAAAATAATATTACGGTTTGCGCCAGCGCTGCATTGAGACGGCAGAAAATTGCAGTAATATTCCCTATTGTACCTAACAATTCCTGAAGAAGCCCATCAAGCCAGACTTCCTGGAAGGACCCCGGTGATCCGAGGTGTAGTGCCCCTGTACGGTCAAGGGTTTTAATTCCTGACCTACCACGGAACCTTTTCAAATGAAAAGTCATTACGATTTTCCTTGTTAATTAGTGCGATGTTACTATGACGTTTACTATGAAATGATTCGTGGTGGGTCAGGGATGACCGTACATTACAGTACAAAGCACAATGTCTGTGGTCTCTTCTTTCTCCGTTCTCTTAGATTATCAAGGGGCTGTTTCATTATCCATTGATTAAATTTATTTGACGGATAAATCTAATGCCCTCTCTGTTTATTTTGTTCGAATAGATGAAGACGGCATCACATTTATCCTTCGATCAACAATTTGTTGATCGAAGCATTTATCCGTCAAATAAATTTAATCAAAAGATGGTGAAGCAGAGGGTTAGTGGTGTTGTCCTGTTAGGACCCTGAATAGTGGTCAGAGTGGGGTCTACCATATCTGCGAAATTTGCGGGACTATCCAGAGTTGATTGTCGGAAGGCATAGCCCTGTTTTCCTATAAGATATTAATGAATGTTGTGCATCTCAGGGTGTGGTTCCGTGCCTGCTGGGGAGCTGTGTCGGTGCAAAGAACGAGTGCAGGGACGCATCTGCAACGACTGCAAGCCACTGTACTGGAATCTGCAGGACTACAATCCTTTAGGATGTGAAGGTAAGCATGCAACATTCTATATTCAGTCAAAAAACGGTTGTCAGAATGTAGTGCCCCTTTCTTGGAATTACCCTTTAATGTTTCAAGTTCTGGTGAAGAATTTTACAATTAATAAGGTATTTGTTTTTTTTATTACTTTATAAATCAATTTTAACCTGATAGGTTATGAACAAATTATACAAGTTTAAAATTCAAGATGATGTTTGAAGCGTGACAGGCGACGTTAGTTGGGTTCTAGGATGGCGTAGGTAACATTGAATACAGTATTTAATTTATATGAAAAAGGAAAAATCTAGACTCCATTATTTTTAAAAGTCACTGAACTAATGTTATTCAGTTTGACGAGTACGATCTATGTTTTAATTATTTGCTCGTATTACAGGCCACATCCGGTATACGACATGGCAAATTCAAGAGTTGTCAAATACCTTATAAAATTTACACGGTGTAGACTCTACTGTGTAGACTGAAAAAAAAAAATACCTCGTTGAGTTTCCTGCCGGATTCTTCTCAACAGAGGTTTTTCCGAACCGGTGGTAGATTTTTTGACGTTCATATGTGCTTGTTATAGCCTAAATTGAATAAAGAGATTTAGACTTTGATTTTGATTTTGACTTTTTTTTTATTCTATTGGGAAAGGCAAATGAGCAAGTGGGTCTCCTGGTGGTAAGAGATCACCACCGCCCATAAACATTTGCAACACCATGGGGTATTGCAGATGCGTTGCCAACCTAGAGGCTTAAGATGGAATACCTCAAGTGCCTGTAATTTCACCGGCTGTCTTACTCTCCACGCCGAAACACAACAGTGCAAGCACTCCTGCTTCACGGCAGGATTAGCGAGCAAGATGGTTGTAGCAATCCGGGCGGATTTTGCACAAGGTCCTACCAGCTGCATAACTTTGACTTTGACTAATACCTTCATTCCTCACCAGACTGTAATTGCGACGTGCGAGGCACATTGGGCGGGCTGGGGTCCTGCGACACCAAAACCGGGCAGTGCGCGTGCAAGCTGCACGTCGACCACCGCCAGTGCTCCCAGTGTGCTGACGGGTTCTACAGCCTGACTGCCGGCAACGTCTATGGATGTACACGTAAGTTTCTTACAACCTTTTTACCATTTTTTCCATCGTGACCGTGTTAATGAATGACGGTCTAGCATTGTACGTTTCTTTCGGCACTTCCTGCCATGTGTCAGGTAAGTTCTACCAGTTTTACGAGCGTTTCAACCGCTATCAGTATCTTGTCGCATATATTGAAGAAATGAGAGACCGTAGAAAGAACTTTCAAATTTCAAATTTTAGAAACGCTTTTTTATCGATAGATAGATAGATAGATAGATAAAAACATTTATTTGGTACTGCAAACACACACAATCAAGATTAGATACAAGGATACAAAACATCAGTCCAGACTTAAAAGTAAACATATCGATAGAAATAACGTTTCTAAAACAGAAAAAATATAAGATTTTTAAGTAACATCAATTAATTTAAAAAATAAGAGTTTTTTCTTTACCGCTAAATTACGACAGTCCGGTCGGTTACGGGTTGTTCCATAGTCCGGAATAAAAAACATTAAAAAAGAATTCTTCTTCTTCTCTTTTAAAAAATGGCTTTCTGTCCTTATTAGGACAATTTCGCCAGTGTCAAGGTACTCTCTTTGAGAGGGACGTTGTTCGGTAGCCGTAGTTTTTGCAACTTAATAGTAAAATTCCAAAAACCACGTGGAGACAACTTGCACATTAAAAAATGTCAGACACGAGAGCAATATAGAATTTTATGATCACTGTTCACTGTTAAGCTTAATCGCCGCATAAAACACTATCAAAATTATACTTCAACCAGCCAAAAAAACAGAAAAAGCAAAATTATATATTAGACTACATCCGCCATTTTCGAATGCCACAAATCGAATCCTAAAAAAGAATTTATGTGTCTTTGACTCCATCGTTTTGACAGGTGACACCTGAGGTCTTAACCGGCTCGGATAGTACCGATATGGAAATACCGACCCTATTTTTCATCTAGGTACACACACATAAAACCTCGTGTCAGTTTCTATGGGTGAGTAGGTACATGAAAAACAAGGTCGGTGTTTCCATGTCTGTATTATTCGGCCCGCTATATGCTTTGAAGAATTAACTTCCTCATTCCATTTATTGCCACCATCTCACCCCATCTTAACCTTGACAGAATGCGACTGCGACGTCGGTGGCTCAACTGACAACAACTGTGACAAGTCCACCGGGCAATGTTACTGCCACTCCCGCGTCGAAGGCCGGCGCTGCTCGCAGCCAATCAGGGCGCACTACTTCCCCACCCTGCACCAGTTCAAGTACGAGCTAGAGGAGGGGTATACCCCGTCCGGGGCGGTGAGGTACCGGGACTCCCAGGAGGCTTTCCCGGGACACTCTTGGAAGGGATACGTTGTGTTCTCGTTGCTTCAGGTCAGTTCTTTTTATAGCCGTACAGATCGATTGCATAAAGTTTTTCCATCTTATTTTGTCAGATACGTCCAATTTATCTTGCTCTCTCAATTCGCTTTAGTAAAATTCAGTAAGCTAGTTGCGAAACCATGATAAATACTAACTTTTCCGACAAAAACGATGGCAGACATCACGAGATTTTATTAAATTGTCACGGTACTTAATTGCCAAAAAATTACATCGTTGTTTATCTTGAAGTTGCAGTATAAATAACAGGGCTAAATTTCACGTCTCTAATAGTAATGGTTGGAAAAAAAATCGATATTTTATTGGATCCCGAGAGAATGTCCGGATTAAAAGTAGCTATGTGTTATTCTCCAGCTGTTGAGCTATGTCTTACTAAATTTACTTTGATGTATCCACAGAACGAAGTCATCAGCATAGTCCACATCCAAAAGTCGTCGCTGTTCCGCATGGTCATCAAATACGCGAACCCCATCAAGGACCCCGTGGTGGCCACCATCATCGTCACCCCTGAGAGCGTCGGCGAAATCCAACAGACGTAAGTGGTCCTACAAGCATGTACTGTTCTTTTGAAATGTTCCCCTTCTCGATTTATTTCCCTGTGTATCAAATCCTCCCTACCTCTCTTTCTCTCTCCATTTCCTTGTCTCACATTCATAGAAGGGAATCTGACTAACCTTTAGCAGGAACGTATAATCAAATTGCCTTCATGCCTTCATTACCATCATCCATCATACCTTCCCTCTCACTCTCGTGTTAAATAACACAAGCGTCACCGGGACGGCAAGATATGTAGTTTGAATTTTTCACTTGGTAGAATGGGGCCAGGGCCACGCTGCTATGTGAGGGGAGCAGCGTTCTCAGTTGCCAACTAACTCCTGACTCCATTTCTACGGTATGGCAAGCAAGGAGAAACCACCACACCTTTTTCCCAAGAAACTACTAATCCTCATCCGTTGACCATGGCGACTCTGTCAAGAATGTATCAACTTGTGAGGGAGATCTCCCGTGTATCTTTCAACCCTAAAGACCTAACGTAGTTCATACAATTTCCCTTTGATTGCAGCAAATACATTGAAGAATCTATCTTGTTCTAGATCCAATGTGCTCCTACGTCCAACGATACAGCCGCAGTTGGTCACCGTCGCTGGGGAGAAAGGTGTCACGCCCTCGCCCTTCGTGATGAACCCTGGCAACTGGACGGTCACCATCAAGACCACTAAGGAAGTCATGATTGTGCGTATAAATTCCGTAGTGGTCGCTCGAAACTTTAATTATTACATTAGGTGATCTATGAAATATCAAGAACTTGTGCTGAAAATCAGATTAACAAAAACTCTTCTACGAGCCATATGTCCTTGGTGAGGGATAACAGGAACGTAATTATCATCACTAACAAAAATTCACCTCCTCATCGGTTTCGATGACGGCGACCCCACAACTATCCTCTATGAATGAGAAAAATTAACAAAAACTTACCATTTCACTATTACACCTTTCTACAGGATTACTTTGTACTCATCCCTGGAGCGTACTACGAGGCGACAGTGATGACCAAACTAGTGGACAAACCGTGTGCGATTGGGGACCAGGACCTATGCCGGGAGTTCGCGTACCCCCGTCTGAACAGCTACCCCATGGTTGACGTCAGTGGGCTGACCACCAGTCCTAATGGATACATCGATGATACCGTGGTGAGTAGGGATGAGATTTGTTATTTACATCTTCAATTCGTTTTTGACGGAGGAAGCTACACTTCCACTCAACGTAGATTAGGTTGTTTAGTCTTAGCTTCTTATACTGTCCTATAATTTTTGTTAGTTTTATCTTCTGTTCTTTTTTAATTTACTTTGTTATACTATACGTGATGCATCCTTACTTGTCTTATCATGTAAACAAACACTTCTCGAAGACACAGACACACCTTTCTCTTGGATTACATAATAACCATCACTTAAAATGTTCCTGTATACTTAAAGAAACTCACAAAGTATTGAAATCAACCGATTAACCACTGAAAAATATAATTTCTAATAAGATTGCCTTCAATAATTGAAGGAACGATTGAATAACTTCAAAAATGTCTGACATTGCAGTGTCAAGATTGTCTTTGGAACGGATTGAAAAGTATTGATGGGAAATGACAACTTATCGATGTGGAAAAATGTGCCAATTAATACTTAATATCCTCCTAAGTCCTTGCGTACTTTATAAAGAACTAATCTATATACATAAAATTCTAAACTGACTGACTGTTGATATATCAATGCACAGCCCAAACCACTGGACTGAGAGACTTGAAATTTTTTCACATACGTATTTACCTTATACAATGTAGGCACCCAGTAATGAAGGATTTTTGGAAATTCCCACGGGATAAGGAAAAAACGGGTTTTATATTCAGTTCAACGGGATGGATTTTTCGTTTTATTGGTCGTAGAAAACTGAAATTTATTATTTAGTTCCTTCGGGGGTGTATGGGAGCACTACAAAAGTATTTCCCGAAATTCTGACGGGAACGGGAAAAAACGGGATTTTTCGTTTTATTGGTCGTAGAAAGCTGAAATTTGGCATGCAGGTTGCTTGAGAAGTATAGGGAAGTATTAAAGAGATAATTTACCGAAATTCCCACGGGAAAGGGAAAAACGGGATTTTTCGTTTTACTGGACGTAGAAAGCTGAAAATCGGCATGTAGGTTGCTTAAAAGGGTGTAGAGGAGCATTGAGAGTGGAGTTTTCAAAATTCCCACGGGAACGGGGAAAAACGGGAATTTTCGTTTGACTGGTCGTAGAAAGCTAAAAGTCGGCAAGTGGGTTTCTTGGGGAGTGTAGGTGAGCTTTAAGAGACCATTTCCCAAAAATTATTACGGGAACGGGAAAAGACGGGATTTTTCTTTTTCTCTTTCTCATTTATTTAAAATTCAAATTATTCTTTCAAGCGCACATGATTGTGTAAATAAATTAGTATAGAAGTCGTGCCACCTTACGTGTTTAATTATAACAAAATCAATCAATTTACTATCATAATGTGTCTTTGTAACATGAAATAAATACTTGAATTTGAATATATTTTATCGACATTTCCCATCACTAGTCATTGTCTATTATCTATGTCTACCATCTATGACGTCACGTTTGTTTACATGATAAGACAAGTAAGGATGCATCAGGTATAGCTTTCACATTTTATGCTAATTGTAATTATATCTTAAATTTTGTTTTGAAAAAATTAGTTTATTGCTAAGATTCTTAGGCGCATTCTTCTTGGCAATGATGGTGTTTCCGAAAGCGCTGGTAATATAAAATAGGTACATGTATAAGAGCCCTTTGCAGCATACTTGCAGAATAAACGTTTCATTTTGTTTGTTAGTTTGTTTAAACTCTTTATTGTACAAAAAGGAAATACAAAAATAACACACAAAAGAAAGATTTTGATTGTTACATTGGTTAATAGATTTTAATATTGAACTATAAGCTACTTAACTGAGTTCCACACTACTAGACTTGTTTTTCTTTTCAGTTTTTTTAAGGCAGTCTGGTTTTTCAACCCTCGACGCAAAAAGAGAGGTTTTATAAGTTTGACTCTTTGTGTGTCTTTGTTTTTGTGTGTATGTCTGTCTGTAGCACCGTAGCTCTTGTACGGGTGAACCGATTTGAATGAGCTTTTTTTTTAATTTGAAAGAAGATTTTCTAGAGATAGTTCTTAGACATGTCTTATTAAAATCACTTTGACCGTTTTTGCGATATTTAACTTTGAAGTGACAATGTCGGGGGTTTTCCAACTTTTTGTTGCTTAGGTTATTAACAAATTCTATCTTTTTCAGCAACTAAATGAGCTGAAGGCCTCAGAATCCTCGATCCCGGTGTTGGACGCGCAACCACTTACCTACAACATGAACATCGAACCCAATGGCCCATACGTGTTGGTGATAGAATACGTGACCCCCATAGACCGCAATGCTATTATGGAGCTGATTCCCCCGAGCGATAACACCGCCATCAACGTGCATTTCAAGTCCGGACAGCGGGAGTCGCACGCGAAAATGAACCTTAACGAGTGCTTGTATACCACGCCGTGTAGGCAAGTGGTCGTGGATGATAGGGCTAGGACGTTTGTGGCTGATGTTGTGGCTAAAGAAAATGTTGTTACGTTAGAGGTAAGTGGTGAGATGAATCAGGATAATTTTGTATAAGTACTATATTTAATATACACCAGTCTTTAGTCGCGTGTAGCTTGACTGTTGCAAACTAATTCAAAGACTTCTTCTCGGTGCACACAGCACGGCGGCTACTGCAAGATGCGCATTAAATTAGTTCGAAGCACGTCGAGCTAATTTCATTAAAGATGTGGGTCATCTGTTATACTATCTTATCAGTCACACAGTAGTTTCATGTTAAAAATTATATGTTAAAATCAGTGTTTACACGCGGCTTTATAATCTTATATATAAAACCAACAGTTGAATCCAAACTCTAGCATCGTGCTAAATTCCCATGAGTTGACCTTGGCGGTTGAAATTTCGAGGTTTTATCCCAATCTCAAGATGATATCGGGATAATAAGTAGCCTCTGCGTTATTTCATATATCCAACTACTTACACAGTATACTGCTTACTTTTATTGCTACTTAACATTAAATACTTACTTATATTACTTACCTACTCAATTAATTGCATACTCATATTACATACTTACCTACATATATTACTTACTCACTTTAATTGCATACTTACATTACATACTTACTTATACAAGGTGATCTTAGCCTCTGGACAAATAATGAAACCATGGATAAGACTGATGCTTAGCAATATCTTAAAATAGTTATTGGCTTAATTAGACAAGAAAAAAAATCTATGAAATTAGATCATCTAAATACACAGGCTGCTCCAAAGTGATACATTGAAAACCGTTATTTTTTCTGTAAATATTGGACTGATTGTTATGATACTTTGCAGTTTGGTTTTAAATATCTTGCTAAGCCAGTAGTATTCGTATTTGTCCAGAGGCTAAGGTCACCCAGTATTAGGTACTTACTCACTTATATTGCATACTTACATTACTTACTCATTTATATTACTTACTAATTTGTGTTGCTTACTTGTATTACTTACTTATGTTGCACTTCCTGGTACTCCTTCCACAGGGCAACACGGACTCCCTCGCCGGCATCAAGTCCATCGTAGCCGTTCCTTTATCAGAGTGGCACCTGTCTTACATAACGCCGCGGCCATATTGCTTGCGGCGCGCCGGCGTCTGCGCACCCGCGGTTTTCACCGCATCTGTGGACTCTAAGAAGGTCAGTCGTTTGTTCACAAACTTTCGCATTTTGAGCCCTACCTCACTGGGACACCAAGACGATAATGTCGTCTATGTGTCCAAACAATTCACGTAGAAATGTATCGGCTGTCACTCGCTTGGTGACGCTTAGACCACGTCGCCAATTTGAAATCGTAGCAACTATTTACGGCGCCCTACGTGGCGATTGGATGCTCTGGCAGCCTGGCAACATAGCCAATAAAATATACAATAAAATATGCATTAGCTGCCCACTCACACAGTCGCCAACCGGCGGCCATTTTGGACGCGGCCAGACTAGAAGTAGCCATGTTTGCATCGCCGGTGACGTCGCCATAGCGTCCTGATAAGCCAGGGATCTTAATGCAGACCTTGTGCAAGGTCCGCCCGGATTGCTACCACCATCTTGCTCGCTAATCCTGCCGTGAAGCAGTAGTGCTTGCACTGTTGTATTTCGGCGTGGAGAGTAAGACAGCCGGTGAAACTACTGGCACTTGAGGTATCCCATCTTAGGCCTCTATGGCGGCGGTGATATCTTACCATCAGGAGACCCACTAGTTCGTTCACCATCCAGTCGAATAAAAAAAATCCTAAGTTTTGTTTGTTTAGGTGGAGTTCGAATCCTCGGATACAGCAGACAGCAGCTCCCGACCACCTATCCTGGACAACAGTACTACCGTGGTCTACTTGGGCGAAGGTTCCAAGCCGGTTACCGTCGAGGTCAAGGTTCCCGCTCCTGGCCTGTACATGCTCGTTCTGCATTATTACCAGCCTGATCATCCTGGTGAGTAAAAAATAATAGATCGTCACTGCCTTGAAAAAATCTCGTATCTAAAATCAATATGTCAACAAAATTGAACCTTGATGTAATGTCTATAAAGCTCACTCAGAAAAGTTATCTATTTTGAGCTACGAGTACGAGCGGTAACGTTTCGTGTGCTCTGCCTACCCCATTTGGGAATACAGGCGTGATGTGTGTGTGTGTGTGTGTGTGTGTGTGTGTGTGTGTGTGTGTGTGTGTGTGTGTGTGTGTGTGTGTGTGTGTGTGTGTGTGTGTGTGTGTGTGTGTGTGTGTGAGCTACGAGTTTTTTTTAAAGTAGTGACGAGATGTTTGTAGAACCTGAAACATGTAGAAAAAGATTACATAACTACATAATTAGAAAGATAACTTGAGTTTTATAACCCGTCACTATAGTGGCTAATTACACTCCGTGAAGTTTCAGAAACAATTTTCTTTTTTGTAACGTAAAACAAGAATATGGATTTTGCTTTGATTATTTACGTATCATCAACAATATATGAATTAACCTACGTTTAAAGGCGGTAAACGGCATTAAATAGTTTAGATTCTGTACGTGAAAAATTGAGGGGTCTTAAGAACCCCGTGTCGCACTGAATGAGAAAAATTATGCTCATATTTTAAGTGGCGATGGAAAAAAAAGTATCCATTAGTTTTGTGTTTACAAAAACAAAGGATTATGCATCTTTTTAAAAATAAAAATAAATAAAAATATCTTTATTGCCACATCTTAAAAAAAAAAACTTATTATTATTATTATTGTCTTTATTTCTTTTTATTCTTAGGATTAGGTTTTTATAATAGTTATAAAAAGTAAAATACAGAAAAGTACATACAAAATAAAAAAATTATAAAAACCTAACCTAGTTTGCCACCGGTAACGGAGCAGGGCCCAAGTTATCGGTGGTTAGGGCTGCAGAGTGAGGAACCTCCGGACGATGCGTGCCGTGTCCAGAAGTACCGCCTTCTGTATCTGGCCCTTGATCCAGCCATCTAGCGAGAGTCTCTTGAGATGTTGGTCGAGGCTCTTCGCTATTAGCCCGTTTGCCGAAACGACTATCGGGACAATGATCGTCGAGTCAACATCCCACATAGCAGTCACCTCGTGAGCCAAGTCAAGGTACTTGCTGAGTTTGTCCTTCTCGGCCTTCACGAGGTTCTCGTCATGCGGGATGGTGATGTCGATGAGCATTGTCTGGCGGTTTGATCGATCTGTCAGCACAATATCAGGCTTATTGGCTACAATAGTCCTGTCCGTGATGACAGATCGATCCCAATAGAGCGTGGCACGACCATTTTCGAGAACTGGCGCAGGGACATACCTATGTGGGAGATAGGTGTCGTGACGGTGGAAACGATGGAAAGCAGTATTTACAGTTTATCGAGGGAAAACGCATAAATCCGAACCTGTGTCTACGAGGTATCTTATTTTGCTGTGAAGATCGGTTATAAAAAGACGGCCAGACGGTGAGGGGCAGTCGTTGGCCGCTATTTCCGACCGCCCGAGAAGTTTTCCGCGTTGTAGTTGCACGGCTGTTTGCATTTGCGCGCTTTTTGATTAAAGTTGTAGTGGTAGAAGCAATGCGGGTGATTAGGCGGCGGTTGAGGCATCCTCGAACGGGAGCGGCTGCTGTACCTTCTTGACGACGACGCGGGGCGTGAGCGAGAGTGTGAGCGTCCTCTTCGGTAGTTACTCGTCAACAAAGCAACTTGCCTGGTAAGTTCGTTGACTTGCTGCATCAAGGCATCAGAAGGCGAGGCGGACGCGAAGGAAACTTGTGGTACTGGTGCGTAGTTGACAGCGGAGCCTGAGGTAGTTGCGACATGGTGAGTCTGGGGAGCAAGTTCGAACACCCTATCGGCTAAGTCCGCAAGTTTCTCGAGAGGAAGGTCCGACTGCGACGCAAGTATAGTTTGGACATTATGCGGCAAACGGTCAATCCAAATTGTCTTGAGCAGATCGGACGTGGCGGAGGTACCGGCTAAATTTTGTAAATGCCGTAGAAATTGTGACGGGCTGCGGTCGCCGAGCTCTTCGTGGACGAGAAGTTGCCGTGTGCGTTTTTCTTGAGACACCGAGAGGCGTTTAATTAATTCAGTTTTAATTTTTATATACTTATCGGCATCGGGAGGGTTAGTTATAATGTCCTTTACTTCGAGTGCATAACGCGCCTCTAGCTGGCCGGCGACGTAATAGAATTTCGTTTCGTCAACCGTTATTTTCGACAATCGGAATTGCGCCTCTATCTGCGCGAACCAAAGCGCCGGCTCATCCGCGTTGAACGGCGGCACGCGGACACCGACACGACATACCTGCCCATCGGCTGCAGAAGCATCAGCGAAGTCTTCATGTAAATTTTCTCGCGACATTTTAGTTCTTTTTCAGTCGGCGGTCACCACTGTGGGAGATAGGTGTCGTGACGGTGGAAACGATGGAAAGCAGTATTTACAGTTTATTATTTACAAACATATGTACAACAAATTAAATATTTTATGCGAATTGATATGGGTTTTTTCTCGTAGCTAGTTATTAGACAGCTCTGTTGATCTCCGTTGTATAGCAACGGTGCGTCGCATCGCGCAGGCGCGTGGACTTAAGCAGTGGCGGTCGAGCAGGCCGCCACACCTATAATACGGCACCTCAGAGTGTACAAGGTCGTATCGAAGAGCAAGTTGCTGGTGGATAATCCTGGCTACTAAGTTATGTCTGTGCAAATACTCACCGTTAGCAAGATGAGAACAACCGGAGATGATATGCCTGAGTGACTCCCCAGGACGGCGGCATGCCCGACAAATGTCGACCGTACCGTCCTTCAGGATATACCTCCGGTAGTTGTTCGTCATGATAACTTCGTCAGCAATTGCACACACAAAACTCTCGGTTTCCCCAAAGAGGTCCCCGAAACGTAACCAGGTCACCGACGCGAGAAGGTCTACATCAGGCCCTATTAGGGCCTTGTAGAACCGCCCGTGTAGCTCCTTGCTCTTCCATACGTTCTTGCGATCTTCCGTGCTCATTATCATAGGTCTGCGCCAATTTTCGTTTGCCATGGATAGCGGGGTGAGGTGTCTGTCTACTGCCACAACATCGCGATGCATCCCACACTCGTTGTTAAGGAAATAATCCCTAAGTCTGCATACCTCGCGGTTGTGGAGATTTTTGGCATTAAGAAAGCCGCGACCTCCACATTTCCGTGGGATGTACAGTCTCATGACAGACGAACGTGGGTGTAGCATGCGATGGGTAGTAAGTAGTAGGCGGACCCTCCGGTCCAGGGCCTCCAGTTCAGTCTGAGTCCACCTTAGTATGCCAAAGGAGTATGTAAGCAGGGGCATCACCCAGGCGTTAAAGGCGCGCACCTTATTACCACCCGACAAAAGACTGTTAAGTACCTTTGAAAGGCGGCAAAAGAAACGCTCCTTTACCGTCTGCTTGATGTCTCTGTCAACGATACCTAAAGCCTGTGACATACCAAGGTATTTGTAGGTTTCGGCTTCGGAGAGAGATCTGAGGGTCATTGTTGCAGAAAGTTGCAAATCTGGCGAATTTACAACTTTTCCCCGTTGTACATTCATGACCGCACACTTATCTACACCAAATTCCATTCTGATGCCGTTACTGAAAGTCTCTGTCTTCTTTAGTAACACCATCAGATCTTGGTGTTTTGGTGCAAACAGTTTCAGGTCATCCATGTACAATAGGTGAGAAATGATCTGACCCCCTCTCCGAAGTCGGCAGCCTATTCCTGAATCCCTCAGTAGAGTGCTGAGTGGATTCAGAGCAAGGCAAAACCACAGTGGGCTCAAACTGTCGCCCTGGAAAATACCACGCTCTATCCTTATATTTATTATTATTATTATTAAAGTTCCAAAACTACTATAAATACAAAACCACATAAAAAATACAAATTAAAAAACAAAAAATTACGAAATTAAACAAAACAGACTTATTATGGGTGCCAGTCTCACTCAGCTTTTACTAGATTGGTGGTATACACCAGCGCTGATTTTCAGACTGACCCCTTTTAATACTTAAACTTAAATACGTAGGTCGGCAGCAGCAGTTTACCGCAGCTATAGTATTAATATAATAGATATTCTTAATCTTATCCGTTTAGTGAGCGAAATCGACGTGGCGGTGACATGCGACGGCCAGAAACACACCGGACGAGTGACGGTGGAGCACTGTCCGTCCAACTCCGGCTGCCGCGCGCTGATCCGGCTGGACAGTGACCAGTTCCCAGTAGCTGACAATTGCTCCGTCACACTGGAGGTAAGCTAGGTCACAGGGGATTAATCGGGAATAGTAGATTGATAACCAAGGGTGGAAAGTGAACCATTTCACCCTAGATTTCGAGGGGAAATGGGTAATTTCACCCGTTTTAGACACTCCACTTTTCATTTTGACTGTGAGGAAAGTAAAATACTACAAAAAAAAATGAGAATATTAATAAATTGAATTTACTGGTATTCAACCTCCGACGGTACCTTTTCGAACTGGCCACTTGCCACGGCCGACTATAAAAAAAAAATCGAGTTGTTTTCGACGTGCATCTAGATGGCCATGCCGAAACGTGAAGAAAAAATATCATTGACGTAACTCAATTACCTATCCTCGACTCCGTGGCTAATCGAAAAATTAAAAAAAAAACTACTTTCCACCCTAGAGATGAAAACGCAATTTTCCACCCGGCTATCTACCCATGAAAATTAAACTTTCCGAACAGGAGAGATGTAAATGTATATACAGTGTTAGCAATACCCAGCTTCAAAGCTAAATGTATAGTGTGTGGTCATTCAACATCGGCTACCTTTCTAACCTACCTTCGTGCCAAGTTTCAAGTTTCGAGAATCACCTCGATGTGCAAAGAGTCAATTTGCAATAATTGAAAACCATAGTATCACTATGAGACTCACCGCCAAAAAAAACATTCATCATCATCATCTCAGTCGTAGGACGTTCACTGTTGGTAATATGCCTCCCCCATAGACCTCCAGTTGCTTCGGTTGGCAGCGGCCTGTCCACTGTGAACCCACGGCTTTAACCAGGCCATCTGTCCATCTCGTTGGTGGACGTAATACCCTATTTCGGTAAAATTAAAGAGTAAACTACGCATTTACGTACATTATTACCTAATACGCTTCTATTAAATCAGTGGTACCCAACCAGTGGTCCGCGGACCATTAGTGGTCCACGAGAGCTAAAATAAAGTCCCCGAAAATTTTTTTAAACCTTAAAGGTACGCCCGCTATCATGGCAAAAAATAATTTTGAAATTGGTAGTAACAATGTATTTTTAAACCTGTAGCCCCTGTTGAAAATAATAACATCAAAGTGGTCCCCGGTCAAGAAAAGGTTGGGAACCTCTGTATTAAATAATCTATGGCATAGATTATTTAGCAGAGGGTTAACACCTACCATAGATTCTATGCTAACCCCGGTTGTATGACATGACAGCTGACTAGGGTTGACAATATTTGCGTTTGAAGAATTTATCTATTTTTACGGGTTATTTCGTACGAAGAACTAGGGCTGGGATTGTTCTAGGTTGTTTAATTTTTACAAAAAATAGGCTTACGTTTGGCCTCAATCTCGCTTGATGGAAGGCGAAGATGAGGCCTAAGATGGTACACGTTTGCCTAGAAGGTGTCTATTCACTTTGACCTTAAAGATTTGTTAAAGATGTCCAGGTTATAGCGTTCCGGAAAAACTGACCTCGGCAGAGAGTTCCACTCCTTAGCCGTCCGCATAATGAAAGAAGAAGCAAACCTCGTGCGTAATGGAGGAATGTCTACAACATAAGGGTGAAACTGCTCGCCGCGCGTCGTTCGGTGACGGAAAGACGAAGGGGGTATCTGGTTATGTAAAACCTCCGCACGCTCACCGACATGTAACCAATAAAAAACCGAAAGGCAGGCCACTCGTCTATGGTGTTCGAGGCTCAGAAGATTTGCCCCCACAAGTGAATCACAGCCTATATTTAAACCTGTTTTTAGGGTAACGGCAACAAAGGCGTATGGCTCGACTATCTGTTGGCCATCGACAGCTCAGACTTCGCAGACACCGTCTTGAAGGAGACCAATATGTTGGACTATTCGAGGGAGTTCATCTCCAAATGTGCGAGCAACCACTATTACATACAGCCCAATGTCACTGGTGAGTACACCCAAACTTGGGTCTTTTTTATTTCCATTAAGTTGACAAATCATTGATAAAAACCACCTGGCAGAGCAATTTTCAGTCTAATTTTTATTTCTTTATATTATAAATCAAAACTTGGCAATAAATAAATATCACGGGACATCATCATCATCCCAGCCTATATACGTACCACTGCTGGGCACAGTCCTCCTCTCAGAATGAGAGGGCTTGGGCCATAGTTCCCACGCGGGCCCAGTGCGGATTGGGAACTTCACACGCACCATTGAATCGCTTCGCAGATTTGTGCAAGTTTCCTCACGATGTTTTCCTTCACCGCAAAGCTCGTGGTAAATTTCAAATGTAATTCCGCACATGAATTTCGAAAAACTCAGAGGTGCGAGCCGGGGTTTGAACCCACGACCCTCTGCTTGAGAGGCGATAGCTCAAATCACTAGGCCACCACGGCTTCAGGACACTTGACATCAATTTGACCTAGTCTCAAAGCACTTTGTCAGTTTGGTTTGATGACATTGGGTTTGATCACCGGCTGGGACAGATATTTTAACTAAGTATAAGGCTTAGTTTTCTGTCAGCCATTAGCGCCATTACCGCCAATGTAGAAAAGTACTCATTAAAAAAAATCGGGAACCTCAGGGACAGAAGACCGTAAGGAGTTCCTTGATAGCTCTTTGTTAAGTTAACTTTCGCCTCCAGGCTTCTGTCGCGACGCGGTGTTCTCCATCACTGCGGAGTACAACAGCGGCACTCTCAGTTGCGCCTGCGACGTCGAGGGATCGACGGACCTGGAGTGCGAACCTTTCGGAGGACAGTGCAAGTGCCGCGAGAATGTCATTGGTAAGTATTATAGCCATTTAAAAATAAATTCTCAAGAATCCTTTTATCTTTCGGAAACCTCTTTCTTACAATAAAAGTTTTAATTACCTCTTGGTAAGTTATAAGTTAACATTGTAAAGTTCGCATAGTACTGTCCCTCTCACTCTTGTATTAAATAATATTAGCGTGAGCAGGATGGCAAGATACGAAGCTCTATTTTTGCACTTCCTAGTACAGGGATTATTCAGGGATTGGATGGATGTTTGAAATAATGTGGACAAGACTACAAAATTAATTTAATAATTAATTATTCCATTAATAGTTATCTTACCTGAGACATCATTTTGATTTCTAGTATAATGTAGATTTATATAAAAAAAAAACAAATACGTTAATTTTTTCTGTGGTCAGCCTATTACTTTTTATAATATAAAAAAATAAGTGCTGAAACTTAAAAAATAATTAAGACCTTTTAGTCTTGACCCCCGCTCTGGGTTGATTCTGGTGCAAAGGTTGTCTATCGCGGTTCAACGCGACAACGCGGCGAGTGTATTCGGCACCTTTGCACCAGGTATGACGCGGGTCGATTTATTTGACTGATTATGAATTTGCCTGGCCTTTGTGTATTTGTTTTAATTTTAATAACTTTTAATTTATAATAAAAAAAAAGTAAATCCTGGTGATTTTATATTTATCAGTTATCATAAAAGAAAAGTCAACAAAACCCGTAAAAAAGTGTCCAAACTGTCAAACATTTAAAATTGTCCGTCTCAACTATTGTTTGTCCCCAGGACGTACTTGTGGTGCCTGCAAGACGGGCTATTACGGATTCCCCAACTGCCGACCGTGCCACTGCCCCTCAACTGCGATCTGTGACGACAACGGTGCGTATTCCATGAAACATAGTCACCATCAATCTTTTTTTTTATGTTATTAAGATATCACTGGGATGGCGGGAGCCTTTGATAGGCAGGAGCGGAGCAAGAGAGGAGAGGCCTTTGCCAGCACTGGGACACAAAAATAGGCTAATAAAAAAAACAATTAAACGAATGACAAAGTGTTTTTTTATATTTTTTTAAATACACATTTGCAGGCAGTGGTATATAATTTCTTACGCCTTTCCAAATAATGAGGGTTTACATCGGGTAGATGGCGTTAGTATCAATCATGACGTCCGTTACACATTTGACGTTTGCTCGCGATTGGCTTTAGTTATTCAACCAATCACGAGCAAACGTCAAACGGACCTCACGATACTAACGCCATCTAGCGGTATTCGCCTCTGTGGAAACCGTCATATTTTTAAACAAAGGAGTTTTTACTTCTGAAAGTTGCGATAGATGGCGCCACACGACACTATTGGCGTATGTGTGGAGACCACATTACATACGAGATCTCTACGCCACACTGCACAGACCTATATAGTGCAGTCTATGCGCTTGCAAGAGCCAGTTGCTCAGAATTTGCGTCAAACGCGCCAGAAGTGACATACCGAAACCACCTTGAAGTTCGTTTTAATAAAAAACACCTTCTGTAATCGTGTCTTCGTGTGTTTAACATGATAATTTTGTATTCAAAGTCAAAGTCAAAGTCAAAATCTCTTTATTCAATTTAGGCTATAACAAGCACTTATGAACGTCAAAAAAATCTATCACCCGTTCGGAAAAAAAAACCTCTGTTGAGAAGAATCCGTCAAGAAACTCAACGAGGTATTTTTTAATCTTAATTATTTCTTTATTAACTCTTTCGGCCAGGTTTGTGCATCTGCCCGAAGAATGTGGAAGGTGAGAACTGTGACCGCTGCAAGCCGCTCACGTTCAACTTCGACGTGCAGCGCGGCTGCGACGACTGCAGCTGCAACCCGCTCGGCGTGGTCAACGGCCAGCTGCAGTGCGACCAGAACAACGGGAATTGCAAGTGAGTCGCGCCATCTACCGTCATTTTGAAAATGCAGTTAAAGTTTTATTTTGTACTAGTGTTTACACGAGATTTCGCACACGTAAATGATTCCATTAGCTGAATTGAAATTTAGGGAGTTTAAAAAATTCCAGTGGTTTTCATTGACGTTACATTAAAAACAAGGTGTCTATGGGCGGTGGTGATCTCTCACCATCAGGAGACCCACTTGCTCATTTTCCATCCAGTCGAATAAAAAAAAACAATCATGTCAAATTTCATGACTCTGAGCGCAGCGGTTGTTATTTCGAGATTTTATACCTATCCCGTAGGAATATCGGAATAAAAAGTAGCCTTTGTTTTATTCTAGATGTCCAGCTATCTACATACCAAATTTTATTCAAGTACGTCAAGCCGTTTCAGCGTGAAGGAGTAACAAACATACTCACTCACTCACAAACTTTCGCATTTATAAAGTAGGATTAACCACACTACTCACAACTCAAAATCGTGGGATCAGCGGGGCTACTACTAAATTCGAAAATCGAAGTTCGTATCGTACCGTCCCTCTCACTCTCGTATTAAATAACACAAGCGACAGCGGGACGGCAAGATACGAAGTTCGAATTTTGCATTTCGTAGTAAGTATAGCGCCTGTTGCGACTCAGGCCGTTATGACCGTCTCAGATAAAATAACGCGTTTTACGCACTCGTTTTACAATGTACTATTATTTAAAGCTTACCACTAAAACTTTTAAGCCGTGGTAGCCTTGTGGTTTGACCTATCGCCTCTCTAGCAGAGGGTCGTGGGTTTAAATCCCGGCTCGCACCTTTAAGTTTTTCGAAATTCATGTGCGGAATTACATTTCAAATTTACCACCAGCTTTGCGATGAAGGAAAACCTGCACAAACCTGCGAAGCAATTCAATGGTGCGTGTGAAGTTCCCATTCCGCCCTGGGCCCGCGTGGGAACTATGGCCCAAGCCCTCTCATTATGAGAGAAGGCCTGTGCCCAGCAGTGGGTTGTATATAGGCTGGGATGATGATGATGATGACATAAATATGGTGGTACTTCACTTAGCGTGTATTCGCGTTGCGCTATGCTATGACATTTCCATCGCTCATGCTAGAAATGAAGTACATTCCATCAGTACACACATAATTTCGGTGAATATACCGGTTGACACAATTTACCGGCCCGGATAATACCGACATGGAAATAGCGACCCGATTTTTTGTGTACACGCCCGTAGGTACAAGCTCAACTAAGACGTCAGTTTCTACGAACGTGTACACGAAAAATCGGGTCGGTATTATCCGGGCCGATAAATAGTGTCACGCAATATACCAACTGAAATACCAGCATCTTCGCAATTCAAACTTGTTGGGATGATGATGATGACTAAAACTTTATTCATGTTAACAGCTGCACGGACAACGTGATAGGGCGAGTGTGCGACCGCTGTGTGCCGGGGCACTACGCGTTCCCGGACTGCGTCCAGTGTTCATGCTCAGCGGAGGGCACCACAGCTGACGTCTGCGACCAGAATACCGCGCAGTGCTACTGCAAGAAACACGTGCGATCACAGGTACGTGGGGCAGGGAGGGGCTACATAATAATAATAATAATAGTTTATTGCACATAAAAAAAAGTATAACAACAAATATTTAGGTGTAGGTACAATGTTCACACATCAGTTTACCCTCTAACTCCTAAGCTAAGTAAAAACTTGTATTATAGGAGGAGGATAATACACCTCCTACCGCCCGGCGTCCTTTATATAGGACTTAATATAATTTGACATCGAACTCTCTCATAAGTGACATACAAGGTGACCTTAGCCTCTGGACAAATAATGAAACCATGGATAAGACTGATACTTAGCAATATCTTAAAATATTTATTTCCTTAATTAGACAAGAAAAAAATCTATGATATCAGATTATCCAAATACACAGGCTGCTCCAAAGTGATACATTGAAAACCGTTAGTTTTTCGGTAAATATTGAACTGATTGTTATGATACTTTGCAGTTTGGTTTTAAATATCTTGCTAAGCCATATTCGTATTCGTATGTGTTCGTATTGTATTCGTATGTGTCCAGAGGCTAAGGTCACCCAATATAGTTTCATCATGTTCATAAAACAAATAGACCAGGATCGCAGAAGGTTAAAGAGATCTCTCTCCTGGCAGATGTCTATAGAGTGTAGATGGCAGATGCCTGAGGGCCGAAGTCCGAAGAAAGAGCGACGGAAGTTGGGAGTGTAGCGACACAGTTGTATAGCTACCTATATAGCGATATCTTTATAGGTTAGCTATACCGACGGGCTCGCCAGTAGTCTCTCGCCCATAGGACTGTGTACTTGTCCTATATGGGAATAAATAATAATTGGCAGTATTCAGAGTTTGAACTTATCTCCCATTGACTCTCCTAACAACCAACTCCAAAGAACGCTAAAGTGGTGACCCCTGTGAATTAGACTTTTGTTGCGTGAAGAATGTGAAGATTTTCGGCGAGAGACTACTCCCTCCTAGCAAGGCCACGTGGCTACGCCATGCCACGTGTTGCGCTAGGAGGCCGGTGGAAGGTGGCCTAGCTGCGTTCCAGATGGAGCCGCATATAGGAGGCCCACGGGAACCAGCTCGAAGGCCAGCACCCAGCACCGGATTCGGCGCTCGCGGGGTGCCGCAGACAGCGGATACTCGGGAGATGCCAGGAGCCGTGGCAACTGCAGCAGCTAACGTGACATACACACTTCGTTTTTCGTACCTTAGTGGGCCAGGCATCGCCCGCCCCTGCCGTCATAGAAGGGAACAAGGATAAGTCTGGGTCGCGAGTGTTAGTGTTGCAGTGTAGTGTTAAGTTATTTTTAAGTATAGTTCTTATAACGTTTAGGTCGTAATGTAATGGTCAGTTTTATCAAGAAGGGCTGGGTCTATAGGTACTTACTTACTTACGTATTCGGGAATAGTAAGTACCTAGGTATACCTACGTAGCAATACGCAAATAACGCGAGTGCTAGTTGCCATGCTCGATATAAGCAGCCATTGCATTGTGCACCTTAGTAATAGCGTCGTGTGTCACCTTGGTTCATCGGTGTCTAAGTAGCGTGCTTAGTTCCGCGAATTAGACATCGGACGGGTTTTATTTCATGAGAGCGAGCACCGGTCAGCGATTTTACTGAATGTGCTCGGCTCGCGAAAGGCTAGCGATTGCTATTACTATATGATGTTATGTTTTTCTTATTTTATGTGTTATGTCTTAGTAATTTTTTTTTCTCCTCTTGCTCTTTCTTTTTTTTGTAAGGGGAGGGGCTGATGTAGCGACACAGTTGTATAGCTACCTATATAGCGATATCTTTATAGGTTAGCTATACCGACGGGCTCGCCAGTAGTCTCTCGCCCATAGGACTGTGTACTCGTCCTATATGGGAATAAATAATAATTGGCAGTATTCAGAGTTTGAACTTATCTCCCATTGACTCTCCTAACAACCAACCCAAGGAACCCTAAAGGGAGTTGGGTTTTTTTTTTATTTGGAGTAATATCCTTTTGTCTTTGATTTGTCCAAGCGTACAGTTGCCTTTAAAGAACCCATTTTGTTCCAGTCCTGCGACACCTGCAAAGAGGAGTACTTCAACCTTCAGGCCAGCAACCCGGACGGCTGCACCAAGTGCTATTGCTTCGGAAAGACGACCAGATGCACCAGCGCTCAGTTGACCTGGGCCCCGGTAAGCATATCGACGGTAGAAAGCAAATACTTACATACGTAGTAACGGGTGACAGTCTTTACCGGCCCGGCTAACACCGACATGTAAATACCGGCCCTGTTTTTAGTGTACTCGCCCATAGAAGCTCCTGTCAGTTTGTATGGGCGTGTACACAAAAAAAAGGGCCGGTATTTACATGTCGGTATTTACATGTCGATATTTACATGCCGGTACCTAAAGACTGTCACCCGTAGTAACCAATACGCTGAGGAATCAGCGCTGTTACTCCGTACTTCAGCATTGCTGATTTTTTAGATCGGTCACGTCTTTTCCTTATTTCAATCGGCACTGAAACAGTGTCGACGAAGGTCCGCTCAAGCGGAGCTCCTACTTCATTTCAGTTTTGGTCCTTCGAAACGATGATAACTTAAACCTACCTATATTTCTGTGTCAATTAAAAATGCGATTGTAAAAATAAGATTCGGTAAAAAAACACTAGAAAAAAAAAGCATTATGGAAAAAGCGTCAACGTATATGTTGCTACTAGGTAATATGAGAATCTGGCAACAACTTCATATTTGCGGCTTTTGCTGTCGAAACTCTTGGTCCGTGGGGACCTAAAGCAAAAAACTTTTTAATTTAAAGAAAAAGAAGCTTGCCCGTACCACAGGAGACCATAGGGCTGGCCCTTTTCTCGGTCAACGTATTGGCATTGACATACAACGAGAAAACGCTACCAGCCTTATGGACACCCTGCTCAATCCATACTAATATTATAAATGCGAAAGTAACTCTGTCTGTCTGTCTGTCTGTCTGTCTGTCTGTCTGTTACGCTTTCACGCCAAAACCGCTGAACCGATTTGGATGAAATTTGGTACAGAGATAGAATAGACCTTGGGAAAGAACATAGGCTACTTTTTATCCCGATATTCCCACGGGATAGGGATAAAATTTTGAAATAAGAACCTCTGGGCTTAGAGTCATGAAATTTGGTATGTAGGTAGTTGGACGTATGAAATAACACATAGGTGACTTTTTGACCCGATATTCCCACGGGATAACTAGGGATAAGATCTCGAAATAACAACCGCTGGGCTTAGAGCCATAAAATTTAGTATGTAGGTATCTGGACCTCTGGAATAACAGGAAAGCTACTTTTTATCCTGATATTCCTACGGGATAGGGATAAAATTTCGAAATAAGAACCTCTGGGCTTAGAGTCATGAAATTTAGTATGTAGGTAGTTGGACGTATGGAATAACACATAGGTGACTTTTTGACCCAATATTCCCACGGGATAACTAGGGATAAGATCTCCAAAATAACAACCGATGGGCTTAGAGCCATAAAATTTAGTATGTAGGTAGCTGGACCTCTGGAATAACACGAAGGCTACTTTTTATCCTGATATTCCCACGGGATAGGGATAAAATTTCGAAATAAGAACCTCTGGGCTTAGAGTCATGAAATTTGGTATATAGGCAGTTGGACGTATGGAATAACACATAGGTGACTTTTTGACCTGATATTCCCACGGGATAACTAGGGATAAGATCTCGAAATAACAACCGCTGGGCTTAGAGCCATAAAATTTAGTATGTAGGTATCTGGACCTCTGGAATAACACGAAGGCTACTTTTTATCCTGATATTCCCACGGGATAGGGATAAAATTTCGAAATAAGAACCTCTGGGCTTAGAGTCATAAAATTTGATATGTAGGTAGTTGGACGTATGGAATAATACATAGGTGACTTTTTGACCCAATATTCCCACGGGATAACTAGGGATAAGATCTCGAAATAACAACCGCTGGGCTTAGAGCCATAAAATTTAGTATGTAGGTAGCTGGACCACTGGAATAACACGAAGGCTACTTTTATCCTGATATTCCCACGGGATAGGGATAAAATTTCGAAATAAGAACCTCTGGGCTTAGAGTCATGAAATTTGGTATATAGGTAGTTGGACGTATGGAATAACACATAGGTGACTTTTTGACCCGATATTCCCACGGGATAACTAGGGATAAGATCTCGAAATAACAACCGCTGGGCTTAGAGCCATAAAATTTAGTATGTAGGTATCTGGACCTCTGGAATAACAGGAAAGCTACTTTTTATCCTGATATTCCCACGGGATAGGGATAAAATTTCGAAATAAGAACCTCTGGGCTTAGAGTCATGAAATTTAGTATGTAGGTAGTTGGACGTATGAAATAACACATAGGTGACTTTTTGACCCGATATTCCCACGGGATAACTAGGGATAAGATCTCGAAATAACAACCGCTGGGCTTAGAGCCATAAAATTTAGTATGTAGGTATCTGGACCTCTGGAATAACAGGAAAGCTACTTTTTATCCTGATATTCCCACGGGATAGGGATAAAATTTCGAAATAAGAACCTCTGGGCTTAGTCATGAAATTTAGTATGTAGGTAGTTGGACGTATGGAATAACACATAGGTGACTTTTTGACCCAATATTCCCACGGGATAACTAGGGATAAGATCTCCAAAATAACAACCGATGGGCTTAGAGCCATAAAATTTAGTATGTAGGTAGCTGGACCTCTGGAATAACACGAAGGCTACTTTTTATCCTGATATTCCCACGGGATAGGGATAAAATTTCGAAATAAGAACCTCTGGGCTTAGAGTCATAAAATTTGATATGTAGGTAGTTGGACGTATGGAATAACACATAGGTGACTTTTTGACCCAATATTCCCACGGGATAACTAGGGATAAGATCTCGAAATAACAACCGCTGGGCTTAGAGCCATAAAATTTAGTATGTAGGTAGCTGGACCTCTGGAATAACACGAAGGCTACTTTTATCCTGATATTCCCACGGGATAGGGATAAAATTTCGAAATAAGAACCTCTGTGCTTAGAGTCATGAAATTTGGTATATAGGTAGTTGGACGTATGGAATAACACATAGGTGACTTTTTGACCCGATATTCCCACGGGATAACTAGGGATAAGATCTCGAAATAACAACCGCTGGGCTTAGAGCCATAAAATTTAGTATGTAGGTATCTGGACCTCTGGAATAACAGGAAAGCTACTTTTTATCCTGATATTCCCACGGGATAGGGATAAAATTTCGAAATAAGAACCTCTGGGCTTAGAGTCATGAAATTTAGTATGTAGGTAGTTGGACGTATGGAATAACACATAGGTGACTTTTTGACCCAATATTCCCACGGGATAACTAGGGATAAGATCTCGAAATAACAACCGATGGGCTTAGAGCCATAAAATTTAGAATGTAGGTAGCTGGACCTCTGGAATAACACGAAGGCTACTTTTTATCCTGATATTCCCACGGGATAGGGATAAAATTTCGAAATAAGAACCTCTGGGCTTAGAGTCATGAAATTTGGTATATAGGTAGTTGGACGTATGGAATAACACATAGGTGACTTTTTGACCCGATATTCCCACGGGATAACTAGGGATAAGATCTCGAAATAACAACCGCTGGGCTTAGAGCCATAAAATTTAGTATGTAGGTATCTGGACCTCTGGAATAACACGAAGGCTACTTTTTATTCTGATATTCCCACGGGATAGGGATAAAATTTCGAAATAAGAACCTCTGGGCTTAGAGTCATGAAATTTGGTATGTAGGTAGTTGGACGTATGGAATAACACATAGGTGACTTTTTGACCCAATATTACCACGGGATAACTAGGGATAAGATCTCGAAATAACAACCACTGGGCTTAGAGCCATAAAATTTAGTATATAGGTAGCTGGACCTCTGGAATAACACGAAGGTTACTTTTTATCCTGATATTCCCACGGGATAGGGATAAAATTTCGAAATAAGAACCTCTGTGCTTAGAGTCATGAAATTTGGTATGTAGGTAGTCTGGAATAACACATACGCTATTTTTTATCCCTATACTCCCACGGGATATTTCAATTGCCACTACCAGACCGATTAGTTTACGCGTGCGAAGCCGCGGGTAAAAGCTAGTAGGGAATATTACTGCATTTTCTGACGTGAGAGTGCAGTACTAGCATAAAACCGTAAACACCTTTTGAGTATCTTAAATGCTCTTTACAATCATAATTATTTCAATTAAATTTTCGGAAATTATAGCTGTATCATTAGGTACTATCGATGTAAATATCATGTTATTTTGTTACTAATAAATATAACATGATTTCTATGGGTAATAATACTCTTTGGTCATGATCTGTCTTGGCGACAAAATATAAAGAGAACTGATGTTGTGATGGAGGTTTGCTCTAGTGTCGCCCCCTGTGACGAGCTTTGCCTAATATGCTCTATGGCGTCTTGGGTGATATTAGTAAATATAGATTTTTAGGATTATAGTAAGTTAGTTTTAGTTTTTTTTTTATTATTGTGTGCATTATACTATTGGTTTATACTTATTGTTTCCTTAAAATTAAGTCTATTGTATTTCTTAATTTTATTTACACATTACTTTAGTATATTTATGTATCATTCCGTGAGTCACAGACGGTTCTGACAGAATATCAGCGCTGCAGGCGTCTAACGTCTCAGCATTATGCTGAGTCAGCGGCCGTTTCACTTTTGCGGGGACACACAAAATCGTGTATTTTTATTTTGATATTTTCTTTTTTTGTTTGTGTTTGTTGTCTATTGTTCTTTTTTGTTGTATTTGTGTGTCTTTGTGAATGTGAATAAATGTCTTTCTTTTCTTCTTTTCTTTTCTTTTCATTGCGTGTTATTTGTAGGCCTTTGACGTAGACCGGGATTTGTAGGCCTTTAGCTTATACTCCAATTCAATAGAATCTGACAATCCTGTAGACACTTCCAGCCTACTAATATGAACACCGGGCTGCCTAAGGCTTTGTGCTGTGACTATTATTCTTTTTTTATTCCTTTTAGATGATAATTGCAACAACAAGGACATATTATAATGAAGCGTGCCCACGTTATGGTGTGTTAAATGTGTAGAAAATTGTCAGATTCTATTGAATTGTACTTTAGGTATAAGGTATTTAAACATTTTTTCTTCTAGATAAGCGGCATGCTGTACTGGCACCTCGTGAACGTGGAAGCCAACCGCACCCTGAACGTGTTCCCCCACTCCTCGCCCCCCAGCCAGGTCAACGACACCATCATCGGCGTGGAGATGTCAGGCGACCGGGAGAACCAGAAGGTGGTCTACTTCGGAGCGCCGGATTATTACTTGGGTAAGTATTAGTACCTGTGACCAGCTTTGCTTGGGCTAAGACTTGATAATAAGCGTTTTCCCAGAGATAAGACCAAGCTAGATCGATTTATATATTGTATATATGTCGGCGGCCGATCGTAAAATCAGCCAGATCACGAAATTCCTAGGCACATCATGAAATGGCGCCATTTCATGATATGCCTAAAAGATGTCCAGGCATATCACGATGTGCCCGAGAAACAATACGGCAGATCGATTAGAGCAACGCATTCGACGATATTCCTAGCTTTATACCGGGCATATCGTGATATGCTGAAAAAAAGAAAAAAATAGGTACGACGAGCGAAGCGAGGAGTGGTTAGTATGAATTGTGACTACTACGCACGAGCCGAGCGAGCGAAGCGAGCGTGCCGCGGCAGCGGCCGGCGAAGTGCCAGAAACGATTTGCCGGCATTTCATGATATGCCTAGGAATTTCATGATCTGCCTAAACTAGCCAAATCATGAAATGGCGGCGTTTCATGATATGCCTAGGAATTTCATGATCTGCCTAAACGTCACCAGGCAAATCGTCAAACGGTGAGTTTTGAACGATATGGCGGATGTCCATTACCCAATTCATGAAATGGCGCCATTTCACGATATGCCTAGGAATTTCGTGATCTGGCGGATTTTACGATCGGCCGCCGACATATACATACATACATACAATATTTTTTCTCATTTAAAGGTATTTCATTAATTTAAAAGCATCCCTAAATGTGCTTTTATGAGCCATAGAGTCATACCCCCTTATTCATAAACGACAATCAAACCAATATTAGTTAAAATGCAGCTAAAATTCGTTTGTCCTTATCTGTCACTTCGACATTTGTATTTGTTAGAAAGAGACAAAGCATTTGTTAGTTAACATAGGCTTGTTAAGTTTTATGAATAAGGGGGATAGACTTTTTGCCGGACCTGTTATGTAAGTATATCATTGTATTCATGTTGGTGGGACCTTTTAGCCCCCACAAATATTATAAATGCGAAAGTAACTCTGTTTGTCTGTCTGTCTGTCTGTTACGCTTTCACGTCGAAACCACTGAACTGATTTTGATAAAATTTGATATATAGGTAGTTTGAACCACAAGGATCAATATAGAATACCTTTTATTCCGGTAGAGGGCGCAACCGCGCGATAAACTAGATCCGCGCAGACGAAGTCGCGGGCATAAGCTAGTTGTCAAACAAAAGTACCTACAGGAGTAGAAAAAGATTTTAATGAACGTTGGTGACGCTTGCTTGAGACAGATTTATATTATATATTTACATGTAATTTCTCAAAATACAGACTAAAAACCGCGACCAAAAGGCTACAAATAGCCAAAAGTCAAAAAAAGTCAGAAGTGTTTTATTTGTGAAACAAAGATGATGGCTGCAAATACGAAGATATAGCGATAATTAGTTCCATTTTTCTCCACGTTCATTATAATCCTTATCATACTGTAACATTTGATACTTATTGTAATACTCCAATAAACATAATTAGATTAACTAACGTTTGGTATTCAAACTTCTTTGAACAATAATTTCATGCTGGCCACTAATAAAAACACAGAGGAACCGTGTCATTCGTAAGTAAAACAAATGACTGTTTTTATCACTAGAAGCACGTTTCTTTTTAAACTCTAATTCAGTACCTAGCTTATTAATTTTAACATTATTTAAGTTTTCTTTCGTTTGATTGTTCTTTAGGTACTTTAGAGTTACTTTACACTCTGCGCTCTCTATTTTGCACGATCTGTATCTAAAGCAAGTACATACACAAGTTTACACACACGATACAAGTTTATATTCCAAGATGCTGGATCAGCACCTCGTGCTTCGTCAACGTAATTTTAACAAAATATGATTTATATGATTGACAAAAATAAGACGTGTCCAATGTTTTCGGATTATTTATCAGACGATATAATCTATAGAACCAATAATATATTTTTTACCCAGGAAACTAGGTACCGTATTCTTACCGTGGCTTCAGTGAAAGTAAGTATTGTATATTTATAACCGTTTATCATTTACAGGCAAACGTCTAACCTCATACGGCGGTCTGCTCACATACTCTGTATTTTATGTGGCCAAAGAAACTGGACACCCCATTGACGCAGCTGATGTCATCATCGGTGGACCCAACGGCTACATATTACATAGGAGCATAGGTAATGCACATGTCTTACCACTATTGACTTCATTGAACTAAAAGAATTTCCTTGCTCACCCGCTAGGTACCTTACGATAGCTAAGTTTATGCAAAATATGCGTGATCATGCAATTCCGCCACCTCCACACTGTAAGAACACACACAAATTACACAAACCCATCTATCACCACCACCACATCACACTGACGCGTTTCGAACTCAACCAGAGCTCATCTACTGAATCTCTGAAGATACTTAGAAGAAATTCTTTTAGTTCATTGATATGGACCTCCGCAAAGTAACGCTTGATTCAATAAATTATTATCTTCATTATCTGTGGGAGAGGCTACAGTAGAGAGGTCTCCAGGGAAGTGTTGTACTTGGGGACCGAAGTTCGAAGCGAGTGTCAGTCTTCGACTGCGCGATGTAGGCATTGGAGTTTCCATATTTGCTCACCAGACGGCGCTAGGGGTGGCTAAACCTTTATAGCAAGGGCATGTTTTGATTTGGGGTCTCGAAGATATATTTAATTCTCGTTGATTTTCTTGCCGGATTCATCTCAACATAGGTTTTTCCGAACCGGTGGTAGATTTTTCGGACATTCATAATGTGCTTGAAAGCCTAAATTGAATAAAGATATTTTGACTGACTTTGTCTTCTCCAGAGCAACCGCCATCCCAGATGACCTGGACGCACCAGGTGAAGCTGTCCGAGGAAGAGTTCACGAATCTGGACGGTTCAGCCGTCACCAGGGACCAGTTTATGAACACCCTGGTCGGGATCACCAGCATCTACATACGGGCGACGTATGAGGACGAGTCCGTGACCACCAGGTAAGTTATGAAGTCCTGGTATACATTACAGTGCAGTACACACAAGCCCAGTGCAGATTAAGATCACACACACACACACACACATACCATTAATAAACGAAAGATTCTTTCACCAGATCATGGTAATTTATCGTGATATTTATCGTGTAATATAGGCGTATCACGTATCGTGATACGGATCGCTGGATTTCTAGAAATCTAAAAATCTACGATCTGTATCAACGATCCAAATATCACGATAAATATATCCGCCTTTCAGATGTAATTCTGCACATACATATTTCGAAAAGCTCAGAAGTGCGAGCTTGTGTCTGGCCCTACGAAGTGTAAAGTTCGAACGTATCTTGCCGTCCCACTCACGCGTATTATTATTTAAAACAAGTGAGATGGACGGTACGATACGAACGTCTATTATTTTTTTCTGAAACCAATAGACTATCACAGTTTAATTGTTGCAAAACTGCCACAAGATGGCGGTAGTGAGACGAAGGCTAGTTGCACCTACTCTAAGCTAGATGGCGGTAACTAATCATCAACAATCTTTAACAGACTAATCGACGTGAGCCTCGACATCGGCGTCGACGAATACGGTGACGAATCCAACCGCGCGTCCTCTGTCGAGGAGTGCCAGTGCCCGCCAGCGTACAGGGGGTTGTCGTGTGAACAATGCGCCGCTGGACACTACAGGCTGAGCTCGGGGCCCCACGCCGGGTTCTGTGTGCCGTGCGAGTGCAATGGACACTCGACCGAGTGCGATGTCAACACTGGCGTATGCTTGGTAAGCGGATTGGTATCCTTGTATTACTAGCAGGGCTACTCATCATCATCATGTCACCCGAAAGACGTCCACTGCTGGACATAGGCCTCCCCCAAGGCTCTCCACTCAGACTGGACTTGTGCTTTTCGCATCCACCGTGACCCCGCGTTCCCTGCGGTTCCTCTGACACTTACACTGTTTAATACGAGAGCGAGAGGGACGGTACGTCACGAACTTCGAGTTTCGTAGTAGCCCTGCAGATGCTCCTCATTTTAGTGGTAGTCTTGCAAAGTACGGGTAAGAGCTGGTTGAACATAATTTCCACTTTATCTTGCTAACTGTTGTACCTACTGTCACCAGCACCATATCTGACATAACCAAGCGTGGACAAATATTCTATACGACTATATTTCTAGGACATGTCAGATATTTTTTGCAAGCTCTGCTGTAGCAGATATACATAGATACAGGTGACTGTACACACATCAAAAAAATCTTGGTACACTCCATAGAGACCAAACCATTGGGTCCATAGAGATGTTTTTACCCATATCTACTTAGTATAAAAAATATCCCTAGGCACTTTTGATTAGTGTACTTTCCACATACTTAAATTAAAATAATGTGCAAAAAATGAGTTGATGTAAACGAGGACACCTTTCACTCAATGAGGTTATCATAGTTGATGCTAGTATCGTGAGATCTGGTTGAATAACTAAATCAGCCAATGACAAGCAAGACTGTAACGTCAAACTGACATCACGATACTAACGCCATCTAGCTATTCGCCTGTCAAGGAACCCTCATTCATCAAATAGTATTTTCTCAAAATCTTGTTGTCTCGCCTCTAGGACTGTCTCGACAACACTATGGGCGACCACTGCGAGCTCTGTATCCCAGGTTACCATGGCGATGCGACCACGGCTCGGGACTGCCTCATCTGCGCGTGTCCCATCCCTTACCCTTCTAACAAGTAAGTGTAGAAAAGAGGGGCAAGTGCAACTCGATTCCCACCGACACAATCCTTTCATTCCTTTGTAACCCCGACGCCGATAGTAAAAGAGACGCCAATGTCACAAAACAGATGAGTACAGAAGTCAATCTACAATGTTAGTGCGCTCGAGCATCGCACACAAACATAGGCACTGCTCTCAGACAAGATATCTTGGAACGGTTGGGACCATTGCAAGCGCGAGTGCCATCCGCTTGAGACACGCGTATGTGAACTTTTTTATGCACAAAATAAAGTTATTAAGCGGTGAATTGTCGTTTTTTAAGCTACCAGTGGTAACAGTGACGTTAAATTTTAAAATAGTTTAGTTATTATTCATTTAAATTTCCATTTTTCCCGTTTTATTCTCAACAATAAATCAAACAACTAGGTACGGGTGCCACTACCGCGATAGCTTTTTATGTATAAGCCATAGTTGACACCCTAGAGCGACCGCCGCGCGTAGGTATGAAAAGTGAAGTTGACTGCTGTAGATATCTATCTATTTTGTGCCAATGCCTGTCTGTCTGTGTGTCTGTGGCATCCTAGCTCTTAAATGAGTGGAGTGGTCGATTTCGATGCAGTTTTTTTTACGTGAAAGCAACATTATTTGCGGTAGTATTACCTATGTTTGATAAAAATGTCTTCAAACGTTTTAAAACAATGAACTTCAAGTTGACGATGACGTTTCGTTTACAACTTCTCTAAGTTGTCTATAACTTTTAGCTTTGCCGTCGGCTGTGACCTGAGCGAGAACGGCTCTCTGATCTCCTGCTCTTGCAAGCCGGGCTACGGCGGTGCGCGCTGCGAATACTGTGCAGCCGGCTACTACGGCGAGCCGGAAGTGCTGGGTAAGACTGAACTGACTTGCAGCTAATCAATGATGAACCTGAAATACCCTTGCTTTTCTCCATTTCTCGTCACACGAGATATCTTTTTAGCGCTTCGTAACGCGTAAGCCGAACGACGCGCCAATTATTCCGCTAAACAATTCATGACGAAATTAATAAAGTCTGCTAAAGTACCTATTCAGATCCGACTACTAAGAATAGGGATGATGACGCCATTAAAAAATAATTCGAAGGCACAACTCCAGTAAAAAAACGCTTTATTTTAGCCCTGAAAACCAGATTAATTTTCGATTTACTGTAAAATTAGCTTTTTTGTTGCTAAAACAAATAAATAGTTAGTTGATTGAGTTGTCGGATAGTGAGGTCATAATTCGCTATTGCCATGGAAATTCTATGGAAGATTGTGTTTTGACAGCTCATAAAAAGTACGTCAGTTGATCGGTGGTGTCATCATCCCTATTCGAGGCAACTGAATCTCGTATAATGATCGAACCTTTGTACTGCTATTGTCACGTTGAAATTCGATAATTTTTTTGAACTTCGAGTTTTTAACTAGCCCAGCTGTACACAGTCGAAAAAACTGATTCATGTATGAGGATTGAACGTATCAATAATAAATTTCACTGTGATTTCTTTGACAGTATAGGATATCAAACTTGACATTAGTAGCACAAAGGCACAGTATATACATAAGCTAAAGCAGTACGGAAGCTACGAAAAAATCGATCGAAACGAACTCACTCACACAGACACGCGCTCTTCACGGCCTCTGAGGGGACTCGCGGTGCTGCATTACCGCGAGACCCACTTAGAGGTCGTGTAGAGCGCGCGTCTGTGTGAGTGTGTTCGTTTCGATCGTAGCTTCGTAGCTTCCATACTGCTTGAGCTTATAAATATATATACTGTGACAAAGGTTTCACTCTAGTACGTGATTCGATTTCCTCGATTGTTTAGTCTTTGGACTTGGTGGATTGTACGACTTTTCTGGGACAGGTGACTACTGCAAGCCCTGCAACTGCTCGGGCAACATCAACCCCCTGGACCCGTACTCCTGCGACAGCGTGACCGGCGACTGTCTCAAGTGCGTGAACAACACGGCTGGCGCGGCCTGCAACCTCTGCGCGCCAGGGTTCTACGGAGACGCGGTGTTCAGCAAGAACTGTACAGGTGAGTAGCTTAAGCCGAGTTTGGAGTTGCAAAAGTCGTGCAAGTTGCATTACATTGCGGCGCTTGATTGACCACTACAAACTCGTTGGCTTTACGGCCTCACAATGTATTGCAGTAATATATGCAGGTGGTAGGACCTTGTGCAAGGCATTGCTACCACCATCTTGCTCGCTAATCCTGCCGTGAAGCAGCAGTGCTTGCACTGTTGTGTTTCGGCGTTAAGAGTAAGACAGCCGGTGAAATAACTGGCACTTGAGGTATTCCAACTTAGGCCTCTAGGTTGGCAACGCATCTGCAATACGCCTGGTGTTGCAGATGTTTATGGGCGGTGGTGATCTCTTACCACCAGGCGACCCACTTGCTCGTTTGCCTTCCAGTCGAATAAAAAAAAATGAAACTTGCACGATCTTTGACGAGACTAATCTCGGCTTTAGAGCAGTGTTTTTTCAACCGACGTCAATCGCTCACCCCTATACCATTAAAAAAAAGCCGTGGTACTTATTTCTTAACCTACAACAGCGTGCAGTTGCGACGAATACGGCATGGACCACTGCGACGCGGCCACTGGCACTTGCGTCTGCCGGCCCGGTGTGGAGGGCCCTCGATGCGACCGGTGCGCGGTCGATCACTGGGGGCTCGCTAGTGGGCTCGGCTGCACGCCCTGCGACTGCGGATTAGCTGCTGAAGAGAAACAGTGCGATCTTGAGACTGGACAGTGCAAGTAGGTTTGATTTTAGCGCCATCTAGTATAGAATACATGCGTCTGCTGGTCCGGTGTGGAAAGCCCTCGATGCGACCGGTGTGCAGTCGATCACTGGGGGCTTACCAGTGGGTTCGGCTTCAGTGCAACTGCGGATTAGCTGCTGAGGAAAATAGCTGGGCAGTGCAAGTAGGTTTGACTTTAGCGCCATCTAGTTTAGAACGCGTAAACTGTTCTAATGCATAGACTAGCGTATGGTGGCGCTATTTCTAAGCTCTGTGCCTGGCTGTTGTGGACTGATGGCTGGCTGCTGAGGAGAAACAGTGCAACTGTTTTACTGAACAGTGTGATTAGATTTGGTTTTAGCGCTACCTAGTGTAAAATACAATGAACTACTTCCATGGACGTATGTTAGTAAACATATGGGACATAACTTCTGATAACTGCACGTGTTGCCGCTTCGTACTGTCTGTTGAGGAAAACTATGTACCTTGAATGAAACTGAATGCTGCAAGTAGGTTTGATTTTAGCGCCATCTAGTATAGCAAACTATTGTTTTTGAATTCTTACCCATTTTTTGCAGATGCGCAAAGGGCGTGACGGGCAAGCATTGCGACCAATGCGCGGCTGGCTATTGGAACTACACCAAAGAAGGATGCGACCGTAAGTGTTGCTTCTTCCATATCCTATTCTTAGATGTTGATGATCGGCGTAAAGAAACAGACATCGAACAGTTCGAAGTTCAATCAAACCTAATGTGTATCACATCACTAGGTATTGCCCGGAATTTGGCGTGCGGCTACACCCTACACATCATAATCATATTTCGGCCTACATAGGACGTCCATTAACGAGATGGACGGATGACAGCTGATGAGTAGCGGTTTCACGGTGGATGCAAGCCGCTTCCAACCGAGGCAACTGGAGGTCTATGGGCCTATGTCCAGCAGAGGACTTTTTTTATGTTAGAGAGGCCAGATAAACGAACTAGTGGGTCACCTGATGTTAAGTGATCACCACTGTCCATAGACACCCGCATCGCTTTAAGCAATGCCAGTGCATTGTCGGCCCTGCAGAAGATTGTACACACGCCTCTTAAAGGCACCCAGGTTGTAACTCGATGGGAAGATCCCAGCGGGAAGCTCGTTCCAGATTTTGCAAGTTCGTGGCAAAAAAGACCGCTTAAAACGCACCGTCGAAGACTGCCATTCATCAACATGATGTCGATGAAAAGAACGCTTACGACGGGTGGATCTGTAATGGAATCCCGCAGCTGAAATGAGGTCAGAGTTCCTCAGAGCATTCCCCGTTATAGATCTTCTATCGCTTGCTGATGTTGATGATGATTTTTGTCGGCAGATTGCAACTGCAACACCGGGTACTCTGTCGGGTTCATGTGCAACGCCACGGGGCAGTGCGAGTGCCTCCCCGGGGTCATCGGGGAGAAGTGCGACCGCTGTCCTGAACGGTGAGTGTAAAAATTGAACCGACTACAAAAAACCATGAAAATAATTTTCTACCAGTCTGAAGTAAGAACTATGGGCAAAGCCCTCTCATTCTGAGTGGAGGCCTGTGCCCAGCAGTGGGACGTATATAGGCTGGGACGAAACTGAAGTCGCTGCCTCAGCACGAGCCAGCAGGTGTGGACCTATAGTCGTCTTCTTCACTTACATACCTACTTTATATATTAGACTTCAATCATTCCTGCTGTCTCGTGCTGAGGCACCGACTTCAGTGGTATAATAAATAGAACCAAATTGATAACCTCCTCCTTTTTTGAAGTCGGTTAAAAAAACATCAAATAGTACTTTTGCTACTGTTCCGTCCGGTAAGTGGGAGATCCGGAGGCCCAACTGCTAATTCTGGTAGAAGCTGGATGCGCCTAGCCGAGGACAGAGCGCAGTGCTCTTCGAGCCGATGATGATGATGATGATGAGGGTCCATATTGGCTCGCATACTTATCGATAGTCCGAATGAAATTTTTGTCAGAACGATCGTTTGTCATAACTCTTTTTTTCTCTGAATCCAATGATTGTTTAGAATTCTTGTAAAATAAACCTAACCTAACCTATAGTTTTCTATAGGATGACCATTTAAAATTTTTAGAAAAATATAAGGTTTCAGTGGGAAAAAAATTCGGACAAACGATGATTCGGACCAAAAAAATACGGTATGACTAGCGAAGAGTATGCGAACTTTGGCGCTCCCTGATGGTGATGATGATGATGATAACAATTAGTGTTCCTATACAGATGGGTGCTGCTGCCTCAAGAGGGCTGTCTAGAATGCGACTCCTGCACTGACGCACTCATCTTCTCAGTTCAAGACATGGGCGACCTTCTGTCCAATGAGACGCAGGAGTTCAAAGTAAGTAACAGCTTAGGAAACGGGTGAAACTCTTACCCGGCCCGGATAATACCGACATTGAAAATACAAACTGGAACATAGATGCACAGAAAAACCAGAAAAATAAGACCAACACTGGGAATTGAACCCAGGTCCTCGGCATTCCGTGCCGCGTGCACCGCTACACCACTGCTGGTCAACGGCACAGACACGAATTTCCCTATGCATCCCATATCTCAGTCTGTTTTTTTGTTTCATATATCATCGCTTAAGCAGTGACCTAGCGCCATCTATACTGTCTAGCTCTTAGCGAGGAGAAAATTTGGAATACAAAAAGATTCCAAAAAACCAATCAAGTCTGACATTGTAAAAAAAACTAACTTTGCACCTTGCAAAAAATATGGCACCTATGGTTTTTCAAATTTTTAGGCATTGAAGCTTAGAAAGTAGCTGTCATGCACATAAAATACAAAAACCATAGGTGCCCGTTTTTTTTGCAAGGGGGTTTATAAATTGGGTCGATCAACTTTTTCTTGTTTGTTATTCTGTCCCGTTGCCCAAGAGACAACAGTGACAGAGTTTCTTAAAAAAAGTGTTTTCACTTCTCATGCTCTAAAAGTAAGTCAATATAGCCTTACAAGGCGGGAGTAAAGTGAGTACTTTAGTCCCTAGGGAGTAAAAGTAATTAATTTTTTAATTCACTTCGAGTGACTTAGATAAACTCAAACAGCCAGTTTGCAAAAAATAAGATTGTGTGTGGACCATTTTCATGACGCAAATGTTACGTTCTTAGTCTACGTGGTCTTAGTTCTATGCTTTTTCCGCATAGAAGGTGGCGCCACTCTATTTTTCCGTTTGTGTATAGACCATTTCGCCGGTACTATTTTGTTAGTATCTGTATTGGTAGTATCTGTGTCTGGATGGAAAAAAATACTTACCGTGAAAACTTTGAAAGTTGTAGAGCGTAAATCGTAAACGATTAAAATAAATTGATTATTCTCACAATGTCTGTCTGTGAAAATTATGATGTTGACCAAAGAGTAATACTTAGACATAATTGATAATCTTTTGCCGCCGAAATCTAGAAAGATTTATTTTTATTTTTTGTTAAATCTTTTTGTACTAAATTGACTATTTTTTCTCGCAATCGAAGTGAAAAATAGAGTTTTCACCGCGAGACTAAAAGTCAATATAAACCCTCGGATAAATAGCCACCTCGGGTATATATTGGCTTATTTTAGTCTCTCGATAAAAAATATACTATATGATATGTGCTACTGGTGTGCTTAGGAGATTGTCCATTAAATAATGGACTTGTGACTACGACAAAAATGTACGCTCTGTGAATTATAACCACAGAAAACATGGAGAAACTCATGGCTTTAAAGAGTTGTCCAGGGGACGTAACCATGGCAACGCAGTCCATGGAAGTTGATCGATCCAATTATATTTCTTAAATTTAAACCAATTTGAAAAAAATCGTACCATCTCGAAAAATATAGGTTCGTAGACCGAGGATCCCGTACGAATTTATAACCTAACCAACAAAATGTTGGAAAACCTCCGACTTTGTCAGTTTAAAGTTCAATATCTCAAAAAAGGCTAAACTGATTTAGATGAAACATGTCTAAGAACCATCACTAGAAAACTTTATTTCAAATAAGAAAATACATTCTAATCGGTCTACCCGTTTAAGAGCTACGGTGCCACAGACAGATACACGGACAGACTTTGCGTCGGGGGTTAAAAAAGAAAACGAAAATTTGTTTCCGTCAAAATAAGAACACAATAAAAGATAAGGACACAATAAAAAAACTATTACTCAAAGACGTAGTAATCAACACATCTCACCAATAATCCTTTCCTCAGGACAAAGCGGACTCGTTCTTCACCACTCAGCGTCTGCACTACATATCGAGCCAGACGTCCGCTCTGAGGCCCCGCCTCGCGGAGCTCCGTAACGTGGACGTGGAAGCGGCCGCGGCGGCGGTCAAGACTGTAGAGACCAGCGGCAGGGGGCTTCTGAGATCTGTGAGTATAGAGAGAGTGATAGAGAGAGAGAAAGTGAGATAGAGAGAGTGAGCCAGACGTCCGCTCTGCGGCCCCGCCTCGCGGAGCTCCGTAACGTGGACGTGGAAGCGGCCGCGGCGGCGGTCAAGACTGTAGAGACCAGCGGCAGGGGGCTTCTGAGATCTGTGAGTATAGAGAGAGTGATAGAGAGAGAGAAAGTGAGATAGAGAGAGTGAGCCAGACGTCCGCTCTGCGGCCCCGCCTCGCGGAGCTCCGTAACGTGGACGTGGAAGCGGCCGCGGCGGCGGTCAAGACTGTAGAGACCAGCGGCAGGGGGCTGCTGAGATCTGTGAGTATAAAGAGAAAGAGAGAGTGAGATAGAGAGAGAGCGAGCCAGACGTCCGCCCTGAGGCCCCGCCTCGCGGAGCTCCGCAACGTGGACGTGGAAGCGGCCGCGGCGGCGGTCAAGACTGTAGAGACCAGCGGCAGGGGGCTGCTGAGATCTGTGAGTATAAAGAGAAAGAGAGAGTGAGATAGAGAGAGAGCGAGCCAGACGTCCGCCCTGAGGCCCCGCCTCGCGGAGCTCCGCAACGTGGACGTGGAAGCGGCCGCGGCGGCGGTCAAGACTGTAGAGACCAGCGGCAGGGGGCTGCTGAGATCTGTGAGTATAAAGAGAAAGAGAGAGTGAGATAGAGAGAGAGCGAGCCAGACGTCCGCCCTGAGGCCCCGCCTCGCGGAGCTCCGCAACGTGGACGTGGAAGCGGCCGCGGCGGCGGTCAAGACTGTAGAGACCAGCGGCAGGGGGCTTCTGAGATCTGTGAGTATAAAGAGAAAGAGAGAGTGAGATAGAGAGAGAGCGAGCCAGACGTCCGCCCTGAGGCCCCGCCTCGCGGAGCTCCGCAACGTGGACGTGGAAGCGGCCGCGGCGGCGGTCAAGACTGTAGAGACCAGCGGCAGGGGGCTGCTGAGATCTGTGAGTATATATAGAGAAAGAGCGAGATAGAGATAGAGGGAGAGAGAGAGAAAAAGAAAGAAAGAAAGTGTGTAATTGTATTTCAAAAGTGAAAAATTAGAATGAAAAATGAAATATTTAACACATGCGAAATAGAATTAGCAATGTCCGGCGGAACCTAAACTAGGCTGAGGGGCGAATATTCAGCGTTTTTGCACCTTTTTTTTGTCATTGGAGTCTTTGCAGGCGTTATTAAAAGGGGTGATGCCCAGTTTCGTTTTTTATGAAAATTGAAGACAACACCGATACTGAATTTAGCGTGATTAAAGTTCTTGTGACTTGTTTTTCCGTTGTGCTATGTAAACGTGGGACGCTAATGACGTCTGACCGCGCGGTCAAATCTTGGGACCCAGTAAACTAAACTAAAACTTAACTAAGTCTTTATTTTACAAATACAAATAATTTATGTGTCAAACATAGGTTAAAATAGTTGGTACATTAATCATAGACTTGTAACACTATGCTGCTTGTCAATCATAGACAGGGCCGGATTTAGGGGAGGGCAAAGGGGGCAACTGCCCGGGGCCTCCACAAAATAGGGGCCCCCACAATAGAGACATCGGAAAAAAAATCTTTCAAATTCCGACGAGTAAACACTAGGAAACAGCAATTCATATATTTCTTCACTTCAATAAGGCAATCAGTAAAATATCAAAAGGCCCTCATTGACCTCCACTCCTTTATTGCCCCAAGGCCTCCACACCTCTAAATGCGGCCCTGATCATAGACTTGTATCACTATTTACTAGGCGGAGTTCGCAGCCACCGACAGCGAGAAACAAATCACCCGTGCTGGCGTTCTAACTGACGACGCTGATAAGCTGCTAGCTTCGCTGAGGGAGAGCGCTGAAGCGGCTGAGGCAGCCGTCCAGCATGTGGCCGACTTGGCCACTGGGCTGGAGCTCAGCCAACAGCCTAAAGTTGACAGCGCGCTGGCTGAGGCGAGGCAGATACGAGATGACATTGCCGGTATGTATTTTTAAAAAATCATTTACTCAAACTCTTAGTTTAGTTTGACCTTTCCATTGTACTTGTAGTGTCTACTCTTGTGTCTGATATCCTGTCAAACGTTCAAAGGTATGGAGGAGATAAGTAAGGGATAAGTTCGCCTTTGTACATCTTATTATCCTGTGTTCTGTTATTTTCATGTATTTTTATGTACAATAAAGAGTTTTACAACACAATACAATACTCTTACCCTAGCATTAACAGGTAAACTGCTAAATTATACTCCTTACGACAAAGAGCAATCTTTCAAATAATGAAAGCAACAACTATTTACTAAGAATAAATTAAAATCACAACGCCTCAAATTGTTCTCTCTTCTCCTATTTATGTTTTTTACTGTTTTTGCTGTGATGTAGTGTGTTTTTTGTTTGTCAATAAATATTGTGAGTTTGAGTTTGAGTTTGAGTTTAAAATTAATAAAAACATACGCTCTCATATTGCTCGTTTGCCATCAAGTGGGTGAAGACTTTAGATATCCATATATAATATTATAAATGCGAAAGTGTGTTTGTGTGTTTGTGCGTTTGTGTGTTTGTATGTTTGTATGTTTGTCCCTCTTTCACGCCGTAACGGAGCGACGGATCGACGTGATTTTTGGCATAGAGATAGTTTATGGGCCCGAGAGTGACATAGGCTACTTTTTATCCCGGAAAAATGCACAGTTCCCGAGGGAACAGCGCGCGATAACCGAATACCGCGCGGGCAGAGCCGCGGCTAGAAAAGGCAGAAAGCTAGTAGTATTATAATGTAAACGATTTGACATTCGTCTACGCCATACGATTAAATAAATAAATAAATATTGTTCTTGTCATTTAACAGCTAAAGACATGGATCTGAAAAAGCAGCAAGCATTCTTAGTCCTGACGAACACAACGGAGCAACTCGAAAAGATGAACTTGTTTGTTGCCCCCGTGAACCTGCAAGCCAAGGTATGTTGTCAATAGTTAGGTATTTTTAGATCTAGCCATTTAGGGGCTGCTTCACCATCCATTGACTATTTTTAACTGACGGTTAAATGTGATGCCGTCTCTATTTGTTTTGTTCGAATAGACGGAGACGGCATCACATTTAACCGTTAGTTAAAGCTAATCAATGGATGGTGAGATAGCCCCTTAGTATCCATGGATTCCCCTTCTTATTTGAAAGTTACCTACTGTTATCTAACAGGCCATGAATTTTTCCAAATATTTCAGCACAGACACGATGTCTGCTTTCTGTATAATTTGTTTTGTGCAAATAAATCTTGGTCTTCCTTGTTTTTCTTCTATTTTTCCTTCACGATCTTTCTGGATATTGTTATTCCAGTCCAGCGGTACTTTGAAAGACCATTTCGTCTACTGGCACCCTGCCCAGTAGCAACGACTTGGGCGATATTTGTAAATATGGATTTTTAGGTTTAGAGTAAGTTAGTTCTTTTTTTTATTCATTTCTGTTAATCATTGTATTGTATTGTTTGTTTGTTTAAAATAAAGTATTAACTACTGGGTTTTAATTTATTTAAATTAACATACCTACCCTGTTCACTGCTGGGTAAAATCCAGTTCTTTTGCTCCAATCTCGTCTATCGGGCGTGAGTTCTTCCCATTGTGCGGGCCTTTTACTAACTTAAATATGTTTTATTTGTGGCAGAGATTTGAAGCTCTGGTGAACGAGACCAAAGGGCTACGAACCAAAATGGACGCCATGCTGGAGTACACCGATTTGGCGGAGCATCGCGCTGACGCAGCCAACAAGTTGACCGCCAAAAACAGGTAAAACGACAAATATTCGTAGTACTAGTACTAAGTAGATTAAAGCACCCGTGTGGTGTCGGGTTAGAATTACTCCTCTCCATTTCGTCCGTGGATGTCGTAAGAGGCGACTGAGGATATATAGGTTATACCGTAGGCGACAGACTAGCAACCTGTCACTATTGTACCGTCTATGTCAAACTTAAAACCTAAAATTGCTAAAAGTGGCTCCGAAGCGGTAACGTTTCGTGTACTCTGCCTACCCCATTTGGGAATACAGGTGTGATGTTTGTGTGTAGATTAAGGTAGCATTGTAAAATTTATTTTCGAATGTCATTAAATCAAAAAAACTTTATTCAGACAATCAAAAGTGGGCAGTAAGGTCGACTCGGTGTCGGACCTTAATATGGCCGCCATGAAAGACCTGATCGAAGCCGGGTCAGACATCAGCAACTCGTCGCGTCTCAACATGGCGGCGAACGTCATCGTCCAAAACGCCACAGTGGCGTTGGACAGCTTGAACTTCGCGAACGCCAAGCTGATGGAAGCGTTGGCGCAGTTGGCGGAGGACATACCGGCGTTGAACAATATGACGAATGTGGCGAGCAACCATGGGGAAGGGCTGAGGAGTCAGGTGCGTTTGCTTTTGTAATCTTTATTTACGAATATAAGAATATAAGAGCACCCAAGAGCGTGTCGAACCGCCCGAAATAGGGTTCCGTAGCCATTACGTAAAAATTAAGTCTTATTTTTCTAAGGATTTCGTATTTTGTACGGAATATTCCAATTGAGGCTTCTATTTACTCTTAAATTACTAATACTCAAGAAAACTTAACCGTTATAGTTTTCCTTGTAAGTTTGATATACTTACTACCATCCTGAATTTTTCCCAATTCTGATGCTATGTCAGGCCAGTCCTTTGCGTACGTAGATACAGATAAAGATACCTTAAAGCTTTAAAAAAGTATGGTCCGGTAACGCAAAGGAGATTATTTTTGAGAGATTGCTGGCCAGCAAGAAACTAAACCAAATCATGAATCCGTCCCTTTCAGGCGAATGAGCTCCGCGCGCAGGCAGAGCGAGAGAACAACAACACTCGCACCCAGCACGCGTTCAGCGCAGCCTCGGCCTATTCCAGCATCGTACAGGAGATCGCGGCCGCCAGGAAAGCTGCTGAAGACGCGGAGGCGGCAGACGCAACGACTACTGGCATTGTGAGTTCAGTTACCATGACTCTATTGTAAATCAACACAAGTTAACAATGAACTAATAGTTGATTCAATTTGTAGCATTCGAACATGGCGTATGTAGATAATATCAAATTTTACTATTTCTGTTTCTTGGCTAGTTGAATTATAATTTTGATAGTGTTTTATGCGGCGATTAACCTTAACAGGGAACCGTGATCACAAAATTCTATATTACTCTCGTGTCTGACACTGGCGAAATTGTCCTATTAATTAGGACAAAAAGCCATATTTAAAAAAAAAGAGAAGAACTAATAGTTATTTATGCAACATACAGTATTTTTTTTTTAATCTAAATACATAGTTACACAGCAACATATAAATAAAATAACTAAACACAACATTCATACGGAAGATGACTGATGGTGCTTTTTAAGCATATTTAAAGCAGCGTTTCCACCAATAATGTGTGAGGATGCGAGGAATTCGTTTTGTACTAACCAATAGAAAAGCTTCATTTCACATCCTCGCCCAGCACATCTCTGATGGAAACAGCCGAGCAAAGCAAGGCGAGGTATATAAGCGTTTCTATTGGTTCATGAAGGCATATTCCTCGCAACACATCCTCGCACATGTCTGGTGGAAACGCTGGATTAACCTGGATTCATCATCAGCCGAAAGACGTCCACTGCTGAACAAATGTTTCCACCTTAGAACGCAACAATGAACGACAACTCACCACTTGCATCCACCGGTTTCCCGCACCTGGTGGGAGGCTTCCTAACGCTTCGTCTTCTGGTTCGTGGTCACTCGAGGACTTTTTTCCCCAAAGGTTATCTGTTCTTCGAGCGATGTGGGCCACCCATTACCACTTGTGCAGGCAGGTGGTAGGACCTTGTGCGAGGTCCGCCCGGATTGCTACCACCATCATACTCGTTAATCCTGCCATGAAGCAGCAGTGCTTGCACTGTTATGTTTCGGCGTGGAGAGTAAGACAGCCGGTGAAATTACTGGCACTTGAGGTATCCAATCTTAGATCTCTAGGTTGGCAACGCATCTGCAATAACCCTGGTGTTGCACATGTTTATGGGCGTTAGTGATCTCTTACCATCAGGAAACACACTTGCTCGCTGGCCATCCAATCGAATTGAAAAAAAGAACTTCAACTTACATACCTAGATTAACTAATTGTTTTTCTAGAACAAACGTCTTAACGACACAGTGGAGCCTTCGCTCAACCGCTCGAACACGCTGGCCAACGAAGCTCTGATGCTGCTCACCACTGTGAGGGACGGGCTTGCGCCGAACCAGACGCAGGCCGAGCAAGCTCTCAAGCAGACTTGGGAGACCATGGGCAAATGTGCTGAAAGGAACAGCGCCATTGCCAAGTAAGTTAAAGTACCGCTTGATTGGACAGTTAAACCGCTCGCAAGCGCTGACCGATGAAGCGTTGATGCTGCTCAGCGCTGTCAAACTAGACGAAAGCCGAGAAAGCTCTCGTGCAGAATTGACGGACCATGGGCAAATGTGCAGAGCGGAACAGCGCCATTGCCAAGTAAGTAACAGTACCGCTTGATTCGACAGCTAAACCCCTCTCGAGCGCTGACCAATGAAGCGTTGATGCTGCTCAGCGCTGTCGAACTAGACGAAAGCCGAGAAAGCTCTCGTGCAGAATTGCAGCTATAACAAGCATTTATGAATGTCATAAAAATCTACCACCGGTTCGGAAAAACCTCTGTTGAGCAGAATCTGGCAAGAAACGCAACGAGGTTTTTTTTTAAACAGATTCACAATATTAATAAATGATATCTATATAGTATACATCACGAGTATTTAGCACAACTTTATTTTTAACACAGTACGTTCGCTATTTGAAGGGATAGCTAATGCGGATCGGAATTATTTCCAAATATCCCTGTCTATGATATAATCATTAACTTTATAATAAGCCTTAGATATTAACGTCTTCTTGACAGTAGATTTGAATTTTGTATCTGTTTGTTTAGTAATATTTTTTGAAATTTTATGATTAAAACGTGTGCAATTTCCAAAAAACGACAATCTATTGCTACTCGTATACCGCCGGATACCGTTGCTGAACCACACCTGTCGTGCCGCAACACTAAGGTGATCAAAGAGCCTGGTCGTCTCGAAGTCACGATAGATCAGAGCCTAAACCGTTTGTTCAACGCCGGTGTCCATCAGTTGCCAAAGTATGCAAAATCTTGGATCCTCAAGGTTCCGGAGACGCCGAATACAGATGTCATCACGAACGTACAAGCAGACCTCAGCACAGGGCTTAAAAGTATGCTCCAGGCTGTACCCTGGGTAGTGCAAGTACGCTGTGAGCACGACTTGCACACGTAGCGTGGTGATTCCGTAGTCAATCCGCCTAATCAACGCATTCCCCACAGCACTCTGCCGAGCCTCGCCCAGTTCTCTCTCCAAACGGAGATGGACAAAGCCGCCAAAGTCAACGACACAGTGAAAGACACGTTGGCCGTGATGGCGCGACTCGGCAACGACTTGACAGCTAGCAAGCAGTTCGCCCTGACGCTGCCCAAGCTTGCTGATGAAGCTCGCAAGATGAAGGACAACGTCGAGAACCTGGGTAAGTAAATAAACAATAGGTTTACTAGTCATCATCATCATGTCAGCCGAAAGACGTCCACTGCTGGACATAGGCCTCCCCCAAGGCTCTCCACTCAGACCGGTCTTGTGCTTTTCGCATCCACCGCGATCCCGCAATCTTAATCAGGTCCAGGTAGATTTACTAGTATTTCGGCGAAAAAATACGTTTGGCAACCTGTTACATTTGGCAACTTTTCATTTCCCAACTGTTAAATATTACTGACACTGTAAATATATCAGGATTTTTATAAAAGTAACCTAACCTAACCTAAAGGGTTCTACACGATGGCCCTGAAATAAACCCTGAAATATTTACAGTTTTAGAGTTTGCGAAGTGAAAAGTTGCCAAATGAAACAGGTTGCGAAACGTTACGTTGCGAAAAGGCAGTACTCGTATACAATAACCTACCTAACCAACAAAAAGTTGCAAAACCCCCAACTTCTTCACTTCGAAGTTCAATGTCTCGAAAACGGCTGAACCTATTTTAATGAAATATGTCTAAGAACTATCGCTAGTAAACCTGATTTCAAATAAAAAAAAAACTGCATTCAAATCGGTCCACCCGTTTAAGAGCTACGGTGCCATAGCCAGACACACAGATACACATAGCGGTCAAACTTATAACAACCTCTTTTGGCATCGGGGGTTAATAGGTTCGTAGATTTCTAGTTTCCTGAATTAGAGTTTCTTTCGCAGTGAACAATATCGACGGAACCAATCCCAAGTTATCGGAGAAGTATCTCAGCGTCGAGGAAAAGCAGAAGGACTTCGAAAAACGACGTACGGAAGCCGACAAGAGGCTCAAGAAAGTCAACGATCTCATAGAACAGGTGAGGTTATTATGAAGTGATTATTACCAGAGATCAGAATGAGAGTTTCTTGACAAGCAAAATATCGCTAGATGTCGTTAGTATCGAGAGGTCTATTTGAAGTAACAGTTTTCCTTGCGATTAGCTCATTTAGTTAATTAACCAATCACAATCGTGATGTGATGCAAATGCCAAAGTTGTCAAACGGACTTCACCGTCACGATAATAGCGCCAACTAGCCTAACACAAACCCTCATTTCTGCGGCAAAACATAAGACAGTCGCATGTTTCTTAGGATAGAAAAAATAGAAGTAAAAAAATCAAAAAGAAAAAACAAGTCTGGTGGTCTAGAAACTGTTAAGTTATTTAAAGTTCAATAGGCAGGAGTAGGGGAAACATTCAAAATTCGTGATGATCTTTAAAATGATTGGTTTTGGATACGTATTTTTTCTTTTATCAATTAAACAAAAATGTAAAAGATGGAGCGCGTTAAATTTAGGGAGTAGGGCTAGTGACGTCGCGCGAATCTTTCATGTTTAATAATCTAGCTGTAGTTACTTATATTGTTACTTTCAGTTTTATTCCAGTAAAGTGGTACTGATAGTCCCAAAATAAATCTTTCTCGAAAAATAATAATACCGAGTAATTTCTGATCTTTTATTAAGCTTCAACATTCAACAAACTATCAAGTACAATCCAGATACACACAGTATGCTGGCTACCTAAAACCGCGTAATATGGAGGGATGTTAAGCTAGTGCTGTCCTTATTTTTGTGATGTAGCCTCTACTACACCACTTTCCATTCCCAGGCACGTACAGTGGCCAACCGGATCACAGTTGGCGTCAACTTCGACCGCTTGGCGACGCTGCAGCCCCGTCTTCCGGACACCATCGACGAGATGTCCACGTCCACTCACGTCTCCGCGTACTTCCGGACCAAGGAGAAGGACGGCTTCATACTGTACCTCGGCAATCCGGAGGGCACTATGCTGAGGAGGACCAAGTCTGTGAGTAACCTCCACCGCAAAAAGGAGTGCTACAAAAATTAAATAGATATTGAGGTGGGAGACTCCAATAGAGAGATCTCTCTCCAGGCAGGTGTTATGCCTGGGGACCGAGGTCCGAAGGAAGCGCGTCGGTGTTGTATATACACGTCCGAGTTATGAAACTTCGATAGCGCGATGTAGAACATGTTTGGAGTTTCTATATGTGCTCACTAGATGGCACTAGGAGTAGCTACAATATTTATTTATTAACACCTGAAAAATACATTATGAACACATGTCAAGGAATTGAACGTCGTTTTCATCGCTACCAGGCCACCACACCCTCCGGTTAGAACTTGGAGAGCAGGAACATCTGCTGGTGATTGCCAAGCACTTGAAGTCTAAGGGGCTGTCACCACCCATTGATTACTTTAAAGTCTTTGTATGCGAAATCTGTCATTTGATTGCGATCGCGAGCGCCAGAAACGTTAGGCAATATAGCCTCAAGGCTCATAAGAGGTTCAAAACGATAGCGAAAGCAGCGACCTCAGTGTTGTACCCTGGACTTTAAGTGATTAAGGGGCTGTTACACCACCCATTAATTAATTTTAACTGACGGATAAATGTGATGCCGTCTCCGTCTATTCGAACAAAACAAACAGAGACGGCATCACATTTATCTGTCAAATAAATTTGATCAATGGATGGTGAAATAGGAGGTAAATGGGCTGAAATTGTTAGCTCCTTAAGACCCGAGGGGGAGGATTTCGATTGCAAGACTACTAACAAAGCCTCCTTCCAGGACGACTTCATGGCGATAAGCATCCAGAACGGCTATCCTTACCTGGTGATGGACATCGGTGACAGCGCGGAGTCGGCTCGGGAACCGACCCGCATCAGCAGCGAGAAGTTCGTCGCTGACGATCGCTGGTACCAGGTTATCGTTGACAGGTGAGGCACAGAACTTAACACAAACATAGTCTTTTCTGATGTGGCAGTTATGAAATTCTGGATTTCCCATGAGAATCAAAATGAAAACGCCGCAAAGGGCTGTTTTACATGTCACTTATTTGTACTACCAGCGCTTTTGGAAAGACCACCGTCGCCAAGAAGAATACGCCGCAAGAAACTTGACGGAAAGTTTTTTTTTTTTCAGAACAAATAAATATAATTAGTGATTTTGATCATGAAACTACCGTGAGACTCACTCATATTAAATTATATTGACCGGATTACTCACGTATTAAATCGAGTTTAGCTCGACATGTTTCGGGTTATTTCGAAACCCTTCAGCACTGGAGCACGCGACTCGGCGGCTGCCGCAACACGCGCACTACGTGCGCACACGTTTACGTCGTTTACGCGCACGTGTTTAATACGTGAGTAATCCGGTCAATATAATTTAATATAAATATAATTAGTGGTTTAATTTCTAGTTTTCTTAAATTGATTTCTGAATTTCTTAAATTAATTTCTGGTTTTTCTGTGCATCCATGTTTCGGCTTGTTTTCGTGTGAAATATATATAGACTTTCACGGGTGTTCTTTTGCTTAATATAATTAGAATTATTTTAAGTATTAAAGCCAGAAAAATAAATTACAAGTAAATAAAAAATAAAAAACACGTAGGAATAATACAGGGAGGTGTGGCATCCCTCAACTAAAAAAGAAAGAAAGAAAGAAAGACAGAAAGAAAGAAAACATTTATTCGTGACAAAAAATAAAATACCTAAACAAAATACAAAAAAACAAAAAATAGCTAAGCATGTCACGAAATGGTCCCAAATCAGCAATCAAAAACTAGGTCTAAGCATCTTAACTACATCTACGATTATTGGAAGTGTTAAAATATGCTTCCACTTTCAAACGGTCAAAGGGATCTCACGATTCTCATTATCTAGCAATATTTCACCGGTCTAGAAACCCTTTTTGATGAAATTTCGTTCTCAAGCCTGTCAATCCTTTTTTATCATCCAGAGTGGGCCGCAACGTCAAACTGTCAATTCGAGAGAGCCTGGACAGCGGTTCAGAAATCACACACTCCAAGGAAGCTGTACTGCCGGGACAACACACCATATTCAACCTGGGTACGTCACTGCAAAACCATCTATAGCTAATTCAACGCTTAACGCCAAAACTGTAAACTACCTGATATGTGGATGATATGCTTTTACTCGAGAAGGACCATTTGTGAATTTCTTTCCCAAAAAATATCTTATTGTACCTACCTATCTACTCAACACATGGTCGTGGTCAACAGACAAAAAATGGGTGCTGAAAGTTTGTCCAGGAGGTTAGTTTTGGCCTCGGGGGATCCTAAAGCTGGCGCTTGTCTCGCTAAAAAGCGCGGGATAGGGGTTCAAACAGGTAATGCGGCCTGTGTTTTGGGGTTTTGGGATCTTTGGGGCCTATGACGTCTCTCGACGACTTGTTTGCCCTTTAGGTGGGGTTTTTTAGTTTATTTTAAGTTATGGTGATGGATTGTACTTTTACTTTAAATATATTACATTGTATGCAGACCGCAAGAAGTCGAAGCTGTATGTTGGCGGAGTGCCTTCCAACGCGAAACTCCAGGGCATCAGCTTCCCGGCCTTCGTGGGTCAGATTGAGGAGCTCATGGTGGGAGACACTCCTGTGGGTCTGTGGAACTTCGAGGCAGCGGAGAAGCTGAAGGGGGCAAGGCAGAGGTTAGTTCACCATCATCATATCATAGGACGTCCACTGTTGGACATGGGTCTCCCCTTTAGACCTCCAGTCGTCTCGGTTGGAAGTGACCTGCATCCACCGCGAACACGCGGCTTTATCCAGATCATCCGTCTGTCTCGTTGATTTTTGTTGGTTGGTTAGTTTTTTGCTAACATTAGCTTATCCTCATAAGACCTTATCAAACTCCATCAAATTGAAAGCCTATTTTTTTTCTAACTAGCTGATTCGGAACTTGAACGTAACATTAGGTGGTATTATCATCCCAGCCTATATACGTCCCACTGCTGGGCACAGGCCTCCTCTCGGAATGAGAGGGCTTGGGCCATAGTTCCCACGCGGGCCCAGTGCGGATTGGGAACTTCACACGCACCATTGAATTGCTTCGCAGGTTTGTGCAGGTTTCCTCACGATGTTTTCCTTCACCGCAAAGCTCGTGGTAAATTTCAAATGTAATTCCGCACATGAATTTTGAAAAACTCAAGAGGTGCGAGCCTGGGTTTGAACCCACGACCCTCTGCTTGAGAGGCGATAGGTCAAACCACTAGGCCACCGCGGCTCATTAGGTGGTATGTGAAGGCTATATTATGTATATTTCATCCCGTCAATCTATTTTCCCTCAGAGACAAGCTGATCACGCCGTCTTCCGGGGCCCAGGAGTACCGCTTCAACGGACGCGCGCACACAACCATGCCGGCGAGAGCGTACGTCCAGCCCCAGAAGAACCAAGTCCTGCTGTTCTTCAGGACTTACGCCAAGAAGGGACTCATCTATCTACTGGGAGATAAGAAGAGCTTCTTCTCTATATCCATGCAGGACGGAAAAGTGTTCTTACAGGTTAAACCCTCACTTTATAGCAGCATAGCTTTTCTCGTCTAGCGCTAGGCTCTAAAAAATGTATGTGGCCATTAACTCTAATTCTTTTGGGACCTACTTCAGACACACAGAGCGCTGTAATCAAAACACTGTTGTATGTACAGGGCGCTCGAAGGGTTATTAAATTACACAAGTACTAGCTTTTGCGCGTGGCTTCGCCCGCGTGAAATCCGGTTATCACGCGCTATTCCCTCGGGAACTGTGTATTTTTCCGGGATAAAAAGTAGCCTATGTCACTCTTTGGCCCATAAACTATCTCTATGCCAAAAATCACGTCGATCCGTTGCTCTGTTTTGACGTGAAAGACGGAAAATCATACAAAAACACACACTTTCGCATTTATGAAGTGACCTTTTCCTTTACTCGTACTCAGGTCACTAGAAGCATTTTTTGTCATCACACTAGGTGAGGTGACCTTCGTACGCTCAAGGTCACTTGGTTCTTGCCTTCATTCAATTTGTGTCACATAATATTGACTCTCCCTTTGTCATAGTCGAAATACCATAACGGGACTTATCACGCTATTTTAGACAACTAATATTTACCACGACGTTTCGGCAACATTACATTTGCCGTGGTCACGAGTAGACTGAAGTGTGGGGTGTCAAGTCCGCCTAGCAGCGCGAGTTCTTCGAACTACCCGCACTTGATCACTAATAGTACCGGCACTCGTATCACGAACTACCCGCACTTGGTCATTTTTATTAGTCACCCCATCACACCGACACACAACACTACACTACTCTCCCTTTGTCGCAGAGGTATAGCTATTTTTACCTTCAGTTGTGTCACATACTTACCTCTTCTATTATTGCAGGTGTCGCTTGGCAACCCAGAAGACCTGGTAATAATAGGCACGAGCAAGACCTACAACGACGGCAAATGGCACAAGCTGGACGCGGGACGGTACTTCGCCAACTGCTCGCTGCGCGTTGACAATGAAATCCTCAGAGATGTGTCTAATTCCAAACAGGTAAAGAAAGAAAGAAAACATTTATTCGTGACGAAAGTGGATAAAAAGAAAATAAATATATATATATACATATACAGGGTGGCCCATTTATATCCGTCAGTATGGGAAAGTCTGAAACTATACGACATACGAAAATTTCTTCTTAGGAACCATGTCATCGATTTTACCAGCAAAGAGGTACAACCAACCATAGAGACAAATTTACATGCAAGAATTTGTTTAATATTGTAAAGGTGGACACTTCGAACACCTACTAAAATAAATTAAAGTATGTGAAAACAATGCATTTTATTCATTTTAGACATAATGTTTCATGGAGACATTTACTGCTTAAGACGTACACAATCGATATCTAATTAGAAATAATGTAAGTTTTTTTTTTCAAAACAACCGGGTTCGATTCCCGAGCTGAGTAGTGTTTTTTTTTAAATGCATGAATGCAGTTTTTCTTTTTATTAAAATCGATGTCATGGTTCCTAAAAAGAAATTTTCGTATGTCGTATAGTTTCAGACTTTCCCATACTGACCGATATAAATGGGCCACGCTGTATAGTTATGCATGTCACGAAATGGTCCCAAATCAGCAATCTGCCGGTCTTGCGAACGGCGCTATTCTTCCTTTGGGACCATCTAGTCATCATACATTAAAAATTATGTTACAGTAAAATACAGTGAGACCGATAAAAAAAATTAAAAAAATCCAGTTCAAAAAATAAAATTAAATATACCAACCAAAAAAGAATACATAGGCACAGGTCAGTCTTCTTTACCCATTGACATCTAAGACATAATATTGGTACAATATACGCATTCATATCTGCTCGCATAAGTTTTGCAGGTGGTAGGACCTGGTGCAGGGTCTGCCCGGATTGCTACCACCATCTTGCTCGCTAATCCTGCCGTGAAGCAGCAGTGCTAGCACTGTTGTGTTTCGGCATGGAGAGTAAGTCAGTCGGTGAAATTACTGGCACTTGAGGTATCCCATCTTAGGCCTCTAGGTTGGCAACCCATCTGCAATACCCCTGGTGTTGCATGTAAATGTTGAAAGTCATTATGTAAATGATATTGTAAATGATAACTCACGTCTTAAATCGAGTTTAGCTGGACATGTTTCGGGGTAATTCGTAGCCCTTCCTAGGAGCAACGCGACTCGCCGGCTACCGTAACATGCGCATTGCGCAACACCGCTCACAAAAATTTGCGAGATTGAGGTTTTGGAGAGCGGTGGCGCTCAGTGCCATATCCCGTGGTATATCGATACAAAAAATTAAATTAAATTTCATCTTAATCCGTCCAGTCGTTTTAGCGTGAAGAAGTAACGGACACAATAAATTCCTGTGCCTCTCAATTTTGACATCTTGATCTTCCTCACTTAATCCCTGCTTGAGATTTCAAGATTTTATCACGATCAAGGGAGAATATCTCTTCGGTTCTCGAATGGTGACCCCGGATATAGACGGATGACCTGGTTAAAGTTGCAGGTTCACGATTAATGCAGGCCGCTACCAACCGAAGCTGGAGGTCTATGGGCCTGACAACAGTACACGTCCAATGGCTGAAATGATTAATTCAACAATTATGTTTCCCAGGTGGAGATCACAGCTCTGGACGACATGAACTTCGGAGGCAACACCAAGGGCATCCCTCAGATCTTCGACCAGGGCTTCGACGGCTGCATGCGACAGATCACAGTGGACGGCGTCGATGTTGATCTCAGCAAGAACAGCATCGAGTCCATCGGCGTTGGGGACGGCTGCAAGGTGAGACTGGATATACAATACGAATTCAGATTCTAACCTCAAATCTATTTATGTACCCAACAGAGCTCGCAGGTATCAACAGAAAATATAAATTGTAAATTAAATAAAGTTGTCTTTATATTTGTCGTAATATTTATTTTTGACAGAACGAGAATTGGAACACAAAAGACAATCTGTTGTGTTTCGGCGTGGAGAGTAAGACAGCCAGTGAAATTACTGGCACTTGAGGTATCCCATCTTAGGCCTCTAGGTTGGCAACGCATCTGCAATACCCCTGGTGTTGCTGATGTTTATGGGCGGTGGCTCTTACCATCAGGGGACCCACTTGTTCGTTTGCCATCCAGTCGAAGAAAAAAACAGTTTTTCTTAAAAACTCAAATCAAAAATCCGTCACCTATCAGCCAGTCTGTCAACGATTGCAAAACCTCTTTTCGATAGGGATACCTTGGATATGCATCGACTGTTTAGTTTTTAGGGTAACCTTCTTGTGTGCTATCGTTGGATAGGTCTTTTACAATTCATTTGCGAAATATTCAAACTTCAAGGTGCATTGTTAAATCTGAGCGTCCCCCTCTATTTTTCTTTTGGGTACCCATACGTGGTTACAGGTTAAGATGATGAAAGTAAGCGTGTTAAATAACTTAATCATAAAAATGCCATTTTAAATGCAAGATTTTTTGCTGTCTGTACTTTTTGTTAACTGTACTTGCATTGTCACCCAAACTACATTTGCACACCAAATTTCAAGTCGATGCTCTTAACCGTTGAAGAGTTCCGTCCTGCGGAGACGATCCTAGCTAGACCTACCAGGACATTACTACTAGATTATTGTATTATCACGCAATTTACATAAGTACTTATCCCAAATTTCAAGTCAATCTGACTACTAGAAGTTGGTCAAATTTAACTGACTGATTGACAACGGGACAGGTGAAATTAAAAAACAGCTTATAAATAGGTTAACATCACGTTTCTTCCTCAGTACGCGTCATTGGTGTCGCTAACTGGCACCGACAGCTATCTCCGCTACGTCGATATCACCTTAGACAATCTACAGCTGACGTTGAAATTCAAGACTGAGAAGCCAGACGGCCTGATCTTCGTGTATTTGAACAGGATGCAGACGGCCGCTATGCAGGATAGCATATCGCTCTCTATTGTAAATGGTAAGTTGCCTTCAACCAAGGAAGTGGGGTCAAAAAGGGGGAATATCTAACTATGGCACCTGGACGTCCATTGCTGAACAAGGGCCCGTAAAACGCCACACCAGTGGTTGCTCGTAACTCTCACGGTGTTGTAAGTCCATATAGTGGGAGGCCTGCCAACGCTTCGTCTTCCGAAGACCTTTCTCCTTTAAAGGTTATCTGGTCTTCGAGCGATGTGACCCGCCTATTGATACATTAACGTGCATAATTCTTCGAGCTATCAAGGAGCTAATGAATGAACCTAGAAATGTCTACCGCCGGTTTGTTAAACACTTCTGTCAAGAAGGAATAAATACAATACAATACAAAGACTCTTTATTGTACACCAGAAATAGTAAGCGATACAGAAAATAGATATCAGAGAAAAAAGTTACACGGTAAGCAATACAACAAGAAACGTGATTTTTATACTCGTCTAAAAGGGGACAAAGGAGTGGGTCGCCTGATGGCAAGCAATCACCACTGCCTATGGACACTAATTGGACACCCATAACATAAAGCTGAATTTCGGATGCATTGTTGGCTCTTTCCCCGCTTCTCCCCCCTTTTTTTTCTTTTCGGCATTTCTTGAGCGCGACTTAGGCCGCTTGTAGACGTCCGTTGTTTTCACCGGACACGGTACTATTGGCTTCGTCGCCGGAGAAGTATCCGGTGTATTGTAAGCCATACAACACCGCAAATCCGCCAAAAAAACGATCCATTGTCCGATGAAAACAGCGGACGCCTACAAGCGATCTTACCTTACCTTCTTAAATGTTAACTTTCATAGGTAAACTGGTCCTGATGAGTCCCCGGGACACGTTGGACACAGGCTTGCACACGTACAACGACTCGCAGTGGCACGTGGTCACCGTCACGCACGGCGCGGCCCTTAAAATGCGCGTCGATGACTTCGACCACTACAGGTTTGTTCCAACAGCCTATTATTATAATAACTAGCTTATGCCCGCGACTTCGTCTGCGGGGACCTAAGTTATAGCTCGGTGGCGCCCTCTATAGGTATAAAAAGTACCCTATGTTCATCCTTGGGGCTTAAACTATCTCTATACCAAATTTCATCAAAATCGGTTCAGCGGTTTCGACGTGAAAGCGTAACAGACAGACAGACAGACAGACAAAGTTACTTTCGCATTTATAATATTAGTAGGGATTAGGGCCTGGAATTTTGCGTGCGGTTTTTGACAGATTGTAGACAGATTGTAGGGAGAGAGCACTGCTTTTTATTGATGTTATCGACAAATCGATACTTTTTTAGTTAATATAAAACCTCAATCTAGTGATAAAGTCTACTGTAACATGGTAAAGGTGATTTGATCAAATCTGTGAACTGATAGATATAAATAAATAAAATATATCATGGGACACTTTGACACCAGTTGACCTAGTCCCAAACTAAGCAAAGCTTGTACTATGGATACTAGGCAACGGATAATATATACTACCGCTACTATACTACCCATAACTACCGGAGGGCTAGACGGGGCAGTGCCCCCGGGCCCCCAGGCTCAGGGAGCCTCTAGGAGTCTGACTTACAAGCTAGAAATTGAACTAGAAGAAATTTCTCCCACGTTCGGAATATTTAGAATACGGAACAAACGGTTTTCAAATAGTTTAGTTGGGGGCCTAGTTTATTTTTTGCTCCAGGGCCTTTGGTTACCTAGCTACGCAACTGTAGGTACTTACTAAGATTGGTTTTTGTATTTTTATTGTATTTTTTTTTATTTCATAATGATATTATCTCTTGTCCGGGTGAGCGGTTAGTTTCGATGGTGTGCCGAAAGTTTCTCGATGAGAGCTACGGCATAGATGTCGCTAGTGTCGCTGCTTATGAAACTAGCTAGGCTAAATAAGAAACAAACAAGCTGAGATATGTGGTGCATAGGGGAAATTCGTGTCTGTACCGTTGACCAGCGGTGGTGTAGCGGTACACTTAGCACGCGGCACGGAATGCCGAGGACCTGGGTTCGATTCCCAGTGTTGGCCTTATTTTTCTGGTTTTTCTGTGCATCTATATTTCAGTTTGTGTTTTCAATGTACTTACTATTGATATTTTCGTCAATGCCATGAATCTCAACAAAATCATTATCCCCAGTTCGGACACAGCGCCGGACCCCCTCCACATCCTGGAAGGCGTCCTCCTGATAGGAGGCACTCAGCCCAACTACGTGGCCACCTACAAGGCGGGCACCAGGTCGGCGTTCCGCGGCTGCATAGCCGACGCCACCATTAATGGGCGAGTCCTGAACCTGCTGGAGCCAGTCAGCAGGCATGGAGTCACGTTCGGACGGTGCGGGGAGACCATTAGTGGGTTCAATCCAGGTTGGTGCTTGATATGCTTAACATAACTCTTCAAATGACATTCTCACTCTAATGGGAAACAATATACAACTCGGAATGTACGCGCAATAATGTACGACGTGATAATCCGAAGCATTTTTGCTTCCGATTATCATGCCGTACATTATCATGGCGCGCATTATCAGGGCGTACAGAATATTGCGCGCACTGTAATGCACTTTAGAGCAACGCGGGCTTCCTACCGTAAGGGAGTAGCCTTAGCGGTAGATTACCTTTAAAATAGTTCTGGCGTTTGTCCCGGGGGGAAATGTGCACACAAGTGCAGTTCCGCACACTTACATGCAAAAACAAAACTGTCAACTGACTGTAAGGACGACGTTAGTACATAAATAATCCAACAATACAGTAATAATTCGTGTATGACTCAAAACTCACACATTGACAGTAAAATCACTAAGTTGTTCATCAGAGAAAATTTGTACGGATTAGCAGACTCGATGTTGGTAAACGAATTCGACAATAATATTGTGATAAAATGTACGACTGTTAATTGTTTAAATTTTAATTAAAATAGCAATAATACGATAACAATTTACTTACATGTTAAATTTGACACTATCTTTTAGCAAGATTAATGTCCCAGATCTCTTTTTACAGCAGAAAACTGAACAATTCGGCATTTTTAGCAGTGCAGCGTTCACTTGCGCGACTCGATTCCGTCTAGTTTGAAATCCGAGCGCGCCTTGTTTTATAAAATTCGTATGCCCAGTTGGGCTTGTACTTTGACAGAGGGGAACGCAGCGAATGGCTACTCCATTCCGTAGGAAGCCCGCGTTGCTCTAAGTGCATCACATTTATCATTGAAATAAAATTTATCAATGAGTAGTGAAGCAAGCTTTAATGAGGGCTATCGTTTTTTCTCTCACCAGATGGCGCCACTAGATTAAAATCATATTTAATACATTGTAAAACAGTGCCATAAACATATCGAGCAACCACAGTATTGCATAATCCCGTTTTGTTCGGAAAAAAGGAAGGACAAAAGTTTTCGAAAGACAAAACTGTCTCAAATTACAGATGTTCATTGCCCCTTATCGCATAATTGCCATAATTAATTTCAAATAATGCAAAATATTCACAAAATTATTCTAATTATAAATAAACCCGCGTAGCTCACCCAAAAACTATGAGATTTGACATTTCGTTGACCTCACGCTACACTAGCGCCTCTAGCGGAAAATTCATTCGCGATAGCCCCCATTCGCCTTGAACTCACGAAACGCACGTTCCTCAGACAACCAGGTGTGGGAGGATCCCGAGCGCGGGGACGTGCTGCCGACGCCGGCGCCCCCGGAGCAGGAGCCGGAAGTTGTTACCAAGCAGCTGGAGCTAGGTCAGTGCCGCCATCTAGTTTTAGCTTCGAAAGTGTGACTCACATGGCCAGTGATCGGCGATTGGCTAAAACCAAATTTAAAAATAGAAGTTCGTATCGTCGGCGGGACAAAAAGATACGAAGTAAGAATTGGGATGTCCCAAAAAAAATAACCTATAGTTTTTATCTTATTTTTGGAAAGAATAGGATATTTTAAGATACCTTTTTCATCGATTTTGAATTTGGATGAGTATTTAATTTTTTATAATTTTTTTACGAAATAAGCTGGATGACGTCACAGTGAGACAGCCACGTTCCATTGCCTAGGAAAATTCAGTTTGTACATAAATAATCTGTGGCATTACTGATTTGTCTTGTCACTGCCAAGTGTCATTGGCTTAACCTCACAACCTTTTGTACAAAATAGCACTTGACTTTGTAGAAAACACGGAAAAACTACAACCGTGAACCGATTTCAAAAAACAAAATTTTAAAAAGTCAAGTGACAGTCAACAATCATACAAGCACGGCACGGTCCTAAATGAACCATGACAAATAGTTTCATTCATTTCTCTTCTTTTAGCTTCGATTATTCGTAGGTTTGTTTAATGGTGTGATAGTAATTATACACATTTTTTATTAAAATCTGATATTTAAATTCTTTTATATTCACTTTTAACGTAGTTATTTAATACTTTTATTTGTGAAAATACATTGGTAATACTCGTATACATTTCGGACTTTACGATAAAATGACAACTGTTTAAAGCCGGATGCGCATCATGTGATTAAATTTCCATCTTTGTCACTCTTTGCTATTATAAGTAGGACAGCAACATTTCAAACTGTCAATTTGCTTTAAAGTGTAGACTTTCCTTTAGACCTGCATTTGTGACGTAACACTGCAGGGGTCAAATGAAGGTCATTACTTAAATTTTATTTATTTAATTCAGATTATCATATTTTTTGAATCTGATTTCTGAAAACGCTTCACAAAGCCTATTTCTCCAAATGGTTTTCGATTTATTATACGTTGTAAAAAATTGGGACATCCCAATTTGGCACTTCGTAGTACAGTTGCGATTTTTAATGCAAACTTAACTAGAAACTAGTGAAAGATTATTTAATTATAATATATCAGTAAAGAACAGTAGAGAATATGCTTTTTTTTAATTTGTTGTTTTTAACGTTAGTGAAATTAACGATTTAAATTTTGAGAATTCCCACGAGTTTTATTGTAAAATCCCGTAATTTCAATTCCATGAGGGTTGCACAAAGGCGAAATATCGGTAGATGGCGTTAGTATCGTGAGGTCCGTTTGATGTTTGCTTGCGATTGGCTCATTTAGTTATTCAACCAATAACGAGCAAACGTCAAACGGACCTCACGATACTAACGCCATCTAGCGATATTTCGCCTCTGTGAAAACCTTCATGCTGAGCCTTAATATTTACGCTTGTGAATCCTCGAATATGGCTATTTACAGTTATTTTGCCGTGGTGGCCTAGTGAAGCCGTGGTGGCCTACTGGTTTGACCTATCGCCTCTCAAGCAGAGGGTCATGGGTTCAAATCCCGGCTCGCACCTCTGAGTTTTTCGAAATCCATGTGCGGAATTACATTTGAAATTTGCCACGAGCTTTGCGGTGAAGGAAAACATCGTGAGGAAACCTTCACAAACCTGCGAAGCAACTCAATGGTGCGTGTGAAGTTCCCAATCCGAACAGGGCCCGCGTGGGAACTATGGCCCAAGCCCTCTCATCCTGAGAGGAGGCCTGTGCCCAGCAGTGGTACGTATATAGGCTGGGGTGATGTGATGACAGTTATTTTATTGGTTCTTTTTCCTTTCTCTAGAGGTGGACAACCGTCCGCCGGCGACGCCGACGCCCGCGACGACGACGCTCGCGCCGGCGCCCACGACCCCCGCGACCCCCGCGACCACGCGGCCCACGACCCCCCGCCCCATCCCCCAGCCTCAGCCCGGCTGCGCACTGGCGTACGATCCCCAGTATAGCATCGGGGATCCATATGAGGGGTATCGATTTGGTGAGTGTTTTCAGAATAAATCGCTAGATGGCGTTAGTATAGAGAGATCCGTTTGTTGTTAGTCTTGCTTGCGATTGGCTCATTTTTTTTTATTCGACTGGATGGCAAACGAGCAAGTGGGTCTCCTGATGGTAAGAGATCACCACCGCCCATAAACATCTGCAACACCAGGGGTATTGCAGTTGCGTTGCCAATCTAGAGGCCTAAGATGGAATACCTCAAGTGCCAGTAATTTCATCGACTGTCTTATTCTCCACGCCGAAACACAAACAGTGCAAGCACTGCTGCTTCACGGCAGGATTAGCGAGCAAGATGGTGGTAGCAATCCGGGCGTACCTTGCACAAGGTCCTACCACCTGTAAAAATGATCACAAACGAGACACAAATGTCAAAGTTGTCAAGTTGGCGTGAACACGAAAAATCAGGTCGGTATTATCCGGGCCGGTAAATATGTCACGCAATAATTGACATTATTTAAATATGGTAAATGTGTTTTGACTAAGTAAATTTCTTTTGTTATGACGATCCCTATTTGAGATATTTATTTTTATAGTTTTTTTTTCTATTTTACATTGACATAATTTAATAATGTCATTTTTTTGACAACTTCCCCATGTGGACAAATTTAATTTATTTTGACATTGTATTTTATTGATTATTTTTTATCTTTGTTTATTTTTATAAGTTTTGACGATCTCAGCATAAAATTCTTATATAATATGACATTAATGTATTTATATAATGTAAATTGTTATGTTGAGTGACTAAATAAACTAAACTAAACTAAACAATACCACTGAAGTACCAGCATCTTCGCAATTGACAACATTTCAAATGTGCTGAGGTAATGAAATAAAAATACCGTTTGTAGATTTTACACTGCTGATTACAGTAAAAATATTTTTGGATTTTTTTGTGCAGTGGTTTTTTTTATATTCTGGAAAAACAGTAAAAAAAGTTGCATTGCGAAAGTTAGGAATACAGTTAAAGTGCTCATAGTCCATTACCGTAAAATAAAGGAAAACCGAGAAATACGGGTAGTCTAATTTTTCACCAGCTATTATAAACGCAAAAAAACAAAATAGCTTTTTTTTTTTTAAATGTTGTCAATTCAAAGTTGTTTGTTGGTGTCAGGCACGCGTAACGACAGCCGCATGGAGTACGCGAAGCTGCCGGGCCGGCAGTCGGACGGGCTGGACCTGACCGTGACGCTGCGCACGTTCGACCGGCACGGCGGGCTGCTGTTCTACGCGAGCGCCGCCGCCGCGCCGGACCAGTTCCTCGCCATATACATGAAGGACGCACGGGTACGCACTGCATTATCAAGACAGAATAGGCTAGATGACAAAAAAAAAACCTATTTAGTCCGTCAGGTGGATAATTAAAAAATATTGTGCACATTTTTTTTCTTTTGTTTGACAAACAAAAAATGTCGAGGATACAGTGCTTAGAAGTTGAGTGACGTCACTATTTATGGTACGATTATTACCTTAGTGAGGTCACAAGCCCCCACTCGGGAAGTTTGATGATCTATACCTTTGTCGATTTTTAATAAATAGATAAACCAAAAAATACGTGTCCCATATTTTTCCATAATCTAACTGTCGGACTTAATAGAATAATACACGCTGTAATTACATTAGACTTAAACAGTAGATCCGTGTCCTTATTTCAAGTGGCAACACTTGATTTAGTTATTAATTTATTACGGCAATACTGCAGTGGGGATAATCGTGCGGTTAAAGTACGACCCGCAATTGTTGACCCGAGGTAACGAGTGTAACGTTTCTGACACTCGCGATGACAATCTAATGACAGTTTTTTTATACGAAAATTATCATTTGATTGTGATCGCAAAACATCAGAAACTTTAGGCAATAAAATACGGCCTCCGGAATACACGCCAAAATTGCTCGACCTGATAATTCAAACCCTCAAGTAAATAGCCATCAGGCATGATAACATAATACCATGCAAATGTTTTGTCCAAAAAACCAATCTTAATTTGATTGCTTAATAGCGACATCTCTTGTCCGGGTGAGTGTTTAGTTCCAATTCAGTACCGAAGGCTTCTCGTTGAGAGCTAGACGGTATAGATGTCGCTAGCGTCACTGCTTAAGTGGCTATATAAGAAACAAACAAGCTGAGATATGTGATGCATAGGGGAAATACGTGTCTGTACCGTTGTCCAGCAGTGGTGTAGCGGTATAGCACGCGGCACGGAATGCCGAGGACCTGGGTTCGATTCCCAGTGCTGGTCTTATTTTTCTGGTTTTTCTGTGCATCTATATTAAAATTTCAGTTTGTATTTTAAATTTTTATGTTATCCTTATTCTTGTTAATTTCCTTATTCTTTAACCCATGTGTTTGCGCTCAGCAAAGTTTTCATCCACCTTCTCTCCCCAGCTCCACTTCACGTTCAACTGCGGCGGTGAGACCGCCCTCGTGGTCTCCCCTGACACCTACAACGACACCGAGTGGCACACGGTCACCGTCATCCGGACGAGCGGGCACGGCAAGATGACCGTCGACTCGGACCGGGTCGGGGAAGCCAGCGTGAACTGCTACAATCCGGCCGCGCTGGCACCGCCGTATTACTATGGCGGGTTGAAGAGCTTCACGGGGAAAGTCAGCGGGCATTTGTCGGTGAGTTATAATAATAAACATTACAAAAGAAATAGCAATGTGAAATCAAGCAACATATGAGAGAGAGAGAGAGAGAGAGAATTCACATATTCGATATATGTAATAATAGGGCCCCACTCCGCATAGTACCTACTGCGGCAAGCCGCAACGCTAATTTTCAGTAGGACCGGGCAAATATTCGAGCGTTTTGACCGCGCGGTCAAACGTCATTAGCGTCCAAGTCACAAGAATTTTAATAATTTTTTAATAACGCCTGCGAAGACACCAATGACAAAAAAACGCTGCAAAAACGCTGAATATTCGCCCACTCACTTAAAAAATTGGTACCTCATGGCCATAACAAGGCTTGATTAGAGTTGCATTTTTAGCATCTTTAAGCTGAGCTAGGATTGTGTTCTTGCTTACGGCAATCTCTTGGGTTTCGGCAGGGGCAACACGAATAAAAGATAGGTACATTCACAGATATAGATTACACTAGATAACGCAAACACCTCAATCTGTATGAAAACCGACCGTATCACTTTTTTATATCTACTGCTCTTAAAACACAATGTACTATGTATTATTACTGGCATTGACGTAACATACCAACTTGCCTTCCAGGACTTCTACCAGCCCTTCAAAGGCTGTCTCCGCGGCCTGATGATGAACGGGCAGTACGTGACGGAAGTGCTGCGGCGCGTCAACGCGCTCCGTTGCACGGATAACATCGAGGAGGGCGTGTACTTCGGACCCTCCTCCAACACTTCCAGCAACTATCTCAAGGTGAGTGTCGGGCTGCTAAGATACAAAAAGGTCTATACTAAGTTTTGACGATCTCAGCATAAATTCTTATATAATCTGACTTAATGTACATATTTATATAATGTAACTAATTGTTATGTTGAGTGAATAAATAAACTAAACTAAACTAAACTATGGTCTCGCCGGAAGACCAGCGCTGACTACACCCTAGGAGTCCGCATTTCTGCTGGGGCGGGACTTTTTTCGCACACAATTGAACATTTTTTTTTTGTTTCACTGAAAAAAAGGATAGCTGAACTAGTTAGGCTACTTGACGTTTAGCCAAAATTGACTAATTAGGTACCAAAATAATGCTGATATTGCAAAACTGATTTTGTAAGACATCAGCCAACTTTTAGCTACTAGTAGGCCTTAGTTTTGTAGTCACTCAAGTTATGTTACAAGCAACATTTTTTTTTGTTACTGTTAGAATTTTTTTTCAGTATTTCTTGTTTTATCGTCAAGGAGTAACAAACATACACACACACAAACTTTCATATTTATAATATTACTAGGATTCTACGTTCTGAGGCCGTATTTCCTAAAGTTTCTGACGATTTCGCATACGAAAACTGTCATTTAAATTGCGATCGCGAGCGTCACAAACTTTAGGCAATACGGCCTCTGGTTTATGCCCCAAGATAATTATGATTATATAGACCGCTATAGCCATAAAGTACAATTCAATAGAATCTGACAATTTCCTAGTATGTCCTTGTTGATGTGATTATAATCTAAAAGAAATCAAAAAAGAAGAATAGTCACGTCACCAAGACCTAGGCAACCTTTTAGTTGTTCCTGTTCATATTAGTTGCATGGAAATTTGTACAGGTTTGTCAGATTCTATTGAAATGGAGTTTACATGGTCTCCCCATCCACAGCTCCACGACTCCTTCAAAGTGGGCCTCAGCATCTCCGTCTCCATGGAGATAAAGCCGCGAAACTCAACCGGTCTGCTCCTCTCGGTCCACGGCCGCCGCGACTTCATGATCCTCGAGCTGCTGGAGAATGAGGTGTTGGCCAACGTGGAGAATGGGAAGGGCCCGTTCCACGCGAGCTACAAGCTGGCCGACCAGGCTTCGCTGTGCGACGGGAACTGGCATAAAATTCAAGGTTAGTCAGATGAAAAAATATCAGATTTTTAAGTAGCATCAATTAATTTTAAAAAAATTAGCTTGGGCGTACCCAGATTCTGTCTGGGCCCGGAGAGGGGGGGGGCAAATAAAAAAATTATACCGTCATGGAAATACCGACCCTGTTTTTTATCTACACACCCATAGAAGCTCCCAAATCGTATGCCAGAAATCGTGTTTTCAAGTGCGTTAAGCAGAGTTTAGACTTGCAAGAAAAATCGTGCGAGTTACATTAGCTGTACATTGCGAGGCCGTAAAGCCAACGAGTTTGTGATGGTCAATCGAGCGCCGCAATGTAATGCAACTTGCACGATTTTTCTTGCAAGTCTAAACTCGGTTTTAGACGGCCTCTGATTTCGCGTCAAACTTACATTTACAAAATTCTATTGTTTGCTTTAAAAAAATCTTTATTTTTTTTGGAAATTAGATTCGAAAATAAAAACTGCTATTTTGATCATGAAACTACCGTGAGACTCACTCCTATGATATTGTAAAGGATAACTGTATGTAAAGTTTAGCTCGACATGTTTCGGGCTATTTCGTAGCCCATCTTCTAAGGAGCAAGCAATAAAAATTAAGCTACAGTTGAGTGCGAAAATATGGGTTTATGTAACCCTTCAAAAATACGTACCAAAGACTCTTATTCCGTCGTAATAAGGGCGTGGTTACAAATCTATTTTTCCTTTAGGCCCATGTCTACAGATTCTCATGTCTCCAGATTCCCAATTCTATAAAAACTGCAATTTATTTACTTTTCTAATTCATTACTCATGAATCCTACCTAACTATTAATTGTAACTTCCAGTGGTAAAATCCCGTCACGTGGTGTCCGTCGGCGTGGACGGCCACTTCTCGGACGCCGGTCTCGGCGTCTCCGGCTCCACGGACACGCGCTCCGCCCTCTACATCGGCGGGCACGAGCGCGCCATATCAAAAGTGCGCGGCGTGCACTCCACCAGGGGATTCACCGGGTGCATCCGACGCATCGAGATTAGAGATACACCGGTGCATATACCGCTTAACGCTGCGGGCAGGGACACGCATATTGGCGTGTGCCCTACAGATTAAAACGTGTCCACAGATATAGGTTACGCTAGATTACGCAAAAAAAAGTCGGCGTTGGCCCCATACAAAGACAGACCGCTAACTGACTAATCATGACTAGTGACTGACTCGAGCCCCACGGCGCGGGCGATAGGTTACGCTAGATTACGCAAATGCATCTACTTCGCTTATGCCCTGGTTAAAGCCGCGGGTTCACGGTGGCCGCTAACCGAAGCAACTGGTCTATGGGGAAGGCCTATGTCCAACAGTGGACGTCCTACGGCTGAGATGATGATGATGATGATGATGATGATCTACTTCGCGTTCTTAACCCCGACCAAACGTCGGGGTTGGCCTCATACAAAGACTAACCTTACTGACTAGTGACTGACTTGAGCCCAGCTTGAGAAAATTTTGCGCGAACATCGGGGAATTTACATCGCTAAATTCGTTCTTGAGACATCTCAGTAGATATAAAAAAGTGACATGGTTGATTTTCATACAGATTGAGGTGTTTGCGTTATCTAGTGTAATCTATATCTGTGTTTGTGTCAGAAACACGTTTTATTTCTGATATACAGTGTTTATATGTAAACATCTTTATAGTGAATTGCGTTGCTTTATACACACCCCAATTACATATACTATAGTTAAAAAAACTTAACCCTTTTCCAGGTATAGTGCTTTAGCAAACACATAAAATGTACACAAATATTCGACCTTATTAAATATATAATATGGTACAAAATCATTTGGATTCGTTAAAAATATTATTTGTTTTTAAATGAATCACTTATAAGTAAACAACGTAGAACTATGATTTATTTTGTGGTAGCACATCTAAATTCGGGGGGGGGGGGGGGTCTGGAAAAGGGTTACAGTAGAAGATCCGAACTAATATCGATGATGCGACAAAAACTTATCAAAAATCTTTTTTTCAATAATTGAGGATTTCTTTAGCAAACCCATTTCTAATACACTAAATTTACTATAAAATAGTTTTCATTATGTTATCAGACCCGCCGCAATATAGTTTTGACATATGCTGTGTGTAGAACCTTGATTTTTGTAAACCTTCCATAGATCTATTAAGAAATCTACCAAAGAATCTACCCAGAAACGTCCTTTATACAATTTTCTGATACTGCGTAGGTAATGATCAATCAGGCCCTAATTCTAACACTCATTTTATTACGACGAAAAGACCTGTTACCTATACAAACATAACTCGGCGTCAAAAAAAATCACAGGTCTAAAAATTCTACTTTTTTTTTTAAATCACCCACCTTTAACGATTTTACAATTGTTTCTACGAGAATTTACGATTCGTGTTTTAACAGTCCTTTAATTGTGCTTCATTATACTATTGATAGGGTACAGTCGAGGTCATAATCTTGTGAGGAAAACTTTGATCAAAAATATATGAACTAGCTTCTACGCCGTTAAAAATAGTCGTGTTCAGTTTTTTTTTTTATGATATAGGGGGCAAACGAGCAGACGGATCGCCTATTTAACAAAACATATTTATATATATTATATTAATATTTTTTAACAAAATCTTGCTTACAAGTTCATGAACTCGACTGTACAATAAATGATTTTTTGACGCCGACAGTACACGGATGATGAAAACAACACCTAATTTGTAACATTTCTAAATTCACCGAAATAAATCATATCTCAATCCTTATGTACGAACTTTTAAATATCAATATGTCATATGTACTAATGCAGAAGTTTCTGGGGAAAATGACAATAGAAATATACAGAACTGAATACCAAAGCCTTGTTTCATTTTACTTACTTTTAAGCGTGTATTTTTCTAATAACCACAAACTTTAAGGGTAGCTTGAAAAAAAAAATTACTACGATCTGATAGTAGAAAAATATACTTACAGCAGAACAGTCCTGACAACTTTCGTCATTGATAAAGAAACTCAGCACTACGGAGTCTTATTTTGGTAAAATAAATCTGATTTCGGCATATAAGTAAATGGTGGTGATATCTCACGGGCAATTTAGGCACTTGTCCCACCGCCGACGATGAGCGAGAAGCGAGTTGAGCGAGTAACTAGAAACGAGTGGGCGAGCAGCGAGAAGAGTGTAGTTTTGTCGCTCGGCTGCAAGCGAGTGCTCGAGTGCGACGGGCGATTACTCGCCGGCAGTGACAACAGCTAGCGATGAACTATTAATATATGTGTCTCTTTTACTAACACAGGATCCTTATCTTTTGTTAGTTTCTTGGGCGAGAAAATCGCCGATAGCTAATCGCTTACTCGCTCTTGGTGGGACAAGTGCCTTATACAGGGAAAATCGCCATCACTAAAAAAAACCGTAACGTTGAACAAATTTTATTTTCAAGTATCTTTACACCAATAAAAACAATCTTAGAGATAATATTTACAGCGAAAAGTTTTAAGAACAAAAGTTACAAATTAAAATGGACAATCGGCACCAGCAAGGCTACCACGAAATTCGAAAATTGAAGCTCGTATCGTACCGTCCCGCCTACGCTTATGTTATTTAATACGAGAGTGAGAGGGACGGTACGATACGAACTTCCAATTTTGTGTTTCGGAGTAGCCCTTCTGATATTTCGGAGCAGCCGAAGTGGTGGAAAATATCGGAACATGCACTATTATTAAGGTGTTAGAGTTCATGTTTCGATATTTTTGATCACCTTTGCCGGTCCGAAATAACTTATAGCGACTGGACAAGGACAGACAGACATGTCGTTTATGTCTATTACATATGCAGGAATGAGAAGACATGAATTTGATTTGACACATCGTTTCAAATACAGGAAACAAACTCATCTCATTGGCTAAACCTTCTGCTTGATTTTTTTATTATTCTTGTATTGTGTTAAATACAATTATATGGATCAATCAGCTTTTAAGAGTTTGTTATTCTATCTCGTAACTCAGGAGACATGATACAGTTGGTTATAAAAATGTTTGCAATGTACAGTGAAGGGCATAAAATATGTATACACTTTAGTACCTTGCCACTTTAACCACTGTGACAGTTCATATATGGCAGTTCAAATATGACGAAAATAAACAAGGTACTAAAGTGTATAGATATTTTTGCCCTCGATTGTACTACTTGCAACGAATTTATTTGTAAACTGGTCAACCTTTTCATTCCACTGTACGCAAATAAACAAAATGGTACAATTTGATTTCGTCAGAAATATTATTGTAAATTAATCCCTCATGGATAAACAACATAAAAGTATTAAAGAGATTGTTTTGTTTTTTTTTATTCGACTGGAAGGCAGACGAGCAAGTGGGTCTCCTGGTGGTAAGAGATCACCACCGCCAATAAACATCTGCAACACCAAGGATATTGCAGATGCGTTGCCAACCTGGAGGCCCAAGTTGGAATACCTCAAGTGCCCGTAATTTCACCGGCTGTCTTACTCTCCGCGCCGAAACACAACAGTGCAAGCACTGATGCTTCACGGCAGGATTAGCGAGCAAGATGGTGGTAGCAATCCGGGCGGACCTTGCAGCCTTGCACAAGGTCCTACCACCTGCAAACAGTAAAGAATAAGTAAAGTGAAAGAATAACGTAAAAAGTGAGAGAATGATTATTATAATGATGATACGCTATGATATATTTTTAATTCGCTGGGCCTGGAAAAGGGTTAAAACTGTTACAACTTATGACTTATGTTGAATTTGTACAGTCAAGGGCAAGAATATGTATACACTTTAGTACCTTGTCTATTTTCGTCATATTTGAACTGCTATATGTGAACTGTCACAAGTCAAATTCTTATCCCGGATAAGGCAGCTGAAAATTACATTGTTAAAAAAAATCAAAGTACATAAAACATTCAAACAACATTCTTATTCCTCATACAAAATATCTGCCTCGAATGGTTACAAAATTCTAAAATCAAAATTCGTATCGTACCGTCCCTCTCACTCTCGCATTAAATAATATAAACGTCAGCGGAACGGCAAGATACGAAGGTCGAATTTTGCACTTTATAGTGTATTTACTGGGACCTCAAGTCAGGTTCCCCAACCACTAGGCTTGGTCACGTGGTCTTTTATTAATTTAGCATTTTAGACATTCTGAAACTCGAGAACATATCGTCACTACTTTAAAAAAACTCGTAGCTTAAAATAGATAATTTTTCTGAGTGAACTTTATGGACATTACATTAAGGTTCAATTTTGTTGACATATTGATTTTAGATACGAGATTTTTTCAGTGACGATATCCATGTTTTAAATAAAAAAGGCATATTTTACAACAGCATCAAAACAAGTAACTCACGTTCGGATTACAAATGCACTCGAATGGGCAAAAACACTTTCCCCAAAGTATCACAATGCAAACTATGTATTTACTCCAATTATCTTTTGGCAAAAAACCATTAGTCAAAACAAATTATCCTGATTTTACATTTATTTTATTTCGGTTATTTTTTAACAAATAATTACTCCGTCGTATTTCATAGAACATGTACAAACGGTGCCAAACCATAAGAATAATAATTTGACTAAATGAAAATTTGACCAAATGATAATTCGACCAAATGATAATTCAACCAAATGATAATTTGACCAAATGAATAGAATACGAAATGAAAATGTGCGAATGCCTCGTTTAATGAAACTACAGCGATAAGTTTTTTTTTAAAGTGAAATTTGGTTAAAAATCTTTTACCCAAACGGCAGTACATCCTCACGTTCAATCAAAAAGCAGATTACATAGCAAAATAACTAAAACTATTTACATACTTAATAAAAAATAATAGTAAGTTAATATTTGGTAACGGAAGTACATTTTTACTAACTATCTTAAAACAATGGTAACTAGACTGAAGCTTCATTTGGAAAGTGCGAGAAATACGCGAGTTTGTTACATCGCAATACGGAGATCCAAGTAAGTATGAAAAAAAATGCATTTTTTTCTCATGCATAACACTTTACCTAGTCCGATAATGAAAAATGTAACTTTCTCGAAAATTTCATTCCACTCAAGCTCTTTTTGCCGTCTGTACTTTTTGTTGACTGTACTTGCATTGTCATCTAACTTACACGATAATACCAATAGTAATAATACCAATTTCAAGTCAATCCGACCACTAAACTAGATTTGCAAGATTTGATTCAAAAACAATAACAAAATAGGGCAAGTAAAACAAAAGCTTAAGTAAAAATTAAATCACGCGTTATGCAATTGTACAATCTACTATTTTGGACCAGCAATAGCGAGGCCGCGCGGTTATTTATAAGTGATCAAACATCGATCGGCAATGAGGGCTAGAACACAGGCGAAATCGCTAGATGGCGTTAGTATTGTGAGGTTTTTATGATGTTAAAACGCTTGAAACTTTTTATATCAATAGGAATAACTTTTCTAATTAACCCTTTCGTTCCGGCAAAGCCATACACAAAATCTACCCAGTTTTCCATATTCATATATGTAATGTCAATATTTTTAAGACGAGTTTACTCGTCTACCGGATCTGAGAGCACATCGCACAAGACGAGTTAACTCGTCATCCGGAACGAAAGGGTAAACAGAAAAAATATCAGATTTTTAAGTAGCATCAATTAATTTTTAAAAAATGAAAGAGTTTTCTTAACGCCAAATTACGACAGTCCGGTCTGTTACGGGTTGTTTCATAGTCCAGAATAAAAAACATTAAAAAAGAATTTGTGTCTTTGACTCGACCGTTTTGACAGATGACACTCTTTACCGGGCGGAATAATACTGACATGGAAATACCGACCCTGTTTTTCGTGTACACGCCCATAGAAACTGACATGCGCTTCTATAGGTGTGCACATGAAAAATAGGATCGGTATTTCCATGTCGGTATTATCCGGGCCGGTAAAGAGTGTCACCTGTCAAAACGAACGAACCAAAGACACGTAAATTCTTTTTCAAAGTTTTTTTTCTCTGGGCTATGGAATAACCCGTAACCAAACGGACTATCATCGTCGTTTGGTGGTAAAAAAAAAACTCTTTAATTGTTTGTAAATAATTGATGCTACTTAAAAATCTTATATTTCTTTCTGTTAATTAGAAAGGTTATTCCTACCGATAAAAAAAGTTTCAAGCGTTTCTAAAATTTTAATCCATTCCCCATTGTGAGCAAGAGCGTATCGTCAAAAAAAACCTCGCGTATGACACTAACGCCATCTAGGGACATTGACCTCATTCTTTGTAACTCTCACTATATTTATCGCCCCATCAAAATGAAGCTCAAGTTCTAAAATTGGGCCTTCGACTCACCATTTCATCGCAAGCTCGTATCTCAAACCGTTCTACAAACGAAACTGATCCATGAATCGTACGAAATAAAGTACATTTAGTAATATCATACATTTTGAGAGTACGAGCTGTCAATTTTTTTAAATCTTATAATTGATTACAATTGACTCTTCAATTTGTTCGATCAACAGTTTTTAATTTGAAGGAATATCGACTTCATTTTAACACAGTTAAGACTCAAATTACAACTAGCCGATTATGCTATAAAGCGCTTCATCCATTGCTTACGACAATTTCTGCATAAAAAAACAAAATGGCGGATTACTTGTCACATTGACTTGTAAGTAATCTTTTGTTTTAACTTCGTCAAAAATAACGGACGGCGGCACCAATCATGGATATGTTAACCACAGTAGTATCCAGTGATGGACAGCAACTATATCTGAACATTAGTGTTACTACTTTAAAAAAACAGTCCGAGAGCGTGTTAGATACGCCCAAGACAGGGTTCCGTAGCCATTACGAAAAAAAATCAAGTAATATTATGTGCGTTATAACACAATTAAAACACTACACTCTTAAAATTACCAGAAAAAGAGCGTATCTTCACGGCACTTACGTCCTTTTGTTGAAAAGCGCAGTTTTTCGGCAATAACTCGAAAACAGTATATCCGATCATGTTGAAACCAATTTTGAAAGTATTTATTAAGCGTTACCTTTCCATATTTTTTTGCATATTTTTTGGACAAACGGTTTACAAGATAGAGGGGGGACATAATTTTTGCTACTCTGGGAGCGATTATTTCCGGAAATATTCACTTAATCAAAAGTTTTTGAGAAACCTTACTATCTTTTCAAAAGAGCTGTCGAACTATGTGGCACTGGCACACGTATATGCGAGCGGCTTTGACAAGACATCTGTACTCCAAATTTCATTGATATACATCCTGTAGTTTTCCAGGAAAATGCCTGTGACATACGAACGGGCGGACGGACGGACGGACAGACAAACATAAAGGCGGACAGATAGACAGACGGACTTGACGAAACTATAAGGGTTCCGTTTTTGCCATTTTGGCTCCGGAACCCTAAAAAGTAGTCCGTTTTTAAAAAATTTAGTTGATACAAAAAAAAAACAATGTTGGTTCTTGTCTATGACTGGTGCCATCGCCCTATGACAGTGTAACATAGGAAAATTCTTTTGTTTCTCTTTTGTTTACACCACGGCAGTTTGACTTTATCCCAGTAGCAAATATTCAAATTGCTTTGACATTTCTTTTATATTTTATATGGTGGGCTTAAACCATAGAAGAGCAAGGAAAATCTTGTTCCCCGGACATAACCATCTTACATAACTAGCACTGCAAGGTGCCAAATATTTCGGTAATGAAATTGGTCACTTTTACTTTCAATTTAGGTTCCTTAAAATTAGGTACGACGATGATGATTTTTTTTTATTAACGGCATTTTTTTTTTCACAATCGAAGTGAAAAATAGTGTTTTCACCTCGTAATGGTGGTTAACTCGTAAATAATTATATTGGCTTGTTTTAGTCCCTCGATAAAAAATATACTATTTTCTGCCCAGGAAACCCAAAGATCCAAAGATCCTTATATACTCAGCGGCAAAAAATTTGACCCACTTTACATACAAAACTAGTTTTGCATACATTTAAGGGCTAGATTTTTTACCGCTCAATATATTTATGCAGTTATCTAAGTTGGTTATCTTGGTGGAACAAAGGATCCACAGAGACGCGTTCTGTGTTACTAGGCCATGGTTGGCCCTAATATTAAGCATATCTTAAAACACTTTATTGCTGAGTACATGTCTACTCTAGCTTTCCATATAACCACGTACAGTTGGTGCCCTAAAAGAAGTCACACCTTTAATACTAAAGTGAAACAATTTTATAAATTCACATTTCCAAATTGAACTATATATAAAACACTATCTGGTTGAATTTTAAAATGACAAAAAAACGAATTATTTCACTTTGGTTTTAAAGGGGCGAAGTGTTCACTTTTGTACGCTACTATTTAGTATGAAAAGTAGATACATACATTGATCGTATTTTTTCCAGCATTTTTGGTGCAGTGCTAGGGTTGTCAGTAGTGCCCAATATTAAATTGTTTAAACCAAGAATCAAACAAAATCAAAAATAAAATACCGTATGAAACAAATCGGAAATACAAAAAATATTATCAGAACATGTAAATCCAATACGCATAATGAAATGAAGGGTTAATTTACTACGAGTATAATGAGAAAATGTAACACATAACCCTCCGAAAAATTTGAGGAATTTTGGTTTTACAGTAATAAATTTTATACACAATCATAATAACTAATTAAGTAAAAAAAAGTGTTTCATTTTCAATGACAACATAATAAATATTACATTATTTTAAACGTCAATCATATTATACGCGTCGACAACCCTAGGTCGCTGTCGTGTGTCATTTCTCGTCATTGCACCAAGAATGCTGGAAAAACTACGATCACTGTACATAAAGGGAACCATTGAACTGTACTGATGTATGAAGTATATACATCATTCGTAGAATTCCTCATTTAAAAAAATCGCACCTCCATAAAAACTCAGAAGTGCGAGCCCTGGTTTGAACCAGGATCCTCTATCCGAGATCTCTAGCTCTAGGCTAATGAGGCTTTATAAAAATCTTGCTTTTGAAATGTGGTCGTGTTTTAAACTAGTCCAGTTCTCATCGCCGCAGCGTCGCGCAGACTAGCGTATCTGAAAAAAAAAATCTCCATCAAAAACTGAGCAAGTTGTTGGATTTTCAGCAAATTGACGTTTGGCCGAATAACGATTCGCAGATAGATTAGGTCGCAGATCACTTGCTTCGTAGAGCAACGGTTCTCGCTTCAACGTTACCGATTTAATTATGATTATTCTTACGACCAAATGTCTGACAAGGAAGGTATGGCTCCAGTAGTTTTTTTATTTATTTATTTAATACAATCGAAAGAAATAAATATCATTGGACTTCTTATGCCACTATTGGAAAACCCACTAGAGGTTCATGAATATAGTAGGTGAGTTACATCGGTTCAGCGGTAAAATCTGTGACTCGTTCGTCAGCCATTGACTATAGAAAATGTTTCATCTCGTTGGACGCCTGGCTCTATACTACGAAGTGCAAAATTGGAACTTCGTATCTTGCCGTCCCGCTGACGCTTATATTATTTAATACAAGAGTGAGAGTGACGGTACGATACGAACTTAGATTTTCTCAATTTCGTAGTGACTGCCCGGCTCTCCTCTAACAGCATGATACTCTGATAGGTACTGGTATGGCACAGACACTCGATCTTCGAGTCTACTACGAAACTCGAAGTTCGTATCGTACCGTCCCTTTCGCTCTCGTATTTAAGTGTCAGAGGGATCGCACGACACGAACTTCGAGTTTCGTAGTAGCCCTGCAGGTGTGACGCCCGTCCTTCCGGCAGCGCGTCTGACAGTAAGTGCGGGCCTGTGTCATGCCACAGAATATATAATAGTACTAACGTACGGAATGGCCACGCTCCGCCCCGCACCGGTTCGAGTTACCCCACCCCTCAAGCGCAGATTGCAGGAAAACCGCAGGAAAGCAGTCGGGTGCGCGACGCGGTTGTCGGCCGCACGGCACTAAGTTCGGGAGTCATTGATACCACTTATAAGTACGAGTACTATAGGGTTTTGCAATAGTCAGCCCTGTGCAGCTTACGCACACTAACGCGTGTACAGGGGCCAATCAACTATTTTACCGACGCTTTGGGCGTCTCCTGCGTTACCTAAATTGTCACCGGCGTTACCAAAAAATCATACTTCCGACAAGATATTTCACGGTTTAATAGGTTGAACTTACGTAGGATGGCATGTATTCATGTACACAATATCTTAAATTATAAAATATTTTTTTTCGCATCCAAGTGAGCATCGTGAGTGGACGTGTGTCAGAAACGAATATTGATAATTAAATAACGTGCTTTGTAGAATTGAACCTTTCTCTGGCTAATTTAGTACTGCTTTGCATTGAGTGTATTTAATGACTTGCTACGTTTTACAATAACCTCAGTGTGGATACAAATAGTCGGACAAGCGCCCCTCTTCACCTCGGGTAAACGAGACAATTGCTATTTTTTAACTCCCTTGCACAGTTACGACAACCCGATTGTGCGGCTGAGCAAAAAACAAAGATCTTTATCGTCAACAATTACTACGCTCCACGACAAATTATTGCCAATAATGAATGTTATGAGGTCACCAACAAGCGGTCCCGGGCTTAGCGGCGGATCGCATCCCGACTTGTCGAGTTTATCAAAGCTAGATGAACATATTACTCAGCGTAAACGTAAGCAGCCAGAGACGGACTGTGTATGTAGAAAGGAAATAGCAAATCTTGGAAACGAAATGAGAGATATGTTCGAAAATTTTTCAATTTCACAAAGAGAGTACTTTTCCACGGTGCATGAAAGCATGGGGGAAATAAAAGCCAAAATTGATACTATTCAGACTACAACTGATTTTCTTGCGTCGGAACATACTAAAATGTTGACTGAAATATCGGAGCTTAAAAACAAATGTAATGCTACGGATGAGAAGGTAAAGCTTTTAGAAAGTAAAATACACGATTTGAATACCGGATCCATCCCAACTACTTGTGGAACATCTACAGAGGAACTCATAAAGGAAATGACAGAACGTTCGGAAAGACAAAAAAACATTATCATCGCAGGCATACTTGAGGCTGAAAAAGAATCTTTACAAGCAAAACAGGAAAAAGATAAATGCGAAGTCGCTAAAATCTTGAGAATTGTATTGAAAACCGATATAATACCGCAACCTTGGAAAGTTGTACGAATCGGTAAATACAAACCTGGACTAAATCGTCCCCTTAAAGTTTGTTTTGAGTCCAGTATGATGGCAAAAGATATCCTCCGAAACCGAGTAAATTATCAACATCCTACAATTAAGCTTTTCTCCGATCAAACTCCTGCTCAACAAACGTATATAAAAAGTTTGCGTGACCAGCTTTCAAATAGACTGGAGAGTGGCGAAACTAACCTAACTATTAAATATGTCAAGGGCTGTCCCAAAATAGTATCGTTACCAAAAAACGACAGCAACCGGAGCAAGCAATGAGAACCATTAATGAAGAACCCACAAACAATAACGTAAATTTATCTTACCAAATATTAAACTCTTACGATGATTTGGAACCCATAGAAGGTTCCTTAAATTTTTTCTACACAAATATAAGGAGTCTTGTGAAGCATGGAAAGTTGGATGAACTAAAATGCATTATTAAATTGTTGACTATGCAGTTCCATTTAATACTTTTGACGGAAACATGGATCAAATCCGAAGAAGAGGCGAATTATTTGGAAATCCCTAATTACTTACATTATTACAACTACAGGACGGACAGAAGAGGTGGTGGGGTTTCTATTTACATACACAAAAACATAAGCCATAATCTTATTGGAGAAAAATATGCTAATGGAAATAACTATCTATGGTTGCACACTCACAAATTAGACCTAAATATTGGACTTATTTACAAACCAGGAGATACACAGATGGATGCATTTTTAGAAGACTTCGAAAGACAGTTGCCGCAAAGAAAACCTACTATTATTTTTGGAGATTTTAACATAAATTTACTAATCAAAGACAGGAATTCAAAAAGATACACAGACATGCTCAATGAAAATGGATATAAAATTATTAACCGATTAGATGAACAACACTCAACACGTACAACAGCTACAACAAAAAGTGTTTTGGACCATATTCTTACAAATATGAACAACAAAAACGTTCATATAGCACTAGCTGATTCCTCGATATCTGATCACAAACAAATAATTCTTAGAATAAAAAATATAAAGACAAAAATCCTTGGTAGGACACAATACGAAGCCATCAATTATGAAAATCTACGAAAACAAGCGGAAAACGTTATTAATGTAACTTGTAATCACAACTTTGACTTATTACATGATTCTGTGAAAAACTTAATAAGAAATAGTACGATTCTAAAAACTAAAGTAAATAATCCACCAAAACAGGACTGGATTAACAGAGATATCATAGAAAAGATTAATGAAAGAAATAAACTGTGGCAACAATTGAAAAAGAATCCAGGATGTGAAGACTTACTAGTAAAGTTCAAAAAAAAAAGAAATGAGACTACTGTGCTTAAGAACAAAATGAATAACAAATACTATTATGAGTCTTTTCAGAAATGTAAAAACGACCCTAAAGAAATGTGGTCATTGATTAACTCTTTGACCAACAATAAAAAAAAGGCTAATAGTGCTCCTTCAAAACTTATGACCTCCACCGGTGCCACCACGGATGAAAAACAAATTTGTGAAGAATTTAACAATTTCTTTGCAACAATTGGTCCCCAGCTAGCTAGCAAAATTCCCTCTATGTATCATGGAGGTGCTAATGCTCCTACAAATTCTAATGACCGACATGACTTTGGTAATGGATTGTCAAATTTGACACCAAGTAGCGAGGATGAAATATTGAAAATAATAAATAGTCTTGACCCAAATTGTAGTTCAGGTATAGACAAAATTACAACAAAATGTATTCAATGTATTAAGCAATATTTAATTCCTAACCTTACGAAGTGCATTAATTACTGCCTAGAATCTGGTATTTTCCCCGATTCATTGAAAATTGCCAAAGTTACACCAATTTTCAAATCAGGAAACAAAATGGATCCAGGAAATTATCGGCCAGTATCTGTACTGCCGATATTTTCTAAAATTTTTGAAAGGGTTATTTATTGCCGTTTAAACAAATATCTTACGGAAATTAAATTTCTTTTTAATCGACAATATGGATTTCGCCCGCAGTCAAGTACATTATCAGCGGTAATTGACTTAGTAAGTAACATCAAATCGAACATAGATGATAAAAAAACATGTCTTGGTATCTTTATTGACCTTCAGAAAGCGTTTGACACGGTAAGTCATTCGCTTCTTCTCGAAAAACTTAAAAACATAGGCGTAACTGGCAATGCACATAAAATTTTCGAATCCTATTTGGAAAACCGTATCCAAATTGTCAAAGTAGGTAATGCAAACAAACAAAGCTCTCCTCAACCAATTACTTGTGGTGTCCCTCAGGGATCAATTCTTGGGCCACTTTTGTTTTTAATTTACATCAATAATATAAGTCAGGTACCTCTTCGTGGGGAGTTAAGTTTGTACGCAGATGACACTTGCGTGTTTTACTTTGGACACTACAGAGTGTCCAAGAGATGAAATGAAAAAATTGGCACAAGAGGATCTCAATGCACTTCATGACTGGTTTCAATACAATTTATTAACTATCAACATTGCAAAAACAAGTTATGTAATATTTAAGGCTAAAAATAAAAAAGTAAGTGATGATATTCCACTTACAATAAACAATATACAAATAAAAAGATCGACAGAAGAAAAGTATCTGGGACTCATACTGGACAGTGAATTGACGTGGAAACCTCACATAAATAAAATTAGATCCAAACTGTCGTCGTTGCGGGGCTGCCTTTTCAATACTGTGCACAGTTTTCCGCGTCAGGTGAGATACACTATCTATAATTCTCTTGTTAAATCTCACCTGAACTACCTCATAGAAATATGGGGTAGTGCAAATAAAACTGCTCTTAAAAGTCTGCAGATTGCTCAGAATAAAGTCATAAAAACACTCTTTCAATTTGAATTCCTCACACCTAGTCGTTTAATTTACTCGGAAACTAAAGTTATGAACCTAAATCAGTTATATTTTAACAATACGTGTATTTTAATTAAAAAAATTATAGATAAAAAAATAAATTCGCAATTAATTTTTAAAACTAAGGCTGAACAAGGTTTTTGTCGTCTGCGCAATGCTAATGATCTGTGTCTCTTAAAGACGCGAACAAAATTTGGGAAAAAAAGTATAGGGTTTGAAGGGGCCAAGTTTTACAATCAATTACCAAAGTCTATTAAGGAATGTAAAAATATTAATATCTTTAAGAGTAAATTGAAAGAGTATGTAATTGAGAAAATCTAAATCCGGCCCTGCGTGTTGCAGTTAAACATGCACGCAGAAACAGGTAACAAACAAGATACTTTTATCTATTGTACTACTTCGCTACTTGGAGTTTTCTCCCTACCCGTATTGGTTTAAAAAAGATACCTGCACGTAGTTTAGTTGTTTAAGTATTGTTTTTCTTCTTTTTCTTTAATTGTGTGCACCTCATGGTGCTCACTGGTATAAATTGTATATTAGTATAAGTTCTCATTAAGTGAAATGTAACAATTTCTTTTGAGAAATAAAGTTCTATAAACACAAATTACAGAAAAAACATGTTTACTCACATAAATCTGCGATTGTTTGAAAAATGTCGCGGACAGATTAGTGTCGGTAAAAAAGTTGATTAGCCCACAGACGTCATCGTGCCTATGTAGATTCAAGAACGCGTATTTTGTTGGGCGTGGCCGCCCTGGTCATGCTTGTAGTGTGACCTAGTTTTGGGTCTCACCTCACTGCTGGCTCTCCACTATCAGCATGATGCTCTGATGCTGGTCTGCGTGTATGGTCGGCACGGAGCGCAGACACTCGATCTGGTGTGACGCCCGTCCCTCCGGCGGCGCGTCTGACAGTAAGTGCGGCGGGGACCAGTGTCATGCTAGCTGCGGGTCTCACCTCACTGCTGGCTCTCCACTATCAGCATGATGCTCTGATGCTGGTCTGCGTGTATGGTCGGCACGGAGCGCAGACACTCGATCTGGTGCGACGCCCGTCCCTCCGGCGGCGCGTCTGACAGTAAGTGCGGCGGGGACCAGTGTCATGCTAGCTGCGGGCCTCACCTCACTGCTGGCTCTCCACTATCAGCATGATGCTCTGATGCTGGTCTGCGTGTATGGTCGGCACGGAGCGCAGACACTCGATCTGGTGCGACGCCCAGTCCTTCTTCTGGCAATACGTCGAGCAGTAGGGCGTGCGACGGCAGAGGGAGCACTCCGCGGAGGCTTCGCGATTGCAATTCGCACACTGGGAACAAGGATGGGGATAAATCAGTTTTTTTTTTTTCAGAAAAACCTAAGAGCCTAAATACATGATACAAAAAACGAATAGAAGATAAATGGTCAAGATCTCAAAATAATCAATGGGTTCGAAAATTCCCTTGTCAAATTCTACAAAAGTCAAAAAGTATCTTAATGTCAACATGATTGTAGGGACAAACGACAAAACATTTACAGCGTTATTCATAAAAAATCCTTAATTGAGGTATGATCGGTCTGTTAGTTAACAGACTGATTAAGCTTGTTTGACGTTTGTCAAGAAGTACGATTCATAAACGCTTGCTAACGGTCTGCTAGTTGTTGAGCTCCTGATAGACTGATTAGACGCGTTATGTTGGCACTCTTGACAAATCAGGGACAAAAAATGGCCTTATCGAGAATTAAAAAAAATAAAATTGACAGCAGTGACAGCAGAGATGCTCGTTTTCCCGCCATTTCCGATCCGCGTGTTTTAGTAGACCTAAACTAAGTGCCAAAAACCGTAACTATCTTAATCATCCTAATTTTATTTTTTTCGTATCATTAGAGGATTTTTAAATATAAATTTCTGAAAATAATTTTTCCTGTTTTTTTTAATCTTTGCGTAAATCTCCTTAAAATATCTTCGGTATGGTTTTTTGCTCTTGTTAAAGTCAGCTGTTCAACTCTGTGGCGGCCATTTTGTGACTTAGCAGGGAGATAAAGGAGGGTCTACGGTCTTCTAACTTTAGCAGAGCCTTGATCAACTGATTAGCGCTAACAGACGTTTATGAATCACGTTTTTTAGCATCGGGACATCAAGGAGCCTTCAAGGAGGCTCTAACTTTTTATGAATAAGGCTGTTAGTCAATAGAGTTTTGTACATTTTGGCCCCAGAGTATTGTCCTGAAAACTTCCAGACACAAAGACATCTGGACCATGTGAAAGCTGCTTTGTTCTATGCTATTTTTTTTTTATTTTTTTTTTATGGCGTTAAATAAATGTATTTTCTTTCTTTCTTTCTTTGAAAAGATTTTGAGCCAAAGTGCATGTTGGCCATACCATGTTTTCTCCCTAAAAGATTCAGACAAAAATGGACCTGGTGGCACAATTTTTGTACTTTTTGACAGTGTTACATTTCAACATTCTATGCATTTTGGCATTTGTACCAAAATTACCTGTTACCCTTGGACTCACCTCCTTGGCCTCTGCGTCATACATGCTATGTTACACGGCCTGCTTATCAACCTAGCGTAAGCCTCTCACTACTCTGCACTCAGCACATACCTACCGAACGTCTTCTACTACCGGTCTTCTGGCAGCTTCTCAAACTCACTCACCACAACTCACTACATCGCAATGACCAACTAGACGTCTTCTAATTCCAGTCTTCCGCCACACGCTTCTTAAATTCAACTTCTTGGCTTCTGCATCATTTGCGCTATGCGACGCGGCCTAGCTTAGGCCTCTCACCACTCCTTACTGACCAACCAGACGTCTTCTGCCACATCCTGGTCTTCTGCCATAGATTTCTGGCTCACCTTCTTGGCCTCAGCATCGTCCACGCTATGCAGCGCGGCCTGTTCATCGACCTGTCCCACGCTCGCAGCCAACAGCGCGGCGGCGCGCTCCTGCTCCAAACGCTCCAACTGCCGCGCGCTGATCATCCGGACGTCTTCTACTCCCAGTCTTCTGCTACACGCTTCTCAACCCACCTTCTCGGCCTCGGCGTCTTCCACGTTATGCAACATGGCCTCCTCATCGACGTAGCTTAGACCTTTCACCAATCCCGAATGACCAGCAACACGTCTTCTTATCCCAGTCTTCTGCCACACACTTCTTAGACTCACCTTCTTGGACTCTGGTAATACATGCTATGTTACACGGCCTGCTTATCAACCTAGCGTAAGCTTCTCACTACTCTGCACTCCGCACAGACGTACCGAACGTCTTCTACTCCCGGTCTTCTGCCAGCTTCTCAAACTCACCTTCTTGGCCTCAGCATCGTCCACAGCCCATGTCTTTCACTAACCCGCACTGACCAACTAGACGTCTTCTGCCACATATTTCTGACTCACCTTCTTGGCCTCAGCATCGTCCACGCTATGCAGCGCGGCCTGTTCATCGACCTGTCCCACGCTCGCAGCCAACAGCGCGGCCGCGCGTTCCTGCTCCAACCGCTCCAACTGGCGAGCGCTGACCATCCGGACGTCCTCCACGCATTGCTTCAGCTCGCCCGCGAGCCGGACCAGCGTGGAACCGATGTCGTCCAGGCGTTTTAACACGCCACCCATGTCCGGAAGGCCTGCAAGTAGCGTTGGACATAATTTCAACGGTGACGACGCATACAAGTATTTTTTTAATTGACTGGATGGCAAACAAATGCAGGTGGTAGGACCCTGTGCAAGGTCCGCCCGGATTGCTACCACCATCTTGCTCGCTAATCCTGCCGTGAATCAGCAGTGGTTGCACTGTTGTTTCGCCGTGGAGAGTAAGACAGCCGGTGAAATTACTGGCACTTGAGGTATCCCATCTTAGGCCTCGTTTGCCATCCAGTCGAATAAAATATATATATAGCAGATGCGTTGCCAACCTAGAGGCCTAAGATAGGATATCTCGAGTGCCAGCAATTTCACCGGCTGTCTTACTCTCCACGCCGAAACACAACAGGATTGCTTCACGGCAGAATTAGAGAGCAAGATGGTGGTAGCAATCAGGGCGGACTTTGTACAAGGTAACCTAACACTGAAAACCTCAAACACCCACAAATATTTTTACATTTTCGTTTTTTTTTTTGAAGTCAGTACTTCTACTTCATTTTTAACTTTACACTCACATAATTTATATATGGCAGTTGAGCATAACCAGTGTTAAATTACATCAATATAGGTAGTCATTCACGATGACGCGTGCCGTGGTTCTTATTACAATGTCATTAATGTCTAATTTTGACAAAATCATGCGTCTTCGTGTATGGCACTAAGTATAGTACGCAACCTCGACAAAACATTGAAATTTAGACTGGGCACAATAAAATTCTCGCAGGATAATAAATGGACAAAATCTCGATGTCACAACCGCTTGGCTTAGGAGCTGTTTCACAACCCATTGATTAATTTCATTTGAAGGATAAATGTGATGCCATCTCCGTCTATTCGAACAAAACAAACAGAGACGGCATTACATTTATCCGTCAAATAAATTTAATCAATGGATGGTGAAATAGGAGGTTAGAATCATGAAATATGGCAGCTTAGCTAAGAAGCATGGAATATGGTTGTTGCAAGCTTTTTTTAAACTTGCAGCCACAGATATAGATTACACTAGATAACGCAAACACCTCAATCTGTATGAAAACTAACCGTGTCACTTTTTTACATCTACTGTGACGTCTCAAGAGCGAATTAGCGATGTGAATTTCCCGATGTTCGCACAAAATTGATTCAAATGCGCCGCCCGCCCGCGCCGTGGGGCTCGAGTCAGTCACTATAGTCATGATTAGTCAGTTAGCGGTCAGTCTTTGTATGGGGCCAACCCCGACGTTTGGTCGGGGTTCGGACACGCGAAGTAGATGCATTTGCGTAATCTAGTGTAATCTATATCTGTGCTTGCAGCGTATTTTGTAGATGTATGTAATCTTGCAAGTTGAATTGGACCCACTGCTAGAGGTTGGGTTAACTTGAAATGTGGCATACTTATCGTCACTACTTTTAAAAAACTCGTATCTCAGAAATAGTCAATTTTTCTTAGTGAACTTTATGAACATTACGTTAAGGTTCAATTTCGTTGACATATTGATTTTAGATACGAGATTTTTTCAAAGTAGTGACGTTATGTAAATCTGCTAACAATACAATAATCTGGTAGGGACATCCTGGTGGTCCGGCCAGGGTCGTCTGTGTGGGACGGAACTCCTCACCGTATAATGACAACGACTTGAAATTTGGTACGGAAATGCAGTATGACAATACCAAGTACAGTCAACCAAATGTACAGTCATTAAACTAAAATTAAACACTAAACACATTAAACTAATTGCTGTCGTAAAGCAGCAGTGCTTGCACTGTTGTGTTTTGGCGCGGAGAGTAAGACAGCCGGTGAAATTACTGGCACTTGAGGTATTCCAACTTAGGCCTCTAGTTTAGCAACGCATCTGCAATACCCCTGGTGTTGCAGATGTTTATGGGCGGTGGTGATCTCTTACCATCAGGAGACCCACTTGCTCGTTTGCCTTCCAGTCGAATAAAAAAAAAATATATTTTTATGTAAATATCTTGCGACGATTTCGACATCGGTGAAATGCATAATTATATTTATCTACTCTCATATCGAAATATTCGAATTATAAAATTCAAAACGAGTTTATATTTATATAATGTGTTTTTATACACTAAACACCGTTGGTGAAATAATAACCAAATTGCGTTGCTCTGTAAAGAAACAGAAATTTTATTAAAAATAAACATTTCTTTCACACAGTACTTATGTGGCGTAATATCTTAGGTTAAATAATAACTAAAATAAATCTCACCTGTAAAGAAAAACAACATTTAGAGCTATTATTTCCTTATTTCCTTTATCAGTACATTTTAAACATAACATTCATTTTAATAAGTCATTGTCATTCTGTCCGTCATTGTCTCGATAACTCTATGGAGCTAAACCATAAAGATACAAATAGTTTTAATTAAATGAAGTGTATCAACCTTCATTTACATCTCCCCCCCTAAGAGAAAATACATCGTTTTATTTATTTATTTTTATATTTCTAGGCTTACCTATTTTATTTTATACATTTTTATTTTCTTATGTATTTTCCAATACAGGTACAAGTTTTGTTATATGGAAAAGGTTAGATTCGTATTTATTATGCCCTGTATCTAGTCTATATATTGAATTTGAAATCTTATCCATTATTTTATAAGGTCCAATTTTTAACTCATCTAATTTTTTTCTGTTTAACCGATTACCGTTTTCAACATAAACTAAATCGCCTATTTTTAATTCGCATTTATTTCTGTTTTTATCGAATTTTTGCTTGTTATAATTATGTGATTTTAAAGTGTTATTTAAAGCAAATTGTCTATCTCTCATTAAATCGTTATGCGTTATATCTTCTTTTATTTCATCCGGTATAATATCAATATTTTTCCCTTCTAATAAATATTTTGGAGAAAATAATAAAAAATAAAATAATAAAATATTTTATAATGTGTTTTTATACACTAAACACCGTTGGTGAAATAATAACCAAATTGCGTTGCTCTGTAAAGAAACAGAAATTTTATTAAAAATAAACATTTCTTTCACACAGTACTTATGTGGCGTAATATCTTAGGTTAAATAATAACTAAAATAAATCTCACCTGTAAAGAAAAACAACATTTAGAGCTATTATTTCCTTATTTCCTTTATCAGTACATTTTAAACATAACATTCATTTTAATAAGTCATTGTCATTCTGTCCGTCATTGTCTCGATAACTCTATGGAGCTAAACCATAAAGATACAAATAGTTTTAATTAAATGAAGTGTATCAACCTTCATTTACATTTACATACTTTTTTAAACACAATACCGAAATATTAAAAAAAAAACACATTATCACACTTTTCTTCTAAGGAAATAATGTTATAATATAATTTTTTAAACCATTACGATACAGGGCGAATCCAAAAAGTTTATATCAACAAGTTTTGATTCCAATTTTCACACCTTGTCTGTGGCAGTGCCCGCTTTAGCGCATGCGCGCACATGCCGCACATGCGCAGTGATGTATTGGGTTTTACCGCCATTCCGTTCATAACTACGTTGTCGTTTTGTTGTACGAATTTTCCTAAGACAATTTTGTTTTTGCTTAAAAATGTCTGATATCAGTGAATGCGAAGAAAATTTGACTCCGCCCGATATTTTAGATGCGGCGAAGGAAATGACTCATAATTTACCAGCAAAGTGAAGGTCCTAGTATAAGTTCTGGTTGCAATGCAGGTAATTCTTAATGGTTCTTGAACACATTATAGAGGATTTAATATATGAACGTAGATAAAATATTGTATGCAATTAGGCCTTAAAACACTCGTGTGACCTTTTTATGAAACTCGGCTACGCCTCGTTTCATGAAACCACACTCGTGTTAAAAGGGCCCTATTGCGATACAGTTGCATAAATAGCTATTATAAGTGTAATAAATTCGCATTCTCCATAATTGCACAAAAAAGTTCACAGACGCGGTCTCAAGCGGATGGCACTCACGCTCGCACTGGTCCCAACCGGGCCGAGATATCATGTCCGTGAGCAGTGTCTATGTGTGCGTTGTTCGAGCGCACTTGTATGCAGATTGAATTCTGTGCCTATGTTTTGTGATCTGTCATTTGATTGCGAAACGTTAGGCAATACGGCCTCACGATTTTTAACATCTCCTCTAGACCACCGATTATTATGATGAGGACGGTTACTGCATAAGTGATCTAAACGCAATGGCATACGTTTCAAAATTCGCTGTTCTTAGATAGGCTTGGCGTAAAAAATAGTCACCTGAAGGTTGATGTCGACATTTTAAATCGAGATTACAGATTAGAAAAAGTAGTACAGCAGTAGCAGTAGTAGTAAAGTAGTGGTTCAGACTAGGGCATAAATAAGTGATAATTTTTGTACCTTGTCGCTTTCAGTCGTTACACAATTTCGTATGGCTTTTTAGTTTTTAAGCATGACGTTAAAGTGACAAGGTACAGAAGTGATCACCTATTTTTATTATTTCCACTTGGCGCTCGGGATGTCTCGGTTTAAATCGTAAAGGTAAATCACAAACAAATTACGACGAATTATTATTTGTTTTGTTTTTTTCTATCAACCTTTTTAATGTCTGTTAAGACATTAAAAAGGTAAGACAGCCGGGTTAGACCCTGTCGCGGCCATGACCAAATCTTGATTGCAATCATTGCAGAACGGGGAATGGATGAAAATTTTAGAAACGCTTGAAACTTTTTTTATCGACAGGGATAACCTTTCTATTTCACAAAAAAAAAAAACATCAGATTTTTAAGTAGCATCAATTAATTAAAAAAATTAAAGAGTTTTCTTTACCGCTAAATACGACAGTCCGGTCTGTTACGGATTGTTCCATAGTCCAGAATAAAAAACATTAAAAAAGAATTTATGTGTCTTTGACTCGATCGTTTTAACCCTTTCGTTCCGGCAAAGTCATACACAAAATCTACCCAGTTTTCCATATTCATATATGTAATGTCAATTATTCTCGTCTACCGGATCTGAGAGCACATCGCACAAGACGAGTTAACTCGTCATCCGGAACGAAAGGGTTAACAGGTGACACTCATTACCGGCTCAGATAATAACGACATGGAAATACCGATCCTGTTTTTCATCCACACACCCATAGAAGCTCATGTCAGCTCATATAAGGTACTTTAATAAGTTATCTTCCAAAGTAAAAAAAAAAGTAAGTAGTTAAATTATCTTAAGTTATATTCAGATGCAAGCAAATAGAATGAACACCAAAGAAAGTTCGCAGCAACTTCGCATACACTGTTAAATCCTACTAATATTATAAATGCGAAAGTTTCCCAAGCAGCAATTAAGTGTCGTGAACATCAATAAACCAGCGCATTTAGAACTTAAAGTTCTTTAGGAGACTTACAAGAGAGTTACAAAAAGACTTAGTCTTTATAAGAGCGGTTTACCAGTTATTATACAGCTCAAGCTGTATAAAAGCATTATTAAGGAATCCGCGTTAGCTTATGGTGTTTTAATAGAATATTAAAACTCTACTATAACACTTTAAGTATAGTGGGATACCGCAAGCTACTTTTATCTTTAAAGCTGTATAAAGGCTGTATTTTGCATGTAATTACTTACTTATTTCAGCTCTAAGTGTTATTATAGTATAATCTGACACTTATTTCGTTACAAGAGTATATGCCAACTCCGTTGTAAAACTAATTCTTATCGCGTAATTTTACACTCTTATAAGTACAGTAGTTTTATAACTTCTGTCTAGGAAGACATTTAAGAACTAAAAAAATAAATTACAGCTATAGTACAGCTTTAGTCTGTATTACTGACAGTTACGAAACGGTTTTTGCGCATGTGCTTAAATTTCTGCCGCCCTGCTTGGAAATTTTGTTGTTAATCGCTACTGCAGCTGTAATAATGTGGAAAAAAAGGAAATTGTCTGGTGCAGTCAAAAGACGCATTAATAACGAATTTTTAAATATAAAAAACTACGACACAAATGACAATAGACCATCAACATCATCAGAAAACCATAGTACACCAATAAATCAGACAACGAATAATCCAGTGTCAGTTCCATCGACATCCAACGAAGATTCCGTGGCAGTAGAAATATTAAACAGTGAAAATCAGACAACGAATAATCCAGTGTCAGTTCCATCGACATCCAACGAAGGTTCCGTAGCAGTAGAAATATTAAACAGTGAAAATAAACATAGTGATTGTGACAAATTGTGTGTGGATTTAGACAAATCTTTGGAACCTGATGCTGAAGTTTGCCATGCCAAGAGATGGCGCCACCGGTCAAATTAAATCGCGCCAAAGTAACGGAGACTGCGCTAGGCGCTAGGAACTGTAGGAACGGATGTGATTTTGTAACGTTGTTCTTTTGTGAAAAGTCACAGTGACAGCTCCTGACGGCGAGTCAAGGTGACATTGTCACCGTGACGTTATTTATCCCCCATGTCTAGCTTGCTCATTCTTGAAAAATGCGTTCTTAAATAGACAAGGATGCCAATCATTAACGGCCGCGACAACAATACGGAAGAAATTTTGTTCTGTCATTTACTCAAGTTTCACTGCTGCTGTGCGCTGGTATTTTTAAAAACCTCGTATTATACTTTGTACCGTAAATAAATTAATATTTTACGAATTAAATCAGTGTTTTTTCTACAAATATTTTTTTTATTTTGGTGATAAGTATCCTACTTCCTTCCTACTAATATTATTGATATATTTAATATTATAAACGCGAAAGTTTGTATGGATGGATGTTTGTTTGGGTGTATGTTCGTTACTCTTTCACGCAAAAACTACTTAACGGATTTCCATGAAATTTAGCATACAGGTATTATATACCCTGGAATAATACATAGGCTACTTTTTATCCCAATATTCCCACGGGATAGGGATAAAATCTCGAAATAAATCTTGAAATCTCCGCGGGTGTCATGACCACTCAACGGATTTTTTTTTAAATGGCCGCGCCACTAAGTACGATATTTTTAAAAATGGCGGATGCCAACCAAAAGGCTAACTAAACAGTGTTTTTAGCCTTTCGATTGGCATCCGAATTTTTCCAAATTTATATAGTAAATGGAAACCCTCGGAGTATACGCTATTTTTAATCATATACCTATATTGCCTGCATACTACGCCATTGCAAATTAATCCGCTTTGACCTCTGCAGGGTTTTTCATATCTTAATACGTATCTCTAAGGAGAATTATAGTTGATGTGTTAGGAACCGAAATACAGCATAAAGAATAAAAATATTCTAATATAAAACTGATTAAAAACCAAAAGCTGTATAATAGATTCCATTTATTCCGTAGTACAGCTACTGAGACTATAAGTCTCTCCAAATATTCTTAAGGCTGTTAAAAAAATTGTCGCCATTTTCTATTAAACAAAGAACATTTTAAAAGATAATTAAAGGAATAGTTGACAATATTTGGCCATAACTAAGGTCGTATCGTGATTATTAGCTAAAATAATGATGACTGTGTCCTCCTTGCCTCTATTTAAAACTCTTTGATTTTATAACCTATAAAACAAAACTCTTTAACTTACCTTATTTGTCTTCTTTTATTGTTATTTTCAATATTCTTGGTGGCGCGTGAATATTTGGTTAAAAAACACACACTGCTTCACAATAAATATGAATTTGCATGTAAAATGCACATTCACCAACATCACAAACCGCGTTGATAATTCTTTGATATTATTTTTTCTAATACGATTAAAAAAGATTTCGCCATTATCAGCTTATAAGTAGCACTCGTGTCTTAAATCCACAACAAATATTTTTTATTCTTCTGAAATTATCTTTTAAAACCTATTTAGAACTTTTATTCTTACAAGAGGCTGTTAAGACACTATCTGTAGTGTTATAGTTTCCAATTACACCGAATAACAGCTCTTATACAGCTATTATTCTTACAAGAGGCTGGTAAGACACTATCTGTAGTGTTATAGTTTCCAATTACACCGAATAACAGCTCTTATACAGCTTTTATTCTCTTATTCAGCTCGTATACAGCTCTTATAACGCTAAAAGCTGAATAATTTGGGCCCTTTTTGCACTTATAACGGCTGTATAAGCGCTTATACAGCCTTTATACAGCCTAATTAAACAGCGTTAAGTATAAACAGGAACCGATATACAGCTTCTATACAGCTTGTCATGCTACTTGGGTTGTGAGTGAGTGAATGAGTGAGTGAAATGTTTGTTACTTCTTCACGCTAAAACGGCTGGACGGATTTGGATGAAATTTGGCAAAAAGTTCGTTTATAATCTGGATTAAAATATAGGATACTTTTTATCCCGATATTCCCGCGTAATAGGGATAACATTTGGAAATAACAACCGCTTGGCTTAGAATCATGAAATGTGGTATCTAGGTAGCTGGACTTTTGAAATAACTCATAGGTTACTTTTCATCTCGATTTTCCCACGGGATAGGGATAAAATATTGAAATGTCAACCGCAGGGTTTAGAGTTTTCAAATTTTGGACAGTTGTTCTTAACACAACCTCAAAGACCATGATGTAAATTTTGGGAATTCCCAAGGGATATTTGAAAATCTCGGAAATTCAATAGTTGCTACCAGACCGAATAGTTTACGCGTGCGAAGTCGCGGGTAACCTCTAGTACATATATAACTATTTCTTTTCGCTTTGCCAGTACAAAAAGCGTATTAGTATTAAATCGTTTAAAACATTTTTGAATGCTTCTCTTATTTCGCATCGCTGTTTGAAATTGTATCGGTGACATTTCAGCATATATAGCGGAAATAATAATAATATCATGGGACACTTGACACCAATTAACCTAGTCCAAAACTAAGCAAAGCTTGTATTATGGACAATAGGCAACGGATAAACATACTTATATAGATAAATACATCCATACTAATATTATAAATGCGAAAGTGTGTTAGTATGTTTGTATGTTTGTCCCTCTTTCACGCCGTAACGGAGCGACGGATCGACATCGATCGACGATCGATCATGATTTTTGGCATAGGGACAGTTTATGAGCCCAAGAGTGACATAGGCTACTTTTTATCCCGGAAAAATGCACAGTTCCCGAAGGAACAGCGCGCGATAGTAAAAATACATACTTAAATACATCCAAGACCCGAGAACAAACATTCGTATTATTCATACAAATATCTGCCCCGGCCGGGATTCGAACCCGGGACCTCAAGCTTCATAGTCAGGTTCTCTAACCACTGGGCCATCCGGTCGTCACAGCTTAGCAATAGCTTAGCGTACACTCAGTTTATAATTGCTATAAGGATAGATCAACTATTTCTTGCTGTTATTCTGTCCCGTCAGCGAGGGGACAAAAGTAGTACAGTTTAATAGGAGAAATGTTGCGTCACATTATACTAACATGCTTATTAGTTGACTAATTATAGAAGGAGCTTCAAACTACCACAAAAACAACCTAACAATAAAAAAATATTTTTAGTAAAAGCTTTTTTGCTTACTGTACTTTTTGTTGACTGTACTTGCATTGCCACCCAAACTACATTTGCATACCAAATTTCAAGTTGATGCTATAAACCTGCGGAGACGATCCTGGCTGGACTACCAAGATGTCACTACTAGATAATATTGTATTTATTGTCACGCCATTTACATAAGTATTTCGAATTTCAAGTCAACCTGACTATTGGAAATTGGTCGAATTTATCTCTCAAAATTTGATTACTTTTAAGTAATTTTCTAGTGATTTCGTATTTTGTACACGGTATCTTCCAAGTTTAGGCTTTTTTCAGTCTATGTAACTCAAGAATAATGTAACATACTATTAATTGTAAACGAACGAATTTTCAAAATCGGTCCAGTAGTTTTAATAGAAATCGGTCCAGTAGTATAAACATCTGAACACCAGGGGTATTTCAGATGCGTTTGCCAACCTAGAGGCCTAAGATGGGATACCTCAAGTGCCAGTAATTTCACCGGCTGTCTTACTCTGCACGCCGAAACAACACAAGCAAGCACTGCCGCTTTAGCGGCGCAGGATTAGCGAGCAAAATGGTGGATGATTATCTTAACAAACGCCAAAATGTAAGAACAATGTAAAAAAATCGCATCTGCTCAAATCTCAATACACATTGATCATTAAGTTACATAAATGAATAAACATTCGCATTAGATGAAGAAGGCAAGTTAAATTTATAAACTTCAGACTTAATTAAAAATTGAGCAATAATGGGGAACGGATGACTTCTAATTAATAGAAAAAATATCAGATTTTTAAGTAACATCAATTAATGTTAAAAAATGAAAGAGTTTTCTTTACCGCCAAATTACGACAGTCCGGTCGGTTACGGGTTGTTCCATAGTCCAGAATAAAAAAAAAAAAAGAATTTATGTGTCTTTGACTCGATCGTTTTGACGGGTAACACTTTAGCAGGCCGAATAATAATGACATGGAAATACCGACCCTGTTTTTCATGTACATGCCCATAGAAACTGACATGAACTTTTATGGGTGTAGCTCTATGGAAGTCCGTTTGACGTTTGCTTACGATTAGTTTTTTAACCAATCGCAAGCAAACGTCAAACGGACCTCACGATACTAACGCCATCTAGCGATATTTCACCTTTGTGAAAACCCTCATTTCAATGCCGGTACGCTGCATGGCGGCAGAAAGTATGTTTATAATATAATAGGCACACTTCCGGGCACACTTCGACTGAAAATATATGACTGATGAACCATTATTTTTATAATAAAATGGTTTCTTGTAATTATTAAACATGTTCTCACCAGCTATAGGATCCGAGCTTGTATCTGGCGCCTCCAGTAGGTGATAGTCAGCATTGCTCTCCAAACCCTCCGCTATGGACTGCCAGGCCTCCTTGGAGTGGCTGTTGTTGCTCGACTGGTGAATGTTGTCCATATCGCTGTCTCCGAGACTGCTGTCTCGCTTCACCTTGGGCTTTCGTTCCTCTCCGTCCTGGTTCCTTCTCCTTCGTTTGTACGGTGTGAAGAGACGGACTGGACCCATTGCTGGAAGAGAGAGATAGATTTAGTTAATATGAGCAGTCTATTTTGTCGACTAACCAACTGATCAGCGGACTATATAGTTGGAACCGAGGAAAATTGGTTTTGGTTAAGTTTGGGTGCAAATTTTGGATTCCACTAAATATTAAACTTATTGTCTGGCACAATGCTAAGCTACCACCTGTTCTTCAGTGCATCACATGGTTCTCATTTATGGGTCCGATTTGTTTGTTTTAATGTTTTTCTTCATTACCGTAAGTACCTTGTTTAGGGCATATCATTTACTAGCGACCCGCCCCAGCTTCGCACGGGTGCAATGCTGATACTAAATATGATGATGGATGTTATAATACATATAAACCTTCCTCTTCAATCACTCTATCTATTAAAAAAAACTATCAAAATCCGATGCGTAGTTTTAAAGATTTAAGCATACATAGGGATATAGGGACAAAGAAAGCGACTTTGTTTTATACTATGTAGTGAAGTGCTGTATTGTTCATTTTATTATTCTTTGGTTATTTTATTTCTTGGTTTTGAAGAATAAAGATTTATCTGTCTCTCTATCTATCAATTTGTGGTTTCGTTTCGATCCGCTTAGGTGCGTCACTCGTCATAATTCTACTAATCCTTCTATTTAATAGTATAAATGCAAAAGTTTGTTAGTGAGTATGTTACTTCTTCACATTGAAACAACTGGACGGATTTGGATGAAATTTGGCAAAAAGTTAGTTTATAACACTGGTTTATAACCTGGATTAAAACAGTTTTTATCTCAATGTTCCCATGGGAGACGGATAAAATCTTGAAATTTCAACCGCAGGGTTTAGAGTTGAAATTTTGGAAGTGGTTCTTAACACAACCTCAATCAATGTTGGGAATTACCAAATCCATACTAATATTATAAATGCAAAAGTGTGTGTGTTTGTGTGTATATTTGTCCGTCTTTCACGTTGAAAAGGAGCGACGGATCAACATGATTTTTGGCATAGAGATAGTTTACGGGCCAGAGAGTAACATAGGCTACTTTTATCCCAGAAAAATGCACAGTTCTTGAGGGAACAGCGCGCAATAACCGAATTCCACGCGGGCGGAGCCGCGGGCAAACAAGTCATTCATAACTATTTCTTAGATTTAAGATCTTTTAAAAGTATGATTTAAATAAAAGATCAAAAAGGTCACATATTTTGGTGCAGACAGGCAGATAAGCAGACAAAAGAATAAATTCATGTAAATACATGCTTGGGTAACAATGCAGGTTCCAATATGAATACATACATGCCAAACATTTTTATTTAAATCTAAGATTGTGTCGACGTTTGACATAGTAAAAATGCCACTTGAAAAGAGGTGAGAATTTTTGATACTTTAAAAGCTATATATTTTATTTGTGCTATTTTTTTTGTGTTTGGTGGCCAAGTTGAAGTGGGACTGGGCTGACATATCTGCCGAATGAACCCAGAATGTTGGGCTAAAATTGTTACGGAATGGGTCCCTAGTGACCAATACCATAATAGAGGCAGACCAAAGAGGAGATGGAGGGACAACTTAGATGCCTATAATGTGGGATGGCGGGAGCTCGCCTTTGATAGGCAGGAGTGGAGCAAGAGAGGAGAGGCCTTTGCCCAGCAGTGGGATACAAAAATAGGCTAATAAAAAAATATATTTTTTACTTGATTGTTTCCAATTTTTTTAATTTTATTTGTTTTGTAGTCTTGTGGCAATGTACAGATTTTTAACGGATATTTTTGACTTGTCCTGTTTTTTTGTAATGTGACTCATTTAAAACAATAATTGATTCGTCAGATTCTGAGTTTTCCCGACAGAAACACTATGCACTTTTACAAAAATATGTGTACGCAACCTTAATGTCATGTGCATAAAGTCGTGTATACATGTTTTTGTAACTTGACTGTATAGGTAGTTATTTACGATGACGCGAGCCGTGATTCTAATTACAATGTCATTAATGTCTAATTTTGACAAAACCACGCGTCTTCGTGGATGGCACTAGGTATAGGTTGGATGCACAGATATCGATTATGCTAGATAACGCAAACACCTCACACACTAACATACAAACATACACACTTTCGTATTTATAATAACAGTATGGTTTATTTTAAGTTTGAAGTCGAAATAATGCTATGCCTGTAACTGTCTATGTCGTCATTACATTAAAGTTAGAAACTTGCTTTTCTGTTTGTGGACAATTTATGTCCTACTAGCTTATGCCTGCGACTTCGTCTCCGCGGACCTAGGTTATCGCGCGGTGGCGCCCTCTACCGGAATAAAAAGTATCCTATGTTAATCCTTGGGGCTTACACTATCTCTATATCAAATTTCATCAAAATCGGTTCAGCGGTTTCGACGTGAAAGCGTAACAGACAGACAGACAGAGTTACTTTCGCATTTATAATATTAGTATAGATAATATACTTAAATATCGTCACTAATTTGAAAAAATCTTGTATCTCAAATCAATATGTCAACAAATTTGACCCTTAAAACAATATCCATTAAGTTCACTTGGAAAGATCATCGATTTTGAGATACCAGCTTTTTTCAAAGTAGCAACGATATGCTTGACAGATTGAAGGTTTATGGGAGAGGCCTATGTCCAACAGTGTATTTTAAGCCCCAGTCCCTGGGCGACCGAGCTTTGCTTGGGCTTTAACTGGATAATAAGCATTTTCCCAGAGATAAAACCAAGCTAAATCAATTTGTCATCCCCCCAATATCAGAAACCCCCACATAACAAAATTCATCAAAATTATTGGAGCTGTTTCCGTTTCTATTCATCATAGTATAAATGTCCCACTGCTGGGCACAGGCTGCCTATCAGAACAAGAAGGCTTGGGCCATAGTTTCCACACGGGCCCCATGTGGATTGGGAACATCACATGCACCATTGAATTGCATCTCAGGTTTGTGCAGGTTTCCTCACAATGTTTTCCTTCACCGCAAAGAATAGTAAAGGTATTTAAGATAAGATTTAGGGGCTGTTTCACCAACCATTGATCAGTGTTAACTGAAGGTTAAATGTGATGCCATCTGTCTATTTGAACAAAACAAATAGAGACGGCATCACATTTAACTGTCAGTTAACACCAATCAATGGATGGTGCAACAACCCCTTAGACTGCAAGAACTTGCATGCAAATTTCAGTACATTGCGATATTTGTTTGATCAACTAAATTCATTGTCCCTCAACAGTCTGGAATGTAGTCACCATCACCAATATCCGTCACAATAAGCATGCATAAATAACTGATACTATTTCTAGGGCCGGAAGGATGTGTCAGATATTTTTGCATGCTCCGTTGCGGCAGATATTGTAACTATTGTAACTGCAGGTACTGTAACTTGTATGCAAGATAAAGTTAAGTTGTAATTGTGTCCCAAGTATATAAAATTTATTTATTTATTTATTTATTGATAAAAACTTTTACATGAATAAATAAATGATATTATTATTGCATGGCCTGAATGGGGGCTTTATGCTATACACTTAGGGACTGTTTCACCATCCATTGATTAGAGTTATCTGACAGTTAAATGTGATGCTGTCTCTATTTGTTTTGTTCGAATAGGAGACAGCATCACATTTAACTGTCAGTTGGGCCAATCAACTTTTTTACCTACACTTTGGGCGTCTCCTGCGTTACCAAAATTGTCTCTGGTTTTACCAAAAAATCATACTTCCAACAAGAAATTTCAGGGTTTAATACGTTGAACTTATGTAGGATGGCATGTATTCATGTACACCGTCTGTTAAATTACAGAAATAACATGTTTACTTACAAAAAATCTGCAATTGTTTGAAAAATGTCATGGACAGATTGGTGTCGGTATAAAATTGGATTGACCCAGTTAACACTAATCAATGGATGGTAAAACAGCCCATAATATGATGATCGATGCTTACCAGACTGGTCATCACAGCAGGCTCCGCACGTACAACTGGTAGCATGCGGAGTCAGCACTCCCTCATCAATGAGAGCTTGAATGCTCCTGCCACCAAACCTTATTGACCTCTTCCAGTCCTTACTAGAAGCCCTACCACACAGAGCCTCGAATTCACTAGGCGTGTACCACTCAAGTCCGTATTTGATGCATCTGCCGCGGCCGCCAGAGCCAAACCTTTGCTTGTGGAGCTCAGCAGACGTATTCTTGCACCTGACAGGGAGTATTGGCATGTTGGCTGTCTCAGCCCACGAGCGCGTGCTGTTCCGCGCGCTGCCTTGGCTCTGCTCCTCATGCCTGGGCGACGGGGGGTTTTGTATCACAATATGCGTAGCTTTGATATCTTCAGTCACTGGCCCGCCTGATATGAAACCGTTGTCCACGCACAACATCGGCTTGAAATGCGGCAATTGGTCCGACGTGATGACATTGAAGGTCGTCCCGGTGATCAGAGTCCCAACAGGCAGCGAAACTGGCACAGTGACCACTCCGTTGGAGTCCGTGAGCCGAGAGGGCTTCAAGGCGCCATCGCGCTCGGCTTCGCGATCGCTCGCCGCCGCTAACGGATCGGCATCGCTAACTTCGGTAATGTCCGGCATAACGACGTCTACCGAACCTCTGTTCTCCGCCATCGCCGAACGCCCACCCCGATATACCCCGACCGTATTCCTCGAATCACATCCACGCACGACCGTTTCGTACGCACATCAAATGATAAATGAACTTCGCTCAGCCACAGTCCGCCATAATTAATCGAAATACGAAAACATTTCACACACGTACCAGCCGAGGTTATGGCGGCAAATTCGAATTTAAGCCGAAATTGCTTCAGACACTGATCAACTACGTATTATTGCTACAAAGGGGCATATTATGCGTAATTGTTATAATTTCTCCATGGAAATAGTAATTTGCGTAAATAAAATCAATAAATATTTTAGACAACTTTTCACCCGTTCATAGATGTCAAACTTTTTACAATTCCTTCTTAACAATTTACCAGCTATGAAACCTTTTACCAGTTTCCTATTTATTTCAACATATTTTAAGAAGTGAAGTTTCAATGTAAATTTATATTACATTTTTGGTTTCGATCATTTATAAACTAGATTAATGAATATGTGAACGCAACTTAAATTTTACCATTATTGATTTTTGAACGCCATGTTCTTACGCAATATTACTCGGCTAAATTCAGAAGTATTTCCTGTTCAAGCAAATGCTACAACGTTCTATACATTTGAAACCTTCCGGACAAAATGCGATAGCTTTGTGTAGTTCCCGTTTACGACACGATCTACATCTGCCAAACAAGATAAAAATAAAGGAGGGAAATATCAAAACTATTATGAATATTAGTGGCATATTCGCTAATTCTACAATTAATATACATACTAAGTAAACAAATTAAAGAAATTTGTAGTCCAGTTTAATTAAGAAAATGTGAATGTTTTATAAAAAACGCCGGATAGGTCGTCAAGTGTCGATAGTAGGTGAATTGAGAAGTAAATAAATAAATTGTTAAAATGGAAGAGTTGCGGTCTAAACACAAGTCCCTACACAATGCTGCGCACCACATCGCAATGGAATGCATTAATTCTCAGGTATCTTACTGAAACATAGTGATCTATTTGTAAGTTTAATTAAATGGTTACCTTATATACCAGTTTTCGCTACCATCTACCACCTGCTGCTGTAATAATCAATTTTTCCGTAGTTTTAATTAATTAATGGTTCATAACTTAAGTCATTTTGAAAAAGCCTAGTTTCCTCCAACATTGTCCATTAGATAGAATAGATAGAGCATGCATAATATACAAATGTCTGCCACTTCTGAAAATAAGCCTAAAACCTGTAGATCGGTAGTTAGGACACTAACTGCTTACATATTATAGTAATTACTCCAAGTTTTGTATACCTACTTAGGCAAAGACTTGTAAATATATATATATTTTTTTAGGTATTTTTTTTTTTTAATTAGGAAACAAAAATGTCTAGAGTCATAGATTTAGAATTCAATACAACATAGACTTGAAATATTAATGAAATAATAACAAAAGTATTTGTTTTATATATATATTTTTAATCTTATAATTTGTGCATGATTGATTAGTAAAATACTTACAGTGTACATTTTTGGACCATTTATCGCCACAAGTCCTATACTTCGTTTTATATTAGTATTAGTAAAAGGGTAAACAATCTTGACGAGTCTTTAGTGTCCTTGCTAATTGTTACATATTTGCTGTGACTCATTTTTCAAAAGTGTTTTTCAATAAAAAGACATGTCAAGATCACTTACCTTCTTTCTAATGCTAAAAAAAACAAAGTGTATTGCTTACTTTATAAAACATGTATACATTTAAAGAATAACTGCCTAATGCACCTGTGGCATTGAACATTTCAATAAAAAAAAATTATTTAAATATCATCACTACTTTGAAAAAAGCCCGTATCTTAAAATCGATAATTTTGCTGACTGAACTTTATGAACATTATTATAAGAGTCAATTCTGTTGACATATTGATTTGAGATACAAGATTTATTAAAATAATTTCGAAGACTCGGTTCTCTTTTTGGTTTGAAGCACTGTCTTGAAAAAGCCTGGACTTATGAGGTGAAAATGGGACTTAGATTAGAAATTAATCATCTTATTGTTTACAGATACTGAATTAGCATTGATCTTAACTATGAAGAACAGATTGTATACAAGTATTCACCACAATGAAGCGCAGCTGACGGACAAAGTATACAATTATTAGTATATTGGGTTGTCATAATGTATTTGCTAAATGATTATGTAAAAGGGAAACAGTTTCTGTTCAGTAATCTGGGCGTTTTCAAAAAAAGTGTACCCTTTCTGTTCTTTTTTAAATTTTGGAAAAAATATGGTTTTTCCTACTCAGAATCAAGATCACAATCGATTCTGATCGTTTAAATTGATGGTTTAAAAAAATGTCGTCAGTTTTTCGTACAAAATTTTATGAGTCAGTTTTGTCACGCCCATACTGAGTGTACGTATGAAAAAAACGTAGCAAAACTGTCTTTTTTTGGAGACATTTTTTTAAACTATCAGAATCGATTGTGCTCTTGATTCTGAGGAGGAATAACCAGATTTTTTCCAAAATTAAAAAAACGGAACGGACAGACGTGGCGGAACTATAAGCTTAGTAAATAAGCATACCTAGTAAAATAGAATTCTATTTTACTATGCTATAAGGGTTCCTAGTTGACTATGCAACCATAAAAAGATTGATGCAAATCTGAAAACGTGAGGTTACTTTTGTACAGAACTAAACTGTTTCCCTTCTACATCATGTAAAGTAGTTAAGTCACAAGAGTGTTGCACAAGCACCAAGTTGTATTGGAATTGATTGGAGTGGAAATTGATACACTGGTTTGTAATGTGGCCGGGACGAGAGCACGGGGTCCGAAACAAGGTCCTTTAAAAATACTGCTGAGATGCCTCACAAGCAACGACGTGAGGTCACCAATAGTAATATGCTGGCTTTAGGCACTAATATTATACCTTTACCTATTCCTGGTAATGTGCGGGAACTAAAAAAAAATCTAGAATCGACGCCATAAGAACAGATTTCGCACCCTCATAATTTCTGACTTCACCCTACTGACCCATTTAAATTGATCACTCAGCATAGCAGAAAGTTTCTATTTATTCTATTTATTTAGAGGAATGTACATCGCGGCATACATAATCTTCACACTGTACAGTCGCGTTCTTAAACTTCTGAGCAAAATTCGATCAAAATATCTGAACACGCACCGACGCCATTAATATAGAGTCGTGTTGACATTTTGATCAAATCTTTGTTTAAAGACATAAGAACTTGACTGTACTATGGGTGAAAACTTAAATAAAGTATTGGTAGAACAATAATTCAAAAGCTGGGTGCAAGCCACAAATGAACTAACGCCATCTTTTGGCACGTCTCTAGCACAGTATATATATAAGCTAAAGCAGTATGGAAGCTACGAACAAATCGAACGAAACGAACACACTCACACAGACGCGCGCTCTACACGGCCTCTGAGGGGGTCTCGCGGTACTGCAGTACGCGCTTAGAGGCCGTGTAGAGCGCGCGTCTGTGTGAGTGTATTCGTTTCGATCGTAGCTTCGTAGCGGTTTCTCTAGTGCCTCGGTGACCTCACACCTCACGTCGTCGCCTCACTTTAGCTCTTATGCCTATTTCACATGGGGGTAGAATAGTGAAAATAGTTTGAAAAGACAGTGGCGTTCAAATATAGGATTCAGATAGGAAATGGTCTCACTTTCAGAGCAGTCTAGCCACAAGGCAGAAGCGAGAAAGGTGGGAGAGCAAAGTGCTCCAAAATAAGTTTTTTGTAAAACATTTTTAATACAAGCTGTTTTTTTTGCTGACTGTACTTGTGTTGTCACCCAAATTACATTTGCATACCAAATTTTTTCTTTCTTCTTTCTTTCTTCAAATTTCAAGTTGATGCCATTAATTTAACCGTTGAAGAGTTCCGTCCTACGGAGACAATCCTGGCAATTTACATAAGTAGGTACACCAAATTTCAAGTCAATCCAACTACTGGAAATTGGTCGAATTTAACTTGCAAGATTTGACTACAGACAGACAGTTACGCAAATGAGGGTTAGGTACATACGGAGAACAAGGGGCTGTCTGTTATTCTGATTGATTAATTGATTAAAACTTTATTTTCACCATAACACAAAAAACAATATCGAACTATACATAGGTAGGTATTAATAAAGTTAAGATTAACCTAATAGGGTTAGCTAAAACTAAAAAACAGAAATAAAACAAAAATCTTAAAACATGTGCTCAAGTGGATTGGATACCATGTGCTATGGGAAAAAAGGCGCTGACTCAGCATAAAACTGCGGGTAACCGCAGCGCTGGTATTCTGCCAGAACCTTGGAGATTCTGGCTCACTGTTCTACCCTAGTGTGAAACTAGCATGAGGCTACGTTACCAGAAATGGATGCGTTGCGAGAAATATTTGTGATGAACCAATAGAATCGCTTCATTTACCTACCTCGCTCTGCCGCGCTGTTGCCACTAGAGCTGCGACGATCGAGGATAGATGAAGCATTTCTATTGGTTCATGACAAACATCTACGCACATTATACTTCATTTAATTTCGAATTACAAACCACAATGACATTGCGTCTGGTCAACTATTTCTTACCTACCAAATAGTCCAGTACAATAATCCGGGAGCCGCAAAATAAAATTGTTTTGCCACTATTTGCGTGTCGTCGATTGTTATTCTAGTACAAATTGCAAAGAGATAGTTCACGAGCCGCAATATAATGCTGTGGTTTCTAATTCTAAATTAAATGGAGTATAGTGGAAATGCCTCAGTCACTCCAGCTCAAAACCTACGCACACTACAATACAACCCGGCCTTCGACCCAGCTCCGAACGCACCGCACTTGTTCACAGTCGTTCTGTCCCCCCCATGTCTGTGCACGGAGCAGTCCCACTCCCCGTACACGGTGCATCCGTACCCGTCGCCGGTGCGGCTGCAGCACGCGTTCCAGAATCAGAACAGCCCTAAGATGTTCCACCCCAAAGGGCTGAAACCGCACATTGTGAGTACACGCCGCTAACGGGCCCGTGACGGCATACTACCTTTTCGCAGAAATATTTTTTCACAAATGTTTCATTTGACAAACTGTTTTCAAGTTCAAATCATTTATTCAGTAAATAGGCCGCAATGGGCACTTTTACACGTCATTTTTTTTTAAACTACCAGCGCTTTCGGAAAGACCATTATTGCCAAGAAGAATGCGCCGCAAGAAACTTGGCAGAAAGTCATTTTTTCAAAATAAAATAATTACAAATAAAATACTTAAAAACTACAGTATACGATTAAAGAGAAAATTTCATTCCCCGACTCCTTTTTTCTCCGAAATCTAAATTTTTTCTTGGTGTATTTTCTTATGGCTTTATAAAAACAGTCGGTTAGGTTAGATTTGTTTTATAAAAGTTTCCAAAATAATAATATCGATTCAAAGGGAATTATGAGTGGTAAATAAAACAGTTTGCTAAATGAAACATTTGGGAATAAGGTTTCTGCGAAAAGACGGAGAACCGTCGGGGGCATCATCAAATGGGTTGATTTAACAAATAATTAACGTTAATTATACTATTAACCATACAACATTATGGCATTTTGAAAGCTCAGAAAAGGCAGTCAACTGTTTGGTGGTGTCAAACACCCTAATGTAAAAACACGCTACAACACTGTAAATAACAATGAAGACGGAGGTACTTCCTGCGGATCCGTATTTAGTCGCTGTCGGTACCTTCAGTCACGCACACATACATCTTGTTAGCACAAGCTTTAAGTAGTATTGCCGCGCGATAATTTATTGTGCAGTGGCGCCTCTGAGCGAACATTTTTTTTTTTTGTGGAGTACTAATTGCCAGCACTGGTTGGTTTTTCAATACTTCCTATTTTTTTTATAAAAGTTCATTTTAGTAGTATTTCCAAGACTAAAAAAATAAATAATTACACTTTGTATATCTGCCAGCTGTATACCTATTGTTCAACAGGCGTCCACCTGCTCTGTGTAAACCACGTCAGCTAGCGTAGGCCTTTACTCGAAAGCGGGTCTTCCATTTCTTTACCAACTTTAGAAACGCTAAAACTAAAACGTCTTCCCAGGATGGCCGCGCGTACAGCACACCTAACGACAGCCCCATACTGGGCCGGGCCTTGTGCCTCACGCCGCGTGGGAGCCCGGTACCGGGCCGCGTGTCCCACCTCAGCGACAAGTTCCAGGACTCGCTGACTCTCACGTCGGACACTGACGCTTTAGTCGCCAAGATCAGCGCGATGTTTCCGACTGTGAGCGAGACGCATATCAAGATACTGTTGAAGAAGTAAGTATATGGTCGCGCATACAGCACACCTAACTACAGCCCCTTACTGGGCCGGGCCTTGTGCCTCACGGCGCGGCAGCCCGGTACCGGGCCGCGTGTCCCACCTCAGCGACAAGTCTTTGGACTCGCATGCTCACGTCGGACACTGACGCTTTAGTCGCCAAGATCAGCGCGATGTTTCCGACTGTGAGCGAGACGCATATCAAGATACTGTTGAAGAAGTAAGTATATGGTCGCGTATACAGCACACCTAACTACAGCCCCGTACTGGGCCGTGCCTTGTACCTCACGGCGCGGCAGCCCGGTACCGGGCCGCGTGTCCCACCTCAGCGACAAGTTCCAGGACTCGTTGACGCTCGCGTCGGACACTGATGCTTTAGTCGCCAAGATCAGCGCGATGTTTCCAAATGTCAGCGAGACGCATATCAAGATACTGTTGAAGAAGTAAGTATATGGCCGCATATAGCACACATGACTTCAGCCCCGTACTGGGCTGGGCCTTGTGCCTCACGCCGCGCGGGAGCCCGGTACCGGGCCGCGTGTCCTACCTCAGCGACAAGTCCCAGGACTCGCATGCTCACGTCGGACACTGACGCTTTGGTTGCCAAGATCAGCGCCATGTTTGCGACTGACTGTTAGCAAGAGGCATATCAAGGCACTCTTGAAGAAGTAAATATTGGTACAGTCTACTTACTACAAAGATGTAGTCATGGTTACAAAAATATGTATACACGATTCAACCTTAATTTTACGTCTATAAAGTATACATACTTCTGTAGCTTTGGCTGTATCGATCTTTTTGTAGTTGACTGTACAATGTTATTTGTACAATCGTGTCATGAGTCTGGATTTGAAAGTTTTACAATGAGTTCCTGTGACCTGTGAATGTGACCACTTATAGTGATGATGCTCTTTAAATTTTGTTATTATTAAATACATTCTAAGCTTGTACCTTTTTTAACCCTCGCCTCGCTCAAAATTGCACACGTCAAATTACAATACTCTTCCAGGTACTACAATAGAGAAGCAGTAGTAATAAGCGCTCTTCAAGTAGAGAAGCATCCAATAACGACGCCGGGCCCGCTCACGATGTCACCTTGTGCCGCCGCGAGGATGCAAAAGGGCGTCATGGGGGTCTATTCGGCCCTACAATTGGCTAAGGGCATGTCGGGGTCCATACACTCGGCGCATCTCACACCACTCACTGGGACGCCCCATGGTAAGTCATTAAAAAAAAACCGCCAATGTGCTCGCTCTGTACTGAATGCGATACGTATTTGGCAATGAACTAATAGTAGATTATTGTCGTGGCCTGGAAATAGGCAATTGCTGAGTATGAGAATTAAACGGACGAGCTTGCGAATCAACACAACACACAATCCCCCACACACACTAGAACACTGGATCTGCATAACAAAATTTATCTGAAACCGTCCAACCATCTCAACGTGAAAGAAAGAGAAACTCACACACACACACGCACGCACACACTCACGTACGCACGCACGCACGCACACCCATACACACACACACACACACACACACACACACACACACTTTCGTTTAGTATTTATTTAGTTGGATTTGGCGAGATAATATATCCATGGTTACTCCTGACCTTCGGTTATAATCTAATTTGTACGGTATGACTCAATTGCCTATCGTTTATCAGTGTCGTTGTTGATAAAAGATCCTGTCAGTTATACATATTATATTAACATAAAAATGTTTTTGTTGGTTTGTTTGGGCGACTCCTTAATAATAATAAATATCACGAGACAATTCGCACCTATTGACCTAGTCCCAAAGTAAGCTTAGCAAAGCTCGTGTTATGGGTACTAAGCAACGGATAAACATACCTACTTATATAGATAGATACATACTTAAATAAATATTAAACACCCAAGACCCGAGAACAAACATTCGTATTTTTCATACAAATATCTGCCCCGACACGGGAATCGAACCCGGGACCTCAAGCTTCGTAGTCAGGGTCTCTAACCACTAGGCCATCTGGTCGTCCGTCGTCCGTCGGTCCTTATGGGGACCTAGTGAAAAAGGGGTTAATTCTGCAGAAGTTGAACAGCTGATTTCGACTTAAATCCCTATACACATAAAATAGAAAATAGCTGTGTAATTTCTGCAGACTTAACCCCTTTTTCACTAGGACCCCAGGCTTACTAGACGCCAAAAAAAACCTTTTCGCAGATATTAAAACGACTAGCTTTATGTAAATGATTGGAAGTATCGTAAAGCGCTGGTTTTCAAAACAAAAGTGTACCCTTTTGGTTTTTTTTTTAAATTTTGGGATAATATGGTTTTTTAACCCCCGACGCAAAAAAGGGGTGCCATAAGTTGGACCGCTATGTGTGTCTGTGTCACCGTAGCTCTTAAGCGGGTGGACCGATTTGAATGCGGTTTTTTTTATTATTTGAAAGCTGGTTTTCTAGCGATGGTTCTTAGACATGTTTTATTAAAATTGGTTCAGCCATTTTTGAGATATTGAACTTTAAAGTGGCAAAGTCGGGGTTTTCCAACTTTTTGTTGGTTAGGTTATTCCTGCTCAAGAGCACAATCGATTCCCATCGTTTAAAAAAATGTCCCCAGTTTATCATAGAAAATTTTATGAGTCCGTTTTGTCACGCTCGTATTGAATGTATGAAAAAAACGTCGCAAAACTGACAATTTTTTTTGGGAACATTTTCTTAAACTGTCGGAATCGATTGTGCTCTGATTCTTCTGCAGGGCCGACAACGCACTGGTATCGCTTACAGCGATGCGGGTGTCTATGGACAGTGGTAATCACTTAACATCAGGTGACCCACTAGTTCGTTTGTCTGGCCTCTCTAACATAAAAAAAATGAAATCTTAAACTAAATATAACAGTAGTTAACAGGTGTACCAAACTGGAGGGTTCGCAGGGTTTTTAATGCAAAGTCAATGAAAACCACGATTTAATTTTTGGGGATTCTCACGGGAATTTAGTAAAATACGGCAATTTCAGTTTCACTGTCATATCTATGGATTACGCGTGCAAAGCCATAGGTAAAGGCTATAGCGATAAATATACTGTCAATGATACTCTCAGTTCTGTATCAGTGGTTACCAGAGGATATCGTTCAAAATGGTTAACGAAAAGTTCTTACACCAAACGATCGTGTTTTATCGAAATTATTATAAATTTCAATTCCACTGCGCATTGGGTGGGTTGATCTTGTGCGGTAACTGTGAAACTTGTTTAATGTTTAACTCTTGACGCAAAAAGAGGGGTGTTATAAGTTTGACCGCTATGTGTGTCTGTCACCGTAGCTCTTAAACGGGTGGATCGATTTTAATGCGGTTTTTTTTAAATTGAAAGCTGGTTTTCTAGCGATGGTTCTTAGACATCATGGACATCATGGTATTAAGAACAATTGTCCAAAATTTCAAGATTAACCCCAGCGGCTGAAATTTCTAGACTATATCATATCCCGTGGGAATATCGGGATAAAAAGTAGCGTATGTGTTATTCCAGAGGTCCAGCTACCTACATACCTACCAAATTTCGTGGCTCTAATTTAGTTATTTCGAGATGTTATCCCCATCCTGTGTTATGTTTTAATCCAGGGCCGTATTGCCTATCGTCTCTGGCGATATAAACAATGGGGGATATAAACTAACTTTTTGCCAAATGTCATCCAAATTCGTTCACCCGTTTCAGCGTAAAAAAAGTAACGAACATACTCACTTACTCACTAAAATTTTCGCATTTATAGTATTACTAGCTTTGGCCCGCGGCTCCGCCCGCGTGGTATTCGGTTATCGCGCGCTGTTCCTTCGGGAACTGCATTTTCTGGGATAAAAAGTAGCCTATGTCACGCCCATAAACTATCTATGCCAAAAATCACGTCGATCCGTCATTCCGTTACGGCGTGAAAGCGTAACAAACAAACTCACTTTCATTTATAATAGTAAGGATAAAACGTAAAAGTAATACAAAAGAAAACAACAAAACAAAAGAGTACTTACTAAGTAACAACTACTAACGTAACGTCGACTAGAAGTTTTCGCCAACAAACTGTCTTGCAGTTTGGCGAAGTATAATTGTAATCTTTTTTTTGTGTAACATAAATGAGTAAATAAATTAAAAAAAAACCTTCCGGCAGGTTCGCCGTGCCTGCTCCGTCCGGCGTCCGGCGCGTCGAGCTACTACGGTGCGCGCTCGTCCACCGGCCAACCGGCGCGTCACCAATCACCCAAGATGAAGCTCAAGTAAGTCAAGAAAACCGCTGTATGAAACACGTTTCTTGTATGACGACCCCCTTTAATTTTTAACATACATACATACATAAAATCACGCCTCTTTCCCAACGGGGTAGGCAGAGACATCCTTCCACTTGCTACGATTCTAGAAAGAAAGAAAGAAAATACATTTATTCACAACACAAGACACAACAATGGCATTAAGTACAAATAGACAACACATAGGAAATTATGCGTCATTCTGGCATACAACTCTCGCTTCCTCTACAATCATCAATCTTTTCATGCATGCACGTCGATTTAGAGTACTTCTGACCCGACCTTTCTTCAGAATGTCCCCGATTTGATCGTGGTACGTTCGTCTAGGTCTTCCTCTCCCAAATTTTTAAGTTTATTTTATTTTTAGTATTTGTTTTTGTAGCGGCCACTGTAATACATAATCTGTGAAGATTTCAAGTGTCTAGCTATTACGGCTCAAGAGATAGAGCCATGTGACAGATCGACGGACAGACAGACAGCGGAGTCTCAGTAATAGGGTCCCGTTGGCACCCTTTGGGTACGGAACCCTGAAAAATGGACTAGCTTTAAATATATTCTTTTCACGACACTGCTCGAAAATGTGGCCATAGCATTAGACAATCTAAATGCAGTACCCAAAACTGCCTATATACATTTGACAGCTGACTCATTTATGGCTCGCTAAACACGACAACAACGTAACACATTACGAAAACAGGTCGTATCAGTATTGTATTTCATAATACGATACGACTTTTTAGAATATAATTTCTAAATTTCATTCCTGGCGTCCTGAGCTGGCGTGGAACACTATTTTTATTTCCTCGCAGTGATCGTGAAAAGCACAATGTTTAGTTTCGGCCAAAAGTGCAATAGATGAACTCGTATTATCGAAGGACCCCCTTCGGGTCGGCCTTCAAATAACTAGTTCATCTATTGCTTACTTTCGTGCCTCTACAACAATGTACTATTGTCAGGTGTGTATTTCGATAGCTGCTTTTGATTCTGTGGTAGTATGCTCCAATAAAAAGCCGTGGTGGCCTAGTGGTTTGACCTATCGCCTCTCAAGCAGAGGCTCGTGGGTTCAAACCCCGGCTCGCACCTCTGGGTTTTTCGAAATTTATGTGCGGAATTACATTTGAAATTTACCACGAGCTTTGCGGTGAAGGAAAACATCGTGAGGAAACCTGCACAAACCTGCGAAGCAATTCAATGGTGCGTGTGAACTATGGCCCAAGCCCTCTTGTTCTGAGAGAAGGCCTTTGCCCAGCTGTGGGACGTATTTAAGCTAGAATGATGATGCTCCAATATATGGGGCCTTATTAAGGGTTGAGGCACTGTACTACGATCGATTATATCCGCAGATACCTGAAGAGCGTATTCCCGAAAGCTGAAGAGACCCTAATCCTGGACATCCTGGCAAATAAGGACAATAACGTGCAGAAGGCCAGCGAAGAACTGATCACCATGGGGTTCACCAAGAAGGTAAGTACAGATGTAGTGATGCCGTTCCCATAGTGAACATTCAGACCACACGATTACTTCCGAATGTTGCCATCGTGTCTATTAATTATTGTACTGCTAAGTGACATGTTTGTATCAAGTATAACTTTTTTTTTAATCTTATATTTCAACGAGGCTTTAGTACACTAAATGTGACTATGCCAGCCTCATGGGGGGCCTCAGATACATGTTACACTCTCTTGTGCCGAAACCTAGTCTCTGGATGCAAAGGCCCGTCTGATGAACCTGTAAATCTGCATCGCTTCCTCTGAAAGTGGATGACTCAGAATCACATTTACACTTCCATTAAACAGATCGATACCATCCAGATACCTGCCTCTGGCAAGTATAACTTTTTGGCAAAAACTAAATTTTTAGTACAAGTCTTTTTTGCTGACTGTACTTTTTGTCGACTTTACTTGTATTGTCACCCACCAAAATATTGGTGGGTACTTGGGAGCTATAGTGACAAATTAAAACGGTTGTTGTGGTTTGTTAGTGTGACATTTGGTAGCATGGAGTACGGCTGTGTTGCTCTGAAGATGAGCTTGCGTGAACCAAAAACAGTTCAAAGAAGCATGCAATGAGGGTTATCGCGTATGAATTCGCCGCTAGAGGCGCTAGTGTAGCGCGTGAGGTCAACGAAATGTCAAAACTCATAGTTCTTGGGTGAGCTGCCCGGGTTTATTCATAATTAGAATAATTTTGTGAATATTTTGCATTACCTGAAATTAATTATGGCAATTATGCGATAAGGGGCAATGAATGTCTGTAATTTGAGACAGTTTTGTCTTTCGAAAACTTTTGTCCTCCCTTTTTTCCGAACAAAACGGGATTACGCAATACTGTGGTTGCTCGATATTTTTATGGTACTGTTTTAAGATTTATTAAATATGATTTGATCTAAATTTTGTTTTCACGGCCGTTATAACAGACTTTTAAAAACCTCACGCAACAGTGGCGCCATCTAGTGAGATAAAAAACGATAGCCCTCATTAAGCAAGCACGTAAGCAAGCATGCAAGTAAGCATGCAAGTAGGCATGCAAGCAAGCACGCAAGTAAAAAGTTTCATGTGCTCTCAATTTTATCGACAATTTATACTTTTCTCATTCTCCATATAAACTCTCCCGCCCCCCTCCCACACGTGTAATCCGAGTTTGCTCCTTCAAAAAATTTTAATTCTATTATAAAGTGTACGAGTTCGATTGCATTTTTTAAAGGAAATCGTTAAAAAGAAAGAAGAAACCCCGCAACCGGCGAAGAAAGTCGTCACCATTGTGAAAACTGCTGAGGAAAAAAATGAGCGTGAGTAGATATTCAAGCACTGTATCGTCTAAACTATTTCTGTGAAAGTTTTTCACAGTTTTTACTGTGGTTCAGAAATGCGAATAACCATTTTATATAATTAAGTAGCGTTTAACCGCGGCTTTGCACGCGTAAATCATTAGATACAGCAGTTGACTGACTTGACAGTTGACTTGAAATTCCGGGATTTTATTAAATTCTCGTGGGAATCCCAAGTTGCAACCTGCACGGAGTGTCATGCGCATGTTCGAATTAGCTTAATTTAATTGTAACTAAAACTAAGCCGAATATCCGGCGCCCGGATATCCGGCTATCCGGCCAACGGTCCCGCCGAATATCCGGTATCCGGCCAAACCACTATCCGTTTCATCTGTAGTACAAATCCACTTTTTTTTATTGTAAAATATTATTATACACATTTTATCATAAGTAGTATTTCGCCAAATTGCAAAACAATTTGTTGGCGAACCAAACACTCGTTTTAACAATATCATGCACAATAGTTACAGTACATTACATTACACTATAAAAAACTAATAGGTACTGACTAAGCTAACAATTTTTTGTGTGGAAAGAGTATCAACCATGCTTTTAACTTATTTTTTAAATTTAATTTCCAGTAAAGCAAAAGCTCCAAAAGAAATACAGCTTGGTCGCCGAACGGGTGATATCCATAGCCCTGGACAGCGTGGATTTCAACGAGGAGCGGGCTGAGCAGATCCTGTCCGCCGTGCTGCAGGATGAACCGCCTAAAGCCAAGGTCGAGGTCCCAGAGACCAGGCGGCCGAGGTCGCCGGAGGTCAAGCCAGGGTAAGCCATTTTATATAACTAAAAGGTCGTAAAACTGGAAAAAGTAAAAAAAGGACCTTTCTTTGGCACTTGAGCCTACGCTAAGGGGCTGTTTCACCATCTTCGTTTTCTGAAGGTTAAATGTGATGCCGTCTCTATTTGTTTTGTTCGAGTACACGGAGACGGCATCACATTTAACCGACAGAAAGAAAGAAAGAAATATTTATTTTGACTCGATAACTACCTAAGACTAAAACTAGCACTAAAACTGTATTACTTGGTGACACGACAGGAACACTAATCCATCCATCCATGAGTCCATGTATGGGCCTAAATAACGCGAGCGCGGGTGCAGACAATCCTATGCACGCGACGCGCGCAGTTAGCGCTGCTCATACTATTGTTCAAAATTCAAACAAAACTAGGAAGTCATATGCCTAATTTGATAGTAAAAAGTTATTGTTGCCACTGCGATCTCGATCAATATGCTAGTATGGATATGCTGCGATTCCGGGCTTAGTATTAACGATATATAAACTGCAAATAATTACAGTGTTTTTATTTTATTACGAGTACATAATAATAATAGTAATGTTAGTGATAATGAAACTGTGTACTTATTGTTGAAGGTCCAAATAAATAAATAAATACATATCTGATATCAGAATTTGGTTTTGTATTTGGGTGTGCCAGCGAAGAAAGTGCCGCTGTTACTTGATACAAAGCTTAAATCGTGTGTAATATATGTAAAGGCCTTTAGTGACGATTACGATTCAACGTTATAAGTGAATGTTTTTACAATAAAATTGATTTAAGTTTTTTTTAACAGCGATATTTGTATCGCGAGCATAGTGGCATATCCATATTAATATTTCTACTAAATTGCCGATCGCTCATAATAATAGAACTTCTTCAAGGGTGGTTTTAGAACTAAACGGGAAGTTTACTCTATCAAATGAAAACAAAATGTTTTCCAAATCAATTCATTATTGACAAAATCCCGGTATAAAATACTTTTAGTTGAAAATAATTGTTAAATGTTAAGAAGGTTACACACACTGTATCTGAATCCGCTTTTTCTCGAAATCATTATTGTTCGTATATAATAATGTTATTGGTTTCAGGATTGATTTCTGATGGATTATCTTTCTATTATATTGGGGCTATCCCGCGAAAACTACGCCATTTTCCCGGGGTCTCCAATTATCTTCATACCAAATTTAGTCAAAAACTATTTCAGCAGTTTAAGCCTGAAGTGGTTACAGACGGAGTTACATTCGTATTTATTAATAACTAAGTAATATAATATTTTATTGACCATCAACATGACAACTTTCACGGTTATTTTTTGATATAAAAAAACCTTTCCCAGGTTATTAAAATTCAATCCAATTACCCCCTGTATAAATTAATTTAAAAACACCATGTATAATTCATTAACAAAACTTATGAAACCAATAGCATTAGTATTTTATGTCTCATACATCATCCCGTGTTTATGGTGCAGTTCCATTGAAACAACATTAATTCTCCTCGTCTCCGTTCTGTCTCAATGGAAGCGCACCCTTAACCTTTTCACCGCCAACGAAAGGCAAAGTTCAATCTATTAATATGTGTAACTAAGTTACTCTACTCATGCTACTTGACGTGCTCAGTGCTTCTCTTTCTTCTCTTTGTCGAGAGACGGAGTGCGAAAGAGATATATGAAGGTGCTATGAGCATTGTGATGAGCAGAGCGAGGAGTAGTGTGGCGGCAGGGTGCTTATTTCGCATTTGTCCTAATATGAATTCGCATAACAGATTTGGCATAGCATAATTGTGCATAATTATAAAAAAACATACCACTTATTTAGCATAATAATGATACCGCATAATTTAAATATGCATAACATTATTAACTATAACTTTAATAGTTATAAAATTAATTCGCATAATTTTGTCAAGCGAGTGAATTAGCTTTGTCAGTGTAAACCCGACTCGGTTAAGTTAGGTCCCGGAAGCTAAAGCCTTAGCCTTTGATGTTAGGTATTTAGGTATTTTTTTTATAACATCTGATAATATATATATTCACATAGTAGTTCACTTCTCAAATCTAATTGAGTAAATAAAACAACATGGACAATCAAATTACTTATATTATGTTTATACTGTTCAAACTTATGCAAAGTAATTTATTTATTTATAGGAACAGTTACAAATTACAAACAGATACTATTGTAATAGACACATTTATACTACACAATCAAAGTTTGTAACTTAACTACAACTGTCCACAACAATCATAATGTGGCTAAAGGAGCATGCAAGATGAGATAAGTTTACTACATGATTGCTAAAATAAGTTAACTAGGTATCTAAGACTAACTAATGTGATGCTTATTAAATTTATGCCAACATATCGTTATGCCAATCCACATTATGCTCATTAAAATTACGCGTATTCAGTTATGCGAATTAATGTTATGCGAAATAATGTTATGCCAATTTCATTTAGGAATATAAATTTTATGCTAATTAATATAGACCCGTGATGGCAACTTGCCTACTTGGGGTTGGAAAGGTTAACATTTAACGAGCAAGAGCACGCAACTAGTGAGAGGGATAGCAGTTTGATGCGAATTGAAAGCGCGAGGCGTCTATAGCAGCGGTATGGCCCCGTAATAACTATTATACAAGGTGATAATTAAATAACGGATAACCTCAGACACACCAGTTTTTTTCTTTTAAATTAATTGATTTCATTTATTTTAGAATATCTTAAATATTTTCTATTATTTATTATTATTTATCGATATTAAGTAAGAGAGAAAATATTTAGGCACACAATCCTCTTAATATCCAATAAGGATTACTTTTTATTTCGATTTTAACCTGACACCAATATTTTAAAAGGTATTCGTGTGTTTTGCTAAGTCAGTAATTTTACTTCCTTTCTAACTCTACACTCATAATATGCTTTTGTCAGTGTCGTAACTTTTTAGACTGGGCACAATAAAAAAAGGATTTAAAAACACAAACACAACCTGATTTAAACCTGATTTAAAACAGTGTAAGTAATCGAATCTACTCTCGATCCTGAGCAAACTACTTTCTGTAAAAAATAAATACCTCGTTGAGTTTCTTGCCGGATTCTTATCAACAGAGGTTTTTTCCGAACCGGTGGTAGATTTTTTTGACATTCATAAGTGCTTGTTATAGCCTAAATTGAATAAAGATATTTTGACTTCGACTTTGAGTTCGACTCTGGTTTTCAGTTATTTAATTAACACCTTGTATATAACGGCATTCCTGAATGAAATTTCACTAATAATTTTTGAAGTAGAAACTGTCGCCATCACCGTTTCTGACTTCCGACACAAAGCGTGCATAAATATCTGATATCATGACGCATCAGTTATTTTTGCAAGTGACTGTACAATCGCTGCAATAACCTATTTTTTGTGTAATAAATTCGAGCGGGAAATTAATTTTACACGGCTCTTTAGCCATATAGGCGCCTCGTATCTATTCCTCTTAAGGTCTCTGCCCATTATACCGTATCCTAAGATCGTAAGAGCATCGTGTCAGCCAAAATATATTCTTTGTATCGAAAAGTATGAGACTATACATTTGTTGTCAGTAAAATGATAGCTCGTATTAAATGATATTGGCCGCCGCTTAAAAGCTCATATTAGACAAGTTCTTGAGTGGAGACCACGGATCGGCAAACGTAGCGTAGGACGCCCTCAGACTCGGTGGTGCGATGATCTTCGCAGGGTGGCTGGCAAGAGCTGGATGAGAGTGGCCGAGGATCGTGCTCAGTGGCGTGCCATGGGAGAGGCCTATGTCCAGCAGTGGACGAACATAGGCTGATGATGATGATGATGAAATGATATTGTAACGGATAACTCACGTCTTAAATCGAGTTTAGCTTAGTTTAGTTTAGCACGCGACTCAGCGGCTGCCGCAACACGCACTACGCGCCACCGCTCTACTCGCGTCGCTGTCAGTTTCGTCGGACAGTCAGATAGACTAGACCTCGCTAGTCATGTATGCACTTGACATTCCGTCTGACACGTTGCTAATACGATCATAGCACGATACTGTGTAGTGGGGAGAGACCTTTACAGTTCTGTGGTGTTACGATACCGCGGTGTCACAGGCGGGTTTTAGTGTCACGCGTACCGTCAGTACGGATCGCTCCGCACAGGCTGATCTATATGAGCTTCCTGGGAGCGTTTTAGAGTAATACGGAGGGGTCCGTACGGACGACCGTCCGCGCGGATAGGAAGCTCATATAGATCAGCCTGTGCGGAGCGATCCGTACTGACGGTACGCGTGACACTAAAACCCGCCACAATGTGAATGGACTAGGGACGCGGACAGGGAGCGGAGCGGAGCGCCGCGCGTCCTAACTACCGAACGCCGCCCGTACGTGTTGCACCGTTCTTTGTACCTCTATATAGGTGGGTATTTCCACGAGCGTCCCAACCGCTGTCAGTCCCTAGCTGTTTATATTAAGAAGTAAATAATTCATATGCATTGATATTTGTATTGAAATAGATAGTGGCCTGAGTACAGAAGCTATTTGCGTCATAATTAAAAAACAATCTGCCTTCCAATTCTTAAAATCTCTGGCAAGGGACTGACAGCGGTTGGGACGCTCGTGGAAATACCCAGGTAGAGTCATTCGCGATGACGCGTGCCATTGTTCTTAATACTAGGGCCTGGAATTTCGCGTTCGGCTATTGACAGATTGTAGGGAGAGAGTACCGCTTTTTATCGACGTTATCGATAGTATATTTATCTTAATAAAATAACGCTTGCAAGCAAATACCTAATTATATTATCACACATACAGAAACATCGCGTCTGTATTCCCAAATGGGGTAGGCGAAACGAAAAGTTACCGCTTCGGAGCCACTTTTAGCAATTTTAGGTTTTAAGTTTGAGAAAAACGGTACAATAGTGACAGGTTGCTAGCCTGTCGCCTACAGTATACTTTAACCTATATCCTCAGTCGCGTCTTAAAACATCCACGGAAGAAATGGAGAGAGTTATTCTAACCCGACACCACACGAGTGTCGTGTTCGTATATTACGTTATTCAAATTCAAATCATTTATTCAGTAAATAGGCCGCAATGGGCACTTTTACACGTCTTTTTTTTTAAACTACCAGCGCTTTCGGAAAGACCATCATTGCCAAGAAGAATGCGCCGCAAGAAACTTGGCATAAAGTCATTTTTTCATAATAAAATAATTACAAATAAAATACTTAAAAGAGAAAAAAATTACAAAATAATAATAATACAAGGATGTATGGATGGGGTCCCTTAGTTACAAAACTAAACACTAACTATATCTACGTTCAGCGGAAGTGTAGAATGCTTCCACTGTCAAAATTAAAAATAATAATAATAATAATTTAATTCTGAAATATACATTTCAGGTCAAGTAACCGTTAAGCTTTTGGATTCCGAAGGCAAGCTCACGTCTGCCGCCCCCAAAGTTATCAACTCTTTATATATTTGTATTGTATTGTAACTCTTTATTGTACATATAAAACATATGAAATTTACAATTTAGAAGAGAAAGACATGTACAAAGGCGAACTTATCCCTTAAAGGGATCTCTTCCAGTTAACCTTTGAACGATTGAAAGGACAACAGAAACAAGAGTAGACACTACAATGGAATGATAAAAGAACCGAAAATTTTAAATTAACCTAAACAGTACATCAAAAATAAATAAATAAATACCTACACATACTTATAATGAGTACACACTAATACACAACAATAAATAAACAATAAACTAATACATATCCATTTCAATAGACTACATACAAACTACATGTAAATAAACCTACCTACGCATACACAAAAAAAAAAAGAAAAAGAAATAGAGAACACATAACTATTTTAAAGGGAACTATCAAGCCAGTACGCCCTTAAGCGACTTCGCAGTGTGGCAACGGTCTGCGCCCGCCTGATGTCACTCGGCAACCGGCTCGGGGGTATATTTAATATGTATTCGTAGTTAAAGTGATTTCAATAAGGCAATTTAAACGGATTAAAGTTTCCGATATTTCGGTCTTTTTTCATCATTGACCGCTAAAAATAGTACAGTTGAACAAATTGAGTCATGACCCAGGGTGGAGCTTTTTAATAATCAATTTCACTCTGATTTCCTTGACAAAAGTATGAGATGTGAATATGACATTAGTGGCACAAAAGTTTCACCCTGCCTGGGCCTTCAATTTGTTCGACTGTATGTATTATCGGAAAGTTTGAGATTTTATTTATTACTAGCTTTTGACCGCGGCACCGCCCGCGTAGTACTCAGTCATCGCGCGCTGTTCCCTCGGGAACTGTGAATTTTTCCGCGATAAAAAGTAGCCTATGTCACTCTCAGACCCATAAACTATCTCTACCTATGCCAAAAATCACGTCGATCCGTCGTTCCGTTACGGCGTGAAAGACAGTCAAACATACTAACACACAACCTACCCACTTTCGCATTTATAATATTAGAATGTATAAACGTAAATAAATAAATAAACTGTCGAATTTGTCGATAACATCGATAAAAAGCGGTGCTCTCTCCCTATAATCTGTCAATAGCACGTAAAATTCCGCGCCCTACTTATTATAATGTCATTAATGTCTAATTTTGACAAAATCACGCGCCTTCGTAGATGGCATTAAATAGGTATAATCGCTACGCAATAGCTGATGCCGTAGAGAAAGGGGCTTTTGAGTTTCGATGCTCGAGTTTTAGTTCGTCTATGGTCGGCCAAAAGTGCTTTAGGTACTTACTGTTATATGACAACTGTTGCTCTATTTAAAATAACCTAACCTAACCAACTAAAACGCGGGTTCACGGTGGATGCAGGCCGCTGCCAACCGAAGCAACTGGAGGTCTATGGGGGAGGCTTATGTCCAACAGTGGACGTCCTACGGCTGAGATGATGATAACCAACTAAAAGTTTGAGAACTACCGACATTGTCACTTCAAAGTTGAATATCTCAAAAACGGCTGAATCGATTTTAATAAAACATGTCTAAGAACCATTAGTAGAAAGCCTGCTTTCAAATAAATAAAAACGCATTGGAATAGGTCTACCCGTTTAAGAGCTACGGTGCCACAGACAGACACACAGACATACTTAGAGGTCAAACTTATAACACCCCTCTTTTTGTGTCGGAGGTTAAATATAGGGCTGATTCTCTCGTTGACTTTTAGTTTGTTCACCAGCAGTTGAAAAGTTTTTGACAGTTATGAGTCTAACATACACACTAGAAGTACATTCTAGTACGAAATGCCCATAATATGGTTCTAGTTATGTTACGTATCTACTGTGGTAATCTATCATTCGCCAAGTGTACAACTGTTGTTAATTAAATAAATAAATAAATATGGTCTGCATCTGGTAGCTCGACGGGCCACGCGTTTGACAACAACTGTATACAAAGAACCACGGAATTCAGTGCTCGCGGTGTGGTTTGCGATAATTCCGAGCGTCACAACTCTTGGCAAACAGTCTTGGTGAACTGAATTTGAATTTATCGGTCTACCTACCAAACCTTCCTGTAACAATTGATATGTAGATACCAGCTTTTTCAAGTAGTGTGTATGGAAACAAAGTCATGTAGAGATATTACTTTCTCTTTCTGTAACTGGCGTGGGAGTGAGATGCAGCTTTATTGTGCGTCTATTGAAGTCGACGCACCTGAGTATTTTTTTTTATTCGACTGGATGGCAAACGTGCAAGTGGGTCTCCTGATGGTAAGAGATCACCACCGCCATAAACATCTGCAACACCAAGGGTATTGCTGATGCGTTGCCAACCTAGAGGCCCAAGATGGGATACCTCAAGTGCCAGTAATTTCACCGAATGTCTTACTCTCCACGCCGAAACAACAGTGCAAGCACTGCTGCTTCACGGCAGGATTAGCGAGCAAGATGGTGGTAGCAATCCGGGCTGACTTTTCACAAGGTCCTACCACCTGCATTATGAGTACATTGAAATTGAAGTAGTTGAAGCTTATGTATTTTTTGTAAACACTTTATATTGTAAAAAAGAAACATGTTAAATTATTACGCTATTTCGAAGTTTATGAAAGCATTCGAGCGTCTGAAACTCAAAAAATATCCTCTATTCAAAATACTGCATGGCAATATCGATGCTATACAAATACTAGATAAATAAAATACTAGAGATGTGCCGATTACAACTTTGCCCGACTAGCCAATTAGTCGGTTAAAAGCCGACTAATCGGCCGGCTAGTCGACCAAGCCGACCGCCGATTCGGAGAATTCCGAGACGCTTCGTTAACCAGCTGATTCGCGCGCAAGTCGCAACCGACGTTTGTTTGTTTGTTTTATTTAATTCGTATTATTTCTAGATTTTTGCTTTTGTGCCTATCAAAGCGGTGTTTTTGTATAAAATTCATTAAAATGGAACAGCAAAAAACATTATCGTGTCAAAAGAAAGTCTTGTGTCTGGATTTTTTGAACAATTAGACAGCGTTCCCGTAAACTCAAGTGTAACTAATGCCAAATGATAATTTCTAGTGATGGACAAGGAAAAACAGTGAATACCATAAGAATGAACAGCTTAAGGTTTTTTAGTAACGTAATTCCCCCTCTGCGGATAGATGAAAATGAATATTTTATTGAAAAATACATACAAAATAAGAAGCCGGGTAGTCGGTGCTTTTTGGCGAATAGTCGGCACATCTCTACCAAATACTCTACTCGCGAAATCGACCGAACTTTGACGAGGACGTTAGTATAGCAGGCGATTTGATACCTTCGCGCGAATGTCGCATTCCATCGTACCTCGACGAATAACTTCCACGAGTAGTGTATTGGAATATAGCGCTTGTTCAATTGACCTGGATACTACGAAGTAAAAAATTCGGACTTCGTATCTCGCCGTCCCGCTGACGCTTATGTTATTTAATACGAGAGTGAGAGGGACGGTACGATTTTCCTGTTCGTTAAGGACCTAACTAGCAAGGGTAGTTGAATGCAGAGACTAATTTCTAGTCAAAATACCATAACGGGACTTATCACGCTATTTTACACAAGTAATATTTACCTCGACGTAAAATAGCGTGATAAGTCCCGTTATGGCATTTTGACTAATTTATATACAGTAACGTCGGGGAACTTTGACCCAGTGGACGGTAACTTTGCCCATGTCAAAACCTCACATAAAAGAGTCTTATAAAACATTCAAAATTAGTTAGTAATCAAAAATTCGTTCTTCCCGACTTCTGTGTCCAAAGTTACCCACAAAGGGCAAAGTTACCCGACGTTACTGTACATTTGTCATTGTTAAAACTAATAAGAATTGTCTTAATGTGCAATGCATGCGCTAGCTTGAAACATGCAGCGCGGTGATGAAGCGGTACCGGTTGTAATATTCGAGCTAACATGAAAGCGGGCACACAAAATACCTAGCGGGAAATGGTGTGAACTCTTTCATGTTAACTCGAATGTTACAACCGGCACCGCCTCCGGCGTCAGTGTGTTTCTAGCTCAAATCGTTAACTAATAAGATTATTCCATTTATCTAAATAAAATTGTCGTCGGGTGACAAGCAAAAGTTACTAACTTTTTTTTTAAACATGAAACTACCGTGAGACTCATATTAAATGATATCGTAACGTATAACTCACGTTTTAAATCGAGTTTAGCTCGACATGTTTCGGGCTATTTCATGGCCCTTCTTCAAGGGAGCACGCGACTCGGCGGCTGCCGCAGAAGGGCTACGAAATAGCCCGAGACATGTCGAGCTAAACTCGATTTCAGGCGTGAATTATCCGTTACAATATCATTTAATAAAAGTTACTAACTGCAAAAAAAAAGTTTGATTATCACTCTTGGCTTTACGTGGTAGTTAGTGACTTTTGCTTGTCACCCGACGAAATACAGTTAATTAAACTGGATCACTTACCAGGGTGGTGCTAATGATGTTATATTGACATTTTATAGATCTGTCAAAGAAATCGTAGCCAAATTTATTATGTTAAGGTCCCACCCTGATACGCGATTCCCTCGACTGTATCTAAGAAAAATTCACGCTTCAGCCATACTCAATCTTTTTTTTTATCTAAATGGGCTATGGTCTCACGACCATAATGCGGATTGAGTGTAGCTGTCTTAGAATATTTTAACGATGAGGCCACGTGTCATTTCCTCACGGGAATGAGGTAATGACACAGGATTCGGAAATGACGCGTTAAAATATTCAAGTGTCATTTATTCCATATAAATTCTCATTTTTTAATACGGTATTCGACTATTTTTTATATGTATTATATTATAATAAATTAAAACTTCACAATGTCTAAGCGAATAGAGAAAAAAATTTAAGCTACCTTTACAAGTAAAAAAAGTTATAAAGGTTTGAAAATCCGGATAAGACAAAGAAATACATACTTTTGCATGTGACTCACATGCAAGTAGCGCCGTACTTGCCGCAAAGAAAAGCATTCGAGAAAGAGACAGGTATATTTATCAAAAAATCACTATAAATCCAATTTTCTATCGATTTAAGTTTTCTATTCGCTAAACATTGTCTTTATATCCTTTTTTTTTCATGAGTGGTCAAATACCGTATTATTCTTGTAAACCATGGTCTCCATTCCATACCGTTTCATTATACCGTCACTACTTTGAAAAAATCTCGTATCTCAAATCAGTATGTCAACAAATTTGACTCTTAAAGCAATGTTCATTAAGTTCACTCGAAAAGATCATCGATTTTGAGATACCACCTTTTTTAAAAGTATTGACGATATGTATTAAATATAAACATTCATCATATACTTCACATCTGCAGGAATGAATCAAGCATTGAAAACGACACGCTTGACGTTTTAGATGACGTAATCACCCCTTGGTAAATACATTTTGATTTTGCATGCCGGTTTCATGGGTTTTTGTGTGTTTTGTGCAAATAATTCTGTTGATAATGTGAAAATTTCGTTTAACAAATGTACAGTCTTTACTATTTGGAATACAATATTATAATCTACTTTTGTTCTCTTAATCACAAACTAATGCCTTGGACAGCAGATTGCGAATGCCCTAACAGAAGTTTATTTCGTTAGTGACTCGTTTTTCCACTGTCTTGTCTTACCCCTGTCACTGATGGACGGGAATGTTTGGAAGTAATATAGACCAAAACGCATTTGGACCCATCCGCGTATTGGCCATTCTTTGTTATAACTATAGTGAATATTGGTCCTTATGCGTGTAGAGGGTAAATATAAAGTACAAAAAGTTTACTTACTCATAAGTGGGGTTGATATGGTAATGTATTTGTAACCTTTTTAAGTTGTAGGTACTGAGTTTGTGATTTAGAAAACAAAAGCTGATAGTAGAATCGCATTCATATAATGGCGTTGTTTGATAATCGGATACTTAAGTCTAGAAAATTAAAGACTATACTAACCTTATTCCTCTGCATATGGGTTTGTGTTTGCAAGTTCCCTAAATGTCTCTTGTAGTACCTAGTTACCATTGATTTGAGATGGGAGCTTTTTTTTAAGGCGAGCGTTTGTTACCTATACTCCATTTATTTTAACATTTGAAACTTAACGGTAAAATTTGCACACGTTTTTAAATGAAACAACAAAACGATTCAAAATTGTGCTAACTTCTATAGTAAAAACATAATAACTACCGCTAATAAATGCACATGTATGTATTTTTAGTGCATTTGTATTCGAAATATCGAAAAACGTGTGTTACGATTTGACTGTTAATTCAAACCTTAAACTAAATAGAGTATAATGGCTTTAATTATGTCTTATAGTGTCATGTATTGTTGTTTATTAGACTATCATATTCATATCCATATTATTTTAATTTAGCATTAATATTTTTCAATACACACAGACATTCAAATAGTTCACTAGTGATTCGAATAAAATCCAGAGAAACATCTAGTTTATCATAGTTATCAGATCACGAAATGAAATGTTAGATTTGAAAGCGTTTCAAAATAGTTTTAGACATTTAATCACACAAATAATTGATAGAAACATGCAATAGTAAGCGCTTCGCGATTTTCTTGCATGAATTAATACTTAAAAAAATGTTTTCAATAGAAAAATTGATGGAAAGATTATTTTATTTGTCAACTACTATAAGTCGTCCCTGCAAAGGTTAAATACGATAAAGTTCAAGTTACAAAACAATCTAAACAGAAATCATTTAGCATCCAATACTAATTGATGCTACAATCACAGAGGCTGATTCTGGACACTTGAGTAGCGGGGTTATTCCGAAATTTCAAAATCGATGTTCATGTCGTTCAGTCCTAACACTTTTATTATTTAATACGAGAGAGAGAGGGACGGTACGATACGAACTTCGCTTTTTGAATTTCGGAGTACTCAGGACTAATCCTACCGAATTCAGTTGGTTAAGGCTACTGCAGTGACATTTAGGACATAGTACTAAATTAGTGTTTCATGCTCAGCTAATGCTGGGCAATATAGTGCATTTACTTTTTTGTGAAATAAGTCTGAAAAAATTGTGGTTTCTATACAATATTGAAATACAAAATAATCATGAATAATGTATGGAAACCGGCAATTTCATCAGACTAATTTCAACAAAAGAGTTAATGCATTATACTACCCAGCAAGAACTGAGCACGAAACACTAATTTTGTATTACGTCCTAAATATCATCCTGTATATCGTATAAGCACAAAGTCTTTCTCGTTTTGAGTGAACCTTTGCAGGACCGACTTTTTCGTTCAGAACACGCTGTATACTTGCTCTGTTATACAGCCCGATACTAAAAACGAGCAACACCGGCGACGGCAAGTACAAGTCGCAGTTCGCCGTGTCGGGCGTCGGCCCTAATCCGGTGCTTCGAAGGGGGCCCAAGGATTGCCTGCTATTGTACGTACCACGCCGCTCTCTTGACAGAGGTCGATTTAGGATTAGGACCACAGTATATATATTAAGCTAAAGCAGTATGGAAGCTACGAAGCTGCGATCGAAACGAACACACTCACACAGACGCGCGCTCTACACGGCCTATAAGGTCCTCAATAAAATGATTAAAGCCTTCCATAATTTTATTTAATTGAAAAATTCCGACGGAACAAGAATCCGGCGAATCAGCAGGGCTACTACGAAACTCGAAACTCTAAGTTCGTATCGTACCATCCCTCCCGCTCTTGTATTAAGCAGTATAAGTGTCAGAGGGACCGCACGACACGAACTTCGAGTATAGAGTTTCGTAGTAGCCCTGCAGGAACTAACCGTCAAACGGAACTCTATACTAACGCCATCTAGCGATATTTTGTCAAAACACCCTCATTCCCATGGCATAAGGAGCCAACTTACTTTATTCTCTAATACAAGCTTTATAACTTTAGGGAAGACTACATGGTCTGGAAGGGGCCCAATCCGGAGCTCCGCAAGGGCCAAACGGTGAAGCCGTCGGGGCCCGAGGCGCGGGAGAAAAGCTACACGCTCGCGCGGGGCCCCTCCGACTCGGCCAAGGGGCCCGGGGGCCTCGCCAAGGGGTCCATGTACCAGAAGATGAACAAGAAGACCGCTAAAATGTGAGTCGAAAATCATCTCTTGACGTCTGCTCCTAAATATATTATTATTATTTTTTTATGATATTTATGGCCGGTGGTGACTCTTACCATCAGGAGACCCACTTGCTCGTTTGCCATCCATCCAGTCGAATAAAAAAATGAAGTTTTTTTTTAATAATTCGTGTTTCTTTATTAATAAATTAACAAATTAATTAATAAGTTGATATATACTACGTCAAAAAAAGGTAGTTAGTAGACGTAATTTTATTTTACATATTTATTTCTCGTTTCGGAGGCCATGGGTCGCTGAGCCAATTTAGTTAGTTTTTTTTTTAATATTTATTTTTAAAAATTATAACAAAATATTTTTGTTTGTTTCAGTGTCGCTTAGAGAAATCGGAGAAATCAAGTATTAGAATTAAGCATTGTCCAGGTGTTGTAAATAATTTTCGCGACTTCTCGTTTGTAAGTTTAACAATGATCTCAATTAATTCTAAGTGTGTTCTGAAGACGAAACGGAATAGGGTATTTGACACTGAAACCGTTGACACACTGTTTATGTTACGTTTCCACCAGAGATGCGCGAGGAATTAGCTTCTGGTGAACCCATAGAAGGGCCAATCAACTTTTTTACCGACGCTAATCTGTTCGCGAAATTTTAAGTAAACGTGTTTTTTCTGTAATTTAATAGATGTTGTACATGAATACATGCCATCCTACGTAAGTTCAACCTATTAAACCGTGAAATATCTTGTTGGAAGTACGATTTTTTGGTAACGCAGGAGACGCCCAAAGTGTCATAAAATAGTTGATTGGGCCAGAAACGCTTTATTTACCTCTCGCTCAGCGCAGCTCCAGTGGAAACAATGGAGCGAAGCGATGATAGGTAAATGAGGCGTTTCTAACGGTTCATGACAAACACATCCCTCGCAATACATCCTCGCACATCTCTGGTGTAAACGCAGCCTTAGGAAGTTGTTTTAATATCAGTTATGCAGTCAACTACCCTATTAGATACCTAAAGATACATGGTCACACAAAATTAATCCAGAATATTTCGTCTATACTTCATTTAATTTGAGGTTTGAACTAAACTAAAACTAAACTGGTTTTTGCTATATTTTGGTGCGCAATAAAGAGTTATTGTATTGTATTGCATTGTATTGTAACAGTCAAATCGTAACACTTTTCTCGGTATTTCAAACACAAATGGACTAAAAATACCTACATTTATACGAGGGCGACACTGAAAGTTTTTAGAACTGGCCACTTGTAAACAATATAATAAAAAAGTAAGTTTAAATGTTGAAAATGGAACTCTTTGCCAATATTATTGAGTATGTATTTCATTCATTTGTCATTAGTTTTACGATTTGGCGGCAAATTGAAAATTGTCTGTGTCACGTCAACATGAATTTAACTCGCGAAAATTTTCGTGCAATGATTTTTTATGACTTTCGATGTCATTTAAGTCAACAAGAAAGCTATGATAGACTTCGATTGGCCTTTCATGATGAAGCTCCATCTCGTGCGACCATTTACAACTGGTTTAATGAGTTTAAACGTGGTCGCACTAATCTCACCGACGTTCTGCGTGAGGGACGGCCTTCTACGGCGACGACTGAAAATAACATCAGTGTTGTGCAGCGTATGATAGAGACTGACAAAAGAGTGACGTATCAGCAGATTCGGACAAGCTTAGGCATCGGTATGAGTCAAGTGCATAAAATCCTCCATGAACATTTAGCGGTCAGGAAGCTTTGTGCGAGGTGGATACCTCATAATTTGACCGAGGCCCAAAAACTCCGTCGGGTTGATTGGTGCCGTGAAATGATTGAAAGATTTAACGGAGGTGACTCAAATGCTGTTTTCGACATACTTACGTGACGAAAGCTGGGTTTACTGTTATGATCCAGAAACCAAGAGACAGTCTGCTCAATGGGTGTTTCCTTTCGAGGAGTTGCCAACTAAAGTGGAGAGAGGTCGAAGCGTGGGAAAAAAGATGGTGGCCTCGTTCTTCGGAAGGACAGGTCACTATGCGACAATTGCTTTAGAGGATCAAAAAACAGTTACTGCAGAGTGGTACACTAACAATTGTTTGCCACTTGTATTGGAAAAAGTTCGGGAGAAGCGACCTCGAAGTAGGATCCTTCTTCACCACGACAACGCCCCGTCGCACACCGCCAGGCGAACGATCGACTATTTAGTGACGTCAAACGTGGAATTACTGGGTCACCCGCCGTATAGCCCCGACCTCGCACCTTGCGATTTTTATTTATTCCCGAAAATAAAAGAAAAACTTCGAGGAAAACTTTTTATGAACACCGAGGAAGCAGTGGGTGCGTTTCAAAAGGCCGTCGAAGAGACCCCTAAGGACGACTGGGCTAAGTGCTTTTCTCAGTGGTTCCATCGGATGCAGCGGTGTATTGATGTGAATGGACACTATTTTGAAAAGATGTAATAAAACTAATAACTTGCTAGTTTGCTCAGTTTTTGATTTTCTAAGAACTTTCAGTTTGACCCTCGTATTTATTAGCCCTGCTTGAGAGGCGATAAGTCAAATCAGTAGGCCATCACGGCTTTTTCATGCTCGCAGAAACATTCGGGTTTAATTTTGTTATATCTTGTAAAGGTATAATCGTCCATTATGGTTATAAAATTATGGTTGTCATATTTAATGAGGGCTATCGCTGTAATTCGCCGCTAGAGGCCCTAGTGTAGCGTGAGGTCTCCGAAATGTCAAATCTCATAGTTATTGGGTGAGCTACGCGGGTTTATTTATTTAGAATAATTTTGTGAATATTTTTCATTACCTGAAATTAATTATGGCAATTATGCGTTAAGGGGCAATGAATGTCGGTGTTTTGAGACAGTTTTATCTTTCGTAAACTTCCGAACACAGCGGGACTACGCAACACTGTGGTTGCTCGATATATTTATGGTGCGGTTTTAAGATGTACTAAATATGATTTTAATCTGAACTTTGTTTTCACGCCCATGTAACAGACTTTGAAAGCCATACTTAAAAACCTCACGCAACAGTGGCGCCATCTAGTAAGACAAAAAACTATAGCCCTCATTGCGTTGAGCTGGTATTAATATGATATCGATTATTATACTTGCTCAATGTAATGGACGTCCAATTGGTGCACTTTCATAGAATTTGTGCGGAAGCGGCAAACTTTAGTCAATCAAGGCGCGTCCCGTAATACGAGAGGTGGGGTTAAAGCAATAGGAATGATGACTGGGTTAAAAATATATTATTCTATTTACCCCCTGTTTCACCATCCACTGATAAATTTTATTTGACGGATAAATATGATGCCGTCTCCGTCTATTGGAACAAAACAAACAGAGACGGCATCACATTTATCCGTCAAATAAATTTATCAATAGATGGTGAAACAGGGGGTTAGTCCGACAGTTAGATTATGGAAAAATATGGGACACGTATTTTTTGGTTTTTCTATTTATTAAAAATCGACAAAGGTATAGATCATCAAACTTCCGGAGTGGGGGCTTGTGACGTCACTATAAGATAAAAATCGTACCATATAGTGACGTCACTCGAAACTTCTAAGCACTGTATCCTCGACATTTTTTGTTTGTCAAACAAAAGCAAAAATATGTGGACAATATTTTTAAATTATCCCCCTGACGGACTAAATAGTTTTTTTCAGTCATCTAGCCTATTCGATTAGTACGAGTAAATTGTATCAGAGTCGCTCCGCATCTATGGAAGTGTACCCGTTTTATGAAATAGGGTATTTGACACCACGTATCATGTGACGTACTTTTTATGAGCTGTCAAACTGCTGTCAAACTTTTTTTTTATTTGGCAACTGTGAATTGTGATTTCACATATTTTGGCAACTCGTTTGACTAATTTGTTTCAAAGAAATTAAAAGCAGATATTACAGTGCCGTTAATTGCAAAATTAGTTTTTTATTAGTGCTTCCTATAAGAAATATTGTTCAGTGGTGTCAATTATTCTATTGATAGTTTAAGTGATTTCGTGTCTTCAATGAAATGTGCAATAATTATTTGAAGTTTATTTTATAATATCCATTCCACGATCTAAACGGTTCGCCGTTCTAAACCAAATAATCGAGAGAATGTTCTAGCACATCTTGTATTCGTGACTGTGAGGGCCTACGCTAGATGGCGTGGGTTCAGGCCGTATACTACGAAGTGCATATTTCGAACTTCGTATCTTGCCGTCCTGCTGACCAAGGCTCGGAACCGGTTTATTTTGCAGGTGGTAGGACCTTGTGCAAGGTCCGCCCGGATTGCTACCACCATCTTGCTCGCTAATGCTGCCGTGAAGCAGCAGTGCTTGCACTGTTGTGTTTCGGCGCGGAGAGTAGACAGCCGGTGAAATTACTGGCACTTGAGGTATTCCAATTTAGGCCTCTAGGTTGGCAACGCATCTGCAATACCCCTGGTGTTGCAGATGTTTATGGGCGGTGGTGATCTCTTACCACCAGGAGACCACATGCTCGTTTGCCTTCCAGTCGAATAAAAAAAAATTGCGGTAAATACCTGTTTATTTTGATTAAACTCCGAACTAAATCCCGAAATATTGAGTATTGAGTATTGAACTTTCATAAGAACGCGAACGTTTTTAAGAACTTAACTATAACCTAAATAAACCGGTTTATTCGACGAGTGACAGCTGGCCGGCCGCTGGCGGCGATATTTATCCTGCGCCGGAATAAACCGGTTTTTATTGTTCTAAACCGGTTAATCTGACAAGAACTTTATGGAAATGTTCCCTTAAAAACCGGTTTAAAAATAACGGTTTCGCGAACGTAACCAAAATGAAAAGGTTTTGCGCCAAGTACATGATAACGGTTTGGAAATTTAACCGGTGTCCGAGCCTTGCTGCTGACGCTTATCTTATTTAATAACGGGAGGGAGAGGGACGCTACTATACGAACTTCGATTGTCGAATTTCGTGGTATTCCTCCCAGTTCCTCGCAGTTAGCGCTGCTCATACTGAAGGGCTACTCCGAAACACAACGTGCGAAGTTCGTGTCGTGCGGTCCCTCTCACACTTATACTATTTAATACGAGAGCGAGAGGGATCGCACGACACGAACTTCGAACGTTGTGTTTCGGAGTAGCCCTTCTGTTGTTCAACAGGTGGCCTACCGCCCCGTGCTAACCGCGTCAGATAGCGTAGGCCCTAAAAAGATTCGTATCACAAAATCGACAGTATTACTAAGTAAATACGATTTCTTTTTCAAATTTGGCTTAATAGTATTAAAAAAATATGTTATTCTATTTAAAGTTTGCTAGCGCCAAAATGGGGACTTTATCATTAATGTAATGTAGGCTATTTGACACCAACGATCAACTGACACGTTTTACTGAATCCTTCGTTATCTGTTACTGGTGTTAAATACCCTATTGCAAAGTAAAGCACTTATACAGGAGATGGCATCGCTCTCTGCCAAAATCACAGATGTTACCGAAAATATACCATAGTAAAAGTGTTACCCCCTTATTCATAAACGACAATCAAACCTATTTTAGTTAAAATGCCGCTAAAATTCGTTTGTCCTTATCTGTCACTTCGACATTTGTATTTGTTAGAAAGGGACAAAGCATTTGTTAGTTAACATAGGCTTGTTAAGTTTTATGAATAAGGGGGTTACACTTTTACTAAGAATATACTGAAAATAATGTAGAGTAGTGTACATTCGAGTTAAAAAACTTCTGAACAAAAATATGATCAAAAATATCTGAATACTCTATTGTTAATGGCGAAGAAGCGTGTTCAGATATTATTGATCAAATTTTTTTATGAACTCGATTGTAGGTACTAAAATTTTGAACTAAAATTTATTACTGTAATGTTTTAAAAACATTGTAAGGAGGTACGAGTCTGATTCGAACTTGACTTGATTTATTTAGTACCGTGAAAGCCGTATTAATTGGAAACTTGATAATTTCTTTCTGCCCACTACACTGCGAAACGTGATTTCAACAAACAAAGCATGGCAACAGGGAAACCAACAAAACGAAGTTTCCAAAGAACCTAATGAACCTTTTGTTGTAGAAAGTTTCAAGTAAAAATACAACTCAAATACACGTTACTTGAAAATGAAGTTGTATTAGGAATGGTTTTGCAAGAGGTCACGTCACAGACCTTATATCGAGATAGACCTTTAAGAGTTCACTTCGGCCACTTTGGAAACCAAAGGTTCGAAACCAGTTTAGGAAACAGAATTATTTTTCTTTTTCGGAAACCTGGTTTCGAATGAAGAAAAATAGTTCTGTTTTCTAAACTGGTTTCCCATAGAGAATATAGAATCTTCTTTTGAAAATTTCAATATGTAAGTAAGTAATAATTAGAGATGAAACGGATAGTGGTTTGGCCGGATACCGGATACCGGATATTCGGCGGGACCGTTGGCCGGATAGCCGGATATCCGGCAGCCGGATATTCGGCCTAGTTTTACGTACAATTAAATTAAGCTAATTCGAACATGCGCATGACACTCCGTGCAGGTTGCAACTTGCAACTTGTAGAGTATAATTAATTAACTTAGGGGCTGTTTCACCAGCCATTGATTAATTTTAACTGACGAACAAATATGACTGAATAGACGCGAGACGGTGTCACATTTATCCGTCAGTTAAAATTCATCGAAACATGCCCTTAGAATAATAAACTGATCTCAATAATTGATAAACTCATAAATAAATACTAGTTTTTTTCATAACTATAAGTTTTTTACCATCCGGTATCCGGCCGGATAGTACGCAACTATACGGTATTCGGCCGAATAGTAAAATAGTGGCCGAATAGGCCGGATACCGGATAGTGGCCGGATATCCGTTGCATCTCTAGTAATAATCTCATTTTCACAATCGCGTTTTTCCCAATTTATACGACACAGAAATAGAAATAAGAATAGGTTTGTTGTTAACTATACGTCGGCCCGAAGGGCTAAAACTACACAAACTAGCAGAGTTTCGTCAACACCGTGAGTCTGTGTCGATTCTGATTGGAAAAAAAACGCTACTGTAAAAATAAGCTTCAGTAAAAACCAGAAGTCCTAGTTTCGTACAAGAACAAACAGTGTTCGTTCGTAACTGGTTTCATATAAGAACAAAATATTAATCGTTCGCAACCGGTTTCGAACAAGACCGAAAAAGTTTTCTTCCGCAACTGGTTTCGAACCTTTGGTTTCCAATGTGGCCGAAGGGTAAGTTTACCTACCTTGCGTCTAAAAAGTTTGATCCACGGTCAAAGTTTTGTCCGACCTTTAAAAAAGTCGCCGCTCGAGTCCCGGCGGTACGCCTTTGAATCAGTTCCGTGCGCCTTTAAATCGGTACATTGCGGTCTTGATTTCCCATCACTAAATCATTCTTTAATGGTCTGTAATTCTCGTGCAAAGTTGACATCTTTTTTTTTGTCGACTTTGTAATTCTGATATTACACATGTGAAAATCTGAAAAACCACAGGCATAGATAATTACGTCCAATCCATACTTACAAAATTTCATCTGCCTGTTGCCTATTTTTCAAATGAGACCGGGACTACGTTTGTATGGAGAATGGAACGAAGACTGAAGAGACTTCTCTTAATGTAAGATGACCACAATTCTAGTGGTTATTGTTATTTGCAGGTGGCAGGACCTTGTGCAAGGTCCGCCCGGATTGCTACCACCATCTTGCTCGCTAATCCTGCCGTGAAGCAGCAGTGCTTGCACTGTTGTGTTTCGGCGTGGAGAGTAAGACAGCCGGTAAAATTACTGGCATTTGAGGTATCCCACCTTAGGCCTCTAGGTTGGCAACGCATCTGCAATACCCCTGGTGTTGCAGATGTTTATGGGCGGTGGTGATCTCTTACCGTCAGGAGACCCACTTGCTCGTTTGCCTTCCAGTCGAATACAAAAAAAATATTGTTTTAACTATATCATTAATTGCAATTAATTAAACAGCAAGGTAACTGCGTGATACGTCATCTTTAAAACTAAATTTTCGCTGATCGCAAAATGTGAGCAAAATAGATTGAAATGACGTATGACAATTATAACAACCCTAGCATTTCATTTCATTTTGCTATCATTCTACGAATCCTTGGTTATTTATCACCGATTAAAAATCATCAGGTATAAGTTAAGAGTTTAAGAGTCTCCTGTTATAAGTGCTTTATCAGGGTACCCCTTTATTTCGCATAATAATGAATTGTTATAATACGAATTCGCATAATAGATATTTGGAATAACAGTGAACTGGCATAATAATATAAAAGCATACGTCACACTTATTTATCATGATAATATAAATAATGACGGATTCATTATATAGAAATATGCATAACATTTTTAACTATAACTTTAATTTGCATAAAATGAATTCTCATAATTTTATCAAGTGAGCTAATCAGACTGGTTAGAGCAAACTGATATGGTTAGGTTGTTCAGTATTCAAATATTATCATAGTAGGTAATGCACAGATCTATTAATTAATACTTTTTAATTTAAGTATACTTTTTAATACTTTTGCAAATTAAAGCATATATTTATGCCAACTCATTGTTATGCCAATTTACATTATGCGTATTAAAATTATGGATATTCAGTTATACGAATTAATAATTATGCGAAACCGCGTTATGCGAATGAATATGCAACCGCTTTATTATTTAGTCAAAAATAAACCTACATGTAATCACGAAGCTTATCAATGTTATCAACCGTTCTGGCTTAGGTAGCAGTTAAATAGGCGAATAAACTATCAAATACATAATCAAAAGACCTCAGCCCTACCAATTTAGGGAGGGGGTATATTTTTTGGGAGATTATATTAAATTTAATTAGGTATTTGATGTGCGTGTAATTTTAATATTAAATGTGTGTAATGACTTAACTCGTGACCTTTAACCGACACTGCAAGGCTACGAAACTTGAAGTTCGTATCGTACCGTCCCTATCGCTCTCGTGTTAAACAGTATAAGTGTCAGAGGGACCGCACGACACGAACTTGGAGTTTCGAGTTTCGTAGTAGCCCTGCTGGTCGTCGCTCCGTCAGCGAAGAACAATCACATAGCTCGTCGGTCGACTTACGACCCGCGGCCGAAGAGCTGACCGACGGCTCGACCGAACGTACGCGCGTACCGTCAGCGTAGCTGAGTGCGCATTCATAGGCGGTTTTTAGTGTCACGCGTACCGTCAGTATGGATCGCTCCGCACAGGCTCATCTATATGAGCTTCCTGGGAGCGTTTTAGAGTAATACGGAGGGGTCCGTACGGACGACCGTCCGCGCGGATAGGAAGCTCAGCCTGTGGCTGGTTTTAGTGTCACGCGTACCGTGGTGCGGATCGCTCCGCGCGGGCTGATCAGCCAATGGCTAATGAGCTTCCCGTCCGCGCGGATAGGAAGCTCATTGGCCATTGGCTGATCAGCCCGCGCGGAGCGATCCGCACTGACGGTACGCGTGACACTAAAACCCGCCATAGACTTACATAGATACCTATAGCTACGCTGACCGACCGAGCACTGTCGGTCGAGCACTGTTTCCAGTCTAACATTACCTCTATTCATCTATTTCGCGTCCAGGATTTCCTTCTTTTTCGCGCTTCTTTCTAAACAATTTATTCAGTGTCGGATAAAGGTCAAAAGTGGTCCGGCATTAAGCCTTCTTTAACGCATTCTCTGCCGGACGAGCCCGGGACCCGGTGAGGTGCCGCAAACGCCTATGTGCGTCTAAATAACTGCTGAATTATGACTATAACAGGTCTCCGGCAGTGAAAGCATTAAGTCCTGAATACCAACCCAATACGTTGATAGCTGTATATGTTAACAGTTGCCAAAATGGGGACATTAAAACACTTTCTTAATCATTAGGATTGTCACATTTTGTATCCTTAACTACGTCAGCATCTGCTGTCAATCCTCAGTCATGAATTCAATTCGAATGATATGATGACTTGGATCTTTTTCTGATGATTGATAAAATCCGAACGGACACTTTAGTATTTCCGCATTTGTACAATTTCAGATTCGACTGTAAACCGTATTAAGATGCGCGCGGTGGAGCTCCTATTTCTTGACCGGTTCCTTAACGATAAGCTATCTGTTTGAGTGCTAGATGGGATTGTATGAACGCAGGAAACAGTTTGACGAAGCTGAAACAGTACAGTTTGCATGTTCGGAGAATATAAAGTGATTTAATGTCCCATAATCCTTGTGTTGTGCCCCGTTCTTCCGTTCGCACTTTAGGATGTGTGCACACGTAGTCAATGAGATATACCTGAGACACTCGCCAATTGGCAGACCATTTGTTTATGTCCTAAAATTCCCGGTCTATAAGGGCCTTCGCTAACTCGCTGGGGCAGGCTTGGCTTGGCGCGGCGCGCTTGTTTCGTGTCATGCGTATTCGCGTTGCGTTAATGACATCTCTATCACTCACGCTAGCAACGATATAGTGCATCTCTTTCACACACGTAAATATTTGTGCGAATATGCCAAGTGAAGTGCCAGCATCAACTAATAGAGCAGCGCTGCGTGAGGGCTCTACTCTATTGATAACTTAACCAACAAAAAGTTAGAAAAGCCCCGACTTTGTCAAAGCTCAATATCTCAAAAACGGCTGAACCGATTTTGATGAAACGTGTCTAAGAACCATCGCTAAAAAATGTTCTTTCAAATAAAAAAAACTCATTCAAATAAAAAAACGCATTCAAATAAAAAAACGCATTCAAATCGGTCCACCCTTGTAAGAGCTAGGGTGCCACAGACAGACACGCATAGCGGTCAAACTTATAACACTCTCTTTTTGCGTCGAGGGTTAAAAACTGGTGAGAAAGCACACCGCGCCTACGCCAATTCTTGCATCCGCGCGAGTTAGCAGAGACCCTAAGTATATTTTCTCGATGACAGACACCTGTTCCATTGATTAGTGTTAACTGACGGTTAAATGTGATGCCGTCTCTATTTGTTTTGTTCGAATAGACGGAGACGGCATCACATTTAACAAATCAATGAATGGTGAAACAGCCCCTAACTCTTACTAATCTGCCATTGAGAAAAAAGTTTTGGGTTTTGGGAATAATGCAGTGGACGTGATTAGAAATTATATCCCTATATCATTTGACTGCCAACTGGTTGAGTGAATTGGATCCCAAATCTGTGTATGATGACGAACTTTTTACACATATCGTCGGGTGACAAGGAAAAGTCACTGTACCAATTAAATACCTACTTACAACAAAGCTCGTATCTCAGTCTGAAATTGCTAACTAGATACGACTTTTTGAAGAGCAGTGACAGATTTTTTTGTGAGTTTTGCTTGTCAGCCGGCGATATATAAACCTAGTGCACTTTAATTACCAGAACTGTCTGAATTCTAGTCGTTATTTAGACATTTGTAATTAGCTAAATGCTGTATAGCTTTTCGAACAACTGCGCAGGGAACCAAGATGTGTCCGCCATGTAAACTAGATGGCGCCACTTTCTTAACGAACTAATTTTACGGTTCTTTGCCGCAGTAAATCTACATTATTACTAACTATCCCTCCATCCAATCGAATAGCTAAAGTTTGAGCTACTTATTTTTTATACAATTTCACTTTTTTCCGGTGACCCGTGGGCAACCCCATGATCGCTGGTGTTCATATTATAATATTGTTTGAAGTTTGATCACGAATGATGTCATAGTTACTTCTTGAACTTTTCTTGAAGAAAAACCATACCTGCCAGTGGCATGATATAAAAGGTGACCAGGAATAAAAAAGACAAGATGCCACTGCTAGTTCGGTGAATTAAATTAAATGCTAAAGTATGCTAACCACAGATATAGATTACACTAGATAACGCAAACACCTCAATCTGTATGAAAACCAACTGTGTCACTTTTTTATATCTACTGTGACGTCACAAGAGCGAATTAGCGATGTGAATTCTTAGATGTCCGCGCAAAATCGATTCAAATGCGCCGCCCGCCCGCGCCGTGGGGCTCGAGTCAGTCATTAGTCATGATTAGTCAGTTAGCGGTCCGTCTTTGTATGGAGCTAACCCCGACGTTTGGACACGCGAAGTAGATGCATTTGCGTAATCTAGTGTAATTTATATCTGTGATGCTAACCCTTTTTGAATTTACTATTTTTATTTGGATCTTTATAATATCTTTATCTAAGTTTATAAGGCCCACGGGTTATATTATAATTCCAATATTTAAACAGGGATTTTTAGATAAAGTTCAACACTGTGATTAGAATCAAATGACAATTGGTTTCAACCAGCTAAAAGGGAATTCGTTAATATACAGCGTGTAAAGTTGAGATGGGGCAGCAAGGGCAGCTACTAGATCCCTTGCTGCTACGCGAAAATGCTCTTAGGAGACCTTTACTAACTTTTTGAGTGATGACAATCGACATTCACAGATTTTTGATAAAATATACAGTCAGCGAGAAAATCGTCAGATTTGACTTTTTTTTAATGCCAATCGGTCTCATTCCTATCAAGGATTAAAACACTCTTTGAGACCAACTAAGGTGAGAGTACTAGGACACCCACAAATCAAAGAAAACTTTTTCTATACAGTTCGTAGGGTACCAATTTGCGAAGTGAAACTTTCGCATGTTGTTTTTTTACGAACATGAATCCTTTATTACCTATGCTTAAAGAAAATTAAACATAAACAAACAAATTAAATTAAACAAGCTGAGATGTGTGATGCATAGGGAAATTCGTGTCTGTACCGTTGACCAGCAGTGGTGTAGCGGTATAGCACGCGGCACGGAATGCCGAGGACCTGGGTTCGATTCCCAGTGCTGGTCTTATTTTTCTGATATTTCTGTGCATCTGTATTTCAGTTTGAATTTTCAATTTTGAAAATTAAACAATATGTAGACAACAAAAAACTGTACATTTTAACTAAAGTTAGTGTCATAACCCAGTACTGCTGCCCTCACCACTTTCCACCCTGTATAAAGTTCAAAAAAGAATGATAGCACAATACACAACGACTTTTTGTTATATACAGCGTGTCTCTCTGACCATGGGCTTTAAATTTAAGGTTCGATTCTACTCGCATAACTAACATGGGCCCTATAGGCAAATCGCGTAACTGAGTCCTCGCCTGCGCGGTACAGGGGCGCGGGGGTAGGACGACAAAGGGGACTGAAGGAGGTGCGGGCGGAGGCGCGTCGCGACCGGAACGAGCTGAAGGGCTACTCCGAAACACAACGTTCGAAGTTCGTGTCGTGCGGTCCCTCTCACACTTATACTTTTTAATACGAGAGCGAGAGGGATCGCACGACACGAACTTCGAACGTTGTGTTTCGGAGTAGCCCTTCTGTTCTAAGAAGCGCCTGCCGCCCGCACCTCCTTCAGTCCCCTTGGTCGTCCTACCCCCGCGCCCCTGTACCGCGCAGGCGAGGACTCAGTTACGCGGTTTGCCTATATATTTTGTGGTCCGTTTGACAACTGACGTTTATGTCCATCTGTGATTGGCACTGAATCGGCAAACACACGCAAGACCGTTACATCAAACTGAACTCACAATACTAACGCCACTTACCGATTTTTGAGTACTTTTATGAGCTATCAAAACACGATTCTCATCTTAATGGTGCCTACCCTATTTAGCTGGTGTGGAACCTGTGGCATGTGAAGAAGTATCGTATGTGTTATGTTAGTTGAATGCGAGGTACTAAAGTAATGAGAACATTTTAATTTTACTGTCCTGACCCGCCCTTAGACTAAGGTACTAAGGGCCTTAGTACCATAGCGTAATAATAATCAGTGGGACAATTCGGCAGTCAAGACAATTATGGTTTCTGTGACAGCTTCATTGGCGTTAGTATCGTGATGTCCGTTTTAACAACTTTGACATCCATGTCTTTTTTATTGGTTAAATAACTAAATGAGCCGGATTCGATTTGTGGCATTCGAAGATGGCGGATGTAGACAATATCTAATTTTGCTATTTCTATTTCTTTGGCTAGTTGAAGTATAATTTTGATAGTGTTTTATGCGGCGATTAACCTTAACTGTGAACAGTGATCACAAAATTCTATATTGCTCTCCTGTCTGACATTTTTTAATGCGCAAGTTGTCTCCATGTGGTTTCTGGAATTTCACTATCAAGTTGCAAAAACTACAACTACCGAACAACGTCCCTCTCAAAGAGAGTACCTTGACACTGGCGAAATTGTCCTAATAAGGATAGAAAGCCATATTTTAAAAGAGAAGAAGGAACTAAATGAGCCAATCGCAAGCTAGAACGTAACGCCAAGCGGACTTCTAGATACTAACGCCATCTAGCGGTATAGCACTTGTAAAGAAACCGTATTAGGGCATTTCTATCTACCGTTATACTCTGAGTTTATCTCCGATTTCAACAAAACTTGGAAGGTAGACTCAGTCCATGATTCCGAGTTGGAAAAACAGGGTCTCCAGATGTGTCCCCAAAATATTGTATGGATGTGTCCGTTTTGTTACGAAAATTATTAAGAAAAATTGGTAACAAAACGGACACATCCATACAATGTTTTGAGGACACATCTGGAACCCTGTTAATACAGCTCGGAATCATGGACTGATACCTTCCAAATTTTGTTGAAATCGGAAATATAAACTCAGGGTACAGCGGTAGATAGAAATGCCAATTAATGCATTCACGCGGGGACTCTTTTCGTTAGTAGTTAGCCACTTGCAGAAATTATTAACCTATGGTGACTCGTAATTTTACATTATATTTTTGGCAGTTTAAGACAATGCGTAGATGTCGACATATCCCTAAAGTACAATTCAATAGAATCTGACAATTTTCTACACATTTAACATACCCTAACGTGGGCACGCTTGATTATATATGTCCCTGTTGTTGCAATTATCATCTAAAAGGAATCAAAAAAAGAATAATAGCCACATCACAAAGCCTTAGGCAGCCCGGTGTTCATATTAGTAGGCCGGAAGTTTCTACAGGATTGTCAGATTCTATTGAATTGGAGTATAGAGCTGCGTGCTCGGATCTAGTCAGAATTTTAGTCAATTAGTATAAGCATAGTAATGTAGGTGCAATTCAACATACGATATTTTTGTGAACATTGTAAATCATTTGTCGGAATAAAGTTGTTGGTTTGTCCAAGATGCGTTTTTTTTGCTAGTTATGTACCTAAAATCGAAGTGGATAGAGTTTCATAATGATAATTTTTAGATTTTGTAAGATAAAGATTATGGGAATAAGTCTGTCAATTTGAAGGCCGTTGTTACATGTTAAAGTGAGACGCAAAAATGTAGTTTTCGCTCTAACTATAACAGAGCTCCTGATACTAACTGACGTTGACCCATTATATAGATCGGGCTAAAAATATATCACATACTATATGTATAACAAGAAAATCTCTCCTTCAGAATTTGCCATCAATGATAAGTCTTTGACATACAGCCAAAGACTTTCTATTTGCTTGTTTTGGTCTATAATTGTTTGAAAATAAAACAACAGGGGATATTCACACACTGTGATACTTTATTGCACACGCACATACAATATCATTCAAACTCGTGTAGGTATACCCACTAGTGTTAATCAAGAACACATTACATTGCTACATATCACCAAAAATAATTAAAAAAATTTTTCAGGAAAATACTTAACACATTCACTGCCACCGACGCACATATGCGTTTTCGGAACTTCAGCACAGTATATATATATATATATATAAGCTAAAGCAGTATGGAAGCTCGATCGAATTGTTCGTAGGTTCCTTACTGCTTTAGCTTACATATACTGTGACTTCGCCCAGTGCCGCTGTTATAAAACTATTCATACATTTTGAACGCACATGTGCATGGCACCTGTAGAAGTCAGGTGGCAGTGAAAGCGTTAAAAAATGTCGCACTACAAAATTTTGTCTCCCTTACAAGAAGAATGTGTTTTCTCTTTCTGGAATAACTCTGAAAAACACGCAACACAAATTTTAGAAGAAAACTATTCCTAATTGTAAGCCACAGAATAGAAGACAGTTGTCTGAAGGACCTTAGTGCTCGATTTGTATCTGATCCTGAATGTCGTTCGACCGAATCACAATCCTGGATGCGGCTCACTAAATTTACTTTAAAAATGCATTTAAAGCTGAAGCATTGTGATTTGCAAGTTTGAACTGAAAGTCAAATAATTTGTAGTTTCCAACTGTTGAAGGGATCTATGCTCCCTCTTTCAATGGCGGGATGGCCGGCGCCGGCTGAGGGTAAGGACGCAAAACTGAAAGCATCGCCAACATTCTGCTCACCGACCCGCTGGTTCAACTAATATTATAAATTATAATTTATAATAATTACTTTTTGTTCTTCTTGCTCATTGCCACTTCAAGTTATATATTCTTGGAGCTATGATTATGTCAGTGACTCTAGTTCATCGGCAACTTTCTTATTCCGGCGCCTATCGCGCAAAGAAACTCCCGAGTATAATAAAATGTAATTTAATTGAACTTGGTTTCCAAACCAAGCAGTCCCGTGTGTAACCCGATTCGAACGAAGCGCACTTTCGCCCACAAGACCTTTCTATTCTTTCTTCCATCTTCCATTCTGTGGCTAACATATTCCAATATTCAGTCATACACATAAATGTACGGGTTGGACTCGACGAGGAGTATGTCTTTCTCTAGTTGTTTCAGCTCTTGCTCCATTTTCGCTTTCTTCAGTATCTTCGGTGGAGTATCAGTGAGCATTGGTAGCTGCAGGAAGGCCTTCTGCATCAACTGCCAGTTGAGCTTCAGGTCCTGTAAATGGGTGATGAGTTTTAAAACATAGGGCGTAGAGACAGGGCTGGCGGAAGGTATATGGGTCAAGTAAACATGAGACATGTAGGACAATATCATCTACATACACTTTCAATGTGCAAAGTGGCCGAAAGCTGGAAAATCTCATAGCTTCGCAATATTACGGAATAAACCGGCCGACATCAAGGTTCAGACTATAGGTAGCGTACAATTTTCTAAATTACTTGTCAGAAATTCTAATTGACTGCAACTGCTGCATTTCATAGAGGGCAGAAAGAAATTTTGAATTCAGAACATCTGCTGCGCTGCACTCAGGATTCAAAATAGGATCCTGGCCATAAAAATATCGTTAGTATTTTGACAGTAACAGACGTGATTGCAAAGTCCCCGCTCAGTCTTCGTCGTCGTGCTCGGTGTTATGGAACGTTGTTGGCGCTTGAGACCACCAGAGAGTGTCAACAGATTCTAATAAATAAAAACCGGCGGCGCTCACGCCCGACCTTCGTTTCCCCGCAGGCCATAGTGCGAGGCTTAGCTCGGTAGTATTGTGCGTACGCATAAGTGCTGCGTCACAAACAAATTTGACGCCCAATACTTACATCCAGAAGCTTCTGCCGCTCTTCGTCCGCAATCTGCTTGCACAGACTCTCTTTGTTCTCGTCGGCGTAGCGAATTGCGTCCAGAGCGCGTTGTATCCGACGGTTCCGTTTGACGAGGTAAGCTGGCATCTGGCCGAAGTCCGGCCGCAGACAGTACTCTGGTACTTCCCCGGAGCCTTTGATCTTCTTTATGTGGCCGTCCCGGGTATCAACCAACCTGATGAATTAAGTTGGAGCTTTTATTTTTCGAACTTTTCGAAATTCTTTATATTTTGCAAATGGATCCATGAATCTTAAAATATTTTTGTCAAACCTACACCTAGAGAAGGTCTCGTAGAATCATAGATGGAACCCCAATTAAATTCCCTGGTGTAACCTAGTGGGAAGATCTATAAAGTACACACAGAGCAACCACAAAAGTGGAAAAAATATAACTTAGTCTTATAGTAGTTTTAACCTTAGATTTCATTGTAGTCTAAGAATCAAACAGATCGCCTGTGCTTGTAAAAATGTCTCACCGTGGCTCCACTGGTCTCCCTTTGACCTTAATAGCCTTCTTGATGTTCACAACCCTGAAGTTGACCTTTGGCTTCTCAGGTTTCTTCCCAGGCGGCGGTCGCCGCGGCACAGGCGGTAGATTGCCAGTGGTATAATGCTTGTGGTCAGACTTCTTGACAGGCTGCCCTATGCCTTCGCCTTTTTTTAAAAACTTGTCAGGCGGACTGACAGGCACCTCAGCGTAGCCAAAAGTACGACGCAGCTGGGGGATTTTGGTTTCCTTTAGCTGCTTTTCAAGTGCTGATTGGTATCTGTGAAGAGATGAGTGAAATGATTATATCATGGACAGGGGTATTTGGAAATAATTCCGATCCCCACTAACGATCCCTTCAATTAGCAAGCCTACTGTGTTTAAAACTCGTGATGTATAGATATATTTAATAATATTGTAAATCTGTTTAAAAAAAATATATACCTCGTTGAGTTTCTTGCCAGATTCTTATGAACAAAGGTTTTTCCGAAGTGGTAGATGTTTTTGACATCCATAAGTGCTTGTTATAGCCTAAATTGAATAAAGATATTTTGACTTTGACTTGATGATTGGAAGATGAAGTTATCCTAAGGCCACAAACTCCTCGCCAGAACACAGCTGCGTAAGCCAGCCCGGGAAATTACAAGCACTTGGGGGCCCACAAGCCCTGGAGGCTGGCAGCACACCCTCAATCGATCCCACACCACAGTGTCGCAGGTGCCTATGGTTGGTTCCTATCATTCACAACCAGGCTCTACTACGAAGTGCAAAATTCGAACTTCGTATTTTGCCGTCCCGCTGGCGCTTATGTTATTTAATACGAGAGAGAGAGAGGGATCGCACGATACGAACTTTGATGTTGGAATTTCGTAGTAGCCCCTCGGATTGTGGGCAGTCTTAGAGACAAAAGAGTGCGCCCACTGTTAGAAATTATTACGCTATCTAGGATTATATTTTTTAAACTATACTACTTATGGGCTTATTTATTACATTGGATGTATTCTGCTCCGATCTATTTAGTAGGTATTTGATTCGAGACAAATCTCTCCCTTAGAAAAATTGCACGCAACGATTAGGTATACCTGGGAGTTTTTGGAGGTTCCGGAGGCGGCTTATCAAGTATCGTGTAAATAACTTCGTTATGGCTTACAATTTCTACTAGTGACATTGCTCAAAAGAAGCAATTACTCTGCGAAAAAATCAAAAGATAAATATTAATAACACAAACGTGATCAACGTCGACCCCACCAGATTTTTTGTTTATTCGTTTCCAAGGAAACGTATACCACAGCGGCAAAGTGTTCATTACCTATTTCCAACCTATTTCTATGGTATTTGAAAAGTTGGTTGGTCACGTGTCACGTTGGTCACGTTTTTAGAGCTAAAAATAATAATCGATTAAAATTTAGGAGAAAATGGCTTCATCTTGGCTTCATCAATTTTATGATGATTCTGCCAATGTCGAGGTAAAATAACAGTCGTGCTAGAATACAAGTTTAAAATCTGTTTTGCGGGTGGCCAAAAACGGAACTACGAATTTTCTTGTGCATTTTCTTTGTGTTTCTTGGAAAAACGGATATGCGCATGTTCAGTGCAATTTAATTTAAATAATGGCGCCACTATGCGACGGTATAATAACTTCTATTGGCTAGTTATCACGATTTGGACATATTTGTACTAGCAACACACACTTTGAATTGTCAAAACAAGATGTCTTTTTCTACTTGTTTATTCTTTCACGAATTCCGCGCACATTATTTTTAGACTTTTTACACTTATCCAATGTAGTTTCGCTTGATAATACCATTTTATTTTATTTTCGGGATAATATACTGTAATTATGTTGATAAGGCGAGTGCACCGGCGTAGTGTGTCGCGGTGTTTTAGCCTAGTTGGTATAGGATCACGGGAAATTTCTAGTCGCCTAGATGCTTTGGATCACCAAGAAAAACTTGATGGCTGTCTGCTACAGCTTCCGAAGAAGGCCAAAGTGGTTATATGTGGTGGAGGAGTTATGGGAGCCGCCGTAGCGTACCATCTCGCTAAGCGGGGATGGGGCGACCAAACTATTCTGATCGAAAAAGAACAGTAAGTATTACTTGAATAAATTAACTTTCCTTGCGACGATATCTCACTGATGACCAAAGAAAGTGTTTCAGCGTTTACTGTGTAATTTTTACGTGGTTTATGACTGAAATACGCCGACGGCAATGTGTAAAGATTTATTGATTTTACGTATGCAATCGAGATTTGTTCATATAGATTCATTTGCTTTTGCATTCTTGGATTGGATTGTTACTTTGCACTTGTTGAGCGCTAGCGAATTTTGTTTCTAACGTTTCAACTCTTTTAGAAATTGCACCAATTGTTTATTTTCCTTTTAAACTAACAGGAAATTTTGGTCAAAGTTACTTTTGAAGTGGAAAATAAATATAAATAGGTAGAGCATGACTATAAGGACTGGCATCAGTCCAATACATTATATTATCTATGGGTAAAAAATGTAAGCAACCTGTGCATGTATAAGTAGTGTATCTGTTACAAACAAGTTGACGTTCCATATTCTAAAGATAGAAAAAAGAAGAGATATATAATATATATAACAGTTTGTTTACCAGTCTTGCATCATAAATATACAGATCTGTCAGGTCAGAATGAGAGGCATTGAGCCGTTCCCACATAGACTGGCCAACAAAAGCTTTCCCAGACAAACTGTCGCAAATAAAAAAAATTAGGCTGACAACACTTGCTATACACTGATTAAACGATATTGATACTTAGATATTTATTTAAATTTTCCAGATATTAAATTATACTCGGGACTTCAAGCTGCATCAACATTCATTGTAGTAATGTGTGAAAGTTGATGATGCACTGAGAAAGGTCATAAAATTTGGACGTTGGTAAATTTCATGACCTTTCTCAGTGCCCATTTATGTACAGTCCAGACGCATCAATTTTTGGACCATTTTGACCAGATTGGCATTAAATATATCTTCTAACATTTTAATTCTAACATAATCTTGTAACATTTTCCATTTTGAGAATGGTTGGAGGTTGAATTAAAGAAAAATATTCTTTTTATTTCTTACAGCAGACGGCAGAAGTATCCAAATTATCTAAGCTGGGCTAGAATGATAATATGACAATTTTGACAATCACAAAAATGATACCAGATTAAAGTTTTGTAAAAAATGCGTGGACAGCTTTTGCTGGTCAGTCTATACACCCAGTATGGATTTTAAATACACCATTGACTCGATACTGGTGGTAAATTTCAAATGTCAACTTGAAAAATTTGTCAACTCGATTGACTATTTTAACCTTGTGGGCCCTCGCACACTTAAAGGACCAATTAACACTGACAATAATGGCCAAATACTTCATTAAGTACAAATTTTTATATTGAAAAGAGAATGTTAAGAATTTTGTTATAATGTCCAAAATAACAAAGCTGGTGAAACATGTCTAGGGAGTTAGTAGAAAAGTCTGTTAAAAAAGCAATTAAAGACCTAATTTTGTGGTTAATTGAAAGTTAAGTGTTTTTTAATACATTTGCAGCTTAGCATTATTGTTTTACGGTGTCATCTACCTTATTGCCTAACACATTAAGTTAAAGTCTCATAAGGATGTCATAATCAAGTGTCAAATAGTTCCAAATATAGTTGCAAGTTGACAAGGCTCCATTCTAAAAAGGCTCTAACTGCCAGTATGTTGGTCTATGACCATGCCATTTTATAATTGAGTGAGTGAAACACTGATGTGTGAAATGATCCTAACAGGGGCATAGTTAGCTGCTTAGTGCTAAATGTTTCTGTAAACTAAAGATATTGATTGGCGCTTTAAAAAAGTTGTCTTCTTTTTATACTATACTTACTTTTTAGGGTTCCGGAGCCAAATTGGTAAAAACGGAACCCTTATAGTTTCCGTCAAGTCCCTCTGTCTGTCCGTCCGTCTATATGTCACAGGCATTTTATTCGAAAACTACAAGATGTATATAGATGTATATCAATGAAATTTGGAGTACAGATATCTTGTCAAAGCCACTATTTAGTTTTGTAGTTAAATTACAAAAATTAATATTTATAGGGGGGGCACTCCATACACGGAAAAGAAATTGAAAAAAAAATATTTTTTTTTTACTTGCATGAACGTGTGGCACATAGTTCAACAGCTCTTTTGAAAAGATAGTAAGGTTTCTTAAAAACTTTTTTGATTAAGTGAAGATTTCCGGAAATAATCGCTCCCAAAGTAGCAAAAATTGTGTCCCCCCTCTATCTTGCAAACCGTTTGTCCAAAAAAATATGCAAAAAATATTGAAAAGTAACGCTTAATAAATACTTTCAACGAAAATTGGTTTCAACATGATGGGATATACCGTTTTTGTGTTATTGCCGAAAAACTACGCTTCTCAACAAAAGGAAGTAAATGCCGTGAAGATACGCTCTTTTTCTTGTAATAGATTTTAAGTAGAAAGTGTTTTAATTGTGTTATAACGCACATAATATTACGTGATTTCTTCGTAATGGCTACGGAACCCTATCCTGGGCGTGTCCGACACCCTCTTGGCCGGTTTTTATACTTTTATACTATGCTGTCAAACCATCCATTGGCGTATCTATGGTTATTTTTCAGGGGGAGCCTGGCCTGGATTTTTGTTAGAAGATATCTATTATTAAAATTCTCGGGTCACAATGTTTGTGCTCAAACTCTTCCGAAATAGCTTGACCGATTTTCATGAATTTTCTTGTGTATATTTTGGTAGGTCTGCGAATAGGACGTAAGCTATTTTTATACCCTTAGATGAAAAGTGTGGCCCACCACTTTTTTATATTTTGAAAAAGTAGTTTTATTGCGTTTTTTTATGATTTGGCTTAAAAAAATACAAACAATCTTAAATTTTCATCTTTCTACAGTTCCATTTTTTAATAGCGATATTAGTACATTAATAATTTGAACCCCTCCCTACCCAGGTTACAGTAGAAAAATATCAACTGCTAAGATTAGACAAATTAATTTTGAAGCATATTCTTTATATGTAACTAGCTTTTGCCCGCGGCTCCGCCCGCGTGGTATTCGGTTATCGCGCGCTGTTCCCTCGAGATCTGTGCATTTTTCCGGGATGAAAAGTAGTCTATATCATTCTCGGGCCCGTAAACTATCTCCATGCCAAAAATCACGTCGATCCGTCGCTCCGTTACGGCGTGAAAGACGGACAAACATACAAACACGCTTTGACATTTATAATATTAGTATGGATATGGATAGTATACGAGTATTAAATGCCTAAATGCCAAGTTTATATGCATAGTTTTATCTTCGACAGCGACGAACTTCCACCATATAAACTTTCACCCCCTATTTTAATCCCTTAAAACCTCTTTTTCGCGATAAAAAATAGCCTATGTCCTTTCCCAAGGTCTATTCTATCTCTGTACCAAATTTCATCCAAATCGGTTCAGCGGTTTTGGCGTGAAAGCGTAACAGACAGACAGACAGACAGAGTTACTTTCGCATTTATAATATTAGAATGGATTGGTAAAAAAATAAATGACAATATTTTGGTATTTCCATGGGTATTTCAATTTATTTGCCGGATCCTAGAGCTAAGTTATATTTGACCAAAAATAATTTTTTACAAGAAAAAGGGAATTTTCAATAAAACCCTTATGACCATGTTTATTTCCAGGGTAGGCGCTGGGAGCCGCTGGCACTCGTCAGGCCTCATCGGTGCCTTCAAGCCCTCGCTGGCTCAAGTCAAACTGACACAGTCCTCCATCCGCCTCCTCCAAGAGTTGGAGGGAAAAGGACGGGTGACTGGGTGGAAGCAGTGCGGCTCTCTTCTGCTGGCGAGAAACAGGGATCGCATGACCGTGTATAGGAGGATGAAGAGTCAATCTGTGTGAGTGTTATTCTGTATCAGGGTGGATCAACTATTCCTTGCTGTTATTCTGTCCCGTCAGCCAGGGGACAAAAGTAGTACAGTTTAATAGAAGAAATGTTGTGTCACACTATACTAACATGCTTATTAGATGACCATGTAATAGAAGAGGCTTAAAACGACCACAAAAATGCATGTTTGGTAAATTTCAATCAACTTTTTCTTGTCACTCGTTGCTATAGTTACGGTCTCCTGAGTCACTCTTTAAATCGTAAGTTTATATGTTTAAAGTATAACAAATGTACAGTTTTGTGGTAGTTTCAAGCCCTTTTTATGATTATTCATCTATGCTTGTTAGTATCATGTGAACTTACTTAAGTACTACTTTTGTCCCCTCGCTGACAGAATAACAACAAGAAATAGTTGATCCACCCACTTACGATTTAAAGAGTGACTCAGGAGACCATAAACTAAAGCAACGAGTGGCAAGAAAAAGTTGATCGACCCAAATACTATTGTCCGCTAGTTCTTGGGGTATACCCTGCGAGCTGGTGACCTCCCAGCGGTGCCAGGAGATCTGTCCGCTCCTCAACGTGGAGGACGTGCTCGGCGGCCTCTGGATCCCGGGGGACGGGGTCGCTGACCCCCACCTGGTCTGCATGGCGCTGATGAGGGAAGCTGTGGCCCAGGGTAAGGAATGTTTCGTTCATCATCATACCAGTCTAAGTGTCTCTGCAAGGCACATTTGATTCGCTTGACTTCAAACTCGGATAAATCCAATAGGGATGTTGACACTGGCGATGTCAAGGTCGGCCCGGATCGCTACAACCATCTTGCTCGCTACTCCTGCCGTGAAGCAGCAGTGCTTCCACTGTTGTGTTTCGACGTGGAGAGTAAGACAGCCGGTGAAATTTCTGGCCCTTGAGCCCATCTTAGGCCTGTAGGTTGGCAACGCATCTGCAATCCCCCTGGGATTGCAGATGTCTCTGGGCGGTGGTTGTACGTTAAATTGGGCAGATATAATTAGTAATATGTGCATTAAAACCTCCTGCACATATCAAAAACATACTGGCTGAATGAACATTCCGCTTTCTCCCGCACGGCGGCGCCACCAGTCTGTTGCGCAAATTTGACAGCTCGAAATGAATGCCGGCCGGCGCGCGCTCTTTTAAATTATTCATAAAAAACTCTGAAAGTGCTGTGATTGTGTCTTAAATGTGTCCCTGGGACTGAGGAATAGAGCCAGAACAAACTGTAAGTGAAACCTATATCTTGCCCAATTCGGTTTTGCTAATTATTTTCAATATTCAAATGTCGTAGTTCAAACATTTTGGTCAATCGAACCGCATCCTCAGTTTGCAAACTAAATACACATTCATACACATAAAACACACATTTCACGCAGTTTTAAGGTAACAGGCTTATTTCTAATCTAAGTTATTTACCTAGAATAATACGTATAAAATAAACGTTTTCAATTTTCGTTCTTTGCAACGCGTCGCGCGCGTCTTTTGTTTTTTAATTCGAAATGGACGAAAAAGAATTCGATGTCGAACAACTTATTAACAAAAAAGAACTGCTTTTTATACGATGTCAAACGTTATTTGAACTATCCAAATCAACTCCACCAGAGCGTTTAACCGAATTTAATTTGCGACTCAAAGAACTTCATTCGACTCGGGAATGTTTCGAACAATGCATATTCGAGTTAAATTCTTACAATAAGAAACAAAACCCGAAATTTAAACCAAATTATCAGGAAATTCAAACCTTTGACGACATGTATTTCCGTATTCTGAGTGTAGCGGAGGCTAATAGCGACACTTGGCAATCGTGTGACGGCAGCGGTAGCGGACCTTCGTCGCGCTCCGCGGGCCGCGGCCCGGGCGCTGCCGGGCCAGACTCGCGGTCGGCTAAGCCGCGGCTGCCTAAACTAGAATTGTTCCATTTCGATAGCAAATTAGAAAACTGGCAAACATTCTATGACACGTTTACGAGTTTAATTCATAACAACAATGATATTACGAACATTGAGAAGTTTTATTACCTGCTCTCCGCAGTCAGCGGTTCGGCATTGACTGTGGTCAAAGCATTGATGTATATGTACTTACTAGATTACGCCATCCGAACACTCATTGTGTTCCACTGCTTTGCACCTTGCACTGTGCAAAGGACTTTAGTATGACTTTGACATTCATGAGCGGCGGACGAACTAGTTTTTGATTGAGACTCCGAATATAGGCGTGAACCTGCACGTAAGTAACAATTCACTACTCAAGTAAGTAAAATTACATCTTGTACAAGTGATTAAGCAACTAATAATATTGTAATACCACAATAAAAACATTTTTTAAAATAAGACGTAACGCATCGAAGGTTATAAAGTCGTTGACATTACGCCATCTTTCAATCATAGACTAAAACGTGCAGACGATCACATTCAGAATTGGTTGTAGGTAAAAAATTGTGACTGAACATGCATGACAATTCGTTTAATTGCTTTATTTATACCTGTCATTCTTTTTCCATGTACAAATTTTTATGAACGTCAATATGTCACGCGATACGCATTTTAGTAACTGTTTCTGGATATATTTAAGAATAAAACAGTAATTTATTAGAACATGCTTTTTACTTCTCATTTGTCTACATGAATACATATATCTATATAGTGACAGTGACAGCGCGCCCAAAACACAGGTTACGTTCGGAAACAGTAACTAATAACATTCAAATCCCCTCCGGCATTCCGAAAATCTTTTTCGCTTTTAAAAAATCTGAAATTTCGTTGAGCAAGCATACATTGCTTCTAAAAAACAAAAAAAAATAAAAATATAATATTACTCAGTACACCATTTTTGACTATTTTGGGGCTCCGGCAAATTTTAAATTTTCAATAAGGGGTTCCATTGCGATAAAGGCTTAAGAACCGTTGAATTACAGGTTTCAATCACATTTTTAGTGCTTCAGCTTTTTTTCAAAACCTCATTCACTATCTGCCTATTTATTAAGATAATTTCTTTCAATTGATTAAAAAAATGCAGTTAAAAAGTTTGTTTTTTTTTCGAAAATATCTATTTTGCCAGATGCAAAATGATTACGTTTCGTAGGTAAAATAGCTGTGTCACGTCTGCGGTGTATAATCTATATAGCGTTGACGTCTTGTGACAGTTCGATATTTGAACATATTGTTGACATGAACGAGCGCATCTAGTAAGTACATATACATCAATGGGTCAAAGGGATGCCAGTGACGGCCGATAATTATCCGATAGTATGGGCTTTGCTAGTCAAAAAATTTGAGAACACTCGTGCCTTAGCTACGAGCTATTTAGATCGGCTGTTTCAATTTAAGCCTTTGTCAACTGAGTCGGCTACTGGTCTAAACACATTTTTACAAACGTATCAAGAGTGTGTTAAAGCATTGAAACTTTTGAAAATCAGTAACCTATCGAGTTTCATACTGTTTTATATGGGATTGCGAAATTTAGACCCCGTCACTAGGCGCGAATTCGAACAATCTGTAGATCAAACCGATATACCTACTTACGAACAGCTGATTAATTTCGTGGAGAAACAGGCGCGTGTTTTGGAAATGTCTGAGGTTAAAATTAGTACATCAAAAATTCAGTTTACGCCTAAGAGTGTTCCTAACACCTCTGCAAAGCCGAATTTTGTTCGAACAAATAATAATAATGCTGCTAATTACAGTAGTGCACCGAAGCAGTTCCAAAAGCCGTGCTTGTCAGCTGTGAGTAAGAATAATAGCGAACGATCAAATAGATGTCTATTTTGCGACAAGCCGCATTCAACGTATCGATGTTTCGAGTTTTTTGATTTAACACCGGTGCAGCGTCTTGACAAAGTGAAACAGCTTCAATTATGCGAAAATTGCTTTCGTCAGCATTCGTTGTCCGAGTGTACGTCAAAAGTGCGTTGTGTGCTGTGTAAACAACCGCATCATCACAGTATTCACTTAGATACAGTTCCAACTGTTCAAAATTCGTCAATGAATCAAAACGATTCAAGTAGTCAAAACATTTCAAGTGGTCAAAACATTTCAAGTATTCAAAACGTTTCAAATAGTCAAAATCAAAGTCAAAGGTCAATGCCAAACGTCGGCTTGACTTGTTCGTCAAATTCAACCGTGCTGTTAGGCACTGCCATGGTGCACGTCGCAGATCGATGGGGAACTTACCACGCCGTACGTGCAGTCATTGACAGCGGTGCCATGTCCGGTTATATGACAAAAGAGTGTGCCCAGCGCCTGGGTTTGTCTCGACGCAAGTGTCAGTTTGAACCCATGGGTCTGGGAGGTGCGCCAGTGCAAGATTTCGGTCTGGTTACATGTTCAATTAAACCACGAAACTCATTTGGTCCGGTGCTTAGCACTGATACTGTTGTCGTAAGTAATATAACTAGCAACTTACCTACAGTAACCTTATCAAACAAAGTTATCAATAATTTCAAAAATCTAGAGTTAGCTGACCCGAACTACTTTTCGGCGGCTCCAGTTGACTTGTTGATCGCAGGTGACTTATTTCCCTACATTTATGACGGTCAAAATATACTACCACGTGACCCGGGTTTGCCCGTCGCGATGCATTCCATATTCGGATATGTCATTACTGGTCAGACAGTACTGAGTGACGATTGTGAGTCAAATACAGCCTCGCTCAACTTGTTCTCTGCTAATAAAACTAGTAGTATCGATAAAATCATGAACTCTTTCTGGGAGACTGAAAACGTGCCGTATGACGTCACTAAAAAACCAGAAGATTTGTATGTCGAACAATTGTTCCAAAACGAACACAGTCGCGATACTACGGGACGTTATACAGTGAAGTACCCGTTCAAACCCAGTTTTGATCTCGGCGATTCGACTCCACAAGCGTTACGTCGTTTCAACAATTTAGAAACAAAGCTGAATCGTCTTCCGGAACTTAAGGAAGAATATAATAAATTCATGTCCGAATATGAAAGCCTTGGTCACATGACTTGCGTAGGTGATTTTGGTACTGTGGATTCTAAGTACATAATTCCTCACTTTTGTATTCTCCGACCGTCAAGTACCACGACAAAACTCCGAGTAGTTTTTGACGCCTCATGCAAAACGACAAATAATAATTCTTTAAATTCAGTCGTTTACGCCGGTCCTAAGCTTCAAGCAGATATTAATGAGATTTTAATAAATTTTCGTATACATGAAATTTGCTTGTCAAGTGACATTTGTAAAATGTTTCGAATGACCTTGATCGAAAAATCTCAACGCAATTACCAACACATCTTGTGGAGGTTTCAACCTGATCAACCTTTAAAGGTGTATGAGTTAAACACGATCACATACGGCGTTGCTAGCAGTCCGTACCTAGCGATCCGAGTCCTGCATCAACTGGCTGACGACGACTGCGAGAAGTATCCTTTAGCGAGCAAGGTTCTAAAAAAGGGTTTCTTCGTCGATGACCTTCTGTGGTCAGTGAGCAGCTATGATGAAGCAGCTAGGCTACAGGATGAACTGTTAGAGTTGCTGAGTGGAGGAGGATTTCTGCTTCGTAAGTGGGCCAGCAACTGTCCCCAGGTACTGGCTCGGGTTCCAGCTGATCACCGCGAAACGCCCATTGCATTCGAGGATGACAAGGACCTATCCATAAAAGTTTTAGGTCTGCAGTGGCGACCCGCCGAAGATGTGTTTTCCTTCGTATTCCATCCACTTCCAGCTTCACAGGCGATCACCAAGCGTAGTGTTTTGTCACAGATTGGTCGTCAGTATGATCCCTTAGGTTTCGTGGCTCCTTGCATATTCTACGCGAAATGCTTCATGCAGAAACTCTGGCTCCAACAGCTGGGTTGGGATGAGCGGCTGCCTCCGGAACTGGAAAAGGAGTGGCTCACCTACATGTCAGAGCTCCCGCTGTTGTCGAATTTTAGCCACGAGCGCCAGGTTACTGTCAAACAGCACAGCTACTACCAGATACTAGGATTCTGCGATGCTTCAGTTCAAGGAATAGCTGCGGTCATCTATTTGCGTAGTTTTAACAATCAAGGTAATTCGAAGGTCAGTCTAGTCATTGCAAAATCCAAGGTTGCACCCTTGAAGACAGTGACCATTCCACGTCTCGAGCTAATGGCTGCGCATTTGTTAGTCAAGTTAGTCAAATATACGAAGTCAATATTGTCTGAACGAATTCCTGTTCATGAAATACTCTTGTTTACCGATTCCTCTGTGGTGCTGAGTTGGTTGAATACACCCAGTTATAATCTCAAAACCTTTGTGGCTTCGCGTGTTTCCAAAATTTTGGAGACCGTGCAAAGCGATTGTTGGTTTCACGTGAGCGGCGCGTCCAACCCCGCTGACGTGTGCTCGCGCGGAGCGCTACCTTCCGTGCTGTTATCGACAGCGGAGTGGCTCGGAGGACCGAGCTGGCTAGACGCACCAAGAGAGAATTGGCCAGTAAAATCAATTGATCAATTTAAATCGGCAAATGTGCCAGAACTCAAAATTCCATGCGCGACTTTGGCTCAAACTAGCGTGCAAAACACAACACGTGACTCAAATCTTGTTTATAATTTAACTGAAAAATATTCGAGTTTTAGCAAACTTCAAAATGTCTTAGCTCGTTGTTTTCAATTTATTAACAATTGTAGATCGACGAAGTCTAATAGGAACACAGGTCCTTCGTCTCTATCAGATTTAAAGAACGCACACGATGTGCTCATTAAATCCGTTCAGCGAGAGCATTTTGCAGCTGATATCCAAGCAATTTCCAATGGTTACAGCTGTAGTTCTTCACTTAAAAGGTTAGCACCTTATGTCGACCCCCTCGGTTTTCTCAGGGTGGGGGGTAGGTTGTCTTTCGCCGAACTACCGTATCAAAAGAAGTATCCATTATTGCTTCCTAAAAAGTGCAACTTTACAAAAATTCTTATCGACTATTTTCATAAAATTTATTTACATATCGGTCCGCGTACATTGCAATTAAACGATTATTTGCACACGCTGCAGCAGCGACAAAAATGGCATAGGAATTGTCGTAATATTCAAGTTGATGAACTCGTTCTTATGCATGCTGACGCTCCTCCGCTTCAATGGCATCTCGGTCATGTGACGGAACTTTATCCAGGAGCTGATGGAGTTGTACGGGTGGTAAAAGTAAAAATCCAGAATGGCGAATACACGCGACCCGTTGTAAAGCTTAGACCACTTCCAATGGAATTAGATTCAGCATAATTTTTATTTTCCTTTGTTTCTTTGCATGAATTTGACGCAAGAAGGTGTCAAGTTTATGACAATTTTAGGTTCGAAATAAGTCATTTATTTTACTCAATTTACAGCTACACGTGTTTAGTTCACTAAGTCAACAAATACTTACACTATACAGTCCACTTACCTTATTCAATACCATCCCTGGTTTTGTTTGTAAACTGGGGAATCTGGGGTAGATTCCCGGTGGGGGGTTTATGTACGTTACATTGGGCAGATATAATTAGTAATATGTGCATTAAAACCTCCTGCACATATCAAAAACATACTGGCTGAATGAACATTCCGCTTTCTCCCGCACGGCGGCGCCACCAGTCTGTTGCGCAAATTTGACAGCTCGAAATGAATGCCGGCCGGCGCGCGCTCTTTTAAATTATTCATAAAAAACTCTGAAAGTGCTGTGATTGTGTCTTAAATGTGTCCCTGGGACTGAGGAATAGAGCCAGAACAAACTGTAAGTGAAACCTATATCTTGCCCAATTCGGTTTTGCTAATTATTTTCAATATTCAAATGTCGTAGTTCAAACAGTGGTGATCTCTTACCATCAGGAGACCCACTTGCTCGTTTGCCATACAGTCGAAAAAAAACAATAAGGGTTTCTATGACAGGCTAGTTGGCCCTAATAGGGATGTTGACACCACCAATCAACTGACGTACTTTTTATGAGCTGTCAAAACACAAATTCTTCCATAGAGTTTCAATGGCAATAGCGACTTATGACGTCATACGTCGCTATTTGTACGCCAACTCAATCAACTATTTATTTGTTTTAAAGCAACAAAAAATCTAATTTTACAGTAAATCGATAATTAATCTGGTTTTCAGGGTTGAAATTAAGCGTTTTTTTACTTGAGTCGTGCCTTCGATTTATTTTTAAATGGCGTCAACATCCCTATTCTGTAATTTTTTAAGAGTTTGATAATAAATGAAAGGGCAAAAAACCAGTTTTGTTAAATAGAATTTTACGATTGGTTTCTTGGAGTATTTTTGTATTTTTATTTCAACTCCTAACTTGTTACTTTTACGGTCATTGATTGCTTAGTAGCGACATCTCTTGTCTGGGTGAGCGGTTAGTTCCGAAAGAGTGTTGACGTCTGAGAGCTAAACATAGATGTCACTATGGTGCAGGAAATGAAGCAAGTTGTTGTATGGAGACCGAAGCATTAATTCCTCAGTCGATGAAATTTTGCTTGGTTAGTGTATTATGAGCCGTAACTAAAATGTAAAAAATCTAAAAATACTAGAAAAAAATCTGAAACTTTTGTCAAACATGAGAATATTTTTTTTATGATAATACCTTTTTTGACGATCACTTTCATCGGAAAATTGCTCTGTAATTTTTTTATTATTATTTTTTGGATATTTATACAATACTCTTTATTTATTGATACTTTATCATACTGTAAAGTTTTTTCGGGCTGAGGAATTACTGTTGGGGTCCACTACCTTCATTTACTCCACTACTAGTGCTGCTGCTTAAGTAGCGTAGTAGTAAAAAAGCAATCTGAGATATGTGTGCATAGGCGAAAACCGCGATAATCTAAAGAAATGAGCGCAATGATCTAAAACATTGTGAATGCAAGTATAGACAACAAAAACTAGTCAGCAAAAAAAAGTTTGTATTAAAATTGAAATTTCCTTAAAACGCCCTTTTTGTGTTAAATTCTTGTTTTCACGTAGGTGTCGGCGTAATGGAGAATTGTGCGCTCACGTCGGTACTGTCGAAGGACGATCGCGTGCACGGAGTGGAGACGAGTCACGGGGCTATCGAGTGCGAGTACTTCGTCAACTGCGCCGGTTTTTGGGCCAGACAGGTACGTTCACAAAGCCTTAAAGGTGTAATGACGGCATTTTCGCGCTCACCAGTTGGCGCCACTGTAGACAAAGGTCCTAAAAATAATGTTAGATTTACTCTCAACGCTGCTAAATTAATCAGAAACGACACCAACACCTTTTCCTGCATCGAAATGTCATCCGCCATCTTGGATCCAAAAAATAATGACATGTTCGCATTGAGAGTTGCCAAATTAGTCAAAAATGACACCCATGAAGTTTTCCTGCTTCGAAATGCCGCCATCTTGGATTCAAAAAATAATGTCAGATTAGCATTTAACGCTGCCATATTAGTCGGAATCGACATCTATGTTGATTCCCGGCCTTAGAATGTCATCCGCTATCTTGAATCCAAAAAGTAATCACATATTCGTGATAAAGTTTTCGTGATTAAGATTTTTCGTGATAAAGTCTATTCGTGTAGATTTTTCGTGATATAGTCTATTCGTGATAAAGTTTTCGTGATTAAGATTTTTCGTGATAAAGTTTTTAATGGTAAAGTTTTCGTAATAAAGTCGTTCGTGAAGTAATAGAGAAAAAGTTTTTCGTGAAATAATACTAGCTAATATTTCGGAGACCCCACGCTACACTAACGCCTCTAGCGGAGAATACATACGCGACAGCCCTCATTCCTAATTTGTTTATGAAAATTTTCTGCAGAGATTAGTGCGCGCACAGAGTTGCGAATCCGTCTCCACCGACGAAGCTACAGATAGTTCAACTCAGTTGTCCGCGCGGCTCTATGTGTGCTTGCGCTTGTAAATATACAACTTTCATTTGTGTGGCCGTGACGCAAACGAATAGAAGACGGCCGCATTACTGCCACACAAATGAAAGTTGTATATTTACAAGCGCACGCACACATAGGGCCACGCGCACAACTGAGTTGAACTATCTGTATATAAATATGTACCCTCGGTGCGCGGGTCTGATTTGCACATGTCCGTTTTTCTATTCAGGTGGGCCAGCTCGCGAAGCCTCGTGTCAAGGTACCCTTGCTGCCTTGTGAGCACTACTACCTTCATACGAAGCCAATCGAATACCTAGACCCTATGACGCCTGGTAAGTAGGGGTGACATATAAAATACGAGGCGCATAAAACGTTAAACCACAGTATATATATATATATATAAGCTAAAACAGTAAGGAAGCTACGAACAAAATCTGGTAAGTAGGGGTGACGTTTTAACGCACAAATATACAAAATAACACTTTAAAACCACAGTATATATATAAGCTAAAGCAATATGGAAGCTACGAACAAATCGTTCGAAACGAACACACTCACACAGACGCGCACTGCAGTACCGCGAGACCCCCTTAGAGGCCGTGTAGAGCGCGCGTCTGTGTTAGTGTGTTCGTTTCGATCGTAGCGTCCATACTGCTTTAGTTTATATATATTTATATACACTGTGGTAAAAGTTTGACAGCAATAGACAGATGACGTTTGACTTTAGTGTTGCCAGTGCAAAAAATTAGTTCTATTAGTTTTCCGCAATATGGCGAGGTTTTTTAAAATTCTGGTCAGCCTTTTCATTGTTGAAATTTAATTACAAACTAGCTCGGTCGCCAGTTTAATTTTTTGCTGTCTCGTTCAGTGGTGCGCGATCCGGACGGGTACATCTACATGCGGGAGCGAGACGGCTGCCTCCTGATGGGAGGATTCGAGCCCGTCGCCAAACCTGTCAACGAGGAGGAGAGTTAGTATTTGAACTTGAGTGACCTTTATTTGAATTCAATCCTACCCTACTAATATTATAAATGCGAAGGTTTGCAAGTGTGTATGTTTGTTAATCTTTCACGCTAACATTTTGAATCTTATATTCTTTTTTTTTAAATGACTCCAAAAAAAATCTTACGGTGCGTTGTTTTGGCAATGAGGGTCTTCCCGAAAGCGCAGGTAGTATAAAAAGTGACATGTAAAAGAGCTATTTGCGGCCTGATTGTAAAATAAACGTTTCTATTTTGAACATTTAAAACAGTGACTTGTAAAAGGGCCCTTTACGGCCTGATTGTAAAGTAGACGTTTTGATTTCGAACATTTAAAGTGTCATGTATAAGGGCTCTTTACGGCCTAGTTGTAAAATAAATGTTTCGATTTTGAACATTTAAAAAAGTGACATGTCAAAGGGACCTTTTACCTTTTCTTAAGGAGCTGTACATTTTTCCGAGATAAAGAGTAGCCTATGTCACTCTCTGGCCCATAAACTATCTCTATGCCAAAAATCACTTCGATCCGTCGCTCCGTTACGACGTGAAAGACGGACAAATACACAAAAACATACAAACACACACTTTCGCATTTATAGTATTAGTATGGATTGTAAAAGGAACGTTTCGTTTTTTTAATTATTTCAGTCGAGACGGCGTCCCAGCGCTGCGTGCATGAAGACTGGGACCATTTCCACGTGTTGCTGCAACAGTTGCTGCATCGCGCGCCGAGCCTCGCCCAAGCGCAGTTGCACAAACTGTGCAACGGGCTTGAGGCCTTCTCGCCGGACTGCCGGTGGATAGTGGGGGAGGCGCCAGAGGTGAGTTGTTCTACGAGCTGTATCGGTGGGATTTGTTCCTGATTCGTTATATTACTAACTCGTCATATTCCTGATACGTCATATTATTATTCCCTTATCGTCATATTCCTGATTCGTCATATTATTATTCCCTTATCGTCGTATTCCTAACTCGTCATATTCCTGATTCGTCATATTATTATTATTCCCTTATCGTCATATTCCTGACTCGTCATATTATTATTCCCTTATCGTCATATTCCTGACTCGTCATATTATTATTCCTAACTCGTCATATTCCTGATTCGTCATATTATTATTCCCTTATCGTCATATTCCTGACTCGTCATATTATTATTCGCTTATCGTCATATTCCTAACTCGTCATATTATTATTCGCTTATCGTCATATTCCTGACTCGTCGTCATATTATTATTCCCTTATCGTCATATTCCTAACTCGTCATATTATTCCCTTATCATCATATTCCTAACTCGTCATATTATTATTTCCTTGTCGTCATATTCCTAACTAGTCATATTATTCCCTTATCGTCATATTCCTAACTCGTCATATTATTTTTCCCTTTTCGTCATATTCCTGATTTGTCATATTCCTAATTAGTTATGTTTATTTAGTGTTGCAAAAAACAGTTTTTTTTGGTCATGAAAAAAAAAACTGAAAAAAATACGAAAAAACCAAGTTTTTTTTTTCTGGAGCATGTTTTTTTTAAAGAGTACAGAATTGAAAATTAAAAAGGCAGTTTCCGTAAAAGATTATTTATAAATCTACCATACCGTAATGTAGAGCTCGCAAAGTACTATATGACTTACAATTGAATTAAATATGGATATCTGAAAAGAGTATATATATTTTTCACTTTTGAAGCAATGGCAACCATAGTAATTGTTCGTGATGGCTAACTTTTAAACCGTTATAGCTCAAAAAGTTGCTTAAGTGACTAGACATGTTCTTTCCGTGGACCCTTCATATATTATGTACGTTGCTGCATTGAAATGTAACCGTATGTTTTTTAACCTCGTGCGGCCCTATGTGCAATAGAATGTACACAATAAGTTCAAGGAAATTATGACTATGACAATGTGACAAAGTAAAAATTATATTGTTTTTCTATTGTTTTACACCTCTCGACTTTATCCTCGAAATATTTTCAAAATATTTATAAATATTTAGCTTAAAGTCGCTATAGCAAAAAAATAGTGAAATCTGTGCGCGCCCCTTTTAAATCTAGTAAGAACAACAGCGTAGAAAATATTTTAATATTTAATATTAATATCCTTTCAATATTTTACGTGCAAATTACAAAATCGGAATTCACCACCTTCATGATTTTGGGTCATATATGGTGGGCTTCAGGAGGTTCCATAAATAAATAACAAAACTCAGAAGTAAGGCCGGTGGTCCCAGGGCGTTCGATCTCGCGACTCTTGGCCGTCCCACCGGCTAAATTCGTAACATCGAACGTTCTGTGGCCTCCTGCGCAGCGGGTGCAGTGAAGACCATGGTTTATATCGAGCAGACAACAGGCTAAACAGCGCTAGTACTGGTGGCGCGCTGCGGTGAAAACTACCAACAGTCAACCCTGGAAACGACCCAATGAAGCAACATTGTTTCCTCAATTAATTTATTTTTTCTCATGTATTTTTTTTTTTGATTTTGTAATTAATGTGTGAGTGTTTTGGTTTCGTACTGTAAACTTGCATGTGTATTATTCAATAAATAAATAAATGGATGCCAACAACGGCAATGATTTTTTTATGTTTGTTACCTGAGAACTCCGTCATTTATGAACTTATTTGAATTTTTTTTATTTGCGTTCGTCTAGGAATGCTTTCAATTAGGTCCCATAAGCACCAAATCAGGATCCGATGATTGGATTCTAAGGAAATCGAGGGAACTCTTCAAATGTTGTAAGGACACCTATGGTACGTTTGATATATTCGTGCATTTCCTCTAGAAAATCATCATTTGGTGAAGTGGAACTGATGATGAAGACGAGACTTATCACGCTATTTTACACAAGTGATATTTACCTCGACGTTTCGGCAACATTACAGTTGCCGTGGTCACGAGTAAACAAGGACGAGGAGTCTACTCGTGACCACGGCAACTGTAATGTTGCCGAAACGTCGAGGTAAATATTACTTGTGTAAAATAGCGTGATAAGTCCCGTTGTGGTATTTTGACTATGAGTGAGAATCACGAAAGTTTAAAACGTTATACAGCGTGTATTTTTAATACTACCTCAAACTTTAAGGGCAGTTAGTGAAGGCCCTAATAATCACATTTTATTATGTTTTATTAAAAAATTGAGACTTATTATTTTCCTTACAAAATTAATTAGCACGCAATGCATCGTTACGCGATACTACTTTGTTTTTGTTCAAAACGTCGCACTTGTTGACGTGACAGCTGTCACAGAACGCTTCTCTCTTGTACGCATTACATTGCTGCTCGAAAATATTTCAAAAATTAATTACGCTCAGTTAGTTAATTCTAAATTAACAATTTGTTTTTGATATCGGTTCACATCTCTTAAATCTTCGTCTGGTTACAGTTTGAGGTAGTATTAAAAATACACGCTGTATTGTACCCAGATGTTTAATTACCACGTGGCAGCCGGTATGAAGACGGTCGGCATATCAGCGGCGGGTGGCGTCGCCGAGGCCACAGTGGAGAACCTGGTCGACGGCTACACCAAATACGATATGTACGAGTTGGACATAAACAGGTTCCTCGGGCTGCATAATAATAAGAGGTTCCTGCGGGATCGGATCAAGGAGGTGCCTGGTGAGTTTTTTTTTTTTTATTCGACTGGAAGGCAAGAGCAAGTGGGTCTCCTGGTGGTAAGAGATCACCACCGCCCATAAACATCTGCAACACCAGGGGTGTTACAGATGCGTTGTCAACCTAGAGGCCTAAGTTGGAATACCTCAAGTGCCAGTAATTTCACCGGTGGTCTTACTCTCCGCGCCGAAACACAACAGTGTAAGCACTGCTGCTTCACGGCAGGATTAGCAAGCAAGATGGTGGTAGCAATCCGGGCGGACCTTGCACAAGGTCCTACCACCGGCAAGTTGAGGCTCCTTTCGCTCCGCTGAGTTGGACAAGTAATAGTCAAAGTATTTATCGGCTGTCATATACACTTGTCAATTTACTTTGCTGGACATTGCTTGCATTTATATGTAACTAGCTTATGCCCGCGACTTCGTCTGCGCGGATCTAGGTTATCGCGCGGTGGCGCCCTCTACCGGAATAAAAGGTATCCTATGTTGATCCTTGGGGTTCAAACTATCTCTATACCAAATTTCATCAAAATCGGTTCAGTGGTTTCGACGTGAAAGCGTAACAGACAGACAGACAAACAGAGTTACTTTCGCATTTATAATATTAGCAGGGATTTTGTTAGAATGTCAACAGTTTTAATTTTTTAACCTGTGGGTTGTAACCCCCTGGGGGGCGTCAAGCCTCTTTAGTGGGGTCGCCGAGCCCCTATTAGTTGTTGCGAAAACTACTTAAGTAAAAAAAAAAGTTTAAAAATATTTATTCAGATAATGTTACCTAACTCATAATATTTGTCTCATTGTATTTGAAAAAAAAAAGCAACGGGTAGGGGCGTAATTTTTGAATAACACTGAATTAAATTAATTCCATTCAAAACATTTAATTCAGACCATGTCCATAAGTGTTAGTTTACAGTACCTTATTCTATATTAGTTAACTCTAGATTTAAGATTAACATTATGTTGTATACAGAGCCTCTGGATTCCATATGTACTGAATTCCAGTGTTTCCAAAAAACGCAAGCAGGAGACTCCAAAACCATACGCACGAGGCTGTTGGCGTTGCCACGCACGCGGCGCATCAAGGACGCTGTTCTGTTTCGTATTATTGACCTAAAACAGTCTAGGTTAATATCTAGGTTAAGTTACAGAAGTACGTTACTTTAAATTCCCTTAAAAAAAGTCTGGCTGCCGGTAACACTGTATAAAGTTACAAAAAAATTGTTTTATATTATAACATTGTATAACAAATGTCATATAATTGTTATATGATGTTTTTTATACCAATGTGTGAGCACCATAACTCTTGCGTCACCCCCAGGTGTCCATTACGGCCTGCCCTACCCTTTCCACGAGTTCCAGACCGGGCGCAATCTGCGCATGTCCCCGATCTACCCTACTCTGCGCGACAACGGCGCGGTCTTCGGCCAAGTCATGGGGTACGAGAGGCCTACTTGGTTCGAGCCTGTAGGTGAGGACACGTTTTATTAAAGAAAAATAGAGAACATAAAATAGAACTGACTATAACAAACTTGAAAATAATTTTCTACTAGCTTGAAACAAGTCCGTTCTATTTTAATTTTTACTTTTTTCTTAATTCTTTATATCTTACTTTTTATTGACATTTAATTTTGATGTAGCTTGAGTTTTCATAAGTATTATTTTATTAGGTTCCCGTGTTAACCAAAATGGTTAATCTTAAAACATTAAGTATTAACAAATGGATAAGTAATATCCTTCTCTTAATTTTAAATAATTCTCTTACTTCTCTTAGTTTAAATGGTGACCATGTAGAGAAAATAATGACAATTCTTTGTTACTACAGACAAGATAAAAAAAATACAATTACTACAGATATAGATTTCGATTCTGTTATTTTGAATGAAGGTTAGTCTATCGTCAGTTACACTATTTAACATTTCCATTTCGGTTGTAACAAACACAGTCTATTTTTCTTTGGTAACCTCTAGTGTTCTACTGCAGGACAGGTCTACCCCATTACAAGTCTAATTTCATTACCTAAAACATATCGTGCTCACTGAAAAACATCAACAGTCGATAAAACACAATGTTCAATCCCTCTTGACATTTGATTTTTGCTATGAAAAAATCCGCTCCTTGGTTATTTGTCAGATAAATCAGACGGGGCCTCACTGAAACCGCGTCCCTTCAAGATAGCGCACACGCGTACGTTCGGCAAGCCGCATTGGTTCGACACGGTGCAGCGCGAGTACTGGGCGTGCCGGGAGGCCGTCGGCATCGCTGACTACTCCTCCTTCACCAAGATAGACTTGCAGGTGGGTGGGAGTTGCCGCAAGACTCAGAGACGGCCCTTCAAAATAGACTTGTATGTAGGTGGGTGGGAGTTGCAACAAGACTCAGAAACGGTCCTGCAAGATAGACTTGCAGGTGGGTGGGAGTTGCCAAAAGAATTAAAAAATGGCCCTACAAAACACGAGTAGACTTGCAGGTGGATAGGAGTTACCACAAGACTCAGAAAAAGCCCTACAAGATAGACTTGCAGATGCGTGGGAGTTGCTACGAGACTCATATACGGCCGTACAAGATAGACTTGCAGATGCGTGGGAGTTGCTACGAGACTCAGAGACGGCCGTACAAGATAGACTTGCAGATGGGTGGGAGTTGCCACAAGACTCAGAGACGGCCGTACAAGATAGACTTGTATGTAGGTGGGTGGGAGTTGCTACAAGACTCAGAAACGGCCCCACAAGATAGACTTGCAGGTGGGTGGGAGTTGCTACGAGACTCAGAAACGGCCCTACAAGATAGACTTGCAGGTCGGTGGAAGTTAGCACAGTAGAACAAATTGAATCATGGCCCAGGGAACCTTTGTGCTACTGTCATGTTGACATCTCATACTTTTGTCAACGAAATCATAGTGAAATTGATTATTAAAAGGTTCCACCCTGGGTCATGATTCAATGGGCACTCCCCCCCCCCCCTCCTATATACGCCTAACATTTGACATTAGTCTGGCTCATTTATTTAACCAATCACAAACGTGACGCAATTGTCAAAGTTGTCAAACAGCGCCAACTAGCTTATCACAGTAACCCCCATTGTGTTTGACAGTCGAAAGGGCGCGAGGTTGTCGACCTGCTCCAGTATCTGTGCTCCAACGACGTGGACGTCAAAGTCGGCGGTATCATACATACGGGCATGCAGAATGAGCGGGGAGGGTACGAGAACGACTGCAGTCTAGCGAGGATCTCGGATAACCAGTGAGTATACAAGTTTAACCTTTTCGTTGCCACGTCAAATACCAAAGGCATCGCCGTCTGTTGCCTAAAATTGAACCTTGATACAATTGAAGACAGAAGGTTGCTTTTCCATTGAAGTAATGGACGTATATGAGTCGTTGGCGTCGAAAAGGTTAACGATACACGGTAAATAACGTTTCACTTATTTTAGCAGCTCCGCCGACTGTAACGGAGAGCGTTTGAACTTTGTTTGTAGAAATGGGCTATTTATGTGTGTGCTACACAAGCCTATTGCCCCCAGCTAGCGTATTGCCACCAGCTATACTAGCCATTTATCCCCAGTTACACTAGCCCATTATCCCCAGCTACACCAGCCTATTGTCCCCAGCTACCCTAGCCCATTGTCCCCAGCTACAGTATCCCATTGTCCCCAGCTACACTAGCCAATTGTCCCCAGCTACACTAACCCATTGTTCCAAGCTACATGATGATTGCACCGATGAATTAGCAGACGCGCTGTATATGTAGATAACTCTGTACTTAATAGCTTTAACTGCGTTTGAACTTTGTTTGTAGAAATGGGCTATTTATGTGTGTGCTACACAAGCCTATTGCCCCCAGCTAGCGTATTGCCACCAGCTACACTAGCCTATTGCCCCAGCTGCTCTAACCCATTTTCCCCAGCAGACCCGCTGCCTATTGTCCTCAGCTGCTCTAGCCCATTGTCCCCGGCTACACTAGCCAATTGTCCCCAACTACACTAGCCCATTGTCCCCAGCTACATGATGATCGCGCCGACGATCCAGCAGACGCGCTGTAAGGCGTGGATCAAGCGTCACATGCCGCGTGACGGATCCGTCACGCTCACAGACGTCACGCCGATGTACACCGCGATATGCGTCATGGGGCCGTTCACGAGGAACCTCATGTCGGAGCTGACTGATACGGACCTGTCGCCGAGCAACTTCCCTTTCTTCACTTTTAAGGTTAGTCTTCTGTAATCATCATCACCATCGTCTATCCGTCCGATATTTTTTTCTGATAATTAGAAAGGTTAATTCCTACCGATAAAAGAAGTATCAAGCGTTTCTATAATTTTCATCCATTCCCCACTGCTTCGCGAGTTCGTCCTTATGATGTTTTCTTTCACTGTGAAGCTTGTTTTTTTTTTTCAATTCTCATTAGTGAGAATTACCAGTTTTTTTTTAATAAATATATTTCCATTTTCACATATTTGTAGTCGCCTTTAAAACATGGATATTAATCCTATTATTCATAAAATGTTTTTACTACACGTATTTACCCTCGCCTGAAGCTCGGGTGGGTTAAGCAACTCGGGTGATATGGCGCGTTTTGTTCACTGTCGTACTACTTATATAGAATTTATTAGATACATTCTAATTTTTTTTTTTATAGGAACTGGATGTTGGCTTAGCCAATGGCATCAGGGCCATGAATTTGACCCACACTGGCGAGCTTGGCTATGTGCTATACATACCTAACGAGGTGAGTTTCGTAGGCCCTGAATAAATTAAATGTTACTTTTTTAAACTCTTCGGTTTTGGAAAGACCATCATTGCCAAGAAAAACGCGCCTCAAGACACTTGACAGGAAGTATTTTTTTTAATTAAACTAAAGTAAATAAGTACAAACAAAAGACATATTAATTAATTTTTTTTATATGTTTATTTTTAGTTTGTGATGGTGAATAAAAATTTCTATTATTATTTATTATTTATTATTATTATTAAATATAAATTACTGTGTAAAATTAAAGAAAAGTTAAAAAAAAAATACAGGAACTTATGGGGTCCGCAAGTTAAAAAACTAAAACTAAACATCTCAACTATAAACCCGTACTGTCAAAATGTCAATATGATTAATTGTATTTAATGTATATCGGTCGATCAACTTTTTCTTGTCACTCGTTGCTATAGTCACGGTCTCCTGGATCACTCTTTAAACCGTAAGTTTATAGGATTCAAATTTACCAAACATGCATTTTTGTGGTCGTTTTAAGCTCCTTCTATTACTGGTCATCTTATAAGCATGTTAGTATAATGTGACACAACATTTCTTCTATTAAACTGTACTACTTTTGTCCCCTGGCTGACGGGACAGAATAACAGCAAGGAATAGTTGACCCACCCATGTACCAACTGTTTTGTCACAAGTCGATAGGTATAATCTAGGACACGCATCAACACATTTACCTTAGGTATTTAATTAGATATATAACATGCTAGATCAATGTACGCTACCTCGACTGTATTGTTTTCGTTCGACAGTTCGCCCTCCACGTGTACCAACGCATCATGGCCGTGGGCGCAAAATACGGTATCACTCACGTGGGCTACTACGCGTCGCGCGCGCTTCGCGTAGAGAAGTTCTTCGCTTTCTGGGGGCAGGATTTGGACACCACCACCACGCCGCTCGAGTGCGGCCGCACCTGGCGCGTCAAGTTCCACGTGAGTGAAACAGTTTGCTCTCCAGGTTTTTCACCGCATCAGGGGGGCACGTGCCCCTGTGTCCCCTAAATCGTCCCTGGGAGGGTACGTGCCCCGATACCCCCTAAATCGTCCCTGAGGGGCCCACGTGCCCCGGTGGCCACTAATTCAGCCCTGGGTCGGCACGTGCCCCGGTGCCCCGTAAATCGTCCCTGAGGGGGCACGTGCCCCGGTGCCCTATAAATCGTCCCTGGGTCGGCATGTGCCCCGGTGCCTCTTAAATCGCCCCTGAGGGGGCCACGTACCCCGGTGCTTTCTAATTCGGCCCTGGGGGGCCACGTGCCCCGGTGTCCTATAAATCGTCTCTGGGTCGGCATGTGCCCCGGTTCCTCTTAAATCGCCCCTGAGGGGGCCACGTACCCCGGTGCCCTCTAATTCGGCCCTGGGGGGCCACGTGCCCCGGTGTCCTATAAATCGTCTCTGGGTCGGCATGTGCCCCGGTTCCTCTTAAATCGCCCCTGAGGGGGCCACGTACCCCGGTGCCCTCTAATTCGGCCCTGGGGGTCCACGTGCCCCGGTGCCCTATAAATCGTCCCTGGGTCGGCACGTGCCAAGGTGCCCCCCCGTGATACGCACTTGGTGGGGGGCACGTGCCTCTTACGTGGCTATCATGGCCGTCAGTGCTAAGTATGGCATCACTCACGTGGGCTACTGCGCGTAGAGAAGTTCTTCGCTTTCTGGGGCCAGGATTTGGACACCACCACCACGCCGCTCGAGAGCGGCCGCACCTGGCGCGTCAAGTTCCACATGAGTGAAACAGTTTGCTCTCCAGGTTTTTCACCGCATCAGGGGGGGCACGTGCACCGGTGCCCCCTAAATCGTCCCTGAGGGGCACGTGCTCCGGTGCCCTCTAAACCAACCCGTGCCGTGAAACTTTGATGAACGAAAAGTGTGCCGTTAAAACCAAAAGGTTGAAAACGCCTGCCTTTGTCTCATGCTGAACAAACTTCCACAGAAAGACATCCCGTTCATCGGCCGCGAAGCCTTACTGAGACAGCGCGAAGAAGGCGTCCGCCGTCACTACGTCCAGCTCCTGTTGACGGATCACGAGCACGAGCTTGACCCGTGGTCGTGGGGCGGCGAGCCCATATACCGCGACAACGTGCACTGCGGACAGACCACCACCACGAGCTATGGTTACACGTTCAAAAAGCAGGTGAGACCACCACCAGCAGCTATGGTTACACGTTCAAAAAGCAGGTGAGGGTTTGATAGGCGCGACCTAGGAGCTCCAACGCTCCGCCGGATCACAAGTAACTCTTGATGATGGATCACGAGCACGAGCTTGACCCGTGGTCGTGGGGCGGCGAGCCCATATACCGCGACAACGTGCACTGCGGACAGACCACCACCACGAGCTATGGTTACACGTTCAAAAAGCAGGTGAGACCACCACCAGCAGCTATGGTTACACGTTCAAAAAGCAGGTGAGGGTTTGATAGGCGCGACCTAGGAGCTCCAACGCTCCGCCGGATCACAAGTAACTCTTGATGATGGATCACGAGCACGAGCTTGACCCGTGGTCGTGGGGCGGCGAGCCCATATACCGCGACAACGTGCACTGCGGACAGACCACTACCACCAGCTATGGTTACACGTTCAAGAGGCAGGTGAGGGTAGGAGCGACCTAGGAGCTCCAACGCTCCGCCGGCATCACAAGTAACTCTTGGTGATGGATCACGGGCACGAACCGGACCCGTATACAATAAATAAATGTATCTCTCTCTTTCTCTATCTTACAAGTTGAGCCACGGGTACACGTTCAAGAAGCAGGTAAGGGCTTGGTAGGCGCGACCTAGGAGCTCCAACGCTCCGCCGGCATCGCAAGTAACTTGGTGACGGATCACGAGCACGAGCTGGACCCGTATACAATAAATAAATGTCTCTCAGTCTCTATCTAATAAGTTGAGCTACGGGTACCTACAGGTACGCATTCAAGAAGCAGGTGAGGGCTTGGTAGGCGCGACCTAGGAGCTCCAACGCTCCGCCAGCATCAAAAGTAACTCTTGGTGACGGATCACGAGCTCGAGCTGCACCCGTATACAATAAATAAATGTATCTCTCTCTTTCTCTATCTTACAAGTTGAGCCACGGGTACACGTTCAAGAAGCAGGTGAGGGCTTGGCAGGCGCGACCTAGGAGTTCCAACGCTCTAAACTAGATCGATAAGAGAGCTGCTTATGCAAGAAAGTAGCATGAAAGAGTCGTATTTTGACTGGCTGTATCTTCATAATTTTGCACTGTTGTTTCGGCGTGGAGGTAAGATAGCCGGTGAAATTACTGGCACTTGAGGTATCCCATCTTAGGCCTCTAGGTTGGCAACGCATCTACAATACCTGGGTGTTGCAGATATTTATGAGCGGTGGTGATCTCTTACCATCAGGAGACCCTTTTGCTCGTTTGCCATCCAGTCGAATAAAAAAAAATACATACTGAATAACTTTCGGTAAAATCGGGCAAAAAAAATCTGGTTTCATTCATTGAGGCCGGTGAGGTGCTTGAGGTTTTCTATGAAATACCTACCTAATTATTTACCCCGATTTTCGCATTGATCTCATGGGACAATTAGTTCAGTATGACCGTCGTTACCGCTGTTTGTTATTCCTGATCACCGATTAAAAATATATATAGTTTTTTTTTTTTAAGTAGCCTGTATAGTGTCCCACTGCTGGGCAAAGGCCTCCCCTCTTGACCTCCACAACTCTCGTTCGGACGCAATGTCAGGCCAGTCCTTTGCGTACGTGTCCAGATCGTCCCGCCATCTCCTTCTCGGTCTGCCTCGATGTCGCTGGCCGTTCTCCGGCACCGACCAAGTAACTGTGCGAGCCCACCTTTGTGTGTGCATGCGGCAGACGTGTCCAGCCCAGTCCCATTTTAGCTTAGCTATATAGTAGACAGTCAATAACTTTTTTTTCTTAATATTTGTCAGGTGTGCCTCGGATTTGTTCAAAACTTGGACGAGAACGGTGTCCCGCAGAAAATTAGCAACGAATACGTGTTGGGCGGCCACTACGAGATCGACATAGCCGGCATAAGGTACGACGAAACTAAAATAATTAACTAACTACAGCAGGGCCTCTTTAATCCGTACCCACGCTAATAGGTTTTACGCGTTTCTTGCACGAAGGGTGCGAATTACAGTTAAATAATTTTTTCCGAATAACTCACGTCTTAAATCGAGTTCAGCTCGACATGTTTCGGGCTAATCCGTAGCCCTTCTTCCTCGGAGGTTATTCGGAAAAATATATTTAATATGAGTGACTCTCACGGTAGTTTTTATCTTCCAAAAAGTACAGTTAGCAAAAACTTGTAAATTTTAAATCTTTTGTATTTCTTTCGCAGATACGCGGCTAAGGTGCATCTGCACTCGCCCAATCTGCCGACCAAGTATCCCGACAAGGAGAGGGACGTGTACCAGGCTACCAGGAAGCACGCGGAGACCCAGCAGTTCCTCGGGAGACACTATCAGCCTTAACGGTGAAAGGAAAACATCGAGGGGTCCACAGCTATAGATTGCACTAGATTACGCAAATGCATCTAATTGGCGTGTCCGAACCCTGACCATACAAAGGGTTGGCCCCATACAAAGACTGACTGCTAACTGACTAATCATGACTAGTGACTGACTCGAACCCCACGGCGCGGGCGGGCGGCGCATTTGAATCGATTTTGCGCGGACATCGGAGAATTAACATCGCTAAGTCGCTCTTGAGACGTCACAGTAGATATAAAAAGTGACACGGTTGGTTTTCTTACAAATTGAGGTGTTTGCGGTATCTAGTGTAATCTATATCTGTGGAGGGGTCATTCTGTATGATTTTCGTGGGCACATATTTGTTGACATGCGAGATTGTTAGTTTCTAGGTTGTCTATTAAAAGTACAGTCATTATTAATATTTGTCACAGCGGAGCGTGCAAAAATATCTGACACGTCCCACTGGCCCTAGAAATAGTCGTATCAGATATTTATGCACGCTTGTTGTGTCAGATATTGGTGCTGGTGACTGTACAAAATAATCAAAAATGTACAGTCAAGTGTACAAATATAAACTTGTTAAAAGTTTCAAAAATAAGTCCACAGACTTATTCCGTGGCAATAAGGCCGTAGTAACATATTTTTGAGTGGTTCGAATAGATACTTATATTTGCACTTGACTATACCTAATCAAATTCCATCCCCATCTACAAGGTGACCTTAGCCTCTGGACAAATAATGAAACCATGGATAAGACTGATGCTTAGCAATATCTTAAAATAGTTATTTTCTTAATTAGACACAAAAAAAAAACTATGAAATCGGATCATCCAAATACACAGGCTGCTCCAAAGTGATACATTGAAAACCTTTAGTTTTTCGGTAAATATTGGACTGATTGTTATGATACTTTGCAGTTTGGTTTTAAATATCTTGCTAAGCCAGTATTCGTATTTGTCCAGAGGCTAAGGTCACCCAGTATAAAGAAATGTGACTACGAAAATGAGGCGGTTGAATCGAATAATGACCCTGAGCCCAGATTAAACATGTAATAAAAAATCTCACACGAAATGAGAAAGACTAGCCACAGACCGCATGAAACTAAAGAATGACATTCAAGTTTCATATAATATTTTGACATGTTCTTCCATTAAAACCAAGGTTGTATGTACTTAGTTCTTCCTTAGACAAGTTTTACCCCTCCAGGTCAAGTCAGGTTATATTGCTAAAGTTATCTCGACGTTTCGGCCGTGGTCACGATGAGGAGTAATGGTTTGCTCGAGTCCTGGCAGTGGTACTGAAAATCACGGAGCTAGAACAATATAAAATATGGTTTTAGTCAGTTTGAACCTGTGTTAAATGAGATTATATCCTTTAAAGTACCTAACACTGGTGCAAAAATTCCAAATATTTATTATAGTTAAAAGTTTGGTTAATTTATTTGAATTCTTAGGGTCTCGCCATAATCTAAGACGCGGAATCGGTTTTTTAGCTGATTAAAAAACGCTTTATGTGTACACAATAAAAGACGTTTTTCCGTCGTCAAACCTAGTTTTTTGTCCCTCTTATTGCGTGACCATAAAGCGTTTTTTTATCGGTTAAAGTCAATTCTGCATTGATCCAATTTTATTTAATTTGTTTCATCCTTGTTCGTTTAGTAGTTGCGAGTTGATAATCTGAATGAATTGATATTATGCATGTATACCTATCCAATGATAAAGTTGTACTGTTAGTAAAAAAACTGAAAAAAATCCGTCGAGAGAATTAAAATGTGAAATTTGTTGTCTTTGTAATTTGTTAGTTTAGAATACGAAATAAAACAGAACGGATCTATAAAAAAATATACATATACAAAGTTGTTGCCATGCCCAACTATACTTCGTTTTTTTTAGCATTAGAAAGAAGGTAAGCTATCTGGACTGTCTTTTTTTGAAAAATGCCACAGCGAATATCTTCACTACTTTGAAAAAATCTCATATCTAAAATCAATAGCTCAACAAAATTGAACCTTAACGTAATGTTCATAAAGTTCACTCGGAAAAGTTATCTATTTTGAGGTACGAGATTTTTTAGAAGTAGTGACGAAATGTAACAATTAACAAGGACATACGATCATTCACATGCTTTTGGTATCATAAGTAATAATTCCTTTTTTTTGTAAAACTTTTTTCAATAAATGACTCGAGATTGTTTACCCTTTTTCTAATGCTAAAAAAACGAAACTAAAATGTGACAGTCGCGAAAATGGCGTCTTAGTTTGATTTAGCCTCTTTTTGTCGTACTCTAGATTTTTCAATGCAAACAAAAGAATGACATCGTTGATGTCATATCGCTCAGCGTCACTCTTGCCTTACATATAGGTAGTCATTCACGATGACGCGCCGTGGTTCTTATTACAATGTCATTAATGTCTAATTTTGAAAATCACGCGTCTTCGTGGATGGCACTTGATACCTATTATAGCTCAATTACAAACGTATTATTAGTCGAAATTAAGTTTCTGCTGTATAGCAATATAAGCCAATTATAGTAAGCAATATTATAGAGAAGTAAATAATTTTTAATAGAATATTTGTTTCATTTTGTATCCTTGTTAGTTAACTTTGTGCGGCCCTATGTGCAATAGAATGTACACAATAAGTTCAAGGGAATTAGGAATCTATGAAAATGCAATAAAAGATAAATTCTTTTGTTTTTCTATTGTTTTACACCATGGCAGTTTGACTTTATTCTCGAAATAATTAGATTCTAATTTCTTTGTCAATTTTTTCAAAATATTTATATGGTGGTAGGAGGTATATTTATGTAATACCTAGACGCACGTAGCACTTTGGGCCTTGTAAATAATTAGGCTTAGAGTTGCTCAGCACGCTATGAAGCTCGAGGTTTGCCGACGGGATCAAATGAGGAGATACATACACCGACACAGCCAAGCGGATAGCTCATTGAACTAGCAATTAGACATGGGGAAAAGCGTTACATTTTGATATCAGTGACTGAAGATCCCGTTCTAAAAAAGTCACAGTGGAAAGTCATCGAGACTTAGTCACGCCTGTTACTCGTGTCACTGCATGATATTTGACAATTCACGGTCCTGTATAATGAACGTTTTTTTTTGTCATACTGTTATTTCAACGTTTCTATTTGTATAATTTTAATTTTACAGCGCATTGGTCTTTAACTGTAATGCTGTAATTTTTCTTGGAATAAATAAATAAATAAATAATGTAACTATGTCACGCCCGTTACTCATATCACCATATGATATTGTCGCAGTGCTATTATGACCGAGTTTTTGTCACACAAGTAATTGATCCAAAATAACCTTCACACTTTTACAGGCTTAGGATTGCCACACACTACTCTACAGCATCGTGCTTTGAGTAACAGACTGCGCTATGCGCTAGAAACTGTAGGAACGTATGTGATTTTGTAACGTTGTTCTTTTATGAAAAGTCACAGTTTCACCTTTTGACGGCGAGTCACGGTGACTTTGACATGTCTACTAGCGATGGGGAAGCTATATATATAGCACAGAGAACTTATGGCTGTTGGGGTAGAAAAGTTCTCGAATGGAGAAGTCGGATTTTACATATTATTCTGGAGCCTAAATTGGTAGTACTTAAAAGCAATCAGTTAAATTACCGAAATTTGTTTGAACTAGGAAGTTATTTGGTCCCTTTTAGTGCTGGTTATGTACGAGGAACAAAGAGCAATCTCTTTCTCGAGCGATACTACCTCTTATAATTTCTGTTTAACCTTATTCTTTAGTGATGGGAAAATGACAATTAACCTTTTCGCCGCCACGTCAAATACAAAAGACATCACCCATACGCCAGGCATCTATTTTGCAATGCCTAAAATTGAACCTTAACACAATTGTAAGAAGGTTGCTTTTGCATTGTAGTAATGGACGAATATACTTATAGGTAGCGTGGAACCTGCGGTGCGTATATATGAGTCGTTGGCGTCGAAAAGGTTAATAAAAAAAAACTATTTATAAACATTTATTTATTAATTAGGTATAAACTAAGTTCATTAATAATCCTACTTTATTAAATTTAATTGTTCATACAATATAAATATTTAAATTACCTACGTTTTAGGCGACGACTACACGTTCAATATCTATCACGTCAGTACCTACTTATCGTGTAATCTTAGTATATTGACGCATATCAATATTTATCATACATATGTATATAGGTACACAAAATGCTTCCGAAGAGACCTAAAGACACAGATATAGATTACTCTAGATTACGCATATGCATCTACTTCGCGTGTTCGAACCCCGACTAAACATCGGGGTTGGCCCCATACAAAGACAGACCGCTAACTGACTAATCATGACTAGTGACTGACTCGAGCCCCACGGCGCGGGCGGGCGGCGCATATGAATCGATTTTGCGCGGACATCGGGGAATTCACTCTTTAGACGTCACAGTAGGTATAAAAAAGTGACACAGTTGGTTTTCATACAGATTAAGGTGTTTGCGTTATCTAATGTAATCTATATCTGTGCCTAAAGACTTCAACCGCGAATCCCTGAGGTCAAGAAGTAATTGGGGTACCAGGAATACGTGGCCGAAGTCTTTGTTTTTGTATTCTATTTCTTACTTATATACATATATATAACATAGGTAGTAAATAACATTTTTAATTGTAATTCCGACTACAAACTGGCAGTAGTTCTTACTACTTATTATAAATACTGACATCCATTAATGCTAGATTACACAATAAATAAATACATGTACAATGTTTGATAGATAAGAATAGACCAATAGACCAAAGGATTTACTGAACGTTCACCTTTCATCTCCATGCCACCCTATTGAACAAGTCAATGCAGATAATTGACTCAAAACTGACGTTCTCATTTCATTTCTTAGCGGTTATGGGATTTTACATAGATACCACAGTATATATATATAAGTATAAGCTAAAGCAGTATGGAAGCTACGAACAAAACGATTAAAACGAACACACTCACACAGACGCGAGCTCTACACGGCCTCTGAGGGGGTTTTGCGGTACTAGAGGCCGTGTAGAGCGCTCGTCTGTGTGTGTTCGTTTCGATCGTAGCTTAGTAGCTTCCATACTGCTTTAGCTTACATATATACTGTGATGACACCCTATTGAACAAGTCAAGGCAGATAGTTGACTCAAAACTGACATTCTCATTTCATTTCTTAGCGGTTATTTTGGGGTTTTTACATAGATACCGTGGGAATATCCGGATAGAAAGTAGCCATTTGTTGTTCCAGACTTCCAGACTACATCTGCACTGTACCACAAGAGTTTTAACAAAATTGTTAAATTTCTCATAGTAAAATCTTTGTTGCACTTGTAACTTTTACGGTACCATACGAACTTCGACTTAATTTCCGAGAGGGACGAAATACACCTACAGCATACATACAAAATGTAATGTTCATGTTACGTTCCTACAAACATACTAAACACGTAAAACGCACATATAGGTAGAGTCATTCACGATGACGCGCCGTGGTTCTTATTACAATGTCATTAATGTCTAATTTTTACAAAATCACGCGTCTTCATGGATGGCACTAGGTATACACACACAACTAAATACAATTAATGCTTGTCTTCTTTGGCAGTGATCTAAAGTTTTGTACAAACCAAACCATAATTTTTGCTCAAAATTTAAGTCTATTCACTGAGTGTTATTAAATATATGAATATCATGACACGATATCATCTTGCAATAGCGACTGTCCCTTAACCTTTTCGCCGCCACGTCAAATACAAAAGACATCACCCATATGCCAGGATTCTACATTGTAATTTCTAAAATTGAACCTTAAAACAATCGTGCGAAGGTTGCTTTTGCATTGAAGTAATGGACGTATATAAAGGTCGTTGACGTGGAACCTGCGGTGCGTATATATGTACAGAGATGGGACATTTTCAAAATACTAGTATTTAAAATGCAAAATACAAAATACAAAATACGTATTTCCATTTTGTATTTAAATACTTTTTTTGGAAAAGCATTTTGTATTTTATTTGAAATACATTTATGGACATATTTTGTATTTGCAAAATACAAAATACTTTTTAATAAGTTTAGTTCTTACTATGGCAACACTGAACTATATCTTGTTTTCGGGCCACTATAATAAAAAACTAGTTTGATTAAAAAAAATAAGTAATGAATCGTCCCTGACTAATTGAGTATTTGTGTTCTATGATTGGTTTTTTGGAATCTTTTTGTATTTTTTATTTCAATTCCAAATTTATACTTTTACGGTCATCCCGTGAAACCTAAATTGAAAATACAAACCGAAACGTAGATGCACAGAAAAACCAGAAAAATAAGACCAACACTGGGAATCGATCGCAGTATTAAAACACAATTTTTAAATTATTGAAAAATAACAACGATGGCCAAACAACGTGAAAATTTTCTCATGTGTCAACCATCTTTTGTTTTTTGTTCTTTTTCTATTGATGGCCAGTGCGTGATTAGAACGAAATTTATTTAGAAAGGTTTTGCTTTGCTTGCATTGATCGTCATGTAAATTAAAATGTTGCACTTACCACATTAAGATTTCAATTTTTTGATTGAAGCCTTATGAATAATAAAATGAAATTTTCAGAGTAGCTACCTGATAGATAGAGCAAGTTTTTAAAAGCCAAACGGTAATTTTTTTTATGTTTTTTTATTTTTTTAAGGGCCCTTGAAATTGTGAACATACTGGGTAATTTTATCTTTCTTGGCATTTTTTTTTTATTCCATTCAAAGATCTAACGATAGTAAATGTTACCATACTCAATTGGCCTATCTATCAGCTTAGCACACAAAAAAATCAAGCATCTACCGCAATAATTCACGTCACCATAAATAAAAATTTCATCGTACTCGGCGATAAGCAGGTGAAAAATTAAAAAAAAAGTCATAACTCCGAAAATACGAAAAATCGCGGAACATACAGGGGGGTATTTCAGATAGCCCTATAGGTCCTCTATCTCCCGGCTTTAGTATATCACTACTTCTTGGGACACCCTGTATATGCTATTATGAAATTTGGTACGGTTGTTTTTAAATGCAACGTCTATGAAAAACACGATGTAATTTTCGGAAATTCCCACGGAAAATTTTGTTTTATACTTCTTCACGCCAGAATGACTGGACGGATTTGGATGAAATTTGGTATGTAGGTAGCTGGATGTCTGGAATAACACATTGGCTATTTTTTACCCCGATATTCTCACGGGATAGGGATAAAATTTAATAATTTCAACTGCTCGGTAAGCCCAAACATCAGTCATTAAATTTTGGATAGGTTGTTCTTGTTACAACGTCAATGAAGATCATGATAAAAATTTTGGGAATAGGGAATATTACTGCAATTTTCTGCCATCAGAGTTCAGCACTAGCACAAAACCGTAAACAGTTTTTCGAGTATTTTGTACGAAGGATACCATAAGCCATAATATAATTATTTCAATGAAATTTTTGGACATATAGCTCTATCGTGACAAACGATGTAAATTTCATGTTATTTTGCTACTAATAAATGGATGAAGACCAAAGAGTTGCACCCGGTAAAAGCTGCGTCAGCAGGTATTTATAATTACAATTATTTTATTCCATTGTGACACGAAAATTAATCATACAAATGTATGGGTAATTTTCGTGTACACAAAGGAAAAAGTTAATGGAAATTTAAACTACCTGCTAACGCAGCTTTAATGGTGTGCAACTTTTTGGTTTTCACCTAAGTACTCGTATGTCATAATTTTTTCTCTTTTGTCTGTCGCAGCGCTTTGCCTTATTATGCCCTATTCCCTGAGAAATTTTGTAAAATCCCGGAATTTCAATTGCAAGACTAACTACCAGATCGAATAGTTTACGCGTGCTAAGTCGCGCGCAAAATCTTGTTTCATATAAAAGTATTTTATTTGAATAAAGTATTTTGAAAATACCTATTTTGTATTTTGTATTTAAAATACTTAAAGCAAAAATATTTTGTATTTTGCATTTCAAATACCAAAATTAGAAAAGTATTTGCATTTTGTATTTAAATACTTTTTTAAAAGTATTTTGCACATCTCTGTATATGTATGAGTCGTTGGCGTCGGAAAGGTTAACTACAGCAAACTCTACCGGGTGTCACTTGCCCCCGTGCGCAGTGTCGTGGTACGCGGCACGCAGTTCTTGTAAAACGCAGGGCCGTGCGGGCAAGCGATCGCGGCGACCATAGTTGCCATTCTGTTCTAGAATGCGCTTCGATTGTATATTTTGTCATTCGCATGTTTTCTGTTTTGTACACTTACAAAATTGTTTAAATCTTGTTTCTTGTTAAATAATTTTCTGGCCACATTTATACTAAGTTTAGAATTATTTTTGTATTTTTGACAAATCTCTGTGAACAGACTATTTTAGCAAGAAAATATTTCTGTTGTCAATACTGCTGTTTGGAATCTATAATCATGATTACTTAAAAAAAAGCTTAAAATATCTATATCTCAAAATTTTTTTTCTTGCCAAGTGAACTTTCGCACCCTTCGTGCAAGAAACGCGTAAGTCCCATTAGGTTTGTATGTGTTTTACGCGTTTCTTGCACGAAGGGTACTACTGTGTGCCCAAAGGTTCAGTTTACTCAACATACAAAGCTTCAAGGTACAAGCTTTTTCAAAATAGTTACAATATCTACCCGTTGCCTAGTCTCCATAGTACAAGCTTTGCTTAGTTTGGGACTAGGTCAATTGGTGTCTAGTGTCCCATGATATTTATTTATTATTTATTCATTTATTATTCCACAGAATGGTAAGAAAGTCAATATTACTATGTAAATCTTAGAATAATAGGAATTCAAGGTGTGTGAATTCATCTGGGATTGGTATCAGCATGAGGAATTCACTGATCTTACCAGTGTATAGACCAGCCTCCTTCGAAGAGTTGAAGCTTTAGTCCTTTTCAACGACCAGGCGAGTTACCTGGCCGTCAACTGCCCTATATCATTTCAAAGATATTAAAATTGTATGTGTTGTACGTAGTTGGTTTCCGCAGCTTCTCTTTGATCAAATCACATGGTGAGGGAGTGTCAAACTTGAATCTGATGATGTTGCTCTTCACAATTTCTTTTAAATACGGGGCTGCGACAGGCCTGACTCGGGATGCGAGTACTTTGCCAAAATTAGAACACTTGCCTCTCTTGATTTTCTGTTGAAGGATATAGGACATATCCGTTGTGCAAGGTAATAAGGGTTCCGGTGTCTTCATGGGTGCGATTTCTTCATCACAATCCAGAAAGTTTGGATCAAACAATGAATCCGTAGAGCTGGCACTGCTAAGGTTTTTCTTTGCTGGTTCAGGCTTAAACGGAGTCTGGAGAGCTTGCATGAGGTCTATAACTCCACTATCTTCTTGAAGTTTGAGCTTCCTAGTCTCTTCTACTAACCGTTGTTCCTCTTCGACTTGCTGACGTTTCAGTTCTTTAGCTTTGAGCATGTTAGAAACCTGTTCTGCCAGTACATTGTTGATGTTAACTGGACTCGTGCTGAAGTTGAAAGTGGGTATGCCAATGCGTTGGCCGGGGGAGAACGACAGTTTCGTGTCTGATTGTGCACTATTGTGATTGCTGAGCTTTGGGATTTGTATGTGGTCACTCAAACTGTGGCTGGTACCCTCTGGCTGCTCCTGAATGCTTGTTTTCGAGAGATGACTGTCAACTAAAGCCAGGAGTGACGAGAATGAACTGGACTCAGTCATTTTGATTACCTGTAATAACATGATACTGGTTTTAAAGGTAGTCATAACGTCATACGCCTGACTTTATTCTTACAATTGATTTGTACTTTATGAAGTGAGGACTTACAACACTTTATAAAGTGACTGTTAGACTAGGAGTTTCAATGAACATTTGGGATGTGCTGGCAATACCAATCACGGCTAGTGCTAAATGTATCGTACAACTACAAATGTATTGTACAACTCTCTGTACATAAAACACATGACCAACATTCATATAAATATCTGCTCTGGCTTCGGATTGAACCCTGAACCTTAAGCTTCATTCAGTTAGAAGATAATACATTGATCAAGAAAAAAAATCTTCCAGTTATACGGATAATGATAATTGAACTGCCCAAAAATATACTTGATTGTAATACTTATAGATGGATTGAATTGATACAGGTTTCATGTCACTTTTTCTGTTTGAAAAACTTTTGTATAATTACATTATGAAAAGTAAACACTTGTTATCAGAATGAGGTTTACGAACGAAAGAAAATAAAGCTATAGGGACTAATACCCTTTGAAATAAAGTTGTAAGGTTGATTATTATGCAATGTCCATCACAATAGATTTTAAGTTAACAACGAACGAGGTGACATTCCAGTTTACGAAGTTTGTTTATCACTGAATTATCAAACAACTAGACTACCTACTTACAATATAGGCTTTTTGCTGGATATTTAACACACTGTGTGGTTGCGACCTAGAAACAACATGACATTGTTTATTTATTATTTATGTTTTCTTATTGCCTTCGAGCGAAATCGTCAACAGGGGACTATGACGCATAGGTTTGACATGACGAAATAAATGATAACATGACGGCCATGCTAGTCCGTATCGAGCCTTGAACGAGCACCGGCCTGATTAGAATATTTTATTGAATTTCAGTGTGAAGCATACCTGACGCATAAAATTAAACATTTTTGTAACACATTTATTTATGCTTATAAATTTGTTTAAATCGAACAATATATAAATTAAACATTTTGAATATTCTTTAATTTCAACAAACATTAAATCTTCAGTTTACTTTGGACTGTTAGTTCCACTTGAATAGTTTTGATGGTTACATGTGGCAGGAAGATGGCAGCACTTGCGCGCCTTGGTTTTATGTTGCCAAGGCCTTAAATTTGTAGCTAATGTAGAACAATAAGAAATTATTCTGATACGAAAATTAAATGAATAAGTTGAAGATCTAGTACAGTTAGGTAAAGAACCGATTTAAATCTTCTATTGAGAATTTTGTGGGATAGAAAATTGTGCAAAAATAACGAATCAAAAACAATTTTACCTTGATTTACTTATTTTATTCACTCCTATTCTAGATTTTTCAACGCACTGACTTCTTTTAAGAAAATAACTTGTTTACTGGCTATCTTCGTAGCTTAAAATTTCCCATTTCCTCGTTTTCCGCTCATTTCATCTGAATCATGTAGCCATTTTCCATTTCAACAAGCTTGGCAACCCTGCACGTCCATGTTTATCATTTCGTACCGTCAGACGTGACGTTTGCTATCACGGCGAGCTAAACGCGATTTATAATGAATACACACCATTATTAAACACAATTAACACCCGCATAGGCTAACTGCTATGCGATTGAGTGAGTAAAAATTACACGGTATTTCCCACCCTCGCCATGCCAGGCGTAAAATACGAACAGCTGGTGACAAAGGTGGACACTGAAGAAGACGTGATAACAACCAAACCTAAGAGGAAATGCCTTGATGCTTGGTGTCAGAAGAGTCTCCTGTCTCTAGGCTACATCTTGATATACTTCTCGCTGTCCATCGGGCTCACGTTTTACCAGAGATGGCTTCTAAAGGTAAGGCTTCGTGTTTATCAATGGTAGTTGTTTTTATCCGTTTTTTTATCTTATTTACTTCAATGTCGCGAGTATTAGCGGTCGTGTTTGATTTCCCTTAAGCCTGCTGCTTACGATAATCCGCGAATGATTTTGCTCAGTGATAGAATGTGGGGTATCTGCTTTTTTTGTTCTATGTTGACACCCACGCATTTTTAAAATTACTGACGGGTTAGAATTAGAACATACATCCTTGTTGCAAAATGTTAGACAATTGTTAAATGTGTATTTAACACATGTTTGTTTGTATAAAACTGTAATTTAAGTGCGTTTGACACTAAGTTTTTTTAATAGATATTTAATATTATTTAACAATATTTAAAAAATGTATATATTTTAGTTATTTGAAGTACCTACCACGTTTAATTTCAACTGAGTAGAAATAAATAATAAAATGTTGACCTTTTCTTATATAACTACTTGAATTTTTTTTCTAAAAGACTTTATTAAGTCTTAAATAATTAAATAGCTATATTATATTTCCATAAAAATGTGGTAAATGTGAGTTACATGAAAAAATTAAAATAAAAACGAATCATTTAGGGCATCCTGTTAGGCAAGGTTCCAAAGATTGCGAACGAAGGCTACTTGCCAAAGAAGGCTAATTCTTTATCCGAGGAAGACACCAGCTCTATGGTCCCTGTGAGGATGAAGTACCTTTTTTTTATTGTAACAATATATGGACGAGTGGCAGAAAGTAGGGGAAGCCTTTGCTCAGCAGTGGGACACTTTAACAGGATAATAAAAAAAAAATATACTTATGGATTTTTTTTTCAGAACCTACTAGACTCTTGTCATTTATTTTCATTCCTGAATACCTAGGTTTTACTGTTGATATGACTTGATTCGTAATTTAATTAGAAATATTAAAAAAATAAAAAATATCCATAGGACCAAAACTACTATTAATTTGAAATTACTAACACTAAACCTTAATTTAAAAAAAAAACAGCCAAGAGCGTGTCGGACACGCCTGAAATAGGGTTCCGTAGCCATTACGAAAAAATCAAGTAACATTTGTTTAAGGATTTTGTATTTTGTATGGAATATTCCAAGTTTAGGTACATAGAAAGAAGAAACTTAATTGTTATAGTTTTCCTTGTAAGTTTGATATACTTACTCGTACTACCATCCTCAATTTTTACGTCTGTGGGAGGTACTCTAAAACAATTTTTTTTTTTAAATTTTTGTACTGTTTTGTCGGCATAGTTCACATATATATTCGTGCAAAATAACTGCTTTCTAGCATTGATAGTCCCTCAGCAAAGGCGCGAACGGACAGACAGACATGGCGAAACTATAGGGGTTCCGTTTTTGCCATTTTGGCTACGGAGCCCTAAAAAGCGAGGTTTGGAACTGCGATTGCGATACTTTGCACGAGCAAGCTGCCGCGAGGGTTGCCTGTTGCCTCTCTTAACCTATTGCTGAGCTCCCTGTGCAGCTCCAGCACTCTTACCCCAAGGTCCTGAGTTGTATTTTGACTGTATTTTGTAACTCCCCCCCCCACTTAATGTGTGACGTACTTTATGGGTGACCCCGTATTAGAGACGCCGAAAAAGTGGTAAAATAAAAAACTGAAAAAGTTGCTTACTGTAAGATGTAAAGTGGGGGTGATTTTATTTCTGAACTAACACTAAGCATAAGTATAAGCACTAGTAGAACATAAAAAAAATATTTCATTGACCGTAGGTTCAATTAATGTAAGGGACGTTGCGTGTTTTGTCCCTTACCTACGGTCGACGATTTTATGCTGCCTAGATCCAGCATAAACACGAACTTTACGAGCATGAGAAGTGAAAAATACTTGTCATTTGTTCCTATGATTTATCGTCATGTTCCTAAGACTTCTGTGCACACATACACAAGTTATTTACCTAAGCCACGCACCGTTTGCAAAACACTTGCGCATTATAATATCAGTAAGACTCGGCGTTTACTTTTACTGATAGCGCTATCTTTATTGCCATCCTGCCCAAGATATAGCAAACTACTTAAAACAGCGAATGTATTTGTATTGCCGTGTTGTTTATTTGTAACCAGCCTCTGCCCGCTTCTACGCTTACTATTAGTGCCAATCAACTATTTTACCGACTCTGTGGGCGTCTCCTGCGTTACCAAAATGTCTCATGCGTTACCACAATTGTCTCCTGCGTTACCAAAATCGTACTTCCAACAAGATATTTCACGGATTAATAGGTTGAACTTATGTAGGATGACATGTATTCATGTAAATTACAGAAAAAACATGTTTACTTACAAAAATCTGCAATTGTTTGAAAAAATTCGCGGACAGATTAGTGTCGGTAAAAAAGTTGGTTGGCCCATTAGACACTTGAATCGTTTTTTGTTTAATAGACTATAAGGTGTCCCAGTTGAGCAAAGGCCCTCTCTTTCTCCTTCCGATTTTCTCCGGTTTCGGTAAATTTTCGAATTTACTTCAGATTGAGGTAGTTAAAATTTAGAAGATTATATTTAATGCCAATTTGGTCTAAATATTCCGAAAATTGATTATTAAAAACTAGCTAAATGCCCGAAGCTAATAAGAACGCATCAAAAAAAATTTTTTTTTCGTATTTAAGGTAGCCTATGTATTTGCCTGAGTTATAAACTCTATACCAAATTTCATCTTATTCGGTTCAGTAGTTTAAGCGTGAAGAAGTAACAGGCAGGTGGACATAAAGAGTATTCTGATCGACTAAAGCCAATTCCGCGTCGATAGGTTTACGGAGACACTAAGGCAGCGAGCTAAATACCCAGGTGTTAAAGAATTGTGCTTTTGTTGTTTGATGTTTTTTCGCAGTCCAAAAGCCATAAACACCCTCGGATTTTTTCAGCCGCTCTCGCTTGAAGCTCTTGCGAATCAGCTCCGATTTAAGCAGCGTTTCCACCAATAATGTGCGCGGATGTGTTGCGAGGAATGTGTTTAACATTAACCATCATCATAAACATCTCTGATGGAAACAGCCGAGTGGAGCGAGGCGAGGTAAATGAAGCGTTTCTATTGGCTAATGAAAATTCCTCGCAACATCCTCGCACATTGGTGGAAACACTGCTTTACTGTGCCTTCTGCCTTCGTAAAATATACCATGTCAACGTCTTAATCGGGCGTCCCACAGTCGCGCCGCGGACGCACCCGACAGGTGAGATTATGCCCGCCTCATTAATTAAGGGAAAAACAACTGGTAACGTCATGCCATGCCCTTGATTTGAGAGCACGGAGCGTTAAATCTGTTATTTGAGGTTCCATTGAAACGGAAAACGTTTCCGGATAGTCGGACGATTTGAATCTTCCTACGGCTTTTACAACCCAATTGGCCGAAGGGGGGCTATGTTATGCGAACGTATGATTTATGTGTTTACCTATGGCTATTTTCTTAATTCTCTGTGTGTTCAAATGGCTGAATGGTTTTCAACATGTGCGATTCATTCATTACGTTCGTCAACTGATGTAAACTTTCCAAAATTGCGGAATTTTTCATACTTACGGGAAACATTCGGAAACTTCTCACAATTTTGTGAGTTTGTGTGTTTCTTGTGAACTTCTAGAAATTTGCGAGAACTTTTTGGAAATTATTCGCAACTTACACATATGTACATTTGTCATAAATATTTTGTAACAGTTTTAAGATTCCATTTTCAAAGGAGCATCAAAAAGTATGAAATAACAAAAAAACTGATAAAAAAAACAAATGTCTAGTAGTCTAGAACTCTGTTAAGTAAATTTTAAACAAAGTTTTAATTTGGTTGGTACTTATTTATTTGTTAAGTAATTTGAGCTTCAACAGTAGCGACCTGAGGCCGTATTGAGGTAATGTTTCTGACACTCGCGATCGCCATCAAATGACATATTTCGCATTCACATTTTTTATTTTTCACTCTTTCACCTGCTGTTCACCACCCATTGATTAATTTTAATTGACGTTTAAATGTGATGCCGTCTCCGTCTATTACAAACAAAACAAATAGAGACGGCATTACATTAATTTGTTAAATAAATTTAGTCAGCGGATGGTGAGGGGGTCTTTTAAGGATGTCTGGATCTAGTTTTTTTTTATATCGTAGTTTTTTTAGTTTTTAATTGCTCTTTTGTACTCCCAGGACTTCCGCTACCCGCTGACGGTGGTGATGTACCACCTGATAGTGAAGTGGGTGCTGTCGGTGGTGGTGCGGACCATCCGGTACCTGGCCACAGGTACTAGCCAGCTGGTGCTGCCTTTCGTCACCTGCCTTCGCTCCGTGGGGCCCACAGGTAAACAGAAGACATTTTCACAATATTGACCTCTTTGACTGTAGCAAAGCAACACTAAAAAACCGTATACGGGATTTCCTAACAGAAAAACAGTAAGTTATTTTATTATAAATAGATAAATCGACTTTTTTGGAGTACCTAAAACGGAACGCGCACACACATGCACACACACACACACATAAGATCATACTAACTCACTCTTGTGGACTCACTCACTAATAATATTTGTTGTGTCTGTGATTGTACGTTTTAAGTTTTAAGTATGATTCGCTAACTGTATTTCTGTGGACATCTGTCATTGGCTTTCTTTTTAGTACCTAAGTCCTTTTGTAATGTACTGTATTGCTGTTGATGCCCCAAATAAATAAAATAAAATAAATAAAAAAATATTTAGGCCCCCAAGACACAGGTCTAATACCTAGTTTGGGGGTCGGAATATTTGACTATTCCCGCGACTTCTCTGTTCAAACTTTCCATACTCAATGATCATTGTATTTTGCCTCAAGTTGATTGTACAATAATTTTTTTAATTCACATTCACAGACACACAAATACAACAAAAAAAAGCAATATATAGCAAACAAAAATGAAAAAAAAGAAATACAAAAATAAAAATACACGATTTTGTGTGTTCCGCAAAAGTGAAACGGCCGGCATAATGCTGAGGCGTTAGACGCCTGACATGAGGCAGTAATATCATTACTGTCTCATGTCTCATGTCCTGGGTACAGTCGGTTTTTACCCGACTGCTTGGAGGACGGTTATGTTTTCCGAGCTATTATTTCTACAGGAACATCATAAAGTATAAAATAAAAATATTTAAAATAATTTGGAAAATCAAAAAAAATATTTATCGGTCATTCAATAAATCAGGCAGTATTTTTTTTTCTAAAACGTTTGGAGGCAGGTATTTAACCAAGGGATTGCATATATCGCTGTAACTTTTATTTGATATCTATATATTATTTCTAATTTACTTTATTCTGCTACCTTTGATAGTTAAAAAAAAATTAATTTAGTTTTTGTTTTGATAAAATGACTTTCTGCTAAGTTTCTTGCGACGCATTATTTTTTGGCAATGATGTGCCGAAAGCATTGGCATAAAAAAGTGACATGTAAAAGAGCCTTTTGCGTCCTACTAACAGAATGAACGTTTCGATTTTTGTGGACACTGCATTTACAGTAAGTACACTTGTGTTGTGCTTATAATGTGCAAGCCAAAACATGCGCAAGTACGTCAGCTTCGACTATAACGGTTTTTCACTGGAAGTTTGCTTTCGAGATGACGTTACATGTTGGACGCGTCGCGTTAAGGTGTGGCTGCATGCAGTCTCTCGACGCTCGTTTCCAGCGTCAAATCTGGTCACGTGACATTTAGCGACAAAGCTGAAAATGTTGAGCTTTATCGCTAGAGGGTCAATCAACTATTTTACCGACACTTTGGGCGTCTCCTGCGTTACCAAAATTGTCTCCGGCGTTACCAAAAAATCGTGCTTCCAACAACAACATATTTCACAGTTTTATAGGTTGAACTTATGTAGGATGGCATGTATTCATGTACACCATCTATTAAATTACAGAAAAAACATGTTTACTTACAAAAATCTGCAATTGTTTGAAAAATGTTGTGGGCATAATAGTGTCGGTAAAAAAGTTGATTGGTCCTGGAAAAAAAACCTCTCCAATTTTGAAAAAAAAAATCAATTTTTTTGTTTTCAATCACTCCAATTTCTTTCATGTGTCACTGCCACGACTGCTACTAAACGAGATTAAAAAAATAGCTTCCAAGACCAAGATCATACATGCAAGCAGCCATCTAGGCAATGCTGTTCGACGCGGCGACTTGACGCTGCTTTTTTGAGTTGCGGGAAATTAAAGATCGGGTCTTGTGACTAGATTTATCGCTGCAAACATGCGACGAGCGACTGCATGTGGCCGCACATTTACGCGCACGCAATACTGATTACTGATATCAATGTACCCCATCCTAGAACCCAACTGACGTCGCCTGTCACGCTACAAATATGAAGCATTTTGCTTTACATTGCTTCTTCGAATAAACTTTAACGTGTACACTGAAAAGATTGATGAATGTAGAAAATGCGAGAGTTGTATGCCAGAATCGTAGCAAGTGGAAGGATGTAGTCTCTGCCTACCCCGTTGGGAAAGAGGCGTGATTTTATGTATGTACTATTAGCTTATGCCCGCGACTTCGTGTGCGCAAATCTAGGTTATCGCGCGGTGGCGCCCTCTACCGCAATAAAAGGTATCCTATGTTGATCCTTGGGGTTCAAAACTACCTATATACCAAATTTCATCAAAATCGGTTCAGTGGTTTCGACGTGAAAGCGTAACAGACAGAGACGGACAGACAGACATACAGACAGAGTTACTTTCGCATTTATAATATTAGTAGAGATGTATGTATGTGTAAAATGAAAAAAAAAAAAGGATTGCTGAACTAGTTTGGCTACTTGACGTTTGTTTACGTTTAGCCAAAATTTACTAATTAGGAACCAAAATTATGCTTATATTACAAAACAATTTTGTAAGACATCACCTTACTTTTAGGCCTTAGTTTTGTAGTCACTCAAGTCATGTTGCAAGCAACAATTTTTTTGTTACTGTCAGCAAATCTTTTTTTTTTTCAGTAATATAAATTAAAAATCTAACTATCTGTAAAAGTAGCTAAATTCAGTTTGAGGAGTATGGTCTATTGTTAATTATTTGCTCATATTACAGGCCACACACGGTGTATCAACAATACAAGCTGTGTACATAAACATTTTATCGACCTTCAATTAAATGTTCTTGTAAAACTTTAAGTGGGATTTACCCACTGACTATATATACAAAGTGTTAATTAAATAACTGAAAACCTGGAAGTAGTTACTTTAGAATCTATAGTAAAATCTATAAGTTCCATAACCCTATACTTTAAACCAGGTTGCGTTTTTTTTTATCCTTTTTTACTGTGCACAGTTTAGCAGTCCAATATATCAACCAATATTATGAACATTTATAGTCAAAATACCACAACGCGACTTATCACGCTATTTTACACAAGTAATATTCACCTCGACGTTTCGGCAACATTACAGTTGCCGTGGTCACGAGTAAACTTTTATTATAAACCGATACAGGCCGAGTTTATTACTTTATATTATGAACATTTGTTTCCAATGTTGCTGTTTAATCTCAGAATCAAAATACTTCTGCATAAAACTCATTATACACTCGACGCAACTATCAACCCTCGCCTGCGGCTCGCGTAGATATAAACGCCTCGGGTGAAATATCATAAAAATCTAACCAGCTGTGTTCCTGTTTTTTAACAGACTTGAAAAAAGGAAGTTCGTTCGTCTGTATTTTTAACCGAATTGAGTGATTAAAGTCTAATATTCATATTCATATTCATTTATTGATTGTAAAAAAATAAGTAAAATAATATATAAAGTAGGTACGTAGGTGAAGAAGACGACTAATAGGTCCACTCCTGCTGGCTCGTGCTGAGGCACCAACTTCAGTTTCGTGCCAGCCTATATACGTCCCACTGCTGGGCACAGGCCGCCATTCAGAATGAGAGGGCTTGGGCCATAGTTCCCACTTCAGACTGGTAGAAAATTATTTTCATGGTTTTTTGTAGTCGGTTCAATTTTTTGTTATAAATTTTTTTTTACTGTGCACAAATTAGCTATCCAGTATACCAACCAATATTATGAACATTTGTTTCCAATGTTGCTGTTTAATCTCAGAATCAAAATACACTTTTACATATAACTCGTTATACACTCGACATAACTATAAACCCTCGCCTGCGGCTCGCGTAGATAAACGCCTCTTGTAAAATATCATAAAAATCTAATCAGCTGTGTTCCTGTTTTTTTAACAGACTTCAAAAAAAGAGGTTCTATGTTCGAATGTTTTTTTTTTTAACAAGCTCATGTTGTCTCAGGTCTCGCGAGCGGCATAGACGTGGGCTTCTCCAACTGGGGCCTCGGTCTCGTCACCATCTCGCTCTACACTATGACCAAGTCCACCACCATCATCTTCATACTCGGCTTCGCCATACTCCTGGGATTGGAGAGGAAGGTCAGTGGCTATTAGAAAGAAAGAAGAAAGAAAGAAAGATTTATTTTAGATCGACTGGATGGCTAAGTGGTTAGAGAACCTGACTACGAAGCTTGAGGTCCCGGGTTCGAATCCCGGCCGGGGCAGATATTTGTATCAATAATACGAATGTTTGTTCTCGGGTCTTGGATGTTTAATATGTATTTAAGTATGTATTTATCTATATAAGTATGTTTATCCGTTGCCTAGTGCCCGTAGTACAAGCTTTGCTTAGTTTGGGACTAGGTCAATTGGTGTCAAGTGTCCCACGATATTTATTTATTTATTTTGGCTCCATAAGTACCACCTAAAACTAACACCCGTATTTATAAATGAGTCATTACTTGTTGCTAAGTAAATGCTTAAGTAAAGAAAATGGTGACTATGACTTGGCTAAGAAATCTAACATTTGACATTTCTTTCAACAAAATTTCAAGCAAAAGCTCAACTACAGAATAAAAATCGTTACTTTAGTAATTACTTTTACTCAAGTAATGGTCTTTACTTCTCTATAAATGCGGGTGTAAGACTAAAACTAGCACTAAAACTATGTTACTTGGTGACACGACAGGCTACCAAAAAGGGTCCACTCAGCATGTGTTGCCGCACATTATGTGCAGTAACGCTGGTTTTCTGTGTAGCCTAAACGGTAAATATGTATGCATGAGCCAGTTCCTTTGCCCCAGTCAGCCGAAGAAAAAAAAAGGTTTATACTATACCCACTGCTCCGCAGCCGTTTAGAAGCCGTGGTGGCCTAGTGGTTTGATTTGACCTATCGCCTCTCAAGCAGAGGGTCGTGGGCTCAAACCCCGGCTCGCACCTCTGAGTTTTTCGGAATTCATGTGCGGAATTACATTTGAAATTTACCACTAGCTTTGCGGTGAAGGAAAACATCGTGAGGAAACCTGCACAAACCTGCGAACAATTCAATGGTGCGTGTGAAGTTCCCAATCCGCACTGGGCCCGCGTGGGAACTATGGCTCAAGCCCTCTCATTCTGAGTGGAGGCCTGTGCCCAGCAGTGGGACGTATATAGGCTGGGATTATTACTGCGCCGCATCATACTTATACCATAATCATAGGAACGTGTCAGGCACGGAATGTAAAGGTCCGTTTCTACAGACATTGAGCGTGCCAGACACGTGTCGTGATAGACAATGGTTGTTATAGCGTAATAACCTAACCAACAAAAAGTTGGACAACCCCCGAATATGTCACTTTAAAGTTAAATATCTCCAAAACGGCTGAACCGATCTTGATGAAACATGTCTAAGAACCATGGCTAGGAAACCTGCTGTCAAATAAAAAAAACCGCATTCAAATCGGTCCACCCGTTTAAGAGCTACGGTGCCACAGACAGACACACATAGCGGTCAAACTTATAACACCCCCCTTTTTTCGTGATCAGAAACAATGCCACGAAAATAATTTGACCTAACTATGAATCCCGATATTTCTCGTCGAAAATAAGTCTAACTTTTTGACCCCTAGCGTTCGAGGCAGAGATATTAAATTACCTGTTTACTAATTCCCCCTATAAGCCAAAGTCACCTCTGAGTGGCGTTCATTGTACACGTTACAATGGTGTTTAATATTACGCTCCTTAAATATCTCTTTAGTGCCTTGTCAGTTTACTTTGTCACTTTTCTTTACTGTCGCAGTGACGGGGCACCGTAATAGGATATTATTACACTGTGTCTGAAAGGTCACTTTCTCTGACACATTGCGTTCGATATTTTTAGCGATGTCCGAAAGTATTGAAGAGATAGAAAGGAAAATATTTTTCTTGACAGTGCTCGAAAATGTGGCCATAGATGACCTAAATCTGGTACCCAAACCTGCCTATATATGTACATTTTAACAGCTGACTCATTTATGGCTCGCAAAATACCTGACAAATAAATATCTCTCTGACGCTTACCCCCCGTTTCACCATCCATTGATAAAATTTATTTGACGGATAAATGTGATGCCGTCTCTTTTTGTTTTGTTCGAATACACGGAGACGCCATCACATTTATCCGTCAAATAAAATTTATTAATGAGTGGTGAAACAAAGCCTTATACTATTTAATACGAGAGCGAGAGGAACGGTACGACCCGAACTTCGAGTTACGACTTTCGTAGTAGCTGAAGGGTTACTCCGAAACACAACGTTCGAAGTTCGTGTCGTGCGGTCCCTCTCACACTTATACTATTTAATACGAGGGCGAGAGGGATCGCACGACACGAACTTCGAACGTTGTGTTTCGGAGTAGCCCTTCTGGCCCTATGCAACAAAATTCGAACTTCGTACCTTGCCGTCCCGGTGACGCTTATATTATTTAATACGAGTGTGAAAGGGATGGTACGTTACGAACTTCGATTTTCCAATTTCGTATTAGCTATCTGTTTCGCTGTTTTACTTGTAGAAGACGAATAAAAAAGTGACCTTGTTTAAATGCCATTTGGCGGAAATCGGAGTTTTTCTTGTAATTTTTCCTTATGCAGATTTTTTTACGGCTAATTAAAGAGGATTGTGAAGGTAATGCAAAAACTAGCGTTATTCTACAAATGTTGATTGCTCTTGCCGATTTGGAAGAATTTTGTGATGGTTTCGTACAGTCGAGGGCAATATTTATACAGATTATTACAGATATAGTATCTAATATATCGTCACTACTTTGAAAAAATCTCGTATCTCAAATTAATACGTCAACAAAATTGACTCTTAAAATAATGTTCATAAAGTTCACTCAGTAAAATTATCGATTTTAAGATACGAGCTTTTTTAAAAGTAGTGACGATATGTAGACATGGACGTTATGGTTAATGGCATGAAGCCGTGTAGGTATTTTAGACATCTTGGTGTATATACATTTATACCTTTGACTCTCAAAAGGGTAAAAAATGTTACCCTTTACATTTACTGAACGGACTTTATCGTCTGTAAAAATCAAAACCCCTTTTCTTAGGATTGGTGTACTCCACCACCCCCTGAAGGCGAGAAAAAATTACGAAATCAACGGTTTAATTATTGGGAATTTAGTAAAATCTTTTTTAATTCCACTGCCGGGTCTAATGGATTTCGAAGCCGCGGGCCAAGTCTAAAAATAACCCTGTAAAGTTTACGTAAAGAAAACAAGGAAGGGTACATTTGTTTTTTACTTTACGTAAGAAAAATAACCAAATGTAAATGGATCGATTGACTTTTTCTTGTACCTCGTTGCCATGGTTACGTCCCCTTGGACAGTTACCAGCAAAAATATCTGACACGTTCTTCCGGCCCTAGAAATAGAGTCGTATCAGATATTTATGCACGCTTGTTGTGTCAGGTATTGGTGCTGGTGATGGACAACTGTTTAAATTAAACCATGACTTTATGTTTTCTGTAGTTAAAATTAACGGAACATTTTTGTCGTACCTAGTTGGGGGCCATTCATTATTACGTAAGATGATTTTGGTCAGTTTTTGACCTCCTTCCCGCTCTGAGCGGGCCGACCCAAAGAATATTTTAGGGGTCTCAAGCTTCGTAGTCAGGGTCTCTAACCACTAAGTCATATAGAGACATGTCATTTAAGTAAATTCAAATCACTTCTTACCGAATGGCTAGTAGATAAATGCTTTTATTCCGTTAAAGAATACTTAGATAGGTAATGAATAATAGTCTTATAACAAGTTTATAGATTAAGGTTACTCGTACATTTACTACTTAAGTAAGTGCTGTGATACCATAGTAGTTCATATTTTAGTTCGATACTAAAAAAGAAAAGATACCTGTATGTACAACTACTCAGTTATATGTTTATGTTAAATGTGTTAAATTTTAATTTTTATTGTTTAAATGTGGTATCTACATATTGTTTATTAGCGTTTTTTATAGATTTTGTAGCTCATACTAAATATGTTAAATTTTTTCATGCCTATGAGGCAGATCATAGTTAGTTATATATATAACTTGTTAACTGTGGTCTTGCAATAAAAATATTTCATAAGCCATCTGGTCGTCAAAATATATATGCCATTGAGGATAAAAACGCTTAAACTTGCAGTGTAGTGTTAAAATAAAAAACAACGAAATCTGATAGCAAAATTTTGCATAACACGTGCTCACCTGGCTTTGTCACTTAATTACAGAACGTACTAAATATTCATGTGTTCATAAACAACTGAAGATGTGTGACGTCAATATGTTCGTGACCGTGAAATTTGACAGGAGTTAATGGGACGGTTAAATCTTAAATGACACTGAATAAAGAGATGCTTTCATTATCACAAGTACTCGTGATAATCAATAATTATAATCATTCATTTGGATTCCGGAGCAAAAATAGCAAAAACGGAACCCTTATAGTTTCGTCAAGTCCGTCCGTCCGTATGTCACAGGCATTTTACTCGATAACTACAAGACGTATATCAATGAAATTTGGGGTACAGATGTCTTGTCAAAGCCGCTATTTAGTTTTGTAGAGGAGAGATCCCGTACCCCGCATTAGGGCCCTATGAACCAATGAAACTGAGCCTTGAACGGTTGAGGTCATTAAGTTTCAGTTGCAACTGGATAACTGCCGAGGTATCCGTTCATTTCGCAACTAACGTTTGGCATTCTGATTCATTTTGCAAATTTAAAACCACAGATATAGATATAGATTACACTAGATGACGTAAACGCATCTACTTCGCGTGTCCGAACCCCTACCAAACCGACATCGGGGAATTAAAATCGTTACTTCGCTCTTGAGACGTTACAGTAGATATAAAAAAGTGACACGGTTGGTAATCTATATCTGTGTTTCCATCTCTCAGACTGTAAATATTTCACGATTTATTTCAGAGCCATCGTGTAGAACCCTTTAGTTTATGTTAGTTTTATAAAAGTCCTGAAATATTTACAGTTTCAGAAATTGTGATCGGTTTATGGAGTCTTTTTTTATTTTTATTTCAACTCCAAATTTGTTACTTTTACGGTCATCCCGTGAAACCTAACCTCTCCTTTTCCTTTTACTGGGTTTTTTCTGTGCATCCATGTTTCAGTTTATATTTTCGTTAAGTTTCATAAATAATAAACAGTTGCGAAATGCCAGTTGCCAAACGTTAGTTGCGAAACATTAGTGAACCGATCACCGATCATCGGTGATAAAACTGCCCGTTTGTCCACAGTCCTGGTCTCTCGTCGGGATAGTCCTCATGATCGCAACCGGCCTGATCATGTTCACGTACCAAGCCACCCAGTTCAATCTCCTCGGCTTCAACTTCCTCCTCATAGCGTCCTTCGCTGGTGGCCTCCGCTGGACCTTCGCCCAACTCCTCATGCAGAAGTCCAAACTGGGGCTGGACAACCCCATAGATATGGTGTTCCACGTGCAACCCTGGATGTTCCTTTCGCTGATGCCGTTTACTATCTACTTTGAAGGTGAGTTACTAAAAGTGAAGTTGGTGAGTTGGTGAAGTTGAGTCTAACAACTGATAGCATGGTGTACGGTTGTGTCACTGAAGATGAGCTCTGGTTTTTTTTTTTTTTTTTTATACGACTGGAAGGCAAACGAGCAAGTGGGTCTCCTGGTGGTAAGAGATCACCACCGCCCATAAACATCTGCAACACCAGGGGTATTGCAGATGCGTTGCCAACCTAGAGGCCTAAGTTGGAATACCTCAAGTGCCAGTAATTTCACCGGCTGTCTTACTCTCCGCGCCGAAACACAACACTGCAAGCACTGCTGCTTCACGGCAGGATTAGCGAGCAAGATGGTGGTAGCAATCCGGGCGGACCTTGCACAAGGTCCTACCACCTGCAAACCTGCTGCTGGTTGAGTTCAAAACGCGTCAGTGTGTTGTGGTGGTGGTGATAGATGGGTTTGTGTAATTTGTATGTGTTCTTACTGTGTGGAGGTGAAGGAACTGCATGAACACGTATATTTTGCATAAGCTCAGCTATCGTAAGGTCGCGGGTGAGCAAAGAAATTCTTTTAGTTCATTGAGTTACTACCGTTTACATTTACTTTCCCGAATTTCATTTGCCTGAATTTCACTTGCCATACCAACGTTTGCCATAAAACATATAGAACCGTGCTGTTTTCAGGATTTTTTTTTATGTCATCATACAGAATGCAGTAAGGTTGGGTTAGGTTAGTTTAATATCAACTCTGAAGAAATTACTATTCTAGAAAACGATACATTCGGTCGTATGAAATTCGGGCAAACGATACAGAACAGAGTTACTACACGAAAAGGACGGGAAAAACGTGAATAAAAAAAAAATTGAGCAGAAGCTAGTTAGTTATATATATTATCTAAGCAATATTTGTTTGTTTTAGGCATGAGATGCTTCGACTACCTCCAAGCTTTGCCCCAGGAACTCCTTGTTCCAACATTGGTAAAAGTAAGTATCTCTTTCTAGTCTAGTGTTACATTTTGCGTATTGTGCGTTTTGCGAATGTAAATTGTAGTTTTGCGCGTGCGCTTTTAATCAAATGAAATTGTGCAGATTGGTAGAAGAAATAACGTATATTAAAGTAAAAATAAATCAAAAACAAGCATAAGACGTGTGTCAGTTCGTGAGCACACAAGAACAATAACAGTTTATTTGGTTGCTGTGTCAACCATTCTTCGTTTAAACATGTAATAAGATTACATCAATTGAGCCAGTATTATAGGCGCTATACTGCCTCCAATATAATCTAACTTTTGTGCACATTTAGCGCATTTTACACATTTTTGTTACATTTTGCGTGTAGTATGCTATTTGCGTATTGTGATTTATGCTCTAAAGGGAATAGTGTATCTACGATATAAGATATTTATAAATATTGGAATCCGTTTTTTTTTTTTAAATACCTCGTTGAGTTTCTTGCCGGATTCTTATCAACAGAGGTTTTTTCCGAACCGGTGGTAGATTTTTTGACGTTCATAAGTGCTTAACATAGCCTAAATTGAATAAAGAGATTTTGACTTTGAAGACTATTTTTAACCCTGATTATTAGTCCTGATGCTGACGCTTATATTATTTTATACGAGAGCGAAAGGAACGGTATGATACGAACTTCAATTTTCGAATTTCGTAGTGCCCCTGTGCGGACGGTACGGCGATAACGTTGTTTTTTGTCACAGGTGTCGGGAGGCGCCACCATCGCGTTCCTAATGGAAGTCAGCGAGTTCCTCGTGGTAACATATACTTCTAGTCTCACCCTGTCCATCGCCGGTATATTTAAGGTTAGTAAAGCTACACGGAACCACAGATATGGATTACACTAGATTACGCAAATGCATCTACTTCGCGTGTCCGAAGATTGACCGCTAGCTGACTAATCATGACTAGTGACTGACTCGAGCCCCACGGCGCGGGCGGGCAGCGCATTTGAAACGATTTTGCGCGGTCATCGGGGAATTCACATCGTAATACGCTCTTGAGACGTCACAGTAGATATAAAAAAGTGACACGGTTGGTTTTCCTACAGATTGGGGTGTTTGCGTTATCTAGTGTAATCTATATCTGTGCACGGTACTGATCGGGTGCCGGGTGGATCTAATGAGCTTTGGACCTTAAGGCAGTCTGAGCGACACTTGGGTTTTCATGAAGAAACACAAGGTTGCTTATTTAAAGGGTTTCGTGCACAGATATAGATTACACTAGATAACGCAAACACCCCAATCTGTATGAAAACCAACCGTGTCACTTTTTTCTATCTACTGTGACGTCGCAAGAGCGAATTAGCGATGTGAATTCCCCGATGTCCGCGCAAAATCGTTACAAATGCGCCGCCGGCCCGCGCCGTGGAGCTCGAGTCAGTCACTAGTCATGATTAGTCAGTTAGCGGTCAATCTTTGTTTCGGAATAATTCAAAAGTTTTTTCATCCTCGTTTCGCGTTTGACTGCTTTTTTTTTCACAGGAGATGTGTATTCTGGTGCTAGCAGTGGAGGTGAGCGGAGACCGGCTGAGTCCCATCAACGTAGCCGGTCTGGGGGTCTGTCTGCTCGGCATCACGGGCCACTGCGTCCACAAGGTAAACACTGACAATTGACTGACTACTGACGACTAACTACTGACTACTGACAACTAAAGCACCACTGACCACTGACTATTGACTACTACTTAATCTACTGATTGCTGATTACTGGCATCTGAGCGCTGAGGCACCACTGATGAGCACTGACAACTGAGCACTGACTACTGACAACTAACTACTAAACACTGACACAACACTGAGTAATGAGCACTGACTATTGACTACATACTGACTACTGACAACTTACCACTGACTACTAACAACTATCCACTACTGAAAGCTGACCTACTGACTACTGACAACTAGCCATTAACTACTTACAACTGATTTCTTACGACGCTGAGTGCTGACTACTTAAGACTGATCTCTGACTACACTGATTGACACTAACTATTCTGACTACTGACCAATGACGCACACCACTGACTTACTATTGTATGAGGAAATGTTCTGAGGCCGTATTGCCTAACGATTGCAATCAAATGACAGATTTCGCATACAAAAAACTGTGATTGATTGCGATCGCAAGCGTCAGAAACGTTAGGCAATACAGCCTCTAGTCGCCCCTTTATCCTGTAGCTATTGTTCCTGAAATCAGTAGCCGACACTGACCGACCACAGTTATGTAGTCATTAGATACTGACCAGAAACCTCTGACTGACCAGTGGCTACTTAATACTGACATCTGACTACACAGAGTACTGATGCATAACAATGTCTTAGAATTGTGTTGAAAGTGTTCTCATCGCCATTTCCTCCCGTAGCTATTGTTCCTGAAATCAGTAGCCGGCACTGTGACGGCGATCGACGAAGAATTCGAACCGCCCGCCCGCGAGTGGCCGGCGAAAGACGATGGCGAACCTTTACTCGAAGCGAATTGGGGCCATTCGAGCGAGGAGAGCGACTTCGACGCGAACACTGTTCTCTTCGAAGTGGTACAGAGAAGGGATGGCAGGTAAAAAGGGGGTTAACGGGTACTGGCGTGGCGACGGAGTTGAGGTTGACAGAGTTGGCGTTTGTTGGAAGTAACGCTAAGCCATTTTTAGTTGTACCGCGCGTTTTCCAGTTTGTTTTGCTCGTTGTTTAAAGTAAAACGAGATGCGAAATGCTTTCGACGGGTTCATTTGACGATGCAATTATTTTGTTTTAAGGTACGATGTAAGGCACCGGATTTGAGTGTCGCCATTTTTTTATGGCTGTCCCTTTTTTGAATGTGGCAAACGTAAATTTGTTTTTACGCAAATTATGGCTTATAATGACGTTTTAGTTGTTTTAACACGGATCTTTATTGAAGTAGATGGAGTACGGTGAAATGTATAATAACCGAGGTGTACATTTTTGAATACGTAATTGATCCCATCCGCTTAGATACAGGTCCGTGCGTTGTGATCTCGTAAACTTGAGATTATAACATTCCTTATTTATGTTCTATTATGTTTTTATTTAATTTGTGTAGCGTTTTATATCGTATTGTTAAATTGACATGTTAAAATATCTAATTATAACATTCCATCATCTGATCTATCTAATCTTATCTAATACTTTTAAACTATTCTTGTTTATTTATTTATTTATTTTCGGGATTTCTGAAAAGTTTCTAACAATAAGGGTTTTCACAGAGGCAAAATATCGCTAGATGGCGTTTGTGTCGTGAAGTCCGTTTGACGTTTGCTCGTGATTGGTTAAATAAATGAGCCAATCGCAAGCAAACGTCAAACGGACCTCACGATACTAACGCCATCTAGCGATATTTCACCTCTGTGAAAACCCTTATTTCAATGAAATTTGCTATGAATTAGTTCTTGTCCTTTCTCATGTTTTCGAGTTTTTGTTCGTATTGGTATACGTTGCAAGTACAGCCAATAAAAAGTACAGACAACAAAAAAGTTTGTCTTAATTATTATTTTTGACTAAAACTTATATTATGGTGACTTATCTATGCTTATCTTTAATTTTAGGTAATTTCGATTTTTTTTTCTTGAAATTTTTTTTTCTTTTTTTTTTTGATTGATGTTATAGCGCTAAATGGCGCTATAAAATCTGTCATGTTATAGCGTCAGTATCGTGAGGTCCGTTTGACGTTAGTTGCTCGCGATTGGCTCATTTAGTTCTTCTTCTCTTTTTAAATATGGCTTTCTGTCCTAATTAATAGGACAATTTCGCCAGTGTCAAAGTACTCTCTTTTAGAGGGACGTTGTACGGTGATTGTAGTTTTTGCAACTTGATAGTAAAATTCCAGAAACCACGTGGAAACAACTTGCGAATTAAAAAATGTCAGACACGAGAGCAATATAGATTTTTGTGATCACTGTTCACTGTTAAGGTTAATCGCCGCATAAAACACTATCAAAATTATACTTCAACTAGCCAAAGAAAGAGAAGTAGCAAAATTAGATATTGACTTCATCCGCCATGTTCGAATGCTACAAACCGAATCTCGGCTCATATAGTTATTTAACCAATCACAAACGTGACGCAAATGTCAAAGTTGTCAAACGGACTTCACGATACTAGCGCCAATAACTTGTCATAGAAACCGTCATTGTAATATGAATATACCAAGCGCCATCCACGAAGAAGTGTGATTTTGTCAAAATTAGACATTAATGACATTGTAATAAGAACCACGGCGCGCGTCATCGTGAATGACTACCTATAGTAGGTAAATATACCTACTAACTGTACATTTACTTTTTATCCCTAAGTTTTTATTACCATTATATGAAATAAGTATATCGTTGTTATTATTATGTTACAATATTTATTACTGAAGACCCGGTCTTCGTTTAACAATTAATATTAAAAAATATATGATTATACTTTCACAAGTTTATGCATACTCGGTAATACAACAAAACACAGATAGTTCAGAAGTCTATCTGTATGTACTTCACTTTTCATACCTACGCTCGGCGGTCGCTCTAAGGATGTCAACTATGGCTTATGCACCAAAAATCTATCGTGGTAGTGGCACTCGTATCTAGTTGTTTGATTTATTGTTGAGAGTGAAACGGAAAGAATGGAAATATAAATTAATAACTAAAATATTTTAATTTTAATGTCAATGTTATATTTAAATAAATTTGTCACAGAAAATATCTTGCGACGATTTCGTTATTGGCGCAATTCACGATTATTTAATTTTAACAACCGTCCACTGAACAGTTATAATAACTTTTTTGTTGCTCCATTATTGCACAAAAAAGTTCACAGACGCGTGTCTCAAGCGGATGGCACTCGCGCACGCACTGGTCCCAACCGGGCCGAGATATCGTGTCCGTGAGCAGTGTCTATGTGTGCGTTTCTCGAGCGCACTTCTATGGAGATTGGCTTCTGAACTATCTGTGTTTTCTGGTAATACCCTGTTCCAGTCAGCATTTGCCGCAATTACTAAAAAATCTTGATAAAGGCAGCAGACGCTCACTGCGACAGGGTTCTTTACACTGCCACGTACGAACTTGTCAAAAGTGTAATTAGTATTAGAAATATGAAAAAGCTATAATATTAAAAGGCGACCCATCACAGATTTAGATCTCTATTGTCACATAATTGCATTTACAATTTGTGAATATTCTTCTTAACGGCTAGTAATGATGACTGCTATTGGTTTTGTCGTCAAGTCTACCTTATACCTAATTAGTAGGACAAAGACGTACAGTCAAGCGCAAAAAGTATCTATTCGAACCACTCGAAAATATGTTACTACGGCCTTATTGCATCGGAATAAGAGTCTGTGGTACTTATTTTTGAAACTTATAATAAGTTCAAATTTTTAAACTTGACTGTACTGACGTCGTTGATATATGTATAGGCGACGAATTATTTATGTATTATTATTTAATTAGCCTTATTTTTATTCCGACGCAGGAACTCACGTTTACGTAAAGTACTTACTCGCCTGACTGTGCAGTAGGTACTAAGACGTCAAAAATATCTTAACACTTTAGTGCCACTAACAATATGATTGCTATAGAAAGAAAGAAAACAACATTTATTTAACGCCATAAAAACATCACAATATTGACGCGCTCGATATAATATATTATTATGTATCAGTAGCGGCACAGTATATATTATATAAGCTGAAGCAGTATGGAAGCTACGAAGCTACGACCGAAACAAACATACTCACACAGACGCGCGCTCTACACGGCCTCTAAGGGGGTCTCGCGGTACTACAGTACCGCGAGTTCCCCTAAGAGGCCGTGTAGAGCGCGCGTCTGTGTGAGTGTGTTCGTTTCGATCGATTTGTTCGTATCTTCCATATTGCTTTAGCTTATATATATTATTGTATACTGTGGTAGCGGCATGTCATGCTAGCCCTTAAATTTGAAAACTGCAGGACTACGTAATAATTTAACTTTATCAAACAAAAGTGTCTACTTTTATTTAAAGTTAAGATTTATTGATGTAATGTCGTGTGCATTTATTGCTATATTATTGTGTCTGTGTCAGTTGCCAACAATCAAACTGTTTCCTACAGTAAAATATTGGTGACTGTACACTTTTTTGTACTATCGTCTAAATAAGGTAAAGTCTATTCGCCGATAGTTAAGTATTATGAAACCGTCTCGAAGTAGCGACTGTCGTTTAACTATCGCTATCTGTATGACGGGCGTCGCTTGTCGCCGCGCGCGCTGAGTTTCGTGGTACGAGGCACGCAGTTCTTGTCAAACGCGTGCGAGCGAGCGGACGCGGCGGCCATATTATTCCGTTCTCATATTCGTGTGTTTTTATTGGATAATAATAAAGGGCCACATTTTTAATGAGCTAAGAATCCTTTTTTTATCGACTGTCGGCGATTAAACTGTAAGATGTTTTATTACATGTCACGCTATTAATGTTATAAGTGCGGAAGTTTGTGTGTTTGTTACTCTTCTATCGAAGCCTTTTAATTGATATGATCAACTTTTTCTTGTACACAGTTGCCATAGTTACCTCCCCTGGACAACTCCGTAAAACCATGAGTTACCATATGTTTTCTGTGGTTAATTCATCAAGCGTACATTTTGTCCATTGTTTTTTGTTGTTGTTGTTTTCTACATTTTTCGTTTGTTTGTTTTTGTGTATAGAGGCCGTAGATGCCTAGTTTGACCTATCGCCTCTCAAGCAGAGGTTCGTGGGTTCAAACCCCGGCTCACACCTCTGAGCTTTTCGAAATTCATGTGCGGATTTACATTTGAAATTTACCACGAGGTTTGTGGTAAAGGGAAACTTCGCGAGGAAACCTGCACAACCTGCGAAGCAATTCGATGGTGCGTGTGAAGTTCCCAATCCGCACTGTAAAATATTTTTCCGGATTTTACATAAATTCCATGGGATTCCCCTAATTTTATATCGTGGTCTTCATTGAGATTGTGTTAAGAACCACTCCAAAATTTCAAGACTAAACCCGTGGGAATATCGGGATAAAAAGTAGCCTAAGTGTTATTCCAGATGTCCAGCTACCTACATACCAAATTGCATGACTCTATGCCCAGCGGTTGTTATTTCAAAATTTTATCCCTATTCCGTGGGAATATATATAAAAAGTAGCCTATGCGTTATTCCAGACGACCAGCTCTCTTCGTAGGCAACAAATTTCATCCAAATCCGTCCAGCCGTTTTAGCGTAGAATGGCGCAAACTTTCTATTTAAGTAAAGTCCTACCCGTCTCGTGTAATGCCTGTACGCTGTGTAGAGGTGCAGACTGAAAATCAGCGCGGTGACGCATAGTCCTCACTGCGCATGCTGAGCCTGAAATTTTGCCACATATGTAGCTGAACATGTATGTACCTTCTCACAAATATGTTTTTTCTATGGGCAAGAAATGTTTATTATTATTTTATTTTTAATATTATACACACACACACACACAAACTTTCGCATTTATAATAGCTTTTAAGAAACTCTGTCTCTTGGGCAACGGGACAGAAATTCTGTCACGGAATAAAAGACAAGAAAAAGTTGATTGACGCAATTACCGGGTTGATATCGGATGGGAATATTATTGTCGTTCTAAGTCCACATATTATTAATGGATTTGTGCACTAGCCCCCTTATTTATAAACGACAATCAAACCTATTTAAGTTAAAATGACGCTAAAATTCGTTTATCCTTATCTGTCACTTCGACATTTGTATTTGTTAGAAAGGGACAAAGCATTTGTTAGTTAACATAGGCTTGTTAAGTTTTATGAATAAGGGGGTAGGTCTTTAGAAAAAGACAATTGGCTGTTCACAAAGATTTCCGAACACTGCAGGGCTACCACGAAACTCGAAGTTCGTGTCGTGCGATCCCTCTGGCACTTATACTGTTTAATACGAGAGCGAGAGGGACGGTACGATACGAACTTCGATTTTCCAATTTCAGAGTTCCTACTCTGGAACCAACTAGCCAGTCACCGAAAACCAACAAGGCTACCACGAAATTCTAAAATCGAAGTTCGTGTCGTACCGTCCCGCCTACGCTTATGTTATTTAATACGAGAGTGAGAGGGACGGCTAGATACGAACTTAGAATTTCGTGTTTCGGAGTAGCCTTCTGGTATTGCTTATAATGAGTTAAGTGTGCCTTCGATTGTCGAATGGTATTTTAGTGCAAGTGAAATAGTAATCGCTAAGTACCTATTGCTGTTTCATGTGATTATGATTATGTGTGTCAGAGCTTACATTTACTGTACCTACCTAGTCGTATGATTTTGATCAATTTAAAAACGAAGTTATTCCAACGTATTTAATAGTAGTTTATGCGACTGTTACATAATGAGATGCATTAAAATGCGAGTGCGAGTGTAACGTCACACGAGTTTTTAATGACTCATTATGTAGATAAATACACTGCTTTATCTTCACACATGTTTTAAACTAAATATTTTAGTCTTTCCAACAAAACTGAACGTCGAAATGGCGGCAAATGAATTCTTTTCTGACGTGTGTCACGCAATCGTAGTTTTTTTTAATTCAGAGACAAATTAGACGCGGCCCCAGCTCTCATATCGTTCGATATCAAGTACGTAAAGAGCGAGATTTGAGACGAGATAATTGACGTATAATTTCGATTAAAACGTCATCTCGACTGATATTAGAATTGAGGTCCAATCAATTTGTTTTGTTTTTGAGTTATGTTCCAAATTTAAATACAATAATTAATTCGTTTTTTTTCACAGATAAGAAATTTGTTATAAAAAAAAACAATACACTCACGTGTATCACGCTAGTCATAATTTCTGATTTTTGAACGCACTATAAAATGTGGTTTATGAAATGTGTGTGGATAAAGATTTTTAATTTTTATTGATTATTATTATTTCTCCTGTTGTACATAAAATTGTTTGTTTTGTAAATAGTTTATAGAGTTTTTATTAAATAATAAAATAGTTATTATTAAATCGATTTATAGACACGAGTTTTTTTTTAAAAGACGCTCAATTGAATTTAAATGTCAAATTATGTAGATCGAGTATATGACCAATAGAGTATGGAAATATTGTGCAGTTGCGAAGGGCATTGTGATTTGTCACTAACATATTGAAGTCCAATTCAATAGAATCTGACAATTTTCCACACATTTCACACACCCTAACGTGAGCACGCTTGATTATTTATGTCACTGTTGTTGCAATTATCATCTAAAAGGAATCAAAAAAGATTAATAGTCACATCACAAAGCCTTAGGCAGCCCGGTGTTCATATTAGTAGGCTGGAAGTGTCTACAGGATTGTCAGATTCTATTGAATTGGAGTATAGCACTATCGATAAAATATTAGTTTAATCCTTTCTATGTCCAAAGACAAAATTAAGGGTCTGTTTCAGGATTCAATTATAAATGTTAAGTCACAAATATATGTGGTGTTGTCTCTGTTTGTTTTGTCCGAATAAACAGAGACGGCATTATAATTGTCTGTCATATAAATCACTGAGTGGTGAAACAATCCCTTAGTCTTTTTAACCCTTAAATTGACAAAATTGGAAAAAAAAATATGGGTCAAGCCTCGTCGGTACCTTATATATATAAAAATTCTACATAAAGAAAATACAAAAAGATAGTCTTGAATAATGGGGCACGGGTAGCACACTGCCAATTTAAGGGTTAAATAGTCTGGTCCCGAGATCCGATTGCGACATTGATATTACAGAATTCAATGAAACTTTAGTATTGTGATTATCCCAATAATTCACAGTAACTTAAGAAAATCCTAGATAATGGCAAAGAATTGTTCCTGCTTGTCCAACTCTCCATCATACTCGACCTTGAGTAATCACCCATTTGAGAGACCCACTTGCTCGTTTGCCATCCAGTCGAATAAAAAAAAACATAATGCAGCTTTCGCCACACTCTTTTTGTCAAACAAATGATGACTTTTCCACTCTATTGGTTATATGCTTAATGATTAAGCATTTATATTATAAATAATTACAACGGAAAAGTGGAATTTGAAAACGTGTTTATTTCGTCATATCTTTACATACAAAAGTCGAGCTGAATCCAAATATTGTACGTATATGTTTCGATGTAAGTAGAAGGAAAGTTACAAAATGATTATTAACATTGCGGAGAGCGTCGGTTTTGTTCGGGAACACTGCTGTGAATATTAAGGTAGAATTCCTATATTGACGACCGCAACCGACGACCGTGACGCACGACCGCGACCAGTGCTTTACTTCACTTAGATACAAGTTACAATTTACAACTGCAATCTTTGTTTACCCTACGCGACGGTCGCGTGACAATCGCGACTGTAGCGCTCCGAGCTAGCGGTGGCAGATGAGCCAATCAACTTTTTTACCGACACTAATCTGTCCGCGACATTTTTCAAACGGTTGCAGATTTTTGTAAGTAAAAACATGTTTTTTCTGTAATTTAATAGATGGTGTACATGAGTACATGTCATCTTATGTAAGTTCAACCTATTAAATGATACAATGATACCTCATAGGCGAATGAAACTTAGGACTTGACCTAAAGCACAATCTCCCAATATGTCTTAATTCCTTTGTTTTGTAACTTCCTTTTTTCTTACTGAAGTTTCTGGTTAAAAAAAATACGTAGTACAGAAAGATATATTGATGTCAAAACTACTGTCAAGTTTTTGATAACATGTTTTGTAAAAAAATAAGCACAAATCGTTCTATGGACCAATGTGAGACCGCATAAGATAAATATATTACGTGTGATGAAGCAAACTGTGTTTTATTTGATTGTTTATATAATCGCATAGCATTTGAAAGACAAAGCCGTGGTGGCCTAGTGGTTTGACCTATCGCCTCTCAAGCAGAGGGTCGTGGGTTCAAATCCCGGCTCGCACCTCTGAGTTTTTCGAAATTCATGTGCGTAATCTACCACGAGCTTTGCGGTGAAGGAAAACATCATGAGGAAACCTGCACAAACCTGCGAAGCAATTCAATTTCAATAGTGCGTGTGAAGTTCCCAATCCGCACTGGGCCCGCGTGGGAACTATGGCCCAAGCCCTCTCATTCCGAGAGGAGGCCTGTGCCCAGCAGTGGGACGTATATAGGCTGAGATGATGATGATGATTTGAAAGACATAATGTTTTTTTGTCATAATTTTACTAGTTATAATTTTTGTAAGTTTTTCCGATTTTCTTTACAGGGTAAACTTGGTTTGTTGGTTTGTTTATAATAATTATATAAACATTATGACTTTCTGATATGGGGCCGTTCTATTTTTACATCAAGAAGTCTTGAGATACTACTCATAATCCCTAAACAAAGATGTTTTGACTCACTAGTAATGCCTACATTGAAATAGTCAAAACTGTCTAGGCATAAAAGATATCCGTAGCACAGTATATATTTAAGCTAAAGGAGTACGGAAGCTACGAACAAATCGATCGAAACGAACACACTCACACAGACGCGCGCTTTACACGGCCTCTAAGGGGTCACGCGACTGCAGTACCGCGAGTCCTCAGAGGCCTTGTAGAGCGCGCGCCTGTGTGAGTGTGTTCGTTTCGATCGATTGGTTCGTAGCTTCCGTACTGCTTTAGCTTATATATATACTGTGTCCGTAGGCACTTTTATTGAGCGTAGTTTCCCGTAGTTGCTGTACAGTCGAGTTCATATACTTGTGAGCAAAACTTTGATCAAAAACAACCGTTAACAATAGAGTCGTGTTCAGATATTTTTGATCAAAAATTTACTTACAAGTTTATGGACTCGACTGTACATTTCCTCTGCAACCTAACCCTTCCCTATTCTTAGACTTAATTCAAACGAGAATTCATGCAGCAGGTGGTAAACCTTGTGCAAGGTCCACCCGGACTGCTACCACCATCTTGCTCGCTAATCCTGCCGTGAAGCAGCAGTGCTTGCACTGTTGTGTTTCAGTGCGGATAGTAAGACAGCCGGTGAAAATACAGGCACTTGAGGTATTCCAACTTAGGCCTCTAGGTTGGCAACGCATCTGCAATACCCCTGGTGTTGCAGATATTTATGGGCGGTGGTGTTCTCTTACCACCAGGAGACCCACTTGCTCGTTTTCCTTCCAGTTGAATTAAAAAAAAAGAAATGTGCGAAAGAACATTTGAAATAATTTACCACGAGCTTTACGGTGAAGGAAAACATCGCGAGGAAACCCGCACACACTACAGGTATTCGCGACCGAAAGATTGAGAAACTGACAGACAATATGGCCTCTGGTGTACCTCATTACGGGTCCTTGGCTCCCGCCCACAGCCCAATCAAGGTCGTTTTGCCACTTACCTCCACCGGCCTTCGACTTTGTGCCGTGAACAAAGGTGTCTAGACAGATTTGACGGGCTGCTTTGATGTCGCGATGGTTTTATTCGCTATTATGATATCAGAATACCATAAGAGCAAGGTTTATTAGCGAGACTGAACTGTACTGTGTCTGGAACTCGAGGACACTGAATTGTGCCAAGCAATAAACTTATAATTGCAAAGTAATTCACTCACACAAAAAACAATAAATTAAAAAAATCAAAAACCCGACTGCCTTAAAAATACTAAAAAGAAGAAAACAAGTCTAGTGGGTTAAAACTTTATTAAGCAGCTAACTTAAAGTTTAACAGTCGGAACCCATTAGGTAAGAATTTTTAAGCGTCACGATTTAAATGTAAAAATGGTGTATTAAAACGATTATAACCCATATATATTTAGAATGGGCTTAAGTAATATCTTTCATTTCATACCCATATTGTTACAATACAAAATATTTTTTATCCTTATTATGGTCCTTGCTAGACTAAAGAAATGGACATACATACCCACATACCGTCCCCTTACTGCTAAAACCGACTAACTGCATCAATAAAAACCTTTAACTTTGAACCTTAAAGGTTTGACTTTAAGGTTCAAAGTTAAAGGTTTTTATTGATGCAGTTAGTCGCTTTTAGCAGTAAGGGGGCGATTATACATACTTAGGTAGTCGGGTAAAAATAGCCGAATATTCTGGTTTTTTTTTTTGTTATCTGCCTAGTAATATAGGAACTGAAACAAATAATCGAAATCAAAAATCGTGTGTTCACGCATGCATGCGTGCGTGCGTATGTGTCAGGACTTATAAGCCTCATAAGTATACGGCCTTAGGAATGACCGACAATAGAGTAGAGTAGACCCTGATGATTCGAATTCTTCCGGAAAATTAGGAATCTTCCATAAAATTAAGTAGGCAATTTGTGTACCCACCTATTATTGTCATACCTTCCGGGTCTACACGCGGTCTTACCCTTTTCTTCGAACAAGCTATCAGGACGATTAGGGGGGGATAAGGATAAAAGGCTTAATGAACTCGGAAATGGGAAAAAAACATTCATATTCCTAATAAAATCGGTGATTGATAAATCGATGGCATTTGAAAGCTCGAAATTATACTTAATGAAGGCTATGATATGTACCTATAGTAGGGGAGCCCACGATGCTAAATCGGGATTTACTCGACCGTCATAGAGACCTATTGGGTTTCGAAGCTTAGATGATTAAAATTGTCATATAATATATACCTTCTCTTCGGTGGCGGAAGCCGCTATAGATTTTCAAAAATGTAAAAAAAAACTGTTGCATGGACATACTCGAGCGCGTCAGATATTGATATCATCCATATTCTACGTATTTTTAAAAATGTATGCATGTTAATCTGATTGTTCGCATGATGGGGGTGGTCGTACATAAGGGTTGAAAATGAAAAAAAAAAACTAGCGCGTCAGACTCTCAGACTCCCCTACTACTATATACAGGATGGAAAGTTGAGATGGAAGACTTTAGTTTAAAATGTTCAGTTTTTAGTTAACATACTGCTAATTTTCTTTAAGCATAAAGGATTCATATTCGTAAAAAACGACATGCGAAAGTTTCAATTTGCAATTTAGTACCCTACGAACAGTATGGAAAAAAAAATGATTTGTTGATGTTCTAGTACTCTAATCTTAAATGGTCTAAAAGAGTGTTTTAATCCTTGATAGACACGGGACCAATTGAAGGGTCCACGGAAAGAACATGTCTAGTCACCTAAGCAACTTTTTGAGTTACAGCGGTTTGAAAGTTAGTCATCACGAACAATTACTATGGTTACCGTTTCTTTAAAAGTTAAAAAAATACAATTTATAATGTTTTCAGATTATTTAATTCAATGGTAAGTCATAGTACTTTGTGAGCTCTACATTTCGAGATCAAAATCTTAATAAAAAAAAAGGTGACTAGACATGTTCTTGCCGTGGACCCTTCAATTGGTATTAAAAAAAGTCAAATCTGTCGATTTCCTCGCTGACTATATATTTTATGAAAAATTTGTGAATGTCGATTGTCATCACTCAAAAAGTTAGTAGAGCATTTTCGTCGCGTAGCAACAAGGGATTCAGTAGCTGCCCTTGCTGCCCCATCTCAACTCAACCTTCCACCCTGTATTATTATCTCGTTAACCATTAGTCTGGCAATCGAATTGGAATTCCGGGGTTTCCCTTGATTCCCACGAGGATTCATAACAATAATATTAATTAATAAATCCTTCCTACTAATATTTTAAATGCGAAAATTTGTGAGTGAATGACTATGTTTGTTACTCTTTCACGCTGAAATGGTTGGACGGATTTGGATGAAATTTAGTAGGCTGGGCATATGGAATAAAACATAGGCTACTTTTTACTCCGATATTCCCACGGGATAGGGATGAAATCTCGAAAGAACAACCGCTGGGCTTAGAGTCATGTCTGGCATGATTGTTTTTAATGTAACGTCAATGAAAACCACGATATAATTTTCGGGAAATCCAACGGGAATTTCTAAAATCCCGGAATTCCAATTCGGCTGCTGGATCTAATGATTTACGTGTGCGAAGCCGCGGGTAAACACTAGTAATTAATAAATCCTTCCTACTAATATTTTAAATGCGTAAATTTATGAGTGAGTGAGTGAGTATGTTTGTTACTCTTTCACGCTGAAACGGTTAGACGGATTTGGATGAAATTTGGTATGTAGACACTGGACATATGGAATAAAACATAGGATACTTTTTATTCCGATATTCCCACGGGACAAGGATAACCAAGGATAACCCTTTATAAGGTAGAGGCGATTTAGCGACCACTTGCATTGAGTTGGAAACTGAACCTTATTTATTTCATAATACGTCACAATCTCCATTGTAATGATTGAAAATACGACTAGCTTTAAAAATATCCTTTATCAGGTATGTATTTGAGTGCTGCTTTTAATTTTGTGGCAGTATGCTCCAATAAATGAGGCCTTATTAAGGGATAAAATCTCGAAAGAACAACCGCTGGGCTTAGAGTCATGTCTGACATGATTGTTTTTTTAATATAACGTCGTCAATGAAAACCACGATTTAACTTTCAAGAATTCACACCGGAATTTTTAAAAATTCCGTAATTTCAATTCATCTAACTACGAAATGAAATAGTAGAAACTTTACCGATTTTTATTCGATTATGCGAACAGTCACTAATTAAATTTGCCAAACGAACCTAGTGCTTCAATATACCAGAACTGAAGCTAAGCTGGGAGGGACTCTTCGCACCCATCTGCCCGCTCAGCCTGCCCAACTTCCCGTTGATAGAAGTCGCAGCCTCCATCTTCCTCAGAAACATATTCTTAGACGAAGCGTTCAACGTCCTTCCAGTCAGCGTCTTGTTCGACTCAGACCCCAAAGAGTTGATGATGGAGTCCGCGTCCGCGTCCAAATTAAAGATGTTGGTCTGCGACTCCTCCCGCCACAACTTCTGCAGATTCAAAGCCATAAGCTCCAGTTGTACCTGCGACAGCTCTCTTATAACATCGATCTGTACCGACATCACGTTGTCGCACGTTTTAAGCAGAGAGTTCAGGGTTTCCAAAACGTCTGCTCTGCGTTTCTGGATGCTGTACTGATTGTCGATGTTGCGCTCGAAGAAAGCCAAGTGCTCGTAGAGCTCTGCCAGCTGCAGCGAGCACGAGATGTACTGCGCCGGGTGGTGCTCGAAGTCGTAGTAGTGCTTCGTCCGCATCAGCCACTTGTGGGTGAAAGCAAACAGCTTCCGCGCTTCGTCGATGCTGCCAACCTTGTCCTGAGGCACACGCGCTTCCATCTCTTGCAGATCCAGCGAGGGGAACAGAAACAGTTTCTCGGCGCAGGCATCCCCTTTGGATTTCTCCGCGCCCATATCCTTTAAGTTCTCATCCTCGAACTTCTCAGCGTTGTCCTCCTGTTGAGCCAAATCGACGGTTTTCCACAAGTCCGCTTTAGAAGCCTCTTCGGAGAAATACCTGTTCAAAATCTTCTTTTTGGAGAGTTTGAATAGCGTGAGCCCGTACTTGACCCAGTGGTGGCCGAGCTCTAGGAAGTGGATCTCGAAATCCGCTTTCTGCAGCACGAATTCTTCTGGCATCAGTTTACAGTTGTCGTGGCAGGTGCGGAGGACGTGGTAGGCAGCGCAGAGATGGTGCCGCGCGTTTCCGAGTTGGTGTAGATAGGTGAAGTAGTTACCGAGGCGAGCCGTGCGGAGTGCCCAGTCCTGAGGAGTGCCCTCTTTTAGCTCCAGCTGGCGCCTCAACGCGGTGTGATTATAAAGACTGTACTTATCTGGGATGTTTAATTTGTTGTACAAAAAAGCCTGCATCTGAACATTGTTGGTGATGACTTTGTCTATTTTCTCGGGACTGACGCGCCGTACGCTCGTCAAAGGTTCCGTCGTGAACAAGTCCTCTGCATCCAAGTACTGGTCGGCCTGCGATTTGCTAATTTTGTCGTAGAGCTCTTCTGTGGCTTCGAGGATTTCGCGCGCGAGCGTAATCTGTTCCAGTTGGATTAGATAGTAGCAGAGTAGGTTCTGGATACGGAGGTAGATGAAAAGACACTCGTCTCTGAGCGCGTAGGGTTTTAGTTTCTCGAATACCCCGTGTAGAATATTTATTTTGTCTAGTAGGGAGATTGGCAAGGTTTTTGCGGAGAGAAGTGCTAGGTAGCCCTCCATGGCGAGGGAGCGTACGAACTGGTCATGATTGGTCTTTCCGAGAAGCACCAGGTCGCTCCCTAACGCGTGGATGTCCTTCTTCAACGACGGCACTCTTTCCGTTGAGCTTTTTGATTTGATTGTGGTTCTCACGCTCTCAAACGTCTGGTTTATCCTGTGTAAGATTTCCATTTTTTTTACGGCAACAGAACTTAATAATTTTGCGTGTCACGTTTTGCTGTTATTTAGCGTTTGAAAATATGATTTTCAATTGATTTTCAGTTGTGACCGTGACAGTGGTATAGACTGTTTGAGGCCAGCAACCAAAGCGGTTTAACGAAAAAGAATTATAGATATTACGATTAAATCCCATCGCAACAAAGTAGTAATAAAATTTATTTTTAAGTCAGAGGCCGTATTGCCGAATGTTTCTAACCCTCGCGATCGCAATAAAATGACAGTTTTTTATGGGAAATCTGTCATTTAATTTCGATCGCAAGCGTCAGAAACGTTAGGCAATACGGCCGTCTGTTTGTCTGTCTCTGTCATCGTAGTTCTCGTAGGACCAATTTCGATGCGGTTCTTTTAGTTGACAGCAAGTTTCCTTACGGTGGGTTTTAGTTATGTTTGATAAAGATCGTTTCAGCCAATTTTTTTTTTCAGATACTGGATTTTGAAATGACGATGTCGAGGTTTTATCAACTCGTCCAAGTTATTGTAAGTTCTCATAAATTTATATTGTAATTAGGTCAATTGGTGTCAAGTATTCCATGATATTTATTATTAATGGTTATTCCCGCGGCTCCGCTCGCTAGGTATTCGGTTATCACGCACTGTTCCTATATAGCCTATGTCACTCTCGGGCCCATAAACTATCTCTATACCAAAAATCACGTCGATCCGTCGCTTCATTACGGCGTGAAAGACGGACAAACACACAAACAAACTTTCGCATTTATAATATGAGTATGGATAAATATGTAGAATTCGGTTATCGCGCGCTGTTCCTTCGGGAACTGTGATTTTTTTTTCGGGATAAATGGTAGCCTATGTTACTCTCGGGCCCATAAACTATCTCTATGCTAAAAATCACGTCGATCCGTCGCTCCGTTTCGACGTGAAAGATGGACAAATATACACACAAAGATACAAACACATGTCAAAGAACAGAAACATTAACTCTATTCATCTTTAGTGAATTAACTTCAACGAAGTATAATCGTCCTAAATTTTATCAGACCAATTTCACATTAACCGAACTTGAATACTAATCATGGATGAAATAGAGTATTCGTCCATGATACTAATTTTGTATGATGTTCCAAATTCCACCATTAACTAAATGGATGAAAATGTAGTGAAGAAAAACCGGCCAAGAGCGTATCGGACACGCCCGAAATAGGGTTCCGGAGCCATTACGAAAAAAATAAGTAATATTTTTCTAAGGATTTCGTATTTTATACGGAATCTTCCAAGTTTAGGTATATTTTATACCTCACTCTGCTATTTACTCATAAAATACTAATAATTCTCAAGAAAACTGAGCCGTTATAGTTTTCCTTGAAAGTTTGATATACTGACTACTATCCTGAATTTTTTAAAAAATTTCCACCCACCGGTTTAGATTTTAGAGGGGGGGAACGCTCGATTTATGTGAAAATTTGCACTTTAAAGTTGAATATTTCGCATACAAATTACTGAATCGAAAAATAGTTTTAGCACACCCCTATTGGTTTTAAAATACCTATCCAACGATACCCCACACTATAGGGTAGGATGAGAAAAAAAAATCACCGCCACTTTACGTCTATGGGAGGGGTAGGTACCCTAAAAAAAAATTGTTGTTGAATTTTTAATTGTACTATTTTGTCGGCATAGTTTACCTATATATCATAAAATTACAGCTTTCTAGCATTGATAGTCCCTGAGCAAAGCCGCGGACGGACAGACAGACAGACAGACATGTCGAAACTATAAGGGTTCCGTTTTTGCCATTTTGGCTCCGGAACCCTAAAAATTACCTAGGTACCATTTTACCTATGCTATTACTAAACTTTCTTATGGTAGTCTGGGTATTTCAGACAAGATCCAATTAACGTAATAGAAGGTATTCATGGAGTTATATATGAGACTGATTGGCCAGTCCAAGGTCAAAGACACTAGAGTTGGGCGGGCAGATAATACAGGTATCGATAGTCCAAAGTTTAGCCATATTTCGTATTACATTATTTCGTATTACACTAACTGGCATAATCCATATTTACTAATATTACTACCTTTTGCCTGCGGCTCCGCCCGCGTGGTATTCGGTTATCGCGCGCTGTTCCCTCGGGAACTGTGCATTTTTCCGAGATAAAAATATCTCTACGCCAAAAATCACGTCAATCCGTCGCTCCGTTACGGCGTGAAAGACGGACAACACACACAAACACACTTTCGCATTTATAATATTAGTATGGATAAATGCGAAATTGTGTGTGTTTGTATGTTTGTCCGTTTTTCACGCCGGCACCACAGTATATATAAGCTAAAGCAGTAGGGAAGCCACGAACAAATCGATCGAAACGAACACACTCACACAGACGCGTGCTCTACACGGCCTCTAAGGGGGTCTCGCGGTACTGCAGTCGCGAGACCCCTGTATTACAATACAACAATACAATAAAAATATTCTTTGTTGCACACCACAAATCAGTACAAAAAACTTACAATACTTATAAACACTTATATTCACGGTAGACAATAGGCGGTCTTATAGCTTAAGAGAAGTCTCTTCATTCCATTCTCCATACAAACGTAGTCCCGGCCTCATTTGAAAACTAGGCAACAGAAGTAGATGAAATTTTGTAAGTATGAACTAGACGTAATTATCAATGCCTGTGGTTTTCAGATTTTCACATAAATGTGTAATATCAGAATTAAAGGAGCTCAAAAGTCGACAAAAAAAGATGTCAACTGTGCACGAGAATTACAGACTATTAAAGCATTTTATTTTAATGGTGAAAAAGCCGTAGTGGCCTAGTGGTTTGACCTATCGCCTCTCAAGTAGAGGGTCGTGGGTTCAAACCCCGGCTCGCATCTCTGAGTTTTTCGAAATTCATGTGCGGAATTACATTTGAAATTTACCACGAGCTTTGCGGTGAAGGAAAACATCGTGAGGAAACCTGCACAAACTTGAGAAGCAATTCAATGGAGCGTGTGAAGTTCCCAATCCGCACTGGGCCCGCGTGGGAACTTTGGCCCAAGCCCTCTCATTCTGAGTGGGGGCCTGTGCCCAGCAGTGGGACGTATATAGGCTGGGATTATTTTAATGATTAGATTATTCTATCGATAACTTTGGTTTGTACGCCAAAAACACCCTCTATGTCGACTGACGTCATTGAACAAGATTTGTTATGTCGGGACATTAGATACCTGTACGTAATCATAATTAACCCTTACACACGCACATACTGCTACTAACCTAAATCTGCAAAATGAATATCGGGCGCAAAATATCCACTAATGCCTCTATTTAAATTCAAATAATTTATTCAGTAAATACACGTAATTTTCTCAACTACCACCGCTTTCGGAAAGACCATCATTGCCAAGAAGAATGCGCCGCAAGAAACTTTGCGGAAAGATTTTTTTTCGTAATGAAATAATTACAATTAATTATAATTTTTCGTAGAGGAAGCGAGAGTTGTATACATACCAGAATCGTAGCAAGTGAAAGGATGTAGTCTTTGCCTACCCCGTTGGGAAAGAGGCGTGATTTTATGTATGTATGTGTAAAATAATAACAAATAAAATACTTAAAAAAATACAGTAAACAATTAAAGAAAAAAAATTACAAAAAATATAATAATAATACAGAGATGTATGGGGTCCCTTAGTTACAAAACTAAACACTAACTATATTTACGTTCAGTGGAAGTGTAGAATGCTTCCACCGTATAAAAAAAAAGTTCTGAAATATACATTTCAGGTCAACCATTAAGCTTTTGGATTCCGCAGGCAAGCTCACACGCAAGTTAGCTCACACGCACTCATGTCATGCTCTGAAGGTATAGCGGTACCGAGGGCATGGTATTGCTTCCGTTCCCATAAGCTCTATGCTCTATGGGATCGTCTTGGGAATTTCGACGTTACTTTACCTACTTTAAGTACATTACTTTGCTCACCCGCGTCCTTCAAACTACTTTTATGCAAGAAATCACATTAATATCTAAGGCGTATTATACCTAAAGTTAAAATGATTATTATCATGGATAGGGATATTTGCGAAACTGAAGTGGCAGTGGGCGGGGCACATTGCTCGCAGGACTGATGGCCGATGGGGTCAAAAGGATCTTGAGTGGCGTACGCGGACCGGGAGACGAGCTGTCGGTGCCTCCAAAAAGATGGAGCGACGACCTGGTTAAGATCGCGGGATCGCGATGGATGCGGAAAGCACAAGACCGGTCTGAGTGGAGAGCCTTGGGGGAGGCCTATGTCCAGCAGCTTTCGGCTATCATGATGATGATGATGAGAGATATTTGGAAATAATTCCGGTCCGCATTGGCAATCCATTACTTCAAATTAACCTACTGTGTTAAAAATAAAGTTGTGTTAAATAACTCCGCTATAACTCCGTTGTAGCCTTAAAGATAAGTCATCACCATCACCCCAGCCTATATACATCTCACTGCTGGGCACAGCCCTCCTCTCAGTACAAGAGGGCTTGGGCCATAGTTCCCACGCGGGCCCAGTGCGGATTGGGAACTTTAAACTAACTTAAAACGTTTAAGAGCTACTGTGATACAGACAGACACACATAGCGGTCAAATTTAAAACACCCATATTTTTGCGTCGGGAGTTAAAAGAAAAATAAAACTAATATATTCCAAGCTTAAAAACTTATGCCTATTTATTTATAAATATCACCCAAATCGCTACTATTATCGCCCAAAGGGGCCCATCGAAGCTTGTATCGTACCGTCCTTCTCACTCTCGTATTAAATAGCATAAGGGTTGGAAAGACGGAACGATGCGAACTTCGATTTTTGAATTTCGGAGTAGCTAGCTGGCTATTTCCTCGTTCTATTGCGATGCCAATTATTTTAGTTGACAGTGGAAAGAGCCAGCCACTCAGTCGCCATTTTACTTTGTTTATAGAAAAAGGCAGAACAATATTGACGAAACTTTCAATCAAAAACCGGCCAAGAGCGTGTCGGACAAAAATTAAGTAACATTTTTATAAGGATTTCGTATTTCGTACGGAATATTCCAAGTTTGACCGCTATGTATGCCTGTCTGTCTGTGGCACCGTAACTCTTAACCGGGTGGACCGATTTGAATGCGGTTTCTTTTATTTGAAATTAGGGTTTCTAGCGATGGTTCTTAGACATGTTTAGACAAAATAGGTTCAGGTGTTTGAGATATTGAACTTTGAAGTGGCATTCTCCAACTTTTTGCTGGTTAACTTAGGTTATTTCATAAGGCAACCCTCGCCCGGCCCAGATCCCGCCCCTAGACTTAGGGGATGTAACCGTCCACTGTTCAAGCCAATGACACTAGAGATCATGTTAACATATACTATGTAACGCAAAAGCCACAGCGTGTATAGGTAGTGCAACGACAGTTGAAGTGAATGACACACAGCTACCAAAAGAACTGATGCATAAAAGGAGAATTAATGAGTTAAAGAGTACAATATTATTAAATGCTATCTATATATCTCAATTATATTGACAAACTCATGTCCTACTAAGATGCAGAAAAATATTGTTTGCATTAAATACTTAAAATAAACAAAGATACTTAAGTACATAAGTTAGTACTCGTAGTTTTTATGTTAGTTAATAATTTAAAATTGTATAAAACGAATTATTAAGGCCAAAATTACTTCCTTACTTATAATTTGCATGTGATTAGATATTTAAGTTTGATTAATAAGCCCTTCTACATCTACACCTGAGACACAGGAATTTTCCTAGTTCAAGGTAATGTGTGTTATTTGTCCTTTTTAATAAGTCGACCTTGGCAATTAAGAGAGTTGGATCTATAATTTGGCGATTTTAGGATTTTAATGTCAAAGTCAACATATAACAGTATGACTTTGGCACAATAATTGCAGATCCGACTCTGTTAATTGCCACGGTCGAAGTGTAGCCCATAAGTTTGTTAAAATGGTATTTCATGAAAGATAAATAAAGATTACTTGTTATTATAGCTAGCTGTAACATTTTATTTAGGTACTTTAATTTCCGATGACACTTTGAAAACATTACTGAATTTATTGTCCTTTACATGTCAAGAAGCTTTAGCAGTGAACAGTTTAACAGCAGACGCAGAAGCGATGGAGTGTGAACCGAATAAACAACGTTGTTACAAGCATAAATTAATTGTTAACTCAGGTGAATATTATATTAACATATTTATCCACTTACTGTTGCCCGCGACTTCATCCGTATAGAATTCGTTTATCTTTTTTTTCCCGCTGGATGGTAAACGCGCAAGAGGGTCTCCTGATGGTACCTAAAGAGATCACCACTGCCCACAAACATCTCAAAGTCTAAGTCGAAATCTCTTTATTCAACTTAGGCTATAACAAGCACTTATAAACGTCAAAAAAAATCCGCCACCGGTTCGGAAAAAACCTCTGTTGAGAAGAATCCGGCAAGAAACTCAACGAGGTATTTTTTTCTGCAATTTCTTTATCTGCAACACCAGGGGTATCGCAGATCCGTTGCCAACCTAGAGGCCTAAGATGGGATACCTCAAGTGCCGGTAATTTCATCGGCTGTCTTACTCTCCACGCCGAAACACAACAGTGCAAGCACTGCTGCTTCACGCAGGATTAGCGAGCAAGATGGTGGTAGCAATGGGGCGGACCTTGCACAAGGTCCTACCACCTGCAAAATGCAGTTTTAAATTTTTGACCTTTTAAGCTTTTTTTAACATTTCTAACGCTCGCGATCACAATCAAATGACAGATTCCGCAAATAAAAACTGTCATTTGATTGCGATCGCGAGCGTCAGAAACGTTAGGCTATACGGCCTGAGGCTTTACGCCCGTATTTATAGAGAAGTAAAGGCCATTACTTGAGTAAAAGTAATTACTCAAGTAACCATTTTTATTCTATAGTTGAGCTTTTGCTTCAAAATTGAACAGCCAAACGTTAGATTTCTTAGCCAAGTCATAGTCACCATTTTCTTTATTTAAGCATTTACTTAGCAACAAGTAATGACTCGTTTATAAATACGGCTGTTAGTGTTTCTTTAACATACATAGGTTCTAGATTGGTTCGAAGAAACGCCCGGCTACACGCGATCCACAGGTGGTTACCCTCCTCTAAACGCTTTAGGTAGGGGGTGGAAGCTGGGTAGAGGGGGGAAACCCCTCCTACAGGGTACAGGAGTGCAAAAATAAGTATGTATTCGAACAACATTTAAAAATATGTTACTACGGCCTTATCGCGTCGGAATAAGAGTCTGCGATACTTATTTTTTAAACTTTGAGTAGATAAGCTCATTTTTTTACACTTGAGTGTAGGTACACTACGGAATACGTTGTTCGACAACTCCTGTATTTGCCATGTCTGATGACTTATACCATGACTTATGAAAGTCAAAAAATAATAATTTAAAAAATCAAAAACCCGCCTGGGCCGAGCGTTTTGAACGCGCGGCCAAACGTCATTAGCGTCCCACGTTTATACAGCACAACGGAAAGACAAGTCACAAGAATTTTAATCACGCTAAATTCAGCATCGGCAGTGCCTTAAATTTTGATAAAAAAGCAACCCTGAGCTAGCTCATTTAATAACACATGTGAAGACACTAATGACCAAAAACAAACGCTGCAAAAACGCTGAATATTCGCCCGCCTGCAAAAATGAACTGAAAAGATCGAAACAAGACAAAAAACAATTAGAAATATCAAAAGCTAACACAATTGAATGAAAGAAATCGATACAAGACCAAACCCAAAAAGGCTTAACTTTAAACATGTCCATGGTAGTCCTTGAAAATTTAATGCAATGATATGAAATTTTAATGCAAGCGGAGGCATGCATTTGTTATATCACTCAATCTCATGCCTCCGTCTGCATTTCATATCATTGCATTAAATTTTCAAGGACTACCATGGACATGTTTAAAGTTAAACCCTTTTCTGTTTGGTCTTGTATCGATTTCTTACATTCAATTCTGTTAGCTTTTGATATTTCTCATTTTTTTGTCTTGTTTCGATCTTTTCAGTTCATTTTTGCAGGCGGGTTTTTGATTTTTTTAATTATTATTTTTTGACATTCATACGTGGTTGTTATAGCCTAAATAGAATGAAGATAATTTAATTTTGATTTTGCTTGGTCGACATCTCTGGGGACTCAATAGCTGGCACGTATTTATCCCAGCGGATAGCACTTGCGGTCCAAAAGGGTAATGCGGCCAGCATCATGGGAACCCTGCCACAAGCAGATCTATTGGACGGAGTGTTCTTTTTATATCTTTTTTATTTTTATAGTAACATTTATATAGATATAGTAGTAATTTTATTTTATTTAAGTTAGAATAGAAAAAAGCCGTGGTGGCCTAGTGGTTTGACCTATCGACTCTCAAGCAGAGGGTTGTAGGTTCAAACCCCGGCTCGCGCCTCTGAGTTTTTCGAAATTCATGTGCGGAATTACATTTGAAATTTACGACGAGCTTTACGGTGAAGGAAAACATCGTGAGGAAACCTGGACAAACCTGCGAAGCAATTCAATGGTGCGTGTGAAGTTGCCAATCCGCACTGGGCCCGCGTGGGAACTATGGCCCAAGCCCTCTTGTTCTGAGAGGAGGGCTGTGCCCAGCAGTGGGACGTATATAGGCTGGGATGATGAAGAATACTTTGATTTCGACTTTGACGTCGAATTATAAGTAGAGTCGTTGTCTTTCGGGGACGGTCGTGACGTAATCGTGTCGTCCTCCCACGCATGTCGTCTTTGAGTGTGTTGAAGCTAGGGTTGCCAAGTTAGTGAACAAAGCGGTACATTTGCGATAGTGGGACTTGCCTATAAAATGCGGGACTTCTTCAACCTAACTGGGATATTAACACCTTCACGGACAGTACGTCGACAGACGTAAACTAAAACCCTCGTAATATGGCACTACGGCTGTAGACGGGAATTTAATTTTCATTAAAAGTGGCACTACGTTCACAGCCGAATATTTGTCATAGTATTTATAGGAAGGTTATGTCTCTGTGCCGTTTTTGGATGTAACACAGACCCGCCAGTGCCACAGCAAGCACTCATATTGTTGCACACAAGTTACCTCCGTCACGCATACATTGACAGAGTCTGCGTGTTGTGACACTACGTCTGTGGCCGGACAATTCGCATAGCCGATTTCGTCTGTGGCCGTTAGTGCCGTAACACAGGTCATAGTAGTCGCTTGACATGAATACCCGTCTACAGGCGGTTACGCCTCTGGCCGTTAATGCCGCAACACAAACATTCAAACCTGAGCAATACGACAATCCGTTCCCAGATGTTATGCCATGTTGTATGGAGAATTTCTGTGCCGTATCAGAAAAAAATCAAGATTGTCCTGTGTCCGTGAACGTGTTAAATAATATAATATTGTAAATGAAAAAATATACTATATAAAATATTTTTATTTATTTAGCTCGTAACAGAATAAACAAAAACAAACATTATAAAACATAAACTATATAGGAAATTTGGCCTAAATCGCCGTCAATGGGCAAGGTGTCCAGAAGGCTGGTCGTATTTCCTCGCTGTGCGAAATAGTGGCAAGCCTTAAAATTGAAATATACCTCTTTGAGTTTCTTGCCGGATTATTTCTCAACAGAGCTTTTTCCGAACCGGTGGTAGATTCTTTTGAAATTCATAAGTGCTTGTTATAGCCTAAATTGAATAAAGATATTTTAACTTTGACTTAGAAGAGGCAAAGAGGAACATGTAGGCAATTAAAAAAATTGTACCAGATAACTCACGTCTTAAATTGAGTTTAGCTCAACATGTTTCGGGGTAATTCATAACCCATTCTTTCTAGGAGCAACATGACTTTAAGATATAAATATAATTATAAATAGTATAAGTGTCAGAGGGACCGCACGACACGAACTTCGAGTTTCGTAGTAGCCCTGCAGCGCCGCCGCCGAGTCACGTTGCTCCTAGGAAGAAGGGCTACCAATTAGCCGAAACATGTTGAGCTAAACTCGATTTAAGACGTGAGTTTCACGGTAGTTTTATTAAGAATGTCATAAAAGTAAGTCAGTTTAATGTCGATGGCCCAAACGAATAAACGTGTAATCGTAAAACAGAAATTTTACAGGAAAAATAAAACCAACTTTAACTTTGTATGGAATAATTACCAACGAATAAATAATTAAAACATTTTATCTCAAAACGGTTAATCGGATCGATGTAAAAAAAATTGACGACATACTTTGGGCCATATGTAAGCTAAAAAAGCAAAAAAAAATTTTTCGTGTAAAGGCCTTTGCACGTTTATTCGATTGGGCCATCGATGTGATTGTAAGATTTAGCCTTTGATTATACAGTCAAAGTATTTAGCTATAAGATAAAATTTATTAATTATATAAAAGCCGCCCTCTTGTACTTATAAATATTGCTGTGCCCAACAGGGTCCATGATGATCACATAATTTCCTTGTAACATCTGTAACCATACATTATGGAAAAGCAATAAAATATTGAGTATTGAGTATTGTTTTATGTTCTAACTGGGTAAGTTCGCTCAGCAAAAGTGTCCAGGGTGATATTTTTATCTCTAAGTAGACAGTTTTGGACATTTCATTGTAGGCTTATTACTAGACTACTGAATCAAAACATTAGTAAGATAAAGAGAGAGAAATATTTATTCGTGACAACATGATTCTTACCATGTGGAAAAGAATATAAAAAATATAAATTGTTATACATGTCACGAAATGCTCCCGAATCAGCAATATGCCGGATTTCCGAATGGCGCTGGTCTTCCTAACCTAATTATTATTGGCCTATTTTGGGTGTCAACGTATAGAGGACGTATACTCTAGTTCAGGGTCCACCAAAGAATGACTTTGAAGTTTCCCGGATTTCATCATCATCATCATGTCAGCCGAAAGACGTCCACTGCTAGACATAGGCCTCCCCCAAGGCTCTCCACTCAGACCGGTCTTGTGCTTTTCGCATCCACCGCGATCCCGTGATCTTAGCCAGGTCGTCGCTCCATCTTGTTGGAGGCCTACCGACAGCTCGTCTCGTTTCCCGGATTTGCCGTTCTTTAAAAAAAATTAACAACATGGTCCGTTTCTACTAACAAAAGCACTAGGTTTTTACAAACACATTATTTGCCTTGAATTATCCGTCTGAAATTTACAGTAAAATCGGTGTAAGATATCATTAAATTCCAAAGATGTTCATCGCTGAGATTTAATTAAATCACATGCTCTGAAAAATACCAGTTACTGTTTGCTTACGTCCGCACGAAATTCTAAAACCGAAGTTCGAATCATGCCGTCCCTCTCACTCTTGTGTTAAATAACATAAGCGTCTGCGGGACGGCAATATAAAGTTCGAATTTTGCACGTCGGGCTGGATTCGGATCGAGTACCGGTATTTGACGAGCCCGGTTCTAGTTCCAGAAACGGGACGTCTCGCGTACCGGTGGCATCCCTACTAGAGCGGGTGCTCAGAAGTCTTTATACCTCAGCCAGAGCTTGGGTAAGCTTGTCTTGTAAAAGCTAAGATTGTTAGGCGTTTTCAAAATAAGTTGTCCAAATGACTTTTTTTTTAGATGTGGATGAAATTTGGTATTCCTACTCAGAATCAGGAGCACTTCCGATTATAATAGGAGAAAAAAAGTGTCCCAATATTTTTTATTCCATTACGTTACCGTTTTCATACGCGTGTCTGTGGCGGTAGTGTAATGGATAACACAAAATTATATGAAAAACCTGGGACACTTTTTTTTACTATAACAAAAAAGCCATTTGGACAACTTATTTTGAAAACGCCCTGTTACAAAGTAAATAATAATATTATCCGTTCTCAAAGTGATCATCCCAAAAATTCCAGTGACAAATATTCTATATATATACCATCCGCCAAACAAGTGGTCTATTAATTTTTAAACAAATTCAAATTCGAATTCAAATCATTTATTCAGTAAAATCCGCAATGGGAACTTTTACACGTTATTTTTTAAACTACCAGCGCATTCGGAAAGATCATCGTTGCCAAGAAACGCGCCGCAAGAAACTTTCTAAGAAACAAGTTCCTATCAAATGAATGTAGTGTCGCTAAAGTTGAACTTTTAAGTTGACAGACACGTCTATTGACATTGTGTTCGGTTTAAAGAATTTATTTTTCTCAGAATATTCACAATTCACTTACATGAGAAATTTAAGAATTATAGTCTAATAGACAGAGAGCGTATTGCGTATTCGCGTTTACAGAGAAAGAAATGGTACCTAACTAAATCATATTTATTTTTCATTTTATTTGTACTAGAATTAACTATACTTATAATAACACTAAGACCTATGGATGATGTGTGAATAAATATTTTGAATTTGAATATAAAGTACAATTTTATGATATGCAAATGATTATCAAGTTTAGGGTGGTAGACCACATACTTGGCTGATGGTACATATTATATAAAAGGTGTTAATTGAATTACTGAAAACAAGAAAGTAGTTTGCCCAGAATCGGGAGTAGAGTAGATTCATCATCATCATCATCATCTCAGCCTATATACGTCCCACTGCTGGACACAGGCCTCCTCTCGGAATGAGAGGGCTTGGTCCATAGTTTCCACGCGGGCCCAGTGCGGATTGGGAACTTCACACGCACCATTGAATTGCTTCGCAGGTTTGTGCAGGTTTCCTCACGATGTTTTCCTTCACCGCAAAGCTCGTGGTAAATTGCGCACATGAATTTCGAAAAACTCAGAGGTGCGAGCCGCGATTTGAACTCACGACCCTCAGCTTGAGAGGCGATAGGTCAAACCACTAGGCCACCACGGCTGTAGAGTAGATTAGTCGGTTTAAAATCAGGTTGTATCGGTGTTTTTAAATTCCTGTTTTTTATTGTGCCCGGTCTATTTATTACAAATGCATACGCCAATTTAATTTTTTAGCAAAGTTGTATACTATTTAGATTATTTAATATCGGCCGTTTTGCTGTGAGTTTCGTTATCTTCAAAAAACGGCTAATTGCAAATTGACAAATACAAATTATGGATGTAGAGTTATAAATCAAGTAGAATTACTGACTGAGCAAAACACACGAATATTTTTTGATATAATGTTGGTATTCAAAAACGAAATAAATAATAAATAAGTAATAAATAAATAGTAGTAATAAATTAATAATCATCATCATCCCAGCCTGTCTACGATCCACTGCTGGACACAGGCCTCCTATCAGGAGGAGGCCCAGTGCGGATTGGGAACTTCACAGACACCATTGATTTGTCTCGCAGTTTTGTGCAGGTTTCCCCACGATGTTTTCCTTCACCGTAAAGCTCGTGGTAAATTTCAAAAGTAATTGTGCACATAAATTTCTTACATTAATTACACAAAAAACTCAGAGGTGCAGGTGGTAGGACCTTGTGCAAGGTCCGCCCGGATTGCCACCACCATCTTGCTCGCTAATCCTGCCATGAAGCAGCAGTGCTTACACTGTTGTATTTCGGCGTGGAGAGTAAGACAGCCGGTGAAATTACTGGCACTTGATGTATCCCATCTTAAGCCTCTAGGTTGGCAACGCATCTCCAATACCCCTGGTGTTGCAGATGTTTATGGGCGGTGGTGATCTATTAGCACCAGGAGACCCATTTGCTCGTTTACCATCCAGTCGAATAAAAAAAAACCGGCCAAGAGCGTGTCGGACACGCCCAAAATAGGGTTTCGGAGCCATTAAGAAAAAATGAAGTAATATTTTTCTAAGGATTTCGTACTTTATACGGAATCTTCGAAGTATAGGTATATTTTATACCTTACGCTGCTATTTACTCATAAACAAAAATATCTTTATTCAATGTCAGACAATCATAAAATACACATCATAATAAATCAATACTCAATACAAAAAAAAAAAAAATCCATAAACTACAAATAATTCTCAAGCAAACTTAGCCGCTATAGTTTTCCTTGGAAGTTTAATATACTGACTACCATCCTGAATTCTTTCAAATTTTTCCACCCACCGATTTAAATTTTAGAGGGGGGGGGGACGCCCGATTTTAATGAAAATTTGCACTTTAAAGTTGAATATTTCGCAAACAAATTACTGAATCGAAAAATCGTGTTAGCAAACCCCTAATGGTTTTAAAATACCTATCCAACGATATCCCACACTATAGGGTCGGATGAGAAAAAAAAAGTCACCGCCACTTTACGTCTATGGGAGGTACCCTAAAAAAAATAGTTTTTGAATTTTTAATTGTACTGTTTTGTCGGCATAGTTTACTTATATATTCGTGCAAAATTACAGCTTTCTAACATTGATAGTCTCTGAGCAAAGCCGCGGACGGACAGACAGACAGACAGACAGACAGACGGACAGACAGACAGACAGACAGACATGGCGAAACTATAAGGGTTCCGTTTTTGCTATTTTGGCTCCGGAACCCTAAAAAAGGTGCGGGCCGGGGCTTGAACCCACGATCGTCTGCTTGAGAGGCGATAGGTTAGGTTTAGGCCAGAGGCCATGCCGGAGAGATTTTTTCAGAAGGGTATTTTTTTTTCCAGCGATAAAGCTCAACATTTTCAGCTTTATCTCGTAAAAAAATCTCGTATCTAAAATCAATATGTCAACAAAATTGAACCTTGATATAATGTCTATAAAGTTCACTCAGAAAAAATATCTATTTTGAGTTACGAGTTTTTTTTAAAGTAGTGACGATATTTCACGTGACCAGATTTGACGTTGGAAACGAGTGTCGAGCGACTGCATGCGGCCGCGCCTTTTCCGCGGCGCCAAGACGTTTCTTTTTAGGGTTCCGTAGCCAAAATGGCAAAAACGGGACCCTTATAGTTTCGTCAAGTCCGTCTGTCTGTCCGTCCGCGGCTTTGCTCAGAGACTATCATTGCTGGAAAGCTGTGATTTTACACGAATATATATATAAACTATACCGACAAAATGGTATGGTAAATATGTGTGTTAGTCTATAAGGTATTTATTGTATGGGCCTAAGTTGCCCGAAATAAATAAATTTATTATTATTATTATTATAGGTATTAAAAAATATAATATTTTTTTTTTAAGGTACTCGTACCCCATAGACGTAAAGTGGGGGTGATTTTCTTTCTAATCCAACCTTGTAGTGTGCAGTATCGTTGGATAGGTCTTTTAAAATCATTAGGGGGTTTCTAAGACGATTTTTCGATTCAGTAATTCGTTTGCAAAATATTCAACTTTAAAGTGCAAAATTTCATTAAAATCAAGCGTCCCCCCCTCTAAAATCTTAACCGGTGGGTGGAAAAATTTGGAAAAAATCGAGATTGTATTAAATATATCAAACTTACAAGAAAAACTATAACGTACGTTTTCTTGAGATTTATTGGTAGTTCGTACAAAATACGAAATCCTTAGAAAAACATTACTTAATTTTTTTCGTAGTGGCTCTGGAACCCTATTTTGGGCGTGTCCGACACGCTCTTGGCCGGTTTTTTATAATATGGCGTACCTATTATACGGTTCCAAATTATAACGAATGTTATTATCCTTATATCGACGGGGAAGAAGTAAATTCTCCTATCACACACAAGCCTACTGAGTGAGATAGGAGAATTTACTTCTTCCCCGTCGATATGGGTCATTACTCTTATAAACCTAATTTTGTGCTCAGGTAGAAAGAGACGGCTTGCCGCGAGTGCAGCATTGAACTCTTTCACTCTCACTTATCTTCTTCGAAAGTTGCCAAGCTGGCGACCAATATGAGGTAAGGTACAGCGACGTCGAGTGTATGTGCACCAGAGCTGAGGTGACGTACATAAGGAGTGGAACAATAGTCGTCTCTATTCTATTTTTACCCGACTGCGAAGAAGGAGGGTTATGGTTATGACGCGTATGTATGTCTAATACTATGTCGTCTCGTAACTACTCGAAACGAACTGATTTTGATAAATGATACGTCATTGGATCAAATTGTAAGTTTTCAAAAAATGATTTTTATTCAAACCAAGTGGGGTATCAAATGAAAGCTAATAATTAACTCATTCTAAATATAATAAAGTTTATAATCGTTTTAATATACCATTTCCACAGAAAAGTGTGAAATAAAACAATAAATACCTATAAAAAATAAATAAACCCGACTGCCTTAAAAACTACTATACAAGTCTAGTGGGCCAGAACTTTGCTAAGTAGCTAACTGAAAGTTCAACACTCGGGATCCTTTTAAATTGTAATGCTCAAAAATTCTTACCTAACGGGTTTAATGGCTGTATTAGGACAAGTGTACATTGGAGAATGACAGTTTCTAATTTTTTTTCCAGATTCCTGACGATGAAGACCGTGGCTTTAGCTCCATTCGAGTGGCCCGCTTGTTGTAGGTGAGTAACCACTTAGCGACCACTATAATATCACAAAATACATAACAATCATCTTAACAAAAATCACACCTTTATTGCAACAACCTGTGCGACGCTATGGGTAAACACTAGTTAAATTATAACTATGTTTTTTTTATGTTAGAGAGGCCAGAAAAACGAACTAGTGGGTCACCTGATGTTAAGTGATCACCACCGTCCATAGACACCCGCATCGCTTTAAGCGATGCCAGTGCGTTGTCGGCCCTGCAGAAAATTGTACACACGCCTCTTGAAGGTTTTTTTTTATTGCAGCACTTGTGAGGCCCAGAGATGTTGCGATGCTATTCGCCTGATCCATTCCCCAGACTCGCTGGAGACCGTCATATTCATGGCGGTCTACATGTACCCCACTGAGGTGTTCGGGGTCATGCCGAAGGAAGCTAAGGACTGCATAAACGCTCTCATCAAGGTGGCCAACGAGGACAAACTTGGGGTAAAACAACTATTACAAGGGCTCTTTAAGGCTTGAGTGAACAGTTTAAAACTTTCGTTGTATATTTAATCGTATGGCATATTACAAAAGAAGGCATTAGAGCAAAACACTTAGGGGCTGTTTCACCATTCATTGATGATATATTGTTTTTATAGCGGCCCCTACTTTATTCACAAATCGAACTCATACTAATTACTTTTTAGAACGGCCCCTACTTTATTCACAAATCGAACTCATACTAATTAATTTTTATAACGGCTTCTAATTTATTCACAAATCGACCTCATACTAATTAGTTTTTATAACGGCCCCTACTTTATTCACAAATCGACCTCATACCTACTAATTAGTTTTTATAACGGCCCCTACTTTATTCACAAATTGATCTCATACTAAGTCGTTTTTGGGCCAATCAACTATTTTACCGACACTTTGGGCGTCTCCTGCGTTACCAAAATTATCACGGGCGTTACCAAAAAGTTGTACTTCCAACAAGATATTTCACATTTTAATAGGTTGAACTTACGTACGATGGCATGTATTCATGTACACCATCTATTAAAATACAGAAAAAACACGTTTACTCACAAAATTCTGCAATTGTTTGAAAAATGTCGCGGACAGATTAGTGTCGGTAAAAAAGTTGATTGGCCCATTAATATCGGCCCCTACTTTATTCACAGATCGACCTCATACTGATTCGTTTTTATATCGGCCCCTACTTTATTCACAGGTTGACCTCATACTGATTCGTTTTTATACTGGCCCCTACTTTATTCGTAGATCGACCTCATACTAATTACTTTTTATATCGGCCCCTACTTTATTCACAGATCGACCTCATACTCATGGTGCCTGATCTCCCACCGATGCAGCCGATCCAGCCGATGCAGCCGCCGAGCTTCTGGTCGCGCTTAAGGGACAAGCTCATATCCATCTGCGGTGGCCAAGAGAGGAAGTAAACTAAACGCATACATGGAAGAAGCAATGAGGGCTATCGTTTTTTACCTCACTAGCTGGCGCCACTGTTGCGTGCGGTTTTTAAAAGTCTGTTATTACGGGCGTGAAAACAAAGTTTAGATTAAAATCATATTTAATACATCTTAAAACAGTACCATAAAAATACCGAGCAACTACAGTATTGCGTAATCCCGTTTGGTTCGGAGAAAAAGGAGGACATAAATTTTCGAAAGACAAAACTGTTTCAAATTACAAACGTTCATTGCCCCTTATCGCATAATTGACATAATTAATTTCAGGTAATGCAAAATATTCCCAAAATTATTCTAATTATAAACAAACCCGCGTAACTCACCCAAAAACTATGAGATTTGACATTTCGTTGACCTCACGCTACACTAGCGCCTCTAGCGGAAAATTCATTCGCGATAGCCCTCATTCAAAGGGCACTCACATCCAAGGGGTCATTCAAGCATCATACCAGCCATAGGACAGTTGAACATAGACCTCCAGTGGCTCCGGTTAGTAGCGGCCTGTATTCACCGTGAACTCGCGGCTCTGACCAGGTCATCCGTCCATCTCGGTGGACGTCCTTCGCTGCGCGTGCTTGTTGATTCAAGTTATATAAAGCTCCAGAGGAGGGTGGGGGGATCTTTGCTTACCTTATTTTTCATGACATGGAGGACAGTGAGGCATGGATAATGATTAACTACGTCAGCAACGTTGATAAAAAATAGTTAGGGAAATAAATAGACACACTTGAATAAAAATTTACGCAAAAATAGTTCATGTTTCATAATTTGCTTGTTTTTCTATGTTTAAAGACAATAACAATAATCAAGCCCGAACAACTTAAAAAATATATGAAAATTGTTTACGTAAGCATGGCGGGGACTTTAGAACTTTGCTGACTTTTGCTGAAGGAGGGGGGGAGTCAAAAACTACTAAAGCTGATTGTTACTTAAATGACCCCCTATTTGCAATGTGTGTCGCCATGTCGGTGACGCGCAACCAGTTTACCCCCCTTAACAAGCCTATGTTAACTAACAAATGCTTTGTCCCTTTCTAACAAATACAAATGTCGAAGTGACAGATAAGGACAAACGGATTTTAGCGGCATTTTAACTAAAATAGGTTTGATTGTCGTTTATGAATAAGGGGGTACCAGTTTACAAGTCATAAGATTCGTCAGCTGTCAAAACAGTCGGGCAACTACGAAATTAGAAAATCGAAGTACGTGTCGTTCCGTCCCTCTCACTCTTGTATTAACAGGTCTGTCCTGAAACAATGGGCAGCGTTCTTTTGACACGTGCCTATACATAAATATATTAATGATGAAGTAAAGGAATCCCCATAGTATTTTTCATTGGTTATCCTAATGTGGTTTATGAATAAAAATAATGTAATATTTAATGAAAAATGTAATGAAAATTAAAAATATGGTTTGATAGAACTGTTCTGATATATGTTAATGTGTCTACTGGAATAATTATTCGTGATAGACTTTTGTCTTCTTTGAAAACCGTTAATAAACATTTGTCCGATTTTAAAGAATATAAAAGTCGATCACGAATAATTATTGTAGTAGACACATTAACTTATATATTAAGAAGAGTTCTATCAAGCTACATTGTTAACTGTCAATAATTTTTTTATGGAATAGTCGAGAAAAACTAATAAAATTGCGACGTTGCCAGCTCAACAGGTATGAATGCTCTTAAGAATTCCTGATTGTCATACAATGGTTACGTTAACTGACGGTCGATGGTAAACGCACTACAATTAAATAAAAATAAAATAAATAATAAATATCATGGGACACTTGACACCAATTGACCTAGTCCCAAACTAAGCACTATGGACACTAGGCAACGGATAAACATGCTTATATAGATAAATAAATACTTAAATACGTATTAAACATCCAAGACCCGAGAACAAACATTCGTATTGTTCATACAAATATCTGTCCCGGCCGGGATTCGAACCCGGGACCTCAAGCTTCGTAGTCAGGTTCTCTAACCACTTAGCCATCCGGTCGTTGGAATTAAATAAATAATGTGATCATGGACAGATAAGGTTGTTTTCAGCTTATTGCATTGCGTCTTTCTGTATGTTGGGATTGTTGGGGTGTATCCATTCTTATAAATGTAGCTTTTATAGTGTCTTTAGTCATGGTTCTATGTTGTATTTTATTGTAAACGATTATTGTAAACAATAAAAATAAAAATTAAAAAAACAAATAAAATATATTTTATAATACCCACCCCAACCAACATGTACAGTTAGCATCAAAAGAAGCGGATCACTTTTTACTGTCGCATTGACACATCCACAATCTTGCATGGCGTTTAATACGTGGCTGTAAAATGGAAAAGTATAGCCTACGTCATAAATAAATGATCACTCTTGTACCTTGTCACTTAACGTCATGTTTGAAAAGCCATACGAAATTGTGTAACGTTTGAAAGCGACAAGGTACAGAAATGATCACTTACATGACGTTGATTGAACGAAAGTAGCTACTTTTGATGCTGACTGTACCACAACGGTGATCTTTTCCCATTGGCTGAGGACACATTGTATGAATGTCAAAACATTTATTTTCAACGTTTTGTAAGTCATACACTTCTTTATTTCAACCGCTTTATAATATCACCAGCCTTTGCCCGCGGCTCCGCACGCGTGGCATTCGGTTATCACGCGCTGTTCCCTCGGGAACTGTAAATTTTTCTGGGATAAAGAGTAGCCTATGTCACTCTCAGGCCCATACCTAAACTATTTCTACTTATACCAAAAATCACGTCGATCCGTCGCTCCGTTACGGCGTGAAAGACGGACACAAACATACAAAAACAGTTCCGCATTTATAATATTAGGTAGTATGGATTCTTCACCATCCTAAAATCCTCCCCACTGAATCAAATCAATTATAATATAGGAACATTCCTAAAGCGGCAATTACACTGCGTCGTTCACTTAATGCGATCGCCAAATTTGTTTCAAACTACTTCGGGGAACGACCTTCGCCTTTACATTAGTCTGTCCGTCTACTGCGGCGGCCATATTGGCGGTGGCAGCTGTCGCTCGCCGAATGCGGCCGACTACCGTGTTCTTACACTTTTGCGGATGCGCATGCGGCGAATGACTCAGTGTAATTGCCGCCTAGAAGGAACTCAACTAGGCATTTTGATGACTGTCTAGTCTAGACAGTAAATAAGTAGTATTATTTATGCAACTGTATCGTAATGGGGTCCTTAAAACACGAGAGTGGTTACAGGGTCACATGAGTGTTTTAAGGCCTAATTACGTACAGTTGCATAGGTACTTATAGTTGAAGAAAATTAGATTGCAATGTATGGAAAAATTGGCAAAATTAAAGCAAGAGGTTTATCTATCAGGATATGTAGGTTATGGAGAAAAAATAAATTTTACCCACTCTCCCCCCCCCCCCTCCGGGGGGAGCGTCACCCCCCCGCGCCCTCGAATATGTCCCGGATCGCGGTATTTTCCATTATAAAAGAAAACCGTACACGATACATAAAAAGTGTGTAGGAACGAAATAATCCTAGATAAATTTGCTATAAACCTTTCATACATACAAAAGCGATACCACTTACAGTTTCAGCGCAATCTGGCACCAAATACGAACATTTTTAATAATTTATCCAGTTTTTTTTGTTAATTGTTTAGTTTTTTCAATTATTTCACACTTTACCGCCAAGATATGTATGACTAAAGTAAAGAACAGGATATCTTCTTTATAAAAAGGTATAATTCATTTCTAAACTCATTCATTTGACGCTGCTATGCTATTTTGAAAATTCACCATAATCAGCTACTGCGACATTAACTTAGGAAAAAGTACCAAAAAAAAAACTATTTAGTCCGTAAGTAAGATTATAATAAAATATTACACATTTTTTAGGGTCCCGTAGCCAAAATGGCAAAAGCGGAACCCTCATAGTTGCGCCATGTCTGTCTGTCTGTCTGTCTGTCCGTTCGCGGCTTTGCTCAGAGACTATCAATGCTAGAAAGCTGTAATTTTGCACGAATATATATGTAAACTATGCCGACAAAACAGTGTAATAAAATATTAAAAAAAAAATTTTTTTTTAGTACCTCCCATAGACGTAAAGTGGGGGTGTTTTTTTTTTTCTCATCCAACCTTGTAGTGTGGGGTATCGTTGGATAGGTTTTTTAAAATCATTAGGGGGTTGCTAAAACAATTTTTCCATTCAGTGATTCATTTGCAAAATATTAAACTTTAAAGCGCAAATTTTCATTAAAATCGGGCGTCCCCCCCTCTAAAATCTAAACCGGTGGGTAGAAAAAATTAAAAAAATTCAGGACGATAGTAAGTATATCAAACTTGCAAGGAAAACAATAACGGTTAAGTTTTCTTGAGAATTATTAGTAGTTTAAGAATAAATTGCAGCCTAAGGTATAAATATACCTAAACCGTCCGTCTGTCATAGCCAATTTGATCCGAAACTACTAGACCGATTGAATTCAAATTTAGTTCACCTATGTAAATTGATGACCCAAACACGGACGTGTAAAGTAAATTAATTAATTTTAAACACGGGGGCCAGTTTGGGGGGATGGGGGGGGGGTAAATTAGAAAAAAAAATGTAGAAACTATATCATGTGACATATCAAATGAAAGGGTACATTATGAAAATCTCTAATATATATTTTTCATTATTTTAAATTAATCCGTTTTGAAGTTATTTAAGAAAATAGGTGAAAATTAACCATTTCCCCGCCCCTATCTCCTAAAAGCCCAGCAGGGCCTAAATTTTTTTTTAAATACAGAAAATAGGTCCATACCTATAGCTTATAGGAAAACATATGAGAATCTAATGGTATTTAAAGTAACACCATTTAACCAGTACGAACATTTATATTTCGCTGAATGGCCAAATGAACTAAATTAAAAAAATAGCATAGCAATGGTAAATGAAAGATTTTAGAAATTAATTATACCTTTTTATAAAGAATATATTCTATTCTTTACTTCTGTCATACATATCTTGGCGGTAAAATGTGAAGTATTTGAGAAAACTAACCTTTTAGCCGAAAAAATAGATTAATTTAAAAAAAAGTTAGTATTTGGTATCATATTGCGCTGGAACTATAAGTGATATCGCTTTTAAATGTATGAAAGGTTTATAGTAAATTTATCAAGGATTATTTCGTTCCTACACACTTTTTATGTATCGTGTACGGTTTTCTTTTATAATGGAAAATACCGCGATCCGGGACATATTCGAGGGCGCGGGGGGGTGACGCTCCCCCCGGAGGGGGGGGGGGGGGAGAGTGGGTAAAATTTATTTTTTCTCTATAACCTACATATCCTGATAGATAAACCTCTTGCTTTAATTTTGCCAAATTTTGATCTAATTGTACTGAACTATTATACAATATTTTATCTACATTCATGTAGGTATTAAATCCTCTATCATATGTTCCGCGAACCATTAAGAATGACCTGCATCAACTCTAACTAGGTAGGTATGTCTGCCCCACGAGCTGCCCCGGTGCTTTAATGATGTATGAAATCTCATTACGATACAGAGATATCTATCGTAATAGAATCCAATCTCGTAATGCTGGTCATTATCTATGGTTTTTGAACGCATAATGGGGGATTTACTATATCGATGTAGATAAATAACTATTATATTGGTTACGATGATCGAGAGTCGGAAAATGTAAAACGAAAAAATCTCTGCCACATTAACGATTTCACATATAAAATAAAACCACAATTAACTCTTATTATATTTATTTTACAATACCCCCGGGCTCGGAACTTCTAACGTAGGCAACACTTTATATATCTATATCGATAAAATTGATATACATAACATAATTGATCGAGACAAAGCTGGCTCCTTTTATATATCTACTACTGAAAAAAAAAACTAATAAATTCGTAATTTTTTTTTGTCGCAAAAATATCAAACGTGCTTATATTTATTAATCAGTAATTACTAGTTTGGATAACGACAAGATAATAGGGTCTCGGTTCAGGATACAATGTCATTGCTGTCGGTTTTGAGACCCTAGATCCATGGGGTCCAGGCGTGCACAAAATACTTAATCAAAGAAATGCGCCTGGTCAACTATAGACCAAAGGACTGTACCCTTAGTGTAAGTTTTCACTTCAAAAATACATCTCGATCGCGTTCGCGTTAAAATCTCAATTTGTATGGTAACACGAACATCGCAAACGTTCCACTAGAGGCGCTGTTCGTGTCTCCATACAAATTGAGATTTTAACGTGAACGCGATCGAGACGTATTTTGTAACCGAAAACTTACACTAAAGGTACTGTCAGCTGTTTCAGCCAACGAAGAAGGGTTGCACCTTGCAAGTCTAAACTCGGCTTAACAGCCATAAGTAACCAGCTTTGTATAGATCAAACCAATTCATAAAACGCTATAACAAGCAAGTATCATAGTCAAGTAGTCACTTCACGCATAGAGTCGTTGGAAATTTAAAAAGCGCAATACTCGCAGGACTAACAATAAGAATAGAAATGTTGCGAGTTCAGAGTCCAGCCTACTACGAAATTCAAAAATCGAAGATCGTTTCGTTCAGTCTCTCTGACACTTATACTGTTTAATTCGAGACTACAATTCGTCACCATAATTTCAATGAAATCAGGCTTTTGTCCCGTAATCATATAAAGCAAGTACTACCAGCCATGTGGTCTACGACTCTAAAGTTGAGAATGCAGTTTGTATGTCATAAAACAATAATGCCAAATGACTGTCTGTAAACTTTAAATTTCGACTTTACGACATAGTCATTTGATAGGAACTCGTTTAACCTTTTCGCTGCCTCATCAAATACAAAAGACATTACTCATACGCCAGGCTTCCATATTGCAATGCCTAAAATAGAACCTTAACACAATTGAACGAAGATTGCTTTTGCATTGAAGTAATGGACGTATATATAAGTCGTTGGCGTGGAACCTGCGGTGCATAGGTATATTACGAGTCGTCGGCGTTGAAAAGGTAAAAAATTGATAGACCACTTATTTGACTGATTCCTTCAACACGACTGAATGCGTGAAGCGACGTAGATAAAAACCTAACAAGAAACAAAAATTTAACATTGATAACACTAGGTACTGCGACTTGACATCTAGAGACATCACGTCATATTAAAAAAAAATGCACAGATATAATAATGAAACCAAAACAGTTTTCACTCGCCGCTCCGATCACAACCTGAAAAGAAGATTCGCATTGAAAAAACAAAATAAATCATTGCAAACGGGATTTATATGCAATGTTCAAAATTCGTGTTGTCGCGCTCACGCTTATAGCATTGAATAGGAGAAAAAGAGGGATGGTATGATTCTAACAAAGAATTTCAAAGTAGCCCCTAGGAACGTCTCTTGCTGTATGCCATAGACCATGAATCACGTCTTCACGAGTGAACATTTGCCTTGCTTGTGGAAAATCTATCTTTGACATTTTTTTACGTTATTCTTGCTAAAAAATAAAAGAATGACAAAGACACGACTTTTTCCCTAACTCAGCACATTTCAGCATCTCCCTTTATAGTGTTGTTTTCGTCACATGTGGGTTTTTTTTAAATTTATCATTGCCTAGTGAATCAAAGCATCTTGGTCAGAAACTTTTTTTGAATATTTGAGTATTTCTCAAAAAGTTGTGCCGTCATAAAATTGACAAGAAATCTATTTGTCACTACGAGATCATAGAACATAAACTGCATAATAAATAGTTTTTTTGAATTTGAATTTGAATAAAACATTCAAAATTTCTTAACGTTAGGAAAACGTCACGAAATCTTGTGAGGAAACTTGTAAGTACATTGAAATTTTCTATTGGATCTAACAAAAAAGATTATTTGACTTTTTATCACCTTTACCAAACATTTTTTTATGTAGCTACGCTATTTCAACACACAATAATTACTTTTTTTTGTGTTGAAATAGCGTCAGGAAATACATATATTTTTTTGAATAAGTGGACAACTAAAAATGGACAACTTTTTGAGAAATAATCACTTAAGTACGTTTCCTCCAGTCTGAAAACTTCCAGACTATTTTTTAAACAATCAATCTCTGTTAAGTTTATGCTATTTTATGTGACAGATATTTTAACATGTCAAGATAACAGTGTGATAAATATCTGCCATATAAAATAAAAAGAATTTAACCACAGCGTGTTTTTATATTTTTAAATCCAACGTATCAATAAAGACTATGAGGCTTTTGACAGAAGAATATCGCTAGATGGCGTTAGTATCGTGAGGTCCGTTTGATCACAGTCTGCTTGTGATTGGTTCACTTAGTTATTTAACCTACACAAAGTGTCACAAATATTAATGCTGTCAAACAGAACTCACAATAGCAGCTCCAACTATACTTAGTTTTTTCTTAGCATTAGAAAGAAGGTACAAATCAACGCACATAAAAAGAGCTTCTGGCGATATACCCGCGCAGTGAGCGAAAGACGGACCAAATTGGCGGCGGAGCAGTGGTGCGGGAGGGGGCGGAGAGCGCGCGGCGTCACGCAATTGGTTTGTTAGTTGACATATGCGCTAACGTATCCCCTCCACTAGCCACCCAGAACTTTTAGGTGCGTTGACTTGTAACCGATCTTGACGCGTCTTTTTATTGAAAAACACTTGAAAAATTAGTGACAGCAAATATGTAATAATTAGCAAGGATTAAGGGATATAATGATCATTAATATTCTTTTGGTAACGTAAGTAATAGAAACATTTTTTTACTTTTTTCAATAAAAAGACTCGTCAAGATTGTTTACCCTTTTTACTAATGCTAAAAAATTACGTACCATACCCTAATTAAACATCAATCAGTGGTTATAAAAGCGCAGCTTTTGACAAGTCGAAAACAAACATCAGAAACGAGGAAAGAGAGCATGACACAACAAATTCGCAACAGCATATCGCACATAAAAATTGGGTACCCAATATCGCTTCGCAACAAAACTTACACAACTTCGGTCGTTCAGTCTTTGGAGTTCGACGGACAGCGTCTTCTGTACGGCGCCGACCTTCGTGGTGACGCACTATACGCTCTAACACCAGCGTAGAACTTCCCCTTCTGAGTGATAACTTCCAATCTGGCAGAACCTTCCGCTCTTCCATAGTCGTTCTCCACGCATATCCTGTACAATCCCACATCCTCGATAGTCACATGTTCTATCTCCAGAATCCGTATCTCTTCTTTCTCTTTCAGCGTGATTCTAGATGAAGGCGTGACTATGATGCCGTCCTTGTCCCACGTGGCCCACGGTGAGGGTAGACCTTTGACAGCGCATTGGAAGACGACCGTTTCTCCCTCTTCAACGACCTTGTTGAATGGGTAGGTGTAGAAAGAAGGCGGCATTTGACGCCCTGGACTACTGAGGCGCTTCGGTTCGGGGCCTGAAGAATATTAAACAAGTTTTTTTACTCACGCTACTCAGCAAACATAACCTAGGTACAATACAGTCTACTCGGTGACCACGACAACTGCAATGTAGGGAACGTCGAGCGTCGAGGTGATTTTGATGATGTTGGCAGACTTCCCACTATAGTACAATTCAATAGAATCTGACAATTTTCTAACGTGTGCACGCTTGATTATATAAGTATGTCCCTGTTGTTGCAATTATCATCTAAAACGAATCAAAAAAGAATAATAGTCACATCACAAAGCTTTAGGCAGCCCGGTGTTCATATTAGTAGACTGGAAGTGTCTGCAGGATTGTCAGATTCTATTGAATTTGAGTATTGATGGATAGACGACATCGTGAGAGATACGGGCATTTTGTGGATGCAAGTGGCAAGTTGTTCATTGACGCGTTCTAAGGGGGAGGGCCTTTGTTCAGCAGTGGATGTCTTCGAGCTGATAATGATGATGGTGATGAGTTTTAGCAGTTCGTGATTAAGTCCCGATAAATAATAGTTATAAAACCTGTATTGGGAAGTAAATGGCGATCGAAGATAACCTAACCAACAAAAAGTTGGAAAACCCCCGACTATGTCACTTTAAAGTTCAATATCTCAAAAATGGCTAAACCGATTTTGATAAACGTGTCTAAGAACCATCGCTAGAAAACCTGCTATCAAACAAAAGAAACCGCATTCAAATCGTCCACCCGTTTAAAAATTACGGTGCCACAGACAGACACACAGACATTCACACATAGCGGTCAAACTTATAACATCCCTCTTTTTGCATCAGGGGTTAAAAAGGGCGATCTCGGACAGTGTTAATTGTCAACTCCTTCGAATCGTGCCCGTTACGTGAAGGTAGGTCTCAAAGTTAGCTGTATTTTGTACCATGTCAATCGTACAGACATACCTGGCGTTCTGGTTCTAGACACGGAGCGGGCGGGGGTGCTCCGCGGAGTTGAGCGGGGCGTGGACGCCGCAGAGAGGAGCGCTGGCGGCCGGCGCAGGCGCTGACACAGCGTGTTGGGCTCGCCTGGCGCTGTAGGGACAAGAATAGGGTTGATGACATCATTAAAAAATAATTCGAAGGCACAACTCCAGTAAAAAACGCTTTATTTTAGCCCTGATAACCAGATTAATTTTCGATTTACTGTAAAATGAGATTTTTTGTATCTTTAAAACAAATTTAAATAGTTAGTTGATCGAGTTGCCGGATAGTGACGTCATAATTCGCTATTGCCATTGAAACTCTATGGCAGAATTGTGTTTTGACAGCTCATAAAAAGTACGTGAGTTGATTGGTGGTGTCATCATCCCTATTGGTGAAGTAAACTCTCTCTCTCTCTCTCTCTCTCTCTCGCTCGTCACAACACGATAGATACATTTTAATGCGGCTTTAGGTACTTGGTTCTTTACGAGATACCAACACGACATTAAGCTAAAAAAATTCAACTATTCACTCATCTACAAGGGCATAATGGTCTTCGCCAACACCTCTTTGATCAAAACACGCTAGACTAGAACTCACGGTAGACCACCAGGCAGGCGCTGCTGGAAGCCTTGCCCAGGCTGTTTGAGGCCTCGCAGGTGTAGGTCCCCTCATCATCAGCGGTCACTTGCTTGATCTTCAGACGAGCAGCGCCGTCTTCGAAGGTGCACTCCAGGTACGGGCAGTCACGGATCAGCTGGATAAATAGAGTGACACGAGTGACACTTTATAAGCGCGAATCAAGATATGAGTATTTCTCAAAAAGTTGTCCCGTCATGAAATTGACAGGAGATCAGTTTTGTCAAGAAATTATTAACACTAAGGACGAGATCATAAAACATAAACTGCATAAAACATCCAAAGTTTCTTGATGTCAAGAAAACGTCACGAAATGGAGGCACGCAATGGTAATTTTGTAACTACATCGGAACTTTCTACTGGATCCAACAACAAAGATTATCTGACTTTTTATCACCTTTACCTCAAGGTTTTTGTATAAGTATACTTATTTAAACACACTATTACTTTACTGACGCTTATACATACACCTATTTACTTATACGTTATGCGTTTTATAACTGATAAACCATTCTTATTCTTTATATTATTTAATACGAGAGCGAGAGGGTCGTTATAAGACATGAAATTCGATTCTGAAATTTCGTAGTAACCGTAACCTACCTCGGCATAGTGGTACCACCGGATGTCGGGCAGCGGGTTGCCGCTGAGGTGGCACTCGAACTCGACGGCGTCACCGTCGTAACTCAGCAAGTCGGTAAGGTTCCGCTCGAAGCGTGGTATGACGTCCACGCGGCTGGAGAAGTTGATAACAGTTTATTTATTTCTTTATATATTTATAAGTCATGTTCATTACATTAAGTGACATATAATAATAATAATAATAATAATAATATCATGGGACACTTGACACCAATTGACCTAGTCCCAAACTAAGCAAAGCTTGTACTATGGACACTAGGCAACGGATAAACATACTTATATAGATAAAATACATACTTAAATACATATTAAACATCCAAGACCCGAGCACAAACATTCGTATTATTCATACAAATATCTGCCCCGGCCGGGATTCGAACCCGGGACCTCAAGCTTCGTAGTCAGGTTCTCTAACCACTCGGCCATCAGCTGGTCGTCAAATAAGTATTATTAAATACTTAGTAGGCGCACGACACCCTGTTAGGGTATAAAAATGATAATCCTTAAACTATTTTACTCTAATAATTCATTATATCTACGGATAGTTTTTGAGCTAAATCAAACTCTGAAAATCTTCCTTTTCGAATCGTGTCGATGACACTACAATGCCGCGTAAGCAACAATGGCTATTGCATTGCCGTGCAACCCGCAAAATAGCAAGTTTGAGATTTCACTACTGTTTCTCTAATATTTATTTTTATTAATAAATTTTTCATTGCTTACCTACTAGAATCACAATTTTAATACATACTATAATAATAATAAATTAAAACTTAAATTAAACTGTTATACATTAATACTGTTTCATATTAATAAATAAACACGAAGATATTTTAACCCTAACTAAATTGTTGGTTAGGCACGAGGTATTATCCGTTGTTGGTTACGCGGCTTTAGCCATTGTAGGTTACACGCGGCATTAGCCATTGCTGGTTGCGCATCATTAACCATGTAGGTAATGCGCGGTATCAGCCATTGTTGGTTGCGCGGCAGCCTTTGTAGGTTATGCGGCATTGCGGAATAATCGCCGAAATCTTACAGGTTACTTTTGACCTACTTCAAGGGGTGGGTGGAGTCAACCAAACAGCTCGTATTGGAAAGGAAATATTTGAACATGCACTTATTCAGTACTTTACTTACCCGTATCTGACATTATGGGAGTCGTCATTCGAGGAGAGATCTGTGAAAAACGAATCAAAGTTACAGTCAAGCGATGGAGCTACCTAGCAAGGTTTCATTTGTTCAACAGTGGACGTCTTGCAATCAGTGCAAAAAGCAAAACGAACAATTGTTTATTAACGGTTTAAAAAATAAAATAAAAGACTATCACGAATAATTATTGTAGTAGACACATTAACTTACCTATATATTAAGAACAGGTTCTATCAGACCACATTTTTAATTTTCATTAAATTTTATGGAATAATCGAGAAAAACCAACAAAAGTGCAACGTTGCCAGCTCAGCAGGTATAAACGCTCTTAATAATAAAGAAGTTACCTTTAGCAAGTATTTGCAGGGATATTATAGCCTTAGCTTCTCCGTGGACGTTCCTCGCGACCACTGAGTACGCGCCGGTATAGTCGAACTTCGCGTGCGGTATCTCGAAGCGGTACTCCGGGCCGGCGCCGACGCGTTTGAAATGCGTCGCGTCGCGGTAGTAGTCCGGCTAGGGGATACACAAGATTAACATGGATAAGTCACGTCTAAAATCGAGTTTAGCTCGACTGTTTCGGGCCAATTCGTAACTTCCAAGCAAGCCCGAAACATGTCGAGCTAAACTCGATTTTAGATGTGAATTATTCGGATTAACTTTGAAATGATGAAATGATGTAGGTAGATTTCAGGAAACAATTATAATAGTTTCTACACAAATAAATGTATAAATGAGTGACTCTTTTCATTTCACAACTGTTTAATATTTCTATTTTTTTCTATTTCTATTCCCAGGTGGTAGGACCTCGTGCAAGGTCCGCCCGGATTGCTACCACCATCTTGCTCGCTAATCCTGCCGTGAAGCAGCACTGCTTACACTGTTGTGTTTCGGCGTGGAGAGTAAGACAGCCGGTGAAATTACTGGCACTTGAGGTATCCCATCTTAGGCCTCTAGGTTGGCAACGCATCAGCAATCCCCTGGTGTTGCAGGTGTCTATGGGCAGTGGTGATCTCTCACCATCAGGAGACCCACTTGCTCGTATGCCATCCAGTCGAATAAAAAAATAATAATTCTGAAACTGCAAATATTTCAGGATTTTTATAAAACTAACCTAACCTAACCTAAAGGGTTCTACACGATGGCCCTGAAATAAAACCTGAAATACTTTTAGTTTTAGAGTTTGCGAAATGAAAAGCTGCGAAATGAAACAGGTTGCCAAACGTTACGTTGCGAAAAGCACTCGGATGTGGACATACTTTTTTTTTAATATTATATTACATAGTTACATTGTTTTTTAATTATTCTTTTCTATTTTGATTTTGTATTAAATATTGCCACAACTTTAATTAATTCTAAGATACCAATTTATTGTTTTGGAAACTCTCTCTCTTAAAAATGCTGCGCCCTTCCGGGTTTCATAATAGGTATTAGTGCTATATTGTACTTTTGACATGTGAATTGCATTTAATAAATAAATAAATAAATACCTTCAAGAAATCCCTCAGCCAGTACACGTCGGGTTTTGGGTCCCCTATGACCTCACACTCGATGATCACGGTGTCCCCCTCATAGGCCTCACTGGATCTGGGCTTCCGAACGAACATGGGCTCTTTCGAGTACCTGCAGATTTATGAGGACTACGTTTATTACATACCCCACAGCATGTAGTCCTAATAAATAGTAGATTGTGCAACAAGAGCATAGTAGATTGTGCAATTATGGTATTTTTAATAAATTCTACTTGTAAATTACGTTTCTGTGAAAGCTGGGATTTTTAGACGCTATAACCCCAGGTGGGGTGAAAGCATCTTTTACTGGTAGGTATTATGTGATCGGATTGGTCGGAATTATTTTAATCGAGATAATTTTGTAAAAGCACACATGATAAAGTTAATTATTATATTGTAGGTACGCTAAATTCTAGCCTTAGTTTAGGGTAATTAGTTAAACAAAAATATTTGGGGCTATAGCATCTAATTGACCTCGTTGGCGGATCCAAAAAAAGAGCTCGGCTACGACATCTACTGATAATTTTTTGTGCTTTTAGTGCCAAAGCCTTTAAAAAAATGTCGTGAGTTCCAAAGTATATTTTACTTATGATAATTGAAATGGACGCATTAGCCCCGTAGACGACATAACCCCGGTTGGTAAATAAAATCCACTCACGGTACATCAGGCGAGACGAGCATCGGCGGCGCCCTCCGTTCCACTATTTGTCCCTCCAGCACGTCAACCTTGCCCGACGTGGAAGCGCTCCCGACCTCATTCGAAGCCGTGCACGTATACACCCCAGCGTCTCTTGAGGTGACGAACGCTAGAGCCAGCTCGATCTGTCCGTCCCGGTCGAGCGTCATCACGGCTCGCCGGCTTGGCCGAAGGCGCACTCCGTCGCGGTACCACGTCACCCCGACTGAGGGGTAAGCTTCGACCACGGCTGTGATGCGCAGCTCTTCGCCTGAGAGTTGAGGGTTAAAACGGTTACGTCATTACAGTATTGTTCCAGAAGTTAGTAATCAATCAAGTGACGACTATACGTGGTTCGGATAGGTATTTAACTAAATGTAAACAAAACAATGTCAATTGGTGTCTTAAATGTCGATATTCCCCCATTAATTGCAGGTGGTAGGACCTTGTGCAAGGTCCGCCCGGATTGCTACCATCATCTTGCTCGCTAATCCCACCGTGAAGCAGTAGTGCTTGCACTGTTGTGTTTCGGCGTGGAGAGTAGGACAACCGGTGAAATTACTGGCACTTGGGTATTCTAACTTAGGCCTCTAGGTTGGCAACGCATCTGCAATCCTCCTGGTGTTGCAGGTGTCTATGGACAATCTCTTACCATCTCTTACCAAAAATGTGGCAGTCTCTTACCATCAAGACTTGCTCATTTCCCATCCAATCTAATAAAAAAGAAAACTATCTAAACATTAACATTTCTGTATTGAAATACACTCGTCTAGTTTGTATTACAATAACAGATAAGTAAAATGCTTAAAATCCTTGAATGTACCAAATCTGGCAGCTGAAGTTTGTTTTCATTTTATTATATACCCATCCAAACCAAGTATAGGTATAATGCAACGAGGCTAATGTAACTAGGTACGAATAAATTAACCCCGTGATTAAATGGCCAACGTATTGCTACGGTCTTCATATAGGAATTGTTGTCTACACACAGAGGCGTATTTCGTAGCCGTTTCCCTTGCTACCAGTACCCTTACTGTAAGTTTTCAGTTAAATACAAAATACGTCTCGATCGCGTTCGCGCTAAAATCTCATTTTGTAGTGAAACACGAACATAGCAAACGTTCTGCGAGAGGCGCTGTTCGTGTTTCCATACAAATTGAGATTTTAACGCGAACGGGATCGAGACGTATTTTGTAACCGAAAACTTACACTTTATGTTAGATGGTGAGATGGTGAATGGTTATTGTGTTGCTTTGAGGATCCACTCTGGATGTAATGTGGTGGTGGTGACAGATGGGTTTGTGTGATTTGTGTGTGTTCTAACAGTATGGAGTTAGAGGACCTGTATGATCTCACATTTGTTGCAAAGACGTATATAACTATCGTAAGGTTGCGGGAGAACAAAGAAATTCATTTAAGCTTATTAAGTTCATAACAGACAGACAGACGGACAGACATGGCGAAACTATAAGGATTCCTAGGTGACTATGGAACCCTAAAAAGTTTGTTTTAGACCAGTCGGGTTTTTGATTATTGAATATACAAACCGAAACATACTCGTAGATGCACAGAAAAACCAGAAAAATAAGACCAACACTGGGAATCGAACCCAGGTCTTCGGCATTCCGTGCCGCGTGCACCGCTACACCACTGCGGGTCAACGGCACAGACACGAATTTCCCTATGCATCACATATCTCAGCTTGTTTACTTCGCCACTTAAGCAGTGACCTAGCGCCATCTATATTGTCTAACTCTCAACGAGAAGCGTTCAATAGCTCCTTCCTTCCTTTTTTGATTATTTTTACAATTATCTCCCCTACCTTCGCTAAGTCGGTACAGCGGCTCTAGCCCGCAGCAGAACTCCGGAGCCACATAGGCCCGGATGCCCTTGTCGACCACAAGACAGCAGCGGCAGCTCACAGCGCCGCTACTGTTCCGCGCCAGAGCCTCGTACGCCCCCCCGTCCTCCAGCGTGGTGGGGGCTATTTCCAGCGTGTGGAACAGCTCGTCTTTGAAGTGGGTGTGGCGGTCTGAAACGATGAAAGGGTCAACAGTGTAGATAAGGCTATTTAATTATTTGAAGATGAAATCCATACTAATATTATAAATGCGAAAGTGTGTTTGTGTGTTTGTATGTTTGTGTGTTTGTGTGTTTGTGTGTTTGTATGTTTGTATGTTTGTCCGTCCTTCACGCCGTAACGAAGCGACAGATCGACGTGATTTTTGGCATAGAGATAGTTTATGGGCCGGAGAGTGACATAGGCTACTTTTTGTCCCGAAAAAATGCACAGTTCCCGAGGGAACAGCGCGCGATAACCGAATACCGCGCGGGCGGAGCCGCGGGCAAAAGCTAGTATTAAAATAAACGTCTTTGGGCGTTATAAAAAAAAGTGTACCCTTTCTTTTTAAAATTTTGGTAAAAATATGGTTTTTCCTACTCAGAATTAAGGGCACAATCGATTATGAATAATTTAAAAAAGGTCCCAAAAAAAAGTTAGTTTTGCGACGTTTTTTTCATACACTTATGGGCATGACAAAACTGACTCATAAATAAAATATTGTATGAAAAACAGGGGATATATTTTTAAACGATCGGGATCGATTGTGCTCTTGATTCTGAGTAGGAAAAACCATAGTTATTCCAAAATTTAAAAAAAACGGAATGGGTACACTTTTATTTGAAAACGCCCCTCTCTTTCTTATGGCGATATGGCACCAATACGGGACAAGTGGAACTTATTGAGGGTTAGTATACTCTTTGTCTTTATACACCTTCTTACCGTCTTTATACTAGATGATGTTTGCACCATCTGTGATTGTTTCAGCGACGGTTGCCACAACTAATTGAAGCTAAAGTAGAGCTAGTAAAGTACTTTGTCTTTATACACTTCTCTGCCGTCCTTGTCCAGGAGACGTTTGCTCCATCTCACGTTTCGGCGATAGTAGCCACAACACAAATAAATCTAATGAAGAGATGGTAAAATATGGTATCCAACTTGAACAAGTGTAACTACACTTACTGTCTCTATACACCTCGGCCACTTGATCCATCTCCCAAAGTTTCGGCGATGGTGGCCACTCCGGTACAGGTGGAACTAAATAAAAGCTTGTAAAGTACTCACACACTACTCTGTTGTGTAGTTCTCGAGTGGAGGCCGCGGATCGGCAAGCGCAGCGTGGGCCGTCCACCAACGAGATGGACGGATGACCTGGTTAAAGCCGCGGGTTCACGGTGGATGCAGGCCGCTGCTAACCGAAGCAACTGGAGGTCTATGGGGGAGGCCTATGTCCAACAGTGGACGTCTTACGGCTGAGATGATGATGATGAAAGTACTCACTGTCTTTATACACTTCTCGGCCGTCCTTGTACCAGGTGACGGTAGGCGCCGGGCAGCCGACCACCTGGCACGTCAGCCGGACCGGGTACGTGGCCTGCACGCGCCGGTCGCGCAACCGCATCGTGAATTGCGGTGGGTAGTCGCCGCATACTTCGGAGGAGCGCTCCCTGTAACATTGTTTGTATTGTCTGTGAATAAGTTGAAGAAAAAAAAAACAACTCTTCTTTAAAAAGTCTTTAAATAAAAACTGAAAAAAAAACAAGTTCAGTACTCCAGAAATCTGTTAAGTAACTTAGACCCACTTGCAGGTAAAAAATTAATCTAGATTTACTTGTTAAGCCTGGCTTAAGCTTGACAGTTCCATACATTTTGACACTACTAAACTAAGCTTAACGCTAACTCGAGATTTATGTGTTTCAGCAAGTGGCCATTAAAGTTTAACATTGAAGACATAATAAGAATTTTTGAGCCGGTCTTGAGATGACTCGTCGTTGTAGTCTGTTTATTTTTAGATCGTATACCTACTCGTATGTCCGTAAACACAAACGATACTAAAAAAACCTGTGCCAAATGTCAGGACGGAGGTAATATTTTGTCGTGATCATAATTAAAAATAAAAGCAAGTCGTCTAAAAAATGACATACCTCTTCAACTTGGCATCGGCCTCCCACACCAGCCTGTCGGTGACGACAGCAACCCGCGCGTACGTCGACGCCCTCCCATGCTCGTTACTCGCCTCACAGCTGTACCTCGCCTCATCATCAGCCCTGATATCACTGATCTCCAAACTGCAATTATACCCGTTGAAATTGGTAATCATCCGGCCGTCCTCTTCAATCTCATGCCCGTTTTTCATCCAAACAACGTCAGGCACTGGTTTGCCTTTAACACTACAACTCAGGCTCGCCTTCTGTCCAACCAAAACTTTTAGTTGCCCTGGAAGAATGTCAACGAACTCTGGTCTGCCGCCTGAAAGTCCAATTCCGATGGGCGCAGAGGTCTGCACAGATTCCCCCCAGCCGTATCTATTGCGAAGAGTTATCCTGAAGTGGTACTGCTCTCCTTGCTTCAAGTTGAAGATATCAAAGCAGTTTCTTGGGGTTATTCCTAGCTCGGTCCAGCGGGCTCCGCCTTCTTTTCCTAGCAACCAGCTTTCCACCTTGTAGGCTAGGACAGGGGTGGTTGTGTCCGGTTTCGGCCAGGCTAAGGACACCCAGTTGTTGCCTCCGTCGACCACGGTCGGCTCACTTGGGATGCGGGGCACGGCTGAATAAAAAATATGTGTTGATCATGACCTCTAATACACTTGACCGGTTGCCAGCAGCGAATGCCAATGTCAGTGATTTGATATTGGTTTCGATTGATTACTGATGAAGGAAGACTACTGCCAAATGTGTGTTGGCGATAGGAACTATACGTATTAATCACAATAAGGCAAGATCTTCGTGTATTTTATACTATTTTAAATCGATTACAGAAGAATTTGAGATCAATAGTTTATCGACCAAAATTGAAACGGTCTTTCGTATTAGCAATTAGGTATATCCATCGAAATAAATTTAGTAGTTTGCAACTGCAAAATTTAAATTATGTTAACAAAATTGATAAATTTCAGAGTTCGTTTAGTTGAAGCAAGACAGTTGGGTTACACGAGATGATTATCCAAAAAATCAAATAAATTTGCTGTATAATCTTAAGACTTACAATCATAATTCCGGCTGACGTAGGAGACAGCTGAATCGTCCAGTGGATACGTCCAGTCCGATATTAGGTTTTCAGAAGATGCCCTTTGTCGTACCTGGAAACAAACAAAATAGTCAGTTGATCACTAGCATTAGAAACAAGAAAGAAAAGAGAAGAATGAAGAAAGAAAGAAAGATTTATTTGGTTCCATCAGGACCAGATCACCACCTTGCAGGAGATAATAAAATAAAACTAAAACTAACAATAATAAATTTAGTACTGAAATGAATGGACACCAAAAAGGGTATCCGCCATCCGCTTAGCATGTGTTACTATAAAATGATTCGCGGATGCCAATAAATGTTGAGGATTTGCGTCCCACGGAGACGATGATTGATCGCTCGACGGTGAACTTGACGTAGTCGTATAAGACTCACCAAAACAGTGACGAACGCCCGGTCGCAGCCGTACGCATCTTGGCCAGTATGCAGTACATGCCGGTGTTGCTGATGACTGATCGCTCGACGGTGAACTTGACGTAGTCATAAATGAGACTCACCACAACGGTGACGAACGCCCGGTCGCAACCGTACGCGTTCCTGGCCAGTATGCAGTACGTGCCAGCGTCGCTGATGACGGAGCGCTTGACGGTGAACTTGACGTAGTCGTCGGAAGTCATTTTGCACACGCGCTGGCTGGTCGTGATGTCGCGAGTGCCTTTCATGAACACAACTGGGAAAAAAATACGTTTTTGAAAATAACAACTTGTGGTGCTATTATGCTAGGTAACAGAATAGACATATTGTTCAGGATAAAGAGTGAGCCAAATTTTGTGCAGCTCAGTTAATTTTAGTAGAAAAATCTCACTTTATTTTATTTTGTCAAGAACAAGTAATGATAACGGAAAAAAATACATTTTCGGTAATATTTGAATGCAAATATGTCTCTATTTTATACTCTGGGCCACTCTAAAGTTTCAATAAGAATATGCCTTATTGCAACAAACATAAATACAAAACCATTAACAAAAAAAGCCTTACCCTTAGGCTTGGGCTCTCCTTGGACCCTGAACGAAATATTCAAATCTTCGCCCACAGATATCAGTACATCCTTTTCCGGTCGTCCAGCAATAATGGCGGGCTTGCCGTCCATTTCAGCAGGGTGCACCACGGTTATAGCTGCATTCATATCTACATTGCCATGCGTACTCCACGCTCTGCATGTGTACAAACCAGTTTCTTTCTCCGTAACATCAGACAATGCTAGAGTATACAGTCCTTGCTCTACAAAAGTCTTTGCGTTTCTGTATACATCGGTCACTGATTTCCCTTCCCTCAACCATTCGACTCTGGTAGGGCAACCGCGGATTTCAACTTGGAGCCCTATGGTGCCTCCATGCGCTACTTTGTAGTCGGTGAGGACGTTGGTGAAATGCGGACGACGGGACTCCATAGCTTGGCGGGTGAAGCGGGAACGCTCGATCGTTTGGATGTTGGGGCTGAGACGGGCTTCTTTGCCTGAAAGGACCATATTTAAAGTAGAAAATAATAATAATAATAAATATAATAAATATAAATATCACGGGACAATTCACACAAAATATATATTCAAAATAATGAAAACAATCGGGTACTTGATTTTAAGAGGAAAGAAAAGGTGGCTACAGCTACAGAAGAGAGATGGATCTAATAACTGTAAGGAAATTTGTTGACAGTTCTCATTATGCTTCAACTTTTGTATTTGTAGGTACCTATTTAGAATGCAGCGGAATTTTCTCAAACATGACATCAAATATTGACGTGTTACAAATAATATGCCGAGAAGTATTGCGCTGCAGGCGCTGCGGCTCGGTTGCCGGCGCGCGGTCACTCTAGCGGCCTGCAAAGAGATTTCATAGAACTTTGCAGACCGCTGGTCGGCAATGCGACCGTCTTTTGTTTCAACGCGCGTTTTCCCTCACCTCCGCAAGCCACAGGAGCACCGCCATTGTCCGCCGCCAGCAGCTAGCGCGACACGTGCGCATGCAACAGGGCGACCAGACTAGCGTCCCCATACCATGCTTCATTTCTTGTTTTTTTTTTTAATTTTATTTCATGTCATGTTTGAGAAAAGCACTATACATCCTCGGCCGGAACGTGGGCTTGCCGGCCTCTACAGTAATGTACTGTAGATTTACGACACAAAAGTTACAGAACAAAATATGAAAAAGTGCTTTTGGCAAGATTTTGATAGGCAACTCAGCGGCGTTGTATGATTAGACTGTACTGGATAACCTTGTACTTAAGTCACATTTCAATCAAAGAACTGATACGAGTGAGAATGAAATTCTAAGCTTGTATTTATTAAGTGTCCTTTGACACTACAAAATGCTACTCACCAGTGAAGCTAACGACATGAGTGATCTGATCCGACCACACTGAATTCTCTGCTTTACAGGTATACTTCCCACTATCTTCAGGAGTGGGGGCACTTATAGCCAGTCTGCAAACACCATCAGCTAAGTAGTACGCTTGGTATCGCTCGTTGGTGCTGATGGGTCTGTCGTCTTTCAACCAAGATATAGAGGGGAGGGGCTGACCGCGAATCCGGCATTCGAGGACCAATTCGTTCTCGGCTAGGTGGTAGTTATCTGTTGAGATATTCACATTTTATTAGAATTTTTTATTAAAAATGTATTAGTCACATTCTCAACGCGGTATGCTTTAAAGAGGTATCTGTCTATCTTTGAATGCATTTGGTAATAACAGTAAAAAAAGTGAACAGCATTTACAGGGGTGTACGCGTATAATCAAAGTAAGTATCTACAGAAAATTTTAAAAATTAATTGATAACGGCTTGTTAACAACACTATAAAAAGGTAAAAATAAAAAGACCAAAGAAACTTTTCTGCAATGGTAACTTACCACGAATAGATCTTGTAAATGTAGGTGGGATCGGTGAAGCTTCGAAGCTCGGGTACACCTTCAATATGGCTGTTGTACTGACCGATCCATTTTCATTTTCAACTGTACAGTTGTACTCGGCGGAATCGGCTGGAGCAGCGTTTAAAACTTCAAGCGTGATCAAACCATCGATAAACTTTGTTCTGTACTTCAATTTATTGTCAATAAGGACTCCGTTTTTATACCAAGTAATTGTAGGATCAGCAGAGGAAAGAACGCTACATGTAAGTTTAACTCTAGAACCTTCTACGGCTGTTCTATCAGTTAAATAAGTGGAAAATACAGGTTTCCTACGAACATCGCGTGGTACGCTAGACCTTTTCTCTGATAGGATACTCCTTGCTTCGCTGACTGCTTTGGTTCTATGTTTGATGTCTAGTCTATCAGTCGGCTCGCTTTTACGGATGTCTAACGGAGGAATGGAGGAACGAAGCTGTGCATCCAAAACCAAAGTTTGCGCTTTGTATATAGTGATGCCTTTGCTTGCAGTGTCGAGTCTAAAGTTGTCGGCTTCATACGTCTTCTCACGGTAGCCTGAAGGTCTAGCGAATTCAGAAGTGTAATCTCTGTGGCTGTGGTCCACGAATTTGCGTCTTTCACCGTCGTCGTGCTTATGTTCTCTATGTGAATCTGATTTCACCCATTCTTCGACGTTTCGTTCTTGGTAAGATTTCGCGTCTTTTTTGATATTGCTTCGACCGTCAGTATAGTTGGTAGTTTCGTCATCCTCTGCTTTAAAGATCTTTCTTTCTCTTTTAGCTTTTATTGACGATGCACTGTATTCATCGGTCTGGTCGAACACGGATTTGTCAAATCGAATATGTTCTTTTTGTCTATTTTCTTCAAATTGTTTACACTCTTGCATCGCATTTTCATCTACTTCTATCTCTTTAAGAACACGAGTTCTTTCAGCTTTTGAGCATGTGGCTGTTTTAAATTCATGTTCTTTTGTGACCTGAGTTTCTTTTTCCTGAATATTTTCGTAATCATCTTCCCTGTCTTGTTCTTTAACTGTTGTTTCAGTTTCTCTCTTCTGTTTTTTTACTTTTGTTCCATTCACTTCTATTGCTTTATTTTTAGCTTCCTCGATTTCATTTTGTTTTTTCGTTTTTATCTTTTTTACCTTAGTCTCTTCATTTTCTGCCTGTGTCTTAGCTTTGGCTTCTTGTTCCACTTTCACCTTTTTAGCTTTAGCTTCCTCTTTCTGTTCTTTAGCTTTAGCTTCCTCCTCCTCCTCTTTTTGACTTTGAACCTTTGCTTCTTCTTGCTCATTCTGCTTTTTAGCATTAGCTTCTTCCTCCTCTTTTTGTTTTCTAGCTTTAAGTTTCTCTTCCTCATTTAGTTTTTTAGCCTTCATTTCTTCTTCCTCTTTCTGTTTTTTAGCCTTAGATTCTTTTTCCTTTTTAACCTTTGCTTCTTCTTCTTCTTTTTGCTTCATCGATTTGGCTTCTTGTTCCTCTTTCAGCTTTTTAGCCTCGGCCTCCTCTTTCTGTTTTATAGCCATAGCGTCTTCCTCCTCTTTTTGCTTTTTAATCTTTGCTTCTTCCTCTTTCTGCTTCTTTACTTGGGTTTCTTTTTCCTCTTTCAGCTTTTTAGCCGTAATTTCCTCTTCTTTTTGTTTTTTAGCCATAGCTTTCTCCTCTTCTTTCTGTTTTTTAGCCTTAGCTTCCTCTTCCTCTTTCTGTTTTTTAGCCTTAGCTTCTGTTTCTTCCTTTTGCTTTTGAGCCCTTGCATCTTCTTCATGTTTCTTTTCTTTAGCTTCTTGTTCCTCTTTCAGCATTTTTGCCTCAGCTTCCGCTTTTAGCTTTAAGGCCTTTGCTTCGTCCTCTTCTTTCTGCTTTTTGATCTTTGCTTCTTCTTCCTCTTTTTGTTTTTTGACCTTAGCTTCGTCTTCCTCTTTCTGCTTCTTTGCTTTGGTTTCTTGTTCCTCCTTAAGCTTTTGAGTCTTAAGTTCCTCTTCTTCTTTCTGTTTTTTAGCCTTAGCATCTTCTTCCTCCTTTTGCTTTTTAACCTTTGCTTCTTCCTTTTTTTGCTTCTTTGCTTTGGCTTCTTTTTCCTCTGTAAGCTTTTTAGTCTTAATTTCCTCTTCCTCTTTTTGTTTCTTAGCCATAGCTTCCTCTTCTTCTTTCTGTTTTTTAGCCTTAGCTTCATCTTCCTCTTTTTGTTTCTTAGCCATAGCTTCCTCTTCTTCTTTCTGTTTTTTAGCCTTAGCTTCATCTTCCTCTTTCTGTTTTTTAGCCTTATCTTCCTTTTCTTCTTTCTGTTTCTTAGCCTTGGCTTCTTCTTCTTTCTGTTTCTTTGCTTTGGCTTCTTGTTCATCTTTAAGCTTTTTAGCTTTAACTTCCTCTTCTTCTTTCTGTTTTTTAGCCACAGCTTCCGCGTCTTCTTTCTGTTTTTTAGCCTTAGCTTCCTCTTCCTCTTTCTGTTTTTTAGCCTTAGCTTCCTCTTCTTCTTTCTGTTTCTTAGCACTAGCTTCTTCTTCTTTCTGTTTTTTAGCCTTGGCTTCTTCCTCCTTTTGCTTTATAATCTTTTCTTCTTCCTCTTTCCGCTTCTTTGCTTTGGCTTCTTGTTCTTCTTTAAGCTTTTTAGCCTTAAGTTCCTCTTCTTCTTTCTGTTTTTTAGCCTTAGCTTCCTCTTCTTCTTTCTGTTTCTTAGCCTTAGCCTCTTCGTCATCCTTTTGCTTTTTAACCTTTGCTTCTTCTTCCTCTTTCTGCTTCTTTGCTTTGGCTTCTTGTTCTACTTTAAGCTTTTTAGCCTTAAGTTCCTCTTCTTCTTTTTGTTTTTTAGCCATAGCTTCTTCGTCTTCTTTCTGTTTTTTAGCCTTAGCTTCCTCTTCCTCTTTCTGTTTTTTAGCCTTAGCTTCCTCTTCTTCTTTCTGTTTCTTAGCCTTGGCTTCTTCTTCTTTCTGTTTTTTAGCCTTGGCTTCTTCTACCTCCTTTTGCTTTATAATCTTTTCTTCTTCCTCTTTCCGCTTCTTTGCTTTGGCTTCTTGTTCTTCTTTAAGTTTTTTAGCCTTAAGTTCCTCTTGTTCTTTCTGTTTTTTAGCCTTAGCTTCCTCTTCTTCTTTCTGTTTCTTAGCCTTAGCCTCTTCTTCATCCCTTTGCTTTTTAACCTTTGCTTCTTCTTCCTCTTTCTGCTTCTTTGCTTTGGCTTCTTGTTCTACTTTAAGCTTTTTAGCCTTAAGTTCCTCTTCTTCTTTTTGTTTTTTAGCCTCAGCTTCCTCGTCTTCTTTCTGTTTTTTAGCCTTAGCTTCCTCTTCCTCTTTCTGTTTTTTAGCCTTGGCTTCTTCTTCCTCCTTTCGTTTTTTTGTCTCAGCTTCTTCCTCTTTCTGCTTATTTTCTTTGGCTTCTTTTTCTTCTTTAAGCTTTTTAGCCTTTACTTCCTCTTCCTCTTTTTGGTTTTTTACCTTAGCTTCTTCTTCTTCTATCTGCTTCTTTGCTTTAATTTCTTGTTCCTCTTTAAGCTTTTTAGCCTGAAGTACCTCTTCTTCTTTTTGCTTTTTAGCCTTAGCTTCCTCTTCTTCTTTCTGTTTTTTAGCCTTAGCTTCTTCTTCCTCCTTTTGCTTTTTAACCTTAGCTTCTTCATCTTTCTGCTTTTTTGCTTTGGCTTCTTGTTTCTCTTTAAGCTGTTTAGCCTTAAGTTCCTCTTCTTCTTTTTGTTTTATAGCCTTAGCTTCCTCTTCCTCTAACTGCTTCTTAATCGCTGCATCTTCTTCTTCTTTCTGCTTCTTTGCGAAGGCTTCTTGTTCCTCCTTAAGCCTTTTAGCCTTAAGATCCTCTTCCTCATTCTTTTCTAAAGCCTCAGCTTTCTCCTCTTCCTGCTTTGTAATCTTGGCATCTTCTTCCTCTTCCTGTTTCTTTGATTTTGCTTCTTGCTCCTCTTTAAGCTTTATAGCGTTACGTTCTTCTTCGTCTTTTTGTTTTATAGTCTTAGCTTCCTCCACTTTCTGGTTTTTATTCTTTTCTTCTTCTGCCTCTTCCTGTTTCTTTGTAATGGCTTCTTGTTCTTCCTTAAGCTTTTTAGCCTCAACTTCTTCTTTTGGTTTTTTAGCTTTAGCGTCCTTTTTTTTCTGTTTTAAGGCCTTAGCTTCTTCCCCCTCTTTCTGCTTTTTAACCTTTGCTTCTTCTTCTTCTTTCAGGTCTTTTGCTTCGGCTTCGTTTTCCTCTTTTAGCTCTTTAGCCTTGAAATCCTCTTCCTCTTTTTCTTTCTTAGCCCTAACTTCTTCCTCTTTAAGCGTTTTGGCCTTAGCTTCCTCTTCTTTCTGTTTTTTAGCCATAGCTTCCTCCTCTTCCTTCTTTTCTTTGACGTTAACATCTTCTTCTTTTCCTTCTTTCAGCTTCTTAGCCTCAGCTTTCTCTTTCTGTTGTTTAGCCTTAGTTTCCTCTTCCTCTATTTCTTTTTTAGCCTCAGTTTCCTGTTTCTTTTCTATAGCTTTAGATTCCACTTCTTCTTTCTGATTCATTCCTTTGGCTTCCTGATCCTCTCTCAGATTTGCAGCGTCAGCCCCCTGTGCTTCTTTTAACCCTGAGGCCTTTAATTCATCTTCTTTCAGTTCAACAGCCTTAGCTTCTTCCTCCTCTTTTTTCCTTTTGATGTTTGCTTCTTTTTCCTCTTTCTGCTTATTTGCTTTAACTTCTCGGTCATCTTTTAACTGTTCAGCCTCAGCTTCCTCGTTATCTTTCTGCTTTTTAGTTTTAGTAGTGTCTTCTTCTTTATGTTTTATTGCTAAAGCTTCCTCCTTTTCTTCAAGCAATTTAGCATTTGTTTCCTCTACTTCTGTTAGCTTTACGGATTTCATTTCCTCATTTAATTGTTTTGTGGCCCTATTGTCTTCTTCTTCTTTCTGCTTTATAGCAGTAGCTGCCTCCTCTTCTTTCTGGTTTACCTTTGCTTCCTCTTCTTCTTTTTGAATCTTTGATTTGGTTTCTTCTTCTTTCTGCTGTTTAGCATTAGCCTTCTTTTCTTCTTTCTGTTCTGTTTCTTTCGAATCTCCTTTTTCTTTTAGCTCATTAGCGTCATCTTCATTCCCTTCCTTCTTTTTCTTTGCTTGAGACTCACTTACATCAGCTTTTTCTACCTTCAGATTTGTAGTCTGAGCTTCCTCTATTTCTTTTTGCTTTTCGATTAGAGCACCTATTATGCCTTCCGGTTGCACCTTCAAGATTTCAGTTGCATCTACCTTCACTTGGTCATTTTCTTCATCCTTTGTTTGTCTATCAAAGATAATTTCTTCTTTTTCCGCAGTCACATCACCCTCTTTTGGATGTAAAGTTTCAGTAGTTTTTTCTTCCTTTTCTGTGGAAATTTTTATTTTGTCATCTTTTGTTTCGTTGCTTCCTTTGGCCAAGTCAGTTTCATAACTTTTAGTAACTTCAGCTTGTTTATCGTCTTTTTTCTCTTTACTTTCTATTACATCACTTTCTTTTTCCACTGTTTCGAGTTTTTCCTGTTGTGTCAGTTTTGTATCCTTTTTCGATATAAGAAGCTGAGAGCTTGAAGGTTGTTCATCCATACGCTCAACCTCGGTGGATATTTCATTCCTTTCATCTGTTTCCAAACTTAATTTTCCAATCTCAACCTCTTCTTTAGATATTTCTTCTTTTTCCTGAGGTATTTTTTCTTCGGTTAAATCTGCAGCCTTTGTTTGCTCCTTAGCTGTTACAGATGGCTCTTTATTGGTGCTATTGTCAGTTTCTAATATCATTTCTACTGTTTCAGAATCTTTAGTGTCTATTTGAGTAGAATTTTCATCATCTGCCACTTTTTGAGTTTCAATTATCAATTCAGTTTTTTCCGCTACCTGTTTTTCACTAGTAGTCAATTCTTGTTGTGTTGCTATTGGCTCTTTTTCTGTTTCCAGTACTTTTACTTCAAATAGCTCTTTTGCTTTTAATTCTACTTTGTCGTTGGCTTGTGCTTCTATCTGCTGACTTACTTCTTGGTTTTCGATTTCAGATGCTTTTTCCTTGTCAGGCTTAGTTAGCTTATCTACATTTATTAGAATATCCTCTTCATTATTATCTTCACAGCATGTAGCAATAGTGTTAGTCATCTTAAGCAAAAGAGGTGCAATGGCGTTTAGCACTGGTATTTTCTCTTTCACTTCTAATGAAGTTAAAGATTCTATTTTGCGAAGATTCTCCTCAAGGCACTTTAAGACAGCTTCGTAGGACGTTGTTACTTTTGGATGATCGTCTGAAAATGGCTTAACTGATTCATTTAGTATCACCTTCAGTTCATTGAGTATAATTTTAGTAAATGCCGCATCACTTGGCAATCTAGCGGTTTTATCCAAATTAATGTAGAATTTTATATCTTCAAAATGATTCAAAACTTTACGCAGTGATTTAGCTAGTGTTTTCCACTTTTTATCTCCGTCAGTTTTTGTTACGTTTTTGATAGATTTTAATATTTCTTCAGAAGGCTTGCCGTAGTTTTCGAACATGTATCTTTTCTGTATACTTTGTACTGTACTTCTCATATTAGATATACTTCCGTACACAGAGTGTACAGCATTAAGAATACTGTCTTTGACAGAGCCTGGTATGTCTCCTATGTCTTTTTCAAGTGCGAATACTTTTTCTTCGACTTGATCTAAGCTTTGTAAAACTTCTATACCTCTGTCTATTAATGTATCGGCTTCGCTGAGGAAACTGCTACGTAGATTTTTCATGATATCTCTAAGCACATTGAGATTTGTTACAATTTTCTCTAGTTGTTTATTATCCTTCATTGCTATGTTAAGAAGTTGAACCGTTGCTTCGGTATCACTGCTACATTTTTCTAAGAGATTCTGTGTTTTTATTTCCTTTACCACAGTACCTGGAAGAAATAAAACATTATTTTTTTTACAAAATTTCACACGCACAATAATATTTCTGTGTTTATCGTTTCGGGCTTAGTATTTGATTTAAAGACATTTTTATAAATACCTGAAATATCTTCAGTAGAGCTCATATTGTTGACTAACAGTTGCAAAGTAGCACAGGCTTCCTTTAGCATCTCTGGAGGGCTATCTTCATTTATCTGCAACTGGACACTCCTCACACTGCACTCTAAATCCTCTAGAGTCTCGTTGAGAGTGTCATTAGCTCCGTCATAATCTCTCTTTAGCTTAATTATAACTGTTTGTATCTCGTCAAGGTTATCCCGTAATGCTTCTGTGTCATCAGTATTTCGTTCTGTACCTATGCTGACGGTCACTTCCTGGAGTAGCGTTTCTAAATGATTCAGTGATTCTCCTGTTTTCACCGTGGGTGGTTCTGAAAAGGTTTTTTTACGTTATTATTCGAATGCAAAGATTTTCTACACAGTTCCTACTTCCTAAGTTATCTTCCTAATGCCCAAGTCAAATTCTTGATATATGAACATCAAAGTTTAAGTCATTAATGATAGTGCTTGAAATACGTCCTTTATAAAGGACTCTGAGCGTTAGGAGATTATGTGAGAAGCTAGCTGCCTTCCCTGCCTTTTCATAGGATGTCTGTCTGTACACGCTAAGTGATAAAAATCTGATCAAATATACCGTGCAAGTGCAAGCATAGTCAAACTACAAAATAATTAGCACGAAGTACGTTAATTATACATAATGAAAAGATCGTAATACTGCAACAGACTTATTATAAACTTATAGCGTTAAAATTTATCTTTTACTTTAGTTAGCAATTTTTTTATATTGCTCTTAAAACACAATTTTTTTAACTTTAAATGATTCAGTGATGTATGGATTAGGGATAGCTGAATTCTCTGCACATAAAGTAAAAACAGGCATGTAATTGAATATAATGCTGCAGACACCAACCAGCAATCACAGTTGCTTCAACGCCTCTCGACAAATCATCATGTAACTGAACCACAACTTCAGTAACAGCTTTCCATTCACTTGCGTCCAGTTTCTTTTCGATAGCTTCAGCATTTTCTACAGCCACTGCTTGGAAAGCTACCAAAGCTTCCTGCAATTTACTCTTTAATTTCGCTTGCTCTTTAACAATATCTTCGTTAGCTGTTTCTTTAACGACTTCCGATAAACTTTCTTTTAGTTCTTTTGCTACAGCAATAGATTCTTTTATTTCTGTTACATCAATTACTTTGGATGCAAGTTCAATGGCTTGTGTAACTTGTGGAGATATTAATTCTTCAATATGTTGGACTAATACGGCGTTTTCTGTAAAATGTGCATTTACAATATAAACTGATACAATATTAGTTAAATTGGTGTCATACAAATGGATAATTTGAATTGATTGTTGGTAAGTGTTATTTTTGTGCAAAAATCCTTCACATGTTTAAGAATTGAACCCTAATCTTTGCTTTTTCTTTAAATTTTATTAGCAAAATTTTGTTTATTGCCCTTAGAATGAGTATGGTTCTAAGATCCAGTGCTTCAGTTATGTAGGTAGGAATTAAGGATAGCTGAATTCTATGCTAACGAAATCAAAGACATTATCTATAAGAATCTCATGCTGTGAATACCCACCAGAAACTACAGTTGCTTCAACGCCTCTAAACAAATCATCCTGTAACTGAACCACAACTTCAGTAACAGCTTTCCATTCACTTGCGTCCAGTTTCTTCTCGATAGCTTCAGCATTTTCTACAGCCATTGCTTGGAAAGCTACCAAAGCTTCCTGCAATTTACTCTTTAATTTCGCTTGCTCTTTAACAATATCTTCGTTAGCTGTTTCTTTAACGACTTCCGATAAACTTTCTTTTAGTTCTTTTGCTACAGCAATAGATTCTTTTATTTCTGTTACATCAATGACTTTGGATGCAAGTTCAATGGCTTGTGTAACTTGTGGAGATATTAATTCTTCAATATGTTGGACTAACACGGCGTTTTCTGTAAAATGTGCATTTACAATATAAACTGATACAATATTAGTTAAATTGGTGTCATACAAATGGATAATTTGAATTGATTGTTGGTAAGTGTTATTTTTGTGCAAAAATCCTTCACATGTTTAAGAATTGAACCCTAATCTTTGCTTTTTCTTTAAATTTTATTAGCAAAATTTTGTTTATTGCCCTTAGAATGAGTATGGTTCTAAGATCCAGTGCTTCAGTTATGTAGGTAGAAATTAAGGATAGCTGAATTCTATGCTAACGAAATCAAAGACATTATCTATAAGAATCTCATGCTGTGAATACCCACCAGAAACTACAGTTGCTTCAACGCCTCTCAACAAATCATCCTGTAACTGAACCACAACTTCAGTAACAGCTTTCCATTCACTTGCGTCCAGTTTCTTCTCGATAGCTTCAGCATTTTCTACAGCCACTGCTTGGAAAGCTACCAAAGCTTCCTGCAATTTACTCTTTAGTTTCGCTTGCTCTTTAACAATATCTTCGTTAGCTGTATCTTTAACGACTTCCGATAAACTTTCTTTCAGTTCTTTTGCTACTGCGATCGATTCTTTTATTTCTTTTACATCAATTACTTTGGATGCAAATTCAACGGCTTGTATAACTTGTGGAGATATTAATTCTTCAATATGTTGGACCAGCACGGCGTTTTCTGTAATATATGCATTTAAAATATTATTAATTTTTATAATATTAATCACTTTGGTGTCATACAAATGGATAATTTGAAATATTTATTGGTAAGTGTTATTTTTGTGCAAAAATCCTTCACATGTTTAAGAATTGAACCCTAATCTTTGCTTTTTCTTTAAATTTTATTAGCAAAATTTTGTTTATTGCCCTTAGAATGAGTATGGTTCTAAGATCCAGTGCTTCAGTTATGTAGGTAGAAATTAAGGATAGCTGAATTCTATGCTAACGAAATCAAAGACATTATCTATAAGAATCTCATGCTGTGAATACCCACCAGAAACTACAGTTGCTTCAACGCCTCTCAACAAATCATCCTGTAACTGAACCACAACTTCAGTAACAGCTTTCCATTCACTTGCGTCCAGTTTCTTCTCGATAGCTTCAGCATTTTCTACAGCCACTGCTTGGAAAGCTACCAAAGCTTCCTGCAATTTACTCTTTAGTTTCGCTTGCTCTTTAACAATATCTTCGTTAGCTGTATCTTTAACGACTTCCGATAAACTTTCTTTCAGTTCTTTTGCTACTGCGATCGATTCTTTTATTTCTTTTACATCAATTACTTTGGATGCAAGTTCAACGGCTTGTATAACTTGTGGAGATATTAATTCTTCAATATGTTGGACCAGCACGGCGTTTTCTGTAATATATGCATTTAAAATATTATTAATTTTTATAATATTAATCACTTTGGTGTCATACAAATGGATAATTTGAAATATTTATTGGTAAGTGTTATTTTTGTGCAAAAATCCTTCACATGTTTAAGATTTGATTCCTAAAGCTTTGTTTTTCCTTTAAAATTTGTTAGCAAAATTTTGTGTTTTGCCCTTAGAATGAGTATGCTTCTAAGATCCAATGCTTCAGTTATGTAGGTAGATAGCTGTATTCTGTGCCAAGAAAATCAAAGCCATGATCTGTAAGAATATATTGCTGTGAATACCTACCAGAAACTACAGTTGCATCAACGCCTCTCAACAAATCATCCTGTAACTGAACCACAACTTCAGTAACAGCTTTCCATTCACTTGCGTCCAGTTTCTTTTCAATAGCTTCAGCATTTTCTACAGCCACTGCTTGGAAAGCTACCAAAGCCTCCTGCAATTCACTTTTTAATTTCGCTTGCTCTTTAACAATGTCTTCGTTAGCTGTTTCTTTAACGACTTCCGATAAACTTTCTTTTAGTTTTTTTGCTACAGCAATAGATTCTTTGATTTCTGTTACATCAATTACTTTGGATGCAAGTTCAACGGCTTTTATAACTTGTGGAGATATTAATTCATCAATATGTTGGACTAACACGGCGTTTTCTGTAAAATATGCGTTTACAATATTATTCATTGTTATAATATTAGTTACTTTGGTGTCATACAAATGGATAATTTGAAATATTTATTCGTTAGTGTTATTTTTGTGCAAAAATCCTTCACATGTTTAAGATTTGAACCCTAAAGCTTTGTTTTTCTTTTAAAAATTGTTAGTAAATTTTTGTGTATTGCCCTTAGAATGAGTATGGTTCTAAGATCTAATGTCTCAGTTTTGCAGGTAGGGATAAAAGATAGCTGAATTCTATGCTAACAAAATTAAACACATTATCTATAGAAATATCATGCCAATTCCTACCAGAAACTACAGTTGCTTCAACGCCTCTCAACAAATTATCCTGTAACTGAACCACAACTTCAGTAACAGCTTTCCATTCACTTGCGTCCAGTTTCTTCTCGATAGCTTCAGCATTTTCTACAGCCACTGCTTGGAAAGCTACCAAAGCCTCCTGCAATTTACTCTTTAATTTCGCTTGCTCTTTAACAATGTCTTCGTTAGCTGTTTCTTTAACGACTTCCGATAAACTTTCTTTAAGCTCTTTTGCCATTGCGATAGTTTCTTTTATTTCTGTTACATCAATGACTTTGGATACAAGTTCAATGGCTTGTGTAACTTGTGGAGATATTAATTCTTCAATATGTTGGACTAACACGGCGTTTTCTGTAAAATATGCGTTTTTATCATTCATTGTAATAATATTAGCTATTTTGCTGCCATGCTTATGAATACTATATTATTTTTTGCTGTTTTTAGCGAAAAAAGTTGTTCGAAATTTGATACCTAAATAAATAGTATTAAATGTATACGCATGAAGCTTAATAAAACTTATGCAAAGTTTAAAGTTGTGTTCCCCAAAATTATGGACTCCCCTTGACTACACATCAATGTGCATGCATTAATGCCCAAAATATTGAGGACGACAATAAAGTGAAGAAATACTAGTAATCGATGCCGTTTTTGATTCTACGCAAAAGCACTAGATGATGTTTTTTAAATACTCAAGTAACCAAAAAGCTAAATTTATTTACACAGACATATTAACAAATATTGGATATACCAATAACGATTCATGCACGATTCAATTCTAGTTATGTACATTTTTAAACAAAAGACATGCTCTTGTATTCTACACAAATTCTTATTTTAATGTAGGTACGTTTATAATGAAACAAACATTATCAAATAATGTGGTATTTATGTAGTTACGGTACAGATCTGTTCACTCACGAAGGCGAACCCCTCCAGATTATATATTTGCAGTTTTAAACGTATGCGTACGACAAGTCTATGTGTGCGTAGCTCGAATGCGTCCTCAGTCGCAAGCGTACTATCAGTCACGCACACTGAGACATACAACGTGTAAGTACGAGGTTTACTCGTGCACATTGATAATTAGCTGTGGAGGGGCGCGACTTCGTGAGTGAACAGATCTGTAAAATTGTATCTAAGTTACATACTAAACGTTATTTTTCTTTTGTGTTAACTACAACTTTGATGTTTCTATTACTTATAGTGTTAAAAGTTACCATAATTCATTCGTCATCAGAAATACTATTTAGTTCACATTTAGGTAAAACACAAAAAAACAATGTATGTGTATGTGAATGTTTAGTGTGTGTAAGTCGATGTAAATGTATTTGTTATTTATTCTTTTGATTTGTATTTACCAATACAACTGGACAAATCCTTTTCTATATTTTCAAGCGGTTTAATCTTCTGAACATCGAAATCTTTCGATTGTAATTCTTGAGTTTCAATAACATTTACATTAATAGCCATTGTGTTTTCTTGAATTCTAGATTCTGGGGATGTTTCTATAACAACCATTTCTTTAGCATTAATTTCGTCTACAAGATTAGGTACCTCAGTTACTGTAATAGGTAGAACCATGTCAGTAGTAATTTCGAAGATAGTTGGAGCATCAACGATTACTTGTTCTTCAGTTTTGATATTTTCAGTAAAGGAGGACGCTTTTTCTAAAAGACCCTTTGTATCATCAAAATGTTGAGTAGTATCAGTTGGTGTTTCTAAGAAAGAAATATTTTCGATGATAGCCATTGATTCAATTCCGTCGTTGGCTATTTTTTGTTCGGACACAGGGTTTTCCATAGTTTTATCTTGTTTTTCAGTAACAGATTGAATAACTTCGCTTGATTCTGAATTTATGGCAATTTCTGTAGCTGAAGCTTGTTCTGTTACGTCTTGAAATGCTGCTATATTATCAACTATTCCTAACTCAGCAACTGGATCTGTAACATCAGTGACTACTTCTTTAATAGAAATTGATTCTTTGCGGTGTACATCTAGATTTTCTAATTTTGTTGGCTCTATAGTATCATAGAAAATTTCTGGAACTGTTTCGGATTCCATATCAATAGCTTGATCTACTTCAAAAGTTGGTTCTGTCAAATCTTTGGCTGTTTCTAAGGGTATAGTTGGTTTAATGACATCGGCAGCTGTTTCTAAGACTGTATTAATTATTGTTACAGGAATTGGATCTATCTTATCTTTGGGAGTATCTAATGTAGCAGACGCTACATTTTCTTCAATAACTGAATCGTTAATATCACTTATGGTTTCTAGAACATTCACCGTTTGCTTGGCTTCAATATTCAGTTCTTGGACATATATCGGATCTATAACTTCATTGGCTGATTCTGCCAAAGCCATGGGTTGTATAGCTTTATCAACAATTACTGCAGCTGTTTCTGATTCTACGCTACTAGTTCCGTCTGTCACAGAAATCTGTTGAGACAAATCACTTGTTGACTCTGTTGTTGTTTCTAACGATACCACAGTTTCTCTGGTAGTGGCTGGTTCTATCATAACTTTGGCATTATCTGTGGATACACCTGTGTCTAAAATATCCATAGCTGTACTCTCTTCAGTATTTTCATCTTTAGTATCAGTAATAGTTTCCGAAATTCTAATCGATGGTTTGCTTTCAATGTCCAGTTGTTCAGCACATGTTGGTTCTAAAGCTCTACTAGCTGATTCTTCTGAAGCCACAGGTTGAAATATTTCATTATCAATTACTGCGACTTCTTCTGGTTTTATGCTACTAGATACGTCTAGAACAGATACCTGCTGCATCAAATCAGTTGTAATTTCTGTGGATGCATTTGATTGTATTACATCCGTAACGATTTCTGAAGAAGTCACGGTTTCATTAACAGTAGCTGGTTCTATCACAACTTCGGCAATAGCACCGGCAACAACTACTTGTGGAGTATCAGTAGCTATGCTTTTTTCAATACTTTCATCGAAAACATCAGTAAGACTTTGCGAAACTCCAGTAGACTCTTTCATGTCAGAAGTAAGTTCTGAAGTAGGTACCGGACTTACAACCTCAATAGGCAAGTCTATTACACTGACTGCATTTTCTACACTGTCAATAGCTGCTTGTAACTCCATAACCGTTTCTGTAATACCACTTGGATCAATGACAGCAATAGGATGCATATCGTTAGTTGATTCCAATTGAATTACTTGGTCTGCATCAGAAATCATTTCGGTCGCAGCAATTGACAGTATGGCATCAGTTACAGTTGCCAAGCTAGAAATGTCCGTGACTGTTGGTTGTATAGTTTCAATTAGTTCTAAATTTTTAGCCATCTCTGTTACATCAGGTTGATCATTGCCATTTGTAATTTCAAGAACAACGGGGTAGTTTATAGGTGTTTCTTCAAAATCTGTATTTATTTCACAAATATTAGCAATTTCTGTAAGACACGGTTCTTCTATGGCAATTATTGGTTCAACAATATTTTCCATCGTTTCTAAAATATTTGGTGTATCTATAATAGCAACTTCATCTGGCTTTTCTGTTGGCTCAAGTACTTCAACTGCAGTATTATAGAATACACTTTCAACAGACTCTAAGATATAAGAGGTACATATGGCAGAAGTTTCATCCAGTTCACCTGTTGTTTGTAGAATAAGGGGTGTTTCTGCAACAGTCACAGGTTCAATTATATCAGTAGTTGTTTTCAAGAGAGAAGCTGATTCTATGCTAGTGTATGATATGTCAGTTGTTGTTTCAAAAGCAGGTGATGGTTCTGTGACACTCAAAGATTCTTTAATATCACCAGTTATTTCCTTTGATCCAAAAGTTTCAGTAACATCAGTAGTTGTAGCAAGGTGTTCCTCGTGGATTATTTCTGTAGAAAACACATCAGGGTTTTCATCAATACTTAAAATATTGTCTTCACCTTCGATGATTACACTAGTTCTCTTAATTTCATCAATTACTTGAACACTATCTGTAATAACTGAATCAATCAATGTAAGTGCTAGATTTTCTATATATTTGACATCATGTACGTTACTGAGATCCAAATCGTCCTCAAATGTAATTTTTGATTCATTTCTAACCAAGATATTACTTTGCTCGTTTTCAATTCTAGGTTTAACTTCTTCGTTTAAGTTATCTTCTATGTCAGACTGTGCTAAAGATTGCTTTCCGCTGTCATCAACAGTGTCTATAACATTAAGATTATCAGAAGACTGTTCTTGTATATTTGATTCTTTTGATAACATGTCATCAGAAACAACTGATATTTCCGAAGAAGTAATTTGGGTTAAACGATTTTGACTAAAATCATTAGCAGTTTCTGGTTTGGTACTCATTTCATCTGAAATAACTCCTGGCTTGCAAATATCATCGACTATGTCTGTTTCCTTTGTCTTTTCCTGCTTAATTTCTGGATCATATGTTAAATCGTCTAAGTCCGATTTCAAGGTTGTCACAGCTTCAACTATCTTCACCAAAGCCGGTTCGTTCTTGACATATTCAAGTGCAATATTTTCTACAACACTTAAAGCTAATTTGAGTTTGTTTGGAAGATCAGCTTTATTATCAATCAGGGTCAAATCTTCGGTTTGATCTTCTGGTATTTTTAGAGGGTTGACGTTTGCAATGATCATCTTTAATTCATTAATAATTTCTAAAGATTCATTAAATATTTCACTGTTTAAGCCCAGATGTGTTATTTGTTTTGTGTTTGTTATTTCAGTTGTGTAGTCATCGATGTGTTGCAAAAGTGTATCTGAAAATTTAATTGTGTGTGAACATATTTTCTATAACAAATTATTTAACATTTCAAGTACTTTCTATCGCAAATCTAGGCCACATATTTAGCAACTAAGCATACCTTTGAGTTACTAATATTAGTTCAGAAAAAAATATCAGCAATTATGTCTTTTTATTTATGCGTAGCACGAGATTAGGTACAGTTACTAGCACCAATATGTGACACAAAAAAACGTGCTTAAATATCTAATACGACTCTATTTCTCGGGCCGGTAGGACGTGTCAGATATTTTTGCACTCTCTGCTGTACCCGATATTAATGCACATGACTGAACAGATGCGAATCCGTTTTAAATTTTTAGTATAGATGAACCATTTCATAATGAATATTAAAACATGAAACATATTTTCTTTAAGTTTTATTAAAAACTCGACGGATCATGATAAAAAAATAATATTCAATTAAAAAACGTATTTATTAGGAATATAAGCGTTGGCTTAAATAAAAGCGTGAATAAAAAAAGTATTAATTACGCTAAGGCTTATTCAATGCTCAATTCGTTGACTATCCTGTTAATTATAAATAATTACTTATTTAAGTTTTGACCATGTTTTGACAAAGTACTGAGATTAGCCGTTATGATAAATTGTTAGGCAAAAAAAGCGTATTACAGTCAAGACAACATTCGATTCTTGCGGAAATATATCCGTGATATTTGCTGAGACTTTCTCTCCCCTTTCGTGAGATTAGGTGAGTTCCGGTTTGATCACTTCCCTTAGTTAAAGACATGTAAATTTGTTTGTAGAAGCTTTTTTGTAGACGAGCCGAGGTGTCGTGTTAGAATTACACCTCTCCATTTCTTCCGTGGATGTTGTAAAAGGCGACTGAGGATATTGGTTAAGGAATACCGTAGGCGGCAGGCTAGCAACCTGTCACTATTATACCGTTCTTGTCACCGAAGCGGTAACATTTTGCGTGCTCTGCCTACCCCATTTGGGAACACAGGCGTGATGTTTGTTTGTGTGTGTGTGTGTAGACTTGTATGTAAACACAATATTTTAGACTGTCGCGGTCATTACTGATTTTATGAATTAATTCGGGTTTTTTTCCGCGTAGCTGGATTTCAACGAAGCTCGGTACTTCGGCGCAGTTGCGAGCGCAATGATCACGAGATGACCATGTCATCATGCAACAGTGCCAAAATATCGAGCCTCGTTAAAATCAAGATAATTCATAAAATTTTATGTAGACGTGTCAAAAGGAATAAAACATACTTACCTAAATACAGAATTACCTAAAGACAGAAATTTCTAAACTATACTCGGGGCCATAATTCGAGAGACAACTTTGACAAGTCAATGACAGGTAAAGGGTTACCAGGGTTCGACGAAATTAAATAGTGATGTAGCCGTTATCGATATTCATTGTCGATTCGACTAAATGGTTTGCTAAGAGGGATTTTTTTGTACCAATTCAAAGTAACAAAGATATAACACAACGAAAATTTAACCAAACAAAACAAAAACGTAACAGATAAAATGCGCACAGTGAGCGAGAGATGCAGAAAACCACGAAACACATTCAAACACTCCGGGAAATGGAAGCCGAATGGGTTACAAAAGTTTGTTACACGAATTAGGTATGCACGTTACGATTCGATTTTTATGAAGATTGATTTAGCGATGGATATGATGTAGCGATTTTTTAATCTATTCATTTAAATATAATCTTCAACCGATTCGATTCGGAAATAAAGTGAATCGTATCCTTTAAATCGTATTTACAGACAGTTTATTATTTTTTAAGTATTTTTAAGTATTGAATATTTACTATCTTAATGAAGACAAATCGATTATAAACGGATGCCGCAATAAAGTCGCATTACTAGTCCGCATTACTTATGTTACTAACCGAAGCAAATAGATACATAAAAATAATGAAACAGGATGCGGATAGTTAAAAAAAGTCATACACAGCTAAATTGTATTTAATTTTTACATTCTTTATGCTGTAAAGAGGCCTGTGCCCAGCAGTGGGACGTATATATGCTGGGATGATGATGAATGATGATGATGATGATGCTGTAAGTATCGTCCTGTGTGAATAATAATTTCATTTTATTGTGATTAAAGCGATGGCTCTAACGATTAAATCCAATATGTGGTCAGATCTAATATTCAAATTGTCAAAATAAATAAAAATTTCAAATTAATTTTTGATACGATTTTTGTGAGAAGGATTCAAGAGCGTACGATCCAATCGCTACATTATCGTTGACAAAATGGCGCCTCTTGTGCAGGTAATGATGAAATTATTACTTGTTAGCGCCCTTGGTGACAACAATCATATCATGTGTATATAAAATAAATAAAGCGGATTTAAGGTGAGGCCAATCAAAACAATAAAAGAAATAATTGTCGTTGGTTTGTATTTGCACTTCTTTCAATGATTTTACATTGCAAAGTAAATTATTAAACTAATTTGGTATTGTCACCATAAATAATGGATAAATATCGATAGAAGCCAATGCCGTGATATTTTTTAATATCGACACGAACAGCACTACCCTGTCTGTGGCAACACTTGTGCACAATGAATTGTCAAAGTTGTCTCTCGAATTATGGCCCCGAGTATACAGAGTGGTATCTAATATGGCTAATACTCGTAGGCCCTATAGATGCTAAAAAATCCGAACGATCAGTACCACTACCATGAACTTACAGTGACCGTACTCGATAGCGACGGCGTAAATTATTTGTAGAGGCGCTGTACAATTCTCCATACAAATAATTTACGCCGTCGCTATCGAGGACGGTCGCTGTAAACTCAAGGTAGTGTAAGGACTGGACTGTTCGATCGGTACCGTTTATCGAGCTGCGTGTGTGAGAAAACTGACAGTTTTGTACGATTTATCAAAACTGTACTGTCGAAGGGATTATCAAAATCCGTCAAGATAAATTGGAATGAATGAATCAAATTCAAACCCATTATTTTTCGTCGGTCGCCAACGATACATACAGTACAAAAAAGAAGCAGTATAAAGTCTTCATACAAACAGCCGGACCGCGAGCTATACCTACGCGCCACGAATTCTCAGCTTACCTCGGCAACCATCATCAGTACCTCCACCATGAGATTACAGTGACCGTACTCAATAGCGACGGCGTAAATTATTTGTTGAGACGCTGTACAATTCTCCATACAAATAATTTACGCCGTCGCTATCGAGTACGGTCACTGTAAACTCATGGTAGTGGTACAGTCACGAGTGCTTCGCGGTTTTATGTACGGACTCACGCGCATTTATTACGTACCTATATGTCACAACGATGTAAACATTATTGTTCTGTGTACGGATGTCTAAATTCATCTAATTGCACATAATAAAATCGTATTTAATGAAGTTATTTATCAGAATGCGTTTTTTTTTTTAATTCAACAATAAAGCTTTTCGCATATCCCGAAAAAGGTGCAAATAATTCTCCGTATCTAATTTGCAGGTAACAAATACACATAAATAGTGATGAAGCCAAAGAAAACCGTTTAAAACATAATACGTTTTGCGGTTTTTGTTAAACACTACTTAGTTTATTCCTTACATAATTTTCTAAAGCACTTAATCCTTTCCCTAAGCTTTCCCTCCTTTAAATTTCATGTGATATTATCAAATCAAATACATAGCTGAAGAGTGACAGGTATTTATCAAGGACGTTACCGAGACGGTTAACTGCTCCTTTTTAGTTCTGTACCAACTACTAAAATGATGATCGCTATTGTGGCGAGTGAGTAGCTTAAAAATTTACGCTAAATTGAACCGATCGTATAGCGTATAGCATTTATCGCAGCGTCTCGTCTGGCACAATAAGTTCGCTTGGCGTAATTTATTCCTATGTACGTGCGTACAACTGTACGCATGCGTTGAGACGTAATTCCACCGGCCTCACTTTGCCAATAGCAAGACTGTGGTTTTTACTTTCATTTGTTAAATTTTTGTTAAAAGGCCATTCTACTAAGGTCATGTAGCATTTACAATGATGTGATGATTTCTAATTCTACCGAAGCAAAATTTTGTAATCATTAGTGTGTTAAAATATCTTTTGAAAACAATTTACCAAATGTAATTTTCACTTCCTCAGCTTCACAACTTCCTTGAAGAACTGAGTCTTGCTTTGTTTCTGAATTTTCTGCTGTGTTTTCTACGGCTTTATGCACGTCTATTGGTTGTCCTATCTTAACTAAATTTGCTTCATTGTCAATATCTATGATTTCAACAGCTTTTTCTTCTTCATTGTCCTTTAATTTTACTAACTCTTCGTCTTTCATTGATTCTGTTAAAATAGCTGCTAGCTTTTCAGTTGCTTCACCAACTGTTGATGTCAACAGCTCTAGAGATGTTACTTCATCCATACTACCCTTTTTTTCTTTAATTGGTGGCATCTCATCAATTGCTGTGATTTGTTCACCAATGGTTTCAGTTTCAGTTACCATCTTCTCTTGTTTTAATTCTGTTGCAATTATTTCTGACTGGATTTCTTCCACTGAGGTTGCTTCTTGAACGACCTGCGTTGATTCAGGGCTATCCTTAGTAAATATGCCAGTCAGGACTTTTGTTTGATCCTCTTCAGTAGTTAGCGTGTCTTCGAGAGTACCCACGCGTTCTTCTTTAACATCTTCACTTAATATTAATTCACGATACATGTTATCTTTCTCACTTAATTTTTCAACTGCTATATCTTTGTTTAAAGGAACATCGCCTATTAGTTGCACTTCAGCTAATTGATCTTCAGGTAATTTCAAATGGGCTTGAGTGACTATAGCTTCCAGATCAGCAATTAAGTGAGAAGTTACTTCAGCTAACCTGGCTAGTTCAGGTCCTAGCTTAGAATTTATATCCTCAGTCGTTTCGCTAGTGTAAATTTTTATAACAGCAAGAGCATCATGCAGCTTTTGAATAATGATTGCGTGCTCTATGACTTTTTCATCCAAACCTGTGACAGTGTCAATATCTTTGACACTTTCTTGCAATTCTTTGGCAATGTCGATCGATTCTGTCAAAGCTTCATTGTGAACTAAAGTTGACAGTTGGTTAACAGTATCTGTCATGGTTTCAGTAGTGTACTCATGAATATGTTGCAACAGCGCTTCTGTAAATTTACATTTGTGTTGATATAATGTTTAGTTTACAAATGTGATAATGATTTTGAAGCGGTACCTTATACTTTCTAAGCGTGTGAAATATTTGCGAGTTGTGGTTTTTTTTTCGTTAGATATTTAGTAGATTTTATTTTGAACCTAAAACTACGTAGCTTCACTTACCTTATTTTTATTAAATATTACTATCTTATTGAAATGACTTACTTTTAAACGTGAAGTAGCAGCCGAATGAAGATCAGTAGATTTGTCATTTTTGAATGATACATTTAGAAGCAGTTTACTTAAATTAAAATGCAATCTAGCTAGTAATTTCTTAAAAGCAGGATTTATGTCGATTTCGAAATGAGAACTTTTCTACAAAAAGCAGTTTCACACAGTTTTCCTTATAAACGCTATATTACTACTGACAACAATCGTGCAATAATTGAGATCATTATTTTATATTTTTTACCGATATTTGGTTTGTCACTAAGATTTGTCAATTCTTCCGTCTCTTCGGCGACTTCTTTTGATGTTGCTGCGGATTGGTTGGTAGTTTCTTTTGTTATATTATCTTGTTTGGTAAGTTCTTCACAGACATTTAAAGTTTCTAGTATTTTAGGTACCATAGTTTCAGTTTCTTCCGCTTTTTCTTTGTCAAGGTTATCAACAACCGTTGTAGATTCATCCACAATTTGATCAAGTGGCTTATCAGACGAGGCCGTTTCCATACTTTCCAGTGCCTTTGATTCTGTTTCTATAGAAAATAAACCTGATTCAATATCATGTTCTTTGTCTTTAACTATCGAGTTGTCTGGACTTGGAGACTTAATGACTTCCGAACTTCCTTCTTCTACTGATATAACGTTTTCAACTTCTTTTTCACTTGGTAATATTTTTAACTCTTCAACTAAGGTAACTTGTGCTATAGCTTCAAGATCAGAAACATTTTCAGATTTTAAGTCTTGGCTTTCTACAATGTTCTCTATATTTTCCTCAGCATAAATTTCATTAGCTATTCCAGGTACGTTTTCATCTTCAATATGTTTAACGTTTTCTATAGCCATTTGTGATGCCACAACTATATTTTCCAAGTCTTGTTTTAGAACAGCAGATATTTCAACTACTCTCGATATATTGTCCTTGCCAAGTTCACTGTTGAATTCTTCGCTATTTTCAAATGGCAATATTTGCAATTTATTTAAAGCATTTTGCAGTTGAAGAGTTATCTTTATTTGACTGTCGGATATTGTTTCTTGGAGATCTTTTGTTATGTTTTCTTTGAGATATTCTTTTATAGTTTCTGCCGTACAGATAGATTCTCTTAACTCTTCTTTATTGAGTATGATAGACATATTGGCAAACGTGTCTTTTAAAGTAATATAGTCATCTAAGTGTTGTATAAGTGATTCTGAAAGTGTACATACAGTGTATAAACATAATGTGAAAGGTGTATTTAAACAAAAAGACTGTGAACACCAATAACATGAAATATGCTTTGTTAAACACAATACCATATTCACTAACTTGGTTAGTAAATTATATATTATTACAACGTGTTTTTTTTATATGTAAATTGTATTATTACAACGCGACTGAAATAAAACGAATTCATTTCATGTGTTTTGTTTGAGATTCATTTTAATAACGTTCTTCAAAACGAATAGGGCATCAGTTATATTATTCATGCGCTCTTTAATATAAATAGTGTTACGTACATTTAAAATACTACACGAAAATGCACGTCATTCGTTCAAAGTGTATTCTTTGTAAGATTTAATTTAGTCACAACATACAACGTAGAATGTTTCACAAGCTTTTCATTATTCTTCTTTCATAATTTAAGTAAATTATATGCGTACGTGAAAGCAGAAGTCAAAAACTTGTGAAATTATTTTGAAATTATTCTTTAAATGCACATTACCAATAGAGACTGCAAACTGTGCATTGTCTTCCTTCTTATCAGTTAGTGCTTCAGTCTTAGTTTCCTCGATGACTTCTACTTCTGTAACAGCTACGGCTTCTTTAAGTTCTAGAGTTGGTATTGCTTCTTCTTCTCTTAGTTCTTTAAATTCATTACTTGCTTGTATTAGCTCATCTGTTACTTCTTCAGCTTTAATAACTTCAACTGGATCTATTTGTGTTGAAGTACTCTCGACATCGAGCACTTTCTCCGAATAAATTTGCTGAGCTTGGGTTTCTTCAGCTACCACCTTTTCTTCTTCTAAATCTATAGGAACAGTTTCTAATTTTACAACCTCTTCGATTAAGTTATCTTGTGTTTCTTTAGGTACATCGTCTTCGCAAATTTCCGCATCACCGATTATTTCTGTTCTACTTTCAGCTCCTGCCATATTAACTGGTTCATGGCCACTAGTATTTGCTACTTGATTTTCTTCGTCAATTTTTTCTTTTACAGGTAATTCCTCTGGAGCAATTTCTTCAAGTTTTTGAGCAGGAGATGAAACTGATTCATATGTAGATTCTACTTCAACAAAATCTTTATCTTTTTCTTCTGCTGGTTTACCTTCTTGAACAGCAGTTCTGTTCTCAATTACTTGCTCTTTTATATTACTGAGAACAGACTGGTTGTCTTCCGTTTCTTTTAATAAACTTTGCTCACTAGTATCAACTGAATTATTACTTTCGCCACTTTGAAATACTTGTTGTGATAACTCTGATGCCATTGAATCTCTAAATACTTTAATTTCGTCCACAGGCTTATCTTCTATAAGAGCTTCAGTTGTTAGTGGTTCTCCAGATTCAAAGTCTCTGTTTTGTTTGTCGTGCATTAAATCTGTCTCATCCTGTGGTTTTGCTTGAATTAACTTATCTTCTTCTTCCAGTATTGTAGTTTGTTCTACTTCAAGATCCTTTATAACAGCAGTCTTACCATCTTGGTCCTTATCATCTTTTTCCGTGGCATTTTCGTCTACTATTTCTTCAATTGAAATAGTTTTGGTACTTCTAACTTCACTTGCTTTATCAGATTCAGGTATAACTGCCGAACCTAACTCTACGACTAAGTTTTGAGAATCAACATTGTCAGGTTTTTCTTCAATTACTTTACTGAGCTCTGTTACAATATTGTGAGAATTAAGAACACTGTCCAATTCTTCACATAGTTTTACTGTTACTTCAGTGTCAGTCGATTCTAAATTCTGACATTGTATCAATACTAACGCGTGTAGTTCTTTCATAAGTTCAACTTGTTTTGCTTCTTCAGTGGTTTCCGAAGTTAAAGTTTCACGAAGTTCCTTAGCTATATTGATGGTATTATTTATTTCATCAGCATTTACAGTTTTTTCAGTTTCTTCACTCAAATATTCATTGATGCGTTGCAAAAGCACTGAAATGGGAGTACTTCATGTAGTTTTCGTTCCCATTTACATGCGGTTACCGAAGCTTCAAATATAAACCCGAGCGCAATGAAAAGAAGTCAAATTCTATATTCTACAAAAGTTTTTAAGTAATTTGACCCGTTTTCATCGCTCTTTACTTTAGTAAAAAAATGTGGACCTTATCAATGTTTTTGTATTTTAATACATTGTTTAATTTACAGAGTGAAACGGCAAAAGAAATCATACTATAGTATATGATTTTACAATGACGAACAAACATAACGGGTCGTACATACAAAGCTGTATGAAACGTGGCCTCATAAATTTGCTGGTCAGTGTTTGTATTTTAGCTTGCATATCAAGCATTGAGACGTATAGATGGAAACAGATGATATAAATAAATTATTTATTTATTTTTTTTAGTTGGCGAAGTGCTAAGTTTATGTTTCACCTTATTTTATTAATTAGATATCCTTTGTTTACTGTGTTTTATTTTCAATAAACAAGGTATTAAATTACAACCACAAAAATTCGCATTTGTTAATTTGAAATAAACGTGTTAAAATCAACTCAAAACTTTAGATATTTTATAAAAAAAAATAAGTTTTTCTTTTGTCTAAATTTCAGTTTTATTAATCTTAAAACGAAAAATAAACCTTTAATCTCAATAAACTTACCAACGGCAGTAGAAACAGGTGTCTTTTCTTCCTTTACTTGTACAGGCACAGCTTCTTCTTTAGTGACCTTTTGCTGGGCAGCTTCTGGTTCTGTAACATCTTTAGTATCAACACTTTTACCTTCAACTACTATCGAAACGCAAGTTTCAACAGTAGATAGCTGTTCCGTCGTTATAATTTCAAAAGATTCAACAATAACTGGAGATTTCGATTCAATTTCATCAATTGAACTTATTTCTTGAGCAACTTCTGTTTCAAGGACCTTTTCATAAATAACATTGTCTTGTTTAGTATCGGATACATTGTCAATACCTTGAACAACGGGTTTGCTTTCAGCTGCTTCGTCTTTGATTTTATCTGTTTCTGTATGATCAACAGACTTCTGACTATCTTGAGTAATGGTTTTAGCTTCAGGTTGTTTCTCTCCCTTATCCTGCTGTACTTTAAGTACTGTTGTCGTTGATTCCTTTTTAGCTATATCGCTTTCGAATTGTTCATTTCCAGAATCTTTTTCAGTAACAGACTGAATCACATCAACGTTAACAAAATCAGCTTGTAATTGCGCCGTTGCTTCTTGGATTCGTTGCACCACTTCACTCTTGAGTTCTGGTTGTAATTCTTTAGTACTCTCGAGAACTTGTACTTGTACAGATGTAAGGGCATCTTTTAATTTCATTGCTATTTCTACATTCTTTTCTTTTATTTTTTCAACGTTTTTGGTGGCTTCGGTATCGTCTTTATTTATTTCAATTTCCACAAAAGCCACGTTTTCACGTAATTCCTTGGCTAGATTTGCAGATTCTTTTACATTATCAAGGTTGATAATTGTTGAGATTTCTTCAACAATTTCTATAAGTTCAATACATTTATCAACATGTTGTATTATTTCTATTGGTTTTTCTGCAATAATAAATAAATTTAATTGAAAATTGTGAAATTACGGTGAAGAAGTGATATTAATTTCAGTAAACACAGCAACATTCGCTGTAAAACAATTTTGCTGTCGGAACATGTTCTATATTATGTCCATAATTATTTATTTCGATGCGCAAATTTGGCTGATAATTTTTATACGTAAAAGCGTTTTATATAAAGCTGACTACAATTATATTGTTGGGATTTATCCCGCTGGGTACTATATAGCATTTGAAATTCAATGTAAAGCTTATGTAGTATGATCTAAAAGCCAATTATGATGTGGAAGCAACAAGCCAAAGAAAGACCGTATTACCTTCTTCAGCTTCGACAATTTTTGAATCAACATTACACGCTTTTAATAATTGATACATAGTAAGAAGTGCATCATTTAATTTATCATATTCTTTTAATTTATCACTGTCTGAATTAACCCAATCGAACTGTGATAATAAAGATTCAAGATTTTTAATCTTTTCGTTTTTATTTTCAACGGACTTGGGGTTTTCCTTATCTTGTATTAGCTTTTTAAGTTCTTGTGCTACTTCGATGATTTCATTTAAGTTAACACCAGTCATCGTTGTCAAGGAATCGACTGATTCCTTATCAATTGCCAGGGATCGATTAAGAGCGCTTTCCAGCGAATCAACATTGGAATTGATATCTATAAAATAATGTAATTTTAATTATTGAATTTGCCATAAATTGTCAATACCAACGTGTTTTTTTTTATTATGATTATAATATTATTTTACTGATATAGTGAATAATGTTTTGCTATTGTGTTTTGCTGGAAAGGTTTATCTTGCTTTCTCAGCTAGTTTACTGAAGTTTACTTGCGGAAACTTAATGAGAAAACAAAATAAATACAAATTACAGGAGATAACAAACAAAACATTATTCATTAAATCCGTACTACTACGTAAAAAGTTAAGATTACCTATGTCTTGCTTTCTCTCTGCCTCCGTCGCTAGCAACGTGTGCAATGATTTTTCAATTTCCTCCATCGGCTTAGAAACTTTCTCTTTCTCAGCACTGTTAACATTATCGATGGATCTTATGCTATCCTGAATAGTGTGAATCTCTTTATCTATCTCCAAAATCATTGTTTTCTCGACACTATCAACTACTTTTCCTTCATGTACATGCTGTTCTAGCTGCTTTATTTCTTGTTGAATTTCTCCCATGGCTTGTGCGAATGATTCAGTGGAGGTAAGGTCTATTGATACGTCATCTTCTACTCCAGTTAAGACCTGTTCTTGCACGTTCATAAGCTGATGATGTAATGCTTGTAACGGTACCAGCATTTCAGCTAACACTACTTTCAGGGCTGTATCTTCAAACTTATGAACCTTAGCTTCCGCTTTGGTTTCAGTTACCTTTTCTTGAAGAATATCAGAACATTCCGACAAACATTTTAGAAGTATAAGCGTTTTTCCAGAACCGACAGCGTCTTTATAATCATGGTGTTTTTGTATACAGTCTAATATTTTCTGTAATATTTCCCTGGATTCAACTGTTAATTCAGATTTAGTAAGAATTTGTTCTTCTACGAAGGTTTCAGCATCATCCATAGCAGTAATTAAAGCTTTGTCTTCAACTATGATAGCATTATTTTTTATTTCATCTCGAATTGAAACTTCAGCTCGCTGCAGACATGGTCCAGCTATATCAATAACATTAACAAATCGTTTGGCTACATCTTCTAGAGGGGTAAACTTGCTGCTTACCAAAATATCACTTAAAACCTCTTTGGTATTTTCGAGCTTCGTAATAGGAGCTTTAAAAAGCAAGTCAGCTTGAGAGTCTACAATTTTTATAAGTGACTCTTGGACACTATTTAAACAATCGTCACAATAACCAAAGAAAGTTATTAAAGAGTTACTAATGTCATCAGCTAAATGAAGTTCGGTCTGTTTTATTTTAAAGTCACTTATCGTTTGTTTCAAGACACTGAACTCCTGTAGGAGTCTTATTATTCTTTTATGACTAAGTTTATTAGTCAATAGGCATCTTAGTAAAGCGAATTCATTCCTGCAGTTCTTGAAAAAGTCTTCAACTATCATCAGGTCGGCAACAGGTGTTTCGTCACTCGAGTCTTGTATTATACCGACAGCGCATTGGACTACATCGTCCATTTGCAAAAGTGTATCCGTTTCCACTTCAACGGCAATTTGTGGAGATGCACAGGACATGTCAGAAGCTCTAGACAAATCAACAAAATCGTATTCTTCTAAAACTGCAATGTTGCGCTCGACTTTATCAATTATTTGTATCAATTTTGCTTCTTGGGCTAATTTATCGGGCGTTTGAGGAGTAAATTGTATGAGTTCTTCTTGCACTTTCGTTACATTTTCATAAAGTTCTTGAGTGACACATTTCACTTGTTCTATTTTTATTCCTTTGGAAACATCGGTCGCGTCTAAGAGATTATTGACAGTTTCTTCTAGAGCTATCACTTCTTGTTTAACGGGTGCTTCAGTTGATATAGCTTTAGTATTTTCAATTATGTCTTTAAGATGTTCGCAGACGGCTCGCAGAGTTTCAACTTTGTTAGATATTTCAATTGTTTTGTCAGCATTATCCATCGCTGGGAACACAACATGGATACATTTATCGAGGTTATCTTTAAACTCAGTAATGCTTTGAAACACGGAATGTATCTTTTCCGTTGGCATTTCGAGTATATGTTCGTAAATGGGAATGTTGGTCGCATCCAATACAGACAAACATTGCTGTAAATCTTGCAAGGGTTCAGCAATGGCCATCAATTTTGAAGTATTTATTGATGTCATTTCATTCGAGGTCTCCAAAATAAATGGATGCAAAAGTTCTTGGATACCAGAGTGCAATTCGCCTAAACCCAAAACGACTGACTTCAAGCTGGAATAGTCACTGACTTCAGACAGTGTGTCTAATGCGTCAATTATTTCAGGATTTTGAAGAACTGTGATATGATCATTTAATGATTGTAAAGCTTGAGCTGTAGCTGACGTTGGAAGGTCTTGGTGGAACGATCCTGCTTCCTGTTCAGTTCTTGTTTCCGTCCCAGTTGGCAATACTAAGCGATCAGAAGGCAAGGTATCAGCTGTAGTCTTAATGCCTGAAATATCTTCTAACGTAGACATCTCATCAGCAAATTCGATACCACCTTGTTCTCTAATCATGACGATGCAACTTTGTAGATTCTGTACAGCATTTGCCATGTTCACACTAACATCATATGGCGTTACATCTTCTCCGTATTGAGAAATAACCTCTTGCTGTAAAATTTCTAGTGTTGTATGAAGCTCACGTAAAGGCTCTGCTACTGTTACAAATACTTCGCTATTTTCTTTTAGGCTCTCAATATTTTCTACTATTGTCTGATTAATAACCATTATGTTTTGGTTTAGTTCACAGAGAGGCGTTGCAAGAGTTTTTGCGACTGAAGCGTCAGATATGTCAGACAGATGTTCCTCTTGTTCAACACGGCTTGAAGCGATTGACGCTATGCTTTGTTTTAGTTTTTCTAATACAGGGCAAATCTTCTCCAGAGCAGGTGTTATTGCTTCTTTTAGGTCAGTTGTGCATTCCATTAATTTTATGTTACTCACTGCTGCGATAGTATGCTCGATACGTTCAAGAACAACATTTGCTTTACCTGTCCCGTATGTTGAAATATCTTGGATATCTTGAATATGTTCGGAGTCTATATTAACGCTGATCTCATCAGCCTGGTTAATAGTTTCCTGAATATCGACAAGCGCATCAGTTATATTAGTTAGTATGGCACAGTTTAGTTCTGAATCAAATACATTGTTGATGAAATGGTCCTGAACTATTCTCAGCGTATTATTCAGACTTGCAAGCGATAAGATGCGATCGGAATGAATGGTTTTGATTGCTGTGTTTATTCTATTGACAACGTCACAAATTTCTATTAAAGCAAAATATTTTTTGGCTTCATTTGTTTCGATTACGTTCTCCAGCACTTTAGTTAAGTTTTTGTGGAAAATATCTAGACGCGACTTAACTTCTGGTATGGTTTCTAGGTGTGGCAAATTATTTTCTAGAGCTATAAGTATTTGAGCCATTTTCTGCAGTACTTCCAATTTGTTGTCGCTTTGTAAAATATCAAAGTTTCCAATATTTGATTCAATTTTATCAACATGCGTTGATATTTCGCTCAAGTTTTGTTTTATCGATGCCAATGCTTTCTTAAGAACAGCTTTGTCGTCCTCATTTTTAGTTTCAGTTGAAAGATTTTCAAAAGATATTCTCAGTTTCAGAACGGAATCCATTACCGTTTCAATGATTTCCGTATTATATTTGTTCAATGATGACATTGATTCTTTAACTGATAGTGACTCTATCTGTTCTAAGGCTGCTTGTAAGTCTTGAATAGAAGCGGACATATCATTGAGTATAACTTCACTGTTCTTGATTTTTGCTAAATCTACCATTTTTTCACTGTCTGCGCTTTCGGCTATGCAAAGTAGAGAGTTAAGAGGACTTCTTAATTCAAACACGGCCTTTTGAGTATCTTTGAGATGTTTAGCGTCTGCCGATGTTTCTTCAGTTTTAACTTCACTTGCCTCACTCAGTAAATTCCTGGTTTTTATCGTATCTGAAGAATACTTGATAGCATTATTCATTTCATTAGTCAATACTTGAACTTCTTTAATCATGACTTCTTCAGTTTGTAAATAGTCAGTCTCTGCGATTGAATTAATTTCTGACATCACTTTTTGTATTTCGTTTCCACACGTCTCTATGAATGCAATGCACGTTTTCTTAACTAATGTCTTGTTTTCACCTTCCATATCTATACACTTTTCTACTAGATTAAGGGATTGCTGGAGAGCTTTCATTGATTGTGGAAGATTGTTAAATAGGCTACTAACCTCTTTAATCTCTTTGCATTCTTTGGCAGCTTCGGATACACTTTGAATTTCCGATAAGGGTGTAATTAGATTGCTAATAATTTCTAAGCTTCTAGATGCTGTAGCAGCAGATGACATAAGCTCTGATTTTAAGATGATATCCCGTTCAATAATTTGAACATCATTGATAACTTTGGAAAGTGTAGAGCTGACTTCATTTATCTTAGTTTTGAATTCTTCATCACTTATCTTTGGTTTTGATTCAACTTCTGCTTTGACTTGTATCAATTCTTCTTTGGCTTTACTGTATGATTTCTCACTGCCTGAGCTAGATCTCCGTGAGCTGCGGCTGCCGCGGCGTTCACGTTTTGGTTTCATTACGGGTGTCTCCGTCTCTGCACGTTTCTTTTCCAATTCTTTGACATCTGACTTTGTTTCAACGACCTCACTTTTATCTTCTTTCTTTTTAGATTTTGTTTCTTTAACAATTTTAACTTCCTCTTTATGTAAAATTGTCTTTGTTTCAGACGACTCCTTACCATCTTCAAGTGAAGGCTTAGATGATTTCGATTTTTGCTTGTCATAGCTGCGGGCACTGGCAAAACTCTGTAAGTCACTTTCAGATAACACTTGAGTATCATCAGCTCTCTTTTCTTCTGATATAGATTGATCTCGTGACAAACTAAAGAAGTCCTCACCACTTCTTAGAGAGTCCGATTTCTTTCTACTAATTTTTTTAGGAATGTCAGCTTTTTCTTCCGAGAGTAAAGCCATAGTTTTTTCTAAGTAATCTTCTCCTCCAACGTCTTGGTCTAAAGATAGCTGGGGCACGCCATTTTCATCAGCTATTGATAAATCTTCAACGTCAGCTTCTGTTCTCAAGTCTTCTTCAGGTGACGCGAAGTATTCCGGAGAAACATCAATTATAATAGCTTCCATTAACAGATTACCTGAGGTCGAAGTTTCTTTAACAAACCTGAGGGGTGGCAGCTCGACCACATTGTGCTCAGTAACATTTTCTGACAGTTGATCCGCATACATTTCAACAATCTGTAACGCTTCTTCTTCCGTCAAATCAGGAGTTTCATAAAGTGAAACTGACACTTCTTTGCCATCAAAAGAGAAAGATATTTCTCCTTTGTCGTCTAAAGTTATGTCGCCCACGGGGGTATCGTACATCTGCGAGGTTCGTTCTTCGTGTATCGTACTCAATGACAAGTTCCTTTGGAGTGCTTGTTCTTCGGCTATCCTCTTCTTGGTTTTCATGGAGTCATCAAAGCCTAGGAGTGAGGCTGAGCTGGCCGCTATACCCATGCAGTTCTGCGCTTCACACGTGTAAGTTCCAAGGCAGCAAGTCCCATCTTGGCCGGATATGATCCTGTGTATGTCACCTGGTTTAAGTTCCTCTCCATCCTTATACCACTTCAAGACGGGTTGGGGAACTCCAATGACTTTACATTCTAAATTCACAGCTCCTTCCTCAGATAGTATAGCTTGCAAGTTCTCCAAGAACCGTGGCTTCTTGTAATGCCTCGGTATGATCAATTTCAAGAAGCAGGAAGTAACACTGTGTCCAAAGTCGTTCATTGCCACGCACTTCCACTCAGCTTGGTCGAGGAACTCCAAGTTTTGGATGTCTAGGGTGAAGATGCCTCGGTCTTCTTTGCTGAGGTGGCAGCGGTTGGACTCGTCCACCGGCTGGTCGTCCCGGTACCAGAGGACTGATGGTTCCGGTGGAATGGCAACTGGAACAAAATTAATCAAATTGAACTCGTAAATCGATGTAAATGCAACGAATGGTGAGATTACGAAGCCACAAGACAAGGCTGAAGCTGGAGATCCTATTGGTTGCTTATATCCTTGATGAGAAACCACGGGTTTATTTATAATTGGAATAATTCAGTGAATATTTTGCAATACGTGAAATCAATTATGGCAAATATATGTTACAGGGTTTTGAGACGATTTTGTCTTTCGGAAACCTTTGCTTGATATTTATATGGTACGGTTTTTAGGTATTAGGAATAGTTAGTGAGAATGAGTCCAAACGTACTCGCTCTACGTGCAAGATTGAAAAGGCAGAGCTTTCCAAATACCACAACTTTCCAAATATCAAACGCCTCAAAGATCAAATGGCACGGTTGTTTTAAATGCAACTTCAACGAAAACCACTATTTCTGTGAATTCACATTCCCAATTTAGTAAAATTTTTGAATTTAAATTGATTGTCGAACAATTTACTTATTACGCAAGCCTCGCGGTAAAGTCTTAACTTCTTTTCGCCGGCGTTCGTGTCGTCTTAGTGTGGTGTATGTTTTTATATATTTTAGTTTTTATATGGATCCCACTGAAAAACAGCGTTGCGGCTTGCCGTAGCATTATGCTGAGTGGGGCCTACTTTATACTATTCGATGTTAATTTTTTTTCTTTCCATTTAATGTATTTTTTAGTAGGTATATCGAATATGTGTAAATAAATGTTTCTCTCTCTCTCTCTCTCTCTCTCTCTCTCTCTCTCTCTTAACTATCACTCTCTATCACTCTTTTATCTTTAATTATATTGTGCTCACCTTTAATTGTAAAACGGAATGGTTCATCGATCTTCGCTTCGACACTCTTCAAGCCCTGGACGAACTTGGGAGCCTGGTTCTTGGTGAAGAGCTGGAGTTTCTCCTCTTCGTTCAGCTGGTTCTGGATGTCTTCCACGGTCAACTCGGCGGAACTGCTGGCTTGGCCCATGCAGTTACGGGCTATGCAGCAGTAGGAGCCGAGGGAGTTGGTCCCTGGAAGAGTTTAAAAGCATCTATATGGTTCCAACGGAAGACCAGCGTCGGCCGCAAGGTTGACACCATGCTGAGTTGGGACCATTTCGTGACAAAATTTGTATTGTATTGTATTGTATTGTAACTCTTTATTGCTATAATGATTTCCTTTTACTTGTCTTCCTCTTTAATTTGTAAAATGTCACGAATAAATGTTTTTCTTTCTTTCTTTCTTTCTTTCTAAGTAGATAATTTATTGAATCAGCCATACCTACTGCGAGTCAAATGCACTCCGTATGAATCCCACTCCACTCGCAGGTGGTAGGCATAACTGACAGCGATGCTCACCCCAGCCAGTTTTTTTTTTATTCGACTGGTAGGAAAACGAGCAAGTGGGTCTCCTGGTGGTAAGAGATCACCACCGCCCATAAACATCTGCAACACCAAGGGTATTACAGATGCGTTGCCAGACTAGAGGCCTAAGTTGGAATACCTCAAGTGCCAGTAATTTCACTGGCTGTCTTACTATCCACGCCGAAACACAACAGTGCAAGCACTGCTGCTTCACGGCAGGATTAGCGAGCAAGATGGTAGCAATCCGGGCGGACCTTGCACAAGGTCCTACCACCTGCAAAAGTTCCACGAAACGCAATAAATGTATGAACCCCATAAAAGTGTGAACGTAATTTATGGATGATTGCGTCAGTGTTCTGTCATTTTTTAATAGTCACAAGTGTACCTGTGAGCTGATAAACGTCTCCAGGCTTCAGCTCCTGGCCGTCCTTGAACCAGCTAAGCACCGGCGTGGGGAAGCCCACGACCTTGCACTCGAAGGAGACCAGACCCTCGTCCGTCAGCACAGCTTGGAGGTTCTCCATGAAGCGCGGTTTTCGATAGTTCTTCGGAACTGGAAAATTAAAAGTATACCTATATCATTACCAGCGAAATAGGCCATTTATGGGTGTTTTACGTTCATTTATGCCTATTAAATCGACGTGCAAAGTCTTAAAATCATTACGTTACGTTGACGATTGTGTGGTGCACCATATTAGCATCAAGCCCATCACATTATTATACCAGTGAGATACCTACACCTTTGGCTTCATCTGCACTTTACAGGGATCAATCACGGTCAGTTATCGTATGTATAAAAAAAACAATCACCACCGGTCGCCCTTTCAGAGACTATAAGCTCATTTTTTTAAAGTCCCTAGGTTGTATCGCTCCGGGAATGCTGTCCCAGGAAACTGGTTCCATACTTTTCCGTTCTTGACAAAAAGTTCCGCTAAAAGCTGTTTTTTAAAATGTTTTGCTTACCGTCCATGACGACGTGGCAGGTAGATATGCCGACCCTCCCGCCGGCGCTGGTTGCCACACACTTCCATTCGCCTTCATCGGGCCATTCCGCTGACTGTACTTCTAGGAGGTAGCCGCCCACTCCGTCTTCGGTCACATGGTACCTGGCGGAAACAAATGCCATGAATAAACCGCGAGGCTTTAGGGCATACCCTAGCTGGCGCAGCAGGTCTACTCCGAAACGCGAAACTAGAAGTTCGTACGGTCCCTCTGACACTTATACTATTTAATACTAGAGCGAGAGGGACCGCACGACACGTACTTCGAATTACGAGTTTCGGAGAAGCCCTGCAGATGCGAGTACAATCCTATACTCGTACACGCGACGCTCGTGAGCTATGCTCAAAGTAATTTGTTTATGAAATCTAAAGACAATAACGATGCTAAATAGTGGAAAATTTGGTGAGTTAAGAATTTGGTCACCTGCCCACGAGGGATCTAGCGTGATCAGAATTCTTGCGACTTGTTCTTCGTTATGCTTATAAACGCGGGATGGTAGTATGTAACGTTTAACCGATCAATCAAAATGCTCAAATACCCATTTGTATGTAGGAAAGGAAGCTTGGCTGTGATACAGTTTGAAGCAGAGAAGCTATGGTTAAAATACTATTATTATTCACTCAGATATTCACAGCTACACTCTTCAGTACCAGAAACCGTTTTTTTTGTCTTACCTATCCCCAGCCTCCACCTTCCCCTCTTTATTGTACCACACCACGCTCCGAGGCCACGGCGGTACCACGATGTGGCAGCCCAGGGACAGATGCTCGCAGATCCTCACGAACTGGTCTTCCAGCTCCTTGGTGAAGATTGGAGGGGGTTCCGGTGTGATACTGCGGGCAAATATGGAGGTTAGTACAACTTAGAGACGAGAAGCATTTTCGTCTCAAAGCGTATGATATGACAGAAATTCACAGAAAGTAGTTCCTAGTGAAAACGATTGTGCGTGAAAATAAAGTTTTAATCAATCAATTGTGATTCCGAGTGCGTTAGACAAAAGGCCTCCAAGGGTCTATTGCATAACGTTTCTGACACTCGCAATCACAATCAAATCAAATGACATTTTTCGCATACAAAATCTATCATTTGATTGCAATCGCGAGCACCAGAAACGTGTCTCTGTTCTGGGTCTTGCTGTCACATTTTCGAAGGGCCTTGGAAGAGTAGGCACAGTTTATACATATATATAAGCTAAAGCAGTATAGAAGCTACGGAGCTACGATCGAAACGAACACACACAGACGCGCGCTCTACACGGCCTATAAGGGGGTCTCGCGGTACTGCAGTACCGATGAGTGTAGAGCGCGCGTCTGTGCGAGTGAGTTCGTTTCAATCGATTTGTTCGTAGCTTCCATATTGCTTTAGCTTATATATACTGGGTGATTCCGGGGTCATGAGCAAGAGTGAAAGAGGTGATGGAGACATTCACACTGAGCAACTTTTCTGCTAAAATCTGCTATTCCATACATTTCGGATAGTTAGCGATCGATTATCTCTTGATTAGATGGTTTTTTTTTCGCGATTTCGGGGCTGGTCCCATAGTAAAAGTTGCTCAGTATGAATGTCCCCATCACCCCTTTCACTCCTGATCATGACCCCAAAATCACCCAGTATACTACTGTGGAGTAGGTGTGAGACAGTACGTTTTGATTGTTACCTGGAGCTGGGACGGGTTTCGCTGCCGCGGGTGACGTGGACCTTGGAGGAGGAGTAGGTCCGGCCCATGCAGTTCACAGCCTCGCAGGTGTACGTGCCCAGCGAAGTCGGGTCCTCGGCGCTGGCTGTTAGAGCGAAGACGTCTCCTGCTTTGATTTCGCGGCTGTCCTGAAGAAATAAATAAAGTTTCATGAATGACCTATAACCTCGTGAACCCTCGTTTAATACACGAACAAATTAACACTAAAAATAACGGCCGAATCACACACACACACACACACACAAACATCACGCTTGTAGTCCCAAATGTAGGGGTAGGCAGAGCATACGAAACCTTACCGCTTCGGGAATAACTGCCGAATGTACTTTAAAAATTATAAATTATGAATAAAGCATTTTAGTATGTTGAAATAATAACCAAAATAACTATGCTGACGTGTTTCAAACTCAACCAAAGTTCGTCATCAGTGCAACAACTGTCCACTACGGTACCAGAGGTTAGACTAACAAACTTGATATGGATGTAAAATAAATTATTTAAAACTAGCTTATGCCCACGACTTCTGCGCGGATCTAGGTTATCGCGCGGTGGCGCCCTCTACCGGAATAAAAGGTATGTTATGTTGATCCTTGGGGTCCAAACTACCTACATACCAAATTTCATCAAAATTGGTTCTGTGGTTTCGACGTGAAAGCGTATCAGACACACAGACAGGCAGAGTTACTTGTCTTCCGCATTTATAATATTAGTAGGGATTTTATGATTTAATTACTAAGTTTATACGAGTACATGACGAATTTTTACCAGTTTAAGCTCAAAAAGTTTGGTTCCCTCCCTTACGGGAATTTCAAAGAATTTATTCTAATTTCATTTCTTCGAGAGAGAGCAGGGTCTTTCCACTCAAAGACTGCAGATTACGTTTCTCGGCTTACCTTGAACCACCTAAGCACAGGAGTAGGCACGCCAATGACCTTGCACTCCAACGAAACCGTGCCCTGCTCCGTGAGGATGGCACGCAACTCCTCCACAAATTCTGGCCGTTTGTAAGCTTTAGGAACTGCAGCAAGAAAGAAAAGAAAAAAAATGTTAACAGAAATTAAGTCCGCTGAAAAATAACATTAAACAGCAATCTATCTCATCAATCACACATACCCATCATCATACCTGACCCATCATTACACGTAACAGTTTCTTACACCTGACTCATCTTTACACTGAACCCACAGTCACACCCTAATCCATCATTACGCGTACCTAACCGACATTCACGCCAAACTCTCATAATCACACCTAACACCATAACACCTGACTTATCATCACACCTAACCGAACTTTACACCAAACCCACTATTACACCTAAACCACCATCACACCTAAACCATCATCACATCTAAGCCCGCGTACCTAGAACGTCGGAGAAGCTGGGGCGGTCACTGCGGAACACGTCCAACGCCAAGCTTCGTCTACGCTCATGGCAGCCACGTCCGAGCACCAGAAAAGTTACCGTTGTATACAACAAACTGTCTCTATCAGTGTCCACCCATGTCATCACAATAACTAATTAATAAACTTTATCATGTGTGACATTCAAGTGTACACCTAAATCGTCATCATATGTATGTAATCCACCGTCACACCTAATGCAGGGTTACACTTAACCAAGCCCTACACCTAACCCACCATCATACCTAAACATATACCCCCATCAACACACGGAACCTATCATCACGACTAATCCATCAACATATCTATCATCATATCTAACCCCCACACAATCCAAACCCGTCATCACACCTAACCCTCCATTACACCTCAGCACCTCTCCTAACTTTACACCTAACTCACTCATCATCATCATCATCATCATCAGCCTATGCTCATCCACTACTGGACATAGGCCTCTCCCATGGCACGCCACTAAGCACGATCCTCGGCCACTCTCATGCAGCTCTTGCCACCTTGCAAAGATCATCGCTCCACCGAGTGAGGACGTCCTACCGATCTGTGGTCTCCACTCAAGAACTCGTCATTCGGCACCTAACCCACTACTACACCTAAACCATCATCACACCTAATCTATCGTCAAACTCCATACCTAGAACGTTAAGGTGTGCGGAGCAGCTGGCGCGGCCGCCGGCGTTCTCCGCAGCGCACGTCCAGCGTCCGGCGTCGTCGACACTCACGGCGGCAACGTCAGCGCACCAAAAGTTGCCATCGCGCACCAGGGAGACTCGCTCCGCCTCCATCAGACGACGCTCGTTGCGGTACCATGTCACCTGCGAGCAAGATTAGACAGTTAAGATAGGCAAGGCTCGAATACCGGTTTTTCCAAACCGTTATTTTGGTTTCGTTCGCGAAACCGTTCAAAGTCAAAGTCAAAGTCAAAATCTCTTTATTCAATTTAGGCTATGATAAGCACTTATGAACGTCAAAAAATCTACCACCGGTTCGGAAAAAACCTTTGTTGAGAAGAATCCAGCAAGAAACCCAACGAGGTATTTTACCGTTACGTTATTCTTAAACCGGTTTTTAAGGAAACATTTCCGTAAAGTTCTTGTCAGATTAACCAGTTTAGAACAATAAAAACCGGTTTATTCCGGTGCAGGATAAACGTCGCCGCCCGCCGCCGGCCGGCCAGCTGTCACTCGTTGAATAAACCGGTTTATTTAGGTTATAGTTAGGTACTAAAAGATACGCTCGCACTATGGGGTAGCCGCGCGTTTTTGCGCCATCCCTCTTCAAAGTATCGCTTGAGAAAGAGACATAGCCGCATAGAGCATTTAGAGCAGTGGTTCTTAACCGGTGGTCCGCGGACCACTGGTGGGCCCTGGAAGAACTCGAAGTGGTCCGCGAAGCCATGAACAACGAATTGGCAAAACGACACGCCAGTCAAGTAGCGGTCGCAACCGTTTATGCATTAACAATTTTACTTTTACCGTATATTACCTTTAAACAGTTGGTGGTCCATGGCAAGACAGAAATTTTGTCAAATGGTCCCTCCTATCTAAAAGGTTAAGAACCGCTGATTTAGAGCATCGTAGGTAGAGTGAATCCGTTCCCATCGTGAAAATTCGGAGCACGCGACTACTTCCGAATGCTGCCGATGTGTTTATGAATTATTGGATTAATAAATGACATGTTCGTTGCATGTTCGTATTAAATAAATAGGGTACTTTATTAAATAGTGACAAATGTCAAACCACGAGTTTAAAGTATAACACACGGAGGTACTATAACCCCCACGATCAAATTATATAGATAATGCAAATGAAGAAAAATTTAATAATTGAGACTTTTAAAGTAAGACGTTTCAAGTAAGGTGTTAACCACTCTATATTGATTATTAATTTTTATAATTTATTTATTTATTAATTATAATTTATTTATTTAATAATTATAATTTATTTATTTGCATAGAATATGGTTACATAATATGGATGTTAAAAATACAGTTTAATGTCCATTTTTTTTTTGTTTAATGTTTCGATGTGACCTTCCCCTACCTACACAGTTTTGATGGGATCTGAATCTGAGGTTGTCTTTTTCAAAGTTATTTCATAGTTTCCAAATCTCAGCAAACAAATGAATGTGAGTTGTGGTAGGATTCACTTTTTAATGGGCTAGATTAGAGTTAGGTACGGATGCTCCGCGACGCGGAGCTCCTTTGACTTAAATCAACAAATTTTCATGCTGATATAAATATAATTACGGTGCTCATTTAATATTTTCAGATAAAAAAAAAAAAAAAAAAAAAAAAAATTTGTTTGGTGTTAAGTAATACTACAATAAAGTAAGAGAACGTAAAAATACTGGTTGTAATTTAAATCAGGCTTTCAACCAAGCATCCAGGGCATACGCGATCAATGGCACCCTGCGTTTAAAAAAAAAACATGGACCTTGAGGCAAAGGAATTCACGATACAGCCGAATGACATAATTCTATTTCCAAACATCCGCCGTAGTATTTATAATGTTTTTTTGAGAGCACGTTTACGCGTCTGTGGAACAATGATGTCGATTTAAAAATAGAACTCCAGTGACGTCATAGCCAAACAAAATGGAATCTTGTTTTTTCGCACTGGACCTTCCAGATACTATAAATCGGAATGGTTTGTTTTTTTAAGCCAAATAGTGCTCTGCAAATTGTTCTATAGTTTATGTCTCGGAATAGCAGATCGACGAGGCACTTGTTAACTTCGGAATGTAGAACGCCGTCGTCCCTGTGAAATGTCACTTTTGACAGTTCGCCTTGCATTTTTACTATACAGGGTGTACCTAACATTTAGGTCAGTGTGGGAAAGTCTGAAAATATAAGACATACGAAGATCTGTTCTTAGGAACCATGTCATCGATTTAAGCAACAAGAAAAACTACATTCATACATTTACAAAAAAACGTGTACTTACCTACTCTGTTCGGGAATCGATTGAAAAATAAAACTTTCATTATTCCTATTTGGATATCGGTACCAATATACCGATATATAGGTGCATTTTATTTATTCTAGATATCGCGTTTCATAGTAACATTTTATTGCTACACCATGCTTCTAGTTGTTAGACTACTAGGTGTTGTACGGTTGTGTTACTCTGAAGATGAGCTCTGGTTGAGTTCGAAACGCGTCAGTGTGGTGGTGGTGATAGATGGGTTTGTGTAATTTGTGTGTGTTCTTACAGTGTGGAGGTGGAGGGACTGCATGAACACGCATTTTGCATAAGCTTAGCTATCGTAAGGTCGCGGGTGAGCAAGGAAATTCTTTTAGTTCATTGATTGATTGCAGGTGGTAGGACCTTGTGCAAGGTCCGCCCGGATTGCTACCACCATCTTGCTCGCTAATCCTGCCATAAAGCAGCAATGCCTGCACTGTTGTGTTTCGACGTGGAGAGTAAGACAGCCGGTGAAATTACTGGCACTTGAGGTGCTTAGTCCCATCTTAGGGCGGTGGTGATTTCTTATCATCAGGAGAGCCACTTGCTCGTTTGCAATCTAGTAGAAAAAAAACATACTGTCCTTGCATGTGGCATAGCCGTGGGACACCCTGTATACAACAAAGTGTTTACATATATATCGTCACTACTTTGAAAAAATCTCGTATCTTATTATCAATATGTCAACAAAATTGAACCTTGATGTAATGGTCATAAAGTGTACTGAAAAAAAATCATACATTTTGAAATACGAGTTTTTTTTTAAGTAGTGAAGATATTTTCTCCCTTTGGCATGCTAAGTAAATAACCCACTTGCTGAGCAGCCCATCTGGCAGCTCGCCCTCTCTCCGGTAAGCTGTAAAGGCCGTCTGAGGCCAACAGCAACAGTCCGTCCGAAAAAAAAAAAAAAGATATTTTCCCTGCGTGTGGCATAGCCGTGGGACACCCTGTATACAGTACCTTGCATTCTGTGGAGCTGACGATCTCGACCAGGAAGCGCGTGCGCGTGCCCACTTTAACGGTGAGGTCCTGGAGTCTGCGGAGGAAGGTGGGAGGGTCCTCGCCACTCGCCGCCTCCTCAGCGATCTCGAGCCGCACGCGCGCAGTGTCGCTGCCCGCGGCATTGCTCGCCTGACACAAACAATTATTGTCAATTAATATATAAAAAAAACGATTATATTTTTTTTTAATAATAATAAATAATAATAAAATCTTTATTCAATAAGACAAAATTGCACAAAGTAGGAATAAACAATTAACACTAAGGCATAGGTTAAACATAGCACAATTAAATAGGTTGAGTCCTGACTCACAAACTAGGCAAGGCCTGTGTCTTGTAAGTCAGTGTTCGTCACGTATGCGAGCTAATAGAGTAATGCTAGGTATATCCAAGTTGCTACTAAGTAAAATAAAACATTTTTATTGAAAAGGAAAAGGAAAAAAATGTTAAATTATCTAATAATTCAGTAATAGTACTTAATATCATAAAACTGTTAAAAAGAGTTGTGTGTGTGTATGTGAGTGTGTGTGTGTGTGTGTGTGCGTGTGTGTGTGTGTGTGAGCGTGTGTGTTTGTGTGTGAGTGCGCGTATGTATCTGTGATTGTCGATGTTTCCGAGTCTATATGGGTGAGTGTATGTGCAGGTAAGTTAAAGAGAAATGTTGTTGTCTTAAGTCAGTAGATACTCGGTATCGTCATAATTAAGTTTTTGCAGCCACTGTGAGACTTTCTTTTTAATTTCAAACCTACTTAATCTAATTATGTTTAAAACTTTATTTATCTTATTATAAAGAAATGAGCTAGTGATTTGGAATTGTCTCGAAGAAAATTTAGTTTTATGGGGTATGGGAGGGCAAATTCTGTAATGATTTCTTTTAGTAGGATCTGGTTGCCGTACTTGCTCGTGCCTGCGCAAAATGGAGCGGAGTATAAAGAGCTGTCTTACTGTCAACACTTTAGCGAGTTTGTACAGGTCTTTCGTTGGAAATCTAAAAATTTTGTGGTGTAAGACTTTGAGCACAGCTCTCTGAGCTCTCTCGACTTTAAGGAAATGAGTTTTAGCCGCACCACCCCAAGCAGGCACACAGTAGGTCAAGACTGAGGTACAGAGTGCAGAATAAACAGTGTTGAGGGTTTCTGTGTCGGCAGATTGTCGAAGTGTTCTAAATATGTGAATAAGACGTCTGATTCTAGTGGCAAGCATGTCAACTTGTGGATACCAATTTAGGTTTCGGTCAAAATAGACACCAAGATATTTTATAATTTTAGTTTGCGATATAGAAAGACACCTGCAGTTAACAGTATTATTGCAATTTGCGTGAACCCTAATTTCATAGTTTGTGGGAGGTTGGGTATTGTTTTTAATGGAAAAGGGGATATAAAACGATTTTGAGATATTGAGGGTTAGTAAGTTTTGCGTTAACCAATTGCTCACTATTGCCAAATTGTCCTCTGCCGTAGATTTGACGTCAGCCCAGCTCGAACCCTGAAAAACTAGTGCTGTATCGTCAGCGTAGGTAAAAATTTTGCAGTTCGGAAGATTCAAGTCGCAGAGTTGGTTGATAGGAGGCATAATATTATTCATTGAATTTTTTTAACATAGTTAAGACCAAAGTTCGATATTATTGTCTTACAACTTGACAAACATGTGATTTGTTCCTGATTCGTCATATTCCTTACTCGTCATACCATTACATTTGCTTGCACAAAATTAATTATAATAATTAAATCCTCTGTGGTAAATAATAAGAACAAGAACCATAATTTTATTGCTAGAAACAGATAAAAGTTGTAAAGCTGTGGTGGCCTAGTGGTTTCATCTATCGCCTCTCAAGCAGAGGGTCGTGGGTTCAAATCCCGGCTCGCACCTCTGAGTTTTTTGAAATTCATGTGCGGAATTTCGTTTGAAACTTACCACGAGCTTTGCGGTGAAGGAAAACATCGTGAGGAAACCTGCACAAACCTGCGAAGCAATTCAATGGTGCGTGTGAAGTTCCCAATCCGCACTGGGCCCGCGTGGGAACTATAGCCCAAGCCTTCTCATTCTGAGAGGAGGCCTGTGCCCAGCAGTGGGACGTATATAGGCTGCGATGATGATGATGATGAGATAAAAGTTTTGCCCGCAACAAGTATACACCAACTTACTTGTAGCGTGTAGACGCCGCCGTCACTCGCCCGCGAGGAGGTGACGGTCAGCCAGACACCAACCACGTCATCCAAACTGACTAACCGCTGGAGAAAAGCCCCAGTTTTGCCCGCAACAATGTATGTATCGGTGACCGATCGTAAAATCAGCCAGCTCACGAAATTATTAGGCACATCTTGAAATGGCGCTATTTTGATTTATTTTGATGATATACCTAAAAGATGGCCAGGCATATCACGATGTGCCTGAGAAACAATACGGCAGATCGATTAGAGAAACGCATTCGTCGATATTCCTAGCTTTATACCGGGCACATCGTGACTTGCTGAAAAAAAAAAATATTTAGGTACGACGAGCGAAGCTACCTAAAACTAGCCAAATCATGAGAAGGCGGCGTTTCATGATATGCCTAGGAATTTCATGATCTGCCTAAATGTCACTAGGCAAATCGTCAAACGGTGAGTTTTGAACGATATGGCGGATGTCTCTTAGTCAATTCATGAAATAGCGCCATTTTACGATGTGCCTAGGAATTTCGTGATATGGCGGATTTTACGATCGGCCGCCGACGTATCCACCAACTTACTTGTAGCGTGTAGACGCCGCCGTCACTCGCCCGCGAGGAGGTGACGGTCAGCCGCACGCCAACCACGTCATCCAAACTGACTAACCGCTGGAGAAAAGCCCCAGTTTTGCCCGCAACAATGTATCCACCAACTTACTTGTAGCGTGTAGACGCCGCCGTCGCTCGCCCGCGAGGAGGTGACAGTCAGCCAGACACCAACCACGTCATCCGAACTGACTAACCGCAGGAGAAAAGCCCCAGTTTTGCCCGCAACAATGTATCCACCAACTTACTTGTAGCGTGTAGACGCCGCCGTCACTCGCCCGCGAGGAGGTGACGGTCAGCCGCACGCCGCCCGCGTCGTCCGAGCTGACGAACCACTCAAAATTCACTCCAGGTTCGAAAAAAGCCCCAGTTTCGCTCACAACAAGTATCCACCAACTTACTTGTAGCGTGTAGACGCTGCGCCGCCGTCAAATACCATCGAGGAGGTGACGGTCAGCCAGACACTAACCACGTCATCCAAACTGACTAACCGCTGGAGAAAAGCCCCTGTTTTGCCCGCAACAATGTATCCACCAACTTACTTGTAGCGTGTAGACGCCGCCGTCACTCGCCCGCGAGGAAGTGACGGTCAGCCAGACACCAACCATGTCATCCAAACTGACTAACCGCTGGAGAAAAGCCCCAGTTTTTCCCGCAACAATGTATCTGTCGGCGGCCGATCGTAAAATCCGCCAGATCACGAAATTCTTAGGCACATCTTGAAACGGCGCTATTTTGATGATATACCTAAAAGTTGGCCAGGCATATCACGATGTGCCTGAGAAACAACACGGCAGATCGATTAGAGAAACGCATTCGTCGATATTCCTAGCTTTATACCGGGCACATCGTGACATGCTGAAAAAAAGAAAAATTTAGGTACGACGAGCAAAGCTACCTAAAACTAGCCAAATCATGAGAAGGCGGCGTTTCATGATATGCCTAGGAATTTCATGGTCTGCCTAAATGTCACTAGGCAAATCGTCAAACGGTGAGTTTTGAACCATATGGCGGATGTCCCTTAGCCAATTCATGAAATAGCGCCATTTCACGATGTGCCTAGGAATTTCGAGATCTGGCGGATTTTACGATCGGCCGCCGACATAATCCACCAACTTACTTGTAGCGTGTAGACGCCTACGTCACTTGCCCGCGAGGAGGTGACAGTCAGCCAGACACCAACCACGTCATCCAAACTGACTAACCGCTGGAGAAAAGCCCCAGTTTTGCCCGCAAGAAGCATCCACCAACTTACTTGTAGCGTGTAGACGCCGCCGTCACTTGCCCGCGAGGAGGTGACGGTCAGCCGCACGCCGCCCGCGTCATCCAAACTGACTAACGGCTGGAGGAAAGCCCCAGTTTTTTCCGCAACAATGTATCCACCAACTTACTTGTAGCGTGTAGACGCCGCCGTCGCTTGCCCGCGAGAAGGTGACAGTCAGCCAGACACCAACCACGTCATCCAAACTGACTAACCGCTGGAGAAAAGCCCCAGTTTTGCCCGCAACAATGTATCCACCAACTTACTTGTAGCGTGTAGACGCCGCCGTCACTGGCCCGCGAGGAGGTGACGGTCAGCCAGACACCAACCACGTCATCCAAACTGACGAACCACTGGAGAAAAGCCCCAGTTTTGCCCGCAACAATGTATCCACCAACTTACTTGTAGCGTGTAGACGTCACCGTCACTCGCCCGCGAGGAGGTGACGGTCAGCCAGACACCAACCACGTCATCCAAACTGACTAACCGCTGGAGATAAGCCCCAGTTTTGCCCGCAACAAGCATCCACCAACTTACTTGTAGCGTGTAGACGCCGCCGTCGCTTGCCCGCGAGGAGGTGACGGTCAGCCAGACACCAACCACGTCATCCAAACTGACTAACCGCTGGAGATAAGCCCCAGTTTTGCCCGTAACAATGTATCCACCAACTTACTTGTAGCGTGTAGACGCCGCCGTCGCTCGCCAGCGAGGAGGTGACGGTCAGCCAGACACCAACCACGTCATCCAAACTGACTAACAGCTGGAGAAAAGCCCCAGTTTTGCCCGCAACAATGTATATGTCGGTGACCGATCGTAAAATCAGCCAGATCACGAAATTCTTAGGCATACTGCGAAGTAAAAGGGGCCTCGCGAACTTGATGTCGCCGACGTCCACATGTGGTCTAGCGCCGCCACTGGCAACAATGTATCCACCAACTTACTTGTAGCGTGTAGACGCCGCCGTCACTCGCCCGCGAGGAGGTGACGGTCAGCCGCACGCCGCCCGCGTCGTCCGAGCTGACGAACCGCTCATCGAGAGAGGCCCCAGCCCTGCTCCTGTGTAACAAATCGTCATGTCAGGGTAGTTCCAGGATGTGGTTGGACTTCGGTAACGAGAAGGGTTAACATACACTGACTTAGAAGACTTAGGTACAGTCACCAGAAAACACTCACACAGATGCGCGTTCTACACGGCCTCTAAGGGGGTCTCGCGCTAGGTACTGCAGTCGCGAGACCCCCTTAGAGGCCGTGTAGAGCGCGCGTCTGTGTGAGTGTGTTCGTTTCGATCGATCTGTTCGTAGCTTTCTTACTGCTTTAGCTTATATATATATATATATATATATATATATATATATATATATATATATATATATATATATATACTGTACCAGCACCAATATCTTAAGTAAATATCTGATAATGTAAACCGACTCGCAGGGTCCCGAGATACAGGCTCAACCTAGTTTGGGATCCGCCGGACACTGCTAATTGTATTTCGCATTTATTATATAATAAACACTTTTCATTTTCATTTTCATCTGACACAACAAGCGTGCATAAATATCTGATACGACTCTATTTCTAGGGCCGGAAGGACGTGTCAGATATTTTTGCGCGTTCCGCTGTAGCAGATATCAATGCTGATGACTGTACAAGTCATTTTATGGACTTAAAGATTTATGGTAACATGAATAGTGCAGCTGATCACACAACTAACCTAATCAACAAAAAGGTGGAAAACCCTCAACAGTGTCACATCATCATTTAAATAGTGGAAGAACGGACTTCTGAAAAAACTTCATGACCCATGGTGGTAATGGGGTACCCGGACAGGGAAGCTATTTTTTTTTATACGACTGGAAGGCAAACGATCTAGTGGGTCTCCTGATGGTAAGAGATCACCACCGCCCATAAACATCTGCAACACCAGGGGTATTGCAGACGCGCTGCCAACCTAGAGGCCTAAGTTGGAATACCTCAAGTGCCAGTAATTTCACCGGCTGTCTTACTCTCCGCGCCGAAACACAACAGTGCAAGCACTGCTGCTTCACGGCAGGATTAGCGAGCAAGATGGTGGTAGCAATCCGGGCGGACCTTGCACAAGGTCCTACCACCTGCAAAACCCGAACACACTGAATTTAATTTTCTTTAACACCTGAAGCTGTTAAAGAAAAACTAAATTCCAGGTCCTGAATGAATAAATAAACTCAAAATAATTTAAGAATTGAACTTCAAACGTTCAGCCGTTACGCAAAGCGTTATAATTAACTTTCGATGTCATATGAATGGGAATCGCTTGGCATGCAACGACGTTATTTATTTGTGGCAGCCATTTTGAAAAAAAATGCTTCATTGACTGCTCTGTATTGGCTGAAAGCAGCTGAAACTAAGGATGCAACAAATACGTAAAATATCTTAGATATCATAGTGCAAAGCTAACACAAAAACATAAGTAAAACCTACAATGATTCATTTTCGGAATTAGATATATTCAACCTTTCTCTTAACAGGTTTAAAGCTGCACTGTTAAAACATTAGTTTCGTTTTGTTCAACTAAATTTTCTCTACTGTGTAAATTAATAGTGGCATATTTGCTGGTCTATGTATCGTTTAGGTCTTATTTTCTTAAGTCTTTTTTCTATATTGTACCGTTTTTTGCCCAAATAAACATTAAACATAAGTGTACACTTGTGTTCTTTATTCTTAGTGACAGTATTTTTTATGATTTATTGTACGAGACAGTACCTGTTTTTCTAAAAATCTAATTGAAATAAATATAATTCTAAAGTTGGCAATGCAAAATAATTATTCAATATTAGTTTATTTAAAAACGAAAGTTTCAACTTTGTATACTTTAAAGTTAAAGCAATAAAACAGAAATGCAAAGTTTTTTTGGATTTATCTCGAAACTTACTTTTTGTCACTTATGGTTTTTCTCCTTAAGGCGGCAGCATAGCGGTCAAACTTATAACACCCTTTTTTTCGTCGGTGGTTAAAATGCTTCTTAGGTAAGTTATCGATAGTTTTAGTGTTGAAAATAGTGGCTGCAAAGTTTTCACCCATGACCTTGTGCCCTGATTTTGCGTGCCTAAAATAAACGGCTGTCCGCTACGGTCGCCAATGTTTTACGTTCAGTTAAATTCAATTTAAAAAACGGCCAAGTGCGGGTCGGACTCGCGCACGATGGGTTCCGTACCATTATCCATTCCATTGTTCCGTGCGACGTCGGGGACGGTGACTCAACGGGGTCATGCCGTTTTGTCTTCGTGGCAAGTTCGTGGCAAAAAAGACCGTTTAAAACCACCGTCGAAGACTGCCATTCATCAATATGATGTCGATGAAAAGAACGCTTTTGATTTATGAACATCAACTTTGTCATCTTCTTCTTCTTCTTATATATAAAAATCAATTGCTGTTCGTTAGTCTCGCTAAAACTCGAGAACGGCTGGACCGATTTGGCTAATTTTTGTTTTGAATTATTTGTGGAAGTTCAGGGAAGGTTTAAAAGGTGAGTAAATATAAAAAAAATGAGGCGGTACGAAGTTTGCCGGGTCAGCTAGTTTATGATAAAGTTTGATTTACAAACAAACAACAATCAAATTCTTTATTCAACGAGAACATGGTATGGTAGGCAGAGTAGATAATTATAATAGTAAGTAGTATGACATGTTCTGTCGCTATTGCGGCGTGTAAATAATTATTCAGGTTCTTAAAATTTGGTATATTTACTTAATAACATTTAAATAATTTGAATAATCATCATCAAAATAAAATTAAAGTAGCATCAATGATAATAAACAATTTAGTCACAACTATGTCTCCTTGAGGCAAACAATGTCAATAGTTAATAATTAATAATTCAATAATAATAGCATAGTTTGCAAAGCCACATACTATGACATATTATATAATAATATGTTAACAATTTATATCATTATAATTATTAATTGATATTATTATAATATTTAAAACTAGCTTATGCCCGCGACTTCGTCTGCGCGGACTAAAATAATAAAAAAGTATCCTATGTTGATCCTTGGGGCTTAAACTATCTCTGTATCAAATTTCATCTAAATCGGTTCAGCGGTTTCGACGTGAAAGCGTAACAGACAGACAGACAGACAGACAGAGTTACTTTCGCATTTATAATATCAGTAGGGATTACAATAAGCCCTCTACGAATAATAATTAATTATTATATTATAATTATTATTATTAATTAATAATTAATTATTATTCGTAGTAAGCCCTTTTTATAGGACTTTGGGCGTTAGGAGGATAGGATAAACACGTCTACAATGTCTTTTCGGTGAAAGCTTGTAAAAGGCGTGTGTTACGAAATTTGACAGCCGGGAAGTAAATCAGGCCAGACGTCAATAAGTTTCCTTTCCTTATGGGTTGGCGTCCGGGGCTATTTCAGTTCGTGCTTGCAGTGCACGGATTAGACCAGCGTGCAATCTACGAACAATAATTGGATCATCTTTTAGTTGAAGAAAATTAGATTGCAATGTATGGAAAATTTGACAAAATTAAAGCAAGAGGTTTATCTATCAGGATATGTAGGTTATAGAGAAAAAATAAATTTTACCCACTCTCCCCCCCCCCTCCGGGGGGAGCGTCACCTCCCCGCGCCCTCGAATATGTCCCGGACCGCGGTATTTTCCATTATAAAAGAAAACCGTACAAGATACATAAAAAGTGTGTAGGAACGAAATAATCCCAGATAAATTTAGTATAAACCTTTCATACATACAAAAGCGATACCACTTACAGTTTCAGCGCAATCTGGCACCAAATACGAACATTTTTAATAATTTATCCAGTTTTTTTTGTTAATTATTTAGTTTTTTCAATTATTTCACACTTTACCGCCAAGATATGTATGACTAAAGTAAAGAACAGGATATCTTCTTTATAAAAAGGTATAATTCATTTTTAAACTCATTCATTTGACGCTGCTATGCTATTTTGAAAATTCACCATCATCAGCTACTGCGACGTTAACTTAGGAAAAACTACCAAAAAAAAAAACTATTTAGTCCTTAAGTAAGATTATAATAAAATATTAGACATTTTTTAGGGTTCCGTAGCCAAAATGGCAAAAGCGGAACCCTCATAGTTGCGCCATGTCTGTCTGTCTGTCTGTCTGTCCGTCCGCGGCTTTGCTCAGAGACTATCAATGCTAGAAAGCTGTAATTTTGCACGAATATATATGTAAACTATGCCGACAAAACTGTATAATAAGAAATTAAAAAAATAATAATTTATAGTACCTCCCATAGACGTAAAGTGGGGGTGATTTTTTTTTTCTCATCCAACCTTGTAGTGTGGGGTATCGTTGGATAGGTTTTTTAAAATCATTAGGGGGTTGCTAAAACAATTTTTCCATTCAGTGATTCATTTGCAAAATATTCAACTTTAAAGCGCAAATTTTCATTAAAATCGGGCGTCCCCCCCTCTAAAATCTAAACCAGTGGATAGAAAAAATTAAAAAAAATTCAGGACGATAGTAAGTATATCAAACTTGCAAGGAAAACTATAACGGTTAAGTTTTCTTGACAATTATTAGTAGTTTAAGAATAAATTGCAGCCTAAGGTATAAATATACCTAAACCGTCCGTCTGTCATAGCCAATTTGATCCGAAACTACTAGACCGATTGAATTCAAATTTAGTTCACCTATGTAAATTGATGACCCAAACACGGACGTGTAAAGTAAATTAATTAATTTTAAACACGAGGGCCAGTTTGGGAGGGGGGGGGGAGTAAATTAGAAAAAAAATGTAGAAACTATATCATGTGACATATCAAATGAAAGGGTACATTATGAAAGTCTCAAATATATATTTTTCATTATTTTAAATTAATCCGTTTTGAAGTTATTTAAGAAAATAGGTGAAAATTGACCATTTCCCCGCCCCTATCTCCTAAAAGCCCAGTAGGGCCTACATTTTTTTTTTAAATACAGAAAATAGGTCCATACCTATAGCTTATAGAAAAACATATGAGAATCTAATGGTATTTAAAGTAACACCATTTAACCAGTATGAACATTTATATTTCGCTGAATGGCCAAATGAACTAAATTAAAAAAATAGCATAGCAATGGTAAATGAAAGATTTTAGAAATAAATTATACCTTTTTATAAAGAAAATATTCTATTCTTTACTTCTGTCATACATATCTTGGCGGTAAAAGGTGAAGTTTTTGAGAAAACTAACCTTTTAGCCGAAAAAATCGATTAATTATAAAAAAAGTTAGTATTTGGTATCATATTGCGCTGGAACTATAAGTGATATCGCTTTTAAATGTATGAAAGGTTTATAGTAAATTTATCAAGGATTATTTCGTTCCTACACACTTTTTATGTATCGTGTACAGTTTTCTTTTATAATGGAAAATACCGCGGTCCGGGACATATTCGATGGCGCGGGGGGGTGACGCTCCCCCCGGAGGGGGGGGAGAGTGGGTAAAATTTATTTTTTCTCTATAACCTACATATCCTGATAGATAAACCTCTTGCTTTAATTTTGCCAAATTTTGATCTAATTGTACTGAACTATTTGTAATGTTTGTGATCACTGTCACGATAATATGTATATCGAAAATACAAACTGAAACGTATGCACAGAAAAACCAGAAAAAGAGAACCAGCGCTAGTTTGTATTTTCGGTATAGATTTTACGGGATTACCGTTAAAGTGACAAAATCTGGAGTTGAAATAAAAAAATATAAAAACACTCCAAAAACCAATCTTGAAAATGTTTATGATGCTCTTAAATAACAAATGAAGAAATAATATTAGATTCGATTATTTATTAATTGAATAGATCAACGTATTTTTGTCTATTTTTTATTTAGAATACTTGATTTAATTACTATATATTGATATAATTAAAAGATTATATTATTGATATAATAAAAGAGTAACTATTTTTTTTTTAATTTTAAGGTAGGTAATATAATCGCTTATTCAATTGAGTATTAATCAATTTTTAAAATGTCAATTTTTCCATCATCTCTGTGCTAGTCTATGCTACTACATTATACACGAGTTTCATTCAAGAAATAACGTTAGATTTTGACGAAGATGTTTAAAACGAAAATGAAATATTGAATCAAGCGAATTTTGGTGAAAAAAGTAATAGACGTCTAATTAAAAGACACGAACTATAGATAAATGTGTTATTAATACGATCCAGTGGGTTTTTATAGAAGAATTTTGATGAAATCGGTTTGTTTGTCCATACTAATATTATAAATGCGAAAGCGTGTTTGTATACGTTTGTCCGTCTTTCACGCCGTAACGGAGCGACGGATCGACGTGATTTTTGGCATAGAAATAGTTTATGGGTCCGGGAGTGACATAGGCTACTTTTTATCCCGGAAAAATGCACAGTTCCCGAGGGAACAGCGCGCGATAACCGAATACCACGCGGGCTGGGCCGCGGGCACAACCTAGTACTTATTATAAATTGGACTGATATAACGCACCTATAGGAAGAAATGGCTACTCTATATCCGAAAATTGATGGGAATTAAGATGACAAGAGCTGAATGATAGCAATTCAAATAGTAAAGCTAACTCTGCACCATAACCTTGTATTTGATGTAGGTCAGAGTTTTTTTATAGAAATCTTTCGTCTCAAATTCTCCGAAGCGACAAACACTATTAATCACTTTTAACGGAAAATTCTCCAGAAAAATAACTGCGTACAATGTCAAGTGCTTCGCTCGCCTAAAATTCGACTACACGTGTTTAACAGAGGATATATTATTATGGCACGGTTTTAAGATATAGAGTATGATTTAAATGTAAATTTTGTTTTCACGCTCGTAATAACAAACTAATCACTATAATTCAGTACCACTACCGTGAGTTTACAGTGACTACTCGATAGCGACGGCGTAAATTATTTGTATGGAGAATTGTACAGCGCCTCTACAAATAATTTACGCCGTTGCCATCGAGTACGATCACTATATACTCATGGTATTGGTACAGTGCCCTTACTTAGTGTAAGTTTTCGGTTACAAAATACGTCTCGATCGCGTTCGCGTTAAAATCTGAATTTGTATGGAAACATGAACAGCGCTTCTAGCGGAAAGTTTGTGATGTTCGCGTTTCCATACAAATTGGGATTCGAACGCGAACAACGAGACGTATTTTGTAACCGAAAACTTACACTAAGGGTACAGGTAGGACCTTTGTCTACAGTGGCGCCAACTTGTGAGCGCGAAAACGGTAGCCCTCATTGTGATTGTAATGAGGTTATCGACCTAATTTCTGCGCGTTGTCGTCATCATCGAGCTAGATCACTTGCGCAAGCACTGAGCGTCTGCCAAGCGCAGGCGCATGAAGGGTAAGAGGACCGATTGTCGAGTATATGAGACATGAATATAAGCCATCGCAGTCTAACAGCGTTTCCACCAATGTGTGAGGAAGTGATGTCTTCATTAACACGGGCCAATCAACTATTTTGCCGACACGTTGGGCGTCTCCCGCGTTACCAAAATTGTCTCTGGCGTTACCAAAAAATCGTACTTCCAACGAGATATTTCACGGTTTAATCGCTTAAACTTACATACTCGTAGGATGGCATGTATTCATGTACACCATCTATTAAATTACAGAAAAAACATTTTTACTCACAAAAATCTGTAATTGGTTGAAAAATGTCGTGGACAGATTAGTGTCGGTGATAAAGTTAATTTAGCCATAACAAAAATACAGCATGTTGAAAATAGCCTGAATGGCTTCGAGAAAAGTATGGTACGGCCGTGCCTTTTTTTTGCTCGACTTGGCGGGGGCACTGCCGTGCCCCCAGATTGTCCCACACATCCTCGCACAGCACGTGTCTGTGGAAACAGCTGAGCGGAGCGAGGAGGAGGAGCAGGCGGTTGCAGATGCGTTGCCAACCTAGAGACCTAATGCAATCCGGGCGGACCTTGCACAAGCTCCTACCACCTGCAAACCTGCACCTGCTGCTGTTTTTATTGGTTAACGTGAAATACAGGTGGCCCATTTATATCGGTCAGTATGGGAAAGTCTGAAACTATACGATATACGAAAATTTCTTCTTAGGAACCATGACATCGATTTTAACAACAAGAAAAATTGCATTCATGGATTTAAAAAAAAACCTGTACTCAGCTCGGGAATCGAACCCGGTTGTTTTGAAAGAAAAAAAACTTACACTATTTCTATTTAGATATCGATTGTGTACGTCTTAAGCAGAAAATGTCTCCATGAAATATTATGTCTAAAATGAATAAAATGCATTGTTTTCACATACTTTAATTTATTTTAGTAGGTGTTCGAAGTGTCCACCGTTACAATATTCAACAAATTCTGGCATGTAAAATTGTCTCTATGGTTTTTTGTACCTCTTTGCTAGTAAAATCGATGTCATGATTCCTAAGAAGAAATTTTCGTATGTCGTATAGTTTCAGACTTTCCCATACTGACCGATATAAATGGGCCACCCTGTATATTCATCACAACACATCCTCGCACATCTCTGGTGGAAACACTGCTTAATAGTCCTACGACCTTTTAACTCTATGCTTTGGTACCGTCGTATCGCCTAACGTCGTTTGTCCTAATATAAATCCTATGGATCGATTGTCCTAATGAGACTAAAAATATTTGAGAACACATCATGCGTTGGCTACTTAGAATGAGTTAGGTTAGATTTATTTAAAAAAAAAACCTATAAATTCGTTGGTTCCAGTATGGTATAATTAATAACAATTAGGGCAATCGACAATAGAACGAACATTACATTAGGGGAAACAATAATTCGGCGAAACGATATAGACCAATGCTAGGCTGTGTTTCCAACAAAATACGATGGCAAAACATTATTCAATAGACTACTTAGTTACCCTCATACAATACAATACTATACAATTAAATACAATACAATAAAATAACTCATTGCAAACCAATACATAGTAAGCTGTACAGAAAACACAGGTATTATGGTGATTTACCAAGGTAAGCAATAGCCGTCCTTATCGCTCATACCGACCGTTTAAAATTGAAGTTATAAACTTGAGGGTCAATTTTAAAAATTCCAGTTTCAATTCTCAAGTGGGAACTAAATGCAGTTGCACAATCAAATAAAAAGGTCGCCGACCTTCACAGAAATAGATTACTGAAATGTGGAAGACACATTAATGACAAAAGCTGATAATTTATGGGTCGAAACTGAGACAAAATCAACAGGAAAAGCTTTCTGAGGTATAAAAAGACAATTGGTAATCGCTAGAAACCGGCATCAAAAGAACGATTTATTCGCCGAAAATTTGTTTTCCGAATGATTCATTTCCCGACCGTTTCATTCAACGAACGATTTTTTTTATTGTATTTATTTCAGGATTGATAACAAAGCTAACGTAATGTTTCTAATGCCACTAAAATGATGCATGTTATCGAAGAGAAATAGAACTAAGCTATTTTTACACTTAACAGAGTTTATAAAGGTTTGAAAATCAAGATTATAAGAGCAAGACATAGGTACTGAGTGTGACGTCACATGTAAGTAGTGCCATACTCTTTACATAGAAAAAAAGTGTTTAAGAAACAGATAAAATTGTCGATTAAAAAAATCGCTGTCAATCCAATTTTCAACGGAATTACTTAACTTTTCTCTTCCCTAAACATTGCTGTATACCTAAATTGCTAATATTTTCAAGAGATTCAAATCTCGTATTTACATAGAACATTCGAACCATTTGATTCCTGACTCACCGTAGAACGTTCTCACAGTAAGTGTCGGTGTACTGCCGTTTCGCCAAATTATTTTTCGCCAAATTTCACTTCCCAAAAAACTTATCGCAATAGTTTCATTTCCCAAACGAATCTTTGGCATATTTACATTTCGCATTTTATTCATTTGGTCAAATTATCATTTGGCATAATTTTAGTTTGTCAAATTTTATTAAGACAAACGTTTATTAAGCAAACGTTTTATATTGGCAAATATTGTATTCCAAAAAAATGTTTGTTCAAAATGACATTTCGTACAAACCAACCACAAAAACCAACTGCTACCAGAAAAGTAGCTTATGTTAGAACTGCGTCTTCCACAGAAACGAACTGCTATTAGAAAAGTAGATGAGGTTAGACTGCGTCCCCCACAGAAAACGGACTGCTACCAGAAAAGTAGGTTATTATGTCATGCGATATTTTGGGAAGAGTACATTTTGCCAAACGATACATTTTACCAAATATTACTTGGCAATATGAAACATGACTAAGTAATTATTTGCGAAACAATAATTTGCCAATTAAAAATTTATTAACTGTAAATTTGCGATAAGTTTTTTTGCCAAATGATTTTTTGCTAAATGATAATTTGGGTAAAATTTTTTGGGATGTGATACTTTGGGAAAAGTTTTTTGGCCATACATTAGTAATCCGTAAGTGTCACAATAAATTCGCTTGTCAAGCAATGCGATGTCATTATGACTTTTTCTATGAAAGGGTTCCACAGTGGGTCACGATTTAGTTGGTTCGAGTGTACATTACGCTTATCGATAATCCAAACTGAAATATAGATGCACAGAAAAACGAGAAAAATAAGACCATAAGATATATCTTGTCCGGGTGAGCGGTTAGTTCCGATGGAGTGCCGAAAAGTTTCTCGATGAGGGCTACGGCATAGATGTCGCTAGTGTCGCTGCTTAAGTGGCTAAATAAGAAACAAACAATCTGAGATATGTGGTGCATAGGAGAAATTCGTGTCTGTATCGTTGTCCAGCGGTGGTGTAGCGGTAGCACACGACACGGAATGACCTGGGTTCGATTCCCAGCGCTGGTCTTATTTTTCTAGTTTCTCGGTGCATCTATATTTCAATTTGTATTTTCGATATAGATTTAACGGAATGACCGTAAAAGAAAAAAAAATTGAATTGAAATAAAAAATACAAAAAGATTTAAAAACCAATCTTACATTACGTTTGTTTATCACCTCAAAACTCGTTGGCTTTACGACCTCGCAAATGTAATGCAACTTGTACGTTTAGTTCCGTTTTTGCCAGTCTAAAGGGCACAACGCTAGTATTATAAGTACTCGTATACACATGTACTATTGTAAAGCGAGTCGTCGAGTCTAGTGTAATGCATAGCTTGAAATCGACACTAGCCTTTGTTCCTTAAGTCTAAGTGCACGGAGTCAAAAGACTGCTTGCGTGCTTGTATTAATATCATCAACATCACAAAGAACTTAACTTAGTGTTAGCGTCCTGAGTCCTGACGTTTTTTAACAAACTTGGCGTTTAAGACCTAGACTTGGTTGACCTGCTTTGTTATTTTGGATATTTCAATACTCTTAGAGTTCTTTATTCAATGAACAGTTTGTACTTTATAAAGTACATTCGGCCGTTATTCTTAGTGTTAATTAGTCCTTTATAAAGTACGAGGACTTAGGTTATAAGTCCCTTCAAAAGATCCACTTTTTACCCGCCTCAAAAGGCTTTTATAATATTAAGCTATAAAAACAAATACCAATGAACTAAAAGATTTTCTTTTGCTCACCCGCAACCTCAAGCTCCTCAAGTCACGGGTGAGCAAAGAAATTCTTTTTTCACTTCTCATGCTCGTAAAGTTCGCGTTTATGCTGGATCAAGACGACATAAAATGACTTTTTATGCACTAGTGCATAAAATAAAATCTTCGTCTAATACCAACTCAAGACCAAGGTAATCCGGTGTCAACAGCCACAACCAAAAAAGTTTCTATATATTTTTTAAATAATTTTTAATTTATATTAAACTAAAAATCAATGTAATCAATCATAATAAATCAGTAAAATTAAAATAATGGAATTATTATAATAATGCATAAAAAATAAAAGGTACTCATTATTCACTGCGTCTGTACTTACATATACCAATATAGCGTAAAAGTATGCAAAAAGAGTTCGCAAAGTGCGTTGTTTATTTTCGCAAAGCTGATGATATGTCTTGTCAGTCGCACCAACCAGCAGACACCGGATGCAACAGACAAACTGTTACGTCAATATAACATAATACACAATCAGGCTTTTAAACGACTAGCAATGTATGCTATGTATAAGTATCTCAAGTGCCGCAAATACTCTTCTCTTTTAAAGGACTATGAGTTTGCGGCGCTCGCAGTGTAGACAATGGGCCCCTGGTCGGCTGACATTAAGGCCTTCATGGGGGCCTTGTCGTCCCGGCTGATAGAGACCTCAGGAGACCCCAGAGCTGGCGCTTACTTCCCAGCGAATTTCTCTGACTGTACAGAGAGGTAATGCCGCCAGTGTGTTGGGGTCTATGCCGCAGGAGGACCTCTTAGATGGTGTTTTCTTTTTATAGTTAGGTATATTTATGTAGTTTTTATTTATTTTGTTTCCTATCATATTGTTGTATCTTGTGTTGTTAATAAAGCGTCTTATTTATACCTAAATATAATTATGACTAAGTATCTCTATGCAAATTAAATTTGACCCATTTCTATTGGTCAGATTGACGGCCAACTTTATACTTAAACGTGATGACAAAGTGATTTCCTGGCGGTCCGGCCAGGATCGTCTCCACATGAGAGAACTCCTCAACAATTAATGGTATCGACTTTAAATTTAGTACTTAAAAGTAGTTTGGATGACAATGTAAATACAGTCAACAAAAAGACAAGTATAGTCTATAAAAAACTGATATTAAAAATGTTTCTTTTGAACAAATTTTTTTAGTAGCATCGCAAATATTCTGCTTTAAAATAAAAATAAATAAAAACAAATAAATGTCATGGGACACTTGACACCCAAACTAAGCAAAGCTTGTATTATGGACACTAGGCAACGGATAAATATACTTAAGAATATACTTACGGATAAGTAGATAAATACATACTTAAATACATATTAAACATCCAAGACCCGAGAGCAAACATTCGTATTATTCATACAAATATCTGCCCCGGTCGGGATGCGAACCCGGGACCTCAAGCTTCGTAGTCAGGTATAACCACTCGGCCATCCGGTCGTCAAATAACGACCTATCATGAGTTTGTGGCTCTTATTTTTGAGACAATAGGAGCATGGCACTAAAAAAATATCAAAGGTTTGTCTACCCGTTTGGTTCTGACCTCAGGAGACACCTTGGCTGGTCACCTCTCTCAAAGACTAAGCAGTTCAGAGAGGTAATGCGGCTAGCGTCCTAGGGTCTGTTTGTGGCGGAAAATCTATCCATACTAATATTATAAATGCGAAAGTGTGTTTGTGTGTTTGAGTGTATACACAGTATTTGTATTTTTGTATGTTTGTCCCTCTTTCACGCCGTAACAGAGCGATGGATCGACGTGATTTTTGGCATAGAGATAGTTTATGGGCCCGAGAATACTTTTTATCCCGGAAAAATGCACAGTTCCCGAGGGAACAGCGCGCGATAACCGAATACCGCGCGGGTGGAGCCGCGGGCACAAGCTAGTTGTTAATAATTAATACTTTGTAGATTCGTAAACAGATGAAAATACATTTTGTTCCGATTCCCAACAATACTTCTACTGAAATTTGTGAGATTATAATAACATACCTACCTGTTGGTTAAAAATACTACTAGGTAATATAAATGCGAAAGCTTTGCGTCTCTGTATTTCCTACTCTTTCGCACAAAAACTGGGACAAGTTTGCTTAAAGTTTGGAATGTAGATAGCTGGATATTTGGAATATCATATAGGCTACTTTCTATTTCAGTATTACAACGGAATAGGGATGTGTGAATTCCCTTAAGCTCCACTGCTAAGTCCGAAGACAATAAATTTCGCACGTTCTTCTTCATCCAAAGTAAATGAATATCAAGTAATTTATGTTGATTCCCATGGGATTATAGTAAAATTTTGGAGTTTAAATTCATCCAATAAACATGGGAAGTTGCGAATAACTAAAGGCGTATTATTAATAAAAAACATTTTTATTATTATCCTATCAATTCCTATCCTAATAATATTATACTGGTACGACTAAATGTGAAAGTTAGTGAAGATGTTTGGATGTTTGTTAATCGATCACGTCTAAACCGTTGAACCGATTTAGATGAAATTCAGTATACAGGTAGTTTGAGGCCGGAGGAAGGACATAGGATAGTTTTTATCCCGGAAATTTGCACAGTTCCCTCGGGATAGCGATAAACAAATTCTACGCGGAAGGAGTTCTGGACAACATCTAGTATTTATATAGGTAGTTAAGATTCTCTGCCGCTGTGGGACGTATATTATATATACTATATAGGCTGAAACAATGGTGGAATCAAAGATGGTAAATGCGTGTTATCGGATGGAAATTCAATTAATTTAACTTTTTTTATTTTATAAATTATAGTTAAGGTTCTGAGAAGATACCTGTGCCCGGCCGTGGGACTTATAGGCTGGGATAGTTACGAAATAAAAGCATAATACAAGTAACAGGTACAGTCAGCATCAAAATTAGCTATTCACTTTTGTACTTTGTCGTTTTACAGGCACGTACTAAACGCTATGCAAGATTGTCAACGTGTCAATGCGACAGAGTAAAAAAGGGATCCGCTACTTTTGATGCTGACTGTACTTGTATTGTGATCAAAGCTTGTCAATTCGTGTTATAAAACGGTAAGACGTTTAAGCTACCTTTATGTAGTGTGCTACTGGCCATCAGCCTTTTTTGAGGGAGGTTAAACTAACTTATTTCTGTAACTTAACCAATGACATCAATTTAATTAATAAACTAAAATTCAGCTTTGTTAACTTTCTAACATTATTATAATTGTCATCAATATACAGCAAAGTAAATTGACAAGTAATTATTCGATCAACAATTAGTTCTAATTGTTGATGGAAGCCTTAACATTAATGTTTTATTTGCTATGATTTTTTTCCCCATTTCATTAAATATTTTATTAAGATAAAAATAAATCAAAACGCAGAAATAATACTAAATATTACAAACCAAATTAAAAACTAAATTATATCTAAAATTAGTTCACAAATGAATAACATACGATGTATTATTATACTTTTATACAAACGCATGAAATACAAGACTGATGCAAACGGTCCATCCATACTAATATTATAAGTACGAAAGTGTTTGTATGTTTGTCCGTCTTTCACGTCGAAACGGATCGACGTGATTTTCGGCATAGGGTACCAGGGACCTTCAATAATTGATTTTAAGGGCATTATAGTCTCAACTGTCTAGTGTCAGTACCTAATCTCAATACATCTGGCACAGACTATAGTCATCTCAGTCATCCAAAAGTCAACGCGAAAAAATATTAAGTCATTCGCGAATAGTCTACTAAATCTTCGTCTATTGAAAATCGATATGAAAATGCTACTCAAAAGTTCGAGTACTGCAAAACTACAGTTGAAATTAAATGTTCAATTAGTTTACAAAATGGACAAATTGAAGCTGTAAAATTCTATACTCTAACTCGTATTTCAAATTCAGCACGAGTTGTTTTCAATTTAATTATGATATTTCCACAGATATTATTTTTTATAGACTTGATAATATTTAACACATGTTTGGCAATAAATTATTTCATTTCATTTCATTTTATTTCATTTAAAAATCGGTCCTTTGAATTTAAAATATGACTGAGATTAAAAAAATAGAGCTATACGCTGGAGCTTTTTTGACAGACGAAATATCTTCGTTTTGTTAGCATCGACAGTTTTGACTTTGACTGAGTTGGTAGAACTCTGTCACAGCCAGCAGTTACCACACGTATAAAAAAAACCGTGATAAGGCAACACACAAACTTGTCAAGGTATAGTCTTGCATACGATTGGCTCAATCCGTTATTTAGTCCAATCACAAACGACAAAGTTGCCAAACGGACCTGAGGGTCTACTCTGAAATTCGAAAGAAGTTCGTATCGCACCGTCCCTCTCGCTCTCGTATTAAATAGTTTAAGTGTCAGAGGGATGAAACGACACAGGAACTTCGATTTTAGAATTTCGTTGTAGACCTTCTGAGGATTTTTCAGCCAACTGTGTCACAAAAGGGTAATTATTTGTGCGTTTCAACCGTCTCATTTTTCTGGACACTTTTCTGTAATATTGGCAGAATATTCTGATACAGTTTTTCTGTTATCTGATAGGAACACAAAAGTTCTAACAAATAATCATAAAAACGACATCAAAATCTACAGCCAATTCGTAAAAAATGTGACCAGAAAAATGAGGCCGTTGAAACGCTCAAACAACCAAAACTCTCATCAAAGTATCAACTACTGAGCGGCATTTTTTTCACTTTTGAATAGTATTTTTTCACACACAAGACCGTAGAACCTTACGTAAACAACAGCAACAACACTACATCTACACATCACCGCATCCCAAGGAACGTACGGCCGTCGCAGCACCCAAACAACTCCGTATATCTCCTGGAGTAGGATGACAGTGAAGAGCAGGTACCTGGTGTATATGGACGAGCCTCTCACCACCCTGCCCGCGTCACCCTTGCAACAGTTGCTACCCATCACGCGTGCGCATCGTAACGCGCTCTCGGCTGGCGTGAGACTGAGTTTATTTTTAAGAGACGCGGGCGCCTCGATCAAGCAATGCCAACGCAAATATAAATAATACAACGTAGAAAGATGGTTTTGAAATTATAGTGCGGGCGTGGGAATTTTGAATATAAATATCTTAGGTCGATAAGAGTGTTAAATAATTGATCTAGTAGTATAGTAGACTTGTCGACCAGATGGCCAAGTGTTAGAGAACCTGAGTACGAAGCTTGAGGTCCCGGCTTCGATTCCCGGCCGGGGCAGATATTTGTGTGAATAACATTGCTCTCGGTTCTTGGATGTTAAATATGTATTTAAGTATGTATTTATTCATCTTTATAAGTATTTTTAAACGTTGCCTAGTGGGCATAGTACAAGCTTTGCTTAGTTCGGGAATAGGTAGCAGGTCAATTGATGTCAACTAACAAAAAATTGGAAGACTGTGTCACTTGAAAGTTCAACATCTTAAAAACGACTACACCGATTTTGATTAAACATGTATAAAAACCATCGCTAGAAAATCCAATTTCAAATAAAAAAACCGCATTCCAATAGGTCTACCCATTTAAAAGCTACGGTGCCGCAGACAGACACAGAGACACATAGCGGTCAAACTTATAACACCCCTCTTTTTGCGAAACTCAGACAAAAAACTATCACAGTGGACCCAAATCAGAGTGGACCCGTATCTCAATCATCATCATCATCATCCCAGCCTATATACGTCCCACTGCTGGGCACAGGCCTCCTCTCAGAATGAGAGGGCTTGGGCCTTAGTTCCCACGCGGGCCCAGTGCGGATTGGGAACTTCACACGCACCATTGAATAACCAAACGGATTTACGGTGTTGGCCGTATCTCAAATTGAGCACAAATTTTCATCTCTAACAAGTGGCGTTGAGTAGTGTGTGCGGGGAGGGAGTACCGGGCGGCAATTTTGAGGGGGCGGCCAAATTCCATAGTAAATAATAGAGTATCCATTTAGCTAGATAAATGCGGCCATTGCGACTTCATTCTAGAACTCGTTTTCCCCAGCGGTTATGTTCTTCGGCTGATATGGCCGGCCCACTGCCACTTCAGTTTGCTTAACTGGTGAGCTATGTCGATGACTTTATTTCTCTGTTGGATCTTATAAGTTCTAAGCATACCTGTCATTGAGGTACGGGCTAGGAGAGTAACTATTAATCTTAAGTGGTAAAAGCATCGACTTTATAATCTAAGGTAAAAGTAATTGCTCTGTACTTTGTTGGTGTGTCTATTAAATAAATAAATAAGCAACAGCAAAAACAGCTATAGTAGAGGAAATTGAATCATTATTGTATCTGTACCACTACCATGAGTTTACAGTGACTACTCGATAGCGACGGCAAATAATTTACGCCATCGCTATCGAGTACGGTCACTGTAAACTCATGGTAGTGGTACTGTCAAACTGTTCAAGTCGATGCCATTAACCGTTGAAGAGTTCCGTCTTGTATTGTGGAGACAATCCTGGCCGGAGTACCAGAATTTCACTGCCTACCGTATTAATGTAGTTATGGTCATTGAACATAAGCATGCCAAATTTTAGATCAATTTGGAAGTAGGTCAAAATGCGGTTGCAAGATTTGACCCGTATAATTATTTATTAAGTATGTAGGTACATATGATACATACATTTAATTTTTATTTCATATATATTTCAAGCGAAGATTTCAAGTTAAAACTTGTAAAAACAAACGATGTTGTCAATTTATGTAAAAATATTTTTTTGTCTTATAGATACGTGTATAATCCATCCATACTAAATATAAATGTTAAAGTGTGTTGGTATGTTTGTGTGTTTGTCCGTCTTTCTCGCCGTAATGGAGCGACGGATCGACGTGATTTCTGGCATAGAGGTAGTTTATGGGCCCGAGAGTGACATAGGCTACTTTTTATCCCGGAAAAATGCACAGTTCCCGAGCAAAAATGCAAAAATGCACAGTGCACAGCGCGCGATAACCGAATACCATTCGTTTTATATATATTCGTAATGTATGTCACACTTCGGGCTTCTTAGTATCATGTTCGTAATTCCTCATTTACCGCCCTTAAGACACAATGTGCTAAAAACAACCTCCAGCAAAGTTGCGACTGCGGCGCATTGGTTGAAGTAAAAGTACTGAGATGCACAATTAGTTCGCTCGATCACTACTAGATGGCAATGTTAGAGATCACGACACACGGCGCGCGCGTTACGCGCCGTGGCCACTAGATGTCGCTAGTAGCGGTGGGATAAGTTTATTTTTGGTAAATGGTAAACCTTGGATGATGTCATACTAAATTAGTTTTGGCGCACCAACAATTAGAAAGCGTTTAAGATCGAATAAAATAGTTTCTGATAGTGAAAATTCACACGTTCACGTGTGCTTTGGAATTATTTCATTCAAACTTATTTAGTGTGAGTCATATGCATTATTATGCATGTCGGCGGCCGATCGTAAAATCCGCTATATATCATGAAATTCCTAGGCATATCGTGAAATGGCGCTATTTCATGATTATGCCTAACAGTTGGCCAGGCATATCACGATGTGCCTGGAAAACAGTACGGCAGATAGATTAGAGCAACGCATTCGTCGATATTTCTAGCTATACCGGGCCGAAAAAAAGAAAAAATTAGGTACGACAAGCGAAGCGAGCCGAGCGAGCGATCCAAGCGTGCCTCGGCAACGGCCGGCGAAGTACCAGGACCGATATGGCGGCGTTTCATGATATGCCTTGGAATTTCATGATCAGCCTAAACATCACTAGGTAAATCGTTAAACGGTGAGTTTTCAACGATATGGCGGATGTCCCTTAGCCAATTCATGAAATGGCGCCATTTTACGATGTGCCTAGGAATTTACAATTAGCCCCCGACATGCATACTAATATTCTACCACCAATTTCAGCGACGTGCGTCAGTACTCTTGCCTTTTCGCACTTTGGTCGCTCCTTTGAGCACGGGGGAGTAGCTGCTGAAATGGCAGCTCTTGAAAAGGCCAAAAAATATTATGTGCTCGCAAACTATTTTTATAATGTTTCTGCCGATGTCGCTGGAGACAACCGATTGTCTCCGTGAGAGATTTTGACCCGTTCTCTAGGTCGTTTATGTCTGGTACAAGTGATAACCCTTCAACACCGTAACGGCTTCGCGGTTCGACGGGGCATTGCGGCAGTCAGGCACCTTTGAACCTGGCATGACGTAGGGCGATTTCTTTGACGGACTGTATTTTTAATTTATTTTCCGTTTTTGCTATTTATTTATTTAAGTAAATAAATGGGATTCGATTTGTGGCATTCGAACATGGCGGATGTAGACAATATCTAATTTTGCTATTTCTGTTTCTTTGGCTAGTTGAAGTATAATTTTGATAGTGTTTTATGCGGCGATTAACCTTAACAGTGAACAGTGATCACAAAATTCTATATTGCTCTCGTGTCTGACATTTTTTAATGCGCAAGTGGTCTCCACGTGGTTTCTGGAATTTTACTATCAAGTTACAAAAACTACAACTACCGAACAACGTCCCTCTCAAAGAGAGTACTTTGACACTGGCGAAATTGCCCTAATAAGGACTGAAAGTCATATTTTAAAAGAGAAGAAGAAGAAGTAAATAAATAGGTATAATAGACAGGTATTATTTAAACTACTATCACTATCTCAGCCTTTTTACGTCCTCACGCTACACTAGCGCCACTAGCGGTGAATTCATACGCGATAGCCCTCATTGATGACGGTGTACTTTACCTACTCTAAGCCAAACTCATTTGTTATTTACTCCCGCGAACTATATAAATATCTTGGGTGTAATTGATCACTTACAAACCTTGTTTATCAATCTACTATTTATTTATATACACAGTTTATCCGTTGCCTAGTAGCCATATTACAGCTTTGCTTAGTTTGTGACTAGGTTAATTGGTGTCAACTTTCCCGTGATATTTTATTTATTTACTATCAATGTTTACTATGCTCACCCGCGATCAAAGCAAAGCTAAAGCGGGTGAATAGTAATTACTTATAGTTCATTGACGACATAATTATACAGTGTGTTACCGACACCCAAGCTTTTTTTAAAGTCAAAGTCGAAGTCAAATTTTACGTAGATTAAGGGAGGTTAAAGTAACGTAGGTATTTCTTTAACTCAACCATGACATTAATCTCTAACTCAACCATAAAATTTATATTATTTATTAGGTAATACCAACAGATAAGACATCGTACAAAAACATAAATATCTAGTAGAAGACATTCCAGGTAGTTTATCTAATTATAAGTAACCACAACTAACTTCTGTATCATCGAACTTGCAAAGAAGAAAAAATACATGTGCTATACGAATAAGTATAATTAATAAACTACGAGCATTTAGACTTTCCAACAAAATTATAATTTCCAGCAATGCACAGCAAGCAGCAAGTAAATTGACAAGTAAGTGTAAATGACAACCGACAGATAGTTTGATTATTACTTTTGTCAATTTACTTTGCCGCACATACTGGCAATTATTATAATTAGGTATTATTACATTATTATAATTATAATTTATGAAGCCGTGGCGTGATGGACGTGTAGTTTGACCTATGGCAGAGGATCGAGGGATCAAACCCTGGCTCGCACCTCTGAGTTTTTCGGAATTCACGAGCGAAATTACATTTGAAATTTACCACGAGCTTTACGGTGAAGGAAAACATCGTGAGGAAACCTGCACAAACCCGCGTGGGAACTACGGCCCGAGCCCTCTCATTCCGAACAGTGGGACGTGTATAGGCTGGGATGATATAATTATAATTAATGTTTTTTATTGGACTGGATGGCAAACGAGCAAGTGGGTCTTCTGATGGTAAGAGATCACCACCGCCTATAAACATCTGCAACACCAGGGGTATTGCAGATGCCTTGCCAACCTAGAGACCTAAGATGGGATACCTCAAGTGCCAGTAATTTCACCGGCTGTCTTACTCTCCGAAACAACAGTACAAGCACTGCTGCTTCCGCCAGGATTAGCGAGCGAGGTGGTGGTAGCAATCCGGGCGGACCTTGCACAAGGTCCTACCACCTGCAACTGTAGTCTGTCATGGTTAAGTTACAGAAATACGTTACATTAAACTCCCTTAAAAAAAGCCTGGTTGCTGCTAACACAGGTTTTGCAGGTTTGCAGGTTTGCCTTCCAGTCGTATAAAAAAAAATAACACACTGTATAATTATTAGAAGTAATGTGCTAAATAGTGACGGACTGTCGTATATCGTATGTTTTGACACGATCCAGCCGTTATACACAAGGCCGTCATTATTAGCATATGACGCCTTTCTATCTTTACTTTGGATCTTGTAAACATATCTTTTCACCCGACTGCCAGAAACAGGGTTATGTTGTTTAACCCCCGACGCAAAAAGAAGGGTGCTATTAGACGCCATTGTCTGTCTGTCCATACTAATATCATAAATGCGAAAGTGTGTATGTCCGTCTTTCACGCCGTTAAGGAGCGACGTATCGTCGTGATTTTTGGCATAAAATATAGTTTAGAAATATAGTTTATTTTTAGGATATTTTTTATTTCATTATTTCATATTTGTACCAATAAATGATATCTACTTCGTTTAGAAACTATATCTACTCTAGGCCAAACTCAATTATTATTTCAGCTCGATCACGCATTGCTGAGAAAAAGGGTTTCATTCTTTGGCCCTGTGGTAGTTCAATTCGACAAATTTAACCTCCTCCTCGCGTACTTTATAAAGGACTAATTAACACTAAGAATAACGGCCAAATGTACTTTATAAAGTACAAATTGTTCATTGAATGAAGAATTCTAAGAATTTTGAAATAAAATCCAAAATAAAGCAGGTCAACAATGTCTAGGTCTTAAATGTTAAGTTTGTTAAAAAGCGTCAGGACTTAGTAGGTTAAGGACGGCAAATGTTCGATGTTCCTACAAGATAATGTTCAAGTTTATTAAAACCTTTGAACAAAGGCACTGGAAACTAACAAAATATGCAAAAACAACCCAATGATAAACAATAATACTTGTATCGAAAATTTTGCATTTTTCCGCCAATCAGCTGTTGGTGTTGTTGATGCCTGTTGGCGACTGGCTGCGGTGCGACCTTTTTATAGTTTGTCACTGTCTTGCTTTTTTAATATGTTATTTACTTTAATTGTCCGTTTTTTAACGTTCTTAATATTTATTCAAAAACTCACTTTACATCAACAATAACTGCAATAATAACTTAACTAAACTTACCCACATAAAATAAAAATAAAAATTTAACCTAAAACTAAAACAAATAAATAATAAATAAATAAATAAACAAATATTACAGGACAATTCACACCAATTAACCTAGTCCCAAAGTAGGTAAGCTTAGCAAAGCTTGTGTTATGGGTACTAAGCAAACGGATAAACATAATTATATAGATAGATAGGTACATACTTAAATACATATTAAACACCCAAGACCCGAGAACAAACATTCGTATTTTTCATACAAGTATCTGCCCCGACACAGGAATCGAACCCGGGACCTTCCAGTTTCGTAGTCAGGTTCTCTAACCACTAGGCCATCTGGTCGTCAAATTGTCTAAAGAGTACCCCTTAGGCAAGGTCCCGAAGATTTTCAGTTGTGATTTGTTTGCCCGATCTGTCGCTTCCAATAAATAATATTGTGCTTTGCTTATTACGAGTAAATTAGTATCGTTCAACCCATGTTTCCATCAATCTTTCCATTAGTTTCCATACCACCACTAGCTATCAATATCGTCGTATACGCATGTTGCCACCAACGAGGTGGAAGATTTGTAAATAAACGATATATATATTAGTGTTATTACTTTGCTACTAGTGTTTACCCTCGGTTTCGCACACGTAAATCATTAGATCCAGCAGCTGAGTTGAAATGTATGTATGTAAATACTTTATTGTACATAAAACACAAAGTAATACAAAGAGAAAAAATTTCGGAATTTGAAAAAAATCCTCATGAAAATTAAATCGTGGTTTTCATTGACGTTACATTAAAAACAATCATGTCAAATTTCATGACACTAAGTCCAGCGTCGGTTCGAGATTTTATCGCTATCTCGTGGGAATATCGGAATAAAAAGTAGCCTATGTTTTTCCAGATGTCCGCCTATCTACACCTAATTTCATCCGAATCTGTCCAGTCGTTTCAGCGTGAAGGAGTAACAAACATACTCACTCACTCACTCACTCACAAACTTTCGAATTTATAACATACTGTAGATTAAGATAGGATAAAGTAGGATTGGGAAAATGCATGCAGAAAGAATAATCCATCCATACTAATATTATAAATGCGAAAGTGTGTTTGTGTGTTTGTATATTTGTATGTTTGTCCCTCTTTCACGCCATAACGGAGCGACGGATTGACGTGATTTTTGGCATAGAGATAGTTTATGGGCCCGAGAGTGACATAGGCTACTTTTTATCCCGGAAAAATGCACAGTTCCCGAGGGAATAGCGCGCGATAACCGAATACTGCGCGGGCAAAAGCTAGTAAAAAAATAAATAAATATAGAGACAGGGATAATGCCGCCATGTCCGATACACTGAGGATGAAACTTTGAAGATCAATAAATTAAATTCGAGCTATTTCAATATTTTACAAAATAAAAGTAGCTTAACTAAGCTAAGTGCTTAGCTAAGCTAAGCGAGTAGGGTCAAATCTTGAATTTAAATTGCCAGTAGTCAGAGACATCCTGTATAAGCTTGTAAAACAGCAGAAAGCACTGACAATTATCCACATTTATTTTATTATATTACAATTGAAGGGTCCACGGAAAGAACATGTCTAGTCACCTAAGCAAGTTTTTGAGTTATAGCAGTTTGAAAGTTAGTCATCACGAACAATTACTATGGTTACCATTTCTTTAAAAATTTAAAAAAATACATTTTATAAAGTTTTCAGATTATGTAATTCATTGGTAAGTCTTTGTGAGCTCTAGGTACATTTCGAGATTAAAATCTCAATTAAAAAAAAAAAGTGACTAGACATGTTCTTTCCGTGGACCCTTTAATTAGGACTATTTTAAGTCAGCAAATGTTCCTCTTTAAATGTTTAAAGTGTTTAACAGCTCTCTTCGTAGCGAAAATCGCGACATGCTCTAAATGTTGCAGTCGGGGCATCGAGTATCGTACACTTCCTGGCTTATTTATACCAGCGTTATACGACAAAAACAAACGTACTAACATTACCACATGCGACTTTAGCATACACGAATAAAGTCCACTGTTGGAGGATAACTCGCTATAACAGTAAGGCGAAATGTTTGACAGACGGTAACGTATTTGTGTCTTAAAATTTGTCGTATCTAAAGGTCAAAGGACTGTCAATAAGGTTAAAAAGAGTGCTATATTTATCACACTTATATTAGTAAAAACGAGACGTCAACAATTTCAATTTGTGCTCTAAATTTGTAGTAAAACGTACGCAGAATTTAACCACTTTTGTAATTTAGAAAATTTTAGTACCTAATCGGACTGCAGAAAATTGAGGGCCAAGTTTTGAAAACCACTGTAAATTCGTCTTTGTGTACTTTATATAGGACAAAACAGTAAAAACTGTTGAATGTAGGTACTATATAAAACACAAATAATTCATTGTATAAGTAATTTCTAAATACGTTGAAATATCCAAAATAACAAAATTGGTGGCTCTCGTGTAGGTAGTATATTTTGCATTGAATTTGATCAGCCATGTAGCCGAAGCTTTATAGCGATACGCCACTTTTCACCACTTCCAAGCGATGTAATTTCAAAAATCAGTTCCGCAAAAGTCCTTTTAATTATATATAAGAACGCCACTATTTCTTGTCAGCATCTTGCGCTTAGCTTAGACCGATTCGCGTGCACTAAAAACAGAACAACAAACCTTCATCCAAATTATTAAGTTAGGTTATCTTAATCACGTGTACACATATCACAATTGAGAGACAAAAGCATCCGTCCCCCTCTAAACAGTGGAGCGCGAGCGAGCCGGCGAAAGCAAACGCTCACTTTCCGCGGAATGTTTTGTTTGATGAGGCAATATCTATATTTACCATTGGTAGAGAAAGGGCGGCGTGCCCGCGGGTATAGGGAACTGGAGGACAGCAGCGGCGCCCGGGGCCGCTCTGACGGTCTGGGGCGCTCCGCGGAACGCTGGGGGCTCCATCGGGCTCCGGTAAACCGCTCGGGCCGCGCGCGACCGCCCGTATGTGCCAGCGACGTACCGTCCAACGTTTTTCTATTAATATACAAGAAAAAATTCTACTCCCGCAGTAATGCTGGACGGTTATTCCGCCAATTTATATTATCTGTTTCGTATGGGAACAGCTGGTTTCACGTGTGCATATGACGTAAGTGTGCAGTATAGTATAGTAAATAAAATGCCTTTGCCATATTATGCCCCTGGAATTTTTCGAAGCGATTTGCTCCTACATTGTTCGATTTAGAGCAGTGGTTCTTAATCTTTTAGGTAGGAGGGACCATTTTGACAAAATTTCTGTCTTGCCATGGACCACCAACTGTTTAAGTTATTTTTTTTTTATTCGACTGGAAGGCAAACGAGCAAGTGGGTCTCCTGGTGGTGGTGGCGATATGCTGAGCCGGGACCTTTTTATAGCGGCAACACTTCTTTTTGTTATTTTTCCTAACCTGCTGTATGTACATTGCTGTTATAAATAAATTATTTCTATAAATCAAAGAGATCACCACCGTCCATAAAAATCTGCAACATCAGGGGTATTGCAGATGCGTTGCCAACCTAGAGGTCTAAGTTGGAATACCTCAAGTGCCAGTAATTTCACCGGCTGTCTTACTCTCCGCGCCGAAACACAACAGTGCATGCACTGCTGCTTCACGGCAGGATTAGCGAGCAAGATGGTGGTAGCAATCCGGGTGGACCTAAAAGTTTAAAGGTAATATACGGTAAAAGTAAAATTGTTAATGCGTGAACGGGTGCGACGGCTATTTCATTTTTGATGGCTTCGTGGACCACCTCGAGTTCTTCCAGGGACCACCAGCGGTCCGCGGACCACTCATTAAGAACCACTGATATAGAGTATATGTACGTACTTACTCTTGCTCTTTAGTTGGTAAACATCCTATTTACTTTGAGCACGAACCTACCGTGAAACTCACTCATATTAAATTATATTGTCCCTGAGAACGGTGCTTGTTGCAGCAGCCACCGAGTCGCGTTGCTCCTAAGAAGGGCTACGGATTAGCCCGAAACATGTCGAGCTAAACTCGATTTAAGACGTGAGTTATTCGGAACAATTAATGTCATTTAAAAATGTGCGTAAAAGTCTACATTATTCTTTACAAATCAGAAGGCTAAGTGCATAGTTTATGGTCAGCGAGAAATTGAAAAGTTAAAAAGATTGCAAGCGCGCTAGCAAGATAATAATTTATTATTGTAGTCTCAAACTTTTTAAATAGTGAAAACGGCCACGGAAATGTTGGCTCAAGTCGTATACAGCCAACTCAAATGGCTGCTATCGGTTATTTTGTTGGAACTCCACTTTTTTTATTGGATCTGAAACAGCTTGTGGTGTTTTCGATGGAAAAATAGTCATATTTTTTTTAGGTAAGTACTGACACACTACACGGAGTGCGTTACGAGACAGAATAAAGCCTGGTTCACATTTACCTGTCGTGTTGTGTCGTGATGCTTTCTATTTCTCTCTCCCTCTATGCTTGTTATGCGACACAACACAAGCCGTCACAACACACCGCATCAGATAAATGTGAACGCAACCATATGAAATGTACGAAGCCGATTCTGCAGGGCTACTACGAAACTTGAAGTTCATGTCGTGCGGTTCCTCTCGCTCTCGTATTAAATAGTATAAGTGTCAGAGAGAGAGAGGAGTAGCCCTGTTGAGGCGTCACGTCACAACACGACAGATAAATGTGAGACGGGCTTAACATAAGGTCAACCGGGGCTAATGCGTCACAATACTTTAAACAGCATATTCATCAGATTATAACAAACACATTGTGTAACCTTAAAAGCTATAACTTATGATACAAACTAGCATATTTGATCTAATTTCATATTTTAGTGTCATTTTATGGCATTTTTAATAACTTCTACATGTAAATTACGTTTCTGTAAAAGCTGGGATTTATAGACGCTATAACCCCAGGTGGGGTAAAAGCGACTTTTACTGGTATTATGTGATAGGATTGGTGGCATGATTTTAATCGAGATAATTTTATAAAAGCACTCATGATAAAGTTAATTATTATGTTGTACGCTAAATTCTAGCCTTAGTTTAAGGTAATTAGTCGAACAAAAATATTCGGGGCTATAGCGTCTAATTGACCTCGTTGGCGGATTAGTTAAAAAAAAGAGCTCGGCCACGACATCTAGTGATCATTTTTGTACTTTTTGTGCCAAAGCCTTTAAAAAAATGACGTGAGTAGTTCTAAAGGATGTTTTTCTTATAATAATTGAAATGGACTAATTAGCCCCGTAGGCGACATAGCCCCGGTTGACCTTACACTCAAAAGTCCATCGAAGAATACAACAAATGAGTGACAACGTGCGATTATAAATAAAACAATAAGTAGTGATCACTTATTTATTTTGTTAATCAGAATGACCGTCAAATACATTTCAAATGAGACTAGAACGCACTTATTCTATACACCAAGACTGGGACCGCGTAAAAATCTAGTCTTTCTCCTGCATAATGCCCGGTTCACACTACCAGTAAAAATCTAGTATTTCTACTGCATAGTGCCCGGTTCACACTACCAGTAAAACCGTTCCAGCATGACATTGCGGCACAAAACACAAATAGTTCAGTGATTTTTGATTTGTGATAACCGCGAAAATGGTATGCTTCTGGCTGGTTCTACACCGTGTTTTTCTAATTTCCGTTAACTTCGCCGGCTTCGTTGATAGAAACTACCAGGTAATTAACACCTTCGCCAAATCAAAAATTCATGCTTAATGTAACTCCACAATCATTTTTAAAGATCAAATTGACGAGTGCCATTGACGTGACAATAGTCATAAAAAAAACTTACTTCTTTACCTTCTATTGCTAAATATGTACTAATTATGTAATTACTTACGGACTTTATATTAAAAGCCTTTTAGTTGGACTGTTTTACTGCGCACAATTATATATCTTTATCTTATATCTTAAAACAGTAAAAGTTAGGCCACTAGTGTCTTGGAGAAATTACTTAATTTGACCTGAGGAACTCTCTTAAAGTTAACGGAAATCAGAAATAACACTATAATATATATATATATATATATATTCTAAAATCCCAAACTATGTAGATCACATATAGATTGTAATTTAAATACAATTTTAACATGCACGCGGCACATTAAGAGCACACACATTTCACTTATTTAAATTAACATTTGATTTATAAGTGTTACAAATGAATCGTAAAACGGTCCCAGTTTTAATATCAAAATAGTACCATTTATCTACTGTGTAAATCTCATAAGGTTCAACAGATGCAAGTATTTACAACGTGCCAGGAAGTCGTAAGAATTTAAAAAAAAAATTTTTTTGATGTGTTCTATGAGGTCTGTGGCAGGCCAGTTGGCGCTAGTGTCGTAAGGTCCTTATGACAACTATGACATTTACGTCACGTTTGTAATTAGTTAAATGGATGAGCTATACTCGAGTCCAAAATTAGGCGACTAGATTGACAACTAAAAATGTTACCAGACATAGCCAAAAAAAATATATAAAAAAAGGCACAGGAATATGTCAAAACGAATTGGCGATATAACCTTGTGTAGACACGGAATGAAAATGTGTCACTTTTGGACTTTATTTTCATAGCTTTAGGCCTGAAAACGACAAAAAGGATATCAATAAATAATAACGTAACGAAAATTTCACAATAACAGAAGAACTATTTCTGTTATTATGAAATTTTCGTTACGTTATTTATATTTTAAGCAAGCTAAATATGAAATGTCAATAAAACAAAATGGCGGATGGCGTCCTTACCTATGTCCTATATTTTTTTCGAAATCTTTCAAATGAAAGATTTCTTTTATTATTATTTCGTATCGAGTTTTTTTTCTAACATCGATGTTAAGTTTTTTTTTATATCGATATTACAGAACTGGTGTAACTGTGTGTAATGAACTGTCAAGTTGGTTCGCCTAGTTCTGGACTCGAGTATAATTGCAAGACAGACCTCACTATACCAACGCCATCTAGAGGTAATTAAGTTTGAAGTTTGGTTCGATCAACCTGACACGTCGGCCTTTTCAACGCCTTATTAGAATAGAGAAGAGATAGCACTGACCTTTTATTCCACAAAGATTTCGACTGAGTGAGAAGCGTCAAATGAAGGTTTCTGCTAGCACGTCTCTAGATGGCGTAAGTTACTTGTAGTCCATTTGACGCTAGCTGGTGATACAAATGTCAAAGTTGTCAAACTGACTTAACGATGTTAGGGCCAACTAGCCTACAGAAACCAGCATTACCACTTTTGACACCTGTCAATTTTGTCAATCGTACAATGACACAGTGGCGCCGTACACCTCAATCGTTAAGAGCCTTGTACATACATTGTTGGCGCAAAAAAGGCTATTAGAATAGTTACCTTGTCATATACAAGTAAAAATAATACAGTATCAAGATGAAAAAAGTATGGCCGCGCCATTGTCTACGCGAAGGTGACTCAAACATACAATTTAGTTCCATTTTTGACCACCATTCTTTTGATTTCAAATACTAGTGAGGTAGGATTCCGGTGGGAATTTTGAGGCAATCACAAAATTGACTTTACCATGAAAGTATCAGGAATGAGATTTCTTTTTATATTTCCAAATTTGGATACTGACAGTATCAATGATAAAAATAAACAATACTCAACCATCATGTAAACTTTTAAGTCATTACAATCAAAAAGTGTAGTCGTTAGAAAATATGTAGCCATACAATTTGCTACAACCAAAAATAACAAAGGGTATTGTTGTCCTAGAAACTTGAAATTTGGTATGAAGGTAGCTTATAGGGCACCACCAATGAAATCTTAATTTTTTTGTCTAAAATTACCCCACATTTCGTACACTCAGCTTAAAGGGGCTCTGCTAACCGTGGAATTAAGGAAAATTTAACATTCGCTTTTGTGGATATTAATTAAAGTAATTCGATAGTTAATACAAGTCAAGTCGTTTATTTTATAATTATTACTGCCAATATCCAAGTTTCGGGCATGTATCAAAACGAGTTGTAAACATGTCAAAAACAATCTGACAAGGTAATAGGAAGCATCGAGATGGTGCTAGGGTTCCACTGACTTTACTAATAAAATCTTGCAATGAGTGTGTCTATGATAGTTTATCTTCGTGCGGGTCATAATTTTTTTGAACGCATTTTTGGTCGTTTATTATTATTTATTTATTACTCAAATGGATATCAAAGAGGATCTCTTGACAAGCTAAATAACGCTAGATGGAGGTAGTATCGTGAGGTCCGTTTGACAATACTTGCTTGCGATTGGTTGATGGTTTTCACAGAGGCAAAATATCACTAGATCGCGTTAGTGTCGTGAGGTCCGTTTGACATTTGACGTTTGCTTACGATTGGCTCATTTCTTCTTCTTCTCTTTTAAAATATGGCTTTCTGTCCTAATGAATAGGACAATTTCGCCAGTGTCAAGGTACTCTCTTTGAGAGGGACGTTGTACGGTGATTGTAGTTTTTGTAACTTGATAGTAAAATTCCAAAAACCACGTGGAGACAACTTGTTAAAAAATGTCAGACACGAGAGCAATATAGAATATTGTGATCACTGTTCAATGTTGAGGTTAATCGCCGCATAAACACTATCAAAATTATTCTTCAACTAGCCAAAGAAACAGAAACAGCAAAATGAGATATTGTCTACATCCGCCATGTTCGAATACCACAAATCGAATCGATTGGCTCATTTAGTTATTCAACCAATCACGAGCAAACGTCAAACGGACCTCACGATACTAACGCCATCTACCGATATTTCGCCTCTAAAACCCTCATTATTTGAGTGGATCAACTATTTCTTGTTGTTATTCGGTCCCCTCAGCGAGGGGACAAAAGTAAATAGTAGTTTAATAGAAGAAATGGTTTATTAGATGACCAATTATATGATTTAAAACTGCCACAAAAATGCATTTTTACCAAATTTTACGCCTATAAATTTACGGTTTAAAGAGTGACCCAGGAGACCGTAACTATAGCAACGAGAGAGCGAACAGGTGATTGTTGAAATCTATTTTAACTCTTTCAACACTTAACATTTAATTTGAATTTTGTATGTGGCAACATTGGCCTCTTCGACTCAGACAATACACGCGATAGCACCACGAGTTTGTTTTTATTAATTTTTTATATATGAAAACCATAGCCTGAACCCTAAATCAAGTGATTTGTTCAGTGATCGACCTATTTAGCCAATCACTAATGTGACACAAACGTCAAAATTGTCAAACAGACTTATCGATACTAGCATCAACTAGCATCAATTTTAGTCAACTGCCAAGGAGAATAGAATCACTGTCGGTAGGATTGTAGTCTATAACAATTATTAAAAAAAAGCGGACGAATTTGTGGATGATGAGGGTGTACAAACTAAACAAAAATAAAAACTTGTCTTTGACGATTTTATAAAAAAGTCAGTAGAAACCTGTACATAAAAAGTCAACATTTGAAAAGGTTAGAGTAAATACACTTCGAAAATTCAGACTATCCACAGATTTGTAAACCTACCTATAATTAGGAATGTCAAATAATAACAGCACCATAAGAAATATTTATAAAGACAAACACATTTAATTTCACTAAGCACGCGAGTTATCGATCGTGTGAATAAAATTACAAATATTACAAGATTGGTAGCAAACAATACAGCTCTATCTGATCTCTGGCCCTTTCTGCAATTTGGATGAGAAATTAATTCATTACATATTACTTTTACTAGTCTATATCAATTATTTAATAAAAAGCGCAATGATAATCTCTGAAACTTTATAGTTTACCTTTTACAAACTTTAACCTGTTGCCACTTTAACCTTGTGCAACTTAAACCTTCAGGGCAAACACACAATCGATAATCACGCGTTCATACCCTAAACAGACATGGTAGACAACTCACATAAAAATGGCGCCGAAAAAAAAATGGTAACAGTTTGAATATTTGGTTGGAAGTGAAGCTTGTGGACGGGCTAGTCCCGTGAGTTGACACTTTTATTCAATATTAATTTATTAATACTTTCTAAGAGCAAATTCGGACACTTTGACAATTTAACCTTTTCAGAATATCTTTCATCTGCAACTGAAAATTTTATTTTCAGGCGTTTAATTATTCGAGTGCGTAAGGAATGTTTTTCTACATTTTGCTTTCTATTTGTGTTAAAAGAGCGATTAATCGATAGAAAAAAAGAGAGATAATAACGTGCTCGCCGATTGTACCCTTTTGTTGCATAAAGCTCACGATTCAGGTTTCCTTTGGGTCTTGGTTTGAGTTGATCACCAGCAGATTGTCTACTGAACCGCCAATTGAACGCCGTAATTCACATTCGGTCGGAGAGTTCAAGCTTCTTTAGATAAAATTATAACCCATAAGATTTCCCTAATAAAATTGCGTTGGTAAAAAGGTTAAAGTTTTGCACAAGTGTCCAAATCGACTGCCACTTACGCTACCATTTATATGCAAGACAGTGGGCCTACCACTGGTTTTGCCGCAAAATATAATTATATAAAAATATTTCTCGTGAATTTTTCCAAAGAGGCAATATAAATCACATTTTAATTACAGGTAAACGATTATAACTGGGTCAAAGAATCCAAACATTGACATTTTGGTTAAGACGACGACTGTGAAAGAAAAACTTCAAAGATTATTACGAATATTTTTTAGCTTAAACTGGTTAATCTGTTTAATTATTTGCGTAATTAAAAAATAGTAATAGTAGGTATCTTAGAAATAAATTTGATCAGTGCAAGCGCTTTTACCTTACTCACTTGCAAGTGTGCGTAACAATGCCATCTTTCATTGGTCGAGCGCGAGCCAGTGTGTATCAATGTCTGAAGGTAAATGCACCATTAATTGACTTTTAGTTTTTCTCATACAATCATCGCCTCGAAGGTGACGTACTAAATTCTGTACACAAATTCGGTTTTGCATGGACGTCAACGTTTGCCTTTCACCAAAAAGAAACCGATTGATCCCGATTTTCAAAAACAAATTAGGAACACTAAAAAAATAAAAAATAAAATTTTACATTAAATTCTAACAGCTATAAATAAACCAGCTGGTACAAATAAAGATTTAGGCCAGCCTAAACTTATTAGGTACTTAAAATATAATTTATAGCTCGTAAATGAGCATTTTTACCTAAAACTAAGAATAAGACTAAGGAGATTTCAATTTAACGAGATAGAAGGCCAAATAAGGAATAAAAACATACAAAATTAAGTAGAACGTTTAAAATGTCTGTGGGTAACATGATTACACTTAAAAAATATTTGCCTATAAAATGGAATGCTTACATTAAGAATATAAATAATAAAATTGTAAATAAAACATTTTTAAAATTATAATAGTTATAACATTTTTTTATGTACACATAAGTACTTGAGATTGTTTTATGGCGACCATTTGAAGTTAGTAGTAGCACAAAACACAGATAGCTCAGAAATCAATCTCCATACAAGTGCGCTCGAGCAACGCACACATAGACACTGTTCACGGACACGATATCTCGGACCGGTTGGGAGCAGTGCGAGCGCGAGTGCCATCCGCTTGAGACACGCGTCTGTGAACTTTTTTGTGTAATAATGGAGCAACAAAAAAAGTAATTATAACTGTTCAGTGGACGGTTGTTAAAATTAAATAATCGTGAATTGCGCCAATAACGAAATCGTCGCAAGATATTTTCTGTGACAAATTTATAATATAACAATGTCATTAAAATTAAAATATTTTACTTATTATATATATTTCCATTCTTCCCATTTAATTCTCAACAATAAATCAAACAACTAGATAAGAGTGCCACTACCACGATAGATTTTTGGTGCATAAGCCATAGTTGACATCCTTAGAGCGACTGCCGAGCGTAGGTATGAAAAGTGGAGTACATACAAGAGATTTGACTTCTGAACTATCTGTGTTTTGTAGTAGCGAATGTTCAAGTCTGTGCGCGCACACACAAATGTTGGAAATATCTGTGCATAGAGATTGGAGGGACAGGTCAAAGAGCGCAAAAAAAGTAAACAATATCACTTGAGAATCGCCACTTTTGTTCTGCTGCTGGTATCATCAGCCAAATAAGTAATCTATCAATTTTTAAACAAGTTCCTAACAAATGAACATGTCGCTAAAGTCGAACTTTCAAGTTGACAGACACGTCTATTGGCATTATTGTTTTATGACGTGCAAACGATTATCAACTTTAGGGTGTTAGACCACATATTTTGTTGATAGTACTAGTGATGTATCAACTCGGTATTACTTATTCGGTTAAGGTTGTCTGGCAGAGATCGCGTTTAAGCGATAAGATCGCCTATTTTCTAAAAATCAGGATTTTGTGTTTATATTATACAGTTTTAAAAGCTTTTATTGAACTTGCAATATATCTTGTATCAATGTGCGGGTCAAATCTTGCAAGTTAAATTTGACCCCCTCTAGTAGTCTGATTGTCTTGAAATTCGGCATATTTATGTAAATTGCGTGACAATACAATAATCTGGTAGTGACATCCTGGTAGTCCGGCCAGGATCATCTCAGCAGAATGGAACTCTTCAACGGTTAATGGCATCGACTTGAAATATGGTATGCAAATGTAATTTGGGTGACAATGCAAGTACAGTCAACAAATTGATATACATCTTGTAGTTTTCGAGTAAAATGCCTGTGACATACGGACGGACAGACAAACAGACGGACTTGACTATAAGGGTTCTGTTTCTGCCATTTTGGCTCCGGAACCCTAAAAACGTCGTCGTCGTTTTATAAAACGTTATAAGACAAATGTTTTACAACCTTGTATAACAAACGTAATTGCAAGCCAACATGGGAGCGCCATTATTAAATGCAGGCAGCGCAGGCCAATCATTGTAGAACCTTTGAGAGGACTTTGTCCAGAAGAGTATAATGACAGAACAGTATAATGCTGTTGATCTGGGGGCACGGCAGTGCCCCCGCCAAGTCGAGCAAAAAAAACAAAGACACAGCCGTACCATACTTTTCTCGAAGCCATTCAGGCTATTTTCAACACCCTGTATTTTTGTTATGGCTAAAGCTAGATACATTTCTTCCGAATCGACACATCTCTATGTAATTTAATTACTCGAACACGGGACGAGAAAGGTAAATAGGAAACCACATCCCAGCATTCCGGCGATATTTCCAACACTTTCCATTCGTTTACTACTAATTTAATTTCGACGCCGAAAAAAAAATCTTACGAAAGCTTTCTACAAAAATTGACATAAATCAGATTAAGTTGTACTTTGAAGGCATGTTTTAATAATTGAGATTTTAATACTTTTCCAGGCAAGATTAGGCTAGGACTTCGTAGGATGACCGATGGTTTTAATCAATAAAGTTAATAGGGATGTTGACACCACCAATCAACTGACGTACTTTTTATGAGCTGTTGAAACACAATTCTCCCATAGTTTCAACGGCAATAGCGACTTATGACGTCATTATCCGGCAACTCAATCAAGTAATTATTTGTTTTAAAGCAAAAAAAAATCTAATTTTACAGTAAATCGAAAATTAATCCGGTTTTCAGGGCTAATATAAAGCGTTTTTTTACTGGAGTTGCCTTCGAATTATTTTTTAATGGCGTCAACATCACTATTATAAAACAAATGAAATGCATGATCTAATCGCAGTGTCAGCACACGCACGCTTATGTCCACTCTCAGCGCCATCTATCTGAAGTAAGGTCAAATAAATATATCGCAAAGGTGGAATTTTCAAGTTGACAGACGCATCTATATCGACGACATTATTGCTGGATGTATTTTAGCAAAAACGTTCTAAAGCATTGTCACGTTATTTATTTAATTTCACTTTTTAAGTTACTCAAATAAGTTCCAAAATAATGAAAAAAATTTTTGAGCTTTGAAACGGTTTTTGCTAAAATACGACCGTTTAATGAAATTATATTTAACTTAAGAGTGTTCTATTTTACAATACAATTAAGTAAAATAATGCTAAAAAATCGTAAAAATAATACAAAAATTAGGAAGCAAAATATCCGAGATTGATAGTGAGTATTATATTTGTATAATCAAAGGTCATCGTACGAGATTATACCTCTAAGGTAGTGGCGTGGAGTGAACAATTTCGGTAGTGACCCGGAGCGTGAGCCAGGTATGTCTTCTGATGTAACTCCGGAGTTAGCGTGCACAAGCCATGCCTTGCTTATCTTTATTGATGTCGTGCGAAAAATTTGGACAACCCGGTGGGATTGAATTGTTACAACGCAACGCCACTGCGAGGCATACAATACAACATGTATAACCGCAGAACCTGCCTAAATGAAGTACCATCAATATACCAACATTTCAAAGTTTAATATCTTTTTAATTGTACTCTAAAGCTTTTAATATCATTTTTAAAGAATGTGGCTTTATTGGTATTCTCTGATTGGTCAATTGATAATTAAATTCGTACAAATTCTTTGAAGCACGTTTGATTTAAGATATTTGTGAATTATTTAGATTTATTATTCTATTACGGGGAAAATATGTTTCGAAAATAGTTTATAATAATGTGCTGAAATTAAATGATATTATGACGGATAACTCACGTCTTAAATCGAATTTAGCTCGACTGTTTCGGGCTATTTCGTAGCCCTTCTTCTCAGGAGCACGCGTGAGTTATCCGTTTCCGTTATAATATAATTTAATATGAGTGAGTCTCACAGTAGTTTCATGTTCAAAATGTGCTTTTTTTTTTAAATAAAAGAATAGTAGAAAATTACAGTTGTTATTTTGTCCATAATAAAAATAATACTCGATGAGAATGAACCAAAAGACCAATCAGGGAACAATAAAGCTAACACTATTTAGGTACCTACTTTTTTTTACAAAAAAAAACTACTTTTTATTGGTCAAGGACTAAATAAAATATTTAAAAATGAGATCCTTTTGGCCTTCCAATGAAGACCTAGTAACTCAGAAAATTCTAGGATAAACCGCTGGGGCCTTTTAAAAAAACAATAAACAAAACACGTTTGTTTTTCTAAACATCCAGCGGGGTTTAGTGTTTTACAGACCTTTTATCAATAAATACAGTTATATTCGTTTGTTTCACCATCCATTGGTTAGTTTTATTTGACAGATAAATGTGATGCCGTCTCCGTCTATTCGAACAAAATAAACAGGGACAGATTTATCCGTCAATTAAATTTAATTAATGGATGAAACAGGGAGTCAAAGTTTGGTTTTAAATACGAGTAATTGACAACATTTCATTATTACACCTGAAAATTCTAAAATGATTCGTAAGAATTTTGCCCGTTGTACACTGAAATATAATAGAGATGATGACACCACCAATCAACTGACATGCTTTTTATGAGCTGTCAAAACACAACTCTCCATAAAGTTTCAATGGCAATAGCGAATTATGACGTCACTATCCGGCAACTCAATCACTATTTTTTTTTTGAAGCAACAAAAAATCTAATTTTAGTAAATCGAAAATTAATCTGGTTTTCAGGGTTAAAAGTAAAGCGTTTTTTTACTGGAGTTTTGCCTTCGAATTATTTTTTAATGGCGTCATCATCCCTATTAGAATAATTAAAAAAAAATATGAATTCTTCCGACATAATAGGTGAAATGTCTTTAACTTTTTCAAGAGAAAAAAATAAGCTGTCATAATTCAGCATTTGACATTGTCAATTAAGTACATAACCTTCAAATGAAGCCATCCCTTCTTTTTTAATGGACATAAGACAAAGGGTTTATAATACATAAGTACACAATACAAGCCTTAGTGAAAAAGAACACCGGCGAATTATTATCAAACAATAAACTTGGCAGTTAGTACAGTCAGTCATAAAAAAGTGATCACATTTGTACCTTGTCACTTTAACGTCATGTTTGAAAAGTCATACGTAATTGTGTAACGACTGAAAGCGATTAACTTCTGCTGTTGTCAGGAGTCATTGGCAGTAGTGGTTGCTAGCCTTAAGCGACCGGTTGCCAAAAACAAAAAGTTGAAGTTAAAAGCGATAAAATACAGAATAATAATTTATTTATAACATTGACTTTACCAATGAAATACGCTCAGAAATATGAAATGTCGTCAATATACCATTTTAAATACCGATGATAACTTGTAATCCTGGACAAGGGTAACTGCAACTTCAGGGCAATTCAATAGGGATGACGACTGGGTTAAAAATATATCATTCTATTTAGTCCGACAGTTAGATTATGGAAAAATATGGGACACGTATTTTTTTGGTTTATCAATTTATTAAAAATCGACAAAGGTATAGATCATCAAACTTCCGGAGTGGGGGCTTGTGACGTCACTCTAAGGTAAAAATCGTACCATAAAGCGACGTCACTCGAAACTTCTAAGCGCTGTATTCTCGTCATTTTTTGTTTGTCAAACAAAAGAAAAAATACGTGCACAATATTTTCAAATTGTCCACCTGGTGGACTAAACAGTTTTTTTTGTCATCTAGCCTATTTTACTCGGTGTTAGAATAATTCAAACCACCCCGATTGCCAAAAAAAAGTCTGCAAATTAAAAAAACTAACCTATTTACACTTGAGCGACGTCCGGGTAGTAATTATCGTTGATCGCGTCCTTCAGCCCGATGTTGCCGTTTTGCTCGACCACGGTCTCTACCTCTTTGCCATCATTGTTGTTCTGCGTTTCCTGTTCCATGAGGTAAGTCTTGACCTGTTCCTTTTCGTTGGCGAGGACGGTGTCGCGTTTCTTCTTCCGCCGGTGGACCGGCTCCAGCTGACACTTGCCGTCCGAAGACGAGGAAGTCTGCCGCTGGTATTTGAACTTGCGGACGCCGCAACGGCATGCTTTAAGGGCTTTTTCACGCCTGGAACAAGTTTTACAACTCTTACAAGGAATGGTAAAGATTGAAAAAAAAAAAACATTTATTCAAAAAAATACATACAAGCTCAACTATGTCTATGTGGCAAAAGGCATTACTAAAGTACGATTCAATAGAATCTGACAATTTTCTACACATTTAAGACACCCTAACGTGGAGACGCCTGATTATATATGTCCCTGTTGTTGCAATTATCATCTAAAAGGAATCAAAAGAGAATAATAGTCACATCACAAAGCCTTAGGCAACCCGGTGTTCATATAAGTAGGCTGGAAGTGTCTACAGGATTGTCAGATTCTATTGAATTGGAGTATATCTGCCACAGAGGAGCGAGCAAAAATCAAGTCAAGTCAAGTCAAAATATCTTTATTCAATTTATAAATTTCATGTCATGGGTGGATAGATAAGTGGATGTATCGAAGGATAGATGGATGAATGGATGAATTACTCGGCCAGAGCGGATTCGCGTTGTTCCAGCTGCAGTCTGACGGCGCATGCGTAATAGACAAATTGTTGGATGATTGAATGAATTGGATGGATGGTTGAGGTAGGATGGATAGATTGATTGATGGATGGATAGATGGATGGATAGATGAATGAGTGGATGGATGGTTAGATGGATGGATAGATAGGTAGATTGATAGATAGATGGTTAGGATAGGATGGATAGATAGATTGATTGATGGATGGATGGATGGATGGATGAATAGATGAATGAATGGATGGATAGTTAGATGGATACCTAGATAGATAGATTGATGGATGGATGGATAGATGGGTGGGTAAATAAATTGATGGATGGATAGACGGACGGACGAATGGGTGGATAGATAGGTGGATGTATGGCTGAATGCATGGATGGATGACTTACTCGGCCAGAGCGGATTCGCGTTGTTCCAGCTGCAGTCTGACGGCGCATGCGTCCATGTACAGCTCGTTTGATGGATGATAAATAGATAAATTGTTGGATGAATGAATAGATAGATGGTTAGATGGATGGATAGATAGGTTGATTGATAGATAGATGGTTAGGTTAGGATGGATAGATGAATGAATGGACGGATAGTTAGATGGATACCTAGATAGATAGATAGATTGATGGATGGATGGATAGATGGATGGACAAATGGGTGGATAGATAGGTGGATGTATGGCTAATTGCATGGATGGATGACTTACTCGGCCAGAGCGGATTCCCGTTGTTCCAGCTGCAGCCTGACGGCGCATGCGTCCATGTACAGCTCGTTTGCGCGAGCTAACTGCTTCTCATACACCTGTGAAAGCAGAACATAACGGTGACTTGGACGTATATTAGAGGAATGTATATTGTTAGACATCTGGAACTAATTTATATACCGGTATTCCCACGAGGTCGGAATAATATCGTCACTACTTTGAAAAAATCTCGTATCTATAATCAATATGTCAACAAAATTGAACCTTGATGTAATTATATTGTATTTTTTTTTATTCGACTGGACGGCAAACAAGCAAATGGGTCTTCTGGTGGTAAGAGATCACCATTGCCCATAAACATCTGCAACACCAGGGGTATTGCAGATTTGTTGCCAACCTAGAGTCCTAAGATAGGATACCTCAAGTGCCAGTAATTTCACCGGCTGTCTTACTCACCACGCCGAAACAGAGCAAGTACTGCTTCACGGCAGAATTAGCGAGCAAGATGGTGGTAGCAATCCGGGCGGACCTTGCACAAGGTTTACCACCTGCGTAGGACCCGCTCCGTAGTATATAGGGCCATATACCTGTCTGATGTCGCGAGCGTGTTTTAATTCGTCGCGGCGCTGCGTGGTAGTCTCTTGAATGTCGATTGGTGGGTTCTTCTCAGACCTAAGAGCAAAAGGTAAGGTTTCTTTTCAAAAACTTGCCTTCTAATTTAAATCAGTTTGTTTTATACAATATTTCAATAAAAGGACGTTCTATTGAACCCATGTACTATCGAACCAACTGAATCGTGACCAACTGCGGTACCTTTTCGTAGACAGTCATAGCACAGTATATATAATATATACAGGGTGGCCCATTTATATCGGTCAGTATGGGAAAGTCTGAAACTATATGACATACGAAAATTTCTTCTTAGGAACCATGACATCGATTTTAATAACAAGAAAAACTGCATTCATGCATTTAAAAAATTTTATTCATTTTAGACATAATGTTTCATGGAGACATTTACTGCTTAAGATGTACACAATCGATATCTAAATAGAAATAGTGTAAGTTTTTTTTCAAAACAACCGGGTTTGATTCCCGAGCTGAGTACAGGTTTTTTTTAAATGCATGAATGCAGTTTTTCTTGTTATTAAAATCGATGTCATGGTTCCTAAGAAGCAATTTTCGTATGTCGTATAGTTTTAGACTTTCCCATACTGACCGATATAAATGGGCCACCCTGACTGTGGTCATAGTGATATCACCTTGCTTACCAAGGGAATTTATTATGACGCTGTAAGAACAGGAATGGTGGGTGGGTCAGGAATCAAATGTTTCTACTGAGTACCTACTTATACTACGTAAAGGCTGACTAGGAATATAAAAAGCCTGACGCGAGGGCAGCACTTCTACGTTTTATATTGCAACATTCTTTACAGTTACTATACGATACCTACCAGTCATATTGACAACGGTGTCAGTGATATTATTTAAAGGGATTCGATTTGTAGCATTCGAACATAGCGGATGTAGACAATATCTAATTTTGCTATTTCTGTTTCTTTGGCTAGTTGAAGTATAATATAATTTTGATAGTGTATTATGCGGCGATTAACCTTAACAGTGAACAGTGATCACAAAATTCTATATTGCTCTCGTGTCTGACATTTTTTTAATGCGCAAGTTGTTTCCACGTGGTTTCTGGAATTTTACTATCAAGTTGCAAAAACTACAATCACTGTACTACGTGAAGAAGAATATATTTATCTTTATTTATCTGACATTGGCCCAAGCCTTAAAGGCCGCCATTGAGGAGAATAAATAAATAAATAAACATGGCGGATGTAGACAATATCCAATTTTGCTATTTCTGTTTCTTTGGCTAGTTGAAGTATAATTTTGATAGTGTTTTATGCGGCGATTAACCTTAACAGTGATCACAAAATTCTATATTGCTCTCGTGTCTGACATTTTTTTAATGCGCAAGTTGTTTCCACGTGGTTTCTGGAATTTTACTATCAAGTTGCAAAAACTACAATCACCGTATAACGTCCCTCTCAAAGAGAGTAACTTTGACACTGGCGAAATTTATTTATTTATTTATTTAAATTGTCCCATTAATTAGGACAGAAAGCCATATTTTAAAAGAGAAGAAGAAGATGATGATGTTATTTATAGGAATATTTTCTAATCCCTCGTACTTTTTCTATGACAAATACTTTTATACATTGTGAATATTTTCCTTCCAAGGCTACGGATAATCTTCGGCATTTTAACGCACAAAAAAAAATTAACACTTTAAAATACCGAGCGCAAACAACGTTAAACTTTGACAGCAATAGACAGATGACATTTGAATTTAATGTTACCAGTGCAAGAAATTAGTTCTATTGATTTTCCGCAATATGGCGAGGTTTTTTATAATTCTGGTCAGACTTTAACCCCCTTATTCATAAAACTTAACAAGCCTATGTTAACTAACAAATGCTTTGTCCCTTTCTAACAAATACAAATGTCGAAGTGACAGATAAGGACAAACGAATTTTAGCGGCATTTTAACTAAAATAGGTTTGATTGTCGTTTATGAATAAGGGGGTAATACAGAGAGTACAGCCAATATGATTCCTAAGCTACCATGGAACCTTATCATAATAAATTGTTTTATTTTATTCTACTGTTGCAAATAATTTTATATCCACTCACTTGCTAAATAACTTCATAAAAATAAAATATGCAATAATAATCACAAGTGAACCGAACCTGAACCGAAGAGAAAGAGAAAAAGAAGAAAAGAGAAAGAAAGAGAAAAGAAAGAAGAGAAGACAAGGGACGAGAAGAGGAGATTGAGGGACGACTTAGATGCCTATAATGTGGGATGGCGGGAGCTCGCCTTTGATAGGCAGGAGTGGACCAAGAGAGGAGAGGCCTTTGCCCAGCAGTGGGTCACAAAAATAGGCTAATAAAAAAAAATCACGTTACACTACGTTTATCAAATGACGTTAAATTTCATTACGACATGGTTCTCTGGTAGCCTAGGAATAAAATTGTTTTACTAAAGTCGCCATCTGATATTTCGGAGCCGCCAAGGCGATCAAAACTATCGAAATATGAACTCTAATCTTAATAATAATAGAGTGCACGTGTTCTCTATCGTTTGCCCGAATTTCATACGCCCGAATGTATCGTTTTCTAGAATTTTCCTTTGCCATAAAGTAATTAATTTCTGAAATAGTAATTTCTTCAGAGTTGATATTAAACTATATTATACAACTATATTTTTTCGATTGCTCTTCTCTACCACTCAAAGGTTGACTAGCAGAGATCCCATCAGGGATAAGTCCGCCTTTGTACTTAGAACTTTCTTTAGTCTTAATAAATAAATGTCTTCTTTCTTTCTTTTTGTGTGATATTTTTGTATTTCATTTTTGTACAATAAAAAGTATAATAAACAAACAAGAGTATAAACTAACCTAACCTAACGTACTGCATTCTATATGATGACATTCAAAAAAAATCCTTAAATCAGCGCGATTCTATATATTATGGAAAACGTTGTTACGGCAAGTGAAATTCGGACAAATGAAATTCAGGCAAGTAAAATTAAACGGAGTGCACGTCCCGATATTTTTGACCGCCTTGGCTACTCCGAAATATCTAATGGCCACTGGACATACTGTCTGTCTGTCTGTACTCACTTGGTGTACAGTTGTTCCATGCTCTCCTGTACTTCCCTCTTCCATCCAGCCTGAGTCATGTTGAAGTTCTCGTCATGGATATCCACAAACTCCTCACCAGCTATCTCCAGATGGGCTGCTATTATCTTAAAGGGAGGCCTGAGGGGGGATATTTTCAATCCTAAGTAGTCTGTTCATACCAAGGCTCGGATACCGGTTAAATTTCCAAACCGTTATCATGTACTTGGCGCAAAATCTTTTCATTTTGGTTGCGTTCGTGAAACCGTTATTTTCAAAACCGTTTTTTTTAAGAGAACATTTCCATAAAGTTCTTGTCAGATTAACCGGTTTAGAACAATAAAAACCGGTTTATTCCTGCGCAGGATAAACGTCGCCGCCCGCCGCCGGCCGGCCAGCTGTCACTCGTTGAATAAACCGGTTTATTTAGGTTATAGTTAAGTTTTTAAAAACGTTCGCGTTCTTATGAAAGTTCGGAGTTAAACCGAAATAAACCGGTATTTACCGCTATATTATAAACCGGTTCCGAGCCTTGGTTCGTACAGTAAAAAAGCAGGTTCCTATACTTGGTTTGGATAGATATTTAACTAAATGTAAACAAAACGTCAATTGTTGTCTTAAATATTGAAATTCCCCTTAAACTATCTAAACATTTACATTTCTGTATTGAAATACACTTACAGCGTTATTCATAAAAAATCCTTAATTGAGGTATGATCGGTCTGTTAGTTAACAGACTGATTAAGCTTGTTTGACGTTTGTCAAGAAGTATGATTCATAAACGCTTGCTAACGGTCTGCTAGTTGTTGAGCTCCTGATAGACTGATTAGACGCGTTATGTTGGCACTCTTGACAAATCAAAGACAAAAAATGGCCTTATCAAGAATTAAAAAAAATAAAATTGACAGCAGTGACAGCAGAGAAGCTTGTTTTCCCGCCATTTCCGATCCGCGTGTTTTAGTAGACCTAAACTAAGTGCAAAAAGCCGTAACTATGTTAATCATCCTAATTTTATTTTTTTCGTATTATTAGAGGATTTTTAAATATAAATTTCTGAAAATAATTTTTCCTGATTTTTTTTTAATCTTTGCGTAAACCTCCGTAAAAATATCTTCGGTATGGTTTTTTGCTCTTGTCAAAGTCAGCTGTTCAACTCTGTGTCGGCCATTTTGTGACTTAGCAGGGAGATAAAGGAGGGTCTACGGTCCACTAACTTTAGCAGAGCCTTGATCGACTGATTAGCGCTAACAGACGTTTATGAATCACGTTTTTTAGCATCGGGCCATCAAGGACCCTTCAAGGAGGCTCTAACTTTTTATGAATAAGGCTGTTAGTGTATTACAATGATAAATAAGTAAAATGTTTAAAATCCTTGAAGGTACCAAATCTGGCAGCTAAAGTTTGTTTTAAGGCTTAAGTTTAAGGCTAGTAATTATTAATTAATTACATTATTGCAGTGCCCTTACAGGGTTTGATCCAGTATTTTTGTATTGTTTCAAAGCAAATAAATGATTTTGAGTTTGAGTTTACATTTAGTTAAATGGGTCAATCAACTTTTTTACCGACACCAATCTGTCCGCGACATTTTTCAAACAGTTGCATATTTTTGTAAGTAAACATGGTTTTTCTGTAATTTAATAGATGGTGTACATGAATACTTGCCATCCTACGTCAGCTCAACCCATTAAACCGTGAAATCATCATCATCATCATCTCAGCCTATATACGTCCCACTGCTGGGCACAGGCCTCCTCTCGGAATGAGAGGGCTTGGGCCATAGTTCCCACGCGGGCCCAGTGCGGATTGGGAACTTCACACGCACCATTGAATTGCTTCGCAGGTTTGTGCAGGTTTCCTCACGATGTTTTCCTTCACCGCAAAGCTCGTGGTAAATTGCGCACATAGAAAACCGTGAAATATCTTGTTGGAATTACGATTTTTTGGTACCAGAGACAATTTTGGTAACGCAGGAGACGCCCAAAGTGTCGGTAAAATAGTTGATTGGCCCATTTACGTAATCTAGTGTAATTTATATCTGTGGCTTCTCACCTGTTCTTAGGCACCCGGTTCCAACACTGCGTCAACAAAAGCTGCATGCTGTCGGGCACGGTGGAAGGGACCGGCAGAGATATAGTGTCCGTACCTACGCCCCACATTATAGCGTGGGTCTCCATGTTTTTGTACGGAACCTGCGGGCAAAACAAGTTTTAATTAACTTTATGACCGGTCAACACTTTTCCGCCGAAGATGTAAATATGCAGGTGGTAGGACCTTGTGCAAGGTCCGCCCGGATTGCTACCACCATCTTGCTCGCTAATCCTGCTGTGAAGCAGCAGTGCTTGCACTGTTGTGTTTCGGCGCGGAGAGTAAGACAGCCGGTGAAATTACTGGCACTTGAGGTATTCCAACTTAGGCCTCTAGGTTGGCAACGCATCTGCAATACCCCTGGTGTTGCAGATGTTTATGGGCGGTGGTGATCTTTTACCACCAGGAGACCCACTTGCTCGTTTGCCTTCCAGTCGAATAAAAAAAAACTCATGACCTTGCAATAAACATTTTGAATTGAATTTGACTAGACGACTAACCTCTTGTGTCAGCAGTTCCCAGAGCACGACACCAAACGACCAGACATCGACGCGCTCCGAGCACGGCTCGTGCCGGATCACCTCGGGCGCCATCCACGCCACCGTCCCAGTGAACGACATTATGGCGCTCACGTCGTTCCACTCCCGCGATGTCCCAAAGTCCGACACTTTCACCACCAAGTTGTCGGCTATCAGGATGCTGTGTGAACATTGTTTTTTTAGTAAAACTCTTTGTACAAAATAATTATTATTTTGTACAAAGAGTTTTATTCATCATCATCATGCAATGAGCTATGGAGAGAGCTATGCTTGGAGTTTCTTTGCGCCATAGAATCCGGAATACGGAAATTTGTCGTAGAACTAAAGTCATCGACATAGCTGTAAAAAAATGCAAGTTGAAGTGACAATGGGCGGGCCATATCGCTCGAAGAACAGATGACCGTTGGGGGAGAAAAGTCCTCGAGTGACCACGAACCGGAAGATAGCAGCAGGTCTCCCTGTAAGAGGACTGACGACATCGTGAGAGCTGCAGGTAACCCGAGGATGCAAGTAGCGAGTTGTCGTTCATTGCGGCGTTCTAAGAGAGGCTTTTGTTCAGCAGTGGACGTCTTGCAGCTGATTTGGACAGTAAGACATTACAATTTTCAGACTTTTCTTATTGATTACGCGGTATTCGTTTGGGATATTGCTGTCTTTATCGCTCGTGACATAAGCGCTCGCAGCCGTCCCCCCCATGCAGATCCCCTCCCGCTTCTCAGCTTCCCGCTAATGTATATCAAGATAGCTGTAGGTGTACGGGACAGCACCGCACATTCCACGCAGCGGGCAGCGTCATAAGTTTACGTCGATTTACCAACCTAGGTCAATGCACGACAGTTCACTAATATCAGCCTTTATGTGTACTCGTTGATTACGTATAAATAAAGTAATTAATTATCTTAACATCAGAACTATCATTTAAAGTTGTACAAACTGTACAGTAGGCTTTTCAAGATTTGGGCGGTTGAATTTTGGGTTTCATTGTCCTCATATATACGAAGCCGTGGTGGCCTAGTGGTTTGACCTATCGCCTCTCAAGCAGAGGGTCGTGGGTTCAAATCCCGGCTCGCACCTCTGAGTTTTTCGAAATTCATGTGCGCAATTTACCACGAGCTTTGCTGTGAAGGAAAACATCGTGAGGAAACCTGCGAAGCAATTCAATGGTGCGTGTGAAGTTCCCATCCGCACTGGGCCCGCGTGGGAACTATGGCCCAAGCCCTCACATTCCGAGAGGAGGCCTGTGCCCAGCTGTGGGACGTATATAGGCTGAGATGATGATGATGATGATATATACGAAAAGTATAGCACAGAAATCAATGATATTTTACAATCAAGATCTTCATTATGTTTTCTACGCCTGTGGTTTCTTCAATTTTTATAAAAAATGCTTTAATAGTCTGTAATTCTCGTGCAAACTTGACATCTTTTTTTTGTCGACTTTTGAGCTCCTGTAATTCTGATATCACACATTTATATATTAAAATTTATTTATTAAAAACCACAGGCATAGATAATTACGTCTAGTCCATACTTACAAAATTTCATCTACTTCTGTTGCCTAGTTTTCAAATGAGACCGGGACTATGTTTGTATGGAGAATGGAATGAAGAGACTTCGAAGAAGACTTAAATACTTACTTAGGACTCTTCAGATCGCGATGAATGATCTTATGGCTGTGCAAGTAAGCCATCCCGTGGGAAATCTCCTTGGCCCACTTGAGGATCTGCTTCGGAGCGAAGACCGAGCCACTGTGGAGGAACTCGAAGAGTGGACCGTACTGGCAGTACTCCATCACTACACAGTAGCAGGGAGGCTTGGTGACCACGCCCCGGAAACGAACTGAGGAATATACAAGTTTTTGTTAAATGGGTATTTTCACGAGCGTCCCAACCGCTGTCAGTCCCTTGCCAGAGATTTTAAGAATTGGAAGGCAGATTGTTTTTTAATTATGACGTAAATAGCTTCTGTTCTCAGGCCAGGATCTATGTCAATACTAAAATCTATGCATATGAATTATTTACTTCTTAATATAAACAGCTAGGGACTGACAGCGGTTGGGACGCTCGTGGAAATACCCAAATATTTTAAGCGACTTCAAAAAAAGGAGGAGGTTCTACATTCCAATGTTTGTATTTTTTTTTTATGTATGTTCACTGATTACTCGGTCAATTGTGGACCGATTTTCAAAATTCTTTTTTTAATCAAACAGGTATTCTTCTGAGGTGGTCCCATTCAGTGTTCAAAACCTGAAGCTAGGCAGCTATCGTACTAGGGCCGTAAAATTATCGTATATTCGTCAAAATTATAAAAAATTATCGTACCTATTAGGATAATGACTATAATACATTAAAAAACATATGATACGGAGCGGAGGGTTTTTATTTCTTTATTATTTTTTTGGTTCTTTTGTGTAAATTTTGCTGTATATGTGTGTCTTTTGTGTTAGTGAATAAATGTCTTCTTTCTTTCTTTCTTTCAATAATACACAGACTTGAAGTGAAAGTACGATAATTGTCGTACAGCTGCGTTTGTGAAAATGGGACTCCCATTTTCACCAAATCAAGATCTGATGATAGGCACTATAGGCACACCTTAGGCGATTTTGTCATTTTTAGCATTAACACAAGCAGAAAGTATCATTTGGTAAACTGAACCTGATGAAAAAGACCGTAGATGGTAAGTAGTAATATATAAATATACATTTTCATGTATATGCAGAGCCTTGATTATTTATTAATATTTGAATTTTATAATCATTCTTATTCATTTTTCAATGTAAAGCAAAGCAACTTTCACGTGACCATTGTACATCAAATTTTTTTTCATTGTACATTCAATATTTTTTGGCATTTGATTTTATGGGAATCATTCTTTAGTAGTTTTTTGTTTTAACTTTCTTTTTGAAATTAAAAAAAAACGTTATAGTCACTTTAATGAATAATAAGAGTAGGTAAAATATTTTTTAACAAAAACACCGCTTTGATAGGTAACTTACGCGAATCAGCTGGTTAAAGAAGCGTCATAGAAATCCCGGAAACTGTGATCGGCTTGGCCGACTAGTCGGCTATTTTACAACCGACTAGTCGGCTAGTCGGCCAAAGTCACGATCGGCACATCTCTAATACTTACCAATATTGTCGTGGTTCAATTTCCTCAGGTGTTTGATGTCAGTCTCGGCCTGGTCCCTCAATTTCTTCACAGCCACCATCTCCCCCTTAATCTGGCCCCCGAACACCACGCCCTGGGCCCCTGAGCCCAAGTACACCAGGTCGGAGATAGACTCGAACGGTATCTCCCATTTTTCATCTGGAAGAAATGGGATCCGGTTCAGAGAACCATTCGATCTGGTTCAAAGGACCATTTAATCTGGTTCGAAGGACCATTTTATCTAGTTCGAAGGACCATTTAATCTAGTTCGAAGGACCATTTAATCTAGTTTGAGGGACCATTTAATCTGGTTCTGGATTTTTGCCACTCAGCATATCACAAAAACCCCCGACTTTTTGTCACTTCAAAGTTCAATGTCTCAATCAAAAACGGCTCAACCGATTTTGATAAAACATGTCCAAGGACCAATGCTAGAAAACCTGATTTCAAAGGGAAAATACATTCAAATCGGATCGCCCGTTTAAGAGCTACGGTGCCACAGACAGACACACACACAGGCACACATAGTGATCAAACTTATCATCATCATCATCATCCCAGCCTATATACGTCCCACTGCTGGGCACAGGCCTTCTCTCAGAATGAGAGGGCTTGGGCCATAGTTCCCACACGGGCCCAGTGCGGATCGGGAACTTCACACGTACCATTGAATTGCTTCGCAGGTTTGTGCAGGTTTCCTCACGATGTTGTGTCACGACGTGAAAGAGGGACAAACATACAAACAAACTTTCGCATTTATAATATTAGTATGGATTACATCTTTTCTAACTATTAAGGGGCTGTTTCACCATCCATTGATTAGCATTAACCAACAGTTAAATGTGATGCCGCCTCCGTCTATTTAAACAAAACAAATAGAGACAGCATCACACCTAACCACCAGTTAACACTAATCAATGGATGGTGAAACAGCCCCTAAATTTAGCAAAACAAAGTAAACAAAGTATTTTTCCTTAGCTCTTGTGAGACAGTTATAAACAAGTTAAATTATTCGCAGAGTCATGGACAACTATTTGTTATATAAAAAGCAAAAAACTGAAAGTCAGCAGCTCAGCTTTTTTGTTGACAGAGCCCTATTGGAAAACTAATGATTCAACAGAGTTGTTCTCTGCAATGCAAGCTTGCAGCCACCATAAGCATTTATTTCGATTAGGTATGGATTTGCTGAGCCCATGTAACAACTTGGCTTGACCTGGCGGTCTGCGGAGCAAACTTTGAATATGGCTGGTGTAAATTATGAAGAACTAGCTTTTGCCCGCGGCTCCGCCCGCGCGGTATTCGGTTATCGCGCGCTGTTCCCTCGGGAACTGTGCATTTTTCCGGGATAAAAAGTAGCCTATGTCACTCTCAGGCTCATAAACTATCCCTATGCCAAAAATCATGTCGATCCGTCGCTCCGTTACGGCGTGAAAGAGGGACAAACATACAAACACACAAACACACTTTCGCATTTATAATATTAAGTATGGATATGCTTGCAAAGTTAAAATAATCTCGCACAGCTTAAGAGACAAAAGCAAAAAATAAAATAACATGATAAATTAAAATAACAGATAGAAATGGGCCAATCTACTATTTTACAGACACTTTGAGCGTCTCCTGCGTTACCAAAATTGTCTCTGGCTTATGCCAAAAAATCGTACTTCCAACAAGATATTTCATGGTTTAATAGGTTGAACTTACATAGGATGGCATGTATTCATGTACACCATCTAATAAATTACAGAAAAAACATGTTCACTTACAAAAATCTGCAATTGTTTGAAAAATGTCGCAGACAGATTAGTGTAGGTAAAAAAGTTGATTAGCCCCAATAAGATGTGTATAAAATAACTTTAAAGCATTGTTTCCTAACCTGTGGTCCGCGGACCGCTGGGGGTCCGCAAGCATATGTTTGGGGTTCCGCGGTCCCATACGCATCTATCTTACTTAGAGCATCATGCAAAAGCAGCACCAACCTTCTCATTAATGTTTTTCTACAAAAAAGTTTGTTTTTTGTTTTTATTTTAATGAAGGAATACTAAAATATAATATTGTCCGAATATTGCACCTTTATTCACACAGGGGTCCTTGGCATTATGCTTAATTTCCTTGGGGGTCCGCGGCTGAGAAAGGTTAGGAACCGCTGCTTTAAAGTAACATCCATGCTATGCAGTACACAAATTAATTAATTATGTATGTTTGACAAAGGTGATTTAAAGCTGATTCAGGGTCCAAAACTTTTCAAATACAGAATTTGAGAAGATTGTTCACAATGAGTGTGTTCATCAACAGTTATTTTTTGTAAAAATGTCCAATCCCTTGTCATAAAAGTAGAGTTAAAAAACTTGGACAATTGAATGGTTCGGTCCCACACCAGAACTTTTTTATGCAGTCAACTTTTATTTATGAGCAGTGCTAAACAAAATAATAAAACAATTGAAATGAGCTGCTGTTTTTATTTCACATACCTTGGATATCATCATCATACTCAGACTTCTCTTTCTTCAAGAAAACTTTAATAAACTTTAGCACTTTAAAACCAAATTCCATTTTCAAAATTTTTCAAACACTACTTTTTTTATCGCAATTGCAACCAGCCAGTATGACGTTCAAAGTTCGAATTGACAAGTATCAGATCTGATCCCAGGCTTTTCAAGGTAGGCACAACAGGTCAAGGACAATTCCAGGGAACCCAATAAAATGCCTCCGTCGTCTACAGAAGGTCCAAAATCTTCGAGCAAACTACGCGGGACACAAAATCAATTTCGATGCATCCTTGTAAACTCGCGCATAGGCCTTGTATGCAGTCCTTGATAACTAAAAATAGGCATTACCTTTAGCTGGCTTCTGTTCAGGCTGTTTGAACACCGAGATGACTGAAGATAAGCATCCCATTACACCATCCAGCCAAAATATTGGCTTTTTATCTTCATCAGGACACGGCCGCAGTTGGAACGCGTCCTTGAATATGCCAGCCGCATCGAGCTCGTCCTGCCCATTATTGTCCATCGCGAGTCCCACAAACAAACTTTCTAATTCGAGTTAACACATCTAAGTCCAGGTTATGAGATTATTGAATTTCAAAACATACTCCGCGTTCTTGTAAGCAAGCACCACGATTTTTTATTGTATGTGTCCAAGCAAGTTTTTCATTATCTATGGTAGGTGGTGTTTGGTAGGGTGTGTGTACAGATAAAGCAAATGTACATACGATAAAGTTTACGAGGGCTACTACGGAATTCGAAAATCGAAGTCAGTCTAGCACCATCCCTTTCACTCGCGCAATTAATGTCATAAGTGTCAACAAGATGGCAATACTTTTGTACTTCGTAGTATAGAGCCAGCGGGGCTACTACAAAATTCAAAAATCGTATCGTTCCGTCCCTCTGACACTTATGCTATTTAATACGAGAGCGAGAGGGACTGTACGATGCGAACTGAGTTTCGAGTTTCATAGTACCCTACTGGCTGCCTGCTGTTATCTACATTATGGCACGATTACGACTGACTTGATGCTGTATAGTCGCATTTTTGGGCAAACGAGCAGATGGGTCGCCTGATGGTGAGCGATTACCGTCGCCCATGGACACCTGCAACACCAGAAGAGTCATAAGTGCGTTGCCGGCCTTCCTTTCCCGGATTTCCTTTTGTTTATCCCTGAAGGGCTACTCCGAAACACGAAATTCGAAGTTCGTATCGTACCATCCCTTTCACTCTCGTATTAAATAACATAAGCGTAGGCGGGACGGTACCATACGAACTTCGATTTTTTAATTTTTTGATAGCCATGCTGATGGGATGACTGAAAAAATACTGCATGCTTTATGTACCATAGACGAACGAACTAGGGATGACAATCGAAGCGAACTAATCGATTATCTGCTAATCGATAATTGGAAATTTTTCCGCGTTTTTCCCCAATCAAAGTCGACACAGACGCAGTGTTGATTTTTGTGTTGATTCTGATTGAAAAAAAAACGCTACTGTAAAAATAAGCTTCAGTAAAAAAGCACATTGGGAAAAAATGCATTGAAAAAAAAACCAGTATGGAAATTTGGCTATTAGAAAATAACGATTTCATTATTATTTCAGGGAAAGATTTTCTAACGCATTTCGTACAGTCAGCTGCAGAGAAAGGGTACCCCCCTGTAATGGCGGTAGTATGGATACCGCCGTTACAGGGGGGTACCTTTTCTCTGCAGCTGACTGTACAAGGTAATTTTTTATTTCAGTCACACGATAAACCTTTTTTTTAATTTTTTTAGAAATTTTAGAGTTGTAAAAAACATAAACTACTATTTTTTCCACGTCCACATTCACCTTCGCATCCGCGGAGGCGAAACCAGCAAGGCTACCACGAAATTTGAAAATCGAAGTACGTACCGTACCGTCCCGCCTACGCTTATGTTATTTGATACGAGAGTGAGAGGGACGGTACGATACAAACTTCGAATTTGGAGTTTCGTAGTAGCCCTTCAGTCGCCTCCGCTTCCGGTAAGAAGGCCTCCGTTACAACCCTACGATAGATACTAGGCAACGGATAAACCAGCAGGCTACTCCGAAACTCGAAACTCGAAGTTCGTGTCGTGCGGTCCCTCTCACTCTCGTATCAAATAGTACAAGTGTCAGAGGGACCGCACGACACGAACTTCGAGTTGCGAGTTTCGGAGTAGTCCTGCAGGGAAGAATATAAACAGTTTTTATTCTTCCGTGGGATAAACATTAAGGCCGTCGTGCAAAAAAAAATCCAGATTTAGCAGTTAAACCTGGGTTAAGCTCGATAGTTCCATACATTTCGACACTACTAAACTAAGTTTAACGCTAACTCGAGATTTATAATGTGTTTCCACCAAGTAGCCATAAAGAATAATCGTTTATTATTTTTACTAATCGAATCGAAATTGCATCCCTAGCTAGAACGAACCTAACTTTATTTGACATGCGACGTCAACAGGGCAAGGGGCAAAAGGGGACTTTTGGTGCACCGATACCGATACGACTATAGAGTTCGCGTTTACTTTTTTAATTTGCGTGTAATTTAATTTAAATAAATTAAGTATTACATTTTACATCAGTGTGTCTTCAGAGCAGTGTGAAAATCCATGTGCCGGCCGCAAATTTAAGTGCGCTTCTAAGTTACAATGGAAAAGTTATCCTTCCAAGAACTCGCCGCCGCTTACAAAAGGTGGGTGATCAGTAACCCTAACTTGGTGACGGACGTGGAAACTGTGGCTACATGGTCCTCATATTTCGTCGCAGGGAAAATAAACAAGTCCCCTATAGTTTCTGAACTAGTCTACGCCTTGTCGAAGCTGGTGTCTCTCTTCAACGATAGATTAATCAGCGAAGCTTACGCCGCGGACGTTCAGAGCTATAGTTTGCGCGAACAAATCAAACTATGGCTGACCGTCATCCACTATTCGGAGGTTTTCGTGGAGCTGGTCGTGAAGAACCGATGGGGGAACAAAGGCAAATGGACTGCTACCACGTTACTCCAACTCTTCAAGTGTTCTTCTGCCCTCATACTCCTGTTAAGGTTCAAGGAGCTGCCGATACAACATCCGCCCGTCGCAGCTATGCAGCGCAAGAAATTCACCGAAGAAAAAACAAGCGAAGACGGTGAGAGTTCTTTCTTCACTCTCAAACGGTCCGGAAGAGTAGTACGTCGCGTCGATGGCGCCCCACCGGTAGCGTTCCGCGACTGGCAACCCCTAAAACTACAGGACGACAGCACCGTCAACAGAAATGTCAAAGACTTAATGTACGCTGAATCACTGCATATATTAAAACCGTTAATCCATTTAGCTGCTATGCGTGTGTTTGGTACAAAGGCATGGAGACAGTGGCTAGTCTCGCTCGGTATTGACTTGGCGAGTTTGAAGATCTACAATCGTCACATGAAGGATCTTACACCGGAGAAAAAGATGGAAATAAGCCGAAGGAAGCTTGGTCTTGTGTTATATTTATTGCGGAGCCCTATGTACAACGGTTATTCGAAGAATGTCATAGAAAGCTTTCTGAATTCGGCGTCCAATAAGATTCCTTTAATGGCATTTATATGTGGACCCGTTATACAATACTTAAATCATTGGCAAGACATATATTTCTACATGTGGGCGTCATAGGTTTGTTTGGTCTTCATTGTTAACATTTAAGTTTAAAAATATTTTCTATATATTGACAAATATAATGGGTACAATGGTACTGTGATTAAAACCATGTTATGTTCATAGACAAGACAGCCTTCTATATTTTTTTTCTATTTTTTTTGAGACTGATCTAACAGCTTTGTGACTATGCCAGCCTAATACAAAGACTACATGGCCAAAAATATGCACTGAGAGGAAATATCCGAAAATCACTACAGAAGAGATGTTGTGAATAATGTTTTTCCATTGTATTTTGTCAGATAAGTTTGTATTCTCTTTTTTTTTTTTGAGGCTTAAGTGCACCTGTGTGACTATGCCAGCCTCATTGAAAGACTCGATGGCCATATTCATCAAACACTTCTATTGCAATGTCCAGATTATCTGGCTGCAAAGGAGTGCTCGATGAACTGTAAATTCGTACTGCGTCTTCCGATACAGGACAACTCAAAATAATATTCACTGCACCATTGGACTTGTATTATCATGCTTTCTCCATTAGCTTCAGTAAACTTCAGTACTTATGCTAGTAGAAAAAGAATTATAATAATGAACTTTTTGGACAAAAAAATTGCTTTTTATACCTATACTTGGTTTGGATAGGTATTTAACTAAATGTAAACAAAACAACATCAATTCGACAGTGACAATTAACAGAGTCGGATCTACAATTATTGTGCCAAAGTCGAATATAATGTTTTTATATTGACTTTGACGGAAAAATCGTAAAATGGCCAAGTTGTAGAACGGACTTTGTTAATTGTCACACTCAAATTAGTGTCTTAATTATTACAATTCCCTCATTGAACTATCTAAACATTCACACTAGTCTTGTTTGTATTACAATGATAAGTAAAATGTTTAAAATCCTGTATCAAATCTGGCAGCTGAAGTTTGTTTCATCATCATCATCATCATCTCAGCCGTAGGACGTCCACTGTTGGACATAGGCCTCCCCCATAGACCTCCAGTTGCTTCGGTTGGCAGTGGCCTGCATCCACCGTGAACCCGCGGCTTTAATCAGGTCATCCGTCCATCTTGTTAGTGGACGTCCCACGCTGCGCTTGCCGATCCGCGGCCTCCACTCGAGAACTTTTCGGCCCCAACGGCCTTCTGCTCTCCGTGCTATACGGCCCGCCCATTGCCACTTCAACAAGCTAATTCTCTTGGCTATCTCAAGGTCCTTGGTATGGTCCCTGGTTTCTTGGTATGTTAAGTTTGTTTACATTTAGTTAATTACCTAAATGTTTCAAGTATTAACGATTTTCTTCCAAAAAGTCTTAACTAGTGTAAAGAGAGGTTGTCTTGTGATATAATGTATCCATATTGGTTAAGCTCACTTGTGGTTATCATGAGGTACATTGTTTAGCAACTAAGTGCCAAATGTATCGCTTACATTTTTTTATTTAGTATAGTCCAAAGAATAGGACGATGATACGTCAGTACTATTATATGTTCTGTGACGATGAGTCAGATCATACAAAATGGTTATAATGGTTGAATTAATAAAACAAACATCAGCTATACAGAACATTCCATGTTTTAAACCATATGTGTCAATTATGTATTTTTTTTTTACAAATTAATATATTTGTATTTTCTATATGGTTTCACGGGATACCCGTAAAACTAACAAATTTGGAGTTGAAATTAAAAATACAAAAAGCTTCCAAAAACCAATTATAATTTGATTGCATGGTAGCGACATCTCTTGTCTGGGTGAGCGGTTAGTACCGAAAGATGACGTCTCTCGATGAGAGCGAAACATAGGTGTCGCTAGTGCTGCTGCTTAAGTAGCGTAGTAGAAAAAAAGCAACCTGAGGCCTTATTGCCTAACGTTTCTGACACTCGCGATCGCAATCAAATGACAGTTTTTGTATGCGAAATATGTCATTTGATTGCGATCGCGAGTGTCAGAAACATTAGGCAATACGGCCTCTGAGGTATGTGTGCTCAGGAAAAATTCGTGTCTAGATTCCTGTCCAGCTGTAGGGGTTATAGTAATCAACACGGATTGCTGAGAACCTGGATTCGATTCCCAGTGCTGGTCTCTTTTTTCTGGTTTTTCTGACATAAGTGTCAATATTAACAATGCGCCTCGGCTCGCGCGGGTGTAGTTTTTGGGAAATGGAGCTGAAAAATGTAGTCCCTTTAATTAGAGACCGTTCTTTTGAGAATTGTTCCAGTGCGAAGCCGGGGCTGGTCGCTAGTGTTAGGGTCAGCTCACACCGAGACTCGACGCGACATTTGTGGGCCAGTCAACTATTTTACCTAAACTTTGGCGTCTCTTGCGTTACCAAAATTGTCTATGGCGTTAAGCCTTTAGTTAGAGGTGATTTAGAGACAACATGCATTTGGAAATTCAATTCAACCTTATTGTTTCAGTAATAAGTTACAATATTCATTGTAATTATTGAAAATACTAGCTTTAAAATCTGGGCTCCTAGTGAAAAAGGGGTTAATTCTGCAGAAGTTGAACAGCTGATTTCGACTTAAACCCCTATACACATAAAATAGAAAATAGCTGTGTAATTTCTGCAGACTTAACCCCTTTTTCACTAGGACCCCAGAAATATTCTTTGTCAGGTATGTATTCGATAGCTTTTGAATCTGTGGTAGTATTTTCTAGTAAATGGGGCCTTATTTAGGGTTTAATTAACTGAATCTGGTGGGGTAGGCCCTTCTTACGTCTCACAAATCAACCTTTAGAGCGAACTTAAGGTACCTATTGTATTAGTAATTTAATATATTCTCAGCAGCACAAAATTCGGCCTCTTCTACATACAAAATTACCTATTTCTGTAAAAAGTACAATTCAATAGAATCTAACAATTTTCTACACATTTAACACACCCTAACGTGGGCACGCTTGATTATATATGTTCCTGTTGTTGTGATTATCATCTAAAAGGAATCAAAAAAGAATAATAGTCACATCACAAAGCCTTAGGCAGCCCGGTGTTCATATTAGAACGCTGGAAGTGTCTACAGGATTGTTAGATTCTATTGAATTGGAGTATACATGTGTTGGCCAGATTTTTTGACGCTCAGTTCCTATAAGTACAAGGTGACTTTAGCCTCTGGACAAATAATGAAACCTATAAGACTGATGCTTAGCAATATCTTAAAATAGTTATTTGCTTAATTGGACAAGAAAAAATAATCTATGAAATCAGATCATCCAAATACACAGGCTGCTCCAAAGAAACTGCTCCAGAAAACCGTTAGTTTTTCGGTAAATATTGGACTGATTGTTATGATACTTTGCAGTTTGGTTTTAAATATCTTTCTAAGCCAGTAGTATTCGTATTTGTCCAGAGGTTAAGGTCACCCAGTATGTAGGTGTTTTTATTTGTATAATTTCTTAAGTCATTGGTGTCTGGGATACTAAATAAATTGGGTGCTAAAGGTAAATACTACAATTTGTATATCCTGGTTGATGTGTTATGTACCATGAGCCAAATAAGTGGTCTGTGAATTTTTAAACAAATTCTATCAAATGAATATGTCGCTGAAGTCGAACCACAGTGTATATATAAGCTAAAGCAGTATGGAAGCTACGAAGCTACGATAGAAACGAACACACTCACACAGACGCGCGCTCTACACGGCCTCTAAGGGGGTCTCGCGGTACTGCAGTACCTTGTGGTCGAACTTTCAAGTTGACAGACACGTCTATTGGCGTTATTGTTTTACAATATGCAAACGATTATCAACTTTAAGGTGGTAGACCTCATATTTCACTGATGGAACATTACATATGAAAAGCCAGTGTTATTGTATACAGTGTGGGGTCATTTAAGATGGTTAGGTACTGTACTGACATTGACAGACACTTTTTTATTACTGTTTTATTTGATAGTGTATCTTTTGACTGTGTTGATTTAGAAGTTAGATATTTTATCGACTTCAGGAGGTAGCCGACTCGAATATCGTCACTATTAAAAAAAAAACTCGTAACTCAAAAATAGACAATTTTTATTAGTGAACTTTATGAACATTAAGTCAAGGTTCAATTTTGCTGACATATTGATGTTAGATACGAGATTTTTTCAAAGTAGCGTCGATATTTAATATGAATTTCATCTTGATACCTCCACGCGTTCCTGAGAAAAATTCTCTTGACCTACTGACAACAAAATAATCCGAAGGGTTCTGTTGGTTTTTCCAAAATAGCATCGAACATAACCCAATAAAAAGTTGGAAAACCTCCAACATTATTACTTCAAAGTTCTGTATCTCAAAAACGGCTGAACCGATTTTGATAAAACATGTCTAAGAACCATCGCCAGAAAACCTGCTTTAAAAAAAAACTACATTCAATCGGTTCACCCGTTTAAAAGATACGATGCCGCAGACAGACATAGCGGTCAAACTTATAACACCCCTCTTTTTTTTCTGGGGTTAAAAAAATACAACCGAATTGATAACCTCCTTTTTTTGAAGTTGGTTAAAAAGAGACAACATCGATGACATTTCTTCACTTCTTATTACTTCAGTCGATAACCCGATTTCGGCCAATTGGGTAACTAAAGCTGCATCCTGTCTAGTTGGTTTAAGAGGTTGGGTTAGGTTAGGGCCAGAAGGGCTGCTCCGAAACACGAAATTCGAAGTTCGTATCGTACCGTCCCTCTCACTCTCGTATTAAATAACATAAGCGTAGGCGGGACAGTACGATACGAACTTCGATTTTCGAATTTCGTGGTAGCCTTGCTGAGGGGTTGCTAAACTCGAAGTTCGTGTCGTGCAGTCCCTCTGACACTTATACTATTTAATACGAGAGCGAGAGGGCCGGTACGACACGAACTTCGAGTTTCGAGTTCCGGAGTAGCCCTACTGTATTAAGTGTAAAATTCGACCTTTGTATCTTGCGGTCCCGCTGACGCTTATATTATTTAATACGGGAGTGAGAGAGACGGTACGATACGAACTTTGAATTTCGTAGTAGCCTTGCTGCATCTTCTGGCGCACTACCGCAGTGCTGCAGGGCTACTCCGAAATTCGAAAATCGAAGTTCGTGTCGTTCCGTCCCTCTGACACTTATACTATTCAGTACGAGCGTGAGAGGGACGGTATGACACGAACTTCGATTTTCGAATTTCGAAGTAGGCCTTCTGGTTACCGGTGCCGTGCCGTTTCGCTTTATGACGACGCGCCGTGGTGGTGTGGCCAGTACCACTACCATGAGTTTACAGTGACCGTACTCTATAGCGACGGCGTAAATTATTTTGTATGGGGAATTGTACAGCGCCTCTACACTGTATGTAGTTATATAAGCTAAAGTATGGAAGCTACGAAAGTACTGCAGTACCGCGAGATCCCCCGAAGCCGTGTCGAGCGCGCGTCTGTGTGAGTGTGTTCGTTTCGATCGATTTGTTCGTAGCTTCCATACTGCTTTAGCTTATGTATATACTGTGGCCTCTACAAATAATTTACGCCGTCGCTATCGAGTACGGTCACTGTAAAATCTTGGTAGTGGTACAGATTTACGTAATATTGTTATGTATCCAATTTCATTTGTATATTTTTATATTTAAATTTGACTAGGTGATCGGTTATTTTATAATAAGAATAAAGTCTTAAAAGCGCAGTCTTGTTTTTTTATGTACATTCGCAATAAACATTCAGAGCTGTCTAGGTGCTCCATAAAAATTTGAACACCGTATCGTCAAATGTTTTTGAACATCTACACATCTACGAAAATGAAGTAGCAGTGGGCGGGGCACGTTGCACGCAGGACTGATGGCCGATGGGGTCAAAAGGTTCTCGAATGGTGTCCACGGACCGGGAGACGAGCTGTCGGTGCCTCCAACAAGATGGAGCGACGACCTGGTTAAGATCGCGGGATCGCGGTGGATGCGAAAAGCACAAGACCGGTCTGAGTTGAGAGCCTTTGGGGAGGCCTATGTCCAGCAGTGGACGTCTTTCGGCTGACATGATCATGATGATCTAGACATCTCCCAATGTTTAGATACGTCCTACCCTATCAATTATAGTGTTTGTCATGAACCAAGAGAAACGCTTATTTTACTTACCTCGGTACCTGTCTTCGCTTCGCCGAGCGGTTTTTCAGTAGAGATGCGCTGAGCGAGGATAACGAAGCGTTTCTGGTGGAAACACAGCCTTAGCGTCTGATAAAAGCAATAAAAAAATCAACGTTTATTTTGTAAGTAGACCATAAAGTCCTCATTTACATTGCATGTAACTTTTTATACGACCAGCGCTTTCGGAGAACCCATCATTATCATTATGTTGCCAAGAACAATGTGCCGCAAGAAACTTGGCAGAACGTAATTTTTCCAAAACACAAATTATATTTTCAATTCTCATGCTCGTAAAGTTCATATTTATGCTGGATCTAGGTGACATAAAATGACTTTCTATGCTCCGGTGCATAAAGTAAAATCGTCGTCTAAGACCAAGATAATGAGGTGTCAACAGTCACGAACAAAAAAATCTATAATTTTTTTTATTTATATAAAACTAAAAATCAATAAAAATATAGCAATGCATGGATAATAAAAGGTACCTGGTAAGTGAAAAACAGAGTGTAAAACTCGAGCATTAAACCCATTTTCCCCTCGACGTCTCAATCCACCCTCGCCGTACCAGCTCGATATGGACGTCTCGGGTATAATGGCTCGTTGTATGCTCTTATTGTACTATCTACTATAGCGGTTCTGTTCCTTAACATTTTTGTTAAGGAAACATCTGCTTTTCTACGGGATTAATAAAACTGTCGCCTACAGTTCGTATTTTATGGCTCAATCACACTACAGCACTGGTCAGGCTCTGATATACACTATACCAGAGGTTTCCAAACTTTGTCAGTTGGCGTAAGGGAGTTTTCAAGTAGGTATTACGTAACGCAATTTAGGACGTTTATTCGAGCGTTTCGTTTACAAAAAAAGTGTCCAGATAAATGAGGCGGTTGGAACGCTCGAATAATCGCTCTTTAGGGGGAGGTGGGGTCTTGTGAAACGTTACAATGCGTTACATGGCGGGGGGATTACTAAATTCGATGTACGTGTTGTACCGTCCCTCTCACTCTCGTATTAAATAACGTAAGCGTCAGCGGGACGGCAAGATACGAAGTTCGAATTTCGCGCTTCGTATTATAGGGCCAGGGGCGGGAGAGGGGTTATGCGTTACGTCACAGTTTTTTTAACAAAAAGTTCTTATTAATGTCTTCAAAAAGTGAGAGATTCGCATCATCAGTTGTTCTTGGCCTCATGCTCTCATGCTGATTTCTCAGAGCAACTGTACCAAAAAAGGCAAGCGATCAGAGAACTGAAAAAGGCCAACTCAAGGAAAATGGCTGGAGAAAAGCTTAAAGACTTAAATAGAAATGGTCATTTGGGTGCTACGTAACTTTTAGGGAAAGTACAAACAAAGTTACGGCACGTTGGGTTTAAATACTTCGAAAATTGCTTTACGCAATACTTGAGCAATACCAATCACAGGCTGAATCATTGGCGTATCTGGTTACTTTTCAGAGGGGGCCTGGCCTGGATTTATGTATGAAGATATCAGTATTAGGTATAGAATTTTGAATCAGTCCCATCAAACCCCAACATCCTGGGGCGGGCACGGACCACTCCCCCCCCCCCCCCGCCTCCTCTCTATAGATACGCCTATATGCTTTATATTAATTAACTAGCTTTTGCCCGCGGCTTCCCCTGCATGGTATTCGGTTATCACGCGCTGTTCCCTCGTGCACTGTGCATTTTTCCGGGATAAAAAGTAGCCTATGTCACTCTCGGGCCCGTAAACTATCTCTATGCCAAAAATCACGTCGATCCGTTACTCCTTAACGAAACATACAAACACATTTTCGCATTTGTAATATTAGTATGGATAGTATGGATTTACTTCGTTACAGCGCCCTTGTAGCTAAGGAACCTAGCTAGTTGAAATAAAGCAATGACGATTTTCACCAGGTTGCCTAAGTCCCTGGGGTAACAGCTTAGGAGCCCTAGGCGGCGCTCTTGGGTACACGCAGGGGCGCCGCAGCGCACAGTTTGGGAACCTCTGGACTACAGTCCAAGTAAGGTCACTGACCGAGTCACAGATTAAATAAGTTACTACGTAAGTACCCTCATTATAATTTGTACCTTCGTCACATATAAAACTATCGGCATCCCAGCTGCAACAGGCCGCCTCTCAGAATTAAAGGGCTTGGGATGTAGTTCCCACGCGGGCTCAGAGCGAATTGAGAACGAAATGAATGGACTAACTGAACTTCTTTTACGATAAAACATAATATTCAAAATTACAATTCAAAACCGTATTTCTTATCGTATTACTTGACATTCTCATGACAAGTCTCTTTTAGGGTTCCTTAGCCAAAATGGCAAAATCGAAACCTTTATAGTTTCGCCATGTCTGTCTGTCTGTTCGTCCGTCTGCGGCTTTGCTCAGAGACTCAATACTAGAAAGCTGAAATTTTGCACAAATATATTATATTAAAGATATGCCGACAAAATGGTATAATGGAAATGCAAAAAAAAAATGTTTTTAGCTACCTCCCATAGACGTAAATTGGGGGTGATTTTTTTTTCTCATCCAACCTTGTAGTGTGGGGTATCGGTGCTAAAACGATTTATCGATTCAGTGATTTGTTTGCAAAATATATATTCAACTTTAAAGTGCAAATTTTCATTAAAACCGAGCGTTCCCGCTCCCTAAAATCTAAACAAGTAGGTGGAAAAATTAAAAAAAAATCAGGATTGTAGTAAGTATATCAAACTTACAAGGAAAACTTAACGGTTAAATTTTCTTGAGAGTTATTAGTTGTTTAAGAGTAAATAGCAGCCTCAGGTATAAAATATACCGAAAGTTGGAACATTCCGTACAAAATTTAGAAAAGTATTAATTAATTTTTTTATAATGGCTGCGGAACCCTATTTCGGGCGTGTCCGACACGCTCTTGGCCGGTTTTTTATATTTTGCTACTTCAATAAACTGCCTTCACATCCTACATGAATATACCTACCTCCTATTCTAGTCTCAGGCTATACAAGGTTTGAAATAGCGCTACCACCAAATCGCGGAATTTGTAACTCCAAAATTGAGCTATTTTCGGAAACACATATCGTGTGAGGGCGCCACTTTCCTTGCAACCGTCATATATTAGTAATAATAATAAAATTTATTGTTTAACTATTGTATATTTTAAACATTTACTAAAACTTTTTTTTCATCCATTGTCCTACTGTTTCGCATGCTGGCTCTTGCTATAAAGCACCGCGTTCAGACTGGTAGAAAATTATTTTCAGTTTTTTGTAGTCGGTTCAATTTTTGTCCCCTATAAAAATTTACACCTAACGAAAAATTGCTTTTTCCGATGCAGAGACGTTCATTATTGAGGAGTCCTGGTGCTTTGTCACCCGTTTCATTTTTGAAATCAGACCTATTTTTTTTTTAAATCGAAGCTAAAATGATTTTTTTGAAGTCGGTTAAAAATAAGATCTTAAGATCCATCTTGCTCGCTAATCCTGCCGTGAAGCAGCATTGCTTGCACAGTTGTGTTTTGGTGTGGTGAGTAAGACAGCCGGTGAAATTACTGGCACTTGAGGTATCCCATCTTAGGCCTCTAGGTTGGCAACGCATCTGCAATGCCCCTGGTGTTGCAGATGTTTATGGGCGGTGGTGATCTTTTACCATCAGGAAACCTACTTGCTCGTTTGCCATCCAGTGGAATAAAAATAAAATAAATAAAAAAGATAAAATGTAAAATTACAATGGATTCAACAATATAATTACGTGTAGTATTATTGTAAGAGCCCGAGAGCGGAGGCCGCGGATCGGCAAGCGCAGCGTAGGACGTCCACCAACGAGATGTACGGATGACCTGGTTAAAGCCGCGGGTTCACGGTGGATGCAGGCCGCTGCCAACCGAAGCAACTGGAGGTCCATGAGGAAGGCCTATGTCCACAAGTGGACGTTCTACGGCTGAGATGATGATGATTATTGTAAGCTTGTAAAAACATCTTGTACGACCGGACTCAAATTACTAGACGTCACAGGTGACCGAAGAGCTGGCAGCTTCCTCGAACAAAGAATTAGCCTAGCTATTCAAAGAGGAAACGCTGCCAGCATCTTCGGGACCTTGCCTAAGGGGTACTCTTTGGACAATTTATTTTAGTTTTAGGTTAAGTTTTTATTTTATTTTAAGTTATTGTTAGAAAGTTATGTTTAACTAGCTTTTGCCTGCGGCTTCGCACGCGTGGAATTCGGTTATCGCACGCTTTTTTATCCCTTTAGAGGGAAATTTTATCCATTTCACCTACACAGATAATTTTTAATTGTAATCGAGAACTTATACACCTATTTTCATACTTTTAAGTCCAGAAATTAGAAAATTTCCATACAAATTTTGCCCCCCCCATTTCACCCCCTTAGGGGATGAATTTCTAAAAATCCTTTCTTAGTGCTCACTTACATCATAAAAAGAACCTCTGTACCAAATTTCAAGTTTCTAGGCCCAGCGGTTTGGGCTGTGCGTTGATATATAACCCAGTGAGTCAGATTTGCCTTTTACATATATATAGATATGTATATTATTCTGAAATTGTCAAGTTATACCTCTCTACCTTCCGGCGTGGAAGCGCCCGTCTTAGTAAATATTCAAAGCTCTTCGAGCTAAGAGTAAGTTTCGCTGTCCATGATTTGTTGATGAACAGCTGCTCGAATTTGTGACTTAGGAGGTTAATATCTTATAGTCTGGGGGAGATACGACAAAAATCCGGCCAAGCGGGTGTCGGGCTAGCGCACTAAGGGTTCCGTATAAATTTTTTGATAATGTCAAAGAATACGCTGTAAATCCGCGTGTCTACTGGGTGATTCCGGGGTCATGAGCAGGAGTGAAAGGGGTGATGGGGACATTCACACTGAGCAACTTTTACTATGGGACCAGCCACGAAATGGCAAAAAAACTGCTATTCCATACACTTCGGATAGTTAGCGATCGCTTATCTCTTGATTAGATGGTTTTTTTTTTGCGCGATTTCGGGGCTGGTCCCATAGTAACAGTTGCTCTGTGTGAATGTCCCCATCAACCCTTTCACTCCTGCTCATGACCCCGAAATTACCCAGTATATAGGGGATAATTAATCCATACTTCCATACTAGTATTATAAATGAGTAGGTATGTTTGTGTGTTTGTCCGTCTTTCACGCCGTAACGGAGCGACGGATCGACGTGATTTTTGGCATAGAGTAGTTTATGGGCCCGAGAGTGACATAGGCTACTTTTTATCCCGGAAAAATGCACGGTTCCCGAGGAAACAGCGCGCGATAACCGAATATCACGCGGGCGAAGCCGCGGGCAAAAGCTAGTAATATCTAAAAACTAACTACTTATGTAAAGTGGCAGCACTCACGCCCCAGCAAACAAAATAAAACAATAGCTTGTCTCTTCTCGTTACTAAACTATCTCACATCAACCGTACACACTAGATGGCGCTACGGTAAACGTGGATCGTTTTTTGGGGCTAGGCTACATATGTATCGCCAGTCTATATAATGTAGGCAAACAGGAATCCTTATGAGGTAGTTGCTTTTAATCAAATTTCATGCAGATTTTATTGCTGCCATCTTAAAATGTGTGACTTACTTAAAACCTTTTTCCAAGAAGATGGAGTTAATCCTCGATAAAATTCATATATGCTACAGTTTTGTTCAAATTAGGTCACGTAGAGTAATTTTTAAATTGAAGCAAATCTTTCCGTCTAACAATTGCACGGAATCTTATCTAGATTAAATCAAAACTAATTGACAGTTTGCAACAAAGCAACACAATAGTCAAAAGTTATGACACAATAAAAGACTTATAAATGTAAATTCGCCCCAGGGGATATGTTCCAGTCAACCGTATGTGACGTCACGCAAATCTAACATGGCGGACCAGGCCACACATCAATTAACTTTTAAATGTCCAACTATAATCTCTGACAAAACTCCCTGAGATTAACGCTTGAAGTGCTCTAAATTAAAAAGTATTTTTTGCGAATTTTGGGAGTGAGCGTTGATTTTTTGATAGTTCATCCCAGCTGTGGGATTTTGGGACTGTAAAAAGACGCAGCTTGCGCGAGCATCATGACGTCACGATATAAATACGAGGGCCATTTGCCGCGCATGCTCCGTCGTATCGACCCACTCTCTCACCCGGGAGTATTCGCAGGTCATGCGCGAGGTTCGTACGATCGACCAGGCACGGCGGTGTAGGGAGTGACGCTTATAGGGAGTAAACTGCGATATGAGAAGCTAGGAACACCCTACCAGGTTAGTGAGTGCTAGTTACCGTCTGTGGAACGTGACGCTCAGCGCCGCAGAAAGCCTTCTTTGCGAATGTTATATCAAGGAGACCACCGATAGGTATGTCGATGCTAAGCGATTTTTGGGCGGGTTTTTGCCATTTCAATCTTTAATGCTTGCGCCAAAGTCCCCGAGCTTTGGCGGTATATGGGAGTGTGGAGTAAAATCGGGGAAGTGTACTCGATCTGCATTTTTGGGGGGCGGAATTGATGTGTGGCTGAAAAACCCGCCCTGGCACGGCCGACTTCAATAATTGAATTAATCGTACCAATATTTTATTGAAATCTCAGTGACCGAGTCGGAACGGACGGCTTAAACTCCCGTTTGACTCCGAAAGTCTGTGGATCCACCCGGTTGTTACCTAATATGTAATAAGTTACCTTGTTACCGTCAAGTCATGCAAGTTAAGTCATGCCAAGTTTCTATTACCAATGCCTAATAGCCGTGATTACGTGTTTTTAATAAAATCGACTTATAAACCGTGATTGAAGTATAGTGGCTCGTGAAATATGAACAATACATGTTAGAACATGTAAGTCTTGTGTTTCTAAGATTCAGAGATGCATGACTGCATAATGTGGATGCAGAAATTGATCTTTTCAAGACAATTTTTCATCTTAACATTGATTTGTGTTTGAAACCCTTTATACGATAGTGTTGAATTATTGAAGTGATAAATATTTATGGTGGAATTATTTTCATGATCCCAAGACACTTGAAATGGTACTCTTCTACTTATCGAAAAATTGTTTTTTTGACGAAGGTTTATATGCTGTCAAAGGGATCGTTTTAAAATGACTCTACCATAAGCCATATGTAATTTTAAAGGTGTGGTGATACGATTTATGCCTTCTAAGTAATATTCCAATTATACCAAACTATCATGGAGGTTCACCAAGATATGTGTGAGATCATTGTTTCTAATTGTAATGTGTGAGGATTTTTGACAGAACCAACGATAATTTGCTACATCCGTAGGTCCAAAGGTGCCTATTGCTATAGCACAACTCTCTGTCTCTATTTGTTACTGGGTTGTAACTTTCGAAGTCTTATAGGCAAGTTAAGAGAGTTTTTTTTGTTACCCTTGTAACAACCAATTTAATAATGAAACTCAAATTGAAATAAAAATTAAAGAAAAAAAGAACATGTTTATTCATCAACAGTAGTATTTAAGTACAAGTAGACAGCGAGAAGAATATTATTATGTGTCTAATTAATAGGGTATTTATACCAAGAATCATGTACATTTACTATTTATATAGATGGTCGTGTAGTCTTACGAGACCATTTAAGTGACAAATAATTATAGAAGATTTTAATTAAATCTATAATTATTAACATTTTAGATTTACGAAGAAATTAAATTATATGGTGCCGAAAAATTATATTTTTCCGGGATAAAAAGTATATATCTGGCCCATAAACTATCTCTATGCCAAAAATCACGTCGATCCGTCGCTCAGTTTCGACGTGAAAGACGGACAAACAAACACACACACTTTCGGATTTATAATATTAAGTATGGATTTCAAACGTGAAGTGAAAAGATATCTTTGACGTTGAATGTACTAAATATTTTTAATTAACTATAGGTACTAAAATTAAAATGTCAGATAATTTAGTGTAGTTTATGGACCTCAGTAAAGTAACGTCCGAATCGTGCAATTATTTCATACTAGCTTATGCCCGCGACTTTGTCTGCGTGGATTTAGGTTATCGCGCGGTGGCGCCCTCTACCGGGATGAAAGGTATCCTATGTTGATCCTTGGGGTTCCAACTACCTATATACCAAATTTCATCAAAATCGGTTCTGTAGTTTCGACGTGAAAGCGTAACAGACAGACAGATAGACATACAGACAGACAGAGTTACTTTCGCATTTATAATATTAGTAGGGATTTTAAGTCGACAAATCACATAGATTAAGTTCTTATGTACCTATAGTCAATTTCATAAACTTGTGAGCAACAATTTGATCAAAAATATCTGAACACGACCCAGCGTTCAGATATTTTTGATCAAATTTTTGCTCACAAATTTACAAACTCGACTGTACTACATTAAATGCAAGGTTATTTTCATAGTAACAAAGTGAAGCGTTAATATATAGAGCATCTCGTTAAACAATATAAGTTGCTAAATTATTATTTTTTTAATTTAAATATCACGGGACAATTCACACGAATTGACCTTAGCCCCAAAGTAAGCTTAGCAAAGCTGATATGGGTACTAAGCAACGGATAAACATAATTATATAAATAGATACATACTTAAATACATATTAAACACCCAAGACCCGAGAACAAACATTCGTATTTTTCATACAAATATCTGCCCCGACACGGGAATCGAACCCGGGACCTCAAGCTTCGTAGTCAGGTTCTCTAACCACTAGGCCATCTGGTCGTCTAAAAGTTGTTACTTAGATTCAGTATTTAAACAAAATTTCTCATATATTTTTTTCCATTGAATCATTTGATATACATTATATCTACAATATTACGTTTAGCATAGCTGTATTTTAATTTCATTGTTAATTAATATTTTCTGTTGTAAAATTTATTTTTAATTTTTGAAATATAAATAAGTATTTAAGTATAACTTACACAACAACAACCCGCACCAGCAGTCCTAATAATGTTGCAGGTGTACATGGGCGGCGGAGATCACTTACCAAAAGGCCATCCGCATGCTCGTTTTCCACCTAATTGAAAAAAAAAACCTAACCATATAATTTCATTTTTAATACAATCTTTTTTTTTGACTGAAACTACATTTGCATACCTACCACAAGTCAATCTAACTACTGAAAGTTGGTCAAAAAACTAGCAAGATGACTACAAACAGAATAAAAAAACCCGCATTCAAATCGGTCCACCCGTTTAAGAGCTACGTTACCACAGACACACACACAGAGCGGTCAAACTTATAACGCCCCCCTTTTTGCGTCGGGGGTTAAAAAAATGCAAAACATTAAGGGCCTGTTGTTTGATCATTAGTTAAACTAACTAACAGTTAAAATGTATGGCAAAAATAACAATAGTTAACACATTTCAACGGAAATTTAACTTTTTTTTTCTGGAAGGCAAATGAGCAAGTAGGTCTCCTGGTGGTAAGAGATCACCACCGCCCATAAACATCTGCAACACCAGGGGTATTGCAGATGCGTTGCCAACCCAGAGGCCTAAGTTGGAATACCTCAAGTGCCAGTAATTTCACCGGCTGTCTTACTCTCCGCGCCGAAACACAACAGTGCAAGCACTGTCTCACGGCAGGATTAGCGAGCAAGATGGTGGTAGCAATCCGGGCGGACCTTGCACAAGGTCCTACCACCTGCAAACTAACTATAGTAACTTTAAGGCCGTTCCCTGAGCCAAATACGCAAAACTAGCCCAAGAATGATCCTACTTTTCTACGAAACGTTGATATTTGTAGACGTGGGAAAAATATATATGATTCTTGATTATATTATCTTGTCAACGACAGCTTTCGATACACGATTCATCACACTTCGCTCGATACAATTAATTCCCAAAGTAACCTCCAATGCGAATTTTTATTATTAACAACGGGCCCTAACAGGTGTGTTCACTCAAATGTACTCAACCACCTGCTGATATAAATACATTATCTAATTAATCTTCCCCATAACCTATTAATTATTCGTGATTATGAATAAATTACGAATAATTAATAAGTTATATCCATTGAAGTAAGCTTAAACGTTATTTCGCATTACCCGTCAATTTATAATATACACTAGCTTTTGCCCGCGGCTCCGCCCGCGTGGTATTCGGTTATCGCGCGCTGTTCCCTCGGGAACTGTGCATTTTTCCGGGATAAAAAGTAGCCTATGTCACTCTTCGGCTCATAAACTATCCCTATGCCAAAAATCATGTCGATCCGTCGCTCCGTTACGGCGTGAAAGATGGACAAACATACAAACACACAAACAAACAAAGACACAAACACACTTTCGCATTTACAATATTATATTAGTATATTAGTATTAGTATATTAGTATTAGTATGGATTCATCATCGTCATCATCCCAGCCTATACACGTCCCACTGCTGGTCACAGGCCTCTCAGAATGAGAGGGCTTGAGCCATAGTTCCCACGCGGGCCCAGCACGGATTGGGAACTTCACACACAATTGAGTTTCTTCACAGCTTGTGCGGGTTTTTCTTTACCATAAAGCTTGTGGTAAATTTCAAATGTTCGCACATGAATTCCGAAAAATTCAGAGGTGCGAGCCGGGGTTTGAACCCACGATCCTCTGCTTGAGAGGCGATAGGTCAAACCACTATGCCACCACGGCTTCTCTCTCTTAGGGCCTGTTTCACCATCCATTGATTAGTGTTAATTTTCGGTTAAATGTGATGCCGTCTCTATTTGTTTTATTCGAATAGACGGAGACGATAATAAAAAAAACCGGCCAAGAGCGTGTCGGACACGCCCAAAATAGGGTTCCGTAGCCATTACGAAAAAACTAAGTAATATTTTTCTAAGGATTTCTTATTTTATACGGAATCTTCCAAGTTTAAGTATATTTACTCATAAACTACCAATAATTCTCAAGCAAACTTAGCCGTTATAGTTTTCCTTGGAAGTTTGATATACTGACTACCATCCTGAATTTTTAAAAATTTTTACATTTACCGGTTTAGATTTTAGAGGGGGGGGGGGACGCTCGATTTTAATGAAAATTTGCACTTTAAAGCTGAATATTTCGCAAAGAAATTACTGAATCGAAAAATCGTTTTAGCAAACCCGTAATGGTTTTAAAATACCTATTCAACGATAGTCCACAATATAGGGTTGGATGAGAAAAAAAAAATCACCGCCACTGTACGTCTATGGGAGGTACCCTAATAAAAAATGTTTTTGAAGTTTTAATTGTACTGTTTTGTCGGCATAGTTTACCTTTATATTCGTGCAAAATAACAGCTTTGTAGCATTCATAGTCCCTGAGCAAAGCCGCGGACGGACAGACAGACAGACAGACATGGCGAAACTATAAGGGTTCCGTTTTTGCCATTTTGGCTCCGGAACCCTAAAAACGGAATGTACGAAATAATAATAAAAGAAATCTTTTAAATGAAAGATTCTGAAACAAAATTTGAACCTCGGTAGAGCGCCATCCGCCATTTTTAACACCCGGCCCAAAAAGACGAACGACGAGACGAAGAAGATGTGTGTATCTGTCTGTCTTAAACGGGTGGACCGATTTGAATGCGGTTTTTTTAGCAGAAAGCGGGTTTTCTAGTGAAGGTTTTAGATATATTTTATCAAAATCGGTTTAGCCGTTTTTGTGATATTGAACTTTGAAGTGACAAGAATAGTTTTCCAACTTTTTGTTGGTTAGGTTATCTCGGGTCCATATCGGCTCGCATTCCTATTGGAAGTCCGAATGTAATGTTTGTCAGAACGATCGTTTGTCATAACACTTTGTTCTCAGAATCCAATAATTGTTCAAAATTGTTATAAAACAAACCTAACCTAACCTATTGTTTTCTATAGAATGATCATTTAAAAATTTCAGAAAACTACCTATAAGGTTTCAGTGGGAAAAAAAGGCAAACGATGATTCGGACAAAAAAAAATACGGTATGACTAGCGAAGAGTATGCGAATTTTGGCGCTCCAGTTTTTTTTAAACTAATAGGTACGCTTCATTTATATCGCCTCGCTCCGCTCAGCTGTTTCCACCAGAGCGGTGCTATGCTAGGATAGGCAAATGAAGCGTTTCTATTGGTTCACAGATATAGATTACATTAGATAAAGTACCAAATTCTTCCATTTGACCGTATCCAACGTAGAGCTGCTCGATTTGTCAATAACCAGGCACTTTCTGGACTACTCGATCCTTTGGCTTTGCGGAGGGATGTGTCGTCTCTCTGCTTATACCGAATTTATCATGGGGAGTGTTCTGACGAATTGTTCGAATTGCTGCCTGCGGCTAAATTCCACTACCAGACTTCGAGGAACCGGCTGTCTTTCCATCCTCACCATCTCGATGATTGGCAGTCTAGTACCGTGTGTTTTAAGCGAAACTTCTTTCCTCGCACGACGAAGATCTGGAGTCAGCTTACTGCGGCAACATTCCCGGAGCGTTACAACTTAGGGATCTTTAAAAAACGAGCCTACCAATTCCTAAACGGGTCGGCAACGCACCTGTGATTCCCCTCGTGTTGCAGGTGTCCATGGGCAACGGTGATCGCTCTCCATCACTCTCTCTTATATATAAAAAAAAAGATAACGCAAACACCTAAGTCTGTATGAAAACCAACCGTGTCACTTTTATATCTACTGTGACGTCTCAAGAGCGAATTAGCGATGTAAATTCCCCGATGTCCGCGCAAAATCGAAATTCGGCCGCCCGCCCGCGCCTTGGGGCTCGAGTCAGTCACTAGTCATGATTAATCAGTTAGCGGTCAATCTTTGTTTGGGGCCAACCCCGACGTTTGGTCATGGTTCGGACACGCGAATTAGATGCATTTGCGTAATCTAGTGTAATCTATATCTTTGTGTTGGTCCATGAAAAACACTCGCACATCTCTGTTGGAATCGCAGCCTAAAGGATACTATGTATGCGTGCAAAATTGGGGGTGAAAAAAATTGTGTCACCTTCCCGGTAGGGATGTCGAAAATGAAAAAAAATATCGTTATATCGATATATCGACATTTATTAAAATATCGATATTAGCGTCGATATATCAAAGGAAAAATATCGATATATCGATTAAATCTCAATAAACACTCACTAATGTATTTTACCAGTATTCCTTTTTATTAGACGAAATTACAAAAATATCAAGAACTAAAAGTCTACCTTCTACATTCATAGACAATATAGTTCTTTTTTTTCGTTCGTTCCTATCTTCTACAGTTCAGTTTCAGCGACTTCAGTGCCATAAGAATTAAAAAATATCGTTTTCAATACAATTTTCGATACTGGATATTTTCTATCGATATATCGATATATCGTTACGAAATATATCGCCCTAAAATATCGACATATCGATGTATCGATATTTATTCGTCATCTCTACTTCCCGGGGGAGGGGCGTTGGGGCCTTTAAAATTGAATGCGCTCGCATCACCATTTTGACTGGATTAAATCGGTCCAAGTCATATTCAATTATTTTTTTACGATTATTAACACGGTTCCGTGTAGCTTTGGCAACTGGATGTCGGTAAAGGGGTAGTTTGAATAACGGATATACAGGGTGGTTCATTTAGATCGGCCTGTACCCTTAGTGTAAGTTATCGGTTACAAATACGTCTCGAACGCGTTCGCGTTAAAATCTCAATACGTATGGAAACACGAACATCGCAAACGTTCCGCTAGAGGCGCTGTTCGTGTTTCCATACAAATTGAGATTTTAACGCGAACGCGATCGAGACGTATTTTGTAACCGAAAACTTACACTAAGAGCACAGAGCCTCTAGCTTCAACGTCACAGTCATTGCCTCAGTGGCGGATTAGGCATATAGCAAGAGTAGCAAATGCTACGGGCTCCGCGCATCTAGGGGCCCCGCTGACCAATGCTTTCTGATCGTGAAAAGCGTCAATGCAGATAGAAGTATATTTTTTTCTAAATTAATGTAAGTAAACAGAACAAAACCAACACAAAACACCGCCAAAGAAAGAGATGGTATCAATATGATCGACTTAAATATAATATTTTACTTATACTATAAACTTGAAGCAAAACAAGGGCCCCATGATAAAATTTGCTACAGGCCCCGCGCTGACTTAATCCGGCTCTGACTTGCCTAGATACTTTTTAATCCCGAAAAGTGGGGCTGGCTTGGCTAAACAATGGTTTAGGGTAGATTCTTGCTTCTGCCATTTGCCCGATGAGCGTGGTATCACTGTTCTTAGCGACTTTTACTAAAACAGTGCTTGCACTGTTCTGCCGCCTTACGGAGAAAAACCATAAGTGACATTTTTTCAAAATTTACTGTTCACCAGCCTCGTACTCAGGAAAAAAAACTGAGTACGAGGCTGGTGAAAAGTCAATTTTGCAAAAAATGTCACTTATGGTTTTTCTCCTTAAGGCGGCAGTGTTGTGTTTCGGCATGGACAGTCAGCATCAGAAGTCGCTATACGCTTCAGGCGCTCAAAGAGAGGTAAACGTTTAAATTGTCAAAAAGTTGTTGACTGTCATTGTAGTATTTACTTGTGAGCGCTCAATGTGTCAAAAATACCTAAACAGTCGATATTCATTAATTTCTACACTCCTAACAAGTCATTGATACCTTAGCTGTCAAAAAATCACTGATATCTAAGCAGTCAACATATCAAATATATCTGAACAACATGGAAAAATAGACGTTAAAAGCATATAGCTATATGGTCGAATTTTGATATAAAATAGCTATGCTCATTTCAGGTAAGCGATATGACAATCATCGAAAACAGTACAGACTTGTCATCACATACATCTGTCTCATGTTTTTCTCTTCAATCAAATTTGACAGAATATGCCTCTAACTCTTATTTTACTTTTCAGCAGAATCAAAGTCAAACCATCTGACACAAAGCAAAAACTAAATGAAGGCGAATTTCGAACTCATAATCAAGGCACGTCGTGGCACCATTTACATTCCTATGCTTTTCAAAGCATAGATCCCCGGGTTCAAATCTCAGTCGACACATAATTAATTCGACTTGATCTTTTTTTTTGGTTTTATTATTGTTTTATGGCTTTTTATTTCTTTTAGTTTGGATCGCATTCGTTTTTACGATTTTTCTGAATTTTAACATAATTTTATAGCACTTACTTTTTAAGAAATTAGTTATTTTTTATCAACAAATTAGTTTTTATTTTATACCTTTTTTCCCACCCTTGGGGTAATTTTTTTTCCAAATTTATATAATACCAACTTCAAGGTATCATCATCATCATCATCATCATCATCATCATCAGCCTATGTTCGTCCACTGCTGGACGTAGGCCTCTCCCATGGCACGCCACTGAGCACGATCCTCGGCCACTCTTATCCAGCTCTTGCCAGCCACCCTGCGAAGATCATCGCACCACCGAGTCTGAGGGCATCCCACGCTACGTTTGCCGATCCGTGGTCTCCACTCAAGAACTCGTCTACCCCAACGGTTATCGGTTTTTCGGGTTATATGACCGGCCCATTGCCACTTCAGCGTGCTAATGCGGTGGGCTATGTCGATTATAACCTATCCAATAAAAAAGAACTCAGAACTCCGTCATTTGTGAACCAATTGTTTTTTTTTTTTGCGTTCGTCTAGGAATGGTTTCAATTAGGTCCCATTTATAAGCACCAAATCAGGATCTGATGATTGGATCCTAAGGAAATCGAGGGAACTCTTCAAATTTTGTAGGGACACCTATGGTAATTTTGATATATTTTGTAGTAACTCGTGCATTTGCTTGTGAAAATCATCATTTGGTGAAGTGAAACTGATGATGAAGACCATAGGAGTTACTACTCGATAACAAGTATTTCATGGGTTGAATTTCAATTACTTTAACATAGTGGCTAAGCAATTTATGCTCCTCGTAATGCATATGGTGAAATGGAGTGGGTGGTGAAGCACCAGGACTCCTAATTAAGAAACGTCTCTGCATCGGAAAGAGCAATTTTTCGTAAAAGGTGGCGGGCAGTTGAAATTAAACTATTGTATCTTAGATCTTTTACACTAAAAAGCGTGAAAAAAAAAAGGGTTCCGTTTTTGCTATTTTGGCTACGGAACCCTAAAAATATATACGCCTCGACTTGAGAACCTCCCCCGTTTTTTTCGTCAGTTGAAAATGTACATGTAAATGTATAAAAACTTTTAAACAAAAAAATTAAAACGCCCAACAAACTGACAGCAAAAAATAGATTTCAAGCAAAAATAGAATTTAGGGGAGGGCGACGCTCGATTTTAATAAAAAATTGCACTTTAAAGTTGAATATTTTGAAAACAGATCACTGAATAGAAAAATCTTTTAGACAACCCCCAACAGTGTTAAAAGACCTATCCAACGATACCCCACACTATGGGGTTAGTCGAGAAAAAAAAACAGACTACGTTTATATGGAAGGTACGCTTACTTTTTTTTTATTTGCCACTTCGTTGGCGTGATTGAAGTTACATTCATGCCAAATTACAGCTTTCTACTACCAATCATCGGTCTCTGACCTTAGCCGCGGACGGACAGACAGACGGACAGACCATGGCGAAACTATAAGGGTTCCTAGTTGACTACGAAACCCTAAAAATAAACAAGTTCCAGCTTATACTGCATATGCTATAAAATTAAAAATTAAATACTTGTTTATTTTATAAGGGGTTTTTGGGTTTCTTAGTTAAGAATCGCGTGTAACCCCCTTCAGCATTGAGCACGTTTTGTAAACGCTCTCTTTGAATTTACTAAATTTTCACAGAGTTTTACCTCGGAAAGATATAAACACATGATTACTTAAAAACAATATTTATTATCCATTATTGATGTTTAAATAAAATGTTGATATGCTTAGTTACCATTGAAATAGTAACTGCTTAGCAACTAGTGGCATCTTGGGTGTTGACGTGTTTGTGGTTGCTGGTACGTGTAGATATTAATAACAGCTTGACTGCTTAGTTACCACTGATTTTCTAGTTGTTATTGTCATTATGAAAAACTGGATGTGTAAGTATTAATGAAAATTTAAAATGTTGAGATATTTTTGACGTATTGAACGCTCACGTGAAAATGGTGACTTAGGTGTCAATAACTTTGTGACGATTGAAACGTATATGTCTTTGTGAATACTCGGCCAGTGTAGATATATCTGATGCTGACTGGACAGTAAGACAGCCGGGTCAGCCGGTGTAATTACTGGCACTTGAGGTCCCATCTTAAGCCTCTAGGTTGGCAACGCATCTGGTGTTGCAGATGTTTATGGGCGGTAGTAATCTCTTACCATCAGGAGACCCACTTGCTCGTTTTCCATCCAGTCGAATAAAAAAAAACTGAATATATGAGATGCTAAAAGTCGTTTTTTAACCCCCGATGAAAAAAGATGGGTGTTATAAGTTTGACTGCTATGTGTGTCTGTCTGTGGCACCGTAGTTCTTAAATGGGTAGTGGACCGATTTAAATGCGATTTTTTAAAGCAGGATCTCTAGCGGTGGTTCCTAGACATGTTTTATCAAAATCAGTTCAGCCGTTTTTGAGATAATGAACTTTGAAGTGACAAAACCGAGGTTGTCTGTCTGTCTGTGTGTCAGGTTAGGTAGGTGGCCTTTTTTTTAACCCCCGACGCAAAAAGAGGGGTGTTATAAGTTTGACCGCTATGTGTATCTGTGTGTCTGTCTCTGGTTACCGTAGCTCTTAAACGACCGATGGGTGGACTGATTTCATTGCGTTTTTTTTGTTTGAAATCAGGTTCTCTAACGGTGGTTCTTATCTTAGACATGATTTATCAAAATTGGTTTAGCCGTTTTCGAGATATTGAACTTTGAAGTGACAAAGTCAGTGCTTACCTCTTAATGCTTACCTCCGTGGCTTACCTATTAGCTCTGTGTCCCGATATCAGTAGTCTGGGGGGGGGGGGGGCTACTACGAACTTCGACAATCGAAGTTCGTATCCTACCGTCCCTCTCGCTCTCGTATTAAATAGTACAAGTGTCAGAGGGACCGAACGACACAAACTTCGATTATCGAATTTCGTATTAGCACTGCTGGTCAGTGGTGTCACTGCGGAAAGCTGTGGGGGAGGGGAGGGGGCGAATATGCACCACCCTTCCGGGCGCCAAATATTGTCGTGTAGGGTCCATATCGGCTCGCATACTTATCGAAAGTCCGAATGTAATTTTTGACAGAACGATCGTTTGTCATAACTGTTTTTTCTCTGAATCCAATGATTGTTTAGAATTCTTATAAAATAAACCTAAAACCTAGCCTATAGTTTTCTATAGGATGACCATTTAAATTTATTAGAAAAATATAAGGTTTCAGTGGGAAAAAAATTCGGACAAACGATGATTCGGACAAAGAATACGGTATGACTAGCGTAGAGTATGCGAACATTGGCGCTCTCCTTGTAATGAACTAATGACAACGCAAGACAGTACTTATAATAACTTGTTTATCCAATAAAGGTAATATAAATAAATAAATAAATATCATGGGACACTTGACACCAATTGACCTAATCCCAAACTAAGCAAAGCTTGTACTATGGGTACTAGGCAACGGATAAACATACTTATATAGATAAATACATACTTAAATACGTATTAAACATCCAAGACCCGAGAACAAACATTCGTATTATTCATACAAATATCTGCTCCGGCCGGGATGCGAACCCGGGACCTCAAGCTTCGTAGTCAGGTTCTCTAACCACTCGGCCATCCGGTCGTCCAAAAGGTACCTAGTTATAGAGGCCCTAATAAACATGGTCCTTTCATAGGTTTGATTAAAAAATACGTTTTCTTTATAAAATTATCACTTCTTTGCTAGAGCCGTTTCTGGGAACTTCCTATCTTGCCGTCCCGCTGCCGCTTATGTTATTTAATAGGAGAGTGAGAGGGACGGTACGATACGAGCATCGATTTTCAAATTTCGTTGTAACCCCCTTAAGGATCTCCTGTATTTCAGGCAATATACACGGTGATTTGTAATCGGTGATCAGGAGTTGAAAAATATTAATAACAAATATAACCTAACCCACAAAAAGTTGGAAAACCCCCGACTTTGTCACTTCAAAGTTCGATATCTCAAAAGCGGATAAACCGACTTTGATAAAACATGTCTAATAACCAACACTAGAAGACCTGCTTTCAAATAGAAAAAACCGCATTCACATCGGTCCATCCGTTTAAGAGCTACGGTGCCACAAACAGACAGACAGACACACATAACGGACAAACTTATAAACCCCTCTTTTTGCGTCGGGGGTTGAAAAATCTTTATTATGAAATATCCAAATATTATAAATAAAATAACCAAAGAAATTCAAATTGAAAAACCAATTCCTCGCAACACACTAGACTGACCAACTGATCTGTACCCTTAGTGTAAGTTTTCGGTTACAAAATACGTCTCGATCGTTTTTATCTATCTATCTATCTATCTATCGCGTTCGCGTTAAAATCTCAATTTGTATGGAAACACGAACAGCGCCTCTAGCGGAACGTTTGCGATGCTCATTGAAAAAGTTTTTACGTCTACGTTTTAAAGAGCAGCATTGTTTGATTCACAAATAAGTTGTTCAGTTCGTAAGTCGTACTTTTTACGTCATTATCCACGTTTTTTATTACTCTTAAGTTAAAGTACTTATAAAGCTTTTGTAAGAGGTTGTAAGCTCATAAACAAAAACATAAGTAGGGTGAAAGAATTTTTGTTAACTTTTTTTTTCACCTCACTGGCTCAAAAGGCTGCGTTTCGTGGGAAAACGCTTTCCCCCTCTTGGCTGGAAAAGGTTTCTGAAATTATAACATTGTCATGAACTGTGGGGTTGCTAGGAAATACGAAAATCGAAGTTCTTATCGTACCGTCCCATCTCTAGTCCCGTATAAAGTGGGCGTTTTCAAAAAAAGTGTACCCTTTCTTTTTTTAATTTTGGAAAATAGTTTTTACTACTCAGTATCAAGAGCACAGTCGATTCACACAGTTTAAAAAAATGTCCCCAAAAAAAATTTCAGTTTGCGACGTTTCCGTATTCCGTCTAGTTAAGGCGCTTCACGCCGTGACAAAATACTAACCTAACCTAACCTATAGTTGAGCAATCACGTTACCTAGGTTTTCTTTATTGCCCCCCTTTACTGTTTCGCCTATCCAAGTATCAAATATTTATTTTTTTCAAAAACCTTCGTAGGATTATGTTTTTTTTTACATGCGGGGGTCTCTGCCCCCCGAGCCCCCTTGCGGGGGACTTCGCCTTCTTTATGCCCGTTTGCCCGTGCCTCTTTTACTGGTGGCTGTTCGTTCCATTACAAATACAATTCTAAACTTAAGACCCTGCGCACACAGAGAGCGGTCAGAGTTCTGCGTTCTAGTGACCGTTGACCGCCCAAGAGTTCCAACGCACACAAGCGGCGTGCAAATTCTCGCGTTCTACATAGTTTCGTTTGGGTCTTTGCACATGCCCTAACCAATTCAATCAACTTTTCCGTGTTTGCTAACTCAGACATCGCGGCGTTCCGGCGTTCCCTGTCTCGTCGGGAAAAGAGCTCTTGGAATAGAACGCGACGTTCCGTTTTGACCGCCGCGGTCAGACTGCCCGCTGTGTGCGTTGTTGTTATAGACTCGGTACATTCTAATGAACGCCGAACACGGAATTCGGAACTCTTGACCGCTCCCTGTGTTCGCGGGCTCTAATAACAGTAATAACTTATTTTTCTAGTCATCAATAGTAATTAATTAGGTAATTTTTTTTTCGGACATAGATTTGGACAGGATTTCGGCCAATCAAAAGCTAAACAAGATTATACATAGTAAAATTCGGCCATGTTAATATTATGCTAAAATACGTTCGGGTAAACCATTATTCGGCTTACAGAGAATTATGCCGAACTAAATTTCGGCAAGTTTAAGATTCGGTGTAAATAAATTATGCGAAACTTGTTATGCGTAATCAGTTTCGGACATTAAAAAGTATGCCAAGTAAAGTACAATTCAATAGAATCTAACAATTTTCTACACATTTAACACACCCTAACGTGGGCACGCTTGATTACATATGTCCCTGTTGTTGCAATTATCATCTAAAAGGAATCAAAAAATAATAATAGTTACATCACAAAGCCTTAGGCAGCCCGGTGTTCATATTAGTAGGCTGGAAGTGTCTACAGGATTGTTAGATTCTATTGAATTGGAGTATAGATGGCACCCTCACACGACATATGTATGCCACTGACGTCACGTTTCTGAAACAGTGGGCAGGAATTTTCCCGGCATGCCGCTGAAGCCTCAGCAAACGTCCCGATCCGTTTTGATTTACACTAGTCATGTCGTCAATATTTGACTTCATGATTGAAAGATCTCTGTACGTGTCTCCAGAGAGACGCGGGAGCCTCTGGATCTACACCCCGATTGTATTGACTACTGTATCTTATTTGTACAAGAGCTTAATCGAGAAGCTGAATCTGATTTATACATATTTGTCGGTAAATAATAAATAGAATTTTGTTTCGATATATAAATTTTTAGTGGAATAAAATATACATGAATTTAAAATAAAATAACCACATAAAACTTAACTATAAAGTAACTACCTAACTTAAAAACTTAATAACCTACTAAATTAAATCTAAAAAAAGGCCCCCGTGGCATGGTGCCCAAGAGGCTGGCAGCATTCCCTCGTTTCTATTAGTTTTGTGGGAATAATGAAATGTCCTGTAACCCTTAGTGTAAGTTTTCGGTTACAAAATAAGTCTCGATCACGTTCGCGTTAAAATCTCACTTTGTATAGAAACACGAACATCGCAAACGTTCCGCTAGAGGCGCTGTTCGTGTTTCCATACAAAATGAGATTTGAACGCGAACGCGATCGAGACGTATTTTGTAACCGAAAACTTACACTAAGGGTACCTACTAGCAAAAATTCTTACAGCGCCCTAAAAGTCCTGACTTGCTGTATGGTTTATATGAACCCAATTTACATTTATAAAGTGTATACCTACCAACCGATTTTATTATAAATATTATAATTCTTGTATAAACATTCAGTGGATCGCATCAATAACCATTCATCTGTAATTCGTGTGTTTTAACTAGACGTATAATCACTTTTTTCACCAAAATTCACTTACTTTCAATATTTAGTACCTACCTAGAAAAATATTTTCAAGGGTTTAGTGGTCGGTTCCATTTTTTGTTATTTTTTGGAGTCGGCTTTACTTTTTAAGATTACTATTTGGAGTCTTTTTCCTAACCTAACCCACCTACACCTAACTCCAAATTTTTGTTTCTTTTTCGGTCATCCTCAATCATTTTTTCCTATGCATCAATAAGGCACCATATTTCAACTTGCATTCTTTTCTCGATGAGAAACTAGTACATAAGATGGCGTTAGTGTCGCTGCTAAAGTGACTATGAAAAGAATGCAATTTGAAATATTGGTCCATAGGAAAAATTCGTGTCTAGTCTCCTGTTCAGCGGTGGTGTAGGGGAATAGCACGCAGCACGGAATGCTAGACCTGGGTTCGATTCCCAGGCTGGTCTATTTTTCTGGTTTTTCTATGCATCCATGTTTCGGCTTGTGTTTTCGTGTGAAATATATCGGTTTTACTTTTTGTTATATTTTTTATTATAAATGTGAAAGTTTATATCTGACGCTACACCACTGCTTACCTATAGATCATACGATAATTTGAACGAGTAATCGAGTGAACCCGTGTGTGAAATGAACCTCAACTCTAACTAATTAATATGGCTTACCAATATGCTGTTAAATATGTAATATGTAAATGAAGCTACGCCGCTACGCCGTAGATGCTCTACGAGCTACGAGTTTTATGTATTTGTGATGTTAGAAGTTTTTGTTTTTATAGGGCTGTGTTTATTAGTCCAAGAGCTGTACGCACTTTTGAGTAGGTATGTATTTTCCTAAAGTTTACTGTAATATTACAGTCTGGCTTAAGAGGGGTAAATGGGCATTATATTATACAAGCTTTTGCCCGCGGCTCCGCCCGCGTGGTAATCGGTTATCGCGCGCTATACCCTCGGGAACTGTGCATTTTTCCGGGATAAAAAGTAGCCTATGTCACTCTCGGGCCCATAAACTATCTCTATGCCAAAAATCACGTCGATCCGTCGCTCCGTTACGGCGTGAAAGACGGACACACACAAACACACAAACAGACTTTCGCATTTATAATATTAGTATGGATATGGCGCATTTTTTTCAGAATCAGGCAAGTTTGGGTTTTCCTATTTGTTTCATATTGATTTTGACGAAGAAAAAAAATGTCACCAATTTTCCATAAAATTTTTGTGTACATTTTGTAACCACCCATGGTTATGAACTGTCAAAGTCAAAGTCAAAATATATTTATTTAATTTGTATTAAAATTCCCATTTAGGCTATAACAAGCACTTATTAATGTCCAAAAAAATCTTCCACCGGTTCGGAAAAACCTCTGTTGAGAAGAATCCGGCAAGAAACTCAACGAGGTATGAGGCAAATCATACAGTAATTGGCTACGTTACAGTAATTGCCCACTTGAAATTTTTATGCGAAACAACAATAATACAAATAATTTAATGATAAAGCGACTAGATTATTATGTATGTATACCAATTTCAATTCAGAAGGGTTACCCCGAAACACGAAATTCGTATCGTGCCGTCCCTCTCACTCTCGTATTAAATAACATAAGCGTAGGCGGGACGGTACGATACGAACTTCATAATCATAATCATTTATTGTGCGTGGAATTCAGGTTACAGATATAGTTGTACAAAAAATAAGAGTCTCACCAAACCCTACCCTTTCAGGTGTACAGACATTAAAATTTATACAAATTGAAAATTAATTTACAATTTAATAATTACTTTCAATACAATTTACAAATATTCAAACAAATTAAAAAAATTACAAATATCAAGACAAATAGTCTAATATTCAATTAAAACTCCAATGAAATTTACAGTTAAATAAAAAGAGACCTTAACCTAGCCTAAGTCTAATTTACTCTTAAATTAAATAGATACCATTCTTAAATAATCATTAATGCAATATAAACATTTTTCTGCAAGCCAATCTTTTGTCCTTTTTTTAAAAACATTTAATTTCTCATCCTTAAAAGCATCTGGTAATTTATTATAAATAATAATACACATAATATAGGAATTTTTGAATTCAAGGCCAGTCTAACAGGAGGCTTGTACAATTCGTGTTTATACTGACTTCGCACAGTACGAGTGCTCATGTCTTGCATTTGAATAAAAAGATTTTTGTGTTTATGTACAAAAACGCTAATCTCTAGGATATACAAACATGCAAAAGTAAGAATTTTATGTTCTAAAAAATATGGGCGACGATTTTCGAATTTCGTGGTAGCCTTACTGGAAGGCTACTCCGAAACACAACGTTCGAAGTTCGTGTCGTGCGATCCCTCTCGCTCTCGTATTAAATAGTATAAGTGTGAGAGGGACCGCACGACACGAACTTCGAACGTTGTGTTTCGGAGTAGCCCTTCTGGTCTCGCCTCGTCGCGTCTCACCTCGCCGGTGTAAAATCACCATTATATCGCTAATTGTACGACGGGCGTCGCTTATCGCCGCGCGCACTGAGTTATGTGGTACGCGTCCAGTTGTTGTCGAACCGCCCGGGCGAGCGAGCGGACGCGGCTGTCATATTGCCATTTCATTTTGAAATGCGCCTAGATTGTGTAGTTTGAATGATTGCATTAACTGTTTTACACGGTTTTTTTTCGGTAACAACTAGTGAGCCGCATTTATAATAAGTTAAAAAAAAACGTTCTGGAAATTGTGTTATTTTAAATTTATATTTCACTAGCTTTTTTCCGCGGCTCCGCCCGCGTGGTATTCGGTTATCGCGCGCTGTTCCCTCGGGAACTGCATTTTTCCGGGATTAAAAGTAGCCTATGTCACTCTCGGGCCCATAAACTATCTCTGTGCCAAAAATCACGTCGATCAGTTGCTCCGTTACGGCGTGAAAGACAGACAAACACACAAACACACTTTCGCATTTATAATATTAGTATGGATTTCATATGTTAATTGCATTTTTATGTGGTAATAAATGACTTTTATTGTTACATTATTATTAAAAACCCCAGGTTGTACTAGTATCAACTCTTGGCGTAGACTATACTACGTTTAATTTAATGTTTGAATTTAACGGTCAAATTGTATACAATAGAATAGAATAGAAACACACAAACACACACACATACACACACACACACACACACACACACACACACACACACACACACACACACACACACACACACACACACACACACACACACACACACACACACACACACGTTTCTCGGTATTTTGAATACAAATGGACTAAGAATACCTACATGTACAATTTTTAGAGTTATTTATTATGTTTTTATTATAGAAGTTTACACAATTTGGGCCAATCAACTTTTTTACCGACACTAATCTGTCCGCGACATTTTTCAAACATTTGCAGATTTTTATAAGTAAACATAGTTTTTCTGTAATTAAATAGATGGTGTACATGAATACTTGCCACCCTACGAAAGTTTAAGCTGTTAAACCGTAAAATATCTTGTTGGGAGTACGATTTTTTGGTAAGAGACAATTTTGGTAACGCAGGAGACGCCCAAAGTGTCGGTAAAATAGTTGATTGGCCTTTTTACATAGTTTCGTTGTTTTATTTAAGAACGTGTGCATTTACCGTTAAGTTTCAAATGTTGAAATAAATGGAGTATGTAACTTAGTGTGATTCATTTGGGCGTTACTTAGCGGAGGAATCCATGAACTAGAACTCATTGTCTTACACCTCCGCTACTATTATATTAATAATCGTAGCGGAGACTATTCTAGGTAAAAGGATTATGGTTCAATGAGACAATTCGTCACTACTTTTAAAAAAGCTCGTATCTCAAAAAATATAAAAAATCTGAGTGAACTTTATGACCATTTTTTCTACGGTCAATTTTGTTGACGTATTGATTTGAGATACGAGATTTTTAAAGTAGTGACGATTTTATTTCGAACAGCTGCCAAGCGAATTGATTCATTCAGTCATCGATATAAATATCATTCAGTTAATTGCATTTTTTTTTTCCAGGTAGTAATTTTAGGCCTACCATCAGCCAAACCACCACCCTAAAGTTGATAATCGTTTGCATGTCTTCTTCTCTTTTAAAATATGGCTTTCTGTCCTTATTAGGACAATTTCGCCAGTGTCAAAGTATGAGAGGGACGTTGTTCGGTAGTTGTAGTTTTTGCAACTTGATAGTAAAATTCCAGAAACCACGTGGTGACAACTTGCGCATTAAAAAAATTCAGACACGAGAGCAATATAGAATTTTGTTATCACTGTTCACTGTTGAGGTTAATCGCCGCATAAAACACTATCAAAATTATACTTCATTTGATAGGAATTTGATTAAAAATTGATAGACCACTTATTTGGCTGATTAGGTAGGTACCCTAATTAATATTGAAAACATGGCGGTGTCCTAAGTAAAAAAAAAAAAATCCTCAGTTAGATTTTAGTTAGATAAGTTCAATATCTCAAAAATGGCTAAACCGATTTTGATGATACATATCTAAGAACCATCGCTAGCACACCTGCTATCAAATAAATAAACCGCATTCAAATCAGTCCACCCTTTTAAGAACTACGGTGCCACAGACAGACACACAGAGAGACACACAGACAAATAGATAGACTCAAATAGCGGTCAAACTTATAACACCCCTCTTTTTGCGTCGGGGGTTAAAAACAGGTCAGGACTAGTTAATTTTCAGACCACTGGCTACTTAGACCAGTTGCTTCTTAGACCAGTTGTTTCTTAGACCAGTTGTTTCTTAGACCAGTTGTTTTTTAGACCAGTTACTTCTTAGACCACTTGGGTACTTATTTAGAATAGCTACTTTAAAAAAAAATTATACTTTACCAAAATTCAAACGCGTCCGTGTAGCGGTGGGTTTGTGTGTGTTCTTAGTTATTACAGCGTGGAGGTGCAGGAACTGCATGAACACACGTTTCTTGCATGAACATAGCTATCGACATAAGCGCGGGTGAACAAAGTGATAGTTTTTATTTATTTTTAGTTCTTTAGTTCGGAAATACACTCAGGAAATACCAAAACTATATGGTCAGTTTACTAGTACCGATACAACCATCGACATCTATGTATAATATGTCGGCGACCGATCATATAATCCGCCAGATCACGAATTTTGCTATCACAAAATGGCGCCATTTCATGATATGCCTAGGAATTTTTTTCATGATCTGCCTAAACGTCACTAGGCAAATCGTTAAACGGTGAGTTTTGAACGATACGGCGGATGTCCCTTAGCCAATTCATGAAATAGTGCTATTTCATGATTATGCCTAGGAATTTTGTGATCTGGCCGATTTTACGATCGGCCGCCGACATATAGAGTGCTGTTTCTTACATCAAAACGGGCACGAAATTTATTCTCTAATTCTAATTATTTTTTAAAATATGGCTTCTGCCCTAATTAATAAGACAATTTCGCCAGTGCCTAAGTATTCTCTTTCGAGAGGCAACGTTGTACGGAGATTGTAGTTTTTGTAACTTGATAGTAAAATTCCAGAAACCACGTGGAAATAACTTGCGCATTAAAAAATGTCAGACACGAGAGCAGTATAGAATTTTGTGATCATTGTTCACTGTTAAGGTTAATCGCCGCATAAAACACTATCAAAATTATACTTCAACTAGCCAAAGAAACAGAAATAGCAAAATTATACATTGTTCACATCCGCCATGTTCGAATCCCACGAAATTTGTTCACAGCTCGGATTTGTGAACCTTTCACTAAGTTTGTTGACGTCCGTGACAGGGGTTGTGTCAAAGGTTGTGTCGAAGTAATATTGGTGATTGATGCGTCGCGCGCTTTGTTCCAAACAGCAAATCTAGTGCCATAAGACATAGATGTCAATGTACCTAACATTGCAATTAATACACCGTGTCCGTGTTGATTTCCGTTAACTTTAAGAGACGGTTATTCAGGTCAGATAGAGTTAATTTCTAGAAGAAACTAAGTGTCTTAACTATTTTTCAGATATTCAATAATTCAATTTAATGGCTGAACCAGTGTAAAAGGACCTTTATTACGTCATATTATTATTTATCTTTTAAATTTCGTCAGTAAAGAGGTTTTCGTTCATAACTATTCGCTACAAGGAGATTATTAGCTATGGGTTGATGTGCTGTCATGAATGAAATTTAAACTTTGTCATAACTGACACTAACTTTTGTGTAACTCTTAGGGACCTTTTACACTGTAATATTGATTTATTATGTATGAATAAAAAATTTTTTTTTTTTTGATTTTAACAAAAATCAATATACCAGGTAATTTCTGTTAATGTACCGAGCAACGTGTCGAACGGAAATGAACAAAAACACGGTGTATATCCCGTTATCGTAGCTTTTGAAGGCAACGGACTAGATTGATTAATCACAGATATGGACTGTGCCTGTGCTGGCCGGATACGAACTGATATGTCTGATAGTGAAATTAATAGAACAGCTAGGTATTGGCTTTGTGGACGACATCAGCGCCACCTATCGTCCGCAACTTTCTTGGCTCAAAGTCTCGATGTTTTGAAATTTCATAGCGACATTGTGACAAAAATCAGACCTATCACGTATTATGAGCATCTTCCTGCCGTGCTGGGGGCCTACCACGATCTTTCCTAAACAATCCAAACGCAGAGCAGTTCAATTTAAGCACCTAAACTGAATCGTCGAAATTGGAACCACGACCTTTATTTCTCAGAGCTGAATCTCAATCGCTTACAAGTGAATGAAAGACCGATATTTTCTCTGATATATGTATCGCTATCGCTGAACCTCACTTGAAATGAATCACAAAAGTAACGTCGTAGTACGAAATAGCGATGCAGTTCAGTTTAGAGCTTAAACTGAATCGTATTAAGAGAGCGTGGTAGGCCCCCTGAAGGATGATCATTCCCTCTTGACATTTGATTTTTGCTATGAAAATTCCGCTCCTTCATACTTACTGCTATTAGTCTGCTTTTCCACCAGAGATGTGCAAGGATGCGATGCGAGGAATATGTTTGTCATGAACCAATAGAAACACTTCTTACTTAACCTCGTTCTTAGCTGTTTGCACTAGACACCTCTCGTTCGTAATTCCTTATTTACCGCCCTCAAGACACAATGTTGCTCACCCGCGATTTTATGATAGTTAAGTCTATTCTATAAATGTGTTTTCATGCAATTCCTCTACCTCTAGGTACACACACAAACCTAACGATCACCATGACCACACTGAAGCGTTTCGAACTCAACCAGAGCTCATCTTCAATGTAACACCATTCTACCAGATGTTGTGTAACAATTTATATATAAACTTATATGTACTACCTACTGCTTATATGCGAATTCCACAGATTTTTAACGTAATTTTTAAAGTCTAATCCCTACTAATATTATAAATGCGAAAGTAACTCTGTCTGTCTGTCTGTCTGTTACGCTTTCACGCCAAAACCGCTGAACCGATTTTGATGAAATTTGGTACAAATTTAAGCATAGACCTTGGGAAAGAACATAGGCTATCTTTTATCGCGAAACAGAGGCTTTAAGGGGTTGAAATAGGGAGTGAAAGTATATATGGTGGAAGTTCGTCGCTGTCGAAAATAAAACCATGAAACTTGGCATTGAAGCACTTAATAAGAAATAAGTCCGTTTTTTCAACATAGGATACCTTTTATTTCGGTAGAGGGCGCCACCGCGCGATAAGGGCGTTTCTATCTACCGTTGTACCCTTATTGAATTTATGAGTGCCAAATAATATTTTAAGTTTTTGCTATTCTTATAACTAATTCTGAGAGTAAATATATTCTAGTTTACTAAAAATTAAAGAGATTCGCTGTATTTATAGTATAAATACGTTAAAATATTTTTTTAATACGACGAAGGAGGTTTTTGATGGTCCGTTTGGTTACAAATTATTCAGCTTGTAGTTAATAAAAGACGTACCTAAACTAAATATTTTTACCTTTATTGAACAGAATTGTATTCAAATAAACTAAAAACAATTAAAAAAAACTCAATTTCAAGCAAACTTTTCACATAAAATGGATATTCAGGCTGTTTGGTTACGGCATGGGTCCAAACCGTAACTAATCTTTGGATTATTTAAATAATCATCGATATTACTATTATGTGATAAACAAAAAAAGGTAGAACTAAGAATAACACATCGTTATTATCCAAAATAATAAACAATTAAGCTTCGAAACTCTGTAAAATCTAGAAAAACAGTTCAAAAATTAAGGGGACATTCTCCAAATGGACACCCATGTAACTTAACGGACAAAATAAAGACGAGATCATAATGGTCATAAACTTGCACAAAATACTCAATAAATAGCAAGGAGCTTTGATTGTGTATGATGATCTAGTATATCAAGAGAACATAACATATTAAAAAAAAATTATGACTACGAAGGTATTTCGCTCCCTACCAATACAGGTAACGTGTCATCATGAGATTATGCTAGAGCTATCTTTGGTATGCCACATGTATAAAACATAAAGAAACCTAAATTTATATACTTTACATGAACATTAAGATTTATATTTATGCATCAAATTGGCTTTATTTATTCAAAATCACAGTTGGCGATACAATTAATACAAAATACCTATGTATAATATCTTTATTATATAAAATACTAGCTTATTACATAGCATAGTCTTAGCTGTCTTTTTAGTAGGAAATTTTTGGTGTTTACTTAATCAGTTTTGATACGCCTACAGTTTAGAGCTCCTTAAATGAACTGCACAGACAAAGTCACAGGAAAAACTAACTATGCTCAATGTGCATGCGACTTTACCGTGTCTGTTTGGTTACGTTTGCAAGTCCGGTTATACGTTACGCGACAAATTGTTACCAAACGGACGTAACGATTTCTATGAAGCAGAATTAAATCTATTCAAATCAATACAAAACTAACCGCAATTTTCAACGTATTTAATCAACAAATAACAGCATGAAACACCGTTTTATTCAATATAAACATTATTCTAGTTACTTAACGTTTAAGCTGCATAAACAGTGAAACCAACCGGACAAAAAATTGGATAAACTGACCGACCACACTCCAGCTCGCCAAAACAGTCGCGAACTGGCTTAATTTAAAATCTAATTCGACGTTACAAGCTCTGTCTATGGTCACAGTATTGCTAGGATCAAAACTTACCTAAAAAGTTGTTAAAAATTATTTCGCTTTCACTGCGAAAATTGCGTAACCAACCTGGACTATGTCCAAATCGTGAAACCGGGGGGACAACGTTTTAATCAAAATTTTACCCTAATAATGATGTTTTATAAGCTATTATTCATTAAAAACGCATTGCTTATAGTTTAAACTATCCCAGAAATGTATTACTTAGTGTTACCGCCATAGAAAAATATGCGTTAATTGCCCTTGAAACATGGAGTTTTGAGAAGGGGACAGTATGGCGGGACGATTTTACCATATTTAAAAACAAGATTTATGCAGGAAACCAGTGATTTACTCTGAATTTAACTTAATTAAGGATGCGACAATTTTATATATTTTACAGAAAAGCAACATTTAACTGGATAAAATCAATATCTTATGAATAAATCGCAAAAAATATAAGGGGACATCCAAAAAAGTAAAGGGTACAACGGTAGATAGAAATGCCCATAACCTAGATCCGCGTAGACGAAGTCGCGGGCTTAAGCTAGTATAGTATAAAATTCTCTTGTCACAGTGTTTGTAACCAAACTCCTCCGAAACGGCTTGACCGATTTTAATGCAATTTTTTGTGCATATACGGCAGGTCTGAAAATAGGGCGTAAAATATTTTTCATACTTATCCTAACTTTTAAACGTTTGTTTCAGACAAGATGTTCACCATACTAGGCAGCCACCGGCCATAGTGAAATGACAATAAATAGAATAAGGGTCAGTATTTTTCAACATGTATTTAAAAAAAATCATAAGTCGGGCAAATATTCAGCTTTTTGCAGCGCTTTTTTTGTCATTGGTGTCTTCGCAGGCGTTTAAAAGGATGCCCAGTGTTGTTTTTTTTTATGAAAAATTAAAACAACACCGATACTGAATTTAGCGTGATTAAAATTCTTGTGACTTGTCTTTCCATTGTGCTATAAACGTGGGACGCTAATGACGTTTGACCGCGCGGTCAAAACGCTCGAATATTTGCCCATTCATCTCGGAAAGGGAGCTGTTTTGATAGTTAGCGGAATATGGACATACCCTGTAATTTAATGGTAGTTTTTCCATGATCTTTCTCTCATCATCATCATCATCATGTCAGCCGAAAGACGTCCACTGCTGGACATAGGCCTCCCACAAGGCTCTCCACTCAGACCGGTCTTGTGCTTTTCGAATCCACCGCGATCCCGCGATCTTAGCCAGGTCGTCGCTCCATCTTGTTGGAGGCCTACCGACAGCTCGTCTCCCGGTCCACGATCTTTCTCTACAAGGTATTAATTAAATAACCGAAAACCAGAAAGTATTTTGCTCAGAATCGAGAGTAGAATCGATTACACTATGCATTAAATTAGATCGCGTTTGAGTTTTTAAATCCTTCTTTCCAGTCTAAAAGTAAAAAAGTAACGACTGCAACAGGCGCCAATTAAATATTTTAGCGAGGTTGCATAATATTTCGTTAATTTAATACTGGCCGTTTTGCTGTGTGATTGATTTTCTTCTAAATACGTCAAAGACAATTACAAATCGTGAGGGTAGAGTTAGAAATGAACTAGAATTATTGACTTAGCAAAACACACGAATATATTTTAAAATAATGAACGCATTCAAAAGTAAATGCAATCAACTGAATTAAAAAAAAAATATATTTTTGGGGTGTCTCAGGTTTTTAGTTATTTAATTAACACCTTGTATAAGTGGATATTATTGAAGGGCGGATGATGGATGCAATATGGTGACGAAAGCATAAGATAGATAAGACACTTCAATTAATATTTTTGCATTAAAATGTATAGAAATCTGAGTGATGGTGTAGATAAAGTTCCTAATAAGGGTGAACTAGTAGATGTAAAGAGTTAATTTTCCCTACATAAGTTAATAGTGAACTATAAAAGGAATGCACTGAAAATATGTAATACAGAAAGAAATACGATTTTTTACTACAACATTAATCTATTTTCATATATTACGTATATCGTTCGTTTTTCCTATATTTATCTTGCTCTAATTTTTCTAGCATTCTAAAGTTTATCTCGCTCTACAAAGCCATTTTACCAAGTTTTCGCACTTGTCTCTGAGCTACTTCACTCGATTTTCTCCCCATTAGAGTCTAGAAACTTACGTCTTATCTTACTTACGTATATATGGCATTATAGAGCACGATAGAGTTAGAATAGAGTTTAGAATTTTAGAAATATGTATCATACGAAGTGTGACCTTTGTTTCCTCTTTTCGGCACTTTGCTTAATGTATATGTAAGTATGTATATGTACACGTCAATAGGGAATATCACTGCAATATTCTGCCGTCAGAATGCAGCACTAGCACAAACCGTAAACAATTTTGGAAAGTCTTAAATTTTAATGTATTTTAAATGTCCGTAGAATGCCATAATATATTTTATTATTCAAATACATGTCTATCGTTACTATCGAAGTTAATATCATATTATTTTGTTACTAATAACAAACAAACTATAAACAACATTAAAAATAAGGTCTCACGAACTTTTACAGAACCCGCATATAGTAGTAACTTAGAGTAGGTACCATTATTGTGTAATATTATATACCTACCTAATTGTTCTTTTTCTTTGTAAAGAGAACTGACATTGTCATGGCAGTTTGTGCTAGTGTCACCCCCCCGCTCAGATATTTGCCTAATGCTCCCTAATGTTCAACTGTTTTATATTTATGCAGCCTGCGCTGCCCCAAATTTTCCGTTGCAAGTGTCCTCTTTCTTTTAAGGATTTCTCACGTTCTAAAAACCAAATTCTCGCGCTCTAACGGCCGTATTCTCGCGCTCTAACGCCCTATTCTCACGCTCTAACGTCTCTTCTTTGCGCAGTGTGGGGAGCGCTCATGAGACAGTCGTGTCACCGTCTGCTTGAACACCAGCAGGCAGGGGGAGAAGAGCCCCCACTTTATTCTCCGATCGATCAAATTTCAGGTAAGAATTTCTAGACCTTAAGGCACTGTTACACATGCTCATTAGTAGCTAGAGAGCATGCTACTATCGAGCAAATGCTACCTAGTAGCATTTGTGAGTAGCGATTACAAGTTTAATACGGATAAGACTAGTACATGTAAGTATTTATTCATAAAAAATAAAGCTCCTTGAATTAGAATTTTTTTTTTTTGCATAAAGTTAGATTGATTTGCGGTAAGTAAGTAATAAAATAACTGTAATAATTGCACTAGTCTTATCCACATTAAACTTGTAATCGCTACTTCAAATTCGTTATCTAACTATTAGTGATAAAGTTTTTGCACAGGCCAAGTCAAAATCAATCTTAATGTCAATGTCATAAAGACTTTGGAATGGATTTTTTTTTTCTCATTATCGGATAAAAAAAAAACATGTATAATTAAAAAAGCTGTGGTGGACTAGACTAGTAGTTTGATTTATTTGCTTTTACCAGCAAAAGGTCGTGGGTTCAAACATGGCTCAAACCCAGGCTCGCACTTATGACTTCTTCGGAATTTATGTGCGAAATTACGTTCGGAATTTACCACGAACATGAATGAAGGAAAACATCAAGGAGATAAATTTTGGAGTTCCCATACATCGCTACAACGCCGCGGGACTTGGATTGATTGTATTGCACATGGACTAAACACATACACGCGCAATGACACACACACACTCACAAATTTTATTCTATTTTTATTTTTCACTTTCAAATAAGGATATTGTTAAAGATTTTGTATTACCTTGTTACAAAGTTCTATCCACTGATATTCATAATAGGGATGATGACGCTATTAAAAAATAATTCGAAGGCTCAACTCCAGTAAAAAAAAGCTTTATTTTAACCCTGAAAACCAGATTAATTTTCGATTTACTGTAAAATTAGATTTTTTGTTGCTTTAAAACAACTAAATAGTTAGTCGATTGAGTTGCCGGATAGTGACATCATAATTCGTTATTGCCCGTGGTTATTGCCATTGAAACTTTATGGGAGAATTGTATTTTGACAGCTCATAAAAAGTACGTCAGTAGATTGGTGGTGTCAACATCCCTATTACACAGGTTCTCCTGGCATGAATGTCAAAGGTCTTACCCGAGATAGCTCTAAACAAGTGTAGTCAACATAGCTTTTATAATGTAAAACTAGCTTTTGCCCGCGGTTTCGCCCGCGTGGTATTCGGTTATCGCGCGCTGTTCCCTCGGGAACTGTGCATTTTTTCGGGATAAAAGTGACCTATGTCACTCTCTGGCCCCTATGCCAAAAATCACGTCAATCCGTCGCTCCGTTTCGACGTGAAAGACGGACAAACATACAAACACACACACTTTCGCATTTATAATATTAGTATGGATTATTACTAATGTTAGGTAGAGCCACCAAACTGCCCGCTTGATAACAGTGTTGATAATGAATGATGATGCTTTTTAGGGTTCCGTAGCAAAAATGGAACCCTTATAGTTTCGCTATGTCTGTCTGTCTGTCTGTCTATGTCACCTAATAAATAGATCAGTTCCTTAATTCGATGCTTCTACCTATTCTACTAAGGCAGGTGTGGTTAGGCACGACGACGAGCGAGCGAAGCGAGCGTGCCGCGGTAGCGGCCGGCGAAGTGCCAGAACCGAAAATATTCGTCATTTTATCGCTGTTGAAAAACATTGGAATTACACCAAAATAATCTAAAGAAAAACAAAATATTTATAGCAGAAAATCCCAATCACGTGAAAAACATCTAAATAATATTTTCTGGATGAAATCCGCTTAAATTTTCCTGTACCAGTCTATATTTAAAGTTTGAAATTAACCTGAGCATCAATAATTATTTTTTCCGACATCTCAAGCAGGAAGTAATTTTCCTCGGTTTCTTAAAATAATTTTAAGCTTTGATTTAACTGCGTATTGCTGGCCTAGATATTCCCGGGAGGGGCGGGGGTAATGTGCAAGCAGTGTCAGTTGGTTCGCCGCCGTTGTACCGCGCGCTCGCGCCTCACATCGCTAGTTGCGCCCTCGTTAAGAGATATACCGAGCACGTATATGGAAGCCACAGGAGGTTTGCCTTTGCAGCTCGGTGCGTTTGATTTTTAATTAGTTAGTTGTAATTAGCAGTTGAAGTCTTGTGAGTTTTATTATTAACTAGCTTTTGCCCGCGGCTCCGCCCGCGTGGTATTCGGTTATGTGAAAAAATATTTTCCCGCTTTTCTTTTTAAATTTTTCCTGAATTTTCTTTGCTATAAACCTCACGGATCCCGAGACCTTTCCAACGAATGCAAAACCTTTGAAATCTTTTCTTGCGTTCTGGAGTTATAGCGTCAGGAAGGAAAACCCGACTTATTTTTATATAGTAGATAGATAATAAACTTGGCGAAGCTGAGGGTAAAAGTGAGAAAGTGAGGGTGAGGTAGTCCTAGTATTATAAATGCGGGAGTTTGTGTGTGTGTGTGTGTGTGTGTGTGTGTGTGTGTTTTACTCGCCCGATGAAAGGGCTAGGCGGATTTGGATAAAATTCGGTATGTAGATAGTTGGACCTCTGAAGTAACACGCAGGCTACTTTTTATCCCGATATTCTTACGGGATTCGTGGAAAATTCTTTTATTAAATGTTAACGGCTGAGTGTTAGAGACATGAAATTTTGGAGTCAGTTTTGACTCTCATAATATTGTTTTTCGTAACGGTAACTACCTATTCAAAATAAGATTTACTTATATCGTTAAGTATTTATATTTTATTACTTCAAAAATATATTCGGTCTTGGCGCTTCGCCGGCCGCTGCCGCGTCACGCTCGCTTCGCTCGCTCGGCTCACGCGTTAAGGTCACAGTTCTACTTAACACTCCTTCGATTCGCTCGTCGTCGTACCGTGGTCGTACCCAATGGAGTCCTTCCTTAAATACATCATTTTGCACTATGTACAGTGGGGGTTGGAAAACCTTAGTCAGTTATTAAACTGATTCCTTTACAAAGTCATAGACTCTTAGTCGGCTGCCATGTTGATGGCGTATGCCTAAACAACATCAGTTACGCGGACGACATGGTACTGCTGGCTCCCTCCATTGCCGCGCTCCGTAAACTTGTAGCCGTATGTGAATCCTACGCCTCTTCACACGGTTTGCTGTATAACGGGAAAAAGAGTGAATTTATGATTTTTAAGGCTGGGAGCAAGTGTCCCACAGTTGTACCGCCTGTCCAACTGAACGGCATCGCCCTGACGAGAGTCACTCGCTTCAAGTATCTCGGGCACATTGTTACTGACGATCTGAAGGACGATGCTGATATGGAAAGAGAGCGAAGAGCATTGTGTGTGCGGGCAAATATGCTGGCCCGCAGGTTCGCTAGGTGTTCAAACGCAGTCAAGATTACACTGTTCAAGGCGTACTGTTCTTCATTTTACACCAGCAGCCTGTGGGTCCGATATACCCAAAAGTCATACAATGCTATTAGGATTCAGTACAACAACGCCTTTAGGATGCTGATTGGTCTGCCTAGATGGTGCAGCGCATCAGCCATGTTCGCTGAGTCACGCACGGACGGGTTTGCAGCAATTTTGCGCAAAAAAGCAGCGTCACTGCTGATCAGAGTAAGGAGCAGCCCAAACAGCATCTTAAAGATGATAGCTGATCATGTGTGTTGTCCTGTTTTAAACGATATTATTTTAAATGTTAAATCCAACTTAGTTTTTAAATACTAACATTATTTTTTAAGATTGCTACTAACAAAAATGAGATCTATGTTATCTTTTTAAATAAAATTATTATTATTATTATTATTATTATTATTATTATTATTAGTATCTTTTGAAACCAAAGTACTAAGTAGACAGGTGCATATCAAATTATACTCAATGGACATGATAATAAGGGTCAAAATAGTATCCACCTCTAACATATATCGTCGTATCCTACGATAAGAGCCACTATCACCATAGGGGCTTTTAGTTTTTATTGTAAAATTGAATTCTACACGTCAAGATACATGTTTACAACTTTAAATAATAATTTTAATATTTTTTTATTAAATAGTAAAAAAATATTTAAGAAAAGCCACAATTACGTATGTCTCATTTCTAACGCGGAGAAAAGCCAGAAGTACTCTGCTGTCCTTATTCGCCGTGCAAAAAGGAGCGACGCGGGCGCGAGGAGGGGGCGCAAGCGCCATTTCTGCGGTACTCGGCGGACAGCGCCGTAAGAGTGGCGTAAATTTGTAATGGTTATTTAATTTGTAAGATCGTCTTTTTTTTCGTTAATTAACAATGAAAAACCTAAAACGAATCTTCGAGAACTTAGATTTGTAAAAATAGTTACAAAAAATGGCGCTGATCGAAAAAAGAAAACACCAAGAAAATTTATTTAAATAGTTTTTGCATCATTCGGATCCTATTTATTACTTATTTTAGGTTTACTTTTATATTACACATGTTCTTAGTTTACGTATTTATATATTTACATAGTTTAATGAAGAACATCACACAATTTAATGAAGTGGTTAATATTACCTAGAATAAAGCCCGAACGGCTACAGCGGTCTTCTACCGCGGAATAGCTCAATTTTATTTGTATGGCAAATGTGTGGCCACAATTTCGGTAGTGTCCTTATTCTATGTTCGAATTATGTTTTGTTGAATTATTGCTTAAATATTCGCTTTTAAAAGATATATATGGATGTTTTATTAACATTTCGGCTTCATGGAAGGAACATACTTACTTTTTGATAACAATAATTATTTTCAACGTCTGATTTTGCGCGTCTTATTTTTGGGTTCTTATGGCACTTGAGGCCTTTTTCGCTGTATATTTTGGCATTATTGTATCTAATTTACCTTCTAATTTCTTGTCAATCGGTTAATAGGCTAGAATATTATTCTGTTATGGCTTCTTATAAAATTGGGGATGTTTCCTGTGACTGATTTAATATTAACAATGATTTTCTATGCTTTTTCAATTCTCTTTCTATAAATAAAACTAGAAAAGTCTCGCGTACAACCTGAAAACGAGCAAGATCTAGATTATTTGTTTAGTAATAGGGACCACATTTTTGACAGTGTAAGTTAAGAAGATAAAGCCTATCTAAGCATATTTTTTTAAAGACATCGTTTCAATATTTTTTATTATTTACAGACTGTTACCGACAGCAACAGCGGGCTTGATATTGAAACAAACCAGTCAGTCAGCCAGTCAGAGCAATAACACATAAATAAAAGACAAATTGATGAAGACCGAATTTTAAATAAAACTCAGATGCATCAAAAAGTAGTCATCATTGTACAAAATAAAACGAAAAAAAAATGCTGATATAATTTCGGAAACTTTCCTGGAGCCACACCGATTAAGTTTTTGTTAGCTTGAAAACGTTTAACTTCCTGCTACTGCTAAAATATTTTCGCCTGATGACATCACGGAAGAAAAAACTGGCGATAATGTGAATGTGCAATGATTAAGAGACAATTTTGGAGTCTAGCTCAATTCCGTGTCAGAATGAAAATATTATCTTTGTAGAAAAACAAAAAGAAACCAATGAAGTTCTAGATGATAACTAGAGCAGATAGAAGAAATTACTAGTAAATCAACTATTGATAATCATGAAGATGCAGAAGGATAATATTTTCATTCCGACACGGAATTAAGGTAGACTTCAAAATAGTCTCTATCATTACGCATCCTACATTTTCGTCAGTTTTTCTTCATTGACGTCATCATGTGAAATTAATTCAGCAGTAGCAGGAAGTTAAACGTTTTCAAGTTGACAAAAACTTCGGTGTGGCTTCGGGATGTTTTCGAATTTATATCACCAATATTTTATTTTTTTCGATTAATTTGTACAATGATGGCTAATGTTTTTTAATGTATCAAAGTTTTATTTCAAATTCGGTCTTCATAAATTTGTCTCCTGTTTATGTGTTGAAGCTCTGACAAAAAACTGCCTGGTTGGTATTGGTTTGTGTAAACATCAAGCCCCATATTATTGTCGGTAACAGTCTGTAAATATTAAGATATAGTGAAACAAAGTCTTTAAAAAAGGTAAGTTAATCTTTATTTTCTTAACTTAAACTGTCCAATATTTGGTCTCTATTATCAATTAATATTATATTAGGATGTTCGCGAAGACTACAAAACAATAATGAGTTTAAGAAAGATGAAAAGAGGGACAAGGAGTGTGATTACAAATATTGAAAGAGTAAGCACAGACTATAAAGGTGAATATATAAAAACAAGTCTCTTGCATCTTTGTGTCAATAAAAAAATGAAGAATTTCATGACTTTTTATAACGTTACTTTTTTTTATGTTAGAGAGGCCACACAAACGAACTAGTGGGTCACCTGATGTTAAGTGATCACCACTGTCCATAGACACCCGCAACGCTTTAAACGATGCCAGTGCGTTGTCGGCCCTAAAACTACTTCATGAGAAAGGAGGTGTTGCTGCTGCGGGTGATACAGGCGATGAGAAAGAATAGGGAAAGATTTCCAATGAATATTGAAGACTTAGTAAATAATAATGTGCATTTTGCTTATTTTGTACAATAAAGAGTTTACATACATATGTATATACATAATGTGCATTTTTTAAATATTAAAAGCGTTGAGAATATTTAGATTTTCACAAGTTAAACATATTTTTTTAATTTATAAAAAACTAAAAAGTTTTTAGTTTCACTTATTTTCTTAGATGGGACTTATTTTATTTAAGAGAATAACTGTGGGTACGTACCTCCGCTTTATGCTTTAAAAGATCTTAGAAAATAAAACATCTAATTTGCCACTTCTGTATTACAAGAAAAATACCGAAATTAAAAGAAATGTTGAAACGCAAATATTTTAACAACTATAATTTGGTCCTAATGGCAGTTGTGGCCTCGAATTTTTCGACGATAAAAGGCACAACGTAGCTTATGGCCCTTTAAAATTCATTTAGTCCGACGAAAAAGGATTTAAAGGACAAAATTGATCTATAATATATCATTAAAAACATAAATTTTATTTTAACAGAACCCTAGAACCCTAATACACATTATTTAATTGCAAAACTATCAATTCGCTACTTATCTTTTGAAAGAAACACAAAAATGCTTCTCCTGAAAAGTAAGCATTTTGTAATTGTGGCTCTTATCGTAGGATACGACGATATCTAGTTTCATATCAATACAAAACCTTTTTAACAAACAACTTCGTAAAAGTTTCAATCAAAAAATTTTCTATTTCATTGTCAGTGTTTGTCAGTGTCAAGGTGTAGTGGTAGGGTTGCTATGGTCACCTGATTATGTTTAGCTGGTTGACAGGTTGACACAGTATGTCCTACTCAATCGGTAAAGCAGATTAGCGCTCATACTGAGCAAAGGAAAATAGATCTTAGGGCGACGAACCTTTTCTTACTTCGACTGTACTATTTAAAATAACAACTGTCGTTATCACACTTTATTGACCTAAAACTTGCCCCGTGACGTAGTAACCGACTGCCTAATTAAGTTTTTTATTGATAAGAGCAGCCAGCCAGTAACTGCGACAGGGTTCTACATACTTTCGAACTTTTCGAGGTACTTCTTCTTATTTTAATTAATTTAATTTAATTTTAATTATTTTTAATTAATATTTCAAACGCGAAATTTTGTACGAGTAAAGAAACAAACAAGCTGAGATACGTGGGGCATAGGAGAAATTCGTGTCTTTGTCCAGCGGTGGTGTAGCAGTGTAGCCGAAGACCTGGGTGCGATTCCCAGCGCTGGTCTTATTTTTCTGGTTTTTCTGTGCATCTATATTTCAGTTTGTATTTTCGATTTAACATTGATTCCGTTAGTTTATTTCGATCCGGTCTAAAAAATCCAACCCTACAAACAGTAATAAAGACAACTTTTGCAACCATTCATTTTCCCTGTGAAATTGGAGAAACCGAATGTTGGAAGCTCCATTCGATTGTGCCTGATTCAATTAAATTGTAGTGACAATCGGTATACGCTTTATGTTTCGATTTATATTCCGTTTCCAATTTTGTTTCGAACTAACTTTATTCCATTCACAAGCTGGCACGAATGGGAACCCGTCGTATCGCCTAACGTTGTTTGTCCTAATGTAATATTTGTCCTAATGATCCATTGTCCTAATACCTTTAACAGAAAATCCATACTAATATTTTAAATGCGAAAGTGTATTTGTGTGTTTGTCCGTTTTTCACGCCGTGACGAAGCGACGGATCGACGTGATTTTTGGCATAGAGATAGTTTATGGGCCCGAGAGTGACATAGGCTACTTTTTATCCCGAAAAAATGCACATTTCTCGAGGGAACAGCGCGCGATAACCGAATACCACGCGGGCGGAGCCGCGGGCAAAAGCTAGTAATAATATAAAAACACTTCATGCGTTGGTTATTACTTATTTTACTAGAAGGGTTAAGTTAGGTTAGGTTTGTTTTGCACTTGAAAAATTGGTGGTTTCAGTATAATCAACAATTTAGGACAATCAACAATGGCAATTTTTTCAAAAAGTTGTCAATTTCCAGTTGTCCACTTATAAAAAAATTAAATAAATAAATTAAATATTGTGTTTAAATAAATTATATTCAAACAAAACCTTGTGGTAAAGGTGATAAAAAGTCAGATGACATTTGTCAGTGGAACCAATAGAAAGTTTGATAGAAAGTTCCTACTAGTAAAGGTATATGCTAAACAGTAGGGAATCTACGAACAAATCGATCGAAACGAACACACTCACACAGACGCGCGCTCTACGGCCTCTAAGGGGGTCTCGCGGTACTGCCCTGCATTGGTCTCATGTTGTTTTATTCCACAGTGGTACCTGATCATGTGGCCCGAGAGGGCGACGGCAAGCTGACCAGATATGCGCCGTCGGAGGAAGACGAGGCCACTCTTAGGGAGCTGCTACTTAGGTACGCCACTAAAGTACAATTCAATAGAATCTAACAATGTTCTACACATTTAACACACCCTGACGTGGGCCCGCTTGATTATATATGTCCCTATTGTTGCAATTATCATCTAATAGGAATGAAAAAAGAATAATAGTCACATCACAAAGCCTTAGGCAGCCCGGTGTTCATATTAGAAGGCTGGAAGTGTCTACAGGATTGTTAGATTCTATTGAATTGGAGTATAAGCTTTCACATTCACATCATCAGGTTCTCTTTCCCAACCAGGGGCGGATCTTGAATTTGTAAGGCCCTGGGCTAATACTGCTTAGAGGCCCTACCTAATTACTCAAAATTCTAGATACCTAATTTTTATTATTGACAATATCGTCTATTGTTTTCAGTTCAGGTTGGGGGCCCTCTGTATCCACGGGGCCCTGGACTGCAGCCCAAAAAGCCTTTAAGTAGATCCGCCCCTGTTCCCAACTCATGTTTCCCAAATATTTATTTCGCCAACTCAGTATTTTCTCTATTTTCTACAAACACATTCGCACGAAGAACATAGAGCTTCCAGCAGTCGGGTAAAAAGGACTAAGCTAGGCGCAATTAAAATCAGGCAGTCTATCTCACACATTAATCTAAAATCGAGAAGCGTATAATTTAACCTAGTTTGTCCTTAATGAGGAACTGTAGCCGATCTTCATCCCCCTCTAACTAGACTGTTTGAGAGAGATGGCTAAGTTAGAAGTGCCTTGAGCATCCATAGAGCTTCAAAACTCGTTGTTTATCTGGAGTTATTGCAAACTAGATAGATGGGGTTTGAAAACCAGCCAAGTGCGAACCAGCCAAGTGACGTTTTCAAAAAACATTCGTTTACTATACGAAGATGTAAATCAAGCGTTCGATCGGCGATACGTAGCCGCCACATGTCCACCCGTGCCCGTTTTCGTTACGATACGCGGACGAAATAGTTTACGTGGCAAACCTACACACACAAAAGTTGTTGCGCAAACTTTCCGCTAGAGGCGCTGTCCGTGTTTCCATAAAAATTGAGATTTTAACGCGAACGCCATCGAGACGTGTTTTGTGAACGAGAAAATACACTAAGCATACAGGGGGCGTATTTTTAACGCGCTGACGTTTGTGATCGTATTAACTATGTCATTCTACCCTACGAATAAATAATAAGTCGGGAATTATAACTGCGTTACGAGTATAAAAATGGCCTTCCGTGTAGGAGGGGCTTAAAAGCTTGTTCTGCGCGTTATTTGACTGACATTTATTTTGCAAGTGAGCTCATATCAAACTGTCGGATTTAAGACTGTGAACAGCTCTAATTATCATACCAATTTGTGTTGTGAAAATGAAGGAGCAATAAAAAAATTAAAATGTCTAGGGATCACTTTTCACTTAGTAACGATTATTAACTTTTATGAATAAAAAAACACTTTAATTAAACCCAATGTAATCATGTAATCTTAGCTCTATACATTTTTAAAACGCTCGAACTTACCAAAAGCATCGTATTTGTACTTATTAATTTTATAGCTACAAATATGAAAAAATCCTAAAAATCACAACTTAAATACTAAATATTACAAACTAAATTGCTTAGTAGAGTTTTATTTATAAACAAACAAACAATACAATACAATGATTAACAAAAATGAATTAAAAAAAAGAACTAAAACTAATTTACTCTAAACCTAAAAATCTATATTTACAAATTTCGCCCAAGTCGTTGCTACTGGGCTGCGTTTCCTCGTTGTATGGCAATGCCAATACGTTGGCCGAGGAAAGAGCCAGCCCTATTGTCACCAGTGGAACGGGCAAGCTTCTTTTTCAAAAATTTAAAAAGTGTTCAAACTAAATTAATACTATATTAAAAGCATCGTATTAAGTTTTGAAAACCCATTTACATTTTACTGCATTTTTATTGATGGGCCAATGTACTAATTCCCATACATTATTTTTAACTAGAGCATACTCATTTTTCATGGCTTCCTGCCGTTGAATGCTATTAGGGCCGTTGATGTCATCCTCATAGCAACTAGGTTCGTCCGACAATGACGAGAGTGTGCGAGCAAAGACCTGCCCCGAATGCAGGTGCAAAGAGTACTTCCTATTTTGCGAATCATACCTTCTTTCCATATTAACATCCCCACATAGCCTATGAATACCATTAATACATTTAGCTATAGCAAAATAGTTGCCAGAGATTTTTAAACAGTCCTTATTAAAACTAAAACACCCCTGTTTATTAAAAAAATATCGAATAACCGTCCTGACAAAGTTTCGACACAAAAAATAGATTAGCGGACAAACTAGGAACTAATAAAACTTTTTAAAAGTGCTCACCTGACCATTAAACTTCACGTCGAAATCCTCACTCTTAGTACTTGATATTAACCTCACTGTTTGATAGACTGATAGAATGTTCCTTCTTTGCTGGAAAGCAAGTAATATTGCCGCCGTAACGGCTCTCGAAAAGTAATAAAGTAAGAGCAACTATCGAGAAAAATTAAGAAAATACTTACATGTTAAGTAAATAATTTATTTACTTAAAAATGCTTGTGAATGAAAAAACTGCTGCTCTTAAGTGCATTGTGTTGGCATTAGCTGCATCTTACCATAATCGCCATATCGCCAGCAACAGAATTCCAAAGTCTGATTTCGCTATCGGCAATATAGCCAGTAATGTCTGCGGCAATGTTCCTTCAACAGGGGATAGAGAAATTGTTAAAATAAAGGCCCCTTTCAAACGAATTAAAAGTATTTTTTGTTGATCTAAACCTGGGTTATGGCTGTAATCATATAAATGACTTTATATCCATCACATGCCGTTATTTCTCTATCACCGAATCCCGAAAGCCGGCGTTTTGCCGCCGCCGATATTGGCAATGTCCGTATATTGGCAGCGGCAAAGCCCGCGCCACTTCCTTGACTGATCAGCTGACGGCAGCTCTGGTCTCAGCCTTCAGAGACAGGTGAGCGTGATGAGCATGAATCTGTCGTCGAAGTTGGATGAGCTGCAGCGTGGCGACCGCCAACTCGAAACCACGGTGGCGCTGTGCGAGATACGGACGCAACTCCAGGAACTGACGAAGAGCGTGGAGTCATGCCAGAGCGAGGTGTCAGAGGTACGCTATATTGCCAAATTGCGCGCCGCAAAGTACGAATATTGTCGCTGTCAAATTTTCCGCTCTAGTACGTCAAAAAATACACACAGAGAAATTCTTGCATTTTATGCAAGTTTTAAGCTTAATATATTATTATGTGAAAACCTAACAGATTTGTTTAAAATGTTTAATTTTTAGTTGTTTTCAAAAATGTAAGTACCTGTTGAGTTTTCCTTTGAAAAGTTCTTCATTTGATTAATTCTCAGTAAAAAATGTTTAAACCAGGTGAAACGAGACATGGTCGCCATCAAACAAGAACTGGACACTGTACAGCAAGTGAAAGAGGAGATCGAGGAGCTAAGAGAATACGTGGACCGGCTCGAGGAGCACTCGCAGAGACGGAAACTGCGGTTGCTTGAACAGGTAACGATGTCTACTCCATTACTTTAGCAACTCATTTTTCTCAGAACGCAAGGAAATTTAAAACAGCTGGCCAGTCTGATAAATTTGAAATTCGAAGATACTATGCCGTCCCTCTCACACTTGTATTAAAATTATTAGCGTGTGCTTTAATAGGTTCAAGTTTCGAATTTCAGTGTCGTCAACTATTATATTCTGTGGTGTCGGTAGAACTTGTATGTATGCGTCCGAGTTTAGAATCTTCGATAGTGCGGTGCAAGATCTGGTTGTTTTGTGTAAAGAAGCTCTAGGATGCTATAGGAGTCGCTACGTCTCTCTTAATTTTGTTTGATGGGGTAATAACGATATTACACAACAAATTAACGTCACAGTATACTCAGCAATTGAGGAATTAGCTAAATCGTAAAAAGCGTCTTTTGAAGAAGTGCACGCTTTATTATTTTATTTGAAAGTTTTTACTGAGAAAAAACTATTAGCGTTCAAAGTCAAAGTTAAAGACAAAATCTCTTTATTCAATTTAGGCTATAACAAGCTCTTATGAACGTCAAAAAATCTACCACCGGTTCAGAAAAACCTCTGTTGAGAAAAATCCGGCAAGAAACTCGACGAGGTATTTTTTTTAAGAACAGATTCACAATATTTATAAATGATATCTATATAAATTACGAGTATTTAACACAATTTTATTATTCGTTATTCTTATTTCATGATGACAGACAATATTGACAAGTGCCAGTTGCGTCTCGTTTTTTTCTGATGCAGTCTCAAATACTTACCCTAAAATGCGAGCTCCTGTGGTTATAACTAACAAGAACCATTATTTTCTAGCCCTCACCAGACAGGATAAAGAAACCGCGAAAAGTATGTAGTGCCATTATTGTGACGTCTCTCTGGCACTTTCATAAAGTACGCAAACGCAATGCCATAATTACAAGGTCTCTGTGGCACTTTCGAAAAGTATGTAGTGCCGTAATTGTAACGTATTTGTGGCGCTTTTGTACGGGATCCCCCCACTAGACCTAAGAACGTCTGATTTCGTTACACCTATCAGCGTTAGATATCATTTTCATTAGCCCTAATAATCATCATGACTAAAGACTAAATTATTTCTTGAAACATAACATAATCCCTAATATCTCATTTATCCCATTACTTACGATTTGTCATAACTAACAGAACAATTGATACGGTAAAGCGGTTAGTTGCTTTATGCGATAAGCGCTGCGTTAGATGCACATCAATTTGTAGTTGAAGAAAATTAGATTGCAATGTATGGAAAATTTGGCAAAATTAAAGCAAGAGGTTTATCTATCAGGATATGTAGGTTATAGAGAAAAAATAAATTTTACCCACTCTCCCCCCCCCTCCGGGGGGAGCGTCACCCCCCCGCGCCCTTGAATATGTCCCGGACCGCGGTATTTTCCATTATAAAAGAAAACCGTACAAGATACATAAAAAGTGTGTAGGAACGAAATAATCCTAGATAAATTTACTATAAACCTTTCATACATACAAAAGCGATACCACTTACAGTTTCAGCGCAATCTGGCACCAAATACGAACATTTTTAATAATTTATCCATTTTTTTTTGTTAATTGTTTAGTTTTTTCAATTATTTCACACTTTACCGCCAAGATATGTATGACTAAAGTAAAGAACAGGATATCTTCTTTATAAAAAGGTATAATTTATTTTTAAACTCATTCATTTGACGCTGCTATGCTATTTTGAAAATTCACCATCATCAGCTACTGCGACATTAACTTAGGAAAAACTACCAAAAAAAAAACTATTTAGTCCGTAAGTAAGATTATATTAAAATATTAGACATTTTTTAGGGTTCCGTAGCCAAAATGGCAAAAGCGGAACCCTCATAGTTGCGCCATGTCTGTCTGTCTGTCTGTCTGTCCGTCCGCGGCTTTGCTCAGAGACTATCAATGCTAGAAAGCTGTAATTTTGCACGAATATATATGTAAACTATGCCGACAAAACAGTATAATAAAAAATTTAAAAAATAATAATTTATAGTACCTCCCATAGACGTAAAGTGGGGGTGATTTTTTTTTTCTCATCCAACCTTGTAGTGTGGGGTATCGTTGGATAGGTTTTTTAAAATCATTAGGGGGTTGCTAAAACAATTTTTCCATTCAGTGATTCATTTGCAAAATATTCAACTTTAAAGCGCAAATTTTCATTAAAATCGGGCGTCCCCCCCTCTAAAATCTAAACCAGTGGGTAGAAAAAATTAAAAAAAATTCAGGACGATAGTAGGTATATCAAACTTGCAAGGAAAACTATAACGGTTAAGTTTTCTTGAGAATTATTAGTAGTTTAAGAATAAATTGCAGCCTAAGGTATAAATATACCTAAACCGTCCGTCTGTCATAGCCAATTTGATCCGAAACTACTAGACCGATTGAATTCAAATTTAGTTCACCTATGTAAATTGATGACCCAAACACGGACGTGTAAAGTAAATTAATTAATTTTAAGCACGAGGGCCAGTTTGGGAGGGGGGGGAGTAAATTAGAAAAAAAAAATGTAGAAACTATATCGTGTGACATATCAAATGAAAGGGTACATTATGAAAATCTCAAATATATATTTTTCATTATTTTAAATTAATCCGTTTTGAAGTTATTTAAGAAAATAGGTGAAAATTGACCATTTCCCCGCCCCTATCTCCTAAAAGCCCAGTAGGGCCTACATTTTTTTTTTAAATACAGAAAATAGGTCCATACCTATAGCTTATAGAAAAACATATGAGAATCTAATGGTATTTAAAGTAACACCATTTAACCAGTATGAACATTTATATTTCGCTGAATGGCCAAATGAACTAAATTAAAAAAATAGCATAGCGATGGTAAATGAAAGATTTTAGAAATAAATTATACCTTTTTATAAAGAAAATATTCTATTCTTTACTTCTGTCATACATATCTTGGCGGTAAAAGGTGAAGTTTTTGAGAAAACTAACCTTTTAGCCGAAAAAATCGATTAATTATAAAAAAAGTTAGTATTTCGTATCGTATTGCGCTGGAACTATAAGTGATATCGCTTTTTAATGTATGAAAGGTTTATAGTAAATTTATCAAGGATTATTTCGTTCCTACACTTTTTTTATGTATCGTGTACAGTTTTCTTTTATAATGGAAAATACCGCGGTCCGGGACATATTCGAGGGCGCGGGGGGGTGACGCTCCCCCCGGAGGGGGGGGGAGAGTGGGTAAAATTTATTTTTTCTCTATAACCTACATATCCTGATAGATAAACCGCTTGCTTTAATTTTGCCAAATTTTGATCTAATTGTACTGAGCTATTGCATCAAATAGTTTAATTACCAAACATTGTCTTACGCGGTGAGCGCGGAAAGTAATATTAGGACCAATGTATAGCATTAATGAAAATTCGGCCTCGTGATTTTTAGGGTTTTACAAAATTAGGGCTAGTGAAATAAGGTTGAAAATTCTTCGGGCTAACGGAGGGAAAACCCTTTTATGAACTATGTAATTCCATAATTGTGACTGTCTATGTGGCACTTTTGTAAAATATGTACTTACCTAGTGCCTTAATTGTACCATCTCTGTGGCACTTTAAAAATATTTTGTGCCATAATTGTAATGTATCTGTGGCACTTTTGTTAAATATGTGGTGCCGTTGCTGTAATGTCTTTGAGGCACTTAAAAAATATGTAGTGCCATTGTAACGCATTTGTGTGTAATTGGGATTACAAATTGCACTGTGCACTTACATTATCGCAGTTTTGTGAATGCACGTTCAAAGGTGCTGTATTATTGTTGTGCCTTTTGTCCCTATATGTAAATAAAAATTAGTGTCATTCGGAAAATATAGCTTGGTTTGGTGTAATGTCAAAATATTATTAACGAGCCTGTTACTCGCGACTCCGTCCGCGTAGAATCTGTTTATGGCTATCCCGTGGGAACTATGCAATTTTGCGGGATAAAAACTATCCTATGTCCTTCCCCGGGACTCAAATTATCTGTGTACCGAATTTCATCTAAATCGGTATCAACGTGATGGAGTAACAAACATACTCACAAACTCACTCACTCACTCACTAACTTTCGCATTTATAATATTAGTAGGATTTTATCAAAGGACTTTACAGGAGGACAGACAAACGACGATTACGTAATGCACATTCAAAGAATATTGAACGAAATGAGGTAGAAAGTAAAGGTCTAATTAAGTATTTTTGTTCCAGGGCTTGACCTTCTTCCTGTCATACGCGATCCTGGCTGCAGTCCTGGGAATGCTGCAGTTCGGCTACAACACTGGTGTCATCAACGCCCCCGGCAGAGTGAGTGTCAATAAAATAAGAAGTATAACGTCACTACTTTGAAAAAATCTCGTATCTCAAATCAGTACGTCAACAAAATTGAACCTTGAGGTAATGGTCATAAAGTGCACTCAGAATAAATATCCATTTTCAGATACGAGTTTTTTTTTAAAAGTAGTAACGATATTTTTTACCAATATTTCTTTTCATTAACAATAAGCTTCATCAACGATATCTAAGATTTATATTACGATTATTTAGGATACTTATTGTATAGTCGCGGTGAAATCGTAGCGCGCTCGCTTCACTTTCGCGTCTCGGGCAAAAATGGCCAGTGTGATAACGCTCTTAGAGTGGTTCTTGAACTATTATTTTTTGAGTGTATTTTTGGTACTACCTTAAACTTTAAGGGTAGTTAGTGAGGGCCTTAATTATCGCATTTTATTATGTTTTTGTAAAAAAATTAGACTTCTTATTATCCTTACAAAATAAATCAGCACACAATGTATCACTATATGATACTACTTTGTTTTTGTTCAAAATGACGCACTTGTTGACGTGACAGCAGTCGCAGAATGCTTCTCTCTCGTATCAAATTATTGTACGCATTACATTGCTGCTCGAAAATATTTCAAAAATTAATTACCAGGGGGTAATTAATTCTAAATTAAAAAATTGTTTTGATATCGGTTCACAGCACTTAACTCTTCGTCTAGTTACAGTTTGAGGTAGTATCAAAAACACACACTGTATTTGACATTTAAGAATGACTTTTCGACTTTTACTGCATTTTTATGTTATTATGTCCTTTACCTAGAACATCGAGAACTTCATGAAGGACGTATACAAGGACCGCTATGGCAAGGACATCCAGGAGGAGACAGTGGCTCGACTGTACTCTATCGCGGTCAGCATCTTCGCTATCGGTGGCATGCTGGGTGGCTTCTCCGGTGGCATGATCGCCAACCGATTCGGCAGGTGAGTTATACTCCAAGAACCAATCTAACTGAGCGGGTATATAGAGAAATATGCTCTATATACCCGCTTAGCTGGATTGGTTCCTGGAGTATGAACGCGACACAGAATGAGTTCACTATGAAACCCAGTTTTGTGTTGAGTTTTTGTGTATTTACGTCTTGATCATAACTGTCACTTTTTGTCTAAAAAGTTTATTTATTTATTTATTTAAGGCCTAGTGGTTTAACCTATCGCCACTCAAGCAGAGGGACGTAGGTTCAAACCCCGGCTCGCGCCTCTGAGTTTTTCCAAATTCGTATGCGGAATTACATTCGAAATTTACCACGAGCTTTGCGGTGAAGGAAAACATCGTGAGGAAACCTTTACAAACCTGCCAAGCAGTTCAATGGTTCGTGTAAAGTTCCCAATCCGCACTGGGCCCGCATGGGAACTATGGCCCAAGCCCTCATGTTCTGAGAGGAGCAGGCCTGTGCCCAGCAGTGGGACGTATATAGGCCGGGACGATGATGATGATAATACTTGTAATTGTTGTGGTACTGGGTGCTAGTCTTCTTTGAGCGCTCTCAGATCCTGAAGACTATAACCCTAACGCAGGAAAGGGGGTTTGCTGCTGAACAATATCCTCGGCATCAGCGGTGCCAGTCTGATGGGGTTCACCAAAATCTCGCACTGTTACGAGATGCTGTTCTTCGGGAGGTTCATCATTGGGGTCAATTGCGGTAAGTAAAGACATATCATCATCTTCAGGGTCCCCGTACTCAAAGGGCCCAAAACTCTTGTATATTTGCTTAAAAACGCGAAAAAGAAGTAAGTTTACGAACCGGTAAACAAACGTTTGTCTTCATTAGTTTTTTTTTTAATTTAAGGATATCTAATAATCAACAATATAACGTCTGTCACAAAATTCACTTTATTTTATTTTATTTACACAAAGAAACGAGCTGGTTCCAGCAAAGTAGATTAGGTTAGATTACGACTCCTCGCAGAACTTCCACCCTTATTCACACCACATAAACTATTAGGCCAAACCAAATTATGAGACATAAGTTTCATACGAACGAGGTTATGCGTTAGTTTCGGCGATATGATGATTATGCTAAACAATACAATGCGGTATGAGATAATACTAAAAAAATATGCCAAAAGAGGTAGAACCCTTGGTCTTATTAATATGTTCCATATTCTGTCCAGGCCTGAACACCTCACTCGTGCCAATGTACATATCGGAGATCGCCCCCCTGAACCTTCGCGGTGGCCTGGGCACAGTCAACCAGCTGGCGGTGACTGTTGGCCTGCTGCTGTCCCAAGTCCTGGGCATAGAGCAGATCCTGGGCACTGATGAAGGATGGCCTATACTCCTTGGTGAGTAGGAATGTAGCCACAGCACCTGAAGGGAGAAAAGTAGGAGTTAGGTATGCATTCAGGCGGTTGTAGTGTCGCGGAATGGAAAGGTTGACCACCTAAAGGTCTGTTTTTGCTTGCTCAGTATAACTGATTTATCGACCGAGTATAACATATTATGTCATAATGTGATCAAAAAGTTAACATGTGCCTGCAACGTGGTCAACCTTTACCTTTTCATTCCGTCACTGTGGACCTCGTGCGTGGTTTGCGTATTTTATACAATACAATCCAATACAATGGCTCTCTATGTAACACCACAATAATAAGCAGGAAAAAAACAGAGGCGAATAGAGAAAACTTACTGATCATTTCAGGCAATATTTACAATAAGAAAGATAAAAATAAATAAAGAAGGAAAGAAATAAAAAGAAAGAAGTATAGTCGTTCAAGTAATTAATTTATCATTTTCTAGGGATCTGTACCCGAAAGGTGATAAACAGAACCCTATTACTGTCTCTTCGCTGTTCCCTCTGTCTACAGATCACATTATCACAAGTCTGATTTTTGTCACTGCTTTAAGTTAAGGGGTATTTGATATTCCTTTTAGATAGATCTTCAAATACCCTACCATACCTCAGAAAAAGGGCCTTGTTTTGACGGACAACAAAATGATCCCATAAGGGTTCCGTTTTTTCTTTTGAGCTACGGAACCGTAACAATCAAATGAGACTGAATAACACTCAATCACGTAGTATTAAAATGGAGCCCAGCATATTGCGTCAAGCCGCAACGCTGTTTGCCGGTGTATCACACCCAGGAATTGTTGGTTCACCAGGGCTGGCGATCTGCCCGGCCATACTCCAACTGCTGCTGCTGCCAGCGTGTCCTGAGTCCCCGAGGTACCTGCTCATCACGAGGCAGTGGGAGGAAGAAGCCCGACGCGCCCTCCGGAGGTTACGGGCTAGCAACCAGGTAAGAAAACAAATCCAAAATCACATTATTCGACAAAGAACGTAAGTCAGCGACGTTGTTCAGAGAATTAGTTCGCTGAAGTGGCATTGGGCTGGCCACATCTGTCGCAGGACCGATGAACGGTGGAGCAGACGCGTTCTCAAATGGAGACCACGGACGGGAAAACGTAGTGTAGGGCGTCCTGAATCCTGAGGCACGATGGACGGACGACCTTAGGAGGGTCACCTGCGGCAGATGGATGCGAGGGGCTGAAGATATAGTGCTATAGCGCGCCGTGGAAGAGGCCTATACTAACATATCCCTTAAGGAATCTCTGTCAGTCAACCTTTGAGCCCAGTAAATTTTTACCAATCAAAGCAACTGAACTAAGTAATGAGACCGCGTACTAAATAAAGCAAAGGCTGTTTTACTCGCACCTCTCGAATAGAAACTGCTGAAGACAAAAAACTAAATTAAATTTTCGTGATACGTTAACAAAGTTGTGAAATACAGGTGGAAGAGGACATAGAAGAGATGCGAGCGGAGGAGAGGGCGCAGCAAGCTGAGGCTTCCATCTCCATGAGAGAGCTTTTGTGCTCTCCCACACTCAGAGCTCCACTCCTCATTGGTGTCGTGATGCAACTGTCGCAGCAGCTCAGCGGGATCAACGCGGTAAGAGGTTATAAGAAGAGAAGGAGAAAGAAGATAGCCGATAGTTTCCATCTCTATCAGGGAGCTCCTGCACCATGAACCGTTCTTTTCTTGGTGTCGTGACTGTATCAGCAGCTCAGCAGAATCAACGCGGTAAGGCAATATAGAAATAGAAGGAGAGGTAGCGGCAGAGAGTGACTTCCGGGTACTTCGGGGCACTCACGCTTCAAACGCCTCTTCTCATTGGTGTTGTAATGGAACTTCCTCAGTAGCTCAGCGGAATCAACGCGGTAAGCGGTTATAGGAAGTGGAAGATAAAGAAGCGAGCCGAAGCTTCCATATCTATGAGGAAGCCCCTGTACTCCCCATGCTCCATTCTTCTTCTTGGTGTCGTGCTGCAATGAGGGCTATCGCGAATGAATTTTCCGCTAGAGGCGCTAGTGTAGCGTGAGGTCAACGAAATGTCAAATCTCATAGTTTTTGGGTGAGCTACGCGGGTTTTTTTATAATTAGAATAATTTTGTGAATATTTTGCATTACCTGAAATTAATTATGGCAATTATGCGATAAGGGGAAATGAACGTCTGTAATTTGAGACAGTTTTGGCTTTTGGAAACTTTTGTCCTCCCTTTTTTCCGAACAAAACGGGATTACGCAATACTGTAATTGCTCGATATTTTTATGGTACTGTTTTAAGATGTATTAAATATGATTTTAATCTAAACTTTGTTTTCACGCCTGTTATGACAGACTTTTAAAAACCTCACGCAACAGTGCCGCCACCTGGTGAGAGAAAAAACGATAGCCCTCATTGTCTCAGCAGCTCAGCGCGATCAACGTGGTAAGGGGTTATAGGAAGTGATGGAGAGGAAGTGGCTAACGGGAGCTTTCCAACTTCCTGGCAGATTTACCAATCTCCGTCAACTGTGTTAAGCAGTTTATACATCGATAACTATATATAGACTGCATGTTTCTAATACCTTATGTCGTTAAGTACATTTTCGAGTACCAACTGCCAAAGAGAATAAAATAATATGTTAATGTTAGAAGTGTGTGAGTAGTTTGTTATACAGAGCGATGAAGCTCTAGAATAACCAAAACCCGGGCCAGTAGACAGTGGCACACAAATTCTGAGTTAAAGTGCGTGTCCTCTATACAGGGGCGGATCTTGAATTTCTAGGGCCCTGGGCTAATACTGCTTAGGGGCCCTAAATAATTACTCAAACCTCATGATCGGATATTTTTTAATTCTGGATAATTTTTATTATTGGCAATATTGTCTATTGTTTACAGTTCAGGTTGGGGGCCCTCTGTATCCACGGGGCCCTGGGCTGCAGCCCGAAAAGCCTTTAAGTAGATCCGCCCCTGCCTCCATACCTCCCCAACCTTTAATTACATTCTCGAGTCTTCTTTAATAAAACTCCTCAATTTCCAGGTGTTCTACTATTCGACTTCCCTGTTCACCTCTTCTGGCCTCACGGAGGAGGCGGCTAAGTTCGCAACCATGGGCATCGGAGCCATCATGGTGGGCATGACGCTGGTGTCTCTCCCACTCATGGACCGCACCGGACGGAGGTACCCATTCGAAGGACCAACAATGCATTAGCGAATTACTTTATTTGAAACTTCACGTAAAATATCGTGGTTTTCATTAACGTTGCATTAAAAACAACCATGCCAACTTTTGTAACTCAGCCCAACTGTTGTTATTTCGAGATTGTATCCCTATCCCGTGGGAATATCGTAATAAAAAGTAACCTATGTGTCATTCTAGATATCCAGCTATCTACGTATACCAAATTATTTCCAAATCCATCCAGCCGTTTTAGCGTGAAGGAGTAACAAACACACGAACACATACATACACACACACACACATAATCTTTCCCAATCCCTAAAAGCGAAAGTTACTCTGTCTATCTGTTTGTTTGTCTGTTACGCTTTCACGTCGAAACCACTGAACCGATTTTAATGAAATTTGGTATATAGGTAGTTTGAACCCCAAGGATTAACATAGGATACGTTTTATTCCGGTAGAGGGCGCCACCGCGCGATAACCAAGATCCGCGCAGACGAAGTCGCGAGCATAAGATAGTTTATAATATAAGTAGGAAGTAGGATAGGTATATCAAGCCAACTCTTTTCGCGTTGCGACTTAACGACATAAAGTAGTCAATGAAGATCATACAGCCTCTACAAACGTAGCTCATTTACATAATTCACATTTAAGAGCATAATATAATAATCTGCTATTACGATGCTATCGGTAAGCAATATTCATTAGTTACAGATGAGATTCATTTCACACGTGGATTCACTCGATTACTTATTCAAATTAGTCGTATCTCTGCAGCGAGTTATTTTCAATATCCGTTCACTCAACAGGCAACATTCAACAGGTCAAAATGTTATTAGAGTTCCGTAGGCAAAATGGCAAAAATGGAACCCATATAGTTTCGTCAAGTCCGTCTGTCTATCTGTCCGTCCGTATGTCACAGGCATTTTACTCGAAAACTACTAGACGTTTATCAATAAAATTTGGAATACAGATGTCTTGTCAAAGCCGCTATTTAGTTTTGTAGTTAAATTACAAAAATAAATATTTACTAGCAGAAATTGAAGAAATTTTTTTTTAACTCGCATCAACGTGTGGCACATAGTTCGACAGCAATTTTGAAAAGATAGTAAGGTTTCTCAAAAACTTTTTTGATTAAGTAAAGATTTCCGGAAATAAGCGCTCCCAAAGTAGCAAGATTTGTGTCCCCCCCTGTCTTGAAATTGTAAACCGTTTGTCCAAAAAATATGCAAAAAATATGGAAAGGTAACGCTTAATAAATACTTTAAAAAAATGGTTTCAACATGATCGGATATACCGTTTTTGAGTTATTGCCGAAAAACTGCGCTTCTCAATAAAAGGACGTAAGTGCTTTGATGATACGCTTTTTTTCTGGTAATAGATTTTAACCCCCTTATTCATAAAACTTAACAAGCCTATGTTAACTAACAAATGCTTTGTCCCTTTCTAACAAATATAAATGTCGAAGTGACAGATAAGGACAAACGAATTTTAGCGGCATTTTAACTAAAACAGGTTTAATTGTCGTTTATGAATAAGGGGGTAAGACTGTAGTAAGCGTTTTAATTGTGTTATAACGCACATAATATTTCTTGATTTTTTTCGTAATGGCTACGGAACCCAATCTTGGGCGTGTCCGACACGCTCTTGACCGGTTTTTTAGAAAACTAGTGACTTCGTGTTATAAAGATAACCATGAATTGAGATAATTGATTATGCACACTAAAATAATGTAATGCTGGAGTTCAGAGTTCGCAATAGAAAACGCTGCGGTCCGCTCGATCCCACTCAAATTCCCACTCCCACATTCTCACTCCCTTTTTCCCACTCACATTCCCACTTTTACATTCCCACTCTCAAATTCCCACACTCACTGAAAACTTGTAAAAAATGAATTTCTCACCCGTATTTCTATTAAACTGTGTTTTAATTCGATCTGCTTCCAGAACCCTCCATCTGTACGGGCTCGGCGGGATGTTCATCTTCTCAATATTCATCACAATCTCATTCCTGATAAAGGTGTGTCTTATGAGGTCGAGGACCCAACGATTTATCCTGAGGATGATAACCTCACAACCTAACCCGTGGATAGGGGTGGTGGCACACCAATCAACTGTACCCTTAGTGTAAGTTTTCTGTTACAAAATACGTCTCGATCGCGAATGAATTTTCCGCTAGAGGCGCTAGTGTAGCGTGAGGTCAACGAAATGTCAAATCTCATAGTTTTTGGGTGAGCTACGCGGGTTTATTTATAATTAGAATAATTTTGTGAATATTTTCCATTATCTGAAATTGATTATGGCAATTATGCGATAAGTGGCAATGAACGTCTGTAATTTGAGACAGTTTTGTCTTTCGAAAACTTTTGTCCTCCCTTTTTTCCGAACAAAACGGGATTATGCAATACTGTGGTTGCTCGATATGTTTATGGCACTGTTTTACAATGTATTAAATATGATTTTAATCTAAACTTTGTTTTCACGCCCGTTATAACAGACTTTTAAAAACATCACGCAACAGTGGCGCCATCTAGTGAGAGAAAAAACAATAGCCCTCATTGTATGGAAACACGGACATCGCCAATGTTCCGATAGAGGCGCTGTTCGTGTATCCATACAAATTGAGATATTAACGCGAACGCGATCGAAACGTATTTTGTAACCGAAAACTTAGACTAAGGGTACTGATGTAATACTTTTGATGATCTGTCGAATCGAATCTATCTTCGAGTCAATTATTTTTTCACGTCTCATGCTCGTAAAGTTCGCGTTTATGCTGGATCTAGGCGACACAAAATTACTTTTTATGCACTAGTGCATAGAATAAAATCTTCGTCTAAGACCAAGGTAATCGGTAAACAAACAAAGAAGTTTAAATTTTTTCTCATAATTTTTAATTTATGTAAAATTAAAAATCAATCAAATCCTAGTAAAAAATAATAAACAAGAGATCCAGAGATATGTGTGCATAGGAAAAATTCACGTCTAGATTCCTGTCCAGTGGTGGTGTAGGGGTTAAAGCACGCAGCACAGAATGCTGAGGACCTGGGTTCGATTCCCAGCGCTGGCCTCTTTTTTTTTCTGTGCATCCATGTCCCAGTTTGTATTTTCGATATGGTTTCACGGGATAACAGTAAAAGTAACAAATTTGGAGTTGAAATAAAAAATACAAAAACACTCCAAAAAACAATCGTAATTCACTTCATGCACTAGATCATATCGGTTAGATCCAGCATAAATAAAATACCAAGTATACGAGAAAAAATATAAACTTCACCTCTTGAAAAACTTTACTTGACCAATTGAAAATGATTTAGTTTTCAGAGTTAAAATAGAGACTTTTCCTAGTCGCGTATTGGTGTACTCACGGTGTACTATAGTTTTAAGGTGTCACCTACCCTATACACGTGCAAAAGTGCGAACTACCCGCGAGCGAGCATGGTTCGGATGCGAATATTCTTCGTGGACTTGTTCCCGTTGATTATCGGGTTAGATAGGCAAGATATACGCGAATGTGAAATAGAGTTTGTCATTTGCGCGAATGTGTGAAGTGTGTGTGTAACACATCCTTACATCAGTGCCTTTTGTGTTAGTTTTTAGTTTTTAGGGTTCTTTAGTCACAATGTCAAGGACTAAATCCTGATTCTGGAGATGTTAACAGTGCTAAACTTAATAAACAGAATTTACTTTATGTAATCGTTTCGTAAAATTAACGTTAGATTTGTTTTGTTTTCATTTTTTTTATCTGGATGAGTTACTGAAGTAAAATTCGTTGCAAAAAATATATGATGCAAACATTATTATTTATTATAGAAACTTTAATATGAATTACATTAAATTAAAAGTAAATTTGACTGTAGTACCTAGGTACTTTATGCAACAGTTGTATTAGAGAAGTCAAAAAAGGCGAGTGGCGTGGTTTACGATGTGAGCGTAGCGAATGGGTCCCCAGGCAGTTGTATACTCTGCTGCTGTTTTGGTGGTCGATTAAAAATTTATATTGAATATTTGCCGTTTAAATACGGAACCCTAAACTACATAAAAGGCATTGTTTTGAGGCTAAAAAAAGAGATTAATGAGAAATGAATGAGAATGTATCTACTACAACGGAATGTTTACTTATCCAAACGGTAGGTAATTTTTAAATGTACGTGTGGAATCGATCAAGCACATTAGTAGATTTCAAAACATTTAGTCAGTAGAAGGGTGTAGGGCGAGAAGAACGTTTTCAAACAGCATGATACTAGAGCTGGGCAAGCAGATGTTTTTATCGATATCGATTATGAAAATATACGCAATAAAAGGATCGATCATAATTTTAATATCTGAAGCAACTGTTCCGTGATATGAGTAAATGGGCCAATATGCATATGGGCATATTTTACCGACACTTTGGGCGTCTCCTGCGTTACCAAAATTGTCTATGGCGTTACCAAAAAAATTGTACTTCCAACAAGATATTTCACGGTTTAATAGGTTGAACTTACGTAGGATGGCATGTACACCATCTATTAAATTACAGAAAAAACATGTTTACTTACAAAAAAACTGCAATTGTTTCAAAAATGTCGCGAAGAGATTAGTGTCTGTAAAAAAGTTGATTGGCCCAAATAAATAAAAACACTAGCGCATATGTGATAATAGTGATGAATTGCTAATAAAGTATAAGTGTCAGTGCTACTGTCGAATTCTTCGGCATTTTAACATTTTTAACTAATGCGGTTGGTCGATTCAACATGTCTGCACATCTTAACTAAGGCTAGACCGTGTCTTTTTTTAGTTTGACAATATTCCAAGTGTCACGAATATTCTAATTGTAATTTAAAACATTGACAATAATGTTCCGTGTAGATTAGTTTGAGGATTGTCAAGTTAGCTCATTTTGCTGACTTGTTTTAAACGGGGCAGAAGCCAAAAAAATTTGCTTAATTCTGTCAATATTCTGTGTTTTAATAATCGTTCTTAATATGGTTTAATTCATCTATTGATTAGGATTATATGATTGAATTCGTGTTAGAATGATGACTGATAAATACTTTTATGTATTGTGAACTAAATATTAAAAAACAACTGACGCTGTTACAAATAAATAAATAAAACTGTCATCATTCTAAATTGTTGTAGTATTTAAGTTCACAATGCTTTTAAATTTAGTTTAGTCATTAGAATTTTTAGTACAAGAGTCAGTCTATGTCAATGGCATTAAATGTGTTAGTATAAACCACTTCAGAGAGAAACCAACTGTCTGACTTGACAGTGTCACATTTGACATTAAGTTTCTCCCCCACTCTTGGCAAAGGCTAACTTTTTGTAACACATGAGATAAGAATCGTTTGTGCTAGATCGGATCCTAAGTGTATTTTTTGACGCAGAACGCGTAAAACGCGTTTGTGTAAACTTTTCTATAAGTAACTAAAAGAAAGCTGGAAGTGCCTTGACACGCGTATCTGTAACAAACTAGTACTGAGTAATCAAAATTTTCTATTTTTTTTTTGTGTATGATAATAATTCACTAAATGATAATTTGTTTATCTCCTGTATATAAATGACTTAAGGGCGTTTATAATCATCATGCATTATCGTCCTAGATTCCGGGTTGACAATTACAGGGCGTACTATAACAGCACTCCGAAAAACGTCTACAACGCGTTCACGTGTACCTCAATTACTATGTGCAAACAGCCAATGCCCCTAGCGACGTATATCGGCAACAATCTTTGTCATAGTAATTGATTACAATGCGAATACGCTTAGAACGTTCTAAATCTTTTACTAGGCTTTTTAAAGGTGTTTTCAAAAGCTTTGACGCAAACGAGTTTGAGGCGTTTTTGCGACAAACTTTATACGCATCGGATTTCAGTCTTAGTGCAAACGAGTTAGTTAAGATCTGCTATAGCACCGCTTAACATCGCTTATGTTCCCCTCTCCTTCATGAAAACTAAGTAATCTACTTTAAACATGGCATGTGCTGATAGCCTGATACTTTTACACAGTAATTGAAATATTCTTTAGCTAAAATATCCAAATAACAATTTCTTCAGACCTATACTTCGTTTTTTTAGCTAATATTTAACAATTAGCAAGGACATAATATAATAATTTACTTGTTTTTGGTGTCATAAGTAATAAACTGTTTTTTTTATAAAGTCTTATCAAGATTGTTCCCCTTTTTTCTAAAAAAACGTAGTTCAAAAATATGCTGTCATGTCATGAACTGTTTTAACATACGTATAAGGACAGTGAGTTGATTCTATGACTTAAGTCACGGAACAACACAACAAAACAAGCTTTTGTGTTATACCTATACTGTCTTAGTTTTATTAATGTAGGTTTCAATTAAATTGTATTTCATTTGCCAATTTGTTTACTCGTATGCATACCATAGTGGTTGACGCAATTTTTTATCGACAACGATAAATAAAGTATTTTTTGCGTGTCTATTTCCCGTGACAGCCGATACTTTATTAAAGTGTTAAATAAAATTTAAATTTATCCGCACTTGCCAATTTAATGTAGATGACCTATAGATTCATTTTAGGACTATATCGACGTCTTATCGATACGGCTTTTCAACGACCTTTTTGAACTAAGTTCTGTCTCTTTCACTCTTAAATTATAAAGAGAATTGGAGAAAGATTTATATGTTTCATAACTTAGGTCCCTTGCAGACTAAAGACGGACATTGCAACTACGCTCATAGAAAAAAATCGTACTTCCTTCAGTCTTGGTATGGTAACAATCTATCAGTCAAGGAACTCTTTGATTTCCAGAGTATATTTATTTCATGTTGTAATCTCTAATATTCTCTAATGTTATTATAATCTGTAACGTGCAGGAGCGAGATACAAAATCAAGCGCAATATTATTAGCTTATTTAAAGCAAATCAAAAGATTTATCGATTTTCTTAATAAAAAAACATAAATGTCAAAATACGAAATGGAGAACTTTTGTGCGTAGAATTTACACAGTTTTTCTAATTAGGAACATTAAATTGTCTAGATATGTTACTACTACACATAAGACGCGACTTGCTTTTAGTTTTTATAAGAGCATGAGCGTCGTTACAGTGCTCCCCCTGTTTGCTCAAACGCATGCACGCATCGACAACCTATTTAATTTTATTTCTCACCTTTATTTGCTTCGCTTTGCCAGCCCCCTCCCTTGCGACTTTCCTGACACCGAAGTCGGAGTCTCTGTAGGAAAGTATAAAATTGATCGAATGTATACATCACACACTGCACTAAACACGCCACGGTTAACTGAATTGAAATCGGTCGACGCTCTAGCACGCGAATATGCAAGATGAGTCATTATTGCTGGTCGAAATGTATACAGGTCCATGTTAACTTGACTTCGTATACATTTGAGTAAGCGCGGGAGCAGAATAGAAGCTATTTGGAGGTTAGGTTGGCAGATTATTTGCTTCAAAACGGTTGTGATATTTGATTATTTTAAACATTGATTGAAGTAAGCTGATTAAGTAAAATCAGTGGTAAATAATTTATGTTGGGCAATTTCTATTGTTTTTTTTTAAATAAAAACGAAATTTAAAATCTTACGTTAATATTATTTATATTTGTTTGAGTATAATTCTGATGGTAAAATTTTCTTTGACATATTTGATGCCTGACAGCTGTCAAAATAATTCCAAAATACCTCCTAACCCGCTCTGCGCTCCAGCACTCATGAGTCGTGCAAATATACTTAACACCAACACTGCCTACAAGCAGATAACACCTTCACATAGCAAGCCGATGGCAGTACTTCACTGTTATATAACCAGGGTTGTTATGGTGTCCCTGTCCTTATAGCCGTCTCTACTATCAAATGGCACAACCGTGTGTAAGAGAGATAAAACGATAGCACTTATAACCCTCACTTGAAAGATGTTTATTGCAATAGAAACTTAGGGATTGACTGTTTTGTATTCTTATCAACACTTACTAACTATCGATAGAATGCAACACGTCTAGATATGATGTACGATATCGTGATACGCGCACAGTAATAACATACGAAATTAATGGAAAACCTTGCTTTTTTAACTGCTCTTAAATGACAGTTTTCTGGCAGGTGAATTTTCGCTAAATACCTTAGAATAACGAAGTCTGTTTGACATTACAGTCTTGCTCATTTCGTTATAAACCAATGGCAAATGTGACTCAAATATCAAAGTTGTCAAGCGCCAAGCGCACCGAAGCATATCACGGAATTGCTCATATCATGAAGCTTTAAAAAACTCGTTCGTTTTACATTTCTGGGCCGCTCTTAAAGGCTAATCCAGTATTACAAGACGAGGAAGCTATGGATAGCGAAGTAAAAAATAAAACCGAAGCATCTGATAGTAAGAGACGTGCAAGTCTTATTCTACACATGAAATATCTTTTTGACATTTCACACGTTTAAAAATAAAAAGAAATGGGTGAATATATAAACTTGTTATTACACTTTCTTTTAGGCTCCTGTTATTTTATGTAACTGTCTGTCATTGTTTCGTTTTCGTTTATTATGTTCGATTGAAGAGAGACGATATCACGGGTTTAGTCATAAAAGAAAACAAACATGAACTTAACAGGGAGATGTGATTTATTTAACCCTATTATATTCCCTTTTAAACGTGTATGATGTGTCAAAAATTTATGGTACCCTTAGACTAAACCTAATCATCCCGACAGGTGACTGTGATTTATATTATCTTTACTATTGGTGGTACAAAAAAAATTAGTAATAATAAAACTTTCATGGCTCATTATAGAGTTGAAGGACAATAAGAGTAGAAAAGGGAAGAAAAAATAATTTTAACTTCACATATCTTTGCCAGTTTTAGACATAACACGTTAAAATGTGATAAATGTACTACAAATTTACTAGGGAGCAATTATGTCACACAAAGGGGGGGGTCTAGCAATTTTTGGCACAAGAGCAAAATAATTGTGATTTTCATAGTATGAAATGAGGAAAGGGTCTCATAAAATCAACTTTGTTGTGACGGGAACCCACCTTTTTTCTCTTCCACACAAACCAACTTACTATGTCCATGAACTCAAGTATCGTATACACCACATAAATGCTAATACATTTAAAACGCATAAATCCGTGTGGTGTTTGTGATATCAAGTCTGTGTTACATTTGATTTATGTTAATGGTGGAGGCCGATGTACCGACGTAGGCAAATTGAACGTTGTATTATAAAACAGCTAAGTAAAAGACTGCGGCACTTTATTACGAAAGAAAAGGGTAGCAAAAAAATAGTGTCCTCTTTTGACTTCTTCCATTGCTTCGTACTCCTTAAAAATATTTGTTGCTAAAATAATAATAAAGAAGAAGATAAATGAATTACATTGATCTGTCGCGAGGTTTATTCTCTGAAGTACTTTGTGTCAGAATTAGACAAAATCCGGACTTACAGTGCCATCCAAAATCCAATCCTTTACATTTATAATTATAAAAATATACTTTTTGTAGGGTGTTGCAATTTCATGTTAATTATTTCCCCTCTCTCTGAAGGTAAATTTGTAAATACCTAATAAAATATATAAATATGAACAAAAGCGAGGGAAAATATTTGACATGAAAAGTCTGCTTTTAATTTATTGTTTATGAGTGAAAGTTAATTTTCAATGTAAAGAAGATTTTATGTTTATATAACACATATTTCCTGTGTAATGTCAAATGTTTCTATTGACATAAATCAAGTTACATATTTTAGTTGAAATGTAATAATTTTGCGAAAATTACCGAGTGAACGTCAAATTTGTTTGTTTTTGAATATAAAATGTTTTTCCTTAGCAGCTGTTAACAGTTATTCAGTTCATCGCTGGTTAAATATTTTATCGATAACTTCTTGTTTATCGACATAAAATCACTATGATCATTTTGCTTGATCTAGACTAGAATAAATTAAAAGAGAATTTCCAAGCCTCAAATTTTATTAATTTGATTTAAGGTTGGTTTTTGAATACCAACAAACATACTTAATCACCCAGAAATAAACCTAACTAAACGAAGAATAGTATTAAAACAAAACTTGATGTAATAAATCTGTTATTAGACTTGGATAACTGTTTAGGTATTCCCATAATTAAATTTTGCGTTTTTAATTGGATACCGCCACAAATTCAATACCAGTATCCATACCGTTATCTACTTAAACCGTTATGTTTCACCGGAATTTTTTAAATCCGAATGTGATTGACAAAAGTTGTAAATTCTTTTATCGATACATTTAAATTGGTATTCCCCTTCCTATAACAACCTGGTTTATACAAGTGGAGATACTAAGTATAGCTCATATCAATTTGCAGTAAAATGTTAATCGATATGAGTATTAGAAGTTAGACCTGTCGATGTAGAGCGGCATGGAACGTGATGTGTTTGACATCTGATTAGTCAACTGTCAAAGTCAACTGTCAATCGGCAATAGAAAAGGCAACAAACGTAAAGCCACGTTACGAGCGAAGCTCTCTCTCTCAACTCTCTTACGAGTAAGAACGGGATAACTTCGCTTGTGTTGGTTACTGTTAATCAGCGCCATCTAGTGCAAGTTTTGACGCAACCAAACGCCACTTTAAAGTCTCAATAGCTATGAGAAAATTGGCAGTGATTCTAACGAAGCGCGACGACAAGCCTTCTATTTGAACTAAGGGCGATGCCATCGATCGATAACAATCGATTGATGTGGTAGATTTGGCTAATCTACGGATACCGGTCGATGAAATTATCGATCAGTGTAACCATTGATCGATGTTCATTCCACCATTGATCCATGATTGATGCGTGTAGTAGAAACTGTCAATGGACGTCGGCACATCCATCTTACCATCGATTGATTGTTGTGGTAACTCTAACACAGGGTTTCTTAAACTTTTAACAGTCACTCACAATTTAAACAATTCCACGGACCCCTGTCAAAATTTTTTATTTTTGGAAATTTCCTAATAAATATGATCGTGCACAGACTGACTGCGGACCCCTGATACACATGCTACGGACCCCACTTCAAGGAACCCTGCTCTAACTCTAATGTGGTGATCGGTACACTGAGTGTAAGTTTTCGGTTTTAAAATACGTCACGATCGCGTTCACGTTAAAATCTCAATTTGTAAGGAAACACGAACATCGCAAACGTTCCGCTAGAGGCGCTGTTCGTGTTTCCATACAAATTGAGATTTTAACGCGAACGCGATCAAGACGTATTTTGTAACCGAAAACTTACACTAAGGGTACATAACTTCTGTTGCGATGATAAACTTGCACTAAAGCCTCAACTGTCACCGACTAATCAGATGTGAACCATGTCGCTCTATCGACCTGGCTTTGACGCGAACAGCGACATTATTTCCAATACATTGCGTGTGTTGCTAGGTAGCAACACACGCAATGTCGTGACAACCACTACAGAACGGTTAGGTAACCGTTCTGTAGTGGTTGTCACGACCATGCAACGGACATGGAAATAGGTCGCAATATCCGTCGTATGCGTTTTTGGTTAAATACGGTTTGGGTCCGACTTAATAATTATCCAAGGCGATGGCACTCGAAAATCGAAGTTGATATTGAACCGTCTCACTAACTTACTTATATGAAACTCGATTATCTTTAGTAACTTCTACTCCAACGCGCCGATTATTAGAGAATTTGGTTACAGCCCTAAGCGTAGCGATAACCGTTAATGCACTATACAAAATATGATATTGCGGGGGACATGACGCGCGGGGCGGCCGGTGCTGTCACATGCGCAGAAATTAACGATCATCGTTTCGTTATACTTACGTGCCGCCGGCTGCAATGAACTGATGATTGGGGCTTCTAATTTTAAGTATGACCTTTCTTTTTTCAGAATTGGATAAGTTTGGGTTCTTACTCAGAATTTTAACACTGTTATGATTTGGATGAAAAAAGTGACCCTGTTTTTTTGCCAGTTTTGTGACTATTTTTCCATACAATTCGTTTAGGTTGTCACAAAGTCGATATGGAAAACAATAGTGCTCATTATTCTGAGTAAGAACACAGAATTACCTGATTCTGAAAAAAAAAGTCGCGGCCTACGCTAGATGGCGCTGATGCACGGCACGGAGCGGGCGCGAGTTAAGGATTATCCGCGACGTGTGCACTAAGCGCGTCAACTAGGTACTACATCTCTAAATGAAAAGCCTCGATTAGCGAATCGACCCAAAACCGTATTTAGCCAAAAAGGTATCTGATATCGTGATTTTGGAGATATTTCGCCGTTCGCTATCGAATCGAGCCAGTCGCCAAGCCAAGCACCAGCCTAACACTGTGCGTGATGTTATGTTTGTATCAGCCACTCGGTGCGGGAAAGAACCCCATTCTACGCCCTGATAGGAGTTTTTCGGATATGTCCAGGAAATGATTGACTGGATGAGTTACCTCTCCGTGGTGTCCACGCTCAGTTTCGTGGTGTTCTTCGCCGTCGGCCCGGGGTCGATACCCTGGCTGATCACCGCGGAGCTGTTCTCCCAAGGTCCGAGGCCCAGTGCCATGGCTATAGCAGTGCTGGTCAACTGGATGGCCAACTTTGTCGTGGGCATCGGCTTCCCAAGCATGAAGGTGAGTTACTGCATCCTACTTACTCCTACCTACTTACTAGGGCGTAGTTATGCAAACAGGAAGCAACCCACCTCCCCCAAAATTGAAATAAGTATGCAACAAGTTATTAAAATGCACTCTATCGAGTTGGTAGAAGCTGCATTTTATTAACTTCTTGTACAGCGTCTATTTTTAATACTACCTCAAACTGTAACCAGAAGAAGATTTAAGTGATGTGAATCGATATCAAAAGAAATTGTTAATTTAGAATTAACTAACAGAGCGTAATTATTTTTTTAAATATTTTCGAGCAGCAATGTAATGCGTACAAGAAGAGAGAAGCGTTCTGTGACAGCTGTCACGTCAACAAGTGCGACGTTTTGAATAAAAACAAAGTAGTATCGCGTAACGATACATTGCGTGCTAATTAATTTTGTAAGGAAAATAATAAGTCTACATTTTTTACTAAAACATAATAAAATGTGATTATTAGGGCCTTCACTAACTGCCCTTAAAGTTTGAGGTAGTATTAAAAATACACGCTGTATACTTAATCTAAACTTTAGGGGGAGGTGTGGGTTGGTTCAGTTTGCATAACTACGTCCTATTTTTATGACTGTTTTGTAAAAAAAATATTGTGAGACCGGTTATAAGAAAATTTAAATTTCAATGCTAGATCTAATGGTTACCGCAAGCAAAGCCGCAAGCAAAGGCTATTAGTGTTATAATTTCTATTAATGGACAACAAGTTCGCCAACAATTGGTAATAAAAAGTATGATAACGTCTCCTTATAATAGCGTATGTCGTTTAACTGTCGCAAACTGTATCACTGCGCACTGAGTTTAGTAGCACGAGGCAGGCAGTTGTTGTTAAGCGTGGCCGGGGCGGGCGAGCGGACGTGGTGGCCATATTGCCATTTCGTTCTGAATGCGTTTCTAGTAGTGTTTCGTTTGGATGTTGCATGTTTTTATATAGTTTATAATTATTTACTACTACTTATTGATTTTATCAGTAAAAATTATTAACGAGTCGCTTTTATAACGAGGTCGGGACCCCTAATTTTTTCAACACTTCATGAACGGATTTTAAGTAACAACTTCTTTTTCCGGAACTACACTTCATGTAACTACAAAAAGACTCACTCGGACTATTTCGGAGCCCTTCTTCATTGGAGTACGCGACTAGGCGGCTGCCGTAAAACGCGCACTAAGCGCCACTGCTCTAATCGCGCAACTGCCCGACGAAGCCGCCAAGTTGCGTACTCCAATGAAGAAGGACTACGAAATAGCCCGAAACATGTCAAGCTAAACTCGATAAAGTCGTGAGTTATCCGTTACAATATCATTTAATACAGTACATGTCGCTTAGGTAGTATTTTTATATCCGGTAACATACGCGCGTCGCTTAGGAAAAACCACCTGTTCCGTGACTTTTAAGTAACTTTAAATATTTATCTTTTTTGTTTCAGACTCTACTGGAAAACTATACTTTCCTGCCTTTTAGTGTATTCCTTGCAATTTTTTGGATATTTACGTATAAAAAAGTTCCTGAGACGAAGAACAAGACGTTTGAAGAGATATTGGCACTGTTTAGAAACTCGAACGGGAGGTGAGAATTAATATAAAAGTTTTTTTCCTTTTTTTGTTTTGACACGACACCGCACGACTTAACGGAGTTCGTTTATAACAAAAAAAAAGCCAATCTTACAACTAATATGGTCAAAATTGTAACTGGTGCTGACAGCTGCTGTGGTAATGGCTGTTTGTGAAAGTAAACGGAACTAAACATGAAGTGCGAACAGTTTATAAACCTCGACAAAAAACTTCTCGATAGTCAAAATTTTACATGACAATAAATGATTTGAATTGATTCAATAAACCCTGATCCGACCCAGATCCGAATTAAAATCCAGATCCGTGCCCATCCTCAAAGTCAAAGTCAAAATATCTTTATTCAATTTAGGCTATAACAAGCACTTATGAATGTCAAAAAAATCTACCACCGGTTCGGAAAAACCTCTGTTGAGAAGAATCCGGCAAGAGACTCAACTCACAGGGTCTTGATAGCTTAACACAAAGAAAGGCGTTTAATTTCTCCATAACTGCTTCAGTAAAGCAAATAAATTTAAGGTATAAAATGGCCTTTTGATTTTTTTTGACCTAGTAGTGTAATTTCACGTGTTTAATGTGCAATAAAAGATACGCGTAATCTTTTGAGCTTTATTTATGTTTTTTTTTGAAAAATTAATTTATGACATTGTATTTGTGAAAAATAGATTTTAAGTTAATAAAAATTGTTATAAACGAACTCTGCTTGTCAAATACTTGATAAGTGTACATCAGTTATGGTTAGGTCATCCTCCATGGGCACGCGAAGCACTGAAGACCTATTCTATAAAATACTAATCTAGATCTTTTTCACGGGCCTCGCAAGTTTTAATTGAAATGACTAATGAGGTAGACTTTACTTTTAAATGTAACAAAATACCTTACAATTTTGACGATTTGATCGTTTTAGGGTGCATTTTTTTCAGTAGATACTATTTTTTAATGAGTCCGTGAATTAGGTCGTAAAAATTAGGATGAATAGGTTTTAGTTAGGCATTTTTTAGGTACAATTGCGAAGCAAATCGCACTTTTTTGACTCAGACGCAGACGATTTGTGTAAAAATAATTTCCAGGAAAAGGACTCGTGGTAAAAAAACCTTATTTTGATTTTATCATACAGCAATCGTTCATATTTGGCGCTTACGCGTTTAAGAACACTTTATATCCGTATAGTAGATAATTTATACGAGCATAGGTTAAAAAAGGAAATCTTTACTTGTACTTTTTTGTTACGATTTTATATTTATTACTTTTCTCTTATTTTTATAATGTTTATTTGGACGTAGATTTGAACCAATTTCTTTTTACGACTGTAAATACATAGTAAACTAAACTAAATACCAGCTTAAAACAAAAAATATGTGGTGCTTTGTACAATAATACCTTTTTAATTGGTGCTCAGAGCAAAGTCCTTTTCCTGGATGTTCATGAGTTGAATGTAATAGATCAACACGTACACTACTGACAACGACGAACCGTATGGTGTGGATACTATATTTTATGTTATTAAAAAAGAAAGACAACTCTTGATTATTGGCTTTAATTGATTCAAAATTTAAAGAAAAACTCGCAAGAGATTAGGTCCATTAAGTTATTTTGTATTTCGATAACCGACTGATTTACCTTTTGTAAAAATCTACTCTACTGCAAATAACTCTTCGTCTTAGTATTAAAATGTGTTCTATCTGTTTCTAACAAAAAATATACAAATATCATAAAACCGTTAAATTCAATTTAAATCTAGCACCGAAAGATCGTTTCTTCCAGTCTAAAATTTTGACATTTCTTCCTTTGCAATTATGGTACATTTACAACAACAGTTAACTCAAACCTCAATAAATATCACAAATCCGAGAGAAAATATATCCCAGCTGCAACAAAACGTGATGTTTCTCATAATTTCACGTGTAAAAATTTAGCAGCCGTGATGTGTTTGAGAGGTTAGGTTGTTTTACTAAAAATAAAAGTTTTCAGAAATAGGTAAATGTCTTTATGACAAATGAAAACTACTTGGATAATTGCGAGAAACAAAGCTATCCAATTTTTTGATACACTAAAAATCTGAATAAACGCTACCGATTTTTTTTGATACTTTATAAAGTCTTAATGGACCTAAAACCCGAGACGTATAAGCACTTATACGTCCGGCTCTCGTGAGATGATACGGTGCATCCAGGGACAGCTTCCGCGATAGCCGGCTATACGGCAGTATGATGAACTGCGTCAACGCACTGGAGCAGCAACTGCCGCCGCCGCCGCCGGCGCCGGTCGATGAGAAACACGACTCATGTGAGTACCTTAACTGTTTGAGCGAATGTCCTAAGCGCCAACAATCGTGACGGCGCTTAGGTAGTCCACTCAACCTGCACTGATTTGCCGTTTCAGTCATATACTATCACAAAATTAATTAATAATTAGAGTAATAGAAATGTCGCTTCGGAAATCTATATCGCCAATTTTCCGCCTCTTTTGTTCTTAATACGTAGGTACACAAATTTATGTATTTTCATCTATATTAATAGGTTTTGGTAATATCCATTGGAATGTAATTGTAGAGGCATTATGTCTTCAATGAGCTAATATGTGAACAATAAAATGAATTTTGTTACAGAATTAGATGGGAAAATAAATACAATTTTTAGCTACATGTCTGCCTCACGTACTGCCTCTAACCTGCGTGATATTTCTATTTTTCTGATTATTAATTATATTCTTCAGAATATTTTAAAAGAATTGTCATAACCTGTGCCTATCTAATAGCAATCAACTTCTGGATGGATAGAAGTCAATTTGACTAATTTACACCTTCATCGCTTATGCTCTTATGCTTGTACCGTTATATGGACCCAAAATTTAAATAGGCTGGTGAATGACAAGAAATCTAAGCATTACACAGTTAATCATCATTCAATTGTAAATAAAAAAAATCCTAAGCGACATGTACTTTTTTTTCCACCACACGATAGCATGTCGCTTAAGGACTTTTTTATTTTAGACCCTGCGTAAACCTGTGTTGTTACAATTCGATTAAACGCGGTTAGTGAAACATAATGGTATTTTTTTAGGAAAATATTTTCAGTGAGGAATTTAGTATCTTATAAGTTATGTAAATAAACATCTTTCACCTCCCGTGTTTACGTGGAATGGACATATTAAATGTACATACTTTTTACAGCTTTTAAAGCCTTGTATTAAAACTTTCCTCTTTTTTCGACTTAAAGCACTTTGCGAACCTATTTAAAATACTTTCCAGATCTACGATTTTTTTATCACCATTCCACGTAAATGGGACAGAAGTTTCTAATTTCAATTAATAAAAACACTGCCTGCTTGAAGTATCGAAAATCATAAACGTCCGAGCAAGATTTCATTAACGTCTTAACCAAAACATTAATTAGTAAGTTAAAACCCACTTCAGTGTTGCTTGATCAGTTTGAAACCTTAGCTTTTAAGAGGGCACCGAATTTTTAACACCCTTATGTAAAGCAATCTCTAAAATTGAGTCTTACCCACATTTTACTATGATATTGACAGTAAACTTGGTCCTTTAATAACAAAGGTACGTAGTTCAGGCTCCTGTACCACAAAAATTAAGTACTACAAATCGACATAATGAGGGCTACCGTTTTTGCGCTCACCAGTCGGCGCCACTGTAGATAAAAATCCGGCCTGAAGTATAGTATTTCATATTACGGGCGTGGAAACAAAATTTACATTTCAATAATATTTAATACCTTAAAACCGTACCATAAAATATCGGCATGCCACGGTGTTGCGTAGTCCCGTTTTTTCCGGAAAAAAATGAGTAGTTACAGAGGTTTCTGAAATACAAAACTGTCTCAAAACACTGACATTCATTGCCCTGTAACGCTTATTTTCCATAATAAGTTTCAGGTATTGCAAAATAATCACAAAATTATTTTAATTATGGAACTGCATGAGCAGGAAAATTCTTTTAGTTTAAAATAAACCATCTACGTGCCTTTCAAATATTGTGAATAATAATGAAATAATTATTTACTTACATTTTCACATTGTGTATTCGTTTTATCAATACGAAAGAAATTCTAAATTCCACGTCCGTTTTAGACTTTCTGTGCCCATTACTTGTATTACTTGTATTCAAGGATCTTTGTGGCTCGAGCTTAGATTTGCAAACGATTTTTAAATTCAGAAAAAAAATTGCAGACGATTTACAAAAAACTCAGTGACTTCTTAAAACAAAGTAAACCGACACAATAGTAAATAGTTTAATGACAAAGACGTTAATGACAACACAGCCGGATTGTACTTTAGTTATTTAAATTATTTATTCCTCAGTGAGGCCACTTAGCTCATGTGACTGGAAGTATATTACTAAAAAAAAAGTTACAGTCGGATCTTTGGATGAAGCAAGCCGGGGTGATGGCACAGTATATATATAAGCTAAAGCAGTATGGAAGCTACGAATCTACGATCGAAACGAACACACTCACACAGACGCGCGCTCTGTGGCCACTAAGGCCGTAAGGTACTGCAGTACCGCGAGACCCCCTTAGAGGCCGTGTAAGGCGCGCGTCTGTGTGAGTGTGTTCGTTTCGATCGAATTGTTCGTAGCTTCCGTACTGCTTTAGCTTATATATATATATATATATATATATATATATATATATATATATATATATATATATATATATAAGCTAAAGCATATATATATATACTGTGGTGATGGCCGAGAGCGCCCATTCAAAGAGGCCCTAACCTAGTATTTTTATGGAGATGCTAATCGCCTCAATACATTTTTGCCACGCGTAAATCTGACGATGGTCTTACATTTCGTGAGCTGTGGTCCTGCTGCTGCTATAGAAACTGACCCTAGACTTGGCGATAGAATCTTGGTAGTTACTTTCAAGTATCAAGCAATTGCGGATGCGCTATAACTATCGAATGTTTATAGTAAAGGTTGTTAACCTTGCGGAGAGCGCAGAGCGATACGTCCGTTCCTAGAGAGAGCCCGGCGCTTTCTGCATCTTAACTATTCCCATCGCCAAGTCCACATGTTCAGCTCGCATCAGCAAACGCATAGGACGCAGTCATTATGTCAAACTCGTCGTCATCTTGGCCTTAATACATCCCACTGCTAGGGATAGGCCTGTTTTCGGAAGCAAAGGGCTTGGATTGTAGTTCGCACGCTGCCTAATACAATTCGGGAACTTCACACACACCATTGAATTAACCTTATGATGTTTTCTTCATCGTAAAGCTCGTGATAACTGTCAAAAAAACAAAGGTGTTTTTGAATCGGTGGTGGCTATTTGTCAAACCAGCAAACCATAAGACTACAACCGCTATGTCGAAGTAGGCAATAGCTATTTCTTTATTCCATCGTATGATTGCCTCTTGTTCGTTTGCTGGTGCTTGCTATACTGATTAAAGACTTGTGTTGCTCGGGGTGACACTCTTTCCCGGCCCGGATAATACCGACATGGAAATACCGTCCTTGTTTTTCCATGTGGGTATTATCGGAGCCGGGAGCGTCACCCCTGCAGGGTTACTATGGAACTCGAAACTCGAAGTTCGTGACGTGTGGTCCGACACTTATACTATTTAATACGAGAGCGTGAGGGACGATACGATTCGAACTTCGAGTTTAGAGTTTCGTGATAGCCCTGCTGCTCGGTCAACAGTGATGTAAATACTCGTAGAGTGGTAACAATGTTGTCTGTTTGTCTGTAGTATCAGAGCAGTCGTCGGGTGCGGGGGATGCGGGCCGGCCGCCGCCGCCGCTGCCGCCACCCCGCTTCCCTGCTCCCGGCAACGTCTGACAATGGGAGCCCGCTGCGCGCACCCCTGCGCACATTGTCGCCCCCATCAAGGCCGCTGCCAACTTCTTGTTTCATGGACTGAGGCGACCCCCAGGACGCGTACCCATCACCACACAACAAATGTTCTAAATCCATGTGATTAGGTTAACAAACGAAACTAGGCTAGGTCACGGCGTAAGTAATAAAGTTAGTCTGTCATTTTATGACATAATATACGCATAGGTACCATGTAAAGTGCCATCTTGTACCCATGTTGGTTAGGACTCATGGAAATTTTAATAAGGTGGCCTCCACGACGGGCTCCGCGTGGTACAGCCATTCGAATACTCTAAAACGGTCTACTGACTCTAGCTTCTGATATTGATATTAAAGTTAACTCAAGACAAGTATGATCGGGGGAGGAATATTCATTATGATATACATATTAGATTTTTATGGAGTACACGTATGTAGAGCGCGAGCGCGGACGGTGCGCAGTTTGATCGTCAGTTATATAATTATAATTATACCTAGCACGGGTTGAATGCCAACTAAATCTATGTAGAGAAATTAATATTATGAGTATGGTGGTTGATGATACAACTGTGTGAGCAAGTCACAGTATAGGATACGATGTAAATGCATGCTGTGGCTAAATTGTCGTTGGTTTGTTTTTTTACATATATGTATTTTGATTGTTTTTTTGTGAGATTTATTCTATTTTTACTCATTATTGTTATCATGATAAATTAAGTCATATCTGGAACGGCGGGGAGTCTATTATTGTGTGTGAATGTGCCGGGCGAAACGGAGAGCCGGAATTGACTACTTAAAACGTAACTTAAATGGATACTGTAATTTTAAAGTGCATCTTCGCTAAGCTCTGATTTGTGCTCGGTTATGTAGTTTAATATCATCGAGTCTTTTTATTGGTAAAGTAAGTTTTACGATTTTGTAAAGACTTTTAGCGCAAAGCTTTTTGACTTGTACGCCCCTAGTTCGGACTGTCGTTTATTTCGTTGCATCCATACCGTTGCATGCATCCATGGTTACGAGTCGGGATTTTATGGAAACAAATATCGACCCTTAGCGTGACAAAATAGAGTAAGTGACAAATGTAGCTAATGCGGTGAAGGAAAATAATGCAATACATGTCGCTTAGTTAATTTTGCCTAACCAACATTAATTGTCGCTTACCCATTTTCTCTTTCAAGTGTCGATATAAATTGACCTCTTTTTATATTCGGTGTGATATTTAAAATTGGGACCTTCACGTCGCATTCAGTTTTTCCACCAAACTATAGCGATTTATTTAGTAAAATTAAAATTATGTCATATCATATCATGTAAAAATGTGAAGCATATGTATAGCAATAATATCATGTACATATTGCTTAACACTCTTTACTGACTTCGAATTGTGGCATATTTAAATCTCACATTGTGCAATAAGACATGTGATTGTCCAGTTTTACAAATATTACGCTTATTTATAAAATAAAGGGTCGCAGGGAAAAGACTATGGAATCCCGTCAATGGAGCCAAGCGGCTGTATGCCATCGAAAACTAATCTTACTTATGCTAGTGCCAGCGATATTAAAGAAGCTTCTAACAACAGAAGGTAACGCATTGACGTGGCATTTATAAAACGTCAACGAGCGAACAAGACATGGTAACCAGTCGAACGCAGCGCTGAATTCGTGAACGAGTTTAAAGACTTTGTTGTATAAATGTGGTAAATACTTTGGGCAGGGGATTCTCTGCCAACAAACAATCAAGCGCCACGTCAACGCCGTCACTTTCTTTAGGTTAGATCTAGATGCTGCGAAATAAATTGTCCGAGTAGTTGCATTGAGGATCCGTACAGCATTGAATGTAGAAGTGATTGGTTGATTCATTGCAATGTTGACATACTGGTACTTGCTGTAGTACTCGCTCGATTGTCGCACCATCTAGATGTTGAAAGTCTTCATAATGCATCATACGCACGTCCTTATTTACAATTGTGTGCAGTTTGCCTGGATTTTGTGGGACAAAACTATGCCCTTAGTATCACGTTGGTGGCTGACTCGTGATACACAAAAGCATGTTGCCGTGTTGCCGTACTATGAATAGTTTTAATCCTACGCAAGCAGCGCACAATCGTAAAAAAAAACAATAACTTGCTTATTTCGTGCGGGGATATTATGTCTTAGTTTTATTTCACATCAAAAGACTCAAACGCCAATGCAATAAACAGTCAATAGCATCGTGAATAGTTTATAGATTTCCAATTTTTTCTAGCAAATTTTAGCGTGCTTAACCCGTTGTGTTTAAAAGTGGCTGTACAAAATAATTGTTTGCTCATCGAAAGTTTTAAGTTGGCACTGGTTTTTATCGGTTAGGATTCAGTATTTACCACAGGGTTGTAGTCAATTGTTCGTCCATGCATCTGAACACTGCTCAATTCATCTTAAGACTTAGTCAGTACGGCGGCGGTGTGGTCGTTCGGTGTTCGTTTACGATTGAGAAGAATGTATACGGCCTCGTATCAGGATCTCGTGGTGTTTAATGTGGCGCCTGTAGTATGACCAGGCTTTCTTAAGAAGTATAAAAAACGATAATTATCATTTTCAGGGCAGTCTTTATCATACTTTAGTAGCAATAAAAATGAAACGTTTGTGTTACTAAGGGGCAATATTGGCTAATGCCCAGCCACGCATCCCTTGCACTCCTGAATAAAGACAGTTCTGATAATTTTTAAGCGTTGTTTACATTTACGTACTAAAGCAATTTTTGATTCTAATGCTTTCAATTGTTTTCTGTTAAGAAATATTTATGAATAGCTGTTTCAAATTCTCCATAAATTCAAAAACCAAGTGACATGACTGATACGCGGTCTGCTGATCGAGATATTTACGCATGTTCTGTACAGGGGGCGTATGTAACGGGCAAAGCCCGGGGGTCGTCGACCTCAACAAATATTTTACTTAATGTAGGTAAGTCACTATTGGACGTGGGCGCTGACAAATATGTTGCAGCACCAGGTAAAGGGTCCTTGTTAATTTCAGTTGCATTGCACGGTCGCGCCATTTCCACGGCCATTTTTAAGTCGGAGTTAGACGCCGAACGCCATCTATCGGCGCTCGCGTCCAATACTTTATCAACTGCTTTTAACCAAATTTGTATAGCTTTAGAGGCCTTTGGAATCCCATTGACGCAGTCCGGATTGCAATCAAGCCAATTGCAAACCGGACTGCTGTGGGTCACCGTGGAATGCCCAATTTCCAATCTAACCATAATCTGTCTCTGTCACTCATACGTTAGTAACCGTGTGTAAAACACGTGCATGTTAGAATAAGTTTGTACTCTCGACAATATGATGAAAACCGATTCATTTTACGTTCAAATAGCTGTCAGAGTTCCGGTTATTAAAATCACAAATCGCGATTTCCTGTATTCTACTGCCAGTCAACAGTGTGATATGAAAAATAATTAATACCAGGGAAGGCGTTTCGTGGATTTTAGAACTGGACCATTTATTCCACATTCATGTAGATCTACAGAAAATAAGCAATAATTATGAGAAATTGGCTAACAAAAACATTTGTGATAGTTTTTTATTTATAGAGGCTACTGGTACATACTTAACACCTTTCACTTAAGGTACCATCAGCCAAATAAGTCGTCTATCAATTTTTAAACAAGTTCCTATCAAATTAATATGTCGCTTATGTCAAATATTCAAGTTGACAGACACGTCTATTGGCATTATTGTTTTGTGACATGTAAACGATTATCAACTTTAGGGCGGTAGACCACATAATATTTGGCTGATGGTACAATTTATGGTGGCCGTGGCAATACGTCAACATTTTCAAACCCCAACACTTGTATTAATTATAATAAATAAAAAACGAAAATGGACAATAAACTTAGATAGTTTTGTGGAAAATGCAATAATTTACTCGTATAATTTAATAGAGTTGCTTAACAAAATACGTTAAGTTGAATTTGAATATATGTAAGTATTTAAGCACGACTCATTCTTTTAACTTCTTACGCTGGGAGATTATAACTACAGCAAGTCTTCTCTACAGTATGCTTACATTTCTTTGGCCATTTTAACTGCCATAGTTCTTTTTTAGTTTTGCTCTGTTCAAACGCCAAAAACCTTACGTTATTCCTGAGAAACCTCTATTTGTAGAGTTTTAGCCACCATTACCAAAAACTATAAAATAAATCTATGCGCATTCGATTATAGACACTAATTCAAGCTTTCATTCATGTGGGATTCTATGGTTTTCTGCTAAAACTACGTACATGATATCTTTTATTATAGAAGATTGACGGATATCTTGCTACTTTCATATCGCACACCACGAACAAAAGAATATAGGTAGGCATTATTAAATGTATATTTGCAAATTTATATTCTTTCATTTTATAATGGGTTTTTTCGATATTTAATGGCCGAATTATCCATCTAGCGACATTAAGAGCTGTTTCACCATCCATTGATTAGTCTTAACTGACGGTTAAATATGATGCCGTCTCCGTCTATTCGAACAAACAAATAGAGACGGCATCACATTTAACCGTCAGTTAAGACTAATCAATGGATGGTGAAACAACAAATCTTTTTGTTAGCCAATGTGTATTTAATACGAAACACCATAGTAATACGAACCTATCTGTACATTTGGAAAAAAAAGTAAGAATCTGAGAATTCCAGCGTGTTTTACATTTAATTAAACACGTCTAAATAATATAAAGAATTTCGCATATTAAAAGCATCGACGTTCTACCACATGTGAAATATCATTTAGCATCAAGAGCCGGATTTAGAGGTATGGAGGTCTTAGGACAACAGAGAAGTGGGGACCCCTCAAAACTATTTTACAAATAAAATGAACAGTATAATTTTGTTTGTACAAATTACTACATGTAAAGGTACAACAGTGAAAAAAATCAAAGAAAAAGTTGTTTACTAGCGTTTATCTACTCGTTGTAATTTGAAAAAACAAATTCCGAAGTTTCTATTGTGGGGGGGGGGGGCTCCCTTTTGTGGAGGCCCACCCTAAAATCCGGCCCTGGTCGTACTACTCGATTTTTACACGTGTATAACAATTCTCGCTTGTCACTTAAGACAAATCGACAAACGAGGAAAACTGAGGAGTATCAGATCTTATCATTGGTAGGTTCGTATTACATGCCCAGCGAGGTATGATCGAGCGTCGTGATGCCCAGGCTGTGCATATAATATACACTATGTTACAAGTAAACACGATATACCTAATGTTAAGGTTTGCTTGAGACGGATTACCATCCCTCGCTGGCACGCAATAGTATTAAGGTTTTTGTTTCAAATGGGAATAGTGTCATGGCAAAATCGTTTCTTCCAAATGTAGTTAGCCATCGTTAGGTTTAAAAAAACAGGCGCTATATTGTAACCATCGCACAAGACTGCACAAAGCGATTCTGCACTTATAAACAAGCGAAGCACTGTCGTTATTTATGAAAAATAATACTACCGCATATAACAGATAGAAACATGCAATGCTGCTCATTTTAAATGCTCATAAATCATATTAGAATAGACACAAACGCTGCTTCTAAATAAATATACTACACACATCTTATGGCGCTTACGTATTTTCAAATCATAGGCGAAAATACTTAAGCGACATCATTGTGAGAGTTAATTATATTCGGGAGTATTATTTAAAACTATATTTATATTAAAATCATGTTTTATTTGTTATGTTTGTGAGTCGATGTATTCATTTAATAATTATCTTTGCGATATGCTGTATTTCAACAACCTTTGTTTTCTATTAGGTAAACCTATGAATGAATAAGACTGTCCTCGGACGTCGTCTGATGGTACGCTCTGTTGTATTTTTCTTAACCCATTTCATTTTTGCTTAAGCGCCAATGTCAGGTACATTTTACCAGCTGTTGATATCTTAATGTAAGTACCTAATACCGTATAGTTAGTATGGTTTATCGCAGAGTGGCAGACGTACGAAGTTGAACTATATTTTGGGAACAATCTGATAAATGAAGTTTTATTTATATGTTTGCTCGAGAGAAAGGAAATAAAATAACTGCTATAATGTAGGCCCAGTGTGCACCACTATGAAGTTCCTGACCACTGTTAATGTCAACCATAGAAAAAAAAATGCTATACTTAGTACTTTGTCGCTTACAACAAATAAGCATTGCATTTTTGTCTATGATTCGTATTGTTTACATTCAGAAACTTCATAGTTTTGCTATGTGTCAGGGTTTACTTCAACGGCCATTGACTGTAGTCGATAAAGGGCTCACGGCTCTTCATGACGGGTCACAACCCTATGACAGTTGTTATTTTTAATAATTATTTTATTTCTGACACGGGAGGAGAGCTACTACGAAATTCGAAAATCGAACGCGATCTGACGCTAATATTAAAATATGTAGCAGCAGGGCTACTCAAACTAGAAACTCGAAGTTCGTGTCGTGCGGTCCCTCTTGCTCTCGTATTAAATAGTTTAAGTGTTAGAGGGACCGACGACACGAACTTCGAGTTTCGGAGTAGCTCTTCTGTTATCGTCAGTAGGGTTGCGACACGAGTGAGAAAAGTATACTTACCTACCTACCTACCGTTAAGAACTATTCTCTTCTCAATAAATAAATAAAAGGAGGAAAAACATTACAACTGCGCAAGTAAAAAAAAAACATTACTCTGGCCAGAAAAGCTGTCTACTGCGCCAAATTATGCATATTCCACGGTCTTATACATAAAATAAAGCGATCAAGCGGTTACAGTGTTGTTAATAATGAAAGACAGATATATTTAACAGAAAAATGTTTGTCTAGAGGCACGGTAGTTGTCCTGGCCAAGATCAGAAAAAAGGACAGAGTAAGTAGTTGTTTTGTCGAAGCGTTTTACATTGTCAGATTGACCCGAAGCTGGTGCATACCTACGGTTATTCTTCACTATGAAAGTAATACCTATTATATTAAGTATATCATAAATACTCACAAATCTGGCGCTACAAGTACCCTAATGTTAAGAATGTTTTTTGTTTAGACAGTCTGCATTTTTGTAAAGCGAGATATAGAAAAAAATGTGATGCCAAACTCGAATTAAAGTAAGACCTTTGAATCCAACGCAATGTTAATGTTACAGAAGAGGACATGGATACGATTTTTCACATATACAAATACTGAAATTTCCGACAATTGGCGGGGTTTTCGTGAACGATTGAAAAGTTTGTTTTTACATGCAAGTCAGTGAGTGTTCTGGTGGTTTTAATACGAACAATAAAAAAGAAACAAAAGAGAAAATCTTCAGCGATAATCTTATCGAATTCAAACTGAACAAAATGTCCCTAGAATTGAAATTGATTGGAAGAAAGGACGATTTTGATGATATTCTTTTGTGCGAATGAATATAGCTGTTGTAAAGATATCCGATATTATCAAAGGCTGATAAAATATGAACACTGAGCTGGTTGCGGACGCTAGGCAAGTGGACATTCGCTGCCTGAAAACTAGTTTGCAATCACAATTTTTATCTATCACTAAGCTTTTTGTTAGCAATATTATTAGGCTATTCATATTCCATCATACATGTATGTGAAGGACGGTCAATACAACCTAAATGCGATATAAATAAATATGTAATTATAATTTAAAAATCTAGTTATTAGGGAGCACCGTGATTTCAAATAAATATCTTTAAGACTAAGGCGGTATGCCTAGTCTTATAAAAACCATATTCTAAAATGAGTAATAATATTTTTAATGTTAATGTACTTACAAGTATTGAATGTTTAGTTTGTTAAATTCATTTTTATGTAATAATAGTATTTACTTATATTTTAGATTTTGTTTAACATTTGCACGCGGTGGTGTGCGACAAAGAATGAATAAGCTATTATGAGATAATATTGCTACTTGATTTTGAACTTTCGTTGCGGAATTTTATTTTTAAGGATGCTACTGAATTACTTATCAGAACTTTGGTGAAACTGAAAAAAGGCCTATATTTGTCTATTTAAAATGATAATAGATCAACATAGCACGAGAGATCATTTTTTACGAGTATTCTAATGCAACCGCATTAAAATTAGTCGCTTACTTCAAAAGACCTAAGAAGGATCTAAGCGTACAGAATGGCGGGAAAGTAACTGTATTTAATACAATGTGTACCAAGTTTTTGCGAGTCTATAAATGAAAAGTTACTATGACAGCTCTGAGCCGACGAAAATAATATAGTTTTTGCAATGCAAATGTCATTAAATAACGAAATAATCTGAGGGCACGGAAGTGCCTCCGCCAAATCGTGCAAACCAACGGCCTCGGCCGTACTTTCTCGATAGCTTTTTGTTGATTTGATTGATAACGTCGAACTGCCGAGTGCGAGTGTCAAACTTCTGACAATATTAAGTTTAAGTTGGTGGCAAATCTCAAATGATAAGTTCTAAATTAGTGTTAATATCGAACCTACGGGTGATTGTAAATAAATTTATTTTTAGCTGCACACGATCAATGCAATTATGAAGCTGTAGGGATGGTTTTGTGCTTTGGCGTAGTGTATGCCGCACTGTACGTATTTGAATAAAGCCTGCAGTTGTTTATGGTGTCTAGATCTTCGGAAAATATAATGCTCCATCTGAAGCAAGTATTTGATAGTGTGGGTTTTCGCATTCGCTGTTAGTTGATACTAAAGTGAGAACAAGCTCGTTTATCGTGGATTATTATAATGCCAATTCCAATACATTACTTAGGTACGTAAACATAATTCATGCTTAACTTGCGAGCGACCGAGAGACTTCAAAAACAATCATGGCCGCCGCCCGCGCGTAGTGCGGTGCGGCTTCCGGCTAGGGATGTGCCGTGCCGACATTAGAGTTCGCCACAGCTTATAGCTGCAAGGTAAAACAGGGGACGCGGGAGTGACTAACATTTCTACAGCCAAGTTTTAAACATAATCGGCTCAACATCATCTTGAGTAAAATGGGCAGTATCTACCAATGGTAGCAAAAGTAGATACATTTAATAAAACATAACAAGATTAAACAAATGGCTTTAATGGTGAAATGAATGTGGTGTATGAATTTAAACAGAGCAGTTAAGTCATTTAGAACTCAAAATTGTTAAACATACGTATGTAAACAAACTCAAAAGGCTTTATGCCGTATTTCAGGTGGAGAATTCCAATTGTTGTTCAAGAACTTGGGATTTTGATAGACTCACTTTTCTGGTGTACAAGTTCAGATTGGTATTACGAAATGTGCTGGCTCGCTACGCCTAAGCAATATGTAGATGTTCGTGGGAAATTTTGTAATAGTATATGCCGATATATTAATGTTTTATTGATATTATTATACTATTATTGTATTGCAGCTGTTAGTTGAGGGGTGAAAGGCGAGTGTCACAGCTTAACAATTGCATTGTTTGCCAGCTTAAGTTAGGTTATCATTAATGTAATTATAATGCTTCGGAACCCTTCACTGTTGTAGACCATTCTTCTCATTATAGCCCGCTTTGGAGTTAGGTTAGATCAAATTTAGTTAGTTAAGTAATTAAGTAAGATTCTCATACAAAGTTATCGGCCTCAATTTGTACAGGGCTGAAAAATTTCAAAACAAATGTCAAACACATGAAAATGTTGAGTTAAACTTTTTCGGCCCAGACAATACCGACATGGATATATCGATCGTGTTTTTCGTGTACACGCCCATAGAAACTGAGGGCCTACTCTGAAATGCGAAAATCGAGGTTCTTATCCGTCCCTCTCACTCTCGTATTAAATAGTATAAGCGTCAGAGGGGTGGAAACACGAACTTCGATTTTCGAATTTCGTAGTAGCCCGCTGACATGCTTCTATGGGCGCGTACACGAAAAACAGGGTCGGTATTTCCATGTCGATATTATCCGGGCCGGGAAAGAGGGTTACCCAAAAGGTTATGTGAAGCTCTTGTATACTTTTTTATCTGTTAACGAAGTAATCTGAAAAATATAAAAATTGTTTTACATGCTAACATAAGATCAGGTCAAATTTATTTAAAATAATCGGCGATAAAGTGAAAAATGTTAAATTAAGTCAACTAAACCAGTATTGTGAGAGGAATTCTTGAAATTAGGTATATTTCTACACGCTAATAGATTTAATGACCTTATTGGTTACTCATACTGCCAATTTTCAAATTATTCATCTCATCGAAGTATTTGAGGTCGCTCCATCCATTTGGGACCTCACAGCGCCTTAGAGAGACTGACAACCCCATCTAAGGCCTCAAAGTTTTGAAAAGCTCATGTTACTGCCGGAGATGGTTTTTCCTAATATAATTGTTATCCAAATGGCAATTTCGTTAATTTACAAAACAGTCCCAAGTGTATGAAGCAATCAAAAACCGCGCTCGTTTCAACTTGCATTTAGTGTTGTTTGTTCAATTATAAGGTATGGTTCGAGGAGATTTTTATGTGGGTAGTTTGAATCATCTTATTACTACATACCCGGGACCACACTGGTGCAACTTGAACATAAAGCATCGACTCTTGGCAATATTTTAGTATGTGTTCTGGCGCGGTCGTCGGTCGCGGACGGAATTTAGTGAATCATCATTTAATATTTTAAAATGGGAGCGTGACTGGTTATTGCCAAAGATAACCCGCGACTGGCGTCCGTGCAAATGGCGGTGAGCGGCACTTGTTTTTGGGTGGTAGTTCTAGACTGATTTTGGAACAGTGAAGGGTTCCTAGCACTTAGTGTGTACGCTTGTAAGTCCGAGGTTCGGTTCCGTGACAACACGGACGAACACGTAACTTGGGCACGTCCCAGACGCTAGATCGACTTCGTTTACGCACTATCCAAAAAAATACGCCACAAATTATCTGAATACGTTTCAGTTATCACGGGGGATACTCCATTCTTGTACAAAAGGAACTTGTAAAATTTTATTGGAACTACTTGTTATAAAAACGTGAAAAAATACATTTATGTTGTATTATTTTGTCCTGTGTTTGTAACTAGGGGGTTACTCCAAAATTTAAAGTTTGTAGCGTAGCACCCTCTCACTCTCCTTTAATAAATACCTTTAGCTCATGCAGACGACTCATCAAGTTCGAAATTCGAACTTTGTTGTATAAAGCCCGAAGGGCTACTCCGAAACACGAAATTCGAAGTTCGTATCGTACCGTCCCTCTCACTCTCGTATTAAATAATATAAGCGTAGGCGGGACGGTATGATACGAACTTCGAATTTCGTGGTAGCCTTGCTGCATGGCAACAATACGGCAAGAGAGCTAGTTAGTTTACGAGTATACGTATTACACGCAACGCGATGTCATGCCAGCAACTTTTTTTTTTTAATAAATGGCGTCTGTCCAGTGGGACAATTTGGCCAGCGTCAGCCAGCAACTTGAAGGCACTACAAAGACACTCAGTGACATAACATAGGTCCAAACCCTCCTCACGATGTTTTCCTTCACCGCAAAGCTCGTGGTAAATTTCAAATGTATCTAATTCCGCACATGAATTTCGAAAAACTCAGAGGTGCGAGCCAAGGTTTGAACGACCCTCTGCTTGAGAGGCGATAGGTCAAACCACTAGGCCACCACGGCTTTTTAAAACTCGTACATAACGGAAAAACAACACTATTCGAATTAATAACCTAACCATAAAAATTTAATTTTGATACAATCTTTTTTTGCTGGCTGTACTTTTTGTTGACTGTACTTGCATTGTCACCCAAATTACATTTGCATACCTAATTCCAAGTCGATGCTATTAACGGTTGAAGAGTTCCGTCCTGCGGAGACGATCCTGGCTGGACTACCAGGATGTCACTACTAGATTATTGCATTGTCACGTGATTTACATAAGTATGCTAAATTTCAAGTCGATTCAACTACTGAAATTTGGTCGAATTTAAATTGCAAGATTTGATTACATACAGACAGACAGACAGACAACGGGACAGGTGAAACTAAAAAATAAAGGCTTGTAAAAACACTCGATTTAGTTCAGGTTTAAACCGATTAAGTATTTATTTTTAAGGTTCCGTACTCAACTATGAACCCTTATAGTTTCGCCATGTCTGTTCGTCTGTTTGTCTGTCTGGCTGCGGCTAAGCTCGGAGACCGTTAGTGTACTAGAAAGCTGTAATTTCACATGAATATACAATATCAGCTACGTCGACAAAGAGGTAAGTATTTTTATTTTTGTGTTTGTATTGTACTCTACGTCATTCCGATAGTTATGAAGTTATGAGAAATCTAATAGGTACCTCATATTATGTAAAAATCCGTCCAGTCGTTTAAGCTACAGTGATGACCAAAGAACTGGATTTATACATATAACATACATCCTACTATCCTACTTCCTACTAAAATTATAAATGTGAAAGTTTGTAAGTGAGTAAGACTTATGTTTGTTACTTCTTCACGCTAAAACGGCTGGACGGATTTGGATGAAATTTGGCAAAAAGTTAGTTTATAGCCTGGATTAAAACATAGGATACTTATTATCCCGATATTCCCACGGGATAGGGATAAAATCTCGAAACAACAACCCCTGGGCTTGGATTTATGAAATTTGGTATGTAGGTAGTTGGACGTCTGGAATTACTCATAGGCGACTTTTTGACTCAATATTAAAAATATAGTAGGTACATAATAATAATAAATACGCTCGAAAAACATAACGCTCCTTCGGGTAGTTGGGTGAATAAACTGACCAAAAAAATTTATATAAGTTGGCGATCCTAACGCAGCTAGCCTTATTTATGGGCACCCTGCCCAATAGCAACGACTTGGGTGATATTTGTAAATATCGATTTTTAGGATTAGAGTAAGTTAGTTTCAGTTTTTTTTTTAATTTATTTCTGTTAATTATTGTATATATTATTTGTTTGTTTATAAATAAATTTACTATTTTTTTATTTTTTTCAACTGAGATATAATGTGAATATATCCGAACGAAGCGAGGGAATTCAAATCCGGTTTTTGATGTAAGTATGGAGAAAAACCGAAAACCGGGTTTCCTCCATACAATAAAAACCGTTTTTGAATTCCCGCGATCTCTTTCAAAGATCATGAGATTTTTCTCTAAGTTCCAACAACAGTATTACTAACCGTTTGTTTGATTAATGCACTGTCCAGTGCATGAATTGTTAAAAAAATTTGCTTTTGGGTTAATTAATTGTTTTTAACCTACTTGAGAAAAAGAAAAAGATTATTCTAATTGTATCAATACGGGAGACAAAGTTATCAATATTTACAATTCGAGTAATCCATAAAAGATAAGTCAACTATCCTGCATTTTTTTTAACATGGCCTTATTTTCAAAAAATAGTTTGGTCAGATCGTAGACATATAGTGTATTATAAGTCTATGGGGCAGATTCATTAAATTTATAAATCACTGTATTGCCGTAAAAAAAAACACCGAAAAAGGTTACTCAAACAAAACAATCCTTTCATTGGAACGTCAAAAATTAAAAAAAAAATTGTGTCATCAATGTCAAAACACAAACTAAAATGGCAGCTCGCTCGTGATTCCTAAATTGTTGTATTTACCATAATCTGCGGAAAAATAAAGAAATAATTTTTTGCTTTAATGTTATTATAAAATCAGTGAACAATATTAAACAAAAATGCGTTGGGAATACTTTATTGTGGCATTTGCTGCCATGTACTTTGTCTGCGTCTCGGTAAGTTATGACAAAAAAAATGCTTAATTTTTTTAATTAGTTGTTTAGAACTATAAAGCTATAGCTATCAGAAATTAACGTTGAATAATTAGAATAATAATCAGTATCAGATTACACTTGTTTTGTAATAGTTTCCTGTTTCTAGGGAAAGTTTAGTTTATCAGATTCTGTTTGTCGTATTATTATATTGATGACAGACATTACGAACGCCCCTTTTACTATTTAAGTGCTTCAATCTAAGATATAGGAAAACATACCTGTTGTTTTCTATAAATACATATCTTCTATCACTATTTATTACAACAAGAATAAAGATAATGATTAGATTATCCACAAATATTAAGGCTTTTCCAAACTAACCAACCAGAAAGAGATTTTTACTGGTTTGGCTGAAATGATAAATCCAGTGCCTTGTTTGCTTTCTATTTTTTTTTTTACTGCATGGACTGAATTGTTCTCAAGAGCGTGGGTTGTTCTGAGAAGTTTATTAGCCTGATCTGAGACTTCCACAATGGGATGAAAGCTCGAGTTTAAAATGAGAATGACCTGACAGATCCATTCACTGTTAGCAGTGGTGCAAGCAGGGATGTGTGATGGCACTTACCCTGTATGCTATTTACTTTGCTGCTGTGGTAAAAGACTTTTACTGCATATGCAACAACCTGATAGTGCTCGGTTTAAGAACTGATAGGGGTGTCTTGGATGTGTCACACTTTAGAGCTAGGGTATGAGAGAATGTCCTATTGTAGACATACTTTACGCTGATGATGTTGTGTGCCTGATGGCAGATAGCATCGGTGGTCTACAAAGATACATTGACACATTGGTTTAGTAATCACAAATCCAAAGCACTAGGAGTAAAGCCGCAGACTCTTTGTGGATGCAGTATTTTGTGAATACTATTATTAAACAAATCTAAGGTCTTGAAAGTTTATGTTTAGACATCTTTTCAGTGTTAAATATAACAGAGTCACCTTGATAAATCATTATTTTGCAAAGTGATAGTCATCAAATTTGAAAGTCGACCCCTGGGGGTTATAGACTAACCCCCTTATTGATAAAACTTAACAAGCCTATGTTAACTAACAGATGCTTTGTCCCTTTCTAACAAATACAAATGTCGAAGTGACAGATAAGGACAAACGAATTTTAGCGGTATTTTAACTAAAATAGGTTTGATTGTCGTTTATGAATAAGGGGGTAATTTGTGTATCAATGAGACTTATGATTACTTGGTTGATCAGGGTGACCAGTCGTACGAAGACAAGCGATGCAAGTGCGTCTGCCCAAGTCCCGCAGCTGTCCTCAACAACACAACTGGCTCCGACAGGAAACTTTACATCGCCAATGTCCAGCCTAATAAATGGTAAGCTGACAAGAGCTTAAAAATTTCACTGCAGTACAGTACCTAGGCACAGTATGTATATAAGCTCAAGCAGTATGGAAGCTACGCAGCTAAGATTGAAATGAATACACTCACACAGACGCGCGCTCTACACACCCTCTAAGGGGGTCTCGCGGTACTGCAGTACGGTGAGTCCCCTCAGAGGCCGTGAAGAGCGCGCGTCTGTGTGAGTGTGTTCGTTTCGATCGATTTGTTCGTAGCTTCCATACTGCTTTAGCTTATGTATGTATGTATGTATACTGTGACCTATGAGTGTATTTCTTTGCGCAATTTGGATAATCAGAATTGCTATCCTATAAGTGCATTACAGCTCCACTATTTGATGCATTTATATGTCTACCTTTGTCATAACTTGTTGTCTTTGTCCATCCTCCCTGCAGTGACTGCGACGGCGTGATCCTGCCCCAAGTCGGTGCCGACGTGAAAGTGCGCGCGCTCGAGTTCTGCCCACGCTGCGAGTGCAAATATGAGAACCGGAACACCACCATTATTAAAGTAAGTTTTTTTTTTTTGGTAAACTTACGAGTGCTCGTCACTGTCCCAGTAGTTGACATCTTTAATCTTATGTCATTAGCAGAGGCTAATTCTCGTGGCACTTTTCAGCTGTCATAAGGACTTCTCATTTATTGACTTGTAATATTGATATTATATCTACATATACATTAAAGAACACAACATATTAAACAAGATTAAATCCGAACTGGTGGTTGATTTTTTTTACGTTCATAAGTGCTTGTTTTAGCCTAAATTGAATAAAGAGATTTCGACTTTGACTTTGATTAAAAGTAGTACAGCACAGCGCCGCCTCAGAATCATTTGTAGCTCTCAACCTTGACGCTGGCAAAATTGACCCACTGGAAAAAAAAAGATTAAAAGTAGAGGTACGACTAACGTCGATAAGCCAAAGGCTATTAGAAATACAGGGAAGCTTAATGTTCCATCTTACAGACTGGCTAAAACCAAAAAGTCGTTTCTGGGAAATTGCATACGTTTTTATAAATGAAACAGATACAAAATTCAGAGCTATTGTCAAGAAGACATTAATATCGAAGGCGTATTATAAAGTTATTGATTATATCATGGACCCGCAATGGAGCGATTCCTGCAAATAGCGAACCTACTGTGTTAAAAATAAAGTTGTTTTAAATACTTGTGACATATAGATATCATTTAATAATATTGTAAATCTGTTTAAAAAAAATATGCCTTGTTGAGTTTCTTGCTGGATTCTTCTCAACAGAGGTATTTCCGAACCGGTGCTAGATTTTTTTTTACATTTATAAGTGCTTGGTGTAGCCTAAATTGAATAAAGATATTTTGACTTTAACGTTTATACAGGAATTTTAAGGTTGTACCTTGTTTTGCATAACAACTTTTTGCCTATTTTCACTTTGCCTAATGTTAGATAAACTAATATTACTTAACCTAATGTTTCATTTTACCTAATTTTTCATTTCAATGAAAGTCATTTTATATACAACTTACTTTGTATAATTTTGTTTTGCCTAATTTTAAATTACCTAATTTTCATTTTACATAAACTCATTTAATATAATGTTTGACTGTCATAATTATGTCTTGCCTAACGTACATGTCACATAAACTTCATTTTGTATAAACTTATTTTGTTTAAAGTTCGATTGACATAATTATATTTTGTCTAACATACATATCGCATAATTTCATTTGTCCTAATCTTCGGTTAATCCAAATACATTGCGATATCGTTAGTTAATTCTAAAAAGTTTAGTTCTATAAAATAAAGTCGATTGTGGCGCTTCGCCGGCCGCTGCCGCGGCACGCTCGCTTCGCTCGCTCGGCTCGCGCGCTGTGGGGTCGCAGTTCTACCTAACGCTCCTCCTCGCTTCGCTCGTCGTCGCACCTATTCCCTGCATGTTTAGTATTGTTATTTGCTTGAACCTAATAAAAAGTTAGAAGAATATTTGGATTCGTTAAAAGGTTATTCGGCTACATGATGATTAGTTAAAATAAGAATCGACAAAGTGAGTTTTCGATAAAATAATATTCGACAAAACAAGAGTTATGCAAAATCATATTAGTTAAAACGTTATTCGGCTACATGATGATTAGTTAAAATGACAATCGACAATGTGGGTTTTCGATAAAATAATATTCGACAAAACAAGAGTTATGCAAATGATAATTTAGTTAAAATGAAAATTCGACAAAATAAAAATTATGTATAATGAAATTATACAAATTGACTTTAGACAAACTATTCATTATAGTAAAAGTTGTTAGACAAAGTGAAATTATGCAAAACGTTTTTAGACAAGTCCAGGGAATACCGAATTTTAATTCATATTATCTTTTTTATTTTGCATTTACTTTTATTTTTTAATTTTACATTTATCATGTATGTATTGGGTTATACCTGAAAAAAAAAGAAATTATTGTTAAAAATAAAATTATTTATTTTTTCAGGTGGTAGTGATCATAGTGATCTGGGTGATAATGCTGCTGGTGGTCTACATGGGTTTTCTCATCTGCCTGGACCCGCTCATCAACAAACGGGCGAAGGCTTCCTACCAAGAGCACACTAATGAAGAGGTAATGTGTTTTTTTTTATTTGCTGTCCTTTGCTTGTTGCTCTCACGCGAATTAAGGGCGCGCTGAGCTTCTATCGCATTTATACAGGGTGGCCCATTTATATCGGTCAGTATGGGAAAGTCTGAAACTATACGACATACGAAAATTTCTTCTTTTTCATGACATCGATTTTACCAGCAAAGAGGTACAAACAACCATAGAGACAATTTTACATGCTAGAATTTGTTGAATGTTGTAACGGTGGACACTTCGAACACCTACTAAAATAAAATTAAAGTATGTGAAAACAATGCATTTTATTCATTTTAGACAATGTTTCATGGAGACATTTACTGCTTAAGATGTACACAATCGATATCTAAATAGAAATAGTGTAAGTTTTTTTTTCAAAACAACCGGGTCCGATTCCCGAGCTGAGTACAGGTTTTTTTTAAATGCATGAATGCAGTTTTTCTTGTTATTAAAATCGATGTCATAGTTCCTAACAAGAAATTTTCGTATGTCGTATAGTTTCAGACTTTCCCATACTGACCAATATAAATGGGATGTTGACACCACCAATCAACTGACGTACTTTTTATGAGCTGTCAAAACACAATTCTCCCATAGAGTTTCAATGGCAATAGCGACTTATGACGTCATAAGTCGCTATTTGTTCGTCAACTCAATCAACTAACTATTTATTTGTTTTAAAGCAACAAAAAATCTAAATTTACCGTAAATCGAAAATTAATCTGGTTTTCAGGGCTAAAATAAAGCGTTTTTTTACTGGAGTTGTGCCTTCGAATTATTTTTTAATGGTGTCAACATCCATATCTATATATATAAAAGGCAAACCTGACTCACTGGGTTATATATCAACGCACAGCCCAAACCGCTGGGCCTAGAAACTTGAAATTTGGTACAGGGGTTCCTTTTATGATGTAAGTGAACACTAAGAAAGGATTTTTGGAAATTCATCCCCTAAGGGGGTAAAATAGGGGGGTGAAGCTTATATGCAATTTTCTCATTTCTGGACTTCGAAGTATGAAAATAGGTGTATAAGTTTTTGATTACAATTGAAAATTATCTGTTTAGGTGAAATGGATAAAATACCCCCCTAAAGGGGTAAAATGGGGGGGTAAAGTTTGTATGGAATTTTTCTCATTTCTGGACTTAGAACTATGAAAATAGGTATATAAGTTCTCGATTACAATCAAAAATTATCTGCGTATATGAAATGGATAAAATTCCCCCCTAAAGAGCTAATATGGGGGGTAAACGTTGTATGGAAATTTTATCATTTAAGGACTTAGAAGTTTGAAAATAGGTATACAAGTTCTTGATTACCATTAAAAATTATCTGTGTAGGTGAAATGGATAAAATTCCCCCCTAAAAGGGTAAAATGGGGGTAAAGTTTGTATGGAAATTTGCTCATTACTGGACTTAGAACTATGAAAATAGGTATATTAGTTCTCGATTGCAATCAAAAATTACCTGCGTGAAATGGATAAAATTCCTCCCTAAAGGGGTAAAATGGGTGGGGGGGGGGTAAAGATTGTATGGAAATTTTCTCATTTCTGAACTTAGAAGTATGAAAATAGGTATACAAGTTCTTTATTACCATTTATTAAAATTATCTGTGTAAGTGAAATGGATACAATTCCCCCCTAAAAGGTTAAAATGTAAAGTTTGTATGGAAATTTTCTCATTACTGGACTTAGAACTATGAAAATAGGTACCTATATAAGTTCTCAATTACAATCAAAAATTACGGGGGTTAGTTAAAACATATGCCCTGATAACCAAAGAATACGCGGACGAAGTCGCGGGCAAAAGCTATTTATTATAAATGTGAAAGTTTGTGACTGAGTGAGTGAGTTTGTGAGTAAGTGAGTATGTTTGTTCACGCACTTCTTCACCCTGAATCGGTTGAACGGATTTAGATGAAATTTGGCAAAAAACTACTTTATAAACTGGATTAAAACATAGGATATTCTTTATCCCGATATTCCCACGGGATAGGGGTAAAATCTCTAAATAACAACCGCCGCTGGGTTTAGCAGGTTTAGAATGGGTGTTTTAATATAATGTCAGTGAAAACCACGATGTAATTTTAGGGAATTCCCACGAGAATTTAACAAAATCCCGGAATTTCAATTCAACTGCTGTATCGATTTACGCGTGCGAAGCCGCGGGTAAACGCTAGTTGTTACATATTTGCTGTGACTTATTTTTCAAAAGTGTTTCAATAAAAAGACACGTCAAAATCGCTTACCTTCTTTCGAATGCTAAAAAAACGAAGTATAATGATTTGATGTTTTGCAAAATTCAAAGTTTGTTAGCATTTAGAGGTTTTAAATGAACAAGATCGGAGTTTTGACTTAGCATTGTGTATATTCATTAGAGATGCAACGGATATCCGGCCACTATCCGGTATCCGGCCTATCCGGCCACTATTTTACTATTCGGCCGAATACCGGATAGTTGCGTACTATCCGGCCGGATACCGGATGGTAAAAACTTATAGTTATGATTAAAAACTTGTATTTATTTATGAGTTTATCAATTATTGACATCAGTTTATTATTCTACGGGCATGTTTCGATGAATTTTAACTGACGGATAAATGTGATACCGTCTCGCGTCTATTCAGTCATATTTGTTCGTCAGTTAAAATTAATCAATGGCTGGTGAGACAGCCCCTAAGTTAATTAATTATACTCTACAAGTTGCAACCTGCACGGAGTGTCATGCGCATGTTCGAATTAGCTTAATTTAATTGTACGTAAAACTAGGCCGAATATCCGGCGGCCGGATATCCGGCTATCCGGCCAACGGTCCCGCCGAATATCCGGTATCCGGTATCCGGCCAAACCTATCCATTAAACTATCCGTTTCAACTCTAATATTCATCGTCCCTATTATTCCATCAGGACGAGGTCGGTGGCGGGCCATCCCAGCAGATGGGTGCCCGCGGGAACGTGCTCAACCGAGTGACACACCAGCAGGACAAGTGGAAGCGGCAAGTGCGAGAGCAGCGCAGAAACATATACGACAGGCACACTATGCTCAACTAGCGTGGGACCGACGTAAAAAAGGGTTAGGCAAGAAAAACTCGCTTTCTCTAAGTGTACTTTCCGCTAAATATA